>OZ022324.1:31623843-34023843 GCA_963989225.1 Dromius quadrimaculatus | reverse complement strand
TTTCTATGGCCCTTTTTGTTACCATGGAGTTTTACTTACTTGTACACATCTATCTAAATTCACTATTTGCACGATTGGGCGTATTCATATGTTTACCGGCTCTCCATTCAAGGTGGTATGTTGATTTTACCGGCAAACTGTGATTACTATGGTTATGCTGACTAACCGCCCATGAGCAAAAGCGGTAAGTGAAAAATTGTGGATTTCCACAGAAAGTATTAATTTATTTATCGTTATTTATGATTGAATATTCACAATAAAATGTCAAACTTGACAGCTGACAGCGAGTAAGCTATGAGTGGTAACTCAATTTAAAAAAGAATATTAGGATTCATAATTGGGGTAGGTCTTCCAATCGTGCAAAAAATTTTTTAAGCATCACTGTCAATAATTACAGGACCGATTTTGCTCAATATTTGCAAACCTCGCCAAGGCTCGGCCTCCAAACAATTATTCTCAATCGGTAAACCGTACTTACTGACCTTAATACTTGAATAACTATTTTGGGACTGATCTGTCCGAAATTACTTTTTTGGGACTGATCTATGAAAACTACTTGATTAACACTTCACACCCACCTCTATGGGCAGTTTGATGAAGTCATAGAAACAATTAGAGAAGTAGATACGCATTTTCAGACAATAAAATAAGACAATTTCACGGTCAACTAAGATAAACATTTGTAATGTTTCAGAAACGAATGAATAAAATTTAGTGATTTCAAATTCTTTCGTGATGATCGCCTAAAAAAACGGAATATTCTGATACTCTCTTCTAGTCTCAGCTGGCGTTTCGGCCGTGAACCACAAATTCGACCAAAAAAGATCACCTCCATGGTCCTAATACACTAATTCCCTTTTTGTATCTTCCACCTAACAGGATCGATTCATAATGGTGAAGTGAGTTTTCTCTCAGGTATTCATAGGGATATGTATGAAGACTACTCGATAGACTGGTATTTATTATTAAAGTACTTAGATGAGGCATTTTATGAAAGCAACAAATAATAACTCAGTACACAGATAAAGTTTCATTTAGTTGCCTGAAACTCCATTACTTTTGTTATCCAAATTTCATTCCCAACCAAAAGCTTCTGTAGGGAAGACTTCCCAGCATTTCAATAATTTGAATTGACGATTATTGATTGAACAGATAACGCATACTTGAATTAGGGTAGCAACACTAGTTTGAATATTTTGAATGTTGAGAGGAAAGTCGGTAATATGATAATAATTGTAGACAAATATTTTATCCGCTAGAGCTGAATCCAAGGGAAGAACTCTGAGACATGAGCCAAATAGTACAGGGTATTTGATAAGGTGAGTAGGAAGTATTCCTTACCAGAGCCAGATTGTGCATAAAGCCCGATAGGCACTGGTTCACGGACCTTGGCTTCAGGAAGCCTTAACTTTGAGGATTTCACAAGCATTTGAGTCACCAGCTCATGGATCTCATTGAATTACGACATATGAGCTTCAATGAGTCTTGATCCGGCATTTGTGTTGATTAAGAAAGGATGTAGACATGATAATTTCACAGTGAAAAGTATCTGAACTAAGATTGTGAAGGATTCAATACTCTTCCAAGAAGTTATGAGATTTTTTGTGTGCCTCACGGCTCTTAGGATATTGCAAAAATACTCTGTACTTTTTTTTACAATATGATAACCTAATGAGGGGAGGTTTTCAGCTCCCAGAATTAAAATTTATATTCACACTGACCCTCATCACACATTTATAGAAAAATCTTGAGCAAAATGCATGTTTAGACCAAAATTTTGTCACATTTCCATAGAGCAATTATTATCACAATTTATATGACATCCGCAAGTCCTTTCTGAAAAATTATCCTTCACATACTTCCATTCATGGAATCTACCAACAGTTCACGGACATGGCAAATACATTTTACTTCAGAACTCGAGAATAGCAATTATCAATCAAGAATCCATATTTTTTCGCAAAATCTTTCAATTTACTATGAGTTCTCTATCAATCAATGACATATTACTGCTCTATGAAGATGTCTTGAGTATCAACCCATTTCAAAACTTGAATAATGTAATTCTTCGCAAACCTTTGAATATATCGCTTCACATGTGTCATCGATAAAACATTCTACGCAAGAGAGGTGCTTATCGGACTGTAAAAACTAAATCTGGCAACAAGGGGGACGCCACTTCAAACATGAAGTGAAAGCATATATATAGATAGGACGCCACTATAAACGCAATATGTAAGGTATATTATTGACGCCACATTGATGTTATGATGAAAGGAGGTCATATTGTATAGGAAATGGGAACTCTGTGAATATTGCATGAAATGAAATGTCTGTGTGAAATCTGAAGAGCCCATGAGAGATTTATATATATATATATATATATATATATATATATATATATATATATATATATATATATATATATATATAAATCCTCATATCATTTTGGCGTCCTAATATTGCGCGTTTGCATTTAATCTGGCGTCCATTGTAAATTGGAGTCCGTATATCGGACGCCACTTTAGAATTGCTTCAAAATTTTTTCCTGGCTTGTACCCGACCTCTAGAGGCTAAATTCAAAATTTCATTTTGACGCCAAAATGATAGGGAAATGAAAATTTTCGTATATTTTTAGTTCCGAAAAATTCCGCTCCAATTCTTAGTGGCGTCAAAAATATACGTGTATATTCCCACTTCATATATTTCGCCATCATACTGGCGTCCAGAAACTTGACAACACTGTCGCAGAACATCGATCGATAATGAAACAGATGCTTGCGCTTCTGACATGGAATTTGTTGGGAGTATGGCTTGAATTTGGAATTGCATTTCTTATGTATGTCATAACATAATATTTCTACCAATATTTTATTGCAGACTGAAGTATTATAGTACAGTTACTTGATGTCAGAAATTATTCTTGCTTAGAAGTAATTCTTTATCAACTTGAAATTTGAGCAGTCAATTTGAAATATTAGGAAAAATAGTTGAGTACTGACTCAAGTATGAGGAGTAAGTGAGCAAATTCATGTACCTCTTTCTAATAGTTCAAGAGCCGACCGCCCCTTAACGTTCCTAGTCAGATTTAGGGCCGAATTGTATATGAATTGATCGAAGATATAGTAGTCATTAGGATGTCACCTTTATAAATCCAGGATCTAGTCCTAAGGATCAAAAAAGGGCCATATCCGGTCAATAAGTTCGTGGTTAATCTGAAACTAGTATCAATCGATTGCAGAGGTCAAGTACTTTAGGACAAAACCAGGATACTACCTCTGTTCTATTCAAAACAGAGGAAAATGCACAACAATCATAAGGGAAGTTCTAAACGACAGGGCAGAGGGTGATACTTTGGTGTTTTCTCGGAGTATCCGACCTTCGCTACTAACAAGTACCAGTTTTAATTATAAGTTCTATCAGAGAAGTTGACTCTGACGAAAATTGACCAAAAGTAGACTTTTTCTGACGCTTAGGACAAGATTCCAGATTTAAAAAGTCTGTCACCCAATTGACCACTACATTTTTGATTGATTATAGAATGTGAGAACTCGCTATTTCATCCGTGATGTGGTCCTATAATTGTTGTAGAAAAACAAATTATATCGTTTGTACAAAGCAAGTGGAACATTTTTGTTGCAAGTTCATCATTGCTGTTACTAGGACCAAATTGATGAATCTCAAATTATTCATGTTTTTGAAGTCCCTGATGGTCACAAAGTTGCACTCTCAGTGTGATCGAAAGAAAGTTAGAATGGATGGATGGATTATCATTATTACATATCGCCTGTAATACATTTTAAGAATAATATAAGCTTGTGATATACAAGGGAATGAAAACTAATTTTTGCTTCTAATAATATAATCTATTACAGGATATCACATCCATCATGGCTGAAAGATGTAAAGAGTTGGTATACAACATACATATAAGTTGGGACTTGGCGAAAACATTGTTTGAGTTTTTCTTTTTTTTCAATTTAGAATTCACTGGCAACATAAAACCGGAACAATTTTGTGTGAGAAACGAAAATGTTGCTCTATTTTTCTTGAATCGGTCGGTAACAGAGTACACCAGAAGATAATTTGAGTTACTGTGAAAAGCCACAATTTGGTTCAAGGTACAAGTTGAATTTTTTTCAAATGAGAGCTTTAACTATTTGAGTTCCTGGTTTTTGCAAAGGGCTATATATTGAATGTATTCAACAATAACTGTAGTTTGGAAATGATATGCTCAAACTGATTCCATATAACATATATCCATTCTATCTCATATTTCAATTTGTGCGAGTTATCATACCATCGCTTCTCTTATTCAGTTTGTGGATAGATGAACATTGACTCTGTTGTCGCAACTGTGTGAAAACATTTCTTGAAGTCGGGGAGCCGGCTGCACCTCATGTACCCTGATCGAACTTATAGTCAAATTGTATAATATGAATCAATCGAGAATATTATGGTCAATGAGGTGACAGACTTTATAAATCTAAAATTCTGCTTCAAGTGTCGGAAAAAGGTTACTATTGTTCATTTTTGTTAGGATCAACTTCCCTGTTAGATCTCATGATTGAAACTAGTACCAATTGATAGTGAAGGTCAAATGCCTTAGGAAAAAATCATGGTGCTACCCCCTGCTCCGTTCTAAAGGGAAAGGAGAAGAATAGACAAGGATAATATTATGTGGTGGCAAAATAAGGCTGGTAGCATTTTGAACAATTTTGCATTCCATATTTAATCTTTGATGAAAGATATAACACGGTTTTGCTCGAAAACATGAAAAAAATCTAATGTGAACACCGCATGTCTTAATTGTACATCTTTTGACTCAATAATTAACAGTTGATACTAATATTGACTCTAGGCAAAATCGACTCCAACCAAAATTTGAGATGATAATTCAATCATTCAGATGCTACAGTTCATCAATGGTCAGTTCTACCGCTCTAACTCAAATTCTAAACTTCACTTATACAAAAAATGTCGAATCAAAATAAGGACAGCAATATTCATGTCACATTCAATTTTCAAATTTTGATACGATATTGTTGAGTTAAGTAGCACCTAAAATTTAAGTGATAGCGGTGCAACTGGCCATGGAACGCTTTAGCAGTCTCAAATACCAAATTTCATCATTCTACGGCCTAAGTCTTGAATTTATGCGAAAACTTGGGAAATATTGTCAGATAAAGCTTACTTCCAGCTAATAGATTGTTATGAAAATATTAAGTTATCATTCGAATGCTACAATTTCTTTAGATACAAAATTCCAAGATTCTAGGACTGATTGTTCTGGATTGATATGAAAATTTGAAAACGTGCTTAGTAAACTGCACTCCTGTTTAATCCGACTGCAGTCATAATGCAAGGTGTACAATTAGGTTTTATAGAAGTGTTTGATACGAAATTTCAATACTCCAAGCCTGATTGTTTTGAATTAATACAAGTAACTCGAATAGATTGTGCAATTTCAGCACAGCCAATTAATATTAAAATAGAAAATAACTATTAAGATGCCTCGGGAAAATTCAAAAAAAATTCCAAGTACAGTGCATTTGCAGTACAGACGATTGCAACCATAATAGGGGCTGCAAAACTAGACTTTGGACCAGTCTCAAATACAAAATTCAACTATATAGATACATTCATTCATACGTACGTACCAAAGTCGAGCCGAAAATAGTCAAAATGCATTTAGGGATGCTCAAAACGAGAATTTCCATCAAAATCTCGAGATGTGATTCCGGCGGTTCAACCATACTACTTATTTACACTTTGTACAAGTGTGTTAAAAGAGATTCACTTGGATTACTTCGATACTTATTGAAAGTTCATTATTTCATATTATAAATAGTATCTGACTTTGTGCACCATATTGCAACACGAACAGCGAAGGAAATTCTTAGGGATATACGATATGGAAGACTCCCGACTTTCATAATTATACTTTTACCAATTTGCATTGTGGAAAAACTAATCAGAGAATGTAGTTATACATAATTCAACAAAATCCATTCCCAACGCTTGAAGTTCTTGCCTTTAGATTGATATATAAGATATGAAAAATGAATCCTGATATACGACATGCTCCCAGCAACTTTGAAGAATAGGAGTCAAATATTTGGACAATTTGGGTCGTAGATTAATTTTATGCCCACATAATTGTTGTATTTATCATCAGTTACAGTTTTGCTTCAGAAGTTTATGTACGATGTGTTATAAATCAATTTTGTAGGCGATTATAACGGAAAAGGTATTTCTATGGCCCTTTTTGTTACCATGGTGTTTTACTTACTTGTACACATCTATCTAAATTCACTATTTGCACGATTGGGCGTATTCATATGTTTACCGGATCTCCATTCAAGGTGGTATGTTGATTTTACTGGTAAACTGTGATTACTATGATTATGCTGACTTACCGCCCATGAGTAAAAGCGGTAAGTGAAAAATTGTGGACTTCCACAGAAAGTATAAATTTATTTATTGTTATTTGTGATTGAATATTCACAATAAAATGTAAAACTTGACAGCTGACAGCGAGTGCGCTATGAGTGGTTACTCAATTTGAAAAAGAATATTAGGATTCATATTTAAGGTAGGTCTTCCAATCGTGCAAAAAATTTTTGAGGCATCACTGTCAATAATTACAGGACCGATTTCGCTCAATATCTGCAAACCTCGCCAAGGCTCGGCCTCCAAACAATTATTCTCAATCGGTAAACCGTACTTACTGACCTTAATACTTGAATAACTATTTTGGGACTAATCTGTCCAATATTACTTTTTTGGGACTGATCTATGAAAACTACTTGATTAACACTTCACACTCACCTCTATGGGCAGTTTGATGAAGTCTTAGAAACAATTTTCGCCGAAATATGTATCATATCCTTCCGTCAATCTCTATAGATCTTGCAATTAGAGAAGTGGATACGCATTTTCAGACAATAAAATAAGACAATTTCAATGGCAGCTAAGATAAACATTTGCAATGTTTCAGAAACGAATGAATAAAATTCAGTGATTTTAAATTCTTTCGTGATGATCGCCTAAAAAAACGAAATATTCTGATACTCTCTTCTGGTCTCAGCTGGCGTTTCGGCCGTGAGCCACAAATTCTACCAAAAAAGATCACCTTCATGATCTTGATACACTAATTCCTTTTTTTTATCTTTCATATAATTCCTATTTTGTATCTTCCATGTAACAAGACTGATTTATAAGGGTGAAGTAAGTTTTCTCTCAGGTATTCATAAGGATATGTATGAAGACTACTCGAAAGACTGGTATTTATTATTGAAGTACTAAGATGAGGCATCTTATGAAAGCAACAAATAATAACTCAGTACACAGATAAAGTTTCATTTAGTTGCCTGAAACTCCATTACTGTTGCTATCCAAATTTCATTCCCAACCGAAAGTTTCTGTAGGGAAGATTTCCCAGCATTTTAATAATTTAAATCGACGATTATTGATTGAACTGATAACGCATACTTGAATTAGGGTAGCAACACTAGTTTAAATATTTTGAATGTTGAGAGGAAAGTCGGTAATAGGATAATAATTGTAGACAAATATTTTATCCGCTAGAGCTGAATCCAAGGGAAGAACTCTAAGACATGTACCAAGTAGTATAGTGTAATTGATAAGGTGAATAGGAAATATTCCTTACCAGAGCCAGATTATGCATAAAGCCCGATAGGCACGGGTTCACGGACCTTGGCTTAAGAAAGCCTTAACTTTGAGGATTTCACAAGCATTTGAGTCACCAGCTCATGGATCTCATTGAATTACGACCTATGAGCCTCAATGAGTCTTGATCCGGCATTTGTGTTGATTAAGAGAGGACGTAGACATGATAATTTCACAGTGAAAAGTATCTGAACTAAGATTGTGAAGAATTCAATACTCTTCCAAGAAGTTATGAGATTTTTTTGTGTGCCTTACGGCACTTAGGATATTGCAAAAATACTCTGTACTTTTTTTTACAATATGATGACCTACTGAGGGTAGGTTTCCAGCTCCCAGAATCAAGATTCATATTCACACTGACCCTCATCACACATTTATAGTAAAATCTTGAGCAAAGTGCAAATTTAGACCAAAATTTTGTCACATTTCCATAGAGCAATTATTATCACAATTTATATGACATCCGTAAATCCTTCCTGATAAATTATCCTTCACATACTTCCATTCATGGAATCTACCAACAGTTCACGGACATGGCAGATACATTCTACTTCAGAACTCGAAAATAGCGATTATTAATCAAAAATCCATATTTTTTCGCAAAATCTTTCAATTTACTATAAGTTCTCTATCAAACAATGACATATTACTACTCTATGAAGATGTCTTAAGTATCAACTTATTCCAAAACTTGAATAATGTGATTCTACGCAAACCTTTGAATATATCGCTTCAAATATGTCATCGATAGAACATTCTACTCAAGAGAGGTGCTTATCGGATTGTAAGAACTAAATCTGGCAACAAGGGGGACGCCACTTCAAACATGAAGTGAAAGCATATATATAGATAGGACGCCACTATAAACGCAATATGTAACGTATATTATTGACGCCACATTGATGTTATGATGAAAGGAGGTCATATTGTATAGGAAATGGAAACTCTGTGAATATTGCGTGAAATGGAATTTCTGTGTGGAATCTAAAGAGCCCATGAGAAATTATGTAATATACTTCGATCAGATCTCAACTATACGCGTTCCTTTCAGTAGACGCCAAAATGAACATTTTTGTAAGGACGTCAAATTGATAGGGTGATTTATATATATATATATATATATATATATATATATATATATATATATATATATATATATATATATATATATATATATATATATATATATATATATATATATATATATATAAAATCCTCATATCATTTTGGCGTCCTAATATTACGCGTTCGCATTTCAGCCAGAAAAAATTTTTGGAGCAATTCTAAGGTAGCGTTCGATATACGGACTCCAATTTACAATGGACGCCAGAATTATATATATATATATATATATATATATATATATATATATATATATATATATATATATATATATATATATATATCCTCATATCATTTTGGCGCCCTAATATTGCGCGTTCGCATTTAATCTGGCGTCCATTGTAAATTGGAGTCCGTATATCGGACGCCACTTTGGAATTGCTTCAAAATTTTCTCCTGGCTTGTTCCCGACTTCTAGAGGCTAGATTCAAAATTTCATTTTGACGCCAAAATGATAGGGAAATGAAAATTTTTGTATATTTTTAGTTCCGAAAAATTCCGCTCCAATTTTTAGTGGCGTCAAAAATATACGTGTATATTCCCACTTCATATATTTCGCTATCATACTGGCGTCCAGAAACTTTACAACACTGTCGCAGAACATCGATCGATAATGAAACAGATGCTTGCGCTTCTGACATGGAATTTGTTGGGAGTATGGCTTGAATTTGGAATTGTATTTCTTATGTATGTCATAACATAATATTTCTACCAATATTTTATTGCAGACTGAGGTATTATAGTACAGTTACTTGATGTCAGCAATTATTCTTGCTTAGAAGTAATTCTTCATCAACTTAAAATTTGAGCAGTCAATTTGAAATATTAGGAAAAATAGCTGAGTACTGACTCAAGTATGAGGAGTAAGTGAGCAAATTCATGTACCCCTTTCTAATAATTCAGGAGCCGACCGCCCCTTTACGTTCCTAGTCAGATTTAGGGCCGAATTGTATATGAATTGATCGAAGATTTAGTAGTCCTTAAGATGTCACCTTTATAAATCCAGGATCTAATCCTAAGGATCGAAAAAAGGCCATATCCGGTCAATAAGTTCGTGGGTAATCTGAAACTAGTATCAATCGATTGCAGAGGTCAAGTACTTAAGGACAAAACCAGGATACTACCTCTGTTCTATTCAAAACAGAGGAAAAAGCACAACAATCATAAGGGAAGTTCTAAACGACAGGGCAGAGGGTGATACTTTGGTTTTTTCTCGGAGTATCCGACCTTCGCTACTAACAAGTACCAGTTTTAATTATAAGTTCTATCAGAGAAGTTGACTCTGACGAAAATTGACCTAAAGTAGCCTTTTTCTGACGCTTAGGACAAGATTCCAGATTTAAAAAGTCTGTCACCCAATTGACCACTATATTTTTGATTGATTATAGAATGTGAGAACTCGCTATTTCATCCGTGATGTGATCTTATAATTGTTGTAGAAAAACAAATTATATCGTTTGTACAAAGCAAGTGGAACATTTTTGTTGCAAGTTCATCATTGCTGTTACTAGGACCAAACTGATGAATCTCAAATTATTCATGTTTTTGAAGTCCCTGATGGTCACAAAGTTGCACTCTCAGTGTGATCGAAAGAAAATTAGAATGGATGGATGAATTATCATTATTACATATCTCCTGTAATACATTTTAAGATTAATATAAGCTTGTGATATACAACGGAATGAAAACTAATTTTTGCTCCTAATGATATAATCTATTACAGGATATCGCATCCATCATGGCTGAAAAATGTAAAGAGTTGGTATACAACAAACATATAAGTTGGGACTTGGCGAAAACATTATTTGAGTTTTTTTTTTTTGTTCAATTTAGAATTCACTGGCAACATAAAACCGGAATAATTTTGTGTGAGAAACGGAAATGTTGCTCTATTTTTCTAGAATCTGTCGGTAACAGAGTACACCAGAAGATAATTTGAGTTACTGTGAAAAGCCACAATTTGGTTCAAGGTACAAGTTGAATTTTTTTCAAATGAGAGCTTTAACTATTCGGGTTCCCGGTTTTTGCGAAGGGCTATATATTGAATGTATTCAACAATAACTGTAGTTTGGAAATGATATGCTCAAACTGATTCCATATAACATACATCCATTCTATCTCATATTCCAATTTGTGCGAGTTATCATACCATCGCTTCTCTTATTCAGTTTGTGGATAGATGAACATTGACTCTGTTGTCGCAACTGTGTGAAAACATTTCTTGAAGTCGGGGAGCCGGCCGCACCTCATGTTCCCTGATCGAACTTATGGTCAAATTGTATAATATGAATCAATCGGGAATATTGTGGTCAATGAGGTGACAGACTTTATAAATCTAGAATTCTGCTTCAAGTGTCGGAAAAAGGTTACTATTGTTCATTTTTGTTAGGATCAACTTCCCTGTTAGATCTTATGATTGAAACTAGTACCAATTGATAGTGAAGGTCAAATGACTTAGAAAAAATCATGGTGCTACCCTCTGCTCCGTTCGGAAGGGAAAGGAGAAGAATAGACAAGGATAATATTATGTGGTGGCAAAATTAGGCTGGTAGCATTTTGAACAATTTTGCATTCCATATTTAATCTTTGATGAAAGATATAACACCGTTTTGCTCGAAAACATGAAAAAATCTAATGTGAACACCACATGTCTTACTTGTACATCTTTTGACTCAATAATTAACAGTTGATACTAATATTGACTCTAGGCAAAATCGGCTCCAACCAAAATTTGAGATGATAATTCAATCATTTAGATGCTACAGTTCATTAATGGTCAGTTGTACCGCTCTAACTCAAATTTTAAATTTCACTTATACAAAAAATGTCGAATCGAAATAAGGACAGCAATGTTCATGTCACATTCAATTTTCTAATTTTGATACGATATTGTTGAGTTAGGTGGCACCTAAAATTTGAGAGACAGCGGTGCAACTGGCCATGGAACGCTTTAGCAGTCTCAAATACCAAATTTCATCATTCTACGGCCTAAGTCTCGAGTTTATGCGAAAACTTGAGAAATATTGTCAGATAAAGCTTACTTCCAGCTAATAGATTGTTATGAAAATATTAAGTTATTATTCGAATGCTACAATTTCTTCAGATACATAATTCCTAGATTCTAGTGCTGATTGTTTTGGATTTATATGAAAATTTGGAAACGTGCTTAGTAAACTGCACTCCTGTTTAATCTGACTGCAATCAAATGCAAGGTGTACAATTAGGTTTTATAGAAGTGTTTGATACGAAATTTCAATACTCCACGCCTGATTGTTTTGAATTAATACAAGAAACTCGAATAGACTGTGCAATTTTAGCACAGCCAATTAATATTAAAATAGAAGATATCCATTAAAATGCCTCAGGAAAATTCAGAAAAAAATTCAAGTACAGTGCATTTGCGGTACAGACGATTGCAACCATAATAGGGGCTGCAAAACTAGATTTTGGACCAGTCTCAAAAACAAAATTCAACTATATAGATACATACATTCATACGTACGTACCGAAGTCAAGCCGAAAATAGTCAAAATGCATTTAGGGATGCTCAAAACGAGAATTTCCATCAAAATCTCGAAATGTGATTCTGGCGGTTCAACAATACTACTTATTTATACTTTGTACAAGTGAGTTAAAAGAAATTCACTTGGATTACTTCGATACTTATTGAATGTTCATTATTTCATATTATAAGTAGTATCTGACTTTGTGCACCATATTGCAACACGAAAAGCGAAGGAAATTCTTAGGGATATACGATATGGAAGACTCCCGACTTTCAAAATTATACGTTTACCAATTTGCATTGTGGAAAAACTAATCAGAGAATGTAGTTGTACATAGTTCAACAAAATCCATTCTCAACGCTTGAACTTTTTACTTTTAGATTAATATATAAGATATGAAGAATGAATACTGATATACGACATGCTCCCAGCAACTTTGAAGAATAGGAGTCGTAGAATAATTTTATGCCCACATAATTGTTGTATTTATCATCAGTTACAGTTTTGCTTCAGAAGTTTATGTGCAATGTGCTATAAATCAATTTTGTAGGCGATTATAACGGAAAAGGTATTTCTATGGCCCTTTTTGTTCACCATGGAGTTTTACTTACTTGTACACATCTATCTAAATTCACTATTTGCACGATTGGGCGTATTCATATGTTTACCGGCTCTCCATTCAAAGTGGTATGTGGATTTTACCGGCAAACTGTGATTACTATGGTCATGCTGACTTACCGCCCATGAGCAAAAGCGGTAAGTGAGAAATTGTGGACTTCCACAGAACGTATAAATTTATTTATCGTTATTTATGATTAAATATTCACAATAAAATGACAAACTTGACAGCTGAGAGCGAGTGCGCTATGAGTGGTTACTCAATTTGAAAGAGAATATTATGATACATAATTGGGGTAGGTCGTCCAATCGTGCAAAAAAATTTTTAAGCATCACTGTCAATAATTACAGGACCGATTTCACTCAATATTTGCAAACCTGGCCAAGGCTCAGCCTCCAAACAATTATTCTCAATCGGTAAACCGTACTTACTCACCTTAATACTTGAATAACTATTTTGGGACTGATCTGTCCAATATTACTTTTTTGGGACTGATCTATGAAAACTACTTGATTAACACCTCACACCCACCTCTATGAGCAGTTTGATGAAGTCTTAGAAACAATTTTCGCCGAAATATGTATTATATCCTTCCGTCAATATCTATAGATCTTGCAATTAGAGAAGTAGATACGCATTTTCAGACAACAAAATAAAACAATTTCAATGGCAACTAAGATAAACATTTGCAATGTTTCAGAAACGAATGAATAAAATTTAGTGATTTTAAATTCTTTCGTGATGATCGCCTGAAAAGATGAAATATTCTGATACTCTCTTCTGGTCTCAGCTGGCGTTTTGGCCGTGAACCACAAATTCGACCAAAAAAGATCACCTCCATGGTCTTGATACACTAATCCCTTCTTTGTATCTTCCATATAATTCCTATTTTGTATCTTCTATCTAACAGGATCGATTCATAATGGTGAAGTGAGTTTTCTCTCAGGTATTCATAAGGATATGTATGAAGACTACTCGATAGACTGGTATTTATTATTGAAGTACTAAGATGAGGCATCTTATGAAAGCAACAAATAATAACTCAGTACACAGATAAAGTTTCATTTAGTTGCCTGAAACTCCATTACTGTTCCTTTCCAAATTTCATTCCCAACCAAAAGTTTCTGTAGGGCAGATTTCCCAGCATTTCAATAATTTAAATTGACGATTATTGATTGAACCGATAACGCATACTTGAATTAGGGTAGCAACACTTTGAATGTTGAGAGGAAAGTCGGTAATATGATAATAATAAATTGTAGACAAATATTTTATCCGCTTGAGCTGAATCCAAGGGAAGAACTCTAAGACATGTATTAAGTAGTATAGGGTATTTGATAAGGTGAGTAGAAAGTATTCCTTACCAGAGCCAGATTATGCATAAAGCCCGATAGGCACGGGTTCACGGACCTTGGCTTAAGGAGGCCTTAACTTTGAGGATTTCACAAGCATTTGAGTCACCAGCTCATGGATCTCATTGAATTATGACCTATGAGCTTCAATGAGTCTTGATCCGGCATTTGTGTTGATTAAGAGAGGTTGTAGACATGATAATTTCACAGTGAAAAGTATCTGAATTAAGATTGTGAAGAATTCAATACTCTTCCAAGAAGTTATGAGATTTTTTTGTGTGCCTTACGGCTCTTAGGATATTGCAAAAATAATCTGTACTTTTTTTTACAATATGATGACCTAATGAGGGGAGTTTTCCAGCTCCCAGAATTAAGATTCATATTCACACTGACCCTCATCACACATTTATAGAAAAATCTTGAGCAAAATGCAAGTTTAGACCAAAATTTTGTCACATTTCCATAGAGCAATTATTATCACAATTTATATGACATCCGTAAGTCCTTCCTGATGAATTATCCTTCACATACTTCCATTCATGGAATCTACCAACAGTTCACGGACATGGCAAATACATTTTACTTCAGAACTCAAAAATAGCAATTATCAATCAAAAATCCATATTTTTTCGCAAAATCTTTCAATTTACTATGAGTTCTCTATCAACCAATGACATATTACTACTCTATGAATATGTCTTAAGTATCAACCCACTTCAAAACTTGAATAATGTAATTCTACGCAAACATTTGAATACATCGCTTCACATGTGTCATCGATAGAACATTCTACGCAAGAGAGGTGGTTATCGGACTGTGAAAACTAAATCTAGCAACAAGGGGGCGCCACTTCAAACATGAAGTGAAAGCATATATATAAATGGGACGCCACTATAAACGCAATATGTAACGTATATTATTGACGCCACATTGATGTTATGATGAAAGGAGGTCATATTGTATAGGAAATGGGAACTCCGTGAATATTGCGTGAAATGGAATTTCTGTGTGAAATCTGAAGAGCCCATGAGAAATTATGTGATATACTTCGATCAGATCTCAACTATACGCGTTCCTTTCAGTAGACGCCAAAATGAACATCTTTGTAAGGACGTCAAATTGATAGGGTGATTTATATATATTTATATATATATATATATATATATATATATATATATATATATATATATATATATATATATATATATATATATATATATATATATATATATATATATATATATATATATATATATATATATATATATATATATATATATATATATATATATATATATATATATTATTTACGAAGATCAACAAATTAATTGGCGCAGTCGGTAGGACTTTGAGAGGAGATTCATCAAGAATAATCTGTCAGTATCCACTGTTAATTCAGAAGAAGAATTTTCCGATTCCGAGAGGTTATCATCGTGTATCAATCTATCGGCATCAAGGGGGCATCCATCGAGGACAATCCATTTGTGATTAAGACTGCTACATTGGTATTGTGAGTTGCTTCCCTTTGTTTCATTTTTATGTCAGACTCCTCGCGTTCATCAATTTCCATCAAGGATAATAGTGAAAACGAGCAAAATTTAGAATATAGGAATTAAATAAGTACCAGAAATAAATTTGAGTTCAATATTTTATATTTTAAATATTAACGAAGAAATAGTTGCTGTAGAAAACAATAGCTGTTCACAAATGGCACCTCCTAAATTCGAATCTGAATTATTAGAAATAGTTCCTAGTTCCTAGAAATAGTTCCTAGAAACGTGGACGCTTCATCTAGAATTCGAATAAACGCGAACGAAACAATTGAAGATTCAGGCAAAATATTTGATTATATGAAAGAGTTTAAAAAAAAATTAAGTAACATCGACAGAGGTAATTGTAGTAAAGATCTAGATAATGTTTCATTAATAGTTGATACTGATAACGAAAATCTGAACGAAGATATATCTGATAATAACACTATTCATACGAACAGAGAATATCCGATTATAGGCATACTTATTTCTGACAAACCTGTTAATTATGGAAAAAATCAAGTAATAATATCACAAGTAAATTTTGATCTAAAGAAACCAAGAATTGCAAAATTATTCTAAAACACCAAACGTTTCATAGTAGAAATCTCGAAGGATAACTTTATGCATGATGTTATTGAATTTGTAAAAGAATATATAGTCCCGAGAGTAAATTATTATTTGTATTTTGCAAACCCAATATATGAAAGGTTCAGTTCTGTGGTTCAGAAGTATTTTGAAAATTCGGAAATAAATTTTGTCAGATATACACAAAAATTACTAGACGTAGAAGATCAAAACGAAATAAAAGAATAAATTCAAAACTACCATGAAAGTAAGACCAACCATCGAGGTCTTGACGAAACAGATAATCAAATAAAAAAGCGTTATTACTGGCCAAATTTGCGTAAATCAATTCAAACATATATCAACGAATGCGAAATATGTTTGAAGAGCAAATATGACAGAGTACCGTTAAAACCAAAATTTAATATATCTCCTAACCCAACTAAACTCTTTGAAATTTTACATGTTGACACTATCACATTAGATAAACAAGAATTTCTCACAACCATCGACGCATTTTCAAGATATGCGCAAGCCTATAAATTAAATTCTGGACAAAGTATAGAAATCGTGAGCAATCTTATCAAATATTTTACACATCACGGCATACCGGATCAAATAACATCGGATAACGGCCTTGAGTTTGAAAACTCTTTAATCAAAGATTTACTAGACGTTCACAAAGTAAATTTGCATTTTATAAGTTCCCAACATCCCGAATCAAATAGTTTAATCGAAAGATTCCATTCGACTTTAATTGAACATGTAAGATTGCTAAACAATCAAGAAGTATATTCTAAAAAACCGATAGAAATTAAAATCAAGTATGCACTTTTAGCATACAACAATTCCATTCATTCAGCTACCAAATTGGAACCCAGTGAAATCATTACAGGACATTTAGGAGTAAATTTACCTTTAGATATTGAATTACAAAAGCAATTAGTTAACAATTATATTATAAATCATAGAGAAAAAATTAAACTATTATGTAACAAAATTAAAGACAGTAACGAATCCTACAAACATAAAACTATAGAATATGCTAATAAGAAACGTGAAGAATCACCGGACATTCCTAAGACAATTTATATTGAGAATAAACAAAAGCAAAGTAAAACAAAGAATAAATTCAAATCTGAACAAATTGAAGAAAATCAACCCTGAGTTGAAAACAGCAGAAATGAAGCCAGAACATGGTAACACATCAAGAGACATCCATCTTTCTAATATCAAAAGACCCAGACTTAAAACATATAGGCTGGTACCACAAGCTCTGTTTTTGGCGCTACTAAGAGCGTTGTGTCAAGATGTGTTTTAACGCAATTAGAATTTTTCCAAATACTTTAGAAAATAATCATCACATACAAATTACGGAAAACACATATGTCTACAAAATTTATTCGAGTATTTTCCTTTAAAATAGCTTGAAATATTTATATTGTCTTAAAACTCTTCTTAAAATAACACTGCTAGTATAGCCAAAAACAGAGCTTGTGGTAACAGCCATAGTTTTAAAAATAAAATAGAACGCAAGAGAAACAAATTCAAAATTCTTGAAAATAAATTAGTGGAACGTTCTCCATTGTTACAGACTTGTGACCCTTCACATGACAAGGACGCAAAAAGTACAAGTACAAAATATAGCAAATAATCCTGGAATCGTTCCTTTCAAATTAGGACATGCAAAAATCCAAACAGCCTCACATAGCTTCCTACATTACATCGATTTACTTCCCATTAAAGATCAAATTAATCAAGTAAATAATGATTATTTAAATTTGAAAGATGTTATAAATTCAGTCCCTTCAGAATTCTTTCAATGACTCAAGAATTATCAAAAACATTTAGAATATGAATTAAAAATTGTTAATTATAAAATAGAATCATTTTATCATGAGAAACGACAAAAACGAGGTTTAATTAACCCTTTACCCAAGTAACATAAGTGACCAAGATACAACGTTGTATCGACGTCACAGACCTGGTCGATTGACGGTCCTCAAGACGTCTCAGCGAGTAGCTTACGGACGTCATTTTGTGACGTCAAATAGACCATTATGCTGACGTAGAATTAAAGTTTTCTAATGACGTCGAAAGTGACGTTAATTTATGACGTTTAAAATAATAACTGTTAATAGCATACCACAAAATGCATTAAACTGGTGAATAAAAAAATAAATGAATAAAATGTAATTTTTTTTATTTATACATATAAACTTACATACAAAATAGGATTCAACGAAACTTGCAATATAATTATTATTATATTCAAAAATAAATATTTACATCAGTAAGAAAACGAATAAAAAAAAACACTTATGATTGTACATTAAAAGAAGTTTTATATATGAGAAAATATTTACCAACAAAAAAATATATAATTAACTGCAAAGCAAAGGCAAACTATTTCTTTCAATTTACTTCAAACCGAATGAGTTCATAATTTCTACTTCACACACATCGAATTCATCCATCGCTCTTTTACTATCTTCCTATGTTTTATCGGAATATTCTTTTGATGATAGGGCCATCTTACTAATATTCCATTTCTGGACCAAGATATTCAACCACTGCTATCTCCGAGTTTCCATTAAATACAATCACATGGCATTCTGCAAATGAATAATGTATTACTTAAAAAAAATTGCAGAATATTACTACATAATTAACTTACTTTGATTTGTCACAGTAGAAAAATGATACATATATGTAACTTCGTCAAACAGAAAACACGAAGAATCTGAAAGGGCTTGCCTGCCTTGGCTGGACAGCCTACAAGTGACTCATCCCTCAAATCTAAAATATTTTGTTTGGGTTCCATTCAATGTACCAAAATTTGTGAATAAACATAATTTCAAGAAAGAAAAATAGTCAAAATTTTACTCCCTTATTCCCGTATTATTCACGGTAAACAAGCAGAGCTTGTAAAAAAAATTTATGTCACTCTCCATATTCGTCCATAATTCAGTGAAGAGTATAAAATTGGAAATAGTGAAATTGAAAATGAATTTTAGTTTAGTGAACGCTTTCTTCTTCTTCCCACTGCTCGGGGGTTGTATGAATCTGACCACCATAATTTTCAAAAAAGAAATGCATTTGTTCATAACAATTAGTTGGAAAAATCGTATTAAAAATAAATAAAAATAATTTACAAATAGATTTGCTGTACATTAGTACAAGTTAAAAAAAAAAATTATTCGTTTTTTTTTAGTTTTTCAATCATTTTTTTTTTGTTAATAAAAATATGGAGCATGGAATTCAACAATTTAGTAGACGAAAGTCTATATCCGTAACTTCTGGAAAATTGACTATTAATCGAGAAAAATTATAATATTTTTTACAACAGAATACGAAGATTCTTTCGAATAAAAATTTAAAAAAAAAGATAACTCATAAACATTTAAATAGGTTAAAAATATCAAGAATTTTTTTTCCCATATTTGTTTTCAGTCTATTTGTTAATAACTTTCAAAATACATAATATCAAATTATGACGTCAATTCAACTTGAATATGACGTTAAAATATAACATTTAAATTACGTGAATAATGTACGTAAATAAAAACGTCGATTCTACATACAATTGAGGTGACAAAATGACTTCTAGATATGACGTTCATACAACCAATAAACAACGTTGATTTTCAGTTATGGTTACTTGAGAAGTACCTACACTGACTAAAAAAATATGACTGAAGAATCATCTAACGAATAAGTATGATTTCCTAAAACGCTGAAACATAATATCAAATTATAACGTCACTTCAACATCATATGACGTTATTTCTTGACGTCAATTTATGACCACAATTTGACTTGACATGTGACGTCAGTTCAACGTCATTATGTCGTCCAAATATGATGGTCATATTATGACTTCAATATGACCAAAATGCGACGTCATATTTTGGTCGACCGTCAGTCATTGTTACTTTGGTAGGTTCACTTGTAAAATTTATTACTGGTAATATGGATCATGAAGACGCTAAAGAAGCTCATAACAATATTTTAGAACTAGAAACAAATCAGAATAAAATTGTTGTTAAATTGAATAAACAAATTTCTTCATCAAAAAATATAATGTCTAATATTAATAGTTCACTCACGTTAATCACTAGAAATCAAAATACAATTGAGAATAAAACGAACGAAATAATTCGGACATTGAATGAAACAAAATTTAATTTCATATGTTATTTGGACACCCACAACTAAAGCTTAATCTTGATTCTCTATTAAGTTTTCTATCTGACTTAGAAAACGCTGTAACTTTTGCTAGTTCGAAAGTTGTACATCACAGTATAATTTCTCATCAAGAATTGAAAGATGTCGTGAACGAGCTATATTCAATTTATGACCATGAACAGTTGCTATTTTCCAACACCAACGATCTTTTCAAATATTACAATATCATAGAAACTAAAGTATATACAATGAACGAAAGAATGATGTTTTCACTAGATTCCCCTCTAGTACATCCAGAAATATTTGACCATTATCATTTATTTTCAATTCCCAATGAAAATCAATCAATTATCATTCCACCCTCAACCTACCTATCAATTAGCAACAATGCATACCAATATAGTAATGAAGAATGTATCGACTTACAAACCGAATTTCTTTGTAAAAGAACGAATTTGCTGCCTCTTCACAAAAATCAAGAATGTTTGACATCTATTCTATCAACCGAAACTACGGCTATCAATAGTCAAAAAGTACCAGTAAAAATTACTCAACAAATCATCATAGAAATCAATAAAGCACATTATATCGGAATATTTCCAAAATTACAACGAGTACAAACAATGTGCGAAGAAAATACAATCGCTTCACTGAAAGGAACATACCTATTTGTTGTTCCACCAGATTGTTCATTCAGAACATTTTCTCTTGTTTATCAAAATAAAATGAAGACAATACCCGGACATCCACTGAGCCTTGAGAAAATAAACATGCAAAATTCATCGATAGCACACATCGAAGAATTGCAGCTAGGCAAGTTATCACTGGATAAACTACATCAAATTCAACTACAAGAAGCCTAAGAGCTACCAATCGACCCAATCAACCTCCATATGAATTGTTCAAGAGGATCAATTATTTGCGTCACCATTCTCGCAACAATAATTATTTTATATTTTGTTGTTGAAATTATAAACAAAATGTTACAGAAAAAACAAGTCAATCGAGATCCGCGGGACGTCGACGAAACACAGGTTGTTCCACCCTAGAGTTTCTTCTTAAGGATGGAGGTGTTACCTGTCAATAACCTGCGGACCTAAACAACTTCTGGCCAGTTCACACGGACTTTGAACTACCTATATCTTATTTCATCTTGTCAGTACATGTGTAGTTGATGTAAAATAGGTAAGTTTAAGTAATATTCAGTCTGCAATTAGTTAAGGTAACAGATGTTTCGTGGGCGTTTTGAAAGAGTGATCTTTTATTTGGCCAATTTCCATTGACTGCAAACGCCCACGAAACATCTGTTACCTTATATATATATTTATATATATATATATATATATATATATATATATATATATATATATATATATATATATATATATATATATATATATATATATATATATATATATATAAGAACACATCTCATCATTCCACGGCTAGTCGGTTGCTATGGGAACAGTAGGTCAACATTCTTATCCTACAACTACTAAATACTGATTTCCAGGATTCTACGGCTGACAGTTCTGAATTTATGCGCAAAATTCCAAGATCGTCAAATATAGTGCACTTTTGACTCAGTCGATCTCAATGAAAATGGGATATGAGCATCTAGACAGTACTATCATCTTGAATGCTGTATTCTAATATTCTATGTTCAATCGTTTTGGATTTATGCGGAGAATTAAAAAATGTTCCGAGTAAACTGCACTCCCGGCTTAGCCGATCACAATCATGATGCAAGGTGTACAACTAGATGCTATAAAAAATGCTTAATCTTAATATTCTGCGACTGATTATTCCAAATTTATGAAAAAAATTCGAAAAATCTGTTATATGGAGCACTTCCGGCTTAGTCGATTGGGACGAAAATAGGAGATGATCATTTGGATGCTACAGTAATTTTAAAATCTGTATTCCAGTATCCAACGGCTAGTCATTCTAGATTTATGCGGAGAATTCAAAAAAAAAATTTCAAGTTAAGTGCACTTCCAGTACAGACGATTGCAACCAAGTACGTTTAAGGGAGGAGATGTGTAAATAGTGTCGAATAAGTGAGGCCAGGGTAAGTAACAGAGACAGGTGAAGATTTTCTGCACCGTATGGTTGCCACTATTGCGCATGTACTATAAAATGTCAGGAATTTTGAATTCAAACTGTCTGAGATTACAAATGTTTTTATTGAATAAGTTCTATCAAGAATATACATATATTGATATTGTTATTGATAAATTTTGAGATGCCCAAATCGTGAAGTGGATGAGATTAGGAGGTAAGTCACAAACAAGAAAAATTTCTGTGTGTGACGTATTTCTTCACATTTTATTTAATTAATAGCGTCGACCGGTTTCGGATATTAAAATATCCATCATCAGGACCGGTAAAGAAAACTGGTCATGTTGCTTGTTGAAGCGATGTTCTATGTATTCTGGATAAATTCGTTTCCTGAGACATGTAGAGTTGAACCAGATGTTGAGTTTGGTTAATTGTCTTTTTTGGAGTAGCCTTCTGTACCGATGAGAGTTGAATACCAGACTCGTAGAATTCATATTGATAAATTTTGATATTGTTATCGCACAAAATAAGATCAGAAATTAATTTAGATTTCATATTATGCAATAAATGAGTAACAGAAATTGATTAGGAAATTATTTAGTAATTTCAGAGATGCTTATACCTCTTTCCATCCATTTTGATTCGCTTTATCTTTTATATGCACCAGAAGTTTTAAAAAGCTGTGAGGGTAGTCGAAAATTCTAGAAAATGCAAAATCCATCAACAATTAACAGCCTACCTCTAGAAATAAGGCAGGTAAAAAACAAAATATTTATATCTATTATTTTCATTATATCTAATTCATATATACATATATTTACATTTATTTATCCACTTCTAAATAATGTTAATTTATTGAATTTTTTTCCTTGTGTTATTCTATTTCTAATATTCTGAATAGCCAGAAATTTCAATTTTGCATCTAAATATACATTTAAAACTGTATCAAACGATTGATTTCTGTGACATGTCAAAAAATCTTGGCCAGCCACATGGTCTCCCATAGTAGGAAAAATTTATTTTTATTTTGGTAATATAAGTCTACTAATATTGTCCAACTAACTATACACACGCAATACACAATGTCCCAAATAGATGTAAATATAAATCCTCCCACGCACAACACTTATAACAGCCTAACGAAAACATGTGCTTGTGAAATAAGAACAAAAAACAACCTTTCAAGGACACTTTCTTCTTCCACAAATATTCGAATTTGCAATAAGAAGAAGTACTGCTACCACACGGTGCAGAAAATCTATCGTTCTATTATTGTTGTCTCTTTTCCTTGCCTTGGACACACTGTCTGCAATGTTAAAGTCTTGTGATGCCACATCCTCTCCCTTAAACGTCCTTGATTGCAACCATAATGCGAGGTGCACATCAAGATCCTAGATCCCATACCAGTCTTTTGTACAAAATTTCAGCATTATACGTTATACAAATTCTGAGATTTGCGAGTGACGCACATACACACATACATACGTAAATACGTACCGACATTAAGCCAAAAATAGTCAAAATGGATTCAGGGATGCTCAAGACGGATTCTTCCATAAAAATCTGGATATGTGAATTTTGTCGGTTTCACAATATTTCCTTGTACTTTTAGAACATCAGATAGTCGTAGATTTTAGTGCCTCATTTTGTTTTCCATGTCTTTAAGAAGTTTGATAAGTATGTTTATTTGGAGTTCAATAATGCTACGATTTGAACTGGACCGTGTGGCCAACATAATGAAATTGAATTTTAAATTTGTATGAAAAGGCATGTACTGATCCAATTTTGTCGCTTTTGTCATGCTTTGAAATAAAATTTAGGGAAAAATTAAAGAATTGACAACAGATTATCAATGCCTAACTTATCATTCCAATTCAACGGATGGTTCTACACAGCAAATTCTGAATGTCTGTTATACTCATAAACTGCACTTCCGGCTTGGCCGATTGATACAAAAATGGTAGATAACAATTTTGATGCTACAACAAGTTCAAACACTGAATTTCAATATGCTATGGCTAATCATTCTAGATTTATGCAAAAAATTTGAAAACAGTTTCAAGTGAAGTGCACTTCTGGCTTGACTGATTCATACAGAAATAGCAGATGAACATTCTGATACAACATCAAGTTCAAACATCGCATTTCAACATCCTACGGTTGAACATTCTGGATTTATCAGAAGAATTCGAAAAAAGTTTCAATTAAAGTGCACTTCCGGTACAAGCGATTGGAACCATAATGCGAGGTGCACAACTAGACCCTATACCAGTCTTAAATACAAAATTTCAACATTATACGTCCAATCAGTTTTGATATTTGCGAGTTACGCACGCACGAACGCACATACGTACCGACATCAAGCCAAAAATAGTCAAAATGGATTCAGGGATGCTCAAAACGGATATTTCCATCAAAATCTCGATAGATGAAATTTGTCGGTTTCACAATACTTTCTTGTACTTTGTACAAGTAAGTAAAAACAACGCATGTAAATTCTATAAATTTCCCGTTGCAAAATAGCAAGTGAATCAAAGAAATGAATGGATAGCTGCAGTGAGAAGGAAAAAATACGTGCGATCATAATTTTTATTTCTGTGATAAAAATAACACTGGAAACAGCAGACTCCACAAAAGTCACAGGTGCTTATGGACCATTAATTATTATTTTCGAAAGTATTTAACAAAATGGCAGTTTTTGGTGCTTTACATTTTCTTATATATATTTTCTCCAATTTTTCTTCTTTAGACTTTGAAATTATTATTTTAATACCAGAAAATTTTCTCGTATCCATTATATTCAACGTCATAACAGAATGATGCATAGATCTAGTTCAAAAAGAATTATGAATGATTATTTTTATTATTTATTAAGTGTTGATGGATCACTGTGATATCCTAAATCATATGATCAAATTTTAGTGACTATTCATCATAGACAAAAGATCTGAAGAGGAGTCATTTCCTAGCTACGTTCCTACAATTATTATAATATTAATATTCAATTGTCTATCAGTATTAATGGCATGAGTTAAAATCGACGACAAATATTTAACATTAATTAAGGAAAAAAATATAAAATCTACCTAGTGGAAGCAATAGTAATAATATTGAAAAGAAGAACCGATTTATTGAAAGATAAAATAATATTTACCGGAAATTACGGTGGTTGTAGGGCAGGAACACTTCAGACAAAAAATCTCATTAATATGTCATTTGTATTTAAAGTCCAATATATCGTAACAATTTTGTTACTTCATCAGGGATACTGGGAAAACATACATAATTTTTTTTATGTTCGACTGCATCATAATCAAGTAGTTTATGGTTGCATTTAGTGCTCATAATATGCCACTTAATCGGACTAGGACTTTTACTTTATATAATTGGACGGAACTGTCATTGTCAAGAAAAAATTATTCTGTTCTATCGTATTTATTCTTTTGTACACTTTCTGAAGTATCCATTTATTCTTTTCTATTATATTTATTCTCTTCTACACTTTCTGAAGTATCTATTTCTTCTATTAAATTGTAATTAATATTTCTGACATCTGCAAACAAACAGTAAAAACAATTGTAACAACAGCAATACTAGCAAAGCACACCAAGTTATACTTAGCGAATTTTTGTATAGGGGAATTAAGAAATATTTTTAGAAGATATTCTGCGTATTTAGACCAGTCGAACATAAAGCATTGTATGTAATTCGTACATAAACAAACTTTATAGACTCGCCTTTCTTATTAGACTCGCTCGCGCTGCTCGCTCGTCCATAACCAGCGGCTCGTCCAATAAAGTTCTATATTATATACTAATTACATAAATAGCTATTATACACTTATCCAAGAATAAATTTTGGGACAAACTTACAAATGGTTATAATTTGGAATAAAATTGTAAAATATTTTGAAACAGTTTAAAAATTTTCCGGTCGATAGTCATCGTAACAATAAATTGATTACGTGACTAAGGCCCAGTTTCACCAAAGTCAGTTAAATTTATCTAGAGGTTATTTTGAGTAAATAACTATAGTTACAATTGTATCAACAATAGTTTTCGTATAAAATATCTTCTGGATAAATTTAACTGGCGTTGGTGAAACTCGCCCTATGTTATCACAGACTCAATTTTTCTGTCAACGGTACAGCCATATTTATAATTAAAATTCACAGCCAACGTAGTGACGCCATTTTTTTGACTGCTGGCTACACGTAAACGACGAACTCAAACTCAACATGAAGGGGGGACAGAAATCCTGTCATCAGGAAACAACCGCGCCAAATTTGAATTATTGTTCTTTTAAAAAGACCCCAGAAGATGAACGTACATAACACTCAGGTTTTGAGTGTCAGTTTTATAGTTTACTGTGATATTGTTATTCTATTTGATAGGACACATTCCAAGTAACAATCTTTTTCTATAGTTATTTTCAAATTCCAAAATGACTGTTTGGTCATAATCCATAAAATGCTGTGTTTCTTGAACATGTATAGCCATAGCTCATTTATTGCTCATGTCAAGCTTTCTCTCACATCTCGTATGTTGAGACATTCTAGCACTTAATTTCTGAGAAGTTTGGCCGATGTAACACTTGTTACAACCACCGCATGGAATTCAGTAAATTAAGTTGGCTTGGTTAAAATCATATGTTTTTTCTTTAAATATTGAATAAAGTTGATTGACTCACAAAAATTTCATCACTTTCAATTAAATGCGACACGTGTTATTTCATTAGAGACAGTTTTTAATTTGCTGAAAATATTCAAAATTTACAATTACCTGATGATTCCGTCTGTTATATTCATGTTACATTGTATCATTAACTAATTAGAATAAGATGTTTATTGTAGTGGGGGTAGCTCGCCCCACCCAATCACCCTGTAGTGGGGCGGCTCATCCCTCAAATTTTTAACTAAAAGAGAACAGAGTCTGTCAGAAGCGAGCCGTCGCAACAATAAACCAACTAAAACCATTATAAATATTTCATTTTCATGAAACCTTGTCTCAAACTTACACCAGTCCGGATATCCCCGTACATTCCGTCCATTTTGGTCCTTCGAGCCGGATTGATTCTGATTCATGATTTGGTTTGCAAACCTTTACGCATTGTCATTGTAGACTTTGTATTAGTCGCTTGGGACTTCGATTAACTGCCACCTAGCCTTGCACGTAGGATGGCCCATAGACGGCTGAGTTTGACGGTTCTAGCCACACCGTATACCCGAAGCACCATCGCTATCCGTCCACTCAATCAAGCATCTGGAAGCGTCTTCGCCGAGCAGTCAAGATTAGTGGTTCTAAGTTTTTTCCCTTTATGTCCATCCTCAATCCGAGACAAATTTCAATGCTTTACTAGGTATCCGTTCGTTATATTTCATCAAATATGGCTGCGTTGCAAGAACTAAAGTTGAAAAGACGGATAGTAAAATCTTCATTTACACGCCTTGAAAAAATCGTCAACGAGTTTAATGATAGCTACAATACCTTGATGTTAGAACAACGCATGAACGACATAACCGATCTTTATAAAGAGTACAATTCCATTCAGAGTGAAATACAAGCCATTCAATATGCTTTCGCGGAAAATAGTGACGATGATGCTTTGGAGGTCGAAATAGATAACGAGCGAAACAAGGTCGATAATCAGTATTATAACATGATATCAAAAATTAAATCAATTTTAGCCAAAAATCCTATTCAACCCCAACCTCTGCAAGATTTACGAGATCAGCCTGCTACTATAATCCAAATGCAAAATAATAATCCGTATGAGCATGATGCATCGAGATATTTAAAACCTATTCAATTGCCCACTTTTTCGGGAGAACATTGTAATTGGCACACCTTTTTCCAATCATTCAAATCACTTGTGCACGATGATAACTCGATCCCAATCATCAGAAAATTTCATTTCTTGCGCGATAGTTTAACAGGCGACGCTCTGCACGCTATAGAATCATTATCGGTACGCTCTGAAAATTATTCACGCGCTATTGATACTTCAACTAATCAATTTGACAAGAAACGCGCAATAGTCGTTGAACACATTGAAAAAATCCTAAATATACCTGTCATGTCGAAATCCTGCTATACTGAATTGCGTCGAATGATAAATACAATTAATAACAACTTATCGTCCTTAAAAAGTCTAAATTTATCTACTGAATCCTGAGATATATTATTAATAGTTATTATTAGAGAAAAGCTAGATTTTTATACTCGAAAAGAGTGGCAGACCAAGCTCACTAAAGAAGTGCCTACTTATACCGAATTTATTGACTTTTTAGAAACGCGATGCCAAAGCCTAAAAGAGTTATCATCAGTGAAACATTCTGCTTCCAATAGTCAGCCTACTAGTAGTGCGAGTGAAAATCGTAATTTTAATCAAAATTCAAATTATATGAAGAATTTCAAATCGAATTTGACAAAAAATTCTCCTCAAAATTCCGCGGCTCTAGCTGTTTCCAAGTATTCGTATATCTGTGCATTTTGTCAAAAATCCCATAAAACTATCCAATGTCAAGCGTTTTTGAATTCAAACGTATTCGATAGACTCAAGCAAGTCGAAGAATTAAATTTATGCCGTAATTGTCTACGTAACAACCATACAACTGAACAATGTAAAATAGAATCCCCATGTAAACAATGCAAAGAAAAACACCATACACTATTACATAGTAATGAGTTTAATCCGAATTTAAATGCAATGTGTGTGTCTTCCGATAGCCAAACTCTCTTATCAACTGCCGCAATATTAATTTCAGACAACTTTGGAAATTTTCATGAATGTCGCGTGTTGCTTGATCAATGTTCATTAGTGAATATAATAACTACAACTTTACGCAAAAAACTGAATCTATCATGCGACAAAATTAATACTCGCATTTCAGGTGTTAATTTATCCGAAAGTACAATATCTGAAAGTGCGAATGTGACCATTAAATCACTAGTTAGCGACTTTGCAACTAATTTTGACTGTCTGCTGCTTCCTAAAATCACGCGACCTACTCCTTCTATTAGCATCGACAAAAATCTCATTGAATTACCATCTAATATAACATTAGCTGATCCCTACTTTCATATATCTCGTGAAGTAGATTCATTAATCGGTGCGCATTTATATTTGCGTCTTTTAGAAAGGGGGCCCTATCCAAATTAAACAAAATCAACTCTATTTTCAACAAACCAAATTAGGTTGGATTTTAGGAGGCACTGTACTAACAAATGGTCAAAACTCAACATTTTTCTGTAATTTAACCACCACAACCGTAGAAGGCAAACTAGAAAAACAGATATCCGATTTTTTTAATCAAGAAGAATGCAAAACTGAATCCATCTGGATCCTTGAAGAAACACAAAGCGAAACTCATTTCTGCAAAAACACAGTCAGAAATACCAACGGACAGTTTGTAGTTAAATTGCCTTTCAAGGACAATAACAACAATAATTTAGGAAATTCTTACGACCTTGCAGTAAAGCAATTTCTGAGCCTTGAAAAAAGATTGTCCAAAAATCCCAGTCTCCCAGAATCTTACATAAATTTCATGCACGAATACGAACACTTGGAACACATGGCCCTAGATCCCAGAAATTCATGGTTAAACCCAAACTGTTACTACCTACCGCACCAACCAGTGTTCAAACAAACAATAGATGGTCCGAAGCTAAGAGTTGTTTTCAATGCGTCGGCCAAAACTACAAATTTTATGAGTTTAAATGACAATTTATTGACCGGTCCATCAATACAACAAGACCTTTTTTCAATACTTTGTAGATTTAGGACGCACCAATTTGCTCTATCCGCCGACATCAAATAGATGTACCGCATGATCTTAATCAATAGACAGGATCAAGAATATCAGAGAATACTTTGGCGTGATAATTCCAGCGAACCTATCAGAATGTATCGCTTAAAACCGGTCACGTACGGTTCAACCAGTGCTCCGTTTTTAGCTGTACGATGTATTAACCAGCAGGCTTCAGAATGCATCGAAAATAGTCCAATCGCGCACAAAATTATTCCCCGTGATTTTTACATCGATGATCTACTTACGGGCAGTGACACAATAGAGGGCGCAATTGAAATCCGCGACCAAGTGTCTAGTGCCCTCAGCACAGCTGGCTTCAACTTATGTAAGTGGGCATCGGATGATTCAAACTTGTTGCCTGATAATTTAAAAGAAAACCCCTCTATTAATTTTGATGAAAACGGCGAAGTTAAAGTATTAGGTTTTTTTTGGAATTTTTTTGAGGATGAACTTAAATACAGAGTAGACACCGACAGCATTTCACAAAGCGTTGCTATATCTAAAAGAAACATACTTTCAACAGTCGCTAAGATTTTTGATCCGTTAGTGCTAATTAATCCAGTAATAGTTATAGCAAAAATCTTGTTGCAGCAAATTTGGTCTTCAAAAATTGATTAGATCAACCTCTACCAGTAAATATCGTAAATGATTGGAATCAATTAGTAGCCGAATTAAAACATCTTAACAAATTCCAAATATCCAGAAAGCTAATCTATCCATATCTATTCCATTCTGTAGAAATTCACGGATTTGCAGACGCGTCCACGAAATCATACGGGGCAGTTTTGTATTCAAAATCTTCTAACGAATCAGGTGATAGTTCAGTTAAATTGATATGTGCCAAATCCAGAGTAGCTCCATTGAAGACCATCAGTTTGCCTCGTTTAGAACTAAACGCGGCTCTCGTGCTTACGAAATTAATGTCAAAGGTAATCCAAATTTTGAATAATAAAATCGATAAGAAATACTACTGGACTGACTCCACTATCGTGTTATCATGGCTATCCGAACCATCAAGTCATTGGAAACAATACGTTGCAAATCGCGTAGCTCAAATTCAACTAACAACAACCCACGACGAATGGAATCATGTTCGCTTAGGAGACAACCCTGCGGACATAATTTCGAGAGGAATGCTACCTCAACAGTTGCATGATTTAAAACTTTGGTGGTACGGTCCTGAATGGCTAGTTGGAAATACGAACCAATGGCCGGTACCTAATTAGTACGGAAACCGAATTACCCGTTATCTCAAAATTTTCTTCATTTACAAAACTGCTGCGCGTTATCGCTTATTGTTCTAGATTTATTAACAAGGTAAAGAATAAAACTGAATATACGGAGTCTGTATCGTTAGAATAAATTAGTCACGCAAAGATTTCTATTTTCAAACACATCCAATTTATATCGTTTGCAAATGAAATAAAAAACCTAAAATCAAATAAATCACAATCAAATAAATTATCAAACTTATACCCGTTTTTAGACAACAATGGACTGCTTCGGGTAGGTGGCCGAATCAGACATGCCCCTATTCAATACGATAATAAATTCCCTATTATTTTGCCAGGTAAACGCCACATAACAACACTACTTATCAGAGAAATGCATGTAAAAGATCTTCATGCTGGTAGCGAAGCTACGCTTGCCGCAGTGCGTCAACAATTTTGGCCCCTGCAAGCTAGAAATACTGTTAAGCAAATAATACATTCCTGTGTCAAATGTACCCGCGCAAACCCAAAAAATGCATCCCAAAAAATGGGCAATTTACCCACAGCTCGTTTACAACCTATCCGACCATTTTTCACGTCAGGCGTAGATTACGCTTGACCATTCCTTGTGAGAGAAGGTAAACTTGAAAAAGCAAAAAAGATTAAGGCATATGTCTCGCTTTTTATCTGTTTTTCAACCAAGGCTATACACTTAGAGCTAGTTTCTGACCTCACAACGGAAGGATATTTAGCAGCATTAAAAAGATTTACCTCTCGTCGTGGTAATGTAGCCGAATTATACTCCGACAACGGCACAAACTTTATAGGCGCCGAGCGCGAATTTTTTAGGTCTGAGAAATTTCAAAATACTATCACAAATAAGCTGGCAACAGAAAATACAAAATTTCATTTTATCCCAACTAGATCACCTCATTTCGGCGGTCTACGGGAACGAGCAGTTCGCAGTGTGAAACACCACTTGCGTAGGGTTCTTGGAGATGCCTCCCTCACATATGAGGAATTTAAGACCCTATTAACCAGCATTGAAGCTTGTCTCAATTCAAGACCCTTAACCCCTTTCTCCTCCGACCCCAACGACTTAGAACCGCTCACACCTGGGCATTTTTCAATCGGCGCCCCTTCAACATCGCCCGTTGAGGATGATCTCAAGCCAGTCCAAATCAATGGGCTGTCACGTTGGCAACGAGTCCAGCAGCTCCAGCAGCATTTCTGGTCCAGGTGGCACCAGGAGTACCTAAGTCAACTGCAGACACGGCCCAAGGGTCAACAAATCTACCAGCCGAACATCACCGTTGGCACCCTAGTAGTGCTGATAGAAGAAAATCAACCACCCTTGAAATGGCAGTTAGGTCGCGTGGTCCAAACGCACCCAGGAAGTGATGGTATAGTGCGCGTCGTAACTGTGAACACAGCCAATGGACTTCGAAAAAGAGCTGCTAAGAAAGTGTGTGTCATCCCGAGTGCTGGTGAAAACAAGAACTAAAAAACCACCGTAGCTATTAATTATGTTGGCCATCTTAATATAAATCAAACATTGAAGTTTAAAATCAAAAACTTCAAAGGGGCGGCATGTTACATTCATGTTACATTGTATCATTAACTAATTAGAATAAGATGTTTATTGTAGTGGGGGTAGCTCGCCCCACTCAATCACCCTGTAGTGGGGCGGCTCATCCCTCAAATTCTTAACTAAAAGAGAACAGAGTCTGTCAGAAGCGAACCGTCGCAACAATAAACCTACTAAAACCATTATAAATATTTCATTTTCACGAAACCTTGTCTCAATCTTCCACCAGTCCGGATATCCTCGTACACTCCATACACTGTCCTAATAAGCTTAGATATAGTGAGACTTTCTACTAGTATTCCATTAGAACTTGTCACGAATATAATTACATTAAATCGGAAAACCATAGAACAGCATACAGATATTTCAAAAATAGTTTTCATCGATCTAGTCACTTTTATTTTTAACAATACTTTTTTCATCTACAATGGATAATATAACCAGCAAGTTTCCAGCTGTCCAATAGGGAGTGAATTAAGCCCAAGTATTAGCAGAATTGTCATGAGCTGGGTCCTTGATCAATGCATTCCCAAATCACCGTTCGCTTTTCCGTTTATTTCCAAATACGTCGATGATTAGATTTGTGCAGTTCTGGCGGATAAGATTGATGAAATCCTTAATATATTAAGCAACGTGAACAGTAACATACAATTTATTGTCGAGACGGAAGTTAACAGGAGCGTACCGTTCCTGGATACTAAAGTTATCCGAACATCAAATCAAACAGTCATACTTGACTGGTATCAAAAACCTACATCATTTGGGAAGTACATAAACTATCATTCCAGGCGTACAAATTCATCTAAAATTAACCTAATACTGAGCTCAAAAATAGGATAGAGACAATTTGTCATCCTACTCTTAAAATACTGTGACGTGCGAGAGTGAGGGTGGAGCTCGTGAAAGACGACGTAGTATGGGGAGGGGCTTCTTGTCGTCGCTTACGCCGCACCGCGTCGTAGCACATTACCCCTCCCAATGGAAGCCTCTAGTGATTTCTAGAAATGGAAAGAGTCGAGAAATGGAAAATTCGAGAAAACAATATTTCTCTATATAAGGCCAAGCGAAAGACGTGTAGTACAGTACAGTAATGAGAGTAGTAGTGTGAAATAAATATCGAACAGTGTGAGTAATGTGAACAGTGTATATAAATAGTGAAATATAAATATCTGTGACCTTGATCAAATTAGAATTAAGTGACAATTAAATAAATATAGTGTTATTAGTGACATAAGGAGAATAAAGCTCTTATTTCATTTAGATTATTAAATAGTGACTTCTATTCAATTACAAACTGATTCATCAAGCAATAAACATTGAAGAGGTGTCGTGTGTGGGGTTGTTATAAATAATTTAGTATTTTGTTTATTGCTATCTTGTAAAATTGGAAAATGGCGTCTACGAAGTTATTGAAAGATTTGAAGGTCGAAGAGTTGAAATATTAATTGGAAGTGCAGGATTTGGAGACCAGTGGCCGCAAACAAGTTTCAATGGAACGTGCTACGATCTTGGAATAGAATTTTCCCTATTCAAGTTGAACACCGGCGAGCTACAGTGAAGACGGGGTGGGTCACTCGATGGGGTTGATCATCGAACCTAATAGGGAACAAGATCGCAAAACTATCAAACGCCGTTAGTCCCAAATAAAGTAAATGTATTTAAATAAATTAAGTTATTCATACAGCTTGAAAAAAGAATGTAGTTGAAGATGAATTTTATACTAGTGGAGGTCAAATACTAATAATTCGTATCACATATTAACAAAATTATTTGATTGAATAAAATACAAAATAGAAGTTCAAATATTGTAAAATGGTCAAGATTCTACAATGACATTCAACCCTACTTATGCACTGAAATAGAGAAACCAGATCGAACCGGAAATTATCGCGAGAAATTATCCTAAGCGGTCCGCGCAGCGAGTTTGTCCGCGAGAATGCTGCCAGGACTAAAATTAAGCGTAGTGTGATAGTTCAAAAGCGCACAACGTAAAGGCGGGATACGCGAAGGTCGACCAACGAGCGTCACGCCGCTTAGAACATATAAGCATTGACTGAATTAGTCCTAGAAGCGTTTTGCGTTGGACCTACTGGCCACGAGTAATGTCTTTGACGATGAATAAAATAATTGATTTCCAAACGTTCGGTAAGATCAGATTTTCACATAAAATCAGCTCAGAAAGCAAGTGGTTCTAAATTCAGCAATATATAAAAACTCAATCTTAAAGTTATTAAGATAAATATACAGATATGAACAAAAAGATAATAGAGTAATCGCTTAGCTGTAGTATCGTCCAAATAGTCGATGCCGATCAGATGTCCGGAATGGTTCGTTATGTACAGTGGCGTAGAAGGAGGAACTCCGTCATCCAATTTCCAAGAACTTGCGATGTCGAACTCGTACCAATAATAATTCCAATTAACGATTCCCAATCGTTTCACTGCACAGCGATATTTATTCCAATAAGATCTGATAATCCACTGAAGAGAAGATATAACCATATATCCCAAATAGAACGGTACGGAAAATAATAAAGTAGAAAGTAAAAGCCTGAAAAGTATTCACATGTGAGTCTCAAGTACGCCATTGATTAAGCGCATGCGTAAAACGATAAGACTAATTTAAAATTTTCACTTAATGAAAAACTTTTTTTTTTTTAAATATGACACAGTCATGCATTTACTCTAGTTGGACTCAAAATTAGGTAAATACTTTGAAATAAGATTACCTGTGATGGAATGCGGCTTGTAGTTATTTAAGATAAAGTAGATCAATATAAATCCGACTGATGTCGATGAATATAGGAAAATATATTCTATTGCTGTGCTTCCAGTAAAATCCAAATTAATCGGTATTCGATATTTCCACAGAAGATACGCAAAATAGAGTAAAACTCTGAACTTCAGATAGCACAACTGATCTTCACAAATCTTAACGCCCGAGTTCGCATTTCAGGTAAGCTCCCGAAAAAAAAATCTCAATTTGATTAATAAAGAATCCAATCTAACCAAACCTATGCGCAAACGGTAGCTACTCTTGATTAAACACAAGTTGCACCCAAGAACTCCGGGTTAACTGACGAAGGTAAAAAAAAATATTTAATTGTAAAAAAGGCTAGATTCCATTAACATTAAATAAACCGTAACAAACGACTTCAAGAAGCTAGGACTGAAGACGATGAGGACCCTGATACGTATTTGTTTGAGGTTCAACTTTCTTCAACCGATTTGGCAATAAAATTAAAAGAAAATTGTACAAATTTAGAATCAAAATTAAAAGAAAATTCTACAAGTTTAAAAGAAGATTTAGAATCAAAATTAAAAGAAAATTCTACAAGTTTAAAAGAAGATTTAAAATAAAAATTAGAAGAAAATTCTATAAATTTAGAATCAAAATTAACAGAAAATTCTACAAGTCTAAAAGAAGATTTAGAATCAAGATTAAAAGAAAATTCTATAAATTTAGAATCAATATAAGAAGAAAACTCTACATTATTAGAAGCAAAATTAGAAGAAAAATTTCTAGAGAGCTCTGAAATTGTAAATAAAGAATTAGGAAAATTAGAAGAAAATTCAAGAAACTTGAGAGAAGAACTGCATGGGAAGATGGAGGAAAATACAAAGAAAGTTGAACAGCAACTTGAAAAATCTAGAGAAAACTCAAAGGTATGGGAGGAAGTATCTGAAGATAATTGTAAAATGTTAAAAGAAGAACTGGATGCAAAATTGGACGAAAAAATGAAGATTTTTGAAGAAAAATTTAAATTTGGTGTTTCATCTCCGGAAAAGGCTTCAAAAGCTGAGATAATTGGATTATCCGCACCAAATCTTGACTCAACTACAAAAATGCGTGTCAAATCTCCAACCTTTGATGATCAAACATCTTGGATTAATTACCATAGACAATTTGAAGCCGCTGCTAAGGCTAATGGCTGGAATGATATTGAGAAAGTTTCAGCGCTTACAGTTGCTCTCCGAGGAGATGCGGTAAACATTTTACAGGCTATTCCACTAGAAGAAGACAACAATTACGAAAAATTGGTCAAGCGACTGGAGCTGCGATACCAACGTCCCAGCGAGAGTCTACAGGAGTTCGAAGCTGATGTGGCACGCCTAGTTCGACTTGCATATCCAACTGGCCCGGATGATTTCTTGGAAAGCTGGACTGTGAGAATATTTGTAGATGGCATCAGAGACCATGAAACGCAAAAAGCCCTGCGTTTGGCGCGGCCGAAGAAGCTGGTGGAAGCATTGGCTCATGCACTGAAATACGAAGCGGCAGAGCAGGCGTCCAGAAGCAGTGCCCGAGTGCGAGAGATTAATTGTGACTCCGATGCCACGGAAAGCTTAGAAGCCCAGGTTCAGCGGTTGATCGAAGAAGTAAAAGATCTCAAGAATTCAAGACAACTTTGGTGCTGGAACTGTGGAGAACTAGGTCATCCAAAAAGTCGATGCAAGAAACCCTTGAAGACGTGGCCCAAAAATAACTCCAAGCAGGAAAACTAAATCGGGTCGATGTGCCATGGCAAATATCGATCCAACCTAAACCTGCCCCACAAAATATTGCAATAATCGCTTCGCTTCGTCATCAGTTTGATAGCTTATTTGTGGATGGATACATAGACGACAAGCCATGTAGTATTTTGTTGGACACAGGCGCAACGAAGACCATAGTAAGACTCGATTTACTGCGTCCGAACAAATCGTGCATGAGGACAAAATGGCGACTTCGAACAGCTACAGGTGACTCAGCTATCACACATGGAGGAATTGACGTCGTCATCATGATTGGAGGAACAAAAATAGGACACCGTATCTTGGTAGCTGACATAGAAGAAGACTGTATCCTTGGGATGAATATAATGAAAAGATACGGATTCGATCTCGATATGAAAAACGGCGTGATTAAAATCAAAAATGAAGAGGTCGTCCTACATTATCAAGAAGATTCCTCAGCTTGCTTAATGCTGGCAGAAGACCTTGCGATTCCTTAGCGATGCGAAGAAATTGTACCAGCTACAGTAGGTGGTGAGATTCGGGAAGGAGGCGTCGCAATGCTGGAACCAAATGATGATGCTCAGCAGGGGATTTTGGTTGCTAAAGCCCTCATATGTTCAGGAAAAATAGTACCGGTAAGAATAATAGACGTTAATTATTATGCAGTAAAGCTGAAAGCCGATACTATTCTAGGACGCCTCGCAAGAGTATCAACTATAAAAACCACCGGACAAGACGTAGAGATAAGACCCAACTGCGACAAACTTTCGAGAGAACTATCTAGTTCAGTACTATCCAAAGGACAACAATTGAACAATCGGCAACGTGCACAAGCAGAAGATCTGATACGCTGATTCGAAGGGATATTTGAAACCAGTGAGGGGCGAAAAGGAAAAACAAATATTGTCCATCACAAAATTGACACCGGCGATGCACGACCAATTCGACAAGCACCACGACGACTCCCGATTGCAAAGAGAGAAGACGCTGAAGCCATCATCCGAGATATGGAGCAGAACGGTATTATTGAACCCTCGAACAGTCCATGGGCCTCTTCAGTGGTACTTGTGAAGAAGAAAGACGGGTCTACACGATTTTGTGTCGACTATCGCCAGCTGAATAACGTTACTAAGAAGGACAGTTATCCTCTACCCAGGATTGATGACACCTTGGATACTCTGGCAGGGTCAAAGATCTTCTCAACCTTAGATCTCAAGAGTGGGTATTGGCAAGTAGCGATGGACGAGAAAGACCGAGAGAAAACTGCACTTACTATCGACAGTGGATTGTGGCAATTTACGGTCATGCTATTCGGCCTATGTAATGCTCCTGCTACTTTCGAGCGACTGATGGAGACCGTACTCAAAGGACTATCATGGAAGACTTGCTTGGTGTACCTGGACGATATAATTGTGATGGGAAAATCATTTGAAAACCATTTGGAGAATCTGGTACAGGTATCTCAACATTTCAAGAAAGCTGGTTTGAAACTTAGTCCAAAGAAATGCCACTTATTTCAAAAACAGGTGGACTATTTGGAGCATGTGGTCTCCGAAGAAGGCGAAGCAGTTGATACAGAGAAAATTAGGACAATCCAAGAATGGCTAGTACCTGTAGATGAACATCAGCTACGTAGTTTTCTCGGGCTTTGTACTTATTACAGAAGATTTGTTTGTGGATTTGCTAATATCGCAAAACCATTGACCAGACTGACAGAAGAAAATCGCAGATATAGCTGGGATGAAGACTGCCAGGTAGCCTTCGAGCAACTGAAGCAACTCCTCATTCAAGCACCGTTACTGAGTTACCCGAAGACGGAAGGACGTTTTATTTTGGATACGGATGCCAGCGATGTCGGAATCGGGGGAGTCTTGTCCCAATTGCAGGATGGTCAAGGAAGAGTAATCGGATACTCCAGTAAGGTTTTATCGGAGCCAGAAAGAAGCTACTGCGTCACAAGACGGGAATTACTAGCATTAGTCAAGTCCATCGAGCATTTTCACAAATATTTGTATGGCAGAAAGTTCCTGTTGAGAACTGACCACGCTGCTCTAAAATGGTTACTCAAGTTCAAGAATCCTGAGGGTCAGGTCGCTCGATGGATCAAGAGACTTCAAGAATACGACTTCGACATAGAACATCGAGCCGGTACAGCGCATAAGAGTGCTGATCCTCATCAAGACGACCATGTCCCAAAGATTGTCAGCATTGTTCTAAGGCTGAAGCAAAAGCATTCCGGACAACTGTCATTGACGACGCTTGGCAACCACAAGAGATAGAAAAGGACATAGATGGCGACTCAGAGTTGCGAATCATTCTAGAATGGAAGAGGAAAGGAACAAGACCGACATGGCAACAGGTGGCACCATACTCCCCGACGCTTAAATCATACTGGGTGCAATGAGATTCCACAATCCTGGATGAAGGCGTCTTGAAGCATGTCCTGAAAGATCCGGATGGAACCAAGAATAGAGAACAGCTGATCGTTCCTAGAGGTCGGGTTCCGGAGATCTTGAGACATCTTCATGATGGAGTGAGTGGAGGACACCTTGGGGTAACGAAGACTCTGCAGAGAGTTCGTAAGCGGTTTTATTGTCTAAACTGCAAAGAAGACGTTAGGAAATGATGCAGGAAATGCACTACGTGCACTTCAAGCAACGGACCGCAGGAACGACTAAGAGCTCCGATGCGACAGTATAATGTCGGTAGTCCATTCGAGAGGATAGCCATCGACGTAGCAGAACCATTTCCCGAATCAGACGTCGGAAATAAATACATTATTGTCGTCATGAACTACTTTAGTAAATGGGCGGAAGCGTATGCCCTTCCTAATCAAGAGGCTGCTACTATTGCAGACGTCCTAGTGAAGAACTGGATCTGTCGTTTTGGCGTACCCTTGGAACTCCATTCTGACCAGGGAAGAAACTTTGAATCCACACTTTTCCAAGGGATATGCGAAGTATTGAATATTCGTAAAACCAGAACTAATGCATTACATCCGCAGTCTGATGAAATGGTGGAACGGATGAATAAGACCATCAACAGACACCTGGCCAAAGTTGTCTCTAGTCACCAGAGAGACTGGAACAAATATCTCCATCTGTTTCTTTTGGCCTACCGCTCATCCGTACACGAAACAACCGGACAGGTCCCAGAAAGAATTATTTTTGGACGGGAACTTCGGCTACCGTGCGATTTAAAGTTCAGCTGCAAACCTGGAGAGGACCTGGCTGGTGAAGATTATGTCATTAATTTAAGGCGTCAGATGGACGACATCCACTCCCGAGTCCGTATAAACATCCAGAATGCCAGCGACCGGATGAAAAAGACCTATGACGTCAAGGCACAACCAGGAAACTCTGTGTGGCTTTATAACCCAAATGTTACATCGGCCAAACTTCTCAGAAATTAAGTGCTAGAATTTCCAACATAGGCGAGGTGAGGGAATAAATGTGCTATGGCTATAGATGTTCAAGCAATACAGCATTTTGTGGAATATGACCAAACGATCATTTTGGAATTTGGAAATAACTAAAGAAAAAGATTGTTTCTTGAAATGTATCATATCAAATAGAATAAAAATATTACAGTAAATTATAGAATTGACACTCACAACCTGAATGTAATGTACGTTCATCTTCTGGGGTCTTAAGAACAATGATATTATGGCGCGTGTTTTCTAATGACAGGATTGCCGTCCTCTTTTCTTGTTGAGTTCGAGTTCGTCATTTACGTGTAGCCAGCAGTCAAAATTTTTATCATAAATATGGCTGTACTGTTTGACACAAAAATCAAGTTTGTGATGACATAGTCACGTATAAATGCATTGTTACGACAAGAAAAACTTCTCAACTGTTTCTGAAAATTTTACAATTTTATTCCAAGCTATAACCATTTGTGAGTTTTTCTCAAAATTTATTCCTGGATAAGTGTGTAAAAAAATTTATGTACGTTTTTCCAGTATCCTTGATGAACAAAATTGCTACGAGATATTTGACTTCAAATAAAAATAGCATCCTAATGAAACTTTTCTTCTGAAGTGTTTCTGCCCTACAACCACCGTAATTTCCGTTAAATATTGTTCCATAGTAGTAATAGTTTCATGTATATATATATATATATATATATATATATATATATATATATATATATATATATATATATATATATATATATATATATATATATATATATATATATATCATATATATATATATATATCATATATTTTTTCATTGTAAAAATTTTATCACCAGATATAATTTTCCTTCTTTGGCCGGTTTTATGAAAGACCAAGTGAATTTACTCTCAGAATAAATTTATTCTACTTAACAAATTCTAATCGTTTTGAATTTCTTTATGACAACAGAGTCATTGCTATCAAAAAATCGAATGTCATTTAACAGAGTAAATTTCATTCACTCTGGAAGTAAATTACTCTGCCCTTCATAAAACCGGGCACTTGAGGTTCAAATATTTGATTATTTGGTAATTTAGTAGTTCATTATTATGGGATTCAAGTACTAAATTCTTTTGCTAGATTTTTTATTTTGAGTCAACTTGTCACTATCATTTTTCTATTATCTTTTCCTGAGACTTTCCCAATTTTGAATGCTGAGTGAGTGACTGAATGTGATAATTTCTGCGTCATATTATTTGCTTACGTTAAGCCTCTGCTTTTGCGCATTTTTCTGACTTCATTTAGATAGTTCAATATTCTTTCATTTCGCTGTTCCAGCGTTTTCATATTTCTTCTATTTACGATTTGATAGCTTTTTGCTACTTGTTATCAAAGTCGCAGGTAGGGACCTGAACTTAGCAGCTTTACGATAACCTACGAACTAGATTCGCTACAACGCCGCGATATAAATCATTCATTTCATTATTCTCTCTACTCCTCTTCTCATTTCATTACCATGCATGTTTTTTTTCTTGCCTAATGGTTGCTTCATAGTTAAGAAATCTGTGACATTATTTTGAGATATTGTTTTTTCTACAAGTGTGCCGAGGTCTCATCTTGAAATTAAAACTATTTACTGGCTGCTAGATTTTTCAGATTATTGTACCATCCATGATATCTCCTCCTAGGGATATTAGACTGAGTTGGTCCTCGGGGTTGGAAATCAGTCTAGTCATTCTCATCACTTCGGCTGGTTCATCATGACTAAGACCGAAACTGTCAGCTTTACTTGAATCTCCTTCCCTCCCAACTCCGACATCAAGCCTAACTTCGATCTCTTGCGAAGTCCAGCGACGTTCTCGAGTATGAGGTACCACCCCAAGGCTCAGCCCAGCAGAAGATCCAGGTTATTTTTTGGTGGAAGAATTTTGTTCTGTCAGTTAATTATTCAGTTTTTGTTCTACTTATTATTCTGTTTGATCCATCATTATAAGTTTTTGTTGTACATTCAATCCAAATTATTATTAAATTCATTCATTTTAGTTCTGACTTTATGTTTATTTATGCTTTTTGTCACTCGCTTTTCTGACTGTTAAATTGGGTGCGTCAAGCTTCATTTCCTTCAGTACTATGGTGCCCGTTCTTCGTCATCCTAGATTCCGTTCGATTTTTCACAGTATGTTTTTAGCTAGCCGTGACTTGCAAATATAGGTAGGACAATTTTCTTGCTCAAATAATATGTTCTCCAACTTGACGAGGTCCATTTTTTTTTGCTACCACAATTGTAAGAGTAACTCTCTGTAATTTTGCCTTTCCAATCCACCCGGAGGAAAATTTGCAAAAAAACTTATACTCTTAGCTGTGTTTAATCCATAATAGCAATATTTCTCACATAATAACTTATAGAAACAAGTTGGGAGCGACGAGAATGAGAAAACAAGTTCCGCAGCCAAAGAAGCTACTAATATGATGCCAATCCATGTACTAATCCAACCATAAGACCTCAAAATGAAAATTGAATCTTACATAAGAAAATGAATGCAGACATGGTAAGAAACAGCATCAGACTACCAGCAATGCAAGATACTGTTTAAAAGTGGCCATTAACAAATGGAAAGAGACTAGAACATATAATTTCAACAAGAATTGAAATCGGACATAACAGAACACACGAACACCGGAACACCTGTTCAAGAAAGAAAACCTCATTACATGCGAAAGATGCAATATAACACTGGCTGTTGAATTCATATCAATGCACTGGCAGAAATATCGATAAGAATGAAATGAACATCATAGGTATGCCAGACCAGCTAAAAAAAGTATTTGACAGCACAAACATTGGCAATGTAAAGCTATTCCTTATTGATACCGAAATTTTACACAAAATTTGATACCCTTTTACAATGAACTATAAATGCTAATACCTAGCAAGATGAAACTCGTAGATGTTGATTGAGAAAATCACACAAATCCAAACAAAATAAAGTTATGATGTCATATATTATTTCAATTTATTTGTTATATCCATACAAATAATTTATTACAGCATACTGACTAAAGCTTATCACTGTAACTATAACAAAAAATTTAAATACACAAAACTATATCTTCCAGCACACCGCCCTAATTGGAATATATTAAAAAGATTGTTACCATTGTGCCCAATTTTTTAATTCGGATATCACAAGTTTTAGACTTTGACTATAATCAGTGGCTTGGAAAATATACTCTACTTCCATTTGCTATTTGGTATGACTAGGTACAAGTAAATTATATCTTACTATACTTGCTTACACAGTAATTACATGTGAAAAACTTATTGCGACAGATATGTAATGCAAAATAAATTTTATTAAATCTATTTATTATACAGTTTTATTTCACTTGAAAAAGGCAGCACTTTGCTGTTGAAACGTTGTGTTTCTAATCATTTATATGAAGAACTTATCCCATTTAAACATATATACCTATCAGAATTATTTAATCTGAAGAATTTTATTATTAATGATAAGAGATATGAATCGGTTCAAGCAGTGGAGTTTAATAACAATACGAGTATAATTTTATATCCTTGGTTCTTGAGGACTTCGCACCCATAACTCAAAGAAAAAAGTAATGCAATAATTATGAGATCCTGGATAGAATTCAGTCTTTTGTTGAATTGTCTGGAAATATAAACTATCATAGCGTTGATAAAGTCGTTACAAAATAATATCATGTATTATATTTCACATTTGGATTCAGCTAACTCATTTATGAGTAGTTCTATCAACGATTACAATATTACTGAATCAGAAAAGGACGAATTTAGATTAATATTATGAGCAAACAAATATTTCCCTTTTTTCTGTTGATATTTTATTCTAGCTCTCTAGTCATGAATATTGATCATATTATGTGAGAGACATTAGAGAGTTTTTGCAAGCGTCCGCTATTGATACGATAACGCTAACGTAAAATACAATTTTTTCGAGAATGCTTGCTGAATAATGCTAGCTCGAATTAAAGAGTACTTACAAGAAACTTCAAGGATTACCAGACATAAATAACGTTACAATGAACAAATTTGTCAGTTTCAGTACGAATGCACAAAGGAAATCGTTTTTGACATTAGCGTTGACGTTTCATTAGCGGTTGCTTGCAAAAACTCCCTAATAATACAAAATAGTAACCATATATTCAAGGTTGCAGATTCGACGATTGTTCACGTTCTACCTGCTTGAAAAAAAAAAAAAATGGAGGAAAATTATGTGGACTAAGATACGATTGAGATTTGAAATTCAGAATCATGATAAGTGCTTTTACTGCTCTAACACCTAAATTGAGAATCTAAGTCATGATCACTCATTTAATAAAAATGATATAATTGATAGTCTTTCCGTCCTCTCCAGTTCCAATAATCATAGCATTCCAGGCAATACTAGCATCATCTACATTTATACATCAAATATGATATTTGGGTACACGAATACTGCTTGTAGTAAGCGAAGTTATATGTGAAATATGTAAGTGACAAAAACCTATTGCTCTCAATTCGACGTTATATACTTCAATTATTACTCTGCACGTCATGAAATTCGAGAAAATCATCACAAAAATGTCACATAACCCCTGATAACTGGATAAAGTAATAACAGTCAGTCAATAATTTCTCATATGTTTAGACAACTAAAGCCCGATCTTTCCATCGCTGAGTAAATTATGTCGTTAGGAAATTACTGTCGCAGCCATTATTACAACAGCTCTTGCTGTAGATAGTTTTCACTAAATGAAGTGAATTGGGTAAATGAAAGATCCAGACTTACTTTATTTTTTTAATTATCTCAATTCAGAGTAAATAAAAATTAGAGCTGTCTTCATACGCTTGCAAACAAGACATTGAATATATCGCTATCATTATTATTATTTGAATCTAATATGGGCGTATACGAACTCAGCACCAAGAACATGAACTCGGCACAGATGCTAAGCTGATTAGCGCGGGGCGCACATGAACTCGGCACTATCAATTTTAAATAAACTCACGATCACCCTGCAAGACTTGGTTTTATAAGTGAGTTCAACTTTGGAATCACTCATGTTGGGCTGAAATACAGTCTATAAGAATGATTATAGGCTAGCTTGTTACGTTCGCGCTTTTAAAAACATATTTGAATATAACCGAATTGCGCTGCGCGCGCCTGTGGGACAGAGCTTGAGCCCAAAACAGTCGAGAAAGGTGCACTGAACTCCTCATATTAAGGATGAGCGAAGGCGTGGGAGAATAGTGAATTTTGGTGGGTGCGGATAGGCTTGAATGTCTGCAGGGTGAGGTGGAGAAATTATTCACGTGATCTGTATCAACTTGACAATGCAGCAGAAAGCCACGTGCTCGCCACCTTGCTATAGCAGTGCAACGTTGCTGTGTCAATTAATTGCGAGTAAAAATTTATCAATTTGAGTTTCATTCCAATTTTTCTTTTCAGGATGAACGGATACATACCGATTTTAAAATATTGACGAGGCACTGCAATATTCATCTTTCTTATGTATAGTTTTTTTCATAATACCTGCATTGAAACAGTGCGTTTCAACGCCTGTTTTGTCAGTCGAAACAAGACAATTGCAGACAAATGCGAGTGTAGCCAGACAGAAACAGGTTTGTCTCTGCTTGAGGGGAGAAACAAGCTAGTTTCTGCCCGCTGAATTGATTTTTTTCATCGTTTTATCCCTGGCAGAGTCGCATTTGTTCATTGTCAATCTCTAAATGCAAATCATATAACCTCAGTTAATTTGACAGTTTTTGTATACGGAACTGTAAATTAAATCAAAAAGACGATTAGTTTCGAGAGAAAAAATATTAACAATTTCAAGTACACCACAACATCTTATTGATGAAGCACAGGAAGCTACTCTCGACTTGTTACCTGCAAAATCAAAAAAAAAAAAATATTTACTTTGTTATGACAAATTTGTAATGTGGAAAGTTTCAATGCAGGTATTATGAAAAATACAGTGTGTGGCACGGGACAAAACACGATTTCAGCCGAGGGTGATGCCAGCCCTCGCTTCGCTCGGGCAAGCAACGCTCACCCTTGACTGAAATCGTCTTGTTCCGTCCCTAGCCACACAGTATACTATTTTTATTCTACGCAAACTTGAACATACTGATATTTATTTATTCATAAGCTCAATCACCTATTTCTCCATAAGAGCAATCTATTTTGTGTCAATTTTCAACAATTTATTACTCCAAAATATGAACGGTGACCTACCCTGAAATTTTAACAGTAAATTCTTTAGATAGAAAACTAATAATAAATGAATTTTGAGGCTTGAAATCAAAAATTGTTGTCACGCTCATACATCCTCAAGTTGAAATCCAGTCTATAAATGAATAAATGTAGGGCTGAATTTAAGTCTGGTTTATTATTAATATAGAATGTGTCTAGAGAATCTTACTGAGATAGAAAGATTAAGTCATTAGTCCTAATCCATAGTATATTGTAGCAACTTATTGCTTTGCGCACCATTGCTTCACTGAAACAAATCTGAAAACTGATTTAATTATAAACTTGAAACTTGTATGCTCTCAAAATAGAACTACATAAGTTTTTGTTAAATTCCTTGCTCCTTGTTTTGAGAATTGAAGTATAATTACACAAAAACTTGAACACCTACTGAAATATTTCATTCTAATTTTCTTGAGATCCATCTTATTCATATGAGTACTGTTCAGAGGTTCATTCATTGAGAATTTTCCCAGTCTCTTTCCTACAAGTTGTATGCATTCTCATAGTATTTATGATAGAATAACAAAATAAAAAGTAATTCCACTAAAAGCATATGCTTAAATCATTGCTCTTGCTGACGAAATTTTTGAATACACAAATGATACATTTCTTGCCGAATAATAGTAAGAATATAGTGCTACATAAACTTGCTTTATTATTTCTTCCTATTGCTGAGATACATGGGCCTGCGGTGTATATATTCTTGTAGGTATTGAGAACATAGGGAGCATGCAAACAGTATATTTTAATTTTTTTCTGTTCTATATTCCGCATTTTCGAGCACACCTTGATTATCGTCAGAAGCATAAAGAATTATTGGAGTCAAATTCAAATAACATATGTTTAAGTGAAATAGAAAATACTGATCGAAAAGCACATACACAGTTTTTTGTCATTGCAACAACCGACAATCCTGGGAGCTACTGATCACGTGCATATTCTTCCTGTCAGCATCAACAATCATATCCAGTACATATTTGCTTTCATTAACCTCAAAGTTGCTTCGTTATATACAATCAATTATTCTTGTTATGAAATTTTTTAATAAGGATCATCATTTTAATCTCAAGAATGACTATATATTTCCGAAAATGAATACAGTGAACACTTGTCATTACACACTTCAAAAACACGTCAAATTAAATAACGATTTCATAAGTTTATATAAAATTGTAACTGGTTATCTGTGAAATGTTAATTGAAACATCTGTAGAAATATAATTTCAATTCAAAAAATTGTAGATTTTACGTATGTACTTACAATATTTCTACAAATTTGTGGAACAAATAACCCGTGAATTGCAACTTGTATTTTGATGCAACAGGACCTAGTTATTTTAAATTTTAGAGATCATGTAATGTTTCATTTTATAATGAACTCAAAGCTTCTAAATTTCAAATTGCACAAGACCCAGATACACGCCCCCTGGTTTATTCTAAACCTTGCTCAATTACCTAGATAATTGTTAGAACAAAATGTTACTAACGTACTGTCTGCGCAAGATAACTTGGCAGTCCGAAGGAATGTAATGCGATTCAGTATGCTTACGATGCGCTGTGTCAAACTTAAACTTTTGCTCAAGTAACGCACTACGCAAAATAGTGAGTCCTACTTTTACAACCATTTATTGCTAAACTTGGGGGTTAGAGGGATAGGTCAGCAGAGAGAATGCATCATAAATGATCAATGAGGTACATTTGAATCTGTCTGTCCATTGATGTAGACAATAAAAAAAATTTCATGTGATTATTTTTACCATCCAAATTTCGACCAATAGAATTGCACCATTCGACTTCACGTGGTACAACCTACACGGTTTTCAAGTGGAAATTTTTTGGAAATTTTGTCTATTGGTTATATATACAAAACAAAGAATATTCAGCCGCGTTGATTCAGCATCTGTCAAACTGACAGACAGATTGAATGTGAAAATGAGCAGATTCAGAGTCGAGTCTCTGGAATATATTGATGAATTTGGATGGAAAAAATAATCTTCCGAATACCATTCGTGATTAAATTTAACCTGGCAAAATTTTTAGATTGTTACGAGAGCTTGCTACCAATTTATTTCGTGATATTGATCAAAAATCACTCGCTTGACAGCTCGTGATTTTTCTGTCAATATCACTCAATAAATTGCTAAGCAACAAGCTCTCGTAACAATCTAAAAAATTTTCCGGTAAAATTTAAGCACTTATGATATTATATATGAAAATATTATTTTACGCTAAGACATGAAACGTACAAATGATTCTGTTACAATAATTTCAAATTAACATTCTGCAAGATGATTTTCAGTGCCCTTCACACAAATAAATTAGATAATTCCAGAAGAGCTATAAAATCTTAAGGCTAATGACAAAAATAAGTACCTATTGATAAGTAAAAATTCATAGACTTCATAACATTCCCCTGAACAAGTATAGATATAACAGAGATTTGGATTGGATTTTCCAATCACCAATAACAAGTGCAATTTATTATTATTCATGTATTTGTATGTTCTATGAAAATACAATTTTTTTGGGCACGCCTATGGTTTTTGTTTATTTTACTTATATAATCCCTAAAAGTTTACACCCCAAGACTGCCAAGTTATCTTGCGCGGACAGTAATTGAGCTACGATTAGAATAAACCAAAGACTGTGCAACTGCATCTAAGTGATTTGCATAACATACATGAACTCATTAATGAACCATCATATATCGAAATAAAACATCTTATTCAGGAAAAAATATGTATTGAAGAGTTACTTGATAAGATACATCGATTTTAGTAGAAAAAGATGCATTTTTTTCATAATTACGCCAGGTAGTTCACAAATAGCTGTTCACCGCATTGTTGAACGACCTTGAGTCAATCCGAATACTCTATTGAAAAAGGGACTTCCTAGTTCGTGTGGCAAGATAGTAGTTCCAGCTACTCAATTTTTAAATGTAAAATGTTTCAAAGCATGTGAAGTTTGAGAGTGCAAATATTATTATAAGAAGCAAAAATTGACGATTATTCCAAGTAATGAGTCTTGCAGGCTGATGATCCATTTCCAAAAATTGTCTCCAAGAGTAGATAATATACTTAGGGACGGATCATATTTTCTATAATTTCTTATCTCCTATGGTATACCTACATAATATGGTGTCAAAATTCTATGTAATAGTTCATAAAATTATATCTTAGTTCATAAAAATTCCTAGATTTATAAAATTTCATATGTAAGTATTTAAATCTATCGAGGCAGTTTTATATCAGAACCTACTAGGGGCTCCTCAACCTTTATTATTATAACATTTGGAAACTTTTTCTAAGTTGCATTTTTAATAAGCATCTTATTAATGAGTGTGTGAGTGATAGAAAAATTATGGAATACATTTCTTATGTAGATACCACCGTGATATCCATTAGTAAGAGTTCAAGTACTGGGTGGTAACTAAATATATCAAACAGATGGATAGAATAATGGTATATTGATCGTGGAATTTCAGCAGTACATTGTACAAAAGCAATCCTTTCCAATTATGTATAAATGATGATAAAATTGGAGAGGATATTCTAAATAAAATCATATACTGCTGAATTCAAACATCTTGATTTTATCAATTCATATTGTGAAATGTTGGAATTGGAACTGGAATCATTATTACAATATCATTCAGGAAAAAAAATTATATCAATCAGATATATGAAGACAAGAGAAATGTTAAATCTCATGTACTTATCTACTACATCGATGATATATTTCATCACGTTTTTTTCTACTCACTGTATATTGAACCAAGTATAGTAGGCCTAAGTTTGCTTCAATCGATTTTCAAATATTTCTGGAAAGAGACAGAATTGAAAATTGTTGAAATTGTATTCATGGACCAGTGGGAAACTTCAATACTTTGTATGATAATAAAGCTTGAACGTTTATGAGTATATAATACAACAAAATACATATTGTACGAGTTTTCATACAGCGTGCGGAGTGTTTTGAATAAATAAATGAAATTCACAAGAATTTAAGATAAGAAGAGAATCCCTAGTTCTACTAAAGATTCCCATTTTCAATAGTTTTATTCAAATCTTCAACTAATCTTCCAAGTAGTTCCTTGTGTTCAGAGTCTATTTTAAAAACAGCATCAAGGAAATCTTTATTAGTGAAAAAATTGAATACACTATCTATTCTTGACAACGATTTGTCTGTTAAATGTCTTGAGACCATAAATCTTAAGCTAGCATGAGACTCGTTTAGTGCCGTCATCAAATAGTTACGATCGTAACTGAAATCAACCTCATAGAATGAGATCACCGCCATTTCTGCCATCTGGAATTTAGTTTTAAATCGCTCGGCTTGTTTGAGTTCTTCTTGAGAAAATAGTCCATTACGGTGTAAAACGCCTAGTTTTATCACCACTTTTATTATGTTTTTCACGAGTTTTTCTGCTTCTTTCTTGTTGCCACACTGAAACAGAAATGAAAAAATAATCGATTAATATAATGTCATCAAAATGAAATATCTTAATTTATTAGTTTGCACCATTGTTAATTTTAGTTTGTTACTAATTTATTGATTTATTGTCATGGCGATCCAAATTGGCATTTGAAAACAATCTAGAAAATGTTCAATTGTCAGACATTTGAATGGTAGCTCATTGTTTCAAAATATAATATAGTTGGTCCGCTGGCTGATTGATTGCATTCTGATTGGTTGGAGTATTCGACATTGTGGGAAAAGAGTATTAAGTCCGTTGAAGAGAGAATAATATTTCAATAAAAGTGATTTTGTTATTCTACGACAAATTGTTAAGTAGACAAGTATGTACTTAAGTCAGTATTATTATAAAATCACAATAAAAATACATATTAATTGCATTCAAATTGGCAGCAACAGGCGCAAAAATAATTATTTATTCTGTGGGAATCATATTCTTTCATCAAAATAGGAAATATAACTTGTTATGAGATTCATTTTAGGATATCAATGTATTCACAATCAATTGAAGAATTTGTGATGTGATCCAAAATTCTTAAGATTTGGATTTGGAATAATAATTGCATTTTTTCCTAGAGATGATACGAAGATTCCAAAATGAGTTTTTCCAAAGTTCTTACTTTAATTAGAAAATTATATGTCCACGATATTATTCAAAATCAAACGGTATCTAATATAAACGAAAGGAAGAAATGATGTTATCTTTTTTGAGCCTTTGAGTTTGATTGAACTATTTCTTGTTCACCTTACGGATAAAATCTCAATCAGTTACACATGTGCACATTTCAATCGCGATATAAACAGAAAAATCATCATGAATCAATGTAAAGTTGTTCCATGGATGTATTTTAAAAATACATAATACGTTACCAGATCTATCTCACAAATAGAAAACTTTTATTATAGCTTGAGGGCCATTGAATGGAATAGCTAGGGATCAAAATTGATATGATTTGCTAAGAATAATTGGGAATACAGTTTTGGAGTTAGTGGATAAAATACCTAAGCAATATGACAAGGGACAGACATCACTACTTTCACGAGAAGAATTTTTTTTTGTAAAATAATTTGTCCAATATGTTAGGATAAGTATTAAAATACCACACAGAATCATACAACAGACGTTTAGGGTGCTTAGTTGAAAAAAAAAAGTAATATCAATTTTTGAAGAAAATAAGCAGTTAAACTATTTGCAGGCTATAGTTTCTTTTTTCCATTATTTATCTCCTTCACGTAGGAAAAAGTAATGCTCTACAAGTATATTGCTGCTTTGCTTAGGAAAAAGTGATGCTATACGTGTATATTGCTGTTTTTCAAAGATATTCAAGAAAAAAATCTAAATCATTGAATTTTCAAAAGATACAAGAATTTCATATTTTTCAGTATTATGCTAGGAGCGTCGCATGAAGAAATGTTATTCCACGCTTGTTTGTTAGCTTGTGAACTAGTAAGAGAGAAAGGATTTTAGACCTTACGATCTTTTGATATTCTTTTTCTTATTGAAGCTTGGAAGGGATGCGGCACATCTGGCTGCTAGGAGTGGCTGCGATCACTTGTACGCATCAAATTTGTGCAGGTACAAATCTCATATTTTCAAGTTATTTTAGCATTGCAAATGAGATAAATGGTTCAAAATTGGAAATTAATGATGAGAATAATACTTTGGATTTTGAAGAAGTAGTACTGGAAATCGGTGTTTGGTGAAAATGAGAGACGGAAGAATATTTTAATAATTTACGGACTACTTGAACCCACGGAGACAAGTAGTTCAGCTAGATAAGAAGCTGACAAAAAAGCCATAGCCGGTATAATTTCTCTAGCCAATAAAGAAGTAAATACGTCTCTTATAAAACCAGTACGGCTTGGAAAATTCGTCACCAGTAAATCTCGTCCAGTTAAAGTCACAAGACACAAAAAATGTTTATGAGATAATACAGATTCATTTCTCTGCATGCCATGAACAAATTTACTTTTCTATAGTCTTGCGGCTGCAAGTCCGACCATCTGCGGCTTGCTATACCATGCTGAGGAGTCCTGTTAAGGACAAAATTCGTGTCTACGGTTGCTGCCCTATTCAGGATGATGGTGTGTAAACCGACTCTTGAATTTTTATTTTTTGTGAAACTTATCAAGCTTAGATTTTTCAAATTTATCAATTTCTGTTTCACCGGTCAAACTTTAAAGGTCATTTTACAGTGTCCTGCATTTCTTTAAACCTGCCACTTCGGCTGTATTATGGTGGATGGCACTGCTGCAGATTCATTTCTCTGCATGCCACGAACCAACTTACTTTTCTTCAGTCTTGTGGCTGCAAGTCCGACCATCTGCGGCTTGCTATACCGTGCTGAGGAGTCCTAATAAGGACGAAGCACTTGTCTACGGTTGCTGCCCTATTCAGGATGATGGTGTGAAAACTGACTCCTGAATTTGTATTTTTTTGTGAAACCTGTCAGGTTTTGATTTTTTAAATTTATCATAATACATAATATTAAAAAGATCAATGAGAACAGAAAATTTGGATATATCAAAGTATCGTTAGATAGAATTCAACATCAAATCATTCATTACAAAAAGATGAAGTCTGACTTAGAGACCAGATTAAAAGATCGTGAAAAAGACTTGAAAATAAAATATGTTTGTGGTGTTCCGAAAGTCATATCTTAAAACCAATAGTGCCCAACTGTTCTACTTCAAATCTGTACAATATGAATGTTTTTTTTTTATCAGAATGTACGAGGACTGAATAACAAGACCAATACATTTTATTCAGCAATTTCGTCCTGCTTATTTAGCATTGTCTGTATTACGGAAACCTGGCTGAATGACAATATGAATAATTTCCAGCTATTTCCAACCAGTTACCAATTTGAAAGAACATGTCTTAGTAAAGGTGGCGGTGTACTTTCGGCAATAAAAAATGTCTTCTCTTCACAAAAACTAGATCTGACATTGTTGGATGTAGAATTATCAATAATAATAATATCAATCTGTTCGTGTTTGTTATCTACATTCCGCTGAATATAACTATCTACGAAATAGAGTCATTCCCTGATGCTCTTAAGAGGCGTTTTCGTTTATTGTATCCGAGCAATCCATAAGATCCAATCTCTGACGTCACAGATATCTGAGATCCATCCGGTTAATGTAGAATTTTCGAACGATCCCAACAGATACTTTTTTGAAGTTTGTATTTAAGGTTATATTTTTAGGTAGAAATGGATAAACAGTAGAATAATCATTGAGATATAATGATAAATATGTTGAGAAGAGGAAGAAAGTAAGAATCTAAAGTTTCTCACTGTTGTAGCTACGTATAATTTTAATAATGTATTTATTTGTTTCATTATGCTACAAATGCCATACAATAAACAAATCATGGTTTCAGACATGTTCGTAATATTTGATCTGTGATGCACTCTGATAATCCCTAGCACTCTGTTTGTAGAACAAACTCATAGGTTTGAAGAGCAGGGTTAAAAATTTCTGTTCGGATCGGTCGGTAAAAATGGTCGGAGTTAATTTACGAACGAATCGGACACATCTGACTTGATTAACGAACGCTTACGACTACATTGGATTAGTCCGATCTAATAAACGGAATCGCCAAAGGTTGAACGTCTACTACCACGAAAGTCATAATAAAATCTATTTTTCTTCTCAACTAAAATAATAAATGTGAACATGTAAATTAATAACATGAATTTACATGTTACTTAAGATAACATATGAATGAATTCAACTCATTGTTTATTTACATTAAATAAATGTCTTCTGACTTGTGTATTTTTTCGCAAGAAAAGAGCTGGCAACAATGCAGCTAACCCAAGCACATGTTTGTTGTCATTTAAGATGAAACATCACCCGGAAGAACTATTTTAGCGCGAAATTTGAATTGATGAATCTTGTAGCAATATGTTTGATACTTTCTTATGATAAATTAAAAAAGTTTTTAGGGGCGTATATATTAAAAATTAGATAATTTGTCAAAGTTTCATTATGTCTGCAATAAATCCGTATAAAATTAGTGCTTACGTATAAAATTAGCATGCAAATCCTATATCTCAGAGACTTTGATAAAAACTTTTCTGAAAAAAATATATGTACTAGGCACTATACTTGCATTGATCATATAAAAAATTTCAATTAAATTGAACTTGATAATTTCGAGAAAAAAAATAATTAGTGCTGAGAATATCAATTTCTCAGAGATTATCCAGTTTTTTGGGACAAAATTTGGTAAACTTATAGATGACATTATTCTGCAGAGTGCTGTGCAAAAATTGTTGATTTTTATTGATTAATATTCCGTTTATAACCCTTTCTGTGCACTTCTAAAAGTATAATATTTATATTGAAAATTGGAGCAAAATCAAAGTCTTGGGCTCAAAATTCTCGATATTTTGGGTACTTTTCTGATGTCCATTACACTTTTTTTATTCTCTGCATGGTTAATTGAGACAAAAGTAATTATATTCCATGGCCAAATATTTCTTGGAGATAATATATTTTTTGAGAGTCGTGAGATTCCAAGTTTTCGAGAAATTAGTTTTTTTTTGTGTAAATCATAGATTTTGTTATGAGGAAACGTCAAATGAACAAAAAGAAATATATTTATTATATCTAAAAATTATGAGCAATTTTTTACAATATTTTCCAGAGTTTCAGCGGCTGTATATTTCAAAATAATAATTTAGGAAAATATTCTTCAATTTCTTTTCTACTTCTTTGAGTAGTGTGAATATGACCTTTTACTAGTTGATTTGTTCTGTGGCGCTATCTAGTATCCAAATTTTGTATTACATGACAAGTGTCAAAGATCAATTTTATCATGTATTTATTCATTAGAGAATAAATAGCCTATGTCTGATTTCAGTAACAAAAACCATTTTGAATATCTGTTTCTGGCTGTGTGTGTATTTTTACCGATTTTGTCACACTAGTAAGAAAAATGGTTCGGACTCCAGGATATTTGACAAATCTGACTTACAATGTTACACTAAGTTCATTGGATGAATACATTAAAAATCAATCTTCAAATCTTATCTTGTAAAACTTATCTCTTTTAGATTTCTGAATACTACTATAGCTGGAAGTGTACAGATGAGAATTTCAAGTTATCAATATCATATTTCTCAAGAAAGCGACAGAATATTTCATTTATGTCCATCAATTATTATTGGGATTTGTCATTCTACAAATAATAATATTTGATCCGAATCTGCATTGCTCTAAGGCCGGAGATATTCACCTTCAGATAAATTACAAGTATTAATTTCTTAGTGAATACATCAAGGGTAAATACTTTAAAGAAAACATAGACTAACAGCTTCAAATTTTGGTCTAGTCTGTAAGCGAAAACTGCCTGCCGGACCCATTGTAGAAAACATACCATATGTTCGAAATCTATCTACTAGTGCTACGGAATGGGGTAAGAGTCATGAGCAAATAGCAATACACATCTATGAAAATGTAATAGGTGTTACAGTTGCACATTTTGGGCTAAAGGTAGCATCGAGCAATTCTTCTTTGAAGAAACAACTGATCATCAGGCCAAAACATTTAATGGTGCTCGCTAAGGCGACATGATAATCAGGAGTCTGTATGTGCCAACAAAGTCGTGGAGATCATTTGCTCTATATAATATTCCATACATAATCCTTGTACTGTATACTTTGCGGTTCAATGAAAAAATCATAATTTTCTATTTAAAACCAATTTTCTATCAAAATTAGATAACCCTTTACTTTACCTTATCCTTTATGATTCAATAAAAAACTCATAATTTTTTATTTAAAACATGTTACTACCAAAATTAGTTCTTGCGTGAATTTTGGGATATTTTTATATCATAATTTCATATTCTCATTATGAATAATTTCAGCAAAACTTATGTCTTTGAAAAATGATTTTGTATGCGAGCATTAATTTCAGTAAATTTCTCTATAAAATGTTTTTCTTCTGAAATGTCAAATTTGAATTATTGTGTATCCCGCCGTCATCGCTGTCCTTCCATAAGCCTCACTTAAGGCGATTTCGGGCGACATACCCGTTCACCTCCGTTCACTTGGTTGCGGTAAGCCGCGGTATGCTTCGGTCAGAGATGCCGCCAAAAAATTGATTTCATGTCTTGAGATAAGCAATACCCGCGTAATTCAAAATTTATGTTGAATGAATATGAGATATCTAGTAGTCTTCTTGAAACATTATAATGAAGAAGATAACCTCATTATAAATACAAGTGTAAATTTGAAAAGTTTTGTAATCCATTTGTCCTATTTAAACTGTGCTTTTTTCTTTGAAGAAGATGCATGTGAGCAAGATAATTAAATTGTATATGTACTTGGCACTTGAGGACGAGTTTAATTTCACAGTAGTTAATAACAGTGCTTTATCTACATTTCTTTGTAAAAAAAAAATAGCTCATCTAATGGCCGGTTTTATAAAACACTAAGGCCCGGTATTTCAGTCCTCGGATTACCTTAAGCGGAGCTTAATTACCTTGGTAACAATTGTTCTAACAATCATTACTATGGAAATTAAGCTACGTTAAAGGTAAACCATGGACTGAAATACTGGGCCTAAGGCCTAGTATTTCGGGTTCAGTTTAATCTATAGATTAGTTAAACGGAGCTTAATCACTATGGTGACAATTGCTTTTACAATCGTTGCTACGAAAATTAATCCACAGTTTTCGTAATCCGAACACTGAAATACTGGGCCTAAGTAAATTTACTACTAAAGTAAATTCATTTTATCAAACAAATTCACACTCATCAATTTGTATTTTCTTATGATAACAAAATCATTACTGTCAAATAATCGACTGTCATCTAATAGAATAAATTTTATTTACTATGGAAGTAAATTACTCTGCCCTTTATAAAACCGGGCATTAGAGAAGAAAACAAAAATAACCTAATAAACTTCACACTTTTAATATTTACTACATTTGACATTTCTTAAAAGAGGACAGAAAGAAGGTTGAAAGAGATAGAGATAGTGAACGCTCATCTAACCCTCATAACAAGACCGTTCAACTTGGAGCACTAATCCAAGCTTACCGGGTTATCTTTTTGGCCGCTCGAATGAGTGAACGCAAGTGAACGCAACATACCGCAACTGAACAATTGTCGCCAGAAATCGCCTTTACTCCAAAACAAGATTAGACTAGACAGAGATAGCTAGTATTTCCGGGTGATGTTTCACCTTAAAGAGTTCTTTTAACTGTCATTTATAAATTGACGATGTGAATAATGAAACATATCAATTTAGACATAACGGAAGATACGCGAAAAGAAAAATTATAACGTGGGAGAAAAGTACGAGTGATTTTATGAAGAAAAAACATTTAAAATGTGGGAACTCCGATACAAAATCAAAATTAGATGAATTAAAAAAGAAATGTGCAATAATTATTTTTTAAGTATTGTTTGTTCTCTATTAAAGATTTTATATTATTTTCCTACATGCACAAACAAAATATCATCATTATTATTATTCTTTTTATTCAATTTTCTATGACAATTTCTCATCAAAATCCATCTCACTGATTTTATAAAATAAGAACACGTAGATGTGAACAAGATAAAGTTTATCTTTTCATATTTTGACGGATTTTCTGATAGACCATCAAAATATGAGCAAATTTACGCATGCGCGTAGGCCAGTGTGGTACAAAAGTTATCTATTTCCAACCTCTGACACCACGCTTTCAACACCGCGGTCCCAAGACCACGGTAGGCTCAATTTCTCGTACCACGCCTGCGACACAACAATGAAAACGATACTTAAGGGTGCGTTTCCAAAACAGCGACCTGAAGTGATAGTGGCTAAAGTTACAGCTACTAGTGAATTTTCAAGTTACTGCCAGTAAATGGCTGAATATTGGTTTGTAGCCAAAGAAAATTCTATTTATAGAAACTACCTGAAAACATGTCTCCAAGTAATCTTCACTCATGGCAAGCTCAAAAATTTATTTTGCCAGGGTATTATCAAATATAAGGATAGGAAATGGAATACCAATTCAAATACAATGAGCTCTCAATACTTTGGTAGAAAGTATATAAGTTATATAAGTTATAATTCGTTATTTTTTTTTCTATCCATTTTCACAGTATTAAGCGTATATGCAATGTTTATTGATTTTATAGCCAATTATGTGGTTTATTCATCTATTTCAGTAATTATCCATGAAGATTTCGTTTTGCTCCTATAGTTTCCTTCAAGGAACCTTCACAAATTATGAATCATAAGATTTCATTATATTTTCACGAATTTTGTACTTAACAATGAATATACATATCTTGTAACTTCCTATATATTCGTGCAATTATGCAAGATGAAACAATTACAATTTGTTAAAGATAATCAATTGTTGATAAGCCATTTATTATGAGCAATACTAACATTATAAATTAATATTATATATATTATATATATATATATATATATATATATATATATATATATATATATATATATATATATATATATATATATATATATATATATATATATATATAACTTGTGCACGTGAAAGCTCAGAATGATCTTTTAGTCCTTATTGTTTAGTGATTGACTGACGGGAGGTCATGTGCTATACCATAAAATGATAATTTGACCTTCAAAGTTATATAAAAAAATTAAAGAATCATCTTGATGATCCAAGCATATTTTTGGCAATTCATGAAAGCTTGTTATTTAGAAAATTTCTCAAGTTACTATCTTCTACAATTACTGAGCTTGAAATCAAACAGTTTGGGCAAGCTTACGAAACAATAGTTTTCATTTAGTATCAGTTTCAAGTTTGTAAGTGCTGTAGTTCCTGAGAACTCAGCGTCATACCAGACAGTCAGACAGCCAAAGTGAATATACAAGCGCATTTTCCTCCGAAAATGCGCTGTCAATCACAAAATAACAAATAATGATTGATGGGAGGTCATATGCTACCCTTATCCCACTTTTAATTAAGCGCCAACCTCTATTAAAACTCATTTTGAATATTTTTTTTTCCAATATCAGCTATACTTCCTGATTTATTGACGATTTGGGTTACTTATTGATAAAACAAACGAATCGCATATTGAAATTTTATTTTGTGACAATTTTTTATATGACTTGTGTACGTACAAACTCAAAATGACTTTTTAATCCTTATTGTTCAGTTGTTGACTGACGGAAGGTTATACGCTGTACCTGAAAATTTGCTGCAATTACCTCCAAAACTACATATGTAGGAGCCCATATCAGTTCAAAATTTGAAGCATAAAATTTAATTACTGACACGTTGACTTTTGAATATCTATTTAATTTTATACCCAAAACTAGGTGTATGAATAAAAACCTACAAGAGAGCAGCTTTCATTTAGTACCAGTTTCAAGTCTGTAAGTGCTGTAGTTGGAGATCTCAGCGTTACGCCAGCCTGCCAGACAGCCAAAGTAAACATAATAGCGTAATTTTTTGCAAGAATGCGTTGAGGATATTACAAAATCTAAATACCGAAAATATAAACAGTGATTTATAGATTATTCAGCACAGCAGCAGCACAAAAGTTTAAAACAAAATTTAATTTATTAGTTTTGATTTTTCTATCCTTGTTTGCACAGAGAAGCTGTCTTTATATATAATCTATTAATATTTTTTCATGCTCATTAATTCGTATTGATCGTGTAAGATGATCGGCGATTACGATTCATCGGAAAAATACGATAATCTGCAATATATAACACTACACTTGTTGATTTATAATGTTATCATTGTTCCTAATGAATGGATTTTCAAAAATTAATTGCTCATAAAAAATTGTTATGTTGATAACAATAATATGTTTATACCAAATCTGTTATAAACAATCAATTGTTGATAACAAATTCATTTTAATAGTAATTCTTTCTACCATTATCGAAGTAGATAATTTTCATGCCATCGCTTATAAATGCTGCGCAATTCTAAGATTCTATCATAAAAATTATATGGACAAAGGAGTGAATGGTCTTTTACTCCTTCAAAATCGCTGGAGCCAATTTTTGCATTAGAATTTCCGAGAATTTCAAACCAGACAGATGGTTCAGCCACCTGTCAGAAAAATACTGAGCTATTTTGGTTCGAGTCTATGGTAAAATCTTCTAAAATGACACGAAATTTATTTCGACAATTTTGGCGAAGTTATTGATATAACTAAAATTTTTATCATTTATTTATGAATTATTCTTCATTGTGGAGGGCAATGGATCAATATCATTCAATTTTGGTATGTTTTAATAGAAGAACTGAAATATATTTCTTCAGTTCAGAATATTTAGTGAATAAAAAATAGCTATTGCCCTCGGGAAAAAAATATACTTTTCGTTTTATATACTTTTTCCTTATATAATCTATCATTTATTAGGAATTGTCAAATTACTTTGTTTTAATTTGATTATGCAACACGCAACCATTGACTACATGTTAAATAGACAGTTTAAAAAAATTTATTACACAAAAACTATACGTCAGATCTTTCTCAAAAAATTAGATTAGATGTATTCTATTCGATTGAAATATACATGAAAAGAACAGCTTTCCATATTCACCTCGCAGTAATGATCGTACTACCTTAATACAAACGAATATTTATCTGTAGGCAACATATTAATCATTGGCGACTTTAATATCGCAAATTACGTCTCTACAGATACTAATGATAGAAAATTCAACACTCTCAACAATTTTTTTAATTTTTTGAATATTAGACAATTGAATACTGCTCTCATTCGAAACGAAGAAATCCTAGACCTCACTATTTCTGATTTCAATATTACAGTTTTGCGATCTGATCTATCTTATGTCAAAGAAGATAAACATCATCCAGCACTTAAATTCAATGTTGAAATTATCACCGAAAAATACAAGAACTTCTCTCATACTAGTAAGAGTAGAATTTATAATTTCAAAAAACCTGCTTTTCCAGCATTGTACGATGCTTTGTTCCATGAAGACTGGACAATAATTCATGAATATAAAACTGTAGAAAAAACTTATGAATTACTATATATAAAAAGCTATATGATATATTTGATTCACATGTACCGTGCTATAAGCACAATTCTACCAGAAATAAGTATCCACATTGGTACACCAGAGACATAATCAAATTAAGAAAGGGGTTTTCACTGATTGTGAGAGATCTCAGAAATTTATTAACATAAGCAAATTTTTGAAAAAGTCATGAGGTCTCGGGTTCGTATCCCGGCGCTGTATGAGACTTTTTCAAAAATTTTACTTACCTTAATTATATCAAATATTCGTAGGCGAAATAGAGCGCATAAACACTATAGTCGAGCAATCTAGAATTATATTACAACGAATTCAAATCATTGAGAAAAACAATAAAACAAAAAGTTGCTGAAGCATACCAGAAATATTTAGATAAAGCTGCAGCATCTATCAAAGATGACGCGAAAAATCTCTGGTCGTTTATATACTGTCTAGAAAAACACATTCACGGATACCCGGAAATATGCATCTGAACGGTTCTCAGTTCACCACGCCACAAACAACAATTAATGCATTTGCAGAATTGTTCTCTAATGTCTACCAAACAGCATCGACAAATCAACCAGCTATAGAGAAAAACTGTAATTCAGAATCCATGGTCCATATTCCCACCTCTTAAAAGTTCGCTACTTCAGCAAAAATTTTAATAAAAGAAGATAGCGCTATATGATAAAACATGAGATGGTAAGAGAAAGTGCATGATTCTTCGGGAAGTAGTGCGATTTCAAGAGGTGAGAATATGGACCCATATTTTTTGATACAATTGCAGCCGATGACGTGTTTGTCACAATCAAAAAGTTAAAAAACAAAGAAATTGCAGGTATCGATCAAGTACCGGCATATTTAATCGAAGATGCTGTTTTACCTTCATCAGAGCCTCTGGGTCATTTATTCAATTTGATTTTAAGTACTGGGCATTTTCCTGCTCTGTGGAAAATATCAAGAATATGTCCTATTTTTAAATCAAGCTATGCAGCTAATATAAGAAACCACCGACCAATTTCATCACGGTGCAACTTCTCAAACATTTTTAAAATGATTCTATATGAATGATTATACAACAAAATGAAATCGAAACTGTCGGAAGCTCAACACGGTTTTAGAGAAAGAAGATCTACAATGACGAATCTGGCTGTTATCACAGAATTCCTGACAGAGATTGTCAGATAGTGGTGGACAAGTTGACGTAGTTTACCTACACAGATATCCAAAAAGCGTTTGATCAGATAGATCACAATATTTTGCTGCAAAAACCAGCAAATTTTGGTATACACGGCTTACTGCTTACAGTTTTCTCATCATACCTATCATATAGGTAGTAATTTGTTGATTATAATGGCTTTAAATTTACTATGTTCATCATCACATCAGGAGTACCACAACTTAGGCTCACTTCTGTTTTCTATATTTATAAACGATATGTGTGACTATATTATCTGTTTCAGATTATTATTCGCGGATTACTCGAAATTATATATTTCTGTGCGCGATACAAATGACTGTGAGCCAGATCCGTTCCTGGAGGGTATGAAGTGAATGCACCGCAGGCGGCAAAATTAGGGACGTCAATTCATCACAAGCAACCTCTTTCCTTTTAAGAATTGAAGTATTTTTATCTTCATTCGAACGCATAATGTCTCCTGTTTTTATATTTTAACTTAACAAAAACAAACAGTCCGGTCGAGTTAGCTCTAAAATTAGAGGTATCCTTGCATAAATTTCCAAGAAGCTGAAAATTGTATAAAGTTGGGTATATCATTATAATGAAGTTGTGGGACGTCCCCATCGATCCCGTGTGTGCAAAAAAATTATGCAAGGTCAAAATTCGCAAGAATAGGTTTTTTTGGATCTTTTAGCGAAACGGTCAGTTTTATGATAAAAATAGTCCGGACAAAAATTTAAGATCCTTCAATTTTCTACAAAAATGGGCTCCACACGTTTTTCCTAAGACTCACTGTTTCTGAGAAAAAGCCATTCTAAAGTTATATTATCAATAATCTGTATGACTATGCTGCCTATATAAAAGGGGAAAAGTTCACATAGCTAGATTCTGTCCGAAGAAGAAGAATATCGTGGTGAATATGAGTGCATGCTGTGAAAAGGCGAAAATGAGCAACAACAACTAGATTCTAGACTCCGGAGCTACTTATCACATGACTCCAAATGAAAATAACTTCATGGAATTTGATAAATATACAGATATCGATTATGTAACCATGGCAGATGGAAGCACCACACCTACCATGGGACAAGGCACTGTGAGGGCCGAAATTATAGGTAATATCAATTCTGTCCAGGAGTTCAATGCTAGAAATACTTTGCTGGTACCTGGAATTGACCGTGGAATTATCTCCGTGAGGGTACTAACCAAAAACAAGATAAAGGTTGATTTCGATGACGAAAATGGTTATATTCTAAACGAAACTGGGGACCTGCTCATCGAAGCGAAAAAACGGGATCATTTATACGTCTCTCATGCAAGACTGTTTGTGAAATCCGAACTAAACTCGATGTCTTCCAGAGGAAATTCAGCGAAATCAATCGACTTATGGCATAGGCGCATGATGCACGTCAATCAAAACAAGATAATGGAAAGGGCGGGCGCAAACTCTATTTTAGGATTGGAGATAAAGGAGAATACTTTAATTCCATGCGATAGCTGTTTAGCAGGGAAATCGACTCGCCAATCTTTTCCGAAGAATCTTGCTGACAATTCGAGAACAGAAACAGAGATACTGAAACTTGTGCATGCTAATCTGATGGGATCTGTAGATGTACCAAGCTGGGGAGGAAACAAATATTTATCCACTATAATAGATGACGCTAGCCGCTACATCTTTGTACGGTTCTTGAAAAAGAAGGGAGAAGCTCTAAGTGAAATGGCGTAGCGGCACGTCTCAATGTAACACTTCTAGATCTAGTAAGAGCAAAAATTCAGGAGACTGGTCTACCAAAAAGTTCTTGGGCCGAACCGATACATACTGCGGCATACGTTAGAAGTCGTGTCACGAATACTCACAACAAGGAAAAAACTCCTTATGAATTGTGGACGGGAAAGAAGCCTAGTGTTAGACACATAAGAGCGATTGGTTGTGATGTATTTGTACATATTCCGAAGCCAAGACATCATTCAAAATTGTCAGCTAGAGCCGAAAAAGGAATGCTAGTTGGATACACGTTGCAGGGTCGTGAATACCGTGTTTGGATGCCTGCTACACGACAAATTCAGGAGTCACGTGACTGCGTATTCGTCGAAATGTCTTCGAAAAGGGATCATATATTCAAGAAGAACCTTAACCACAAAGAAAGATTGAAGAATGCTTCCATAGCTGAGAACGAGTAAGCGGACAAGGAGGATGACAATGCTGAAGAGGACTGCATTGACAGAAATCCTGATCGCGACAATGATCTGGATTCTGAAGAGAATTCGCAGAAAATGCTCGACCCAGATGCCCCGACGCGACGTATCAAAGTATCGACTGGAAATCATGGAACTCATAAGAAAGAGCATGGGATGACACTACGTCCTGCAAGATCAAGTTTCACTGAAATACCTCGTTCAAATGTAATGAAAAGTTTTGATAAAAAAGATCCTTTAAGCTATCACGGAGCAATTACCTCTGTGGAATCATCGCAATGGTTAGATGCAATGATAGAAGAGTTCGACTCTTTACAGAAACATTAATGTTGGGAATTGGTTCAACTACCATCCAGTGTGAAATCTGTTAAGTGTAGATGGATGTACAAGCAAAAAATAACAAGTGATGCAAACCGTTTCAAAGCACGTTTAGTTGCGGAGGGGCTCAAGCAAAGCAAAGGAGTAGACTGCAACGAGATTTATGCTCGAGTCTCAAGTTTTGAAACTATTCGTCTACTGATCGCAGCAAGCGTAGAGAAAAACTGGATCATTGATCAATATGATGTGAAGAGCGCCTGTCTCCATAGTGATTTGAGAGAAACAGTATACATGGAGCAGCCTGAGGGTTTTTTACAAGTTGGACTGGAAGAACTCGTTTTTAAACTGAAAAAATCTATTTATGGATAAAAACAGAGTGGCCGGTGTTGGAACGACCACTTGAATCAGTCTCTAATGAAGATGAGTTTTATTCGTAATAAGATTGATCCTTATGTTTGCGAATTGAATACCAAAAATAAAAGAGCTATTCTAACTGTTTACGTGAATGATATGTTGGCTATAACAGAAAATGACAGATTTTACCGATGCTGACTGGGGGACATGTACAAAGGATCGCAAGAGTATCATTGGTTATCTAATCATTTTAGCTGGTGCTCCCATATTTCGGAAAAGCGCGAAGCAGGCTGCGATTGCACTAAGTACAATGGAATCTGGTATGACAATCAAGCCGCTATTGCATATGCTTCAAATCATATCGACAGATCCAGTAGCAAACATATGGCTGTAAAACATCATTTTGTCCAAAAAAAGTGATGGGCAGTACAATCAAATTAAAATGTGTACCATCGAACCAGAATCCAGCCGACCTGTTGACGAAGCCGCTGAGTCGCAATCTTCACGAGGATCATCGTTTTAGAATGCTGCAGCGACCCATCAACAAAAGAAGATAGATTCGAAAGGATCATCAAAAGAATTCGTGATCTTACCGAGGGGAGGATTGTAGGGATTTATTTATCATTGTCATCTCTATATTATGTATTAATATGTTTGATAATTATATTCACTTGTTAAGTGTTGTTGTATTGATGATTGACAGAATAAAAAATCAAAATCTTTAAAGTATTGTGTCGCATGTTTTATTCAACTGTATTAAAGAAAACTGGTAGCCTACAATATTGACACCAATCCACGCTCTACTTCCACATGCACCAAAAGAGCTCCTTAATATTATTTATTGTGTAATTCGAAATGCGGCTGCGATAAAGAAGGCTTACTTTGTCCACCGGTATGTACTAGCTGTCAAGGCTAGTCGTGTTCAAATACTGAATCTCCAATAGAAGATAGATGATCCTTGCATCAACAACCAAACAACTGATGTATTGCTGTTCGAATAATTCACGTTAACTCAGGAAGATGAGGATGAGAAAGAAGAAGGTGGAGGAAGATAAGAAGAAGAAGAAGTTGAATGAGAAGACCTAATATTATATTGAGCTTCAATAAAAAGACCGTGGTCTAGGTCTAACAAAGAAACCACGATAAAAAATACTCACCAAGAACACTACCTCAAAGAGGGCGTGGAAACCAGTGCCTATTATGGCAAATACAACTTTAGACTTTTTCTCAGAAATTGTGAATTTTAGGAAAGAAGTTGATGAAACCTTTTTTGTTGAGAATAAGAATATCCACAATTTTTGTCTCAGCTATTGACCATTTCGCTGAGAGAATCAAGAAACTCATTTTCACGAACTTTGACTTCTCATAAAAATTTTTCACACTCGGGATTGATGGGGACTTTTTGAAACTTCATTATAATGATATCCCCAAAGTTCATGGTAACTTTCAGCTTCTTGGAAATTTATGCAAGGGTAAATGTCTATTTTGATATATATATATATATATATATATATATATATATATATATATATATATATATATATATATATATATATATATATATATATATATATATATATATATATATATATATATATAGATATATATATATATATATATATATATATATATATATATATATATATATATATATATATATATATATATATATATATATATATATATATATATATATATATATATATATATATATATATATATATATATATATATATATATATATATATATATATATATATATATATGTCTTTGAATTACATTGGGGGCGAAAAAATAGCTTGCACGCAGGCGCTTCATTACCCAAAAACGAGTCTGGCTATTGACTTGATAGTGTCAATAACTGGTGAAAACTTAATCGTCTGTACCTAAATCCAGAAGAATGTAAAATAGTATCCTACCATCGTGAGACAATATTAGTGATTTCCAATTATTATATTGACAATTGTGTATTAGAGATGTACCAAAATTAGAGATTAAGGTATTTATTTAGATGTCCAACCTTCTTTCTCTGTACAACATGATGGAAGTTATTGCTTCCGCCAATAAGATGGCAGGTTCTTTTATAAGAACTTGTAAATGTTTCACTGATTCAACTGTATTATTCACTTTATATTTCACGTTTTTGGTCTCTGAATTAGAATATTGTGCAATAATATGGTATCCGGCGTACAACCGATACATAACTGATTTAGAAGCTGTACAAAGGCGGTTCATCAAATATTCATGTTCTGAGGAGGATAATTAGTATCCAATCAGAGGTTTATCCCACGAATATTTATTAAATATAATAAGCATTATTATCACTAGAGCAGCGTATAGGCGGCACATATCCTTATTGTTTTCATATAGATTATTGAATAACTATATTGATTGCTTCGATTTACTAGAGCAAATAAATTTTGTTGTACCTAGATTATCAGCCCGATCTACAATAACTCCTCGTCTAAATGTTCTTAGAACTAGAATCGCCAATTAATATCATGTATAGCAATGCTAATAATGTCAGTAATCTTGTTAATTTATTCAATATTACTTATTCCAGGTTTTTTTACCTTCAATCAGCACGGTAAATATGCTTTTCACTTCAGGAAACATAACTAATAACATAATAACATGAAAATTCAGTTACATTAATAACGCCATCTTCAAAAGAGCAGCTGTGACAGCATATTTCTCTCTGTCGCAGCTATCTCTCCAGGTATCTCTTGCTCAACCGACTTATAATCGATCGCACGCTTCTAGAACACCTACTGTTCCCCATTCTTTAATCGATTTGGCTCAACTGAATTTCTGCCTGGAAAATCAATTTTATGTCCTTTGATAGTATAACTATATCATAATGTAATTTGAGCTCTACTAAAATGGTTGGTATATATTTTTTTTCCTAATCACTGAAATAGTATCTAGCACGGAGTTAGCGAAGACCTAGATGTCTGGCACTTCAAGTTCATATTGCTACAAAGATATAGGAAATTATGAGAAGTAAATCAACCTTAGACGATTAAGTAATACTAGTACCTCTACAAATGGGATGTAGGTTCACAAACACATGGAAAAATAACCGCTCCCAGCAGCCAGATGTGCCGCATCGTTACCAAATTTCAGTAAGAAGAGTGTTGAGATATAGCAATAAAATTCAAATTGAATAAGTATATGTGAGCGACGCTAGATGCTAGCATTATACTCTCCACAAAAATAAAAAGAGATGACAGTCTGTGAAGCGAAATAAGTGTGTGTGTAAACAATGTGCTATTGTAAACATTTTATGTACTTACGAAGTTGAAAGTAAATAATAATTGGAATATATGGGAGTCTCAAGTAGTTATTATTTTGAAGGCAAAACAAATGTACGGTGTGGTAACTGGAGAAGAGGAAGAACCAGTGGTTGGAACAAATGAAGCAGGAGGGGTCAAGATTGAGAAAGAAATCGATAAGTGGATAAGGACAGAAAATTAAGCACAAGAAATCATTGCAACACAAATGGAAGATTGACCAATAACGCATATATTGTCGTGTTCTACATCAAATTAAATTTGGTTCTAGCTGCTCACCTTGTATGAACAAGAATCAGAAGTTAGTGACCATTTGGTACAGCAGAAGTTTTTTGGATTCAAATTTGAAAACGAAGGAATCGCAGAGTTCATATCAAACTTAGAAAAAATATCTGATCAAATAAAGTAACAAGATGATATTTCATAACAAATGCTGATAATTTTAGGTTCTAATGTCCTCACCTGAAAGGTATAAACACTTTATATCAGCTTGGAGAAAGTATTTCAGCAGAAAAACCAAAACGCAATGAATTGAAAAGAAGGTTATTAATAGAAGAAGAGAGAATTAAATCAAGCGAAGGTAACATGGGCCATTCTGACTGTGCGTTTGCTATCAAATCACAAATAAAATGCCATTCTTGTGACAAAATAGGCCACAAGAAGATAGACTGTTTCAAGATGAAAAACAAAAACGAAATAGTATGCTTCTTGAAACTCCAAACGAATCAGCTCCGATGGTTTTTCGGTAAGATCGGAGTTTGCTTTTCTTTTGACAATATTACTTATCGCCTGTCGTTCAATGTTTAATTCTTCTTCGTGATTATGAACTAAGTCACAGTTTATCATTTTCAACTCGTGATTTCTCTATACTTTAGCAGTACATCAATAATTTTTATTTGTACGACGCCATCTCATACTGTTGTTTGTTGTCGGAGATACGCAAAATTTGAAATTGTTAATAAATAACAATTCCTTGTCCTTTTCAATGAATATGCGATTTATTTCCATGATCACTGAGTATTAAATAACTGATAACAAATATTTTATTCTCTTCACTTTTATTTGTAGATGAAATCAAAGCTACCAATTTTAATGTATTTTTTTCCAGAACTTTATAACTCTTGAAGCGATACATACAATTGGGAAAATGACCAATCAGTACATAGTATTAGGGGTAGGCGAAGTTAAAAACTAAATATTATGGAATATGTAAAATGTATAAATATTTTGCAAACATTATAATCATACAGTCATGGAAGCGAACAGGTACTTGAAATAGGTAAATCCAATATCTGCATTGTAAGGGATTGAAATGCCCAACTGGAATACTCAGATTAAGGGACCCTTTACCGAATGCCCAACTAGACTGCACCGTTCCGCTGAACGACTTCGAGACTATCAAGTACCTTTCTTACAAGATTAAAATAACAGATTCTATTGATATGGCAGTGAATAAGATGATGAATGATTTTATCAGGGGCTTTCGGTCTAATCACTATTTTCGTATTTTCGAAACGGAAGTATATATACATATCCCTGAAGAAAAGCAAAAAAGATGCGATTCAAAAAGAAGAAAAAGGTATTTTCGTCGGTTATTAAGAAAATATGAGGGATGACAGTATTTATTTTGAAAATGAAGACAACATTGAAGTTGCACAGAATGTAATTTTTCTCGACCAAAAGAAAGAAGAAGAGGAAGAAATTCGTGAACACGAAATTAAAACATGAATGCAGAAAATGAATTAGAAATCAAAGATGAAGAAGAAATGTTTGCTACTGATGAAGAAAGAGAACAAAAGACTATGACAAGTTTCAAAAACCAAGGAAACGAGGAAACCTCGCAGGCTAGAAGATTATGAAACTTGCTACCCAGGAATAACAGAACAAGATGAACGATTAACCTCTATTGATGCAATGAATACTTAAAGCAAAAACGAGTGGAAGAAGGCAGTAGAAAACGAATTGAAAGCACTAGAAGAAAACAACACTTGAAAAATAGTAGCAAAATCCAGAAAACTCTAAAATAATCAGAAACAAGTAGGTTTTCAAAATAAAATTAGACAGCAATGGAAATAAAACACAGTATGAAGCGAAACTAATAGCTAAGAGGTTTCAGCAAGATGATGTTGACTTGACTGAAATATATTCACCGGTGGTATAACTACTAACTTTGAGGTTTACTTCTAGCTGCAGCAAAACAGCTGAAAATGCCAATATATCGAATGAACGTCAAAAATGCATTTGTGAACAGTGAAATTCGAGAAAAGGTGTACATGTCAATACCTGAAAGCTTAGAAGAAAATCAAAACAAAGTTTGCAAATTAAGTAAATCTATATACGGCCTAATAAAATCACCGAGATATTGGTACGAAAAATTCAATTCCTTTATGAACGAACACGCTTTTAAAAGGTCAAGAAACGATTATTGTATGTATATGAAACTAAAGAAACCGATAAATTGTATTTGTTACTCTATGTCGATAATCTGTTGATTTTTGGATCAAACAAAGGCGAAGTAATTTACCCGAAAACAGAAATGTAGAAATTAATCAAAATGGATGACTCAGGATACGTATCTAACTATCTTGGAATAAATGTGGAACAAAATTCAGAACTTAGTGTAATAAAAATAAATTAAACAAATAATCCAAGAGTGTGCTAAAACGTTTCAATATGGGAAATTGAAACTCGATATCTACACCTATGGGACGCAAGCTTTAAAATTTAAGTATTAATATTTGAAAGTGGTGTTGATGGAACTCTAGAAACTCAGTGTAAACGACTTAAAGAGTGTTTGATGAACGCGATAATAGAAGCCCGATCCGATTTATGCTCAACAATAAGTATCTTGGGAAGATATGGAAGCAATACAAGTGTTGAACTGTGATATTGTTCAAAACATGTGTTCTAAGATATATTCAAGTAGTCCGTGAGACAGCGCATAAATTTTTTGTTGATTACCGCTCACTTGAAACTTTGTGAGTGGCTTCATTGTGATGAGTCCGACAACTTTTTCATTTGTCAAAATTCTAGATTTGGGGGCGTTTACCCGCGAGGGCTAATTAATTGAAAGAATATTACCGTAATACTGATCTTTACACTAATCGAAAGATTTTTTGATAATAAAATGAAGGAAAAATATTGTCCGACAAGAATATTGAGGCTACCGGTGAGTCCAACTTGTCATAAGTACCAACATACTTACCATTAGTACCAACACACTTATGACAAGTGCGGCTTGTCGGATGCACCGGTAGCCTCAATATTCATGTCGGACAATATTTTTCCTTCATTTTATTATCAAAAAATCTTTCGATTAGTGTAAAGATCAGTATTACGGTAATATTCTTTCAATTAATTAGCCCTCGCGGGTAAACGCCCCCAAATCTAGAATTTTGCTAAATGAAAAAGTTGTCGGACTCATCACAATGAAGCCACTCACAAAGTTTCAAATGAGCGGTAATCAACAAAAAATTTAGGCGCTGTCTCACGGACTAAAGGGACTGTAAATTCTAAATTAGTATATGAACGCAATTCAAACTCAGCCGCAATCAAAAGATACGCAGTCTCCGATTGAGGAGATGACACAGAAGACAGAAATTCAACTTCCGGCTATGTGTTCAACATGTCTAAAGCAGTTGTGTAATTGCGATCTTCCTGTGAAGCAGAATACGTGCCTCTAAAGCTCGCCGCACACGATGCAATTTTTCAAGCAATTTTGTTCACTTGGAGCCGCGCTAGCTGCCACGCTTGCTCCAATGATAGAAATTTGGTTCGCTGCGGGGTACTAGACTTAGCACGAGACTTGTTTTACAAGTTAGATCCGGTGCTATTTTTCGCACTTGCTGCGCCGCTGGCTGCTATCCATAGCTAATCAGAGCGGGCAGCGATATCACGTGACTACATCAGTGATTTGTATATCGCATCAGCACGCTGTGTCGCAATAGTGCATTGTGTCTTGTGATATTTTGACATACAAATAAGCAAAAATTATTGGTAGTGGGAATAAGGTTATGTTTGGGAACCCTAGCTCTTCAAACAACATGTTGAGAACTCTGCAGCCTTGATTCCTTCTTAAAAGTCACTCTCTTGACCAAAGTTTTTCTTCTTTTTTTTCTGTTTCGTAATTCGAATCAATTCGCAAGCTATAGCTGCAGCAAATGCTCCTGCTCTCCTCCGACGATTATTTTCGGCAACATCCATACTTGTAACGAGCAAATCTACGAAGCCTACGTTCTAGTGTCAGGATGAGTGGCGCAGTTTGCATCGTATGATGCGAGAATAAGTGTCACACCAAGTGTACCTCAAAATGACCCAGTGCGCAAGAAAACTTGCTGCAAAGAAAATTGCCTCGTGTGCGGCGGGCTTGAGTGTAGCTGCAAGTGAGACTTGCTGAATACAAAGTCTTCTCATAGACTTAGAAATTATAGACAGTGAAACATCAATAATCATAGACGAAGACAACCAGTCTGCCATACGAGTATCAAAGAACCTGGAAAATCATAAAAGACTCAAACATATAGATATGAAATACTTTTTTATTCGTGAAAAAGTTGATGACAGAATTTGTACCGTGACGGTATTTGAATAATACTCATGCACTTCGGATTACGTTTTATTATTAATAAACACATGTGGTATAATAATATGTACTTGACACCAACGTGACAATTCAGACTACAGAATACTGTCCCACCCTTTCTAGCCTCAAAACCCGTTCTCAAGCAACCCGCGTTGCACTAGTGTCTGTCACTACAAATCTCCCTTTTTTCCTTTTCTTTTTCAGGCACAAATGTAATCATCTAAGAATCTTGGTCTTTGACTGAATCTTTTGGGTCTTGTTGTTTTTATGTCACTAAGGTCATTTGTTCGATATTCCAATTGCTTCTGTGGTAGTGGTTGAAGATGTTGTATATTTCTCCTGATTTTGCGCTCCTCTGTTGTCACCGTGTATGATCGTTGACCTACTTGTTTTTCTACTCGTCCCTCCTTCTTCTTGTCTGTAATCCATACTCTTTCTTTTCCTCCTAGTTGTCTTTCGTCTCTCACCCGATGGCGACGATTATAGTTCTTTATTTGTGTATCTTTCAAATTTTCTTTTTTTTGAGAATCACTTTGTGATTTGGTATTTTCGGTTTCAGTTTGTCCGTCCGAACTGGTGGTCGCTCTTTTAGCATTCTTCCCATCAACAATTGACACGGAGCCGCGCCACAATCCGAGGGTGTATTGCGGTAGGCTAGTAAACCTAAATTGAAGTCTTTCGATTTTATTAGTATTCTCTTTGCCGTTTTGACCGCACTTTCGGCCAAGTCGTTTGATTGGGGAAATTTTGGACGCTACTATTATATTCACTTTGACTGTCTGGCAGGCTGGCGTGACGTTGAGCTCTCAGCAACTATACTATTTACAGACTTTGAAAACTGGTACTAAATAAAAGCTGCTGTTTCGTAGGTTTGCACAAACTGCTTTAATTCAAGTTCAGTGATTGTGGAAGATTCAATCATTCAATTACTTGTTGTTGGCGAAACAGTACCCATAGATATATACGACATTAGGCATGTAGCAACTAAAGTATATTCACGTGGATGAAAATTTAGTTACAACTTTAGCCGTGCATGTCATTACTACTATATACAGTTGTCAAGTCAATGACTTGTTTGACGCGAATTTGAAGCTTATTAGAATGAATTATTATTATTGGATGAAAATTTGTTTACTTTTGGTGTATTTTCTTGTCTTTAAATCGAGCAGTCAGCTTTATAATTCTAAGATCCAGCATAAGCCGTAGTTTGCAATATTTGGCTTACCAAAAGATACCAATACAACTAAGTGACCCATTGAATTACACTTACTCATTTTTAATGAGGCTAAGAAGTTTGAATGCAGCAATTGTAGAATATACAGGGTGCAACAGAAATAAGTACATTAATTTTAACCAGTGATAGTTCTCGTCAAGCCAAACAATTTTTCTCAGTAACTTTTTCCCGAATTCTCATCTTTTTCAGCATTTTTTATCCCCTATAATTCAACGAGTCGTTCAGGTGCATAGTTATCGGATCTAGTAGCAGTTATAACGAAACATTTGATTTCGACATATGTGAGCAATCAATTCTTCCAAATAAATTCTGGAAAAAATCGTCTAATTATTATTGTCACAAAAGTTATAACGTGGAAAAATGTCTAGCTCTTCTGCGATTTCGCAGGCAGTGTAGGATTAGCTCGGCGAATTTATTTGGAATGATTTCTTAATTGTCATTTTTCACTAAAAATTGAATTATTGTGGTTATGCTCATGTTTTTAATGTCAAAATATTGTGCACTTATACATTATTATCAGAATACTAAGTTATTGAAAACTTCTCGTTTACCTAGAACGTGAAACACTAGATGGAATGAATAAAATACATTAATTTATAAATGAAGCACCTGTGGATTAGTTTTCTCTCATATTGATACAAACTTCACACTCAAGTCATTTCATTGAAGTATGCCTCGTAAATTGATCTGCTGAAAAATAGAATATTGTATCTTATATTTCAGAAAATGTTTGAAATCAATTACCAAATTCAATGTAATGCATCTGTAGGTTATGTTTTCTGTTTTTCAAGAATAAGCTCTTACAATTTTTGCGGAAATATTTTCAGTTGAATTATTCATTGAATTTATCATTTTAGAACTGCATTCCATTTAATATTCCCCCGTTCACTTTAAATGAATCATTGAATGATTTTCTCTTTATGTTTGAGAGTCAACAATAACGAAGTAAGTTGAAAGCAGAAACTACTTTTTGAGTTGATCATAGATGGCAGCACAATCTGACCCATATTTTGACTGTATCAGGACTGTATTCAGACTATTCAAATCAGCAATGAATTTCTGCAGACAATCTAATGTTCAAGAAAAGTACCGACTATTTGAAAATATACGTGAAATTCCTAAATAGTAATGAAATTTCTCAACAATGACATATAAGTACGACCAATAGACCAAATTGCTGGTTTCAGATATGAATTTGATCTTTCTTGCAACATATGCAAAAATAAAATCATCGAGGTGAGCGAATATCAATGTATTACCAAAATACTGTTATTCTTTCAGTTTCAAATGAATGATTGACAAGACTATGATGATTCAAAGTATCAAAATAATCATTTCAATAGACAGCTGTCATTCTTCCAACAAATGAGGAACATTCAGTTCGAACCATAGGCGCACTATGAAATTTTTGACCAAACTCTGATGAATTTTTACCCGATATCCAGAAGATTTACAGAAAAAAGTTATCAGGAAAAATTGATAGGCTTGGAGAGTTCTATTACAGGTTAAAATTTATGTACTCATTTCTGTTACACTCTGTATATAAGAAAAATGTTTATTCTAGATTGAAGTCGATATAGCTCACTTAATATGTATTCGATTTTAATCATTCAAAGCTTGGCTATGTAAACTGAGATTATGTCATTGATTATGTCAGTGATAATTGATTGTGCTACTCGTAAAGAATTTACATTCTGATCTTAGGACAAATAAACTATTTATCTATCCATCTGAAAGAGTAATTCGTTGGAATTTTAAATTACCTATTTGTGACCGTTATAAATGGAAGTCGATAGAGTGGATAGAAGAGCCTGTGTCAGCTTTGATACATATTATTTTCAGTTTTCAGATGAGGCTATCGTGCAAGTTCATAGCAAATTCACGATAAGACCTCAAACGTTCCATATGGTACTTCAATAACAATTTCTCATTCCCAAATGAGCTTGCAGCATAAATATTTGCAGTGTACTTGTCCTAAACTAGAATTTCTTTTGATATTGCTTTATTTAAGATCAAATTATTATTTTGAGGTACAGCACATGACCTCCTGTCAGTCAATAACTAAACAATGAAGATTGAAAGTATTTTTGACTTTGTACATGCATAAATTATGTACCTATCAAATAGTCCACTTGAAACTAGTATTAAATGGAAGCTGCTGTTTCGTAAGTTTGCCCAAACTGCTTGATTTCAAGCTCAGTAATTGTGAGAGATGGTAATTTGCGAAATCTCTTGAGTAACAAGCATTCATGAGCAGTCAAAAATGCGCTTTCATTATCTAGATGATTCTTCAATTTTTTTCCTTGAGACATTCTTCACAATTCGATATCAATTCTAATAATTGTTTTGATATTCCATGCCACCAGATGGATTGTTTTGCTCTAGCGCGGCATTTATTGATTCCTAGATGTCCCATGTGTAGGTCGTCGAGGCATTTTCCTTGTAATGGTTTGAGAATTATTATTCGATCTTGTATTCTGTCGATATTTTGTACAGCAGTCTTTTAGAGTTCTTTATTCTGTGATTTGACAACCTCTGCCTGTTTAATTTTGTCTATTGTCTTCGACAAAGTTAAGGATTCGCACATTTGTAGCTCTTCTGAAAGTTTTTTTTCTTTACGCCAACGATTATTGTATCGCGGATCAATTCGTCGCCATTTTTGCAATTTTTGGCTTGCAATTTTATCGCACTGATGTATTCATTTGCTGATTCATTTTCTCTTTGATCTCGCTGATTGAATTTAGCTCGTTCATATATTGTGTGATAATCACTTTGCTTCTTTTGTAAGGGTTCGAATACTTTGTTCACTTGGATACCCATGTGAAGCAAGATATTATTTATTTGGAACTCTTCTGGTGCTTGCGTTAGTTCAGTTGCTATTCTATACCTCTCGTAGTGATCAATCCAAGCCTCCCATTCGTTTCCTTTAAATGCAAATTTCTCCGGAGCTGGTGCTAGACATGATGGTATCGCTACGTATGGCCTATTTGTCTCTGTTTGATCCCTCGGCGTTCCTAAAACAGTTACATTGACAACTGAACGTTACAACTGCACAATTTTTCTCTGTAAAATTGATATCTGATCTTCGTTCTCACTCATTTTCGACTTTGTAGATTATTCCGCGTTTGTTGAGCGTTGTTTCTTATTTTTCTTTACTCATTTTCTTATAAATTCTTTTACACCTGACACCATGTACCGTGACGGCATTTGAATAATACTCATGCACTCTTGATTACGTTTTATTATAAATAAACGCATCTGGTATAATTAGATGTATTTGACACCAACATGACAATTCAGACTACAGAATACTGTCCCATCCTTACTAGCCTCAAAACTCGTCCTCAAGCAACCCGCGTTGCACTTATGTCTGTCAGTATCACTACACAGAATTATTAATTTTAAATATATATGCACGAAAGACAAAATTGCTGATATGCTCATAAAACCTCTGCAAAATAATAAGTTTGTAAAATTAAGTTATAAAAGTTAATGTTCTCGAGATTTCATCAAGAAAGAGTATTGACAACTAGCAATAAAATTTTAATTAAATAAGTATATGTGAGCTACACTAGATGTCAACACTATAATCTTCACAAGAACAAAAAGAGATGATGGTGTGTGTGTGCAATTAATGTGCTATTGTAAACATTTTATGTAGAATACATTTCATTTCAAATATATAATTATTAAAACCACTGTGTGGATTAAATTCAAAAAATGGAATACCAAGAGAGTATCCGATATAATTTTTTTTTTTAAATGTCATCGAAAGGGAACATTTACATGACAAATAGAAACATGTGAAATAATTGTTTTGTTCACAGGATACGAAATATTTCGCATCCTGCAAAAGAATAAACTGTATTGGTATCGTATCATAGTAACATAAGAAGTCACATTGATTGATTCGAAATGTCATTTTTCTATATTTTTATTAATTGTGAGACTTAATTTTCACAAAAACTTGTTTGATACACGATTACGAAAACCGTCACGCTCACAAAAAAATCTTTAATTCTCGATTGCAAAAGTGACATATCGTAATCTAGAATCAAAAATAACTATTTTCGCAACGTTGATAGGTTTGATACTAGCTATAAAAATAAAACTGTGCTTTGAGTTATTTTTTCTATAGGGAATTTCATTCGCTACGAAAGACGTCTGATGAATTTATTTTGTTGTATCAATCATCGTTCTCGCTACAGAAGCAGTGGAAGGTAGAAAAATTGAAGAATCATCTTAATGATGAAAACGCATTTTTGACAGCTCATGAATGCTTGTTACCTCAGAGATTTCGCAAATTACCATCTCTCACAATCACTGAGCTTGAAATCAAGCAAACCCACGAAACAGCAGCTTTCATTTAGTACCAGTTTCAAATTGACTATTTGATAGGTACATAATTTGTGCACGTACAAGCTCAAAAATACCTTTTGATCTTCATTGTTTTGTTATTGACTGATAGGAAGTCATGTGCTGTACCTTAAAATAATAATTCAATCTTTATCAAAGCTATATAAAAAAAAAAACCCGAAAATTACTTCCAAAGCTACAGATTCAATAAAATAAATAACGAGTGGTCATGTACTGGTCTAGATTGATCGTAAAAACGAAAGTCGAACTCATTCTGATACTAGTAACATTGGAAACCGCATGTCAATATCTTGTGTAACTCGCGAGATATTGAAATAAATAGTTTCTACCCTAAAATGGGTACTAGCACATATCGGTTCGAATTTTAGGGTATAAAATTCAATTACTGACATGCTGCTCATTCTGTGCAGCAGTTTTAAGATTTCAATTATGCATAGTTCAGCAGAAATTGATTTTTCAATTTTTGTTTCAATCTTTAACCAAAACTGGGTGCATGAATAAGAAAATCTAGCAGTTTGTGCAAACCTACAAAACAGCATTTTTCATATAGTACCTGTTTCAAGTCTGTAAATGCTGTAGTTGCTAAGATCTCAGCGTCACGCCAGCCAGCCAGGCGGTCAGCCAGACAGCCAAAGTACATATAATAGCATATTTTTTTTCTGTAAAAATGCGCTAAAAATTATGCATTCCAATTTCCACAATTTTTTCTAGCCGTTCAGACAATTTTTCAACCAAAATCAATGAAATGAGTACTAATCGTGACAATCCTAATCGATTGCTACCACAGAACAAAAGAATGATTCGATCCAGAAACAGGCATGAGCAAATAATTTGATCGAGCTTTTTTGCCTGCAAATTTTGTAAATTTGCCACTTATTGCAGAAAAGATGAATTGACAGATATTTTTTTTCTTTTTGCCAATGACCTAGTTTACATTTCATGAAAGTATAATTGATGAGTAAGTCTTTTAGAGTTTGAAGAAGACACCAGATACGAGCAAATGATCAATTTTCACATGTTAAATCACTTATTAAATAATAATGCAGCAATATGGGTTTTGCATAAGCTCTATGGTTAGTGGCTGTTATGTTAACAACTTTCCAACTTCTGTAACACGAACAAATGATTTGAAATTTTGACTGCATTCAGTATCGAATACGGTTCATCAAGGTCGTCAGACAGAAATAGGATAGGCTTAGTCCAAAACATAATTTAAATCGATGTGATTCTTTTGAAATCATTCATTTGTTATATTTCTATACATCGCGATTTGAATCAAATGATCTTCGAATATATTTGAGTGAAAATTCTGTGATCTAAAAGAGAATCTTGAGGTTTTCAGAAAATCACTGAACTCTTGTATTGCAAACAAGTTTTTCACATATTCGGGCTACAAGTTCAAATGCGCAAAAGTAATCCTATCTTAAATGAATTATCTTCTAACAGTTTTGTTCATACATATAAATAAACAAATACTGATAATAACTTCTATTTCATTTCATGATAAAGAATTTTTTTAATCTGCTGTGGCCATTACAGTGCTTCCCCGGCCATGAATTTTATGCCAAGTTTCATTGTTGTTTCATAAATTTATGTTGCAATTCTGTGTCAATCTATGTCATAAATCTGTAAATTATAGCCAAAATCGTGATGAAATTATCGTCCTTATGAAAAAATTGACATTAATCAACAAAAGTCGATGCGTTTTTATCAGTTTCTTATGGATTTATAGATCTGCAGAACTTACAGATTTGCACAGAATTGCAACATTAGAGTGTCGTATCAATTAATTGCATATTTCAAAGTGACAGCTATCATGGTTAAAGAGACAGATGGCGGTTATATGAAATTACTATTCTTTTCTACATTGATCATAAGTTTTATGCCCAGTTGCTCTAGGAGTCCAAGATCCCAGACCCGCCAGACGTTATTTATTTTCTGAGAAACAAAATGTTCAGATTAGAGTAGTGTTAGTATGTACTTTGATCATACGCATACCTGCTAGTTTGGGTCGACGGCCAATTTACAGATACCATGTGCTAGAGATACGTTAAAACATTACTCACTTTTCTTCAGATCTGAGTGCTGATTTTTATATATGTTCTAGAGCAGGGGTGGCCAACTTTTCTGTATATAAGATCTATTTTTTATCTTAAGAGTGTGTTGCGATCTTAGGTCATACAGAATATCTAGATGGAAGGAGTTCTATATCACACAATACATTTTTGCAAACGGGTATGCCAGAAAGAGAGGAAATTATTATTTTTTTTCCTATTTTTATTTTTGTGTACGCTTATTCGCACGATTAATTTTGTATGTTGAAATAAATCATCCTCTAATTGGGACATGTCCTGTTGGATTGGATTATATAAATAAATAAAATATAGGTTACGTTAGCGGGACAAAGATATAGAATATAATGAAAGAAAAATAAAGTGAAACGAACTGCGCATGACTATCGAATTTCATTCGTTATCTATAAAAGTAATGTTAAGAGGATGTACTTTGCAATTAGAAAACGGCGAATGAATACATATATTTTTTACAGAAACAAGAACTCATTATATCATGTGTTTGTCATTTTTCGGGCTACACAAACCGAAATTTGATTATTGTCACGCTTGCGCAGTTCATTTCTCCAGCTTTCTTACAATATATCTTCCATCTCTTTCCGTCGTAACCGTTCGCAGTCTCTTCCATCTAGATATTATTTATGATCTAAGGTTGCGTTCGACTTGTTGTTATAGGCATAGTCTAGAAGGGGAAGAAGGGGTGTAAGATGCATGCTATGTTTCAGTATAAGATGCATTCCAGCGAGGTATGAGTAGATAAGTAAAATATATGTTCAGATCTATTTTTAATTTTCAAAATCACTTATTAAGTTTTCGAAATATAAGTTCATGAAGAAAATGAATTTCTGTACCCAACTTTCAATAGCAGCATTCCGTACATGCGCCACCTACAATATTCAATTTTCCGACACTTTTACAAGATAGATTTTCACTAATTTGAGATGCAATATAATTTTTCTAAGAACTGCAATACAGGGTGGAATGCGAAATTGTAAACACCTTTTTTCTCGGAAGTTATTGAAGATACCAAAAAATTGTTCAAATTTAATTTTTTGTACTTTCAATAAGCTAACTAAATCTGTGTGAATTTGGTGGATAAAAAAATAATTCTCGTTGATATTGCCATATTTGTACTTTCTTCAAATGGAATCCCCTGTATATTATTGCACTAATGAATAGAAAATAATTTTTGCTTTGAAAAAGTTCAAGAATTCTTACCTGCTAAACTTGATAGTTTTTGAGATATTAACGAAAATATCTAAAAGTTGCTTCACAAAGTCAAGTGTGCGTTTAGAACTAAATTTTTTGACAGTTGAGTTATTTTGTGTTGTATTTGCGTTAGAAAAAATTGTGTTGTATACACATCATCGATATTTTTGTGTCAATAATATTACTGTTAAGTACGCGGTGAATAACACAACGTTTATATTTTTTAAATTCAAATATTTTTGCGCGCTCAGACATTCGCACATCATCAAGCACGAAATGCATAGTTCAATTACTATTGAAAACAATGTACAAAATAAACAATTTTATTATCATAGTAGAACATAAAAAAGTACGGAATAAATGTTATCGAACCACACAAAATGTTCAAAATTTCCACCGTTTTCTGGGACACATAAATAAAGTCTTTTCGATAAATTTTGTTTTATATTAACTGTATTCAATTCAACAACAACTTGTCTTATTCAGTTTTTCAGTTCATCAAGTGTAGCAACGGAAATTACATAAATTTTGTTTCTTATAGCTCCCCATAGAAAAAAATCTAAAGGCGATAGATCCGGAGATCTTGGGGGCCACGATGTAGGGCCTCTGTTGCAAATCCAGGAATTTGGACATTGTTGATTCAAATACGCAGTTACATCCAATGAATTATGCGGAGGTGCACCATCTTGCTGGAATATCATTCTGCGTCTAACTGCCAATGGTATATCATCCAGATAATCTTGAAATTCATTTTGCAGAAAATTTAAGTATCTCTGTGATGTCAAAATGCCCTCATAAAAATATGGATCGAAAATAGTGTTGTTTATCATACCGCACCATACGTCAATTAAAAAGCGTATTTGAAAATTTGAAATAAATGTTTGACGTGGATTCGTTTCTACTGATTGCCAATAATGTGAATTATGTCTATTCAGTATTCCATTGTTAGAGAAATTTGTTTCATCTGACCATAAAATTGTATCTAAAAAATTAGGCTCTGCAATATTTTCCAGTATTAAGTAATTACAAAATTGTAATCTTCTCACATCATCGCCAGGATGAAGATTATGAGTTTTGTAGATTTTATAGGTTTTGTACTTATGCTCTTTCAGAATCTTAAGAACCTTTGTATGTGTGGTATTTATTTCCAATGCAGCTTTTCTTATTGAATTTTTAGGGTATACATTGAAATATGCCAATACATCAACTTCTAAATTTTCATCTACTATCTCACGTGTTTTGTAATTTCTTGAAACTGACCCAGTCCTACGACGCTTCCTCTCTAATGTGAATAAATACGAATGGTTTGGATAAAAGCGTCCCGAATACTGTTGTCTGTATAATTGCAGAGCTAGTCTCGAATTATTATTTGATATATAAAAACATTTTATCATATCTAACTTCTCATTAATTGAATAATCTTTTTATTAACACCAAATAATAATAGTATGTATGCAACACAATTTTTTGTAGCGCAAATACAATACAAAATAACTCAACTGTCAACAAATTTTGTTCTCAAGGCACACTTGATTTTGAGAACAGCATTTAGATATTTTCGTTAATACCTCAAAAAATATCAAGTTTAGCAGTTATAAACCCTAAAACTATTTTACAGCAAAAAATATTTTCTATTTATTAGTGCAATAATATACAGGATATTCCATTTGAAGAAAGTAAAAATATGGCAATATATACGAGAATTGATTTTTTTTTTTTACTAAATATGACTTACTTTTTGCTAATCTATCAATAATTTGCTGAATACCTATACCTCGTACTGAAATATCGATATACGGCTTATCTACCCACGTAAAAAACAACAACAATAATTATTTAAAGGGCCAAAAAACTCACGTCCAGGGGATCGATCCAAATTGGTCTCGCGATCGACCTGTTGGCCATCCCTGTTCTAGAGAATACTGTTAAAAATTTATGTTCAACACTGTCAGACCCTTCTCATTCCCATAGGCGGTAATTCCTGCTAGACGCTTTAAAGTCTTAATTTTTATATACGATACTCAGGGAACAATTTCACAAAAATTATTGAAAATGTTGCCTGAGTATCATATATATATATAAATTAGTACTCAGACTTCAAGTAAGATTATGTTATTTTTGCGAGCTTTAAAGTTAAACCGTCAGATAGTCGTCGATTTCAGTGCCTCATTTTGTTTTTTCTGCCTTCGAGAGGTTTGATAAGTATGTATATTTAGAGTATAATAATGCTATAATTGAAGCCGGACCGTGTGACCAACATAATAAGAATTAATTTTGAGTTTGTATAGAAAAGCATATTCTGATCTAATTTTGTTGCTTCTGCCATGCTTACGAAATGAAATTTAGGGAAAAAAAAGTCAGCCGAGAACGATAGGCAGAAGTGTTCTACGTGCCCGAGGGTTTGGAATGAGGGCTCGATTATGCAAAAAAATTATATCAATTGTTCACGTTCTTCTCGCTTCTGCTGTTTGGCCATATGAAAGTTGATATCATGAATATCTCGTAGAAACGAATGACAGAATGTCTTCGAATGACCAAATCAAGATATGTACGAAAACATTCAAATTCTCGCAAGATGTTTGAAAAAAACAAAATGAGGCACTGAAATCTACGACTATCTGACGGTTCAAGTGTGTAGCAGAAATTATCGATGGGAAGTGTCTAGCAGTGTTAATCATCAATTTTTAACAATATTCCCTAAAACATACATAAAAATCAGCACTCAGACTTTAAGAAAAGTGAGTAATGTTCTAACGTATCTCCGGCACAGGGAATCTGTAAATTGGCCGTCGGCCCAAGCTAGCAAATATGTGTATGATCAAAGTACATACTAACACTACTCTGCTCCACACATTTTGTTTCTCAGAAAATAAGAAACGTTTGGCGGGCCTGGGATCTTGCTCTATAGTAGATCCCAATCTGGTTCAGTTGTAAGAAACAATCAACGATCGAAAAAATTTTATTTGATATTTCTCCAAAGCTTTAAATTGATACCAAGCTAGGCATCATGATGTTAAGATTGTATGGTATTTTCCGAAGCGATCGCAATTTTCATTTGATTTGCGAATGACGTCAGCAGCTTGGTAACAGATTCAAGGATTGCTGCACAATTTTCTATGCAACGGAATACTACGATCATCAATATTGCCTGAAAATATCGAATTAATTAGATTTGGCTAACTCAAACGTTGTTAGACAAGTGATATAGTAATGACCTAGTTTATTGCCAACAAATGATTACTTATTTAATTAACACAAAAACTCATTTTGCTGATACAAAAGTCTTTTACTCAGTCTTATGCGTCGACCCGCTTGCGACAGAGCTCAGAACATCCTTCCGAAGATGAACGTAAGTTTGATTTTTAGGAGCGCCCCTTCAAATTTCCTTAAAAAGTTTATTTATTGGATGATCAAATAAACAGGTATAATAACACAAGATAGTTGAATTAAAATAATTAAAATCTGTTTCCTGCAAATATAACGCTACTGAACCACGCCTAGCAACCAATTGGTAATAGTTGTTTTTCCGACTCTCAACAAGCTCAGAGCATTGTTATTCAAACTAATTTATGAAACGGTTTCAATCAATAAAATCAGTGGAGAATCATTCTAATAATGAGTATAAATGATTCCATAGATACATACTTCTCGACATATTTATTTTTTTTATTTATTTATAAGGCAAAGTTCACCTTACGCTGTTCTTAGTGCCAATTCACAATGTGCGTAGACATAAGGAGTACGCAAAAATATAAACGTGAAAAATTATGTATGTTCACAGTGGTCGTAACGTAAAATATTAAAATAAAGTGTTTTTCTCATTTTACACTGGTACAAATTAGAGTTATTGATGTATTGTGTTAGTTTCTCTGACTGTCATTTTCAAATATTCTGTTGATTTCGATTGATTCGTGTTTAATGTTTTTCTTTGGTTTCACTTCTATTAGTTTGGAGATTAGTTTGTTTTGTTTTATTGTATCATGTCTGAAAAAGATCTTGCGATTGTTTCATTATTATTGAAACCAGATTGAAACTGCGTTATAAAAGTCGCCAACGAGAGAAATATTGAGACGAGGAAGAAATTGTTGTTTTTCTTATTAATAATTCTATGTCAATCATTTAAAGCACGTTTCAATCCAGGGTGTTGTCAACTGTCAGTTGAAAACATGTGATGTGTTTAAAGTTGACGCATGCGCTATTAGTTGTTTCGTACGTAAACATAACATAAAGCTGAATTTATCTCAACTTTACGTTCTCATTACGTGGCTCTTATGTCAATACGTTTTGGAGTAAATGTTTTTGAAATTTGAAGGAAAATTGATCATTACCCAAGTAACAATGACTGTCCGTCGATCAAAAGGTGACGTCGCATTTTGGTCATATTGAAGTCATAATGTGACCGTCACATTTAGACGTCATATGACGTTGAGCTGACGTCACACGTCAAGTCACATTGTAGTCATAAATTGACGTCAAGAAATAACGTCATGTAATGTTGAACTAACGTTATAATTGAATGTTATGTTCCAGCGTTTTAGAAAATCATACTTTATCTTTATATGATTCTTTAGTCATATTTGATTAGTCAGTATGGGTACTTCTCAAGTAACCATAACTAGACGTCACTTTGTTACATCAAATGTATGTGGAATCGACGTTTTTATAAACATATATTATTCACGTAATTTCAATGTTATATTTTAACGTTATATTCAAGTTGTATTGAAGTCATAATTTGACATTATTTTTCAACGTTATGTGACATACAATCCATGTTTAAACATCCGTTTATTATAAGTATGATTTAACGTGTATCAATATTATAATTCATATTATTTCAAAAGTTATTAACAAATAGATAGAAAGGAGAAATGAGAAAAAAACCATTTGCTATTTTTAACCTATTTGAATGTTAATAAGTTAATTTTTATTCGAAAGAACCTTTGTATTTTTTTGTTAAAAATATAATTTTTCTCTATTAATAAATAATTTCCCAGAGATTATAGAAATAGACAAAATAATTAATTTCCGTTCTTCAAATTTTCAATTTCAACAAGAAATATTATATTGTACAACAAGTATAGAAAACTACCTATTATTGAAATAGGTGATTCTATACGTGTTGTACACTATACGTTTTCTACGATCACAGTTATTAATGGAATATGTAGGTAAATCATTCGTATAACTGAGATTTCAAATCTATTTTCACAAATATAAAATAATTTAGGCATTTTAATTGTTTGCTCTGCTTATTTATTGTGATAATAATTTTAGTTATAATTTAGAACATTATTGATATATTTTCTATCAGTTGATTGACATTTCATTGTTGTGTAATCTAATCGTTGCAAACTACGGAAAGATTGTATCTGATTGGTCCACTCTCACCAGGTGACCTTCTGATTGGTTCATTAGTTAGAGTTTTCTGTGATCTCGGGTAGCGTGTTTTTTAAATTTTCGTCACTAACCGTTTTCCAACTGCAGTAATGATATTTGTGAATATCTAATTTTGGTTATGATACAATAATCACATACATAATTTCTTGATACAGGATGTGATGGAACGTGTTTTGTTCAATCCTATTATTGAAACATGTTATTTTTTACTTGGATACCAATCTTGAAACTGTTTGTTTTGTCAACTACAGTGATTCCTATGACAACGGGTGGGCGAAAGTAGTGAGTGTAATTACTTTCGTCCACTCACTCTTTCATAACGAAATAAAGAATAAACTACAATACATTTTATTACATGTATTTATTGATATGAAAATGAACTTCATAATTATTAAAAATTGAGTTACTTGAACAAGATATACCAGCAACTGAAAACTGATGAGACTCTGTAGTTATCGTAGTAACTTTTGTAATATCAACTTGAGTGCTATTTCTATCACTTGTTTTCTCTTCTTTGTTAATTATTTTCCTCGCACAATTTCATTATTATCTTGTTCCATTTTAGTGTCACAATTTATATTTGTAAAAATATCAGGACAAAACAATTTTAATATTTTTGACAGTTGCGGATGTTTATATTTACATGATCCATAACAACGCATCCGCCGCCTATGCTATTTTATACTTTATACATGATCTTTGTTCAAAAAGTGTAATAGATTTTAATGTTTTAATGAATGTTTCAATAATAGGATTGAACAAAACGCTATACAGCACTCGTGAAGAAACGAATTCGCTCACTTGTGTGCCTTTGCACACTCGGCTAGCGCCTCGTGTACAAAACTGCCACCCGCGTGAGCAAAACTCATAGTTTCTTCACTTGTATTGTAATATACTATTGTCTGCTTCAATTTGACAGTTGTGATTCGTAGTGTTGCCAACCGTCGGAATATATATTACAAGAATAAGAAAATAATTCCAACAGAACTTAGTGCAATTTTGTTATTTGAACGTGGCTTATAAAAGAGCAAACAGAGATTTATATTAAGTCCGTGATATTTATCAATAATCTTGCTAAATATATCTATATCACCTAGAGAATATCCAGAATGAATTATTGATGAATAAGTTGGTCAAACTGGTGTGAGAAATCATTTCTCACGGGTTTTCGTACAGTTGTGTGAAATTGTAAGTTTTCTAGTTGTGTTTTGTATGAGAAATATGTTGTTTTCTATAGTGATCGTAGAAAAAATTATTGAAAAATTACAAAATTTTATAAGAAATTTTTTATGAACTTTGACTATTGTACAATATAGTTATTAAAAAATTATTTTGTTTTATTTTTGATACGACTTATTAAACTAATTGTTATTAACAAATGCATTGTCTATGAATTTTTCAGCATTTTCTTTTTTAAAATATGTGTGCTCAGAAGCATTCATATTATTTGATTAGGGGGACGAAACAGGAAGCGTTCACTAAACGTTAATTAATTTTTAATTTTACTATTTCCAATTTTATATTCTTTACTGACTTATGAACGAATATGGAGAGTGACATTTGATATTTACAAATTTTAGTTCACTGGACGGAGCCCAAGCAAAATATTTTAGAGTGATGGTAGGCTGATTTTATCTTTTTTATACCACTCCCAGATTTTTCTTTTTTCGTGTTTGACGAAGTGATATAGGTATTATTTTTCTATTGTGACAAATCAAAATAAGTTCATTCTATAGTTATATTCTATAATTATTTTGAATAATATATGATTTATTTGCAGAATGCCACGTGATTGTATTGTAGTAATGAAGTAGTAGCAAGATAAGATGACCCTATCATCAAAAGAATGTTCCGATAAAACTTAGTAAGGGATTCGCAGAGAGCGATGGATGAATTGGGTTGTGTCATGAAAATGAAGTTGTGATTTTATATTATTTTATTAATATATAATATCAAATTATAAGTGTAGAAACTATTCTTATAATTTATAGATGAGTATATCAATCATGTAATGTTATTTTCGATACAGTATGTTAAGATTTGTTGTTGCAAGTGCCTATAAAATTCACTCGAATTATCGGGAATTATAGTACAAACAAAGTGCATGACATAGTTATAAGCTGAAATAAAGCACGGAGAATAAGTAAAATAGTATTCTATAGAAGGATAAAATAAAACAGTGAGTAAAAGCCAATTATAAACACAGAACTAATTTAGTCATTTTAGGTTAAGTCAAAGGTCAAATACAACTTACTCATCTACGTGGGAGGCTAAACGCCAAACACAGGCAACCAGTATCACGTTCACGAGAAGCGGATCACACAACTAATACTAAAATTAGTTTACCGTTGGTTTAAACCAGGCCCCCACAACTCTCATTGCCGGTCTACTATAAATGTGTCCGCCAATGACGTATTATTAAAGTAGACCCAGCGCGTCCTATGGCAGTCCACAGTTTGTTGTGATGTTAGCACTTACAAGGTGAGGGGTTCTGAGAAGCGAAGAGAGTATACATGCTTGTTATGCGGTTTGCCTGTTTTTATTTATGTTTGAGAAGTGTACGCCTATATTCTGTACTGTATGTTAATATTTATTAAAATGGAAATAATAATATATTAATTGATTCAAAATAAAAAAAACTAGATTTTTTTCACATCTCACAATCGATATTTTTTCAAATGAAAAACGCAACCTGCGGTACAACAATGTTTACCCTCCTCACCCCACTGCTTATTCCTGCATCAAAACAAATGCCGCGTGCTGGGCCTTATGTTAATACGTCATTGGTGTCCGCTGACTGCGTCAAGCATGTGGACGTGAGAGGTGAGAGGAAATGTTTCAAGATGGCGGATATGTAGGGCCTAGTTGCCAAATGAAAAGCGTTTGATTTTAGTGTTTGTGTCATTGAATACAGTCAGATTATAGTAAATAAATAATAATTTAATAAAGTGATAGCCGTGTGACAAATGAACATTCAATTAAAATGCCTGGAAAATGTTTTGTCCCGAATTGTAATTCTGGATATGAGAGTTGTAAGATAAAATATAGTGTTTTTAGAGCTCCACTTGACATGATAGAAATTTGGGACAAAGCAATTGAATAAAATAATGTATACAAACACGTGAATTAAACTTCTTTATTTGCTCAAAGAATTAAAGCACTCGTGCTGAGCGCGCTCGTGATTTTGAACTTTCTTCTCGCAAATAAACAGTAGTTTAATTCACTTGTATAAATAACTATCAAACTAGGTCCAGTTTCATAAATGAATTTAATTCTCATTCAAATTCACTCACAAAGTAAATTTGTATCAAGTCATTTAAATGAAATCTAAATTTTGACAATGTCAATGAATTAAGTATAAGACAATTTAAAATAACGTGTATTTGTTAAAAATAAATATAAGTGCCCTTAATACAGAAAAAACTATTACGTTGTGAAACATTATGTGTAATATAGAAAATAATATTTTGAGCTGAATCTAATTTTTGTTTAACTTATGTTTTCATGTTTCCTTTATTGAAAGTTCGAACAATTTTCTTGTAATTGAAAACATATCATCTATATGTATTCTTGAAGATTAAACTCATTGTTAATGTATTGCTCAAATATTTCTCAATTATTGTTAATGGCATGTGATCTCGGAATTTATCCAACTGAGTTTCTTGCATAGGTAATAATTAAATATTAAATATTACTCAATGCAACACTAATTTAACAAGTATATCAATTTTTAATTAAAGTAAAATATATGCTGTAAACATTACATATACGGTTAACTTCAATATATAAATGATTTCGTAAAATTTTGTAAGTTTAGTGTAATCATACATTAAACACTGTTGTAAAACAGGCCTTACTGATGTAGGCGTCTCTAGCGGCGACAGCGCGAACTATAACCATCTCAGCGGACGCATTTTCGGGGCGAGTTAGGTTACCTACTATGTCTTGTACCGTTATTTAAACAGATAGGTAAGTTACCTCCAAAAAGTTGATTTGGGTAACTTACCTTACGCAGATCAAACAAAGAAGCTCAACTAAAGAAATTAAAGATTCAGAAATGGACGAGATAAAAGTGCTTATAGAAAAATTCACAAAGGATCTTAAAGATCAAATGCATGCCAACAAAGAAGAATTAATGTCTCACATAGACCAGAACAATTCCATAATTGAAAAGATGCAGCAGAAAATGGAAGAAAAAGAGAAAAAATGGGAGGAAGAAAAGCAACATATCTACAAGAAGATTGAAAATCTAGAAATTAAACTAGAGAACAGAAACAAAAAAGATAGGATGAACAACGTGGTAATAAAAGGATTAAAAGTGGACCCCGCTGAAACAGATGTCCAAATTTTGTTAAAAAATTCTTGAAGAAAGACCTTGACTTGGAACCAGATATTATTCGAGTACGTAGGATGAACACAAAAAATTAACAATAACTACTCGTTGCTGAATTGAAAGATTGGAAAGAGAAGGCTGAAATAATGAAAAATAAAAGTAAACTTGGAAATAAGCGTGTATACATCGAAAACGACATAACATACGAAGGAAAAAAAATACAAGCGGCAATCAGAAAGAGATTTAAAGAAGAAAAACAAAAAAGGAATTCAGTAAAAATTGGACATTTGAAATTATTCATTGATGATACAACATACTGCTGGAATGAAAAAAAAAGAAATCTTAGAAGAACGTGCCACGCCCTCCAGACAAATAGATAACATTAATGCTTCAAAAAACTGATCAATCAAAGAACGGCGGATCAATTTATATCAAAAACGGCAATGAAAACGGACCAGAATAGGATTGAAAGATACCGAAATAATAATAATCAAAGATGTAGGAGTGAGGAAAAGCTACGAGATAGGAAGTGATCATTACTTACTGGAAATGAAAATGAAGATCAACAGAAAAAATGAGGAATGCAATGAACATGAGAAGACTAGAAAAGGAGAAGAAACCATAAAAATATATGAATTGAAAGAAGAAAATTTCAGGGATATATACCAGCATAAGGTTGAAGAGAAAATATCGAGTTTGGAAAATTACAAAGACCTTGAAGAAGAGGAACTGCGGAGCAACTTCAAGAAAATAATTAATGAAGCAGTTGAGGAGACGTGTGGAAAGAAGAATACAAGAAATGCTGCTAGAAAAACCACACATTGGAATGAGAACATAAAAGAGGAGATTAAAATAAAGAAACAACGGTGGAAAGAGTATCTGAACAAAGTAAACCAACAGAACTATGACAAATATAAAGAACAGAGGAAAAAAGTCAAGGAAATAATACCAAACGCAAAGAAACAGGAATGGGAAGAATTTGGTGAACAAATAGAAAACAACTACAAAGAAAATAAAAAACTATTTTATAAAGTAACTAAAAATTTAAGAAAACAGAAAGAAATGCCGCTGGAACAAATTAAAGACAAATATGGAATAATACTGATAAAAGACGAAGACATCATGGAGAGATAGATGGAAGGAACATTTTGAAGAATTATTAGAAGTTCAGAAGGATACAGTAAATATAATACACACAGATGAAGAAAAATATACGGATGAAGAAGAACTAACATTACAAGATATATCAGGAGCCATAAAGAAGATTAAAATTGGTAAAGCGGCAGGTTTTGATAACATAAATCCAGAACAAATTAAATTTATAGGACCTTCAGGCGCAGAAATGCTTCACATTCTACTCAGAAAAATATGGAATGGCGAACCAATACCGAAAGATTGGGAAAAAACAATAATATTGCCACTATAGAAAAAAGGCGATAACAGAAAATGTGAAAATTACAGAGGTATTTCCTTGCTTTGTACTACGGCAAAGGTGTACGAGGCTATACTGGAAAGCAAATTAAGAATCAAGCTGGAGAAAAATATTATTGGAACGCAAAGTGGATTCAGGAAAGGTTACTGCACACAAGATCACATTTTCAGCATTAGGCAGTTAATTGAGAGAACCCTTGAATTTAATAAAGAGCTTAATATATGTTTCATAGACCTGGAGAAGGCGTTCGATAAAATGAACAGAGATTTGCTTTGGAATATGTTGGGAAGAAGAGATGCAGGAAATGAGCTACTACAAGCAATCAAGAGTATTTATAACACCAGCAGAAATTATATAAGAACAGGAAACTGCATATCAGAAGAAATCATAACAACGCAAGGCTTGAAACAAGGACGTAATCTGAGCCCTCTGCTTTTCATAATATATATGAATGAAATTGCTAAGTAAGAAAACATAAGAACAAAAAAGACTAATGTGGGAAATCTGAATCTCAGGAATGTCACCGTAACAGAATGTTTATTTGCAGATGACTTGGTAATTTTTTGGCAGCAAAGAAGTATATCTACAAGAAAATTTGAGAATCTGGAATGAAGAATTAGCTAAAGCAAATATGAAAATAAATGTAAACAAGACGAAGGTAATGGCAATATGGAAGGGCGAAAAAGAATTGGAAATTAAAGAGGGTGAAACAAAAATACAGCAAGTCAATAGATACAAATATCTGGGTAGCATAATAGAAAGTAATGGAAGATATACGGAAGAAATTAATAGTAGAGTTCTTGCTACATCGAAAGTCTACCATATGCTTAGAGCAGCAGTGTTTAAGTATAAAAACATAAGTAAGAGAACAAAAATAACCACATATAAGACAATAATTCTGCCAACATTAATTTATGGATGCAAGTCTTGGGTCCTGAATCAGAGACAAAACAACAAGATACAAATGATGGAAATGAAATGCCTGAGAAGTATAGAAGGTGTAACGAAACTAGACAGAAAGAAAAATGAAGATATAAGAAGAAATCTCGATATTAGATCAACACAACAACACGTGATGAGTGAACAATTACAATGACTGGGGTATATTATAAGACTACCAGAGAATAGACAGGCCAAAGGAATATGGAAATCAAACACTTTGGGAAAAAGAAGCAGAGGAAGACCGCGAAAGACATGGGACGATAATACGATTCATAAAATATTAAAAGGGAAAAATACATCTACGAGAACAGCTCATGAAGCAGCAAGAGACAAGAAGAAATGGAAGAAATTTATAGAAGAAATATGAAAGGATAATACCTCATCATCACCTCAGGAAGGTAGAAGAAGAATTGACTATATATATATATATATATATATATATATATATATATATATATATATATATATATATATATATATATATATATATATATATATATATATATATATATATATATATATATATATATATATATATATATATATATATATATATATATATATATATATATATATATATATATATATATATATATATATATATATATATATATATATATATATATATATATATATATATATATATATATATATATATATATATATATATATATATATATATATATATATATATATATATATATATATATATATATATATATATATATATATATATATATATATATATATATATATATATATATATATATATATATATATATATATATATATATATATATATATATATATATATATATATATATATATATATATATATATATATATATATATATATATATATATATATATATATATATATATATATATATATATATATATATATATATATATATATATATATATATATATATATATATATATATATATATATATATATATATATATATATATATATATATATATATATATATATATATATATATATATATATATATATATATATATATATATATATATATATATATATATATATATATATATATATATATATATATATATATATATATATATATATATATATATTAATCATAATTAATATTTGAAATTCAATATATTTTGAATGAATCAAAGACATTTACGTGACGTCACTTCGGTGGTAAGCAATCCAGCAGTTATGCTCAAGTGAAGTTTTCTTGTATATAGTCAATTTTTTTATTGGAAAAACTATTTTAATACAAGCAATGTGTCTGAAAGATAATTTAACAAAAGCTAATTCAAGTAATATACTAGAAGTTAATCCATTTATGACTTATGAGTACACAGTGGTTAGTGAAAAATTCAATACTCTAGGAGTATGAAGTATTAAGTTATCAATGTGAGCAGTTTTTTGAAATTATTTTCTCAATATGCAAATGCTGTTATATCTTTTTGTACAAATCCAGTCGAGAATCATTTTGTGATTATGCTCTAGGATGGGTTATAAGTGTATTCAACGCGGAAATAAAACTTGTATTGTGAATTTTTCATGACTTTCCACCCACTTAAAGTGATATATTAATGACGTCATATCACCTTCCACCGTTGAAGCATCTAAAGGTACTCGTATTTGCTCCAGTTTCCGGTTATATTCATTTATGTAATTATGTTGATACATCATATACCTATGGTTTGGAAATTTGTCAGATAATATAAATATAAACAATATAATAATTATTCATATTTTACAGTATTTATCAATGAGAATCATAATATGGTTGCGTGATAATTACAGTTATTTAAATTTGACTTATTGCATTCTTAACGTAAGTAAGATTTCAAATTGATATTTTCTTACAATTATTATGAATTTTCATCTCATGGTGGGTTTATGCACAAGAATTTTGTGTACTGTAGCCCACAACTAAATATCAAATCCATCTCAAAATAAAATACGAAACACCATAATCTCAAACGTCAAAACATCACCGTAGATAACATTCTATCAACAACTCTCTGCTTACAAAAATCTTATAAGGACATTTTTTTGTGTGTTACGATGAAAATGAACACAACAAGATGTATATTGTAATGTTTATTGCTTGACGAATCAGTTTGTAACTAAATAAAAGTCACTATTTGATAATCTAAATTGAAATAAAAGCTTTATTCTTTTTATGCCACTAATAACTCTATATTTATATATTAATCACTTAATTCTAATTTGAAAAAGGTCACAGATATTTATATTTCACTATTTATATGCACTGTTTACCTTACTTGTCACTGTTCATTATTTATTTCACACTACTTTTCTTACTACTGTACTGTACTACACGTCTTTGGCTTGGCCTTATATAGAGGAATATTGTTTTCTCGAATTTTCGATTTCTCGACTCTTTCCATTTCTAGGAATCACTAGAGGCTTCCATTGGGAGGGGTGATGTGCTGCGACGTGGCGCGGCGTAAGAGACGACAAGAAACTCCTCCCCATACTACGTCGTCTTCACGAGCTCCCCCCTCACTCTCGCACGTCACAATATAATTTTTTTTCTGATATAATCCTTGCAATAACGTTCAGTAATTAGTCTGAGTAAATAGGCTCTTTGCGAGTAGATTGCAGCGCCACAAGTGGTTAATTTTGACAATACTAGCAGGTAAACAAATCGTTATCATTGCACATGATTTCAGAATATATGTATCAAATTAAAAAATAAAGCAATTTGTAAGTGAATTTAACATAGAAATTGAGATGCCGCGTGCTGGTTATACAAAATGTTGCGTTCCAAACTGTAAAACAGTTACGGCAACACAAAAAAATATTTAAACATTTCTACAAGTTCCCATCCAGAGAACATAAGATGGGAGTAAGAAAAAAATGGATTTAGGCTATTAAACAAGTAAAGAAAGTAAAAAGATGTTATTAATAATTATAGAATATGTATTGAATGGAGAAATTACGTGATGAAAATAGAAAATTTATTTGAGAAGTTAGGTTAAACGATTGCAAACTATAGCAATTTTGTATGTATCATTTTTATGTATTGGATAAGTTTTTGAAAATGCATGTAAAATATCTCGCGCTTCGTCTACCTAAGACAATGTGAAAAAATGTACTTTCATATGACATGTTTTGATTCGTTTGACTTGTAGCAACCTATAGTTAATTACTTTAGAATAACATATCTTATTTCGATAAAAACTTTATACAGACAAGAATTAATCGACATTTGCTCTACAACATGCGCGGAAATCAAGCTCTTATCCAAAAACAGTTCTTCTTCAATATTAAACTTTATTACACTAATTTTCTTTTTCTAATATTGTACTCCGGATACAACCAGGTTATATGGATTGGAATCCTGTTCTTATTATAATTCCATTAGCCATCATTCACTTTAATTTTTAAACTTATTTCAAGCTTTAATATAAACTTTTAGCTTTTATTTACTTATTCCACGTAATGACAATTCAAATTTTTACCTGCAGCTACTTTCAAAATTAACCACCCTGAGCGCTAGTGTCGCAAAGAGCCTATAGGTATCTGTGCTCTGAGCACCGAAGTGATGTCATATGTACATCGATTGCGCTCAAGCGTTTACGGTAATTTCCGACGTATTCAAAACTTGAGGCTTTCAATTTATCAAAAATGTAATGTTTATCAAATAATTGTCTAAAAAATAATCACAATACAGAATTTAATGAATTTTCATATGGTATTATTATTTTATATACGTGATAGAACCCAACTCGATGTGTGTGAAGTAGAAATTATAAAATCATTCGGTTTGTAGTAAATTGAGAGAAATAGTTTGCCTTTGCAGTTAATTATATATTTTTTTTAATGGTGAATATTTTCTCATATATAATACTTCTTTTAATGTACAATTGAAAGTGATTCTTTTGATTCTGTTCAGTACATTTTTCGTTTTTTTATTGATATAAATATTTATTTTGGCCAGTAATAATAATTATAATTTAGTTCTGTTGAATCCTATTCTGTATGTAAGTTTATATGTATAAATAATAGAATTTACATTCTATCATTTTTTTTTTCATTTTCCAGTTGAATTCAATTTTGACGTTAAAATTATGTAGTAAAGTGACGTTGTGGTATGTTATTAATGCATGGACCACACTTACGTCTAAAGCCATAAATTAAGGCGATATGTGACAATTGATATATCGTCATTGACATTGTTAAATAACGCCTCAATTAATGGCATTAGGCGTAAATGTGGCCTAAGCATAATAGTTATTATTTTAAACGTCATAAATTAACGTCATATAACATTGTTTAAAAACGTTGCGTTTGACGTCATTAGAAAATTATAATTCTACGTCAGCATAATAGTCTATTTGACGTCACAAAATGACGTCAGTAATCTACTCGCCGAGACGTCTTGAGGACCGTCAATCGAGCAGGTCTGTGACGTCGATACAACGTTGTATCCTGGTCATTTATGTTACTTGAGTATTCAACATTTTCAAGCTGTTAGAAACAAGATTGTAGATGAAAACAACATATTTTTCGTACAAAACAGAACTAGAAAAATAACGATTTCACATAACTGTGGAGAAAGTCTTGAGAAATGATTTCTCACACCAGTTTGACCAACTTATATATTAATAATTTATTTCGAATATTCTTCAGGTGATATATTTAGCAAGATAATTGATGAATATCCCGGACCTTATATAAATCTCTGTTTGCTCTTTTATAAGCCACATTCAAATAATAAAATTGCACTAAGTTCCTTTGAAATTATTTTCTTATTCTTGTAATATATTTTTCGAACGTTGGCAACACTACGAATCACAACTGTCAAATTAAAGCAGACAACACTCGTTTCATCACATTCTGTTGAAATCGAGGAATTATGTATAATTATTGTATCATAACCAAAATTAGATATCTGCAATTATCATTACTGCAGTTGGGAAATGGTTAGTGACGAAAATTTAAAGATCCGAGATCACAGAAAACTCTACTAAATAAGCCAATCAGAACGTCGCTTGGTGAGAGAAGGCCAATCAGATACAATCTTTCCGTAGTTCGCAACAATTAGATTACACAACAATAAAATGTCAATCAACTGATAGAAAATATCTCAATAATGTTCCAAATAATAACTAAGATAAATATCACAATAAATAAGCAGAGCAAACAATTAAAATGCCTAAGTTATTCTACATTTGTGAAAATAGATTTAAAATCTCAGTTATACTAATGATTTACCTACATATTTCATTAAAAACTGTGATCGTAGAAAAAGTGAAGTGTACAACACTTATAGAATCACCTGTTTCACATTCGTGTGATTCCAGTACTTGACTCCGTCTCGTGCTGAAAATTACACACCTCGTGTGAAATAGGTAATTTTCTATACTTGTTGTACAATATACTATTTTCATATTGCATTAGGTTGATGAAACGCGAGATATTTTGCATGCATTTTTAAAAACTTATTCGATACCTACATAAAAATAATGCATACAAAATTACTATAGCTTGCAATCGTTTAACCTAGCTTTTTACATAAATTTTCTAGTTTCATTAATTCATTTCTTCATTCAATACACATTCTATAATTATTATTATTGACTTCTTCTAACTTTCTTTATTCGTTTAATAGCCTGAATCAGTTTCTTTCTCATTCCTGTTTCATGTTCTCTGGATGGGAACTTGTAGAAATGAAAAAATGTTTGGAGCGCAACAATTTGTATTACCAATATGCGATATTTCGATTTCCATGTTAAATTCACATACAAATTGCTTTATAATTGATCACTAGTAGCGTTGCAATCTATTCGCAAAGAGCCTATATTGTATTTTATATTTGGTATTTTATCGAGCTGCATCTATTCATCAATTATAATGAGTAGTAGAAATGTCGAATCAACATAAATTAAATTTTAACTTCAGGAGTTTTTGTTGTTTCTCTGTTTCAGAGTTTGTAGATTTTTGTTTCTCTCTAAATTGCCGAATTGATGGTCGCAGAGAAAGTATAGTCTGAAACATGTTTGGAATGGCTATACTTAGTACAAGTAAGTAGAAATGTATAATACATTATATTATTATATTTATTATACATTTTTACACTTGAAAAAAACCGCACTCTGCTGTTGAAACGTTGTAAATAATTTTTATACAGAACATTTTTCCGTATAAAACATGTTTATTAAAAAATGAATTCTGAAATGTGTTTGCCTTCATTTGATATCTCAGTTCATTGGAAGCTCTATTGCAAATCTCAAGTGATCCAAAAAGCTATTGATAATAATAATAATAATAATAATAATAATAATGATAATAATAATAATAATAATAACAATAATAATAATAACAATAATAATAATAATAATAATAATAATAATAATAGTAATAATAGTAATAATAATAATAATAATAATAATAATATTTATTTCATCCAGAGATCACAGAAAATTATTTGGAGATAATCAAAAGGAATTAGGTACAAAATTAGGCATACAAATATTAATTAACAGAATAGTAACCCTTGCTTAGTAAAGTCCTGTGAAGTTTTTAAAAATTATTGGAAAACTGAATTCGCCAACATAATGCAAGGATGAATAATTTAATATAAAATCACAACTTCATTACACAGCCCAATTGCAAGAAAATCGAATTGTTATAAGATATTTTTTTTTCAAAAAATCCTGTTGGGTACAAATTAGTCCTAAATTAGTTTTTTCTAGTGAGCTGACTTTTTTTTCGATTGCCCAATGTGGGGGTGCCAGATTTTGCTCAAATTGGTACCCCCACTTTTCAAATTGATTTTATGACCAAAGTGCGTGGGTACAAACTCTATTTTTCCAGGTACAAATTAGTCCTTAATTAATCCTAAATTGTAGGCTACTTTTTTTTTAATTTGCGCAAAGTGGGAGTGCAACTTTTTTGACGTGTTTTAGAGAATCATACTTATATTTTATATATGATTAGTCATATTTTTTTAGTCAGTATAGGTACTTCTGAGGTAACTTTGACTAAAACTCGACGTTGTTTATTGGTTGTATAAGCGTCATACTTGGACGTCATTATATTACTTCAAATGTATGTAGAATCGACGTTTATATACACGTACATTATTCACGTTAGTTAAAACGTCATATTTAAGTTCCATTGGAGTCATAATTTGACATTGTTTTTTGACGTTATGTGATATACAATCAATGTTTGAACGTCAGTTTATTATAAACGTGATTTAATTGACACGTGTATCAAAATAACAATGGCAATCATATTATCCTGAAAATTATTAACACTGAACGGAGCCCAAACTAAATATTTTGGATTTGAGGAATGAGTTACATTGTAGGCTGATTCCAAGCAAGCACTTTCAGATTTTTTGTGTTTTGTGATTGACGAAGTTATATAGGTATCATTTTTCTACTGTGACAAATCAAAGTAGGTCAATTCTGTTTTTTTTTTCCAAGTGATACATTATTTGTTCGAAGAATGCCACGTGATTGTATCTATTGGAAACTCGGAGATAGCAGTAGTTCCAGTTGTTGGATCTCTCGGTCCAGTAATGAAGTACAAGCAAGATTGCCCTATCATCAAAAGGATGTCGTGTTGAAATTCAGGAAGATAGTAAAGGATTCGCAAAGAGCGACGTATGAATTCGATAAGTGTGAAGTTAAAATTATGAAACCATTCGGTTTGTAGTAAATTGAAAGAAATAGTTTGTCTTTGCAATTGATTATATTTGTTTCAATTGTAAATATTTTCTCATTCATAAAACCTCTTCTAATGTACAAATATAAGTATTTTTTTTCATTCTTGCTAGCTTTTTGTTAATGTAAATATTTCGACTGTAATGAAAAATAACATTTGTGATAACATAAAATAGGAATCATAAAACTAAATATATAAATAAGAAATAATTTTTCATTCATATATTCAGTATCATGATTCCTCATTCATATTGTCACAAATGTGAAATATTTTAAGTAATAAGTTTATATAATTATTCATTTGAATTCGCTATACCTGTAATCCTAGTTAGTCGATATTCAATTGTCGGACGTGATTGACAGCCTACGGTTACTAGATGTTCGGTAGTTGCCAGGCATCAATTGTTAGACAATTAAATGTTGGCCCATTGTTGGATTAGGTATATAAGAGCAAAATAAGTTATTCAAAATGAAATTTGTGACAAATTGGTTTGAGAAGTGCGATCCTGAGAAATTCAGTGAAAATAATTTTGGCTCCGGACGACGAAGAATGGATCAGGTTGCAGTGTGTGAAGTGTTTAAAATTGTGTTGGAACTGTTATAAATGCCAAAGACAAGAAGCATGGCCACCAGCGAGATGCAAGATCAGTTGAAGATGATGATGGAATTCATGAAGGCGTTGGCAGCTGAACAGGAGGCGTCGACAGAAGGTATGTAAGCGGTCATAGCAGAACAAATGCAGTCCATGGAAGAGAAGATGTCTACATCTACAGAAGCTGTGGAGAAGATGACCGAATCTACAGAAGGTATTTCTACTGCTAAAGGTGGCAATGGCTAAAGAGATGCAAGGAGCGAAAGGTGCAATAGCTGAAGAGTTGCAAGCAGTGAAAGGCACAGTAGCTGAAGAGATAAAAAATAGTGGAGGAATCAACAGAGGAAATAGCTACTGAGTTGAAGAAGATGATTTCGGAGCAGAATGAAAGTACGACGAGTAAGATCCAAGGGATTGAAGAGAAAATTGATGAAGAGCTTACTGGATAACGGGTCAAGTCATGCCAGTCGAATAACAAGTGAAACAAGTCAAACATCAAGTCTTGCAAGATGAAAGTGCGTTAGAGGCAAAATTGGACTCTATTGTTATCAAGAAAATGCAGAACAACAGTCTCAGTAGCGATGGCGTAGCCCCACGAATAGAAAGTACTCTAGTATCTAATTCAAGGAAAGTTTCAGCTAATTTCACTCTGAAACCGACGCCTTAAGATGGCATGACTTCCTGATATTAATATTTCGCTCAATTTGAGCGGATTTCGGGGAATAATGACAGTATGAAGCAAAGAGCTATTTTACTGGCTGGAATGCTCCAAGATGCAGCATTAGCGGTACTCTCAGATCTTAATGAAGAAGAACGCCTTGATTATGGAAAGCTTACGTCTGAGTTATGACTGCGCTTCGGGGGAGAACACATGGAAGTGCTACTACATGGACAGCTACGCAACCGCACACAACTGCATAAGGAGGATTTGACTACGTTTGCGTATGCTGTGCAGAGTCTGGCTCGGTAAGCTTTTGTAAATTGTCCTGACTCAACACAGGAATACGTAGCAGTGAGACAATTTATGGATGGCATCAGCAACGACGAGATTGAAAGAGTTGTTTGGTTAGCGAATCCGAAGCCGATGAAAAAAGCGCTAACAAAGACCTTGGAAATTGAAGCGACCACGAAGGCGTCAAGACTGGCAAAAAGCGTGAGGTGGCTTGAGCATGACGAAGAAGAGCCTTAGATGAAGAGGACCACGACTTATACAGGAAGTCGCCAAATTGAGCGATCTTCTTCTTGATTCATATCGACCTCACCTGGACAGAGACGAAGAATGAGATGTTGGCAGTGTGGCAAGGAGGGCAATCTTCGCGCAGACTGTCGTGCGAAGCGTACCGTCGATTGTGGCACGAACACGTCGTCGGAAAACCAAATTTAGCTAGCTTTGGGGGGCAGAGGCTGGCTGCTGTATCTTCTACCGGGAGCCCCAAAGTCATAGATCTCCAGGTACTTGGAATAGACAGTAGTCCAGCTGTAGAAGGTTTCGTGAGAAATGTACCATGCAAGATGCTGCTAGATATCGGATCGAATGTTACCGTTGTGCATCCAAAAGTATTTGCAAGAATTAGACAAATTCCAAGAGAACGTGCCCAGAACCAGCGGATTTTACTGAATACAGCAAATGGGGACAGAATACCAGTACTCAGTGTAGAGAAGCTTGGGTTTACAATTGGCAATTTGAAGCAAAAGCATTCATTGCTGCCATTGTGGATGACTGTGCTTTGGAGGTCAAGTTACTGCGATATCTTGGTTGACAAATTCCAAGAGAACGTGCCCAGAACCAGCGGATTTTACTGAATACAGCAAATGGGGACAGAATACCAGTACTCAGTGTAGAGGAGCTTGGGTTTACAATTGGCAATTTGAAGCAAAAGCATTCATTGCTGCCATTGTGGATGACTGTGCTTTGGAGGTCAAGTTACTGCGATATCTTGGTTGTGTTTCGGATTTGAATGGCGATATCCTGCGAATTGGTGATAAAGAAGAAGTACCTTTTCATTGTCGACAAATGGAGATAGAAGTGACGGATGCTGTTGCCCCAAAGAATTTCTTGGAATCTTCTCGTTGGGAGAAGATAGTTTTACTTAAGCTAAATAACATTCCAGAAGGTGCTACGTACGACTTTGAGCCAGACAGGATATTGAGCTGGAATAAATCCGTTGTACTAGCCAGAACTTTGATAAATTCTTCACAACTGGTGGTTAGGATTCTGAACGTTTCGGATAGTCCAGTATAGAATTAAAAAAGGCACACCATTAGGCAGACTAGAGGCCGTCACATTGATTCGCAAAATGGAAGATACAGTTATCAAGAAGGACCCATTTACATGGCAACTGAGCCTAACAATTTAAGATTTATTCAACAGAAGCAGCGCCAACTTGACGGAGGAACAAAAAAAGACGTTATGTGATTTGCTACTGGAATATCAGAATATCTTTGCCAAGGATTCAAGGGATTTTGGGCGCACCCATCTGTTTCAGCATTGAATCGATGTTGGACATGCATAGCCGATAAAACAGCCACCAAGGCGAATACTCATACACCAGTCTGACCAAGTTCAAGAACTGGTAACCGACATGCAGAAGAGAGGAGTTATTGAACCATCGACAAGTCCGTGGGCCTCTCCGATTGTTTTGGTAGAGAAGAAAGATGGTTCGACTTGGTTTGTGTGGATAACCGGGAGTTGAATGAGGTGACGAAGAAAGACTCATACCCCCTGCCAGGATCAATGACACCCTGCTGTTGGAGTTTCAGAATGGTTTTCTACTTGAGACTTGCAGAGTGGATACTGACAAGTTGAAATGAACGAGAGAGATAAAGAAAAAACAGCATCCACGTTCTGTGATGGTCTATGGCAATTTACAATCATGCCTTTTGGCTCTGCAATGCTCCAAGTACGTTTGAGCGATTGATGGAGAGAGTGCTACAGGGGTTGTCATGGAAAAATGAACTTGTCTACCTATGTAATAGTTCATGGAAGAGACATTAAAGAAGAAATGACTCAGTTGAGACAAGTGTTCCACCGGTTGAAAGAGGCCAACCTGAAATTAAACTCGAAGAAATGTCACTTGTTCCAGAAGACAGTCAAATATCTGGGACATGTGTTGTCCAGTGATGGAGTCCAGGCAGATCCAGAGAAAATTGAGGCTGTGAGAACTTGGAAGATCCCAAGCAACATATATGAACTGAGAAGCTTTCTGGGTTTGGTTAGTTATTATCGCCGAATTGTTAAGAACCTCTCATTGATCGCCAAGCCGCTGTTTGCTTCAACAGAAAACAATCAAAAATTTTAGTGGAACGGTGAGGGTCAAGAAGCAAAGGGAAAATTCTTCTTGGATATGGACGCTAGCTATTTTGATATTGGAGCTGTTCTCTCCGAAGAACAAGACGGCGTTGAGAAAGTGTTTGGCTATTACAGCAAAATTCTACATAAGGCCAAGAAGAACTGGCGCGTTAGAAGAAAAGAACTCTATGCTGTAATCGAATCGATTGAGAATTTTCACAGCTTACTATACCGCCGAAAATTTGTTGTCAGGACGGACCATTCAGCGCTGCAGTGGCTGATGAGGTTCAAGAATCCTGAAAGACAAACAGTTCGTTGGTTAGAGCATCTGCAGGTGAATGATTTTGAAATCCGTCATAGACCTGGAGAAACTCATGCTAATGCGGATTCCTTGTCCCGTCGACCATGTGACGGTGATTGTAATAACAGCCGTGAGCAGGAGGAACGTGAACGATACGTAAACGTCACCAGAGTAGAGGAATTTGAGCAAAATAATCCGAATTATTGATGCACGAAGTGCGACAGACTCAACAGGATGTATTCGTTCTGAAGCCGATCATAGAGTGGGTGAAGATCGGCCAGAAACCTAGCTTCCAGGAGACATCAGCTATGGATCCGATCACCAAAGCCTATTTGGCACAATGGAATTCTCTGGTTGTCAGAAATGACTTACTATACCAACTATGGGAGAGCTCCGATGGAAAGATAACGAAAGAGAAACTGATAATGCCGAAAATTTCAGAAGAGCGAATTTTGGAACAAAAGCTTGACAGCGGTGGACATTTTGCAACCAAGAAGACACTCGATGAAATCCGCGAGCGTTTCTACTGGGTTGGCTGTCGAGAAGACGTAGACCAATATTGCAAGAATTGTGAGCGCTTTAACTCAAGACAGGGGCCCACCACTTGGCAGCGAGCTAAGATGCAGTAATAAAACGTGGCTTCTCCGTTTAAGAAGATTGCCGTGGACATACTTAGACCTTTGCCTATTACTGAGCGGGGAAACAAGTACTTGGTTGTTGTCATGGCTTATTTCATCAAGTAGTCGCAGGTAAAACCGGCCAAGTTGATGATGGGCCAGGAGCTGCGGTGACCAGTTGATCTGGTTGTTTGACATCCACCAGAAGGCAACGAGCAACAGTTGTCAAAATGGGTTATCCATCTTCAAGACAAATTGTGGAGCGATTATGAGTCTGCACGGAAGAACATACAAGCTGCCAGTGACAGAATAAAGGCATGATATGACCTGCGAGCAAACGGTCCCGGGTACCAGCAAGGCGATAGGGTGGGGTTTTACAACCCCAGCGGAAGAAGAGGGAACTGTCCCTAATTGCAGAGAGACTGGGAGGGACCATACGAGGTCTTGAAATCTTCGAACGATGTTGTATTCAGGATATGGATGGGCAGGAACGACAAACCAGAAGTCGTACTTTAAAACAGGTTGTAGCCATACCAAGGACAAGATTCTTAATTTGCCGAGGACGATGAACCATTGGGGAAAAGCAGTGTCACAAATGTGAAATATTTTGAGTCGTTAGTTTATATAATTATTTATTTGAATTCGCTATAACTGTAATCCTAGTTAATATTGATCAAGTCGATGTTGTGATTGACAGCCTACGGTTACTAGATGTTCGGTGGTTGCCAGGCATCAATTGTTAGACAATTGAATGTTGGCCTATTGTTAGACTGGATATATAAGAGCGTGAGCTAGGAGAGAAAGTCATTCAGTTAGTGTTAGAGTTACTGTGAGCGATATTGTGATCATACGAGTCCATAAAATGAATATTCACACTATAACCGGTAAAAATAAATTATTCACAATAAAATTTGTGACAATATGTAAGCTTATATATATATAAGCTTACACAAATATATATATATATATATATATATATATATATATATATATATATATATATATATATATATATATATATATATATATATATATATATATATATATATATATATATATATATATATATATATATATATATATATATATATATATATATATATATATATATGAATGATGGAATCTATCTCTCATATAATTTTTTTCTTATTTACCAGTTACATTCCACTTTGACGTTAAAATCATGTAATAAAGTGACGTTGTAGTATGTTATTAACAATTATTATTTTAATGCAGGGGCTACACTCACGTCTAATGCCATTAATTAAGGCGAAATGTGATAATTGATGTATTGTCATTGACAATGTGTTGATTGTTTAATAACGCTTAGATTATTGGCATTAGGCGCAGATGCGGCCCAATCATAAACGTCATAAATTAAAGTCATATAATATTGTTTAAAAACGTCACGTTTGACGTCATGAGAAAATTTCAATTCTTCATCAGCATAATAGTCTATTTGACGTCACTAAAAAACGTCAGTAAGCTACTAGCTGAGACGTCTTGAGGACCGTCAATGACGTCGATATAACGTTGTATCATGTTAATTTTTGTAACTTGGGTATGGTAATTTTTCAGATATATCAAGTCAAGTATAAAAATAGAAGCAGGCAAACCAAAATATGAAATTTCCTGTCAGCAACGTAGGATTATTCATTCTTCGCCAAGAATTCAAGACGGCTTAACTATATGACAAATCATCCAATAAGTATCCATAGTGACTCCACCTCAACTTAGCAAATCATTTCTCAAGTCAAGACCAAGATTGAGAATGGATAAAGATAAATATTGCAAAAATATATCTAAGAACCGTGGACTTGAGTTTTTCCCAAACTTAAAGATAACATTGATATCATTCAACTATCAAATATTATTTACAAAATTTCTGAAATGGCTGAAATGGAAGATACATAGGTTGATTACCAAAAAACTTGGGAATAATGTAATGCAGGAAGGGATTTGAGAGTAAAAAGGCGAAAAGAGCACAGCGACGTCATTAATTGAGACGTTATTGTTAATGTACACAATTACATATTTATTGTCACACAACGCCTTAGTTAACGACATAATACATTAGTGTGGCCACAGCATCATGACAATATATTTCATTTCATCGAATAACATACAATGACACTTCCTAGCTTATTCATTTATAGTACATTGATCAAAGTTCATAGAATCAAAGAATAATCTTGATTTTCACTCCTTTTCTACGAGGTCTGCAGACTCACTTCAGAAAAAGAAACTAAGACTCTAGAGATCAATAAGTAACTCAATTGATTAGAATTTATATAACGTACTTCTAGAATATCTAAGGAGCTTGCAAAAAGGTTGCAAAAGTAAAATTGAAAATATCTTAATAGACAATGCTTTTTTCCGGTGGAGAAATTTCTAAAAGAGTTTGGAAGTGTTAATATATAGTTTTGATAATACCGTTGATGTATTATAAGTTCATTTTTATGTAAAATAATGAATATGAAAGACAAAAATACTGGTCAAGAAAAATAGCTACGATATACATCTGTTTTTGAGAATGTATTCTATCAAAAAATACTATCAGACAGGGTAAAAGTGGCAACAAATTTCATTCAGCAGATCATTCAATCTGAATGGATAATCTATTTTTAAATTTAAGAGTTTTGTGTTTGCATGTATTTAGTTGGAAGCTTATACTAAATATAACATTTATAAGGTACTCACATATTGCTTTACAAGTCGGTAAACATTATCCAGCAAAGATGCCGTAGAATCATCAATGAATGCACGTGCAACCCCTTTGCCCGCCATGCGCGATAGAATTTTCTTTTGAGCGCGCAATCCAATATCCCGAGCACGAAACGCACCCTCGCTCATGACTAGAAAAAAAAAATAATCACACTTTCAAAACTCCAACAACCAACAAAACATCTATATTCATATTCTCGTATATCAATTTTTAAAATACAATAAGTAAAAATAGAAGCAGGCAAACTAAAATATGAAATTCCCGTGCAGGAAAAACTCTTTCGTTTATGACGAAATTAATAATTAATCACACTACCAAAATTCCATCAATCAACAGAATTTTCCAATGTTTTTCTGGATTGATTGCGAACGGAAATTGAGTTTTATATTTTTCCTATACGCATGTTGAGCACTTCAAATTTCCAACGAAAGCTTTCGTCAACTTTTTGAATTATTATCAGGATGCTCAGGTAATAGAGGTCACTGATTCAAGGATGGATCAAATATCTCAGAACAATAAAAAAAAAAAATTGATTAATGGAAGTTGTGGATGAAATGGAGGAAACGAAGTGTGGGAGTTCAGTCAGAGAGTTTCATTGTCCTACTAAAAAAATTATATGAACATACGTCCGAAAATGCCTAGATTCAGAGCTATAGCGATTTTAATATAATAACTCATACTTTTAGCATTATAAAACTCACAACAGCAACAGAACCCAATTATTCCACAATGGCACTGTCTTCAAGTTTATTCGAACAGAAATCTGTGCTTTAAGTTACCTTTTCAAAAATGACTCTTTGAGTCACTTTTTCTTTAGATGTCCTCGGTAAGAGATACTTATATCCAGAAATCTAACAAAAATAATACAGAATATGAGCCGAACCGTACTCTGCTAGAAAAACTGACGTCATCAAAGATGTATTACATTTATAATTTCGTTTTTACGGCTCTAAAACAATTTTTTTAATAGAAATCTATTAAACTCTTTGCGCCATGGACTTCCAAGTCCACGAGTTTGTGAGGGGCCTGTTTCTTCGTTTATAATAAAAATCGTTATGTATCGATGTGTAAATATGAATATTATATTATCAAAATTCTTAGAGCTATAGGAATCTTACTTAATATAACTCAAATAAGTACTATGATATAAATAGAGTCTTCCACGATTTTTCAGAAATGTCGAAAATGAACTCTAAGCACATTCAAAATACTATTGGCACTAATTTTTTTGCTAAGGGGACGTTTGAAAAGATCACGAAAAACCACCATGTTGTTGTAACGTCACTCCGCACTTCTGACGCTCAGCTGTAGTATCGCTTTCAACAAAGTCAGCAAAAGAAAAACTCAGTTCTAAAAAAAAACCTTCAAATAGTATTGTAATGTACCTGGGTGTGATAGCAGCAATCATCGCGAACCAAGTCAGTTGTTGAGATGTCTCAACGAAAGAGATACGGAAAAAAGAGGTTACAACAAACCCGAGGCGTGATACCGCGTGTCGTATTTGACTTCTTACTTATCTTGTTGTGAGGACCTGAAGACCATTTCAATGTTAGAATAAATTTTCAATTCTCTAATAACAAAAATTGATATGCATAATTAGCTGTCATCGTAATTAATACGATAACCTCAAAATAGCTTTAATAGTTCCAGTCAGAGCTCCAGACTAAAACAAAATACCTCTTATGTAGTTATCACGTTTTTAAAGTACCATGAGATTCCAAAAAACGTGCAACTATACTCGGACAAGTCAAATGAGTCCCATCGGGTAAGTTCGATAATCGTATGATTCAAGATCGGCTAAGATAGGAGACTGACGTCGTCAGTGGCGTACGCATTTTATTCTCAAATGTTTTAAATTTATTAAAGAATACTTAACCAAGCACAAGTGGGAAATTTATCGAGGGCGCGGTTGACGAACCTATAGGTATAATTAAAAGAAACAATGAGTCATGTTACAGTACGGAATAAGTTCAATGAGTAAATCTCGAAAGAGGATTACTTAACGGAAAAAGATCAAAATGTCTTTCCATTTGGATTACCTCTAAAAAAGCATTCAAATTATTTTCCTCACATATTATAATCTTGTTGAAGATTAGGGTTATTAATCTGAAATTTGAGTCCTGTTTCTTGAAAATTATAAGGTAACGCAGACTTGAATAGATTTTTTTGCATTTAACATGGTACATGTTGTGTTCTTGAAAGCGTTTACCAATTTTTCTTTTCATTTTATCTATGTATTGTTTATCAAAGTTAGAACATTTTATAGAATGGATTTCTGATTTGTCGTGGTTGAATCAATTATATTAAAAATCAATAACCCCAATAAAACAGTCATCTATTCAATCAAATATAAATAATTTTTAAGAAAAAAATCTGTACTCCCATAATGTTTGCTTTGCATACGGAATGTACATAGTGTCTTAAATCAACAAGTGAAAAGAAAGAAGCGTTAAATTCAGTTATATTCAATCTTCGCGTGGCTCAAACCTTATTTATTAGCCAAAAAAAATTACCAAGTGCGCTCATGGAAGCGAATGAACTAAATATTTTCACGCAGACATACATTTCTTACTGGTACAAGGCGATAGGTAGAAATTGAAGAGGACACCAGCAATAGAGTATGTCTTAGCTTGGAAAGACAAACGCCATGCAACAATTGTTTCTTTCATAACATTAGTAAGAAAGAGATAGATACAGTTAGGTCAGGCTATTTCTATCTCCAGAAAATAAATTCTCAAGCGACAGGTTAGGCTTGTCCGAGTGTATATGAAACTCTCGGAAGAAGTGACAGGTAACGAGCTTGGCATCCATTATGATATATTCCCATTCATTATTTTGTATGCATTTGAAATATCAGGGGCCTGTTGCATAATGAAATACAAGTTAATACTATTAGTGAAAATGCACGTAAAAACGCTAATAATATTAACTTGTATTTTATTATGCAACAGGCCCCTGGTAAGTTTCTTGTAACATGACAATTGTAGATTTACCCAATCAAAAAGGTATTCACCAAATTTCATCAAATGAATATTGAATTATTATTCATTATTAATGTCTTTTACGTGACATGATCAAATGCTGCGTCAACAGAATTTTATAGGTTAACACTGGATATTAACTTAGATGTAACAGTTGCTCAATATAGGTAACGCGCTAAAATTAATAAATCTCTAAAACAGTATTTCACTAAGCTTCGCACACAAAAATAGACGTTGTACTGTCAAAAAAAAGAACCATAATAAAGATTTATCTCTGAGCTTTGACAACACTCATTCAAGCCGCGTTAAAAAATACACTTTTCGAGAAAAAGTCGGCAATAATTAACTCGTGAACCTCTGGCAAATTATCTGACAGTCACTTTATAAACACATCAGAACTTATTTTGTGTCTGATTATATTCTAAGTCGAATTAATCCACGGTTCATATCCATATCTCTCACGCACTAACTGCTGATCGCCATACTGCGTGATTATGTCACAGCGGCGCTTGGCCAACAACAGCGTTTCGTCGATCAAATGACAGAATTTGAAAATTACACAATTTTGTATGTGATTTGTTGAAATAACGCAATGGAAAATAGTATATTCCGATACAAGTGCGGAATGGAGATCATTCCATGCGAATGTGAAGAATTCACATGAGCATGGTATGATCGATTCGCACGAGTGACGGATGTTATTTATTCTACAGTCTAAGGTGTCCCGTGAATATCTATAAAAATATACCGATTTCTGAGAAAGAATTTGCTTCATTGATCTTATTCCAGTTCATCAAATGTTTATAAAACTACTGATATCGACTTCATTTTAAAGAGGAATAATAAGAAAATCCAAGAGGATTGAAATGATGACAGTAATGAACCTTTTTTTTTCGCGATGCAACGCAGCTTTCTTAGGAATCTCTAAGCGTGCGAAATGACCCCTATTCCGCACGCTACAGCGTGTGGAATGGGTATCATTCTATAGTGACTGTAGAGAAAATGCGTTTTATACACAGGATTGTCAATTACAAGTGATAAACTTCACGTCGATACACAAAAAGATCATACTAATTTTTTTCAGGAAGACCCTATTCAAGAAAAAAAGTACACAAATGGAATTAAGGAAAATGATGAGCTATATCCATTAAAGTATATACTCCTGGATTTATTTGTCTTGTATGAAATTATTAATTAGGTAGGCTATTATATTATATTATATGTACGTTATTCGTGAATGTAACGAAATTGTTGATATTTGTACCAGCCACCTTTGTTATAAGCTTGATTGACAAATATTATTATCATTTATTGCTGTTGCCTATTTCTCCATTTTCTAATGGGCAATAATTATAGCTTACGGTTGGGTAACAAGTAAGTATACAAGATTAATTTATTCTATTTTTAATATATAGTAGCATCGGACTACGAACTCATTCATTTCTGTATTCCAAGTGGTCCTTTGCTTGTTACGAGCAGATGTGCTGGGTTGCAGCTCATCGTCCGCAACAAGAATCACATCTTCAGGAGGCGGTTGACGTTCTAAGTTTCGCCTTCTCCTTCGATTAATTTCAACATTGTCCGGTTCATCTGTGGTCGTTTGCAGGTATGGCATCATGACGGTTCCAGCCTGGGTCCTGCTTTGGCTATTACTTCTAGTTACAGAAGCTAACTTTGAGTTTTCGCCCGCAGAGCTGCTAACACTGCCAGCGGTGTGGGTGGGGCTGCTATCCTAGAATAACTAGGAAACCCGTGGTGTCGTCACCCACCAGATGTAGACGCAGAGATGCTCATGAGCACTCTTTGTCTACATCCCTTGCGGGATTATTATCATCATTATTCTCATTATTATTATTATTATTATTTTCTAAATTCACTTTCAGAGAACAAGCGGAAAAGATGATACTTCCGTTCCCTTCCAGGTTTTCTAGCTACTTCTTGAAGAAGCTTTCCTTCTCGCTCCAGCGACATACCTTATTATTATTATTATTATTACTATTATCATTACTATTATTATAACTTGCTCACTTAGCTTCGTTTGTGCGTTCGTATATAATCTAACCTTGTACCAATGATAACTTACAATACGATTTTAAATATTTTCCTGCATAATAATGATTTAGTTATTCATCTTCACAAATCCGGGGATCTATGTCCAAAAGCTTCGTAGTAAGATGGCATGAACGTCTCAACAATTAACTTTCTGCTTTCGACCTTGCCATCCACATTCATTCATTGCCTAGACTACATGCAATCGAATCTTATATATTATTAGCGTTGAGTTCGATCCAAGGCTCTTGCAGGAATACGATTTAAACTTTCTAATTGATCGGGATACAAGTAAACATAATATCAGCACCAAAATCATCTGTAAATTACATCAACAGGTATTGAAATATGCAAATTCCGGCAAAGATTTTACTTTGTCTTCCCAAATTGCCAGTTTCGGTTCCACCCGAATCACGTTCGGAGTTGAAAATAATTTGTGAATTCGCTGTTAATTTCATACCCAGTTGATACGTTCAAATTTCATTGTTTGCACCAGTATTCCTTTCTCACCTGCTCAACCCCTCCCCGGAATTTATCCTTCATCAATTGATCCTAAAACTATTTTATGCTGAATCATTTTTCGCATTAAACAATCAAAATGAAAACGTGACTATATTATTTGACACCTGTAGTTCCGCAGAATTAGCCAGAGTGCGCACATCTACAAGAGTTGTTTCGCTGCAAGTTAAAGCGACATTCACAATATCGCGTGATGATTGTTAAGAGTAAAATATAATATGTTGGGAAATAAATAATATTTTATCGTGATAATTTATTCGTTCTGGAGCTTAGAACATACATAAATGGGAAATAGAGTCAATGTATATATATATATATATATATATATAAATTAGCTCGACAGGCCTTGTAGGCCCTGGGCTTGGTTGGCTATTCTTCTCCATTCGTTTCTGTTGTTTATTTTCGCTTTCCAGTCTCTTTTTCCAATTGAATTCAGGTCATTTTCGACTTCTTCTTTCCATCTTCTTCTCGGTCTGCCTCTTTTCTTCTTTCCCCCTTGCCCTCTATGTAATACAGATTTGGGTGTTCTTCCTTCTGACATTCTTTCGACGTGTCCGAGCCATCTAATTCTTCTCATTCTTATTTGTGTAACAACGTTTGGTTCATTGTATATTTCTTCTATTTCTTGGTTGGTTCTTCTCCTCCATAAATCTTCTTCCTTGATTCCCCCGTAGATTCTTCTCAAAATTTTGCGCTCCCATATAAGTAATGATTGTTCGTCTAATTGGTCAGGGTCCAAGTTTCACTTCCGTACAGGATGTCTATTCTGTAAAATAGAGACAAGAGCTAGCTCTATATTTATGACGTCAGGCAACAGTGACTGTTTCTATGTACAGAATAGATACGTGTTTCTATTCTAGTGATATTGAAGTATCAAAGTTTTCCAAACTATTTAAGTTGGCAACACGGCTTTTGAAACTTTGATCAATAATAATTTTGACTTTAAGTATAAATCCTATTGACTGGTTTTAAAATAATCCATCAAACTATAACCAAATTAAAAAACAAAATTGAAAAACAAAATGAAAAATCGAAATAGAAATTCAATATATTAATACACAAAACCCCGTGAACTGAACCTGATAAAATATAACAAACTATGTATATCGTATAAACAATACATAAGACTTTATGAAAACTTAAAATATCGATAAGCAGAATCTTAACCTCAAACGTCAAATATAGAGCTGTTTCTATGATATAGCAACACCTACAGTGGTAGCTCTAAAACACCCAAGAAATAGCAACTGACATGACGTCATATACCTTTGTTTCCAACAGTCTCCGCTAGATGCCATCATTAAATATAGAAACACAGATGACATAGAGATAGCTCTAAAGTTACAGAATAGGGGTCCTGTACAGTGGGTCTTATTATTGTCTTGTATAGTCGCTTCTTTGTGTTTTTCGATATATCTTTGTTTGAAATTAACTTATTCATCATCCATATTGTTCTATTAGCTTTCATTAATCGTTCCTTTATTTCCTCGTTTGTATCACTTTTAGAAGTTATTTTCGATCCTAGGTACGTGAAGTTATCTACTACCTCGAAGTTGTAAACTTCACCATTTCTATCGGTTACTTCAAATTCTCCTTCGATATTGCTTCTCTTCTGTGTCATCAGCATATATTTCGTTTTTTCTTTATTCACTTTCAAACCTAACCGTTGTGCTTCATGTATTAGCTTTTCCGTTGCTTTCTGCAGTTCTTTCTTGGTTTTGGTAATAATCGCGATATCGTCTGCAAACGCGAGGCATTGGTGTCTTTTATCGTAGATTAAACCATATCGATTTAGGCCACTTCTTCTCATCACTACTTCCAGAGCTAGGTTGAATATGGTTGCTGAAATAGGATCTCCTTGTCTTAATCCTGATTCGACTTCAAAAAGGTGTGTCTTTTGATTGTTTAATCGTACTTTACTTCGGGTTTTTTGGAGCGTGACTTTGATTACTCTTATCAATTTTCTTGGTATTTTAAGTTCGTCTAAAGCTATAAGCAATTCATTTCTATCCAGCGAATCATATGCTTGTTTAAAATCTACAAAAAGCATATGTAGATCAAGTTCCGTTTCATAATGAGTAGCTTGTAGTTCCTTAAGCGTGAAGATTTGGTCTGTTGTTGATCGATTTCGTCTGAAACCGGCCTGGTACTCCCCCACCAAGATTTCCATTTTTTCTTCAAGTTTAAGATTAATCCACGTTGAAAATATTTTGTATATTACGTCCAATAATGCTATTCCTCGGTAGTTCTCGCAACTTGAATTATCTCCCTTTTTTAAAATAGGGCAGAGTATTGCCTCCTTCCACGTTTCGGGTATTTGTTCCTTCTCCCAGCATGCTTTTATAAGCGTGAATATGTCTTCCCTTAATTTTTCTCCTCCGTGTTTGATCAATTCTGCCGAAATATCGTTACCGCCGGGGCTTTTGTTAGTTTTCAAATTTTTGATTATCTCTTCTATTTCTTGTTGCGTCGGTTCGCTTACATTATCTCGCTCATCGTCTTCGTCTAAAAGGGATATAGTATTCTCTGTTCCATTTGTTTTGTTAAGGAGTTCTTCAAAATAGTCAGCCCATCTTTTTAATTTGGCTTCTTCATCTCCTATTAAAGCACCTTCCTTGTCCCGGCAGTACATGTTTTTTTTTTTTCTAAAGCCATTTCTTTCATTCTTAATTTTTTGGTAGAAGTTTCTTACCTCCTTCTGATTGTAATCGTCCTCTATAGCTAGCATGTGTTCTTTTAATTGTTGTCTTCTCTTAGTTCTGCATAATCTTTTATAGGTTCTCCTCTGCTTCTGGTAGTTTATTTTGTCTATCTCGGAAAGTGTCTTCATGTAGCTTATTTCTGCTTTTCTTCCATTTTCTAGGGCCACTAAACACTCAGCATCGAACCAATTATTTTTAGAAGTTTTACTTCTTTTTGCCCTATTATCTCGTCTGCTGCTTTCTTAATTTTTCCCTGTAGATTTCTCCATTTTTCCTCAATTGTGTTTCCTACCTGATCACTATTATCATATTCTATAATTTTCTGACAGTAATGTTCTCTGTTTTCTTCGTTTCTAAGCTTTTCTAAGTTATAACCTAGGTGCGATTTCTTTATTTTGTTAAATTTTGGTTTCATTTCCTTGATTTTTATTCTTAATAGGAAGTGATCAGAGTTTGATTCAGCTCCTCTATAGCTTCTTATGTCCGTTATTAAGTCGTAATTAGTTCTGTCAATTAGCACATGATCTATTTGGTTAGTTGTTCTTCCGTCTGGTGATAGCCAGGTTGCTTTATGTATGTTTCTGTGCGTAAAATATGTGCTTTTTATAATCAGTCCATTTTGTGACGCAAACTCAATTAATTTTTCTCCATTTTGATTTGTTTCTTTGTGTTTACTCTCCTTACCAATAACTGGTTGATATCGTACTTCTTTACCGATTTTCGCATTTGCGTCTCCCAATACTATCTTAGTATCATACTTCGGCAATTCTCTGTAGCGCTTTTCAAGCATTCCGTAGTAGTCTGATTTTTCCTCAAGATTATTGTCCTCTGAAGGTGCGTGAATGTTGATGATGCTTAGTTTCTTATACTTCATTCTTATTCTTATATAGCACATTCTGTATGAAATTGCTTCAAATTCGATGACAGCTCCTTTTAGTTCTCTTTTAACTAAGAAACCCGTTCCAAGCAATCTATTTTCTCCTCCACTATTAAAGAAGATGTAGTCGTCAATCTCCGTAATTGAAGTATCTTTTTGTTTAGTTTCCTGAAGAGCCACAATGTCAACGTGGTATCTTTTCATCTCAAATGCTATTTGTTTTAGCGCCCCGGGACTGTAAGTTCCTCTGACGTTCCATGTTCCCATTTTAATTAATTTTTGTTTCGGTTTCTTAATATCAATTTTGTATATATCCTTTATCGTTGCCCTGGTCGATTTTCCGTCATTCGATCGTCCGCGCGTTGCAATTAGTTTTTTGATTTCGTTGTTCCAGGATTTCTTTTGACTAGTTTTCCTCCTTCTTCTTCCCAATCCCAAATTTCATTCCCCTTTATCAGCTTCTTGTATCCTATCTTAATCTTATTCTTCATCTCCATCCTGGTTTCTTTTAGTTTTTCTTCCCGAGCTATCTGCTAAATTTTCTTTTGAATTTCGCTTTCCTCTTTAGTATAATCGTCTTCAATATAAACTTCCGAGCCCTTTAATTTACTTTTATTGCTCATAAGCTCTCTCTTATTTGCCCAGGATGATAGTTTAGCAACGGTTAGATAATTTCCGTTTTTTGTCTCGATTTTTCTTGCTTCGTCAACCGTAACTATGAGTTCCATCTTGCTTTTCACAAATTCTTCTATTGCTTTGGTAAGATTGGGACCATGGAATGTATTTCCTTTGATAACAACGTTGTTTCTTCTTTCTGCTTTTTCCAAACGTTCAACTTTCTTATAAACTGTTTCTAACTTCTCTTTAAAAATCTTATTCTCTTCTTTAACAGCTTGTATTTCTTCTCTATATAATTTTTGTTCATCTCTTAATCCAGTTATTTCTCCCATCATTGTTGCGAACATTCTTCTTATTTCTTCCATAGCTTGTGGATTAGTTTCTTTCGCGCTTTTTATTGGAGATCTAGACATCAACTTTGATTTGTTAAAGGTTTCTTGGCGTTCCTCCTGTCTTTTCCTCTTAATTTCGTCAGCTGTAGGGCTGTCACTATCACCTCTGTCCGACATTTCTTAAGGGGCATTGAGCTGAGTGCGGCTCTGAGCACTATTGCTGTCCGCGTGCCTCACACTTTCATTGTTATTTATGTAGCTTTGTTTACTATAAGCTGTCAAGTTTGCTTAGTAGCTATTCTGTTTACGAAAAGTAATTTTACAATTTAGTTATTAATCTTAACATACATACATATATATATATATATATATATATATATATATATATATTTACATATTGAAGTAACTCGGTCCTCCGCTAGTAGACCATTTACATTGAATAGGTCATCCGGGTGCGATAAGTCGCCCATATATGGAGGACCGATCGATTCCAATGCTAAACTGCTTGTTTCGGGTCCTAGATTATCCAGGCCAAATTTTAGAAGGATGACATAAAGCGGTTTTTTCGAAATTTTGTATATTTTAGTTCAAGACTTTGCCGCTTCTACCATCGGCGCTACCATAGCGTGTATATATCATGTGTATATATGGTATCCGTTCCATGGTGAAACGGTCATCCAAAGTATATATAATTGCAGATATACGTAAGATAGGTCTTCCGGAAATCGGCAACACTGTATTCATATCAGACTGCACACATTCTAACAAAAACACTCACTTCACTCTGAGATAGTAGAGGACTCAAAATAAAAATTCAACTGTCTGAATTATAAAATAAATCTGAGTACTGTAGCTGAGTGTAATCCATTGCGTATAATTCTTTAGATATTATTATACCGTAATCCATATATTTTTGCTGTTAGTCAGAATTTTCATTTTATTGACAAGACATATCATATATTTGGTAATGTTATCGATGAGGGCCGTCAGATTTAAAATAGAGGAAATTTTGGGAAAAGCTTCTATTAAACATGTGGACTATAAGAGAGATAGTGACAAGTGAGGCTCAAGTTCGCATGACATTGAAATTACTGTTATAACTATAAATGAGTGTTCATGTGTTACAATGGATGTGAGCTAGCGCGCTGTGCTCACACTATCAAAAATTATTCGAGAATTTTACCGAATTGCACTGCGCGCGCATGTGTTACATAACTTGAAGACTAGACAGCCGAGGAGAATGCACCAAACTTATCTTGGGCCTAAATCCAGAATTGTGCAGTGCAATTTTATAAAACTTTGTTATTTTTTCTGAAAGTACGAGTGTAGCGAGTTGATTTATAACCATTTCTACACTGGATCACTTTTTTGCAGACTGGCTTTCGATCCAACATGAGGAGTTCACGGCACTCTTCTCGGTTGTCTTGGGCTCAAGATTTGTTCAGCAGGTGCGCGCAGCGCAATCCGGTAATATTCAGGGATGCTTCTCGAAAGCGCGAGTTAGCCTACAATCATTGTTACATACGAACACTTCTTCATAGACTGTATTTCTGTCCAACATTAATGATTCCAATGTCATACGAGCTTGGTGCCATTCACTTGTTTTAATATTTCTCATCATCCCCATACCTAGTAGAAGCTTTTCTCAAAATTTCACCCATTCTGAGCTGGCACCTCTCATAGACATCATGACCATATATCTTGATATTTTGAATTATAAGCTGCAACTTTCCATCATTCCCACAATTTATCATTATATTTGGAGATTTGACGATTTTTCATTTGCATTCAGAAATAATGCTAAGGAATCTTGAATTGATTAGAAGTACAAGTACCTCATTGATTGAAACAATATTATAGTCATCACTACGAGTGAGGTTTGTCGAAAATTTCAATTGGAAATATAACTTAGCTATCAATAAATTATATTGAAATTTAAAATCTGTTTATACTAAATTGAATCCATTTTGAGTTCGTTATTCACCAAAATCTTTGATTATGCTTTTACAGATGATTGAAAGAAACCGGGATGAGTGATTATATTTTCAATTATTGATTTTAGCTTATGGTTTGAATGAGAAAGTAGCAGATGAACTTGAATGTCACTTTTCAATGTGAAAATATCCAAATTTTTACTTCTTGTGTATCCGGAAATGATGCCATCTATGATTTTTTAGAAAGAATATTACGTTTTTCAAATTATTTTCTGAAAGTGTGTTGTATTAGCTTCACAACAATGCCTTACATTTAAAATTCTTCTAAAAATAAGCTACTCATTGATTTTTTCAAATTTGTAATTTTCATCGTATTATCAGTGCAATCAAATTTTGTTACTTCGTTGTTTGAAAGAGTATTAAGATGTTTATGCGATGTCTCATTTGTTGTTATTTCCACCGTATTATCAGTGCAATCAAATTTTGTTACTTCGTTGTTTAAAAGAGTATTAAGATGATTATGCGATGTCTCATTTGTTTAAATAAGTGCTGGTCAATGATATCACAAACAATAACCAGAAAAAAATCCTTCAAATCGTTATGAACGGACAAAACTAAAGTTAGCTAAGGATTCAACAGATTGAGTACTCGGATACCAAAGTATAAAAATAATTGGAGGAATAATAACAAGTGGAGAAAAAAAAAAAACCTACCAGAAACGTAGCTCAAACCAAGCTCTTTAGGTTTAGTACGTTGAGGAAATCACCAGAAGTACATTCTTCAGTAGGTTTTTGAAGTTACTCTATGAGTCAGATTCGTAGCAAATTTCAATGCCGTCCGTTAACTACTATTTAGTCCAGGATATTATCAGAAATTAGGAAAATAATGGAAAATAAGAATCATTAACAATGACATATTTTAGAGATTATTAAATAGTTATATCCCAAGTGCACGGCAAATACCTGAATGTGCACGAGAGAAAATATTCTGATCGTATTTGCTGTGCACGAGGGATATATGGGAAGAATATCTCTCCAGCAAAATTTCAAAATTCATACTATATTTTTAAATATCAATTGATTTATTTGCTTGCAAATCTTCAAAAAAATATTCATATCAAGTGACATATGAATAAATAAAATAATTTTCTTAGATACTTCAACAAAAATCTGGAAGTATCCTTGGATTTACAAATAAACAAAGTCAAAATTTTCTCATCTAGTCATTATTTCACATTAAAAAATGTTTCATCAGCAATTTGGGAATGAATCTTATGGCACGCCGTTTTTGCTATTTGATAGCAACAATTAATTCGAGTTGAATTTAAACTACCTGATGGAAATTCAGAATTATCATTATCTTGCAGTATTATTTTCATCCATTGAACTTTTATGATTGAATTGAAATTATGTACATAATGAAAATTCAGAATCATCATTATCTTGCAGGATAATTTAAATTCATTGAATTTTCATGATTGAATTAAAATTATGTAGGATGGTAAAATTTTCAACAAAAAACTAAAAAAGTCTTGTCCACACTGTTCTATTTTAGCTTGAATTGCTAGAACAGTGTAGACAAGACTTTTTCAATTTTTTGTTAAAAACCTTACCATCCTTCATTCATTTCTACACTTGGGCATTTCCCCTCTTTCAATTATAAAATTATGTACATAATGGAAATTCAAGAACTCGGAATCATTACTATTTTGCAGGATAATTTTAATGCATTGAATTTTTATGATTTAATCAAAATTATGTACATAATGGAAATTCAGAATTATTATTATCTTGCAGGATGATTTTAATTCAATGAATTTTTATGATTGAATTGAATTTATGTACATAATGGAGATTCAGAATTATTATTATCTTGCAATAGAATCTCACTGCATTAAATTTCAGAACGTTGAATTTTTATGATCGAATTAAAATTATGTACATAATGAAAATTCGAAATTATTATTATCTTGCAATAGAATTTCAATTCATTAAATTTTTATCATCAAATTAAAATTATGTACATGATAGAAATTCAGAGCCATTATTATATTACAGTATAATTTTGATCCACAGAATTCTTATGATTGAATTAAAATTATGTACATAATGAGTATTCAGAATTATTATTATCTTGCAAGATAATTTTAATTAATTAAATTTTTATGACTGGATTAAAACTATGTACATGATGGAAATTTGAAACTCCTATTATCCAGCAGGATAATTTTAATCCATTGAATTTTTAGGATTTAATTAAAATTATGTACATAGCTCTAATTCAATTTATATTCAATCATAGAAATCCAATGGATTCAAATCATCTTGCAAGATAATAATAACTCTGAATTTCCATTATGTACATAATTTCAATTCAATCATAAAAATTCAATGAATTAAAATTATCCTGCAATATAATAAGAATTCCCAATTTTCATTATGTACATAATTTCAATTCAATCATAAAAGTTCAGTGAATTAAAATCTTTTTGCAAGATAATAAAAATGTATAGTTTAAATTTAACGGGAATAAATTGTTGTTGTGATAGTATTTGTTCAGAACATATTTTTGCATTCCTCATAGCTTGGATCAATTATCAATAAAATCTGCGACATAACCCAAATTTTACTCTCGAGCACAGAGCTTGCAAAATTCAACCATTTCAAAATATCACTATCAGTAAGAGCTTCTCTTTTGAACTTCTGCACAGAACACTTATGAAATACACCATTGCGAACATACGGCAACCATGTCGGGCCACTGATACACTGGAAATTATACTGTCAGAGGACCTAGAGCTGCAATATTGTTAGCCAGATATACTTGTGGATGTCTTATATATAGAGCATTAGTTAGAGGACCTACGTATAGCAATTTGTATGTAAATAAAAAATTCGAAAAATCTGTTTTTCACAGATATGCTATTAAACATGCATGATATTCAATATACTTTAACAATAATTAATATACATTCACTCCTTCCGCTGGATGAGTTATTGCTGGATTACATGTGGATGACTTAAATATAGCGGGATATATATATATATATATATATATATATATATATATATATATATATATATATATATATATGCGTCAAAAATATACGTGTAGATTCCCACTTCATATATTCCGCCGTCATACTGGCATCCAGAAACTTGACAACACTGTCGCAGAACATCGATCGATAATGAAACAGATGCTTGCGCTTTCGACATGAAATTTGTTGGGAGTATGGCTTGAATTTGGAATCGCATTTCTTATGTATGTCATAACATAATATTTCTACCAATATTTCATTGCAGACTGAAGTATTATAGTACAGTTACTTGATGTCATAGTAATGTACCATCGGTGCGAGTAGACGTATATTTAACTGCTCCGTTCTTTACTCAGTGCCGTACTTACAATTTTTAAATTTTTGCTCAATTTTTTGTATTTTGTGAAATTAAATAACTAGTACAATGAGTTTCAATACTCGTAATGCGAATGTTTTGGCTGATGTAATGCAGAAACTTCTGAGCGACGATGCTTTTATTGAAAAATTCACTAGTAAAATTTGTGAAAAAATTGATAAAAAACTCGAAGACCAGAAGCAATATTACGAGTCAATTATCAATGACGTCGTCATCAAGAATTGTGCTCTGCAGACGGAGGTCGATCGTCTTGAACAGTATTCCAGACGTAATTGTATCCGGGTGTTTGGTATTCCTGAAGAGACTACTGAGAACGTCGAGGAAAAGGTGTGTGATATTTTTAAAACTAGACTTTCACTTGATATCCCATCTCATGCCATCGACAGATGTCATCGTGTGCGCAATCTGCTCAATAAAAGTGCTGCAAAAAGTGACATATCTTCCCGAACTCGCCCTCGTCCTATTATTGTTAAATTCATTTCTCATAAGTTTAGGGACTCAGTTGTTAAATCTAGATCCAAACTTAAAGGTTCATTCATCTCAATTAAAGAAGATCTTACTAAAAAACGCCAAAACATCTTGAAAAACTTTTCAAATAAATTTGGATACAAAAATGTTTGGTCTCGTGATGGCGAAATATTTTACAAATCTGAGAACATTGTCCATAAGGTTAATCTCAGTGATACAGCTAATGAACTGTTAAATTCTATTAATAATCCTTAATATGGAGCAGTATATAATATTGAATTTTATTTCAAATCCACATTATTTTATCTCATTCTGTACTTTTGTGAATTAACATAATTGAATTTACTTATTTAGTTACTTTAAGTTAGTATAAGGTTGTTGAACTTGTCTTAAATTTGGCAGGTTCTATCTCATTTATTTTGTATTCACTATCGTTTCAAATTTATTTCTAATATTTTGATTTTTTATACTTTCAATGAATATTTACTATCAGAATGTTTTAGGCCTGAATTCAAAGTTAACTGATTTTTATGATAATTCATCCATATGTAATTATGACATTTTATGTCTAACTGAAACTTGGCTTAACTCTTCAGTTTTTGACTCTGAAATTGCTAGTAATGAATTTGTTGTATTTAGAAATGACCGTGATTTTGCTAAAGTTAATAAAAGATCTGGTGGTGGTGTTTTGTGTGCGGTTAACAAGCGTTTCTCAGTATATCCAGTAAATTTATCTCTTAATACTTCTTCCATTGCTGATATAATCTGTGTTAAAATTTTACTATCACATGTTGAATTTATTTTTGTTGTTACTGTTTACATTCTCCCTCCAATTTCATTAGATCAGCTGAGTTACACTTATGACTGTATTGAATCTGTTCCTGGTTTTATGGAGAACAATTTCATCATAGTTGGTGATTTCAATATTAGCAAGCTATCGGACTATTATGCAACAGGATACTCCAACAATATGATAACTTCATTCCTGAATTTTTATAACTATTTAGGAGCAGTACAGAGTAATTATATACACAACAAGAATAACAGATTATTAGATATTGTTCTTTCCAATATCAATTGTTCTGTTTGTCGCGATACATCGTCCAGCTTTAAACCTGTCCGTCAATCTTCAATCTGCTTTCCAAAATTCAAAATTCAATAATTCTGTTCCATCTTATAATTTCCAGCGTGCAAATTTCTTTTTTCTTTACCATTACAATGTCACAATGTTGACATTGCTTACAGTAAATTCTATGATCTACTATTTACAGTTTTCGATTTATGTATTCCTAAATCAGTTAAAAGGCATAATAAATATCCTCCCTGGTTTTCAAGATCTATCATCTCAGATATTTCTCTAAAATATAAATACTTCAAATTGTATAAACTAAGCAATATTACACAATATTATGAACGTTTTAAGACTCTTCGTGCCAAATTAAAAACTGATATAAAATATGCGCGGGAATCTTATCTTAAATCAGTTGAAGATAATATATCTACTGACCCACGTCAATTTTGGACTTATATTAATAATAATAAAAAAACATCTCGTATACCGGGATGCATGTGTCTCGATGACAAAATTTTTACTGGAGCTCCCGCAATAGTTCAAACATTTGCAGAACATTTTTCTTGTGTATTTGATCCCAAAGAAACTTGTGTGAATTTTCCTACTAATAGTTCTGTGCCTTCCTACTTAAATTCTATTAACTTGACTGATATTTATGAGATTGACATCATCTCATCTATTAATAAATTAAAAATTTCTCGTAATCCCGGTCCGGATTGCCTCCCGTCGTATATTTTGAAGGGTTGTCGTGAAATACTAGTTAAACCTTTGTATATTCTTTTTAATTTATCTATTCGTACTAATGTTTTCCCGTCATCTCTTAAAAATACTTATATTACTCCTGTTTTCAAGTCTGGTGACAAAAAAGACATAACCAATTATAGACCAATCGCCACAATATCAAATACCTCTAAAATTTTTGGAAGAATTCTGTTCAGTCATATTTTCAACTCAGTTGAACCTCAAATCTCTGTTCATCAACATGGCTTTATATCAGGTAGATCAACGTCAACTAACCTCACTACTTTTACTAATTTTGTCTTAAACTCTTTTCGGAATAATTGTCAAGTTGATGTGATCTATACCGACTTCAGTAAGGCGTTTGATAAAGTGAATCACAAAATCCTCATCAATAAGCTCATTCATAATTTCTCTTTTTCTCAAGATTTAGCTTCTCTTATATTCTCTTACCTTGATAATCATAATTTAATTGTTCATTTTAATAATTTTTCTTCTCTTCCATTCATTGCCACATCTGGAATTCCACAAGGCTCTAATCTCGGTCCTCTCTTATTCAACTTGTTCATCAATGATATTACCACTTGTGTGACTGATTCAAATTATTTATTATATGCAGATGATACTAAAATATTCAGAGTCATTAACAGCTATGATGATTGTTTGAAGCTTCAAGAAGACATTGATAATCTATTGGATTGGTCAGTTTCAAATAATCTGCTTTTTAACGCTAGTAAGTGCAAAGTCATGACATATAGTATGAAAAAGAACATCATTACATTCAACTATGAAATGAACGACACTACTCTCTCAAGAGTTAAACAATATAAAGATCTGGGAGTAATATTTGACCCAAAATGTCATTTTACTCAACATTTTTTATTTATCATAAAAGCAGCTTATAAGAATCTTGGATTCATTATACGCAATTCTAAAAACTTCCACAATCTAACTACTCTTAAATCATTGTATTATTGTTTTGTGCGTGCCAAGTTGGAATATTGTTTTCTAGTTTGGAATCCACTCTATAAAAATTCAATTAGAGCAGTTGAAGCTATTCAGAGGAAATTTTTGCGATACTGCTGGTTCAAATATTATCACACAAGTGACACTATTTTTGCTTTTCATTACCAACCTGCTCTAAATGAATTCAAGATGATATCGCTTGAGAACCGTCGCAATTATAATTCCTGTATATTTCTTTTCAAAATACTCAATAATACAATCAATGACATGAACTTACCAGCGCAGATAAATATAAATATTCCCAGAAACCCTAATTCAAGGCAAAAATTAATTTTCAATTTATCAACTGCAAGATCAAATTATGAATTACAAAGCCCATTCAGGCGAATCTGTTCAATCTTCAATAATATTGCTTTATCTTCCAGTGATATTGACATTTTCAGTGATTCATTGCAAGTATTTAAAAACAAACTACTTGTTTCAATTAAATAATTATATTTGTATTTTCAATATTTCTTGGATAATTTTGGTATTTTGATGTTATTTGTAATACTATTATTTTATTTTATTTTTTATTCATGTTAATATTTTGTTACTCGCAATTAATTAATTTTTTTCCTGTTACCACTCTGTGATTGGGACTTGTTGAGTGTGTCAAATAAATAAATGAATAAATAAATAAATAAATAAATGTCAGAAATTATTGTTGCTTGGAAGTAATACTATATCAACTTCAAATCTAAGCAGTCAATTTTGAATATTAAGAAAAAACAGTTGAGTACTGACTCAAGTATGAGGAGTAAGTGAACAAATTCATGTACCTCTTTCTAATAGTTCAAGAGCCGACCGCACCTTATCGTTCCTAATCGGATTCAGGGCCGAATTGTATATGAATTGATCATGGCTGAAAAATTTGAAGAGAAGGTATACAACATACATATAAGTTAGGAGTGGGAGCAAACATGATTTAAGTTTTTTTTTTGTTCAATTTAGAATTCACTGGCAATATAAAACCGGAACAATTTTGTGTAAGAAACGAAAATGTTGCTTTATTTTTCTTGAGTCTGCCGATAACATAGTTCACTAGTTGATAATTTGAGTTACTGTGATAAGCCACAATTTGGTTCAAGGTACAAATTGAATTTTTTTTCAAATGAGAACTTTAACTATTTGAGTGCCCGGTTTTTGCGAAGGGCTATATATTGAATTCATTCAACAATAACTGTATCTCGGAAATGATAAGCTCAAACTGATTCTATATAACATTCATCCATTCTATCTCATATTTCAATTTGTGCGAATTATCATATCATCGCTTCTCTTATTCAGTTTGTGGATAGATGAACATTGTCTCTGTTCTCGCAACTGTGTGAGAACATTTCTTGAAGTCGGGGAGCCGGCCGCACCTCATGTTCCCTGATTGAAGTTACGGTTAAATTGTATAATATGAATCAATCGATAATATTGTGGTCAATGAAGTGACAGACTTTATAAATCTAGAATCCTACTTCAAGTGTCGAAAAAAGGCTACCATTGTTCATTTCTGTTAGGGTCACTTCCCTGATAGATCTTATGATTGAAACTAGCACCAATCGATAGTGAAGGTCAAATACCTTAGGAAAAAACCAAGATGCTACCCCCTGCTCCGTTCGGAAGGAAAAGGAGAAGAATAGACAAGGATAATTTCATGAGGTGGCAACACTAGGCTGGTAGCATTTTGAACAATTTTGCATTCTATAATGTATCTTTGATAAAAAATTCAACACCATTCCGCTCGAAAATATAAAAAAAAGTCTGATGTGAACATCACATGTCTTAGTTGTACATCTTTTGACTCAATAATTAACAGTTGACACTGATGTTGATACTAGGCAAAATCGACTCCAACCAAAATTTGAGATGATAATTCAATCATTCAGATGCTACAATTCATTAATGGTCAGTTGTATCACTCTAACTCAAATTTTAAGCTTCACTTATACAAAAAATGTCGAATCGAAATAAGGACAGCAATGTTCATGTCACATTCAATTTTCAAATTTTGATACGATATTGTTAAGTTAGGTGGCACCTAAAATTCAAGTGATAGCGGTGCAACTAGCCATTTAACGCTTTAGCAGTCTCAAATACCAAATTTCATCATTCTACTGCCAAAGTCTCGAATTTATGCGAAAAATTCAGAGAGATTGTCAGATAAAGCTTACTTTCAGCTCAATAGATTGTTATGAAAATATTAAGTTATCATTCGAATGCTACAATTTCTTCAAATACAAAGTTTCAAGATTCTACAGCTGATTGTTCTGGATTTATATGAAAAATTAGAAAACGTGCTTAGTAAACTGCACTCCTGGTTGATCCGACCGCAGTCATAATGCAAGATGTACAATTAGGTTTTATAGAAGTGTTTGATACGAAATTTCAATACTCCACGACTGATTATTTTGAATTGATGCAAAAAACTCGAATAGACTGTGTACTTCCAGCACAGTCAATTAGTATTAAAATAGAAAATAACCATTAAGATGCAACAGGAAAATTCAAAAAAAGTTCCAAGAACATTGCATCTCCGGTACAGACGATTGCAACCATAATAGGGGCTGCAAAATTGGACTTTAGACCAGTCTCAAATACAAAATTTAGCTATATAGATACACATATTCATACATACATACCGACCTCAAGCCGAAAATATTAAAAATGAATTTGGAGATGCTCAAAACAAGAATTTGGATCTCGAAATGTGATTCTGGCGGTTCAACAATACTACTTATTTGTACTTTGTACAAGTGAATTGAAAGAAATTCACTTGGATTACCCCGATACTTATTGAATATTCATTATTTCATATTATAAGTACTATCTGTATTTGTGCACTATATTGCAACACAAACAGCAAAGGAAATTCTCAGGGATATACGATATGGAAAGACTCCCGACTTTCAAAACTATACGTTCATCAATTTGCATTGTGGAAAAACTAATCCGAGGATGTAGTTGTACATAGTTCAACAAGTTCTATTCTCATTGGTTGAACTTTTTGCCTTTAGATTGATATATAAGATATGAAGAATGAATACTGATATACAACATGCTCCCAGCAATTTTGAAGAATAGTAATGATCGAATATTTGGACAATTTTGGTCGTAGATTAATTTTATGCCCACATAATTGTTGTATGTATCATCAGTTATAGTTCTGCTTCAGAAGTTGACAGCGAGTGAGCGATGAGTGGTAACTTAATTTGTTTTTTTTTTTTTTTGTGACGACGTGTCAACCGCGAATACGGCTCCGTCTCACGTGCAGGAAAATAAAGGTTTTTGTGAATGATAAAGACGACAATAAATATTAGTTTAGAAACTAAGTGTAAAGTGGGTGACTCAGTGTAGTGTAAGTGTATTATAAAAACGAGGGAGTGAATCACAATCGGTATATTTGTAAAAATTCCACAGGTGATTAGTGATAACACAGTGAAAGCCAGTGTCGCGCGCAGCGGTACATTGGTGCGAGCAGTGCGGTCAGCTGCGAGTTAGGCAGATCCGGACTAAGTAAAAACCGAAGTCGTGAAATATATAATCGAAGTGTGATATTCCAGCAAATCAAACAGAGTGTATCATAAATGAGCGAAGAGAGAAAGCGAGGAAGAAGTCAACACGAAGAACAAGATTATTTCGCAATTTTCAAGAGTAGCAAAAAAGTAATTAGATCCCTAGAACAAAGAAAAGCAGAGCAGCAAAGGAAAGAAAAAATAGATATTCCTCAGAGTAGTGGAGTGGAGAAAAATAAAACAAACAAAGCAGATAAGATGGAAGAATTAAAAGAAATGATGAAGGATATGATGAGAGAGATGAAAAAGAACACAGCGGAGTTAAAAGAAGAAATTAAAGAAGTCAGAAAGGAAATGATTAAAAAGGAAGAAAAATGGGAAGAAGAGAAGAAACAGCTATTAAGTAGAATAGAAAATCTGGAAAACAGAGCACAGAAGGAAGACAAAAACAAAAGAATGAATAATATTGTAATAAATGGAATAAAAGCTACAAAAGGAAAGGAAAAAGAGGAACTAGAAGACTTATTAACTGTCAAGTTACAGGCAAATGCAAAAATAACAACAGCGTATCAAGTAGGTAAGCGGTCAGATATGATAGTAGCTGAAGTAGAATCATGGACGAAGAAACAAGAGATAATGAACAACAAAAGTAAGCTGAAGAATACACGAATTTATATTAATAACGATCTAACAGCTGAGGAAAGAAATATACAAAAGGAGATACGAAGCATAGCCAGAGAGGAAAGAGGAAAGGGCAATTATGTGAAAATCGGTTATCAAAAAATTATTATAAATGAGGCAACCTATAGATGGAACAAAGAAGAACAAGGACTGACTGCCTGTGAAAACCCAAAGATGGTTCCAAAAAACTAATTATAAAAGCCAAAGGTAACAAAAGCACTAATAAGACGACAAAGGCAAAGAAAATGAATATGTATAGGAAAGGGGAAAGGACGGAAAACATTTATATTGGTACATGGAATGTCAGAGGAACCTACTCAGAAGGCGCACTCAAACAGCTGGTAAAAGAAGCAAGGAATTAAAAATTAGATATTGTAGCCTTACAAGAGACTAAGCAATGTGGAAACGACATTATAGACATTGAAGATTATACCCTTTTTAAAAGTGGAGGTGTAGATAGGAGACTGGGAACAGGATTTCTCATTAGTAAAAAAATAAAGCAAGCGGTAACTGAATTTAAGCCATTGTCAGACAGAGCATGTTATATCAGAACTAGAGGTAAATACAGGAAGTTAAGTCTGATAGATATGCATGCACCATCGGAAGAAAAAGACGAAGAAGAAAAAAGCAAATATTACGAACAAATAGATCTTATCTTTAACAGCATTCCGAAATACGACATCAAAATTATATTAGGAGATTGTAACGCGAAAATTGGAAGGGAGGAAATATTCAGACCGACTATTGGGCAATACAGCAAACATGAAGAAACCAACAATAATGGCAGCAGGCTTATTGATCTTGCAATGGAAAAAAATATGGTTGTAAGAAGTACTCAATTTGAGCACAAAGACATATATAAGGGAACCTGGATGGCACCAAACGGGAAAACGATAAACCAAATAGATCACATCCTAATAGAAGAGCAACATGCCAGACAAATCACTAATATAAGAAGTTATAGAGGAGCGGATGCCGACTCTGACCATTTTCTTGTGCGAGCAACGCTAAAACAAGACTTAAATACAAAAAGGCAACGCAAAGGAAATAAAAGGTTGAGATATGATTATAACGAATTACAAGAAGAAGGCAAAAGGTCAAAATACGAGGAAGAAATTGAAAGACAACTTAATGGCAAGATGAACTCCGATGACATAAGCCATAAGTGGAATCGCATAGAAGATGCTATTAAAGAGGCTGCAAAAAGCAAACTTAAAGAGAAGAAAAGACAGAGAGGAAAAGACTGGTTTGATGAAGAATGTACGAAGGCGGTTAGCGAAAGGAGAAAAGCTAGGGAAGCACTGTTGAAAGATAACACAGAAGAGAACAGAAGAAGATATAACGATGAAAGAAATAAATCAAAACAAGTATGTAGGAGCAAGAAGAGGTTATGCAATGAAAATAATCTGAGGGTAATGGAAGAAAAACTAAAAAATAAGGAAATTAGAAACTTTTATCAGGACATGAAAAGAGTGAGAAAAGGCTATCAAAGAAATGCCACAGTGATCAAGAGTAAAGAAGGAAGTTTGTTAGGTGGAGATAGTGAGAAAGCTGAAAGATGGAAGGAATACTTCCAAGAACTCTTGAACAGGAACGAAATAAATGAGGCCGAAGAGAAGAGCGGTGCTATAGACAATGACGCAGAATATTTGGACGAACGCAATGTGGAACCACCTACAAAAAAAGAAGTATATAGAGTTTTACAAACAGCAAAAAACTAAAGAAGTCCAGGCGACAACGGTATTGAAACAGAGATGATAAAATTTGGAGGGGAGAAACTCCATGATGCAATATTTGATCTTATAAGTGATATATGGGAAGAAGAAAGGATGCCAGAAAGGTGGTCAAGGGCAGTAATTAAACCAATTCACAAAAAAGGAGACAGAACGCTCTGCAACAATTATCGAGGAATAGCATTGCTAGACACAGCATACAAGGTTCTTGCAACACTCATAAGGGAGAAATTAAATGTCCACGCAGAAAAAATTATTGCAGAGCACCAGTGCGGCTTCAGAAACAATAGATCAGTCACAGATCAAATATTTATACTAAAAAAAATCCAAGCAAACTGCTACGAGCGTAAAATGGCACTGTATGTACTATTTGTAGATTTTAAGCAGGCGTATGATTCAGTGGACCGAAATAAACTATATTAAGCACTAGAAGAATTAGGAATACCTCAGAAAGTGATTAAGTTGGTGAAAATGACCCTCAAAAATACCGACAATGTTATAAACGTACAAGGTGCAAGCAGTAGCGCGTTCAAAGTACAAACAGGACTCAGACAAGGTGACCCGCTTTCGACTTTATCATTCAATTTGGCGTTAGAAAAAGTAGTAAGAGACAGTGGAATACATACTTAAAGTATTATATATAACAGTAATCATCAACTTCTAGCTTATGCCTATGATGTAGTCATAATAGCAAGAAATCCAGAAGAGCTGAAAAGACTGACACGAAAACTGAATCAAGCAGCGGAAAAAGTGGGATTAAACATAAATGTGGAGAAATCAAAATACATGGAGATGGGAGGTGAGGCAAACATAGATAATACGAGTTATATAACGATACAAGTTGAAGGAAATAAAGAGCTACAATTTGAAAGAGTAAACAGCTTTGTGTATCTTGGTGTCCTGATAACACAAGACTTCGACAGTGGCAAAGAAGTGGATGCAAGACTAGCTAGAGGTAACAAAAGTGCAGGGAGTTTGATAGGAGTCTTGACGGCGAAACAAGTATCATTGAAAACTAAGGTGAGGATATACAAAACTGCAATACGCTCAGCGGTCATCTATGGATGTGAAACCTGGATAATGAACAAAAAAGAAGAAGAAAAGCTTAATAGATGGGAGAGGAAATTATTGAGAAGAATCTATGGTGGACGCAAAGTAGGAGAACTATGAGAGAGAAGGACCAATGAAGAGATAAAGAGCATGTTCAACGACGCAAGCATAATTTAAGTAGTTAAAGCTCAAAGAATACGGTGGATAGGACACGTGCAGAGACTCCCAAAGGAAAGGACAACTAAAATTATGCTGAGAGCGAGCTTGATAGGCACTAGGAGGAGAGGAAGGCCCAGAAGAAAATGGATTGATGCGATAAAAGAAGACCTAACGAAACTAGATGTTCAAAACTGGACAGTACAAGCAAAAGACAGAGTGCAGTGGAGAAACATAGTTAACCAAGCCCTAGGCCTGAACGGCCTGTAGAGCTAAATCATATATATATTTCGAGTAGATCTTCCAATCGTGCAAAAAAATTTGTAAGCATCAGGGTCAATAAGTACAGTACTGATTTCGCTCAATATTTGGGAACATCGCCAAGGCTTGGCCTCCAAATAATAATTCTCAATCGGTAAACCGTACTTATTGACCTTAATACTTAAATAACTATTTTGGGACTGATCTATGAGAACTACTTGATTAACACTTCACACCCATCTCTATGGGCAGTTTGATGAAGTCTTAGAAACAATTTTCGCCGAAATATGTATCATATCCTTCCGTCAATCTCTATAGATCTTGCAATTAGAGAAGTAGATACGCATTTTTAGACAATAAAATAAGACAATTTCAATGGCAACTAAGATAAACATTTGCAATGTTTCAGAAATGAATGAATAAAATTTAGTGATTTTAAATTCTTTCGTGATGATCGCCTAAAAAACGAAATATTCTGATACTCTCTTCTGGTCTCAGCTGGCGTTTCGGCTATGAACCACAAATTTGACCAAAAAAGATCACCTCCATGGTCTTGATACACTAATTCCTTTTTTGTATCTTCCATATAAATCCTATTTTGTATCTTCCATCTAACAGGATCGATTCATAATGGTGAAGTGAGTTTTCTCTCAGGTATTCATAAGGATATGTATGAAGACTACTCGATAGACTGGTATTTATTATTGAAGTACTAAGATGAGGCATGTTATGAAAGCAACAAATAATAACTCAGTATACAGATAAAGTTTCATTTAGTTGCCTGAAACTCCATTACTGTTGCTATCCAAATTTTATTCCCAACCAAAAGTTTCTGTAAGGAAGATTTCCCAGCATTTCAATAATTTAAATTGACGATTATTGATTGAACTGATAACGCATACTTGAATTAGGGTAGCAATACTAGTTTAAATATTTTGAATGTTGAGAGGAAAGTCGGTAATATGATAATAATTGTAGACAAATATTTTATCCGCTAGAGCTGAATCCAAGGGAAGAACTCTAAGGCATGTACCAAATAGTATAGAGTATCTGATAAGGTGAGTAGGAAGTATTCCTTACCAGAGCCGGATTATGCATAAAGCCCGATAGGCACGGGTTCACGGACCTTGGCTCAAGGAGGCCTTAACTTTGAGATAATAATAACCTATAAATTGTCTTCCGTTGTCAAAACGAAACACACGTGTGTTGCAAGAACTTGCACAAGAAACGTTTCATTTTATTTATCTTTTAAAAATGTTTTAAAAATGTATTGAACTGTGATAATATCTTACAAAATGAAAACTCAAAATATTCTAAATTTATCAGAGATGGAATTCTATTATAAATTCTCAAAAGTAATTACCCTGATGAAGATTTAAACATTAAAAACGAAAGCTTGGTAAATTTCAAATGAGCAGTGGCGTAAATAGGGTCCGCAAAACCCCGCAATGCGGGGGGGTCGCGCAGTTAAGGGGGCACAACACAATTTGTCACGAAACTATAATATACCATTTGGATATGAATAAAATATCTCCCAACCAAGTTACATTTTAGTCATAATTATTGCGATTGTTGTACCCAAATCATGATATATTTAGTTTATTACTGCTGTCAATTATAACTGATTTAAAAAAAAAATTGACTATCTATTGCCAATTGTCGTTGCCGGTGCTTCATAGATGCTAACTCTGATTTCTTGTATATTTATATGTACCTTATTACATAATTTTATATCCGAAATTAATTATGCATCAATAATATTACAAAAAAAGAATATAGCATAAGATGAAGCAGTAACTGTGTTAGAGACAGTAAAAACTAATTTAAATGATTTCAGGTCAAAATAAAGTGAAATAAAATCCGAATCTGAAAGTATTTGCAAGAAATGGGAAATAATACCCGAGTTTAAAGGTACAAGAAAATCAAAAAGAAAACATCATTTTGATGAGTTATGTGACGACTACGATTTTGTTAATGCCGAGCATAAATTCAAAGTTAATGTTTTTTATACAATAGTTGACATAGTCAATTCACAAATTACAAATAGATTTGAAGGAATGTTAAAAATTGTAAATCTTTTTGAATTCTTAAGGCCAAAAACATTGCTAACATTTGGCCGTATTCTGTAACACAATCATTAACTTATCGATCGATAAGATTTTTGACAAATGGAAACAATTGTAACAAGAGAATATTCAGAATTTTTGTCAGTGCTACCTACGTTCATTGGTTGAAATAGATAATGATCAATAAAAATTTATCGATTGAGTTACAGAATAGCCCCGATTATCAGAAAAAAAAAACTTCAAATTTAGGTAATAGAATTACAAAAACATTATAGCGATGATTTATCAGAAAAATTCTCGATGCAATTAATTAATGCATACAATTATTCAGGAAATGACAGATATTTAGGGCTATTCTGTAGCACAATCGATAAATTTTTATCGATCTTTATCTATTTCAGCCAATGGACGAAGATAGCACTGACAAACATTCTGACAATTCGCTTGTTACAATTGTTTTCATTTGTCAAAAATCTTATCGATCGATAGTAAGTTGATGATTGTGTTACCTTATACGGCCAATTTTTTTGATCAAATATTCATTTATCGATAGTGATTTATGTGAGGTTTGCACTGCTTTATTACTATTTTCAAGCATTCCTGTCACTGTGGCTGCAGCAGAAAGATCTTTCAGCAAATTAAAAATAATTAAATCCTATCTTAGAGACATCATGAATCAAGATAGATTAAGTAATCTCGCTCTTTTGGCAATAGAACATCATGCAGCAGAAAATTTGAATTTAAAAATTCTTATGACTTATTTTGCAAATAAAAAACCCGAGGAACTGATATTCAATTTAATTTTATATAAAATATGTGAGTCATCATTTTTTTTTGTAATTATTTTTTTACCTTTGAGAATTATAAAAAATATTGCATTTATGACTGTTTCCTTGCACCTAATCATTGAATTTTTAAAAGTTAATAGATTATAGGGGCCTACATTTTGTTTTGCGGGGAGGCCACCAAATCCTAGTTACGCCACTGCAAATGAGTAATATTTGATTCAATTTAGCCAAAATTCAAGACTGCTTAAACCCGTTACATATTTGTTTTCTTAACTAATCGACCAGTCGCGATTACCTTAAACTACAGTTATATATATATATATATATATATATATATATATATATATATATATATATATATATATATATATATATATATATATATATATATATATATATATATTTCAATTAAACAATTTATTACTTTTATATTACATTGCATTTTGCATTCAACTTTTGGTTCTATTGATATCAATTTTCTTACTCATATTTCACATAATTTATTTTGGACATTTTGAATGGCTCAATCTGTGGAATAAATACATTTACTTACTTGGTTTTTCAAAACTCAATTTTAGCGTTATTATTTTTTTTATTATTTACGTTACCTAGTGCTGCATGCGACGTTCTTTTTCAGGATTAGTTTATATTGTTCACGAATCAATTCTCTTCTTGCTTTTCCGAATAAAAATCTAGTGGCGACCTTAGTAAGTATAGTGCTCACCAATTTACTGAATCCCTATTTCAGTAAGAACCCTCCCCTCTCCACTGTAGCTGCCAGCCGCGACCCCGACCACCCAGGGAGCGTTATACAGTTTTATCACTGTTTCAGAAATTTAGATCATCGCTACAAAAAATTGTATATTTCAAAGTGAAAGCTGTCATTTTCCAAATGACAACTGTCATTGTCAAAGTGATTATCAAAGTGACAGCTGTCATTGTTAAATTGACAGATGACGGTTATTTACTCTTTAGTCCTCACATAAAATGAATCTTTTTGAAAATGGAGAGTCCTTTTTTAGATATTCGAGGTCTCTAATTAATTTGGAACACACAGTTTCGACATTCAATCGCCGGAAGTGTCATTTGAAGATGGTAACGTGGATTTCACTACTCAATTATTCACTTTCGATATCTATTAAACTTATCTCCCCGAGAGCTTCAAATTGATACCAACCCAGGAAACACACAATGGTCGATTAGACGTTTTATAAACGTGAAAAAGGTTTAATAGTATATTATTATACGAGCATATAATGAAGGCTATTATTCACGAAGGTTAAGTTTATGTCACGAGCGCAGCGAGTGGCATAATTAACCTGAGTGAATCATAGCTTATTATATGTGAGTAGAATACTATACTTTGTCCACGACTACTATTAACTTCAATTTTATAATTTTTTTTTTCAAACGAGTTCTTAAATGCTTCTAATTTCTTACCTTTATTGCAAGATATTTTTCATCACATGCTTGAATAAAAAATTTATAAATTTTTTTGGAAGGAAATATATTAGCTTTTTTCGGATGAAAGCCCTGAGATCTCCGTTTTAAAAATGACCGCAGTTTTGCATAGTTTTCTTTATCGACTCCTTGATTTATATTAAGCGTACTCCTATGCATAGAGCAATGTGTCCATAATGTGGATGATTTATATTTTGCAGCTAATTCCGAAAATATACCAGTAAAACTGACCCTAAAAATGAATTAATTTTCTTGGTCGCCCTTCAGTCCATAAAGGTGTTGTACACAAGAATGTTAAGACTTCGGGATTTCTCAGGCAAAAATTCAGGGAGATGACTTCTGCAGCTTCTGTTATTTTCGGTTAAGTCCAAACGGCGGAAAAAATGGGATAAAAAATAAACGAGGACAAAACCAAATACATGGAGATAGAGTCGAATCATCAAAAAACACAAGAAGAGTCTCTCAAAATACAGGTTGGAGGAGGTAGAACCTACGCATTCGAGAAAGTTGAAAACTTTGTTTACTAAGGTGTTACGGTGACAAACAACAATAGCGAAGAGCGGGATATTATAACACGGATAACAAAAGGAAACAGAAGTGCGGGAGCTATGGGGAAACTATTAAAATCAAAAAGTGTGTCAAGAAGTGCAAAAAAGCGGTTGTATAAAACCATTATAAGACCAGTGGTGCTGTACGATAGTGAAATGTGGGTGCTAAACAAGACTATGCAAAATAAACTAGAAGTGTGGGAGAGACAAATTCTGAGGAAGATTTATGGTGGTAAAAAGAGGATGATGTGTGGTTAAGACGAACTAATACCGAGCTTATGGAACTCTATAGTGAGCCTGGAATAGTGGAAGTGGCTAAAGCACAAAGGTTACGGTGGCTAGGGCATGTGCTGAGACTACCAGAGGACAGAGTAGTAAGAAAGATGTTAGACGAAGGTGTTGTAAGAAAAAAGAGAAGGAGAAGACCAAAGGAGAGGTGGTATGAGGCGGTGAAAAAGGACTTACAGCCTTATTCATAGTGAGCATGATAGTCGACGACTAGAACCGATCTAAGTAGTCCTGACTTAGTACGGATCTAGAGTTGTATATTCATAGTTCAAATTTAGACAAGTATTAACTAGTTCGAAGTTAGATCGCAACATCCATTTGGTCTTGGTTGGTTTTTATACTGCACATGCGCATTAGTATATGAACTGTCAAAACTTTCATGTGCTCATTAATTATTATTAATTTTATTTTTTAATAGAGTTTACCTTTTATTTTTTATCCAAATAATGAAGTTTATTTTTCTATTCTTTTATCATACGTCGTGAATATAATGTATGTAAATTTATCTTTTTAAATGAAATTGATTTCTCTCGTTACATTTAATAGGCAATTTGATAAAAATAAGAATATGTTATTATTTCATACACAATTATATTTTTTGCATGCTGGAAATTATCAAATTGGATGCGTTATCAATACGAAGCATGATATATTCGAAAAAAGAATTAAAAGAAATTTGTTATAAAAATTTATAATGAAAAATTAAATATATAAATAAATCATTATTCATTGAATTTAAAAAAATATTGATATAGAACTATCTAATATAATGAATAACTTATCTGTGGATATTTTTAAACTCTGTTTTATTATATTTTCCAAACGGATTTACATATCTTAAATAAACTTTTTTTGATTCCTACGATGTTCTTCAACATCATTTATATTTTGTTTTTGTTTTCATTATTCATAATATCATCCATTTCTCACCAACAAATACGAAAAAAATAGAAAATTGTGGGTTAGTCCGCACATAAACTATGGCAGAAGCAGATCTATATATAGTCCGGACTTAGTTCGGTGTTAGTCTCGGACTAAAGTTAAGTCCGCTCTATGAATAAGTACTAACGTTAGTACTAAGATCATCTTTCTTTAGTTCGGCTTAACTTCTCTCAGCCTTATTCATAGTAAGCATGATAGTCGGCGACTAGAACCGATCTAAGTAGTCCTGACTTAGTACGGAACTAGAGTTATGTATTCATAGCTCAAATTTAGACTAGTATTAACTAGTTCGAAGTTAGTTCGCAACATCCATTTGGTCTTGGTTGGTTTTTATACGGCACATGCGCATTAGTACATGAACTGTCAAAATGTTCATTGCCAAGTACAATAAAGCAAAATATTCATGTGCTAATTAATTATTATTCTTCATTTTATTTTGTAATAAAGTTCATTTTTTTATTTTTTATCCATGTAATGAAGTAAATTTTTCTATTCTTTTAAAATACGTCGTAAATAAAATGTATGTAGATTTATCTTTTTAAATAAAATTGATTTCCGTCGATACATTTATTAGTAGGCAATTAGATGGAAGTAAAACTTATTTTTATTTTACGCACAATTATATTTTTCGCATGCTAAAAATTATCATACTGAATGCGTTATCAATACGAAATATGATCTATTTGAAAAACTAATTAAAAGAAACTTGTTATAAAAATTTATAACGAAAAACTAAATACATCAATAAATCATAATTTATCGAATTTAAAGAATTATTATTTATATAAAACGATCTATCTAAATTCTAAAGTAATGAACAACTTATCTGTGAGTAATTTTAAATTCTGTTTTATAATATTTTTCAAACGGATTTACATGTATTAAATAAACTTTTTTAGATTCCTACGATGTTCTAGAATATCATTTATATTTTGTATATCGTTTGCATTATTCATAATATCATCTATTTTTCACAACAAACACGAAACAAATACAAAATTATAGGTTAGTCCGCGGCTAAACTATGGCAGAAGCAGATCTATATATAGTCCGGACTTAGTTCGGTTTTAGTCTCGGACTAAAGTTAAGCCCGCTCTATGAATGAGTTTCACGTTAGTACTAGGATCATCTTTTTTTAGTCCGGCTTAACTTCTCTATGAATAAGGCTGTTAGACACTAGGGATTATGAACTTTAAGCGATTAGCACAGGACCGTAAAGAATAGCGAAAAATTGTAACAGAAGCCATGGGCCTACGTGGCCTGCGCGCTAAATAATATATATTATATATATATATATATATATATATATATATATATATATATATATATATATATATATATATATATATATATATATATATATATATATATATGTATATATATATATATATGTATGTATGTAGATATATAATCAAACACAAAATCTCATTGTTCCACGACTCATCGCTTTGGATTTATCCAAAAAAAAATATATATATAAGCTTATATGCCGATTTTTTGAATGAGTGCAAAATAGATTGAAGTATAATGCCATGCTGAAATCTACTGGATACTATAGTCTAAAGTACGTATATCAGTTGACGGTATTTAATTTACATAAGAATAAAGGCATGTATAATAGATATGCTGAAAACCACTTTTTCACATCTAGTTATCTGTATATTTTCAATTTCTAATTTCTAATTATCTAGATACCTTCTTGCCTTGTTTATTTTTGTATCATTTTTTCTGATGAAGACTTTCGGTTAGAGAGTCGAAACGTCAAAAATAAAAATGAATATACAGAATTAAAACCAAAAAAGTCTATTCATTAATTTAGTATTTTGGGAACCAGTGGCCGCAAACAAGTTTCAATAGAACGATTGCGAGACGCTTTGACTGAAGACGGTAAGGATCCTGATACAGATTTGTTTGAGGTTCAACTTTCTTCAACCGATTTGGCTATAAATTAGGAATCAAAATCAAAAGAAAATTTCACAAGTTTAAAAGAAGATTTAGAATCAAATTTAAAAGAAAATTCTATAAATTTGGAATCAAAATTAAAAGAAAATTCTACAAGTTTAAAAGGAGATTTAGAGTCAAAATTAAAAGAAAATTCTACAAGTTTGAAAGAAGATTTAGAAACAAAATTGAATGAAAAATTGGGTAAGTTGGAAGAAAATTCAAGAAACCTGAGAGAACTGCAAGAAAAGATGGAGAAAATACAAAGAAAGTTGAACAGCAACTGGAAAAATTTAGAGAAAATTCAAAGGTATGGGAGAAAGTATTTGGAGATAATTGTAAAATGTTAAAAGAAGAATTGGATGCAAAATTGGATTCAAAATTGAATGAAAAAATGAAGATTTTTGAAGAAAAATCCAAATTTGATGTTTCATCTCCGTAAAAAGCTTCAAAAACTGAGATAATTGAATTATCCGCACCAAATCTTGACTCAACTACAAAAATGCGTGTCAAACTTCCAACCTTTGATGGTCAAACATCTTGGATTAGTTACCATAGACAATTTAAAGCCGCTGCTAAGGCTAATGGCTGGAATGATAATGAGAAAGTTTCAGCGCTTACAGTTGCTCTCCGAGGAGATGCGGTAAACATTTTACAGGCTATTCCACCGGAAAAAGACAACAATTATGAAAAATTGGTCAAGCGACTGGAGCTGCGATACGGCCATGCACACTTGGAGGAAGTGTATCACACGCAACTCAAGAACCGATACCAACGTCCCAGCGAGAGTCTACAGAAGTTCGAAGCCGATGTGGCACGCCTAGATCGACTTGCATATCCAACTGGCCCGGATGATTTCTTGGAAAGCTGGGCTGTGAGAATATTTGTGGACGGCATCAGAGACCATGAAACGCAACAAGCCCTGCGTTTGACGCGGCCGAAGGAGCTGGTGGAAGCATTGACTCTTGCACTGGAATACGAAGCGGCAAAGTAGGCGTCCAGAAGCAGTGCTCGAGTGCGAGAGGTTACCTGCGACTCCGATGCCACGGAAAGCTTGGAAGCCCAGGTTCAGCGGTTGGTCCAGGAAGCAGTTAAAGATCTCAAGAATTCCAGACAACTTCGGTGTTGGAACTGTGGAGAACTAGGTCATTCAAAAAGTCGTGACCCAAAAATAACTCCAAGCAGGAAAACTAAATCGGATCGATGTATCGGGGCAAATATCGATCCAATCTAAACCTGCCCCACAGAGTAATGCAATCATCGCTTCGCTACATCATCAGTTTGATAGCTTATTTGTGGATGGATACATAGACGACAAGCCATGTAGTATTTTGTTGGACACAAGTGCAACGAAGACCATAGTAAGACCCGATTTACTGCGTCCGGACAAATCGTGCATGGGAACAAAATGGCGACTACGAACAGCTACAGGTGACTCAGCTAGCACACATGGAGAAGTTGACGTCGTCATCATGATTGGAGAAACAAAAATTGGACACCATATCTTGGTAGCTAACATAGAACAAGACTGTATCCTTGGGATGGATATAATGAGAAGATACGGATTCGATCTCGATATGAAAAACGGCGTGATTAAAATCAATAATAAAGAAGTCGTCCTACATTATCAAGAAGATTCTTCAGCTTGCTTAATACTGGCAGAAGACCATGCGATTCCTGAGCGATACGAAGAAATTGTACCAGCTACAGTAGGTGGTGAGATTCGGGAAGGAAGCGTCGCAATGCTGGAACCAAACGATAATGTTCAGCAGGGAATTTTGGTTGCTAAGGCCCTTATAAGTTCAAGAAAAATAGTACCGATAAGAATAATAAACGTCAATTATTATGCAGTAAATCTGGAAGCCGGTATTATTTTAGGACGCCTCGCAAGAGTGTTCACTATGAAAACCACCGGACAAGACGTAGAGATAAGACCCAACTGCGACAAACTTTCGAGAGAACTATCTAGCTCAGTACTATTCAAAGGATAACAATTAAACAATCGGCAACGTGCACAAGCAGAAGATCTGTTACGCCGATTCCAAGAGGTGTTTGGAACCAGTGAGGGGCGAAAAGGAAGAACAAATATTGTTTATCACAAAATTGACACCGGCGATGCACGACCAATTCGACAAGCAACACGACGACTCCCGATTGCGAACAGAGAAGACGCTGGAGCCATCATCCGAGATATGGAGCAGGATGGTATTATTGAACTCTCAAACAGTCTATGGGTCTTTCCGGTGGTACTTGTAAAGAAGAAAGATGGGTCTACACGATTTTGTGTCGACTATTGCCAGCTGAATAACGTTACTAGGGAGGACAAGTATCCTCTACCCAGGATTGATGACATCTTGGATACTCTGGCAGGGTCAAAGATCTTCTCGAACTTGGAACTCAAGAGTGGGTATTGGCAAGTAGCGATGGACGAGAAAGACCGACAGAAAACTGCATTTACTATCGGCAGTGGATTGTGGCAATTTACGGTCATGCCATTCGGCCTATGTAATGCTCCTGCTACTTTCGATCGACTTATGGAGATCATACTCAAAGGACTATCATGGAAAACTTGCTTGGTGTACCTGGACGATATAATTGTGATGGGAAAATCATTTGAAGACCATTTGAAGAATCTGGAACAGGTATTTCAACATTTAAAGAAAGCCGGTTTGGAACTTAGTACAAAGAAATGCCACTTATTCCAAAAACAGGTGAACTATTTGGGACATGTGGTCTCCGAAGAAGGCGTAGCAGTTGATACAGAGAAAATTAAGACAATTCAAAAATGGCCAGTACCTGCGGATGAACATCAGCTACGCTGTTTCCTCGGGCTTTGTACTTATTATAGAAGCTTTGTTTGTAGATTCGCCAATATCGCAAAACCATTGACCAGACTGACAGAAGAAAATCGTAAATAAAGCTGAGATGAAGACTGCCAAGTCGCCTTCGAGCAACTGAAGCAACTCCTAGCTCAAGCACCGATACTAAGTGACCCGAAGACGGAAGGACGTTTTATTTTGGACACGGATGCCAGCGATGTCGGTATCGGGGAAGTCTTGTCTCAATCGCAGACTGGTCAAGAAAGAGTCATCGGATACTTAAGTAAGGTTTTATTGAAGCCAGAAAGAAACTAGTGCATCACAAGACGGGAATTACTGGCAGTAATCAAGTCCATCAAGCATTTCTACAAATATTTGTATGGCAGAAAGTTCCTGCTAAGAACTGACCACGCTGCTCTAAAATGGTTACTCAAGTTCAAAAATCCTGAGGGTCAGGTCGCTTGATGGATCGAAAGACTTCAAGAATACGACTTCGACATAGAACATCGAGCCGGTACAGCGCAAAAGAATGCTGATGCCTTATCAAGATGACCACGTCCCAAAGATTGTCAGCATTGTTCTAAGGCTGAAGCAAAAGCATTCCGGACAACTGTCATTGACGATGCTTTGCAACCACAAGAGATAGAAAAGGACATAGATGGCGACACAGAGTTGCGAATTATTCAAGAATGGAAGAAGGAAGGAATAAGACCGACATGGCAAGAGGTGGCACCATACTCCCCGACGGTTAAATCATACTGGGCGCAATAGGATTCCATAATACTAAATAAAGGCGTCTTGAAGCGTGTCCTGAAAGATCCGGATGAAACCAAGAGTAGAGAACAGCTGATCGTTTCTAGAGGTCGGGTTCCGGAGGTCTTGAGACATCTCCATGATGGAGTAAGTGGAGAACACCTTGGGGTAACGAAGACTCTGCAGAGAGTTCGTGAGCGGTTTTATTGGCTAAACTGCAAAGAAGACGTTAGGGAATGGTGCAGCAAATGCACTACGTGCGCTTCAAGCAACGGACCGCAGAAACGACCAAGAGCTCCGATGCGACAGTATAATGTCGGTAGTCCATTCGAGAGGATAGCCATCGACGTAGCAGGGCCATTTCCCGAATCAGACGTCGGAAATAAATACATTGTTGTCGTCATGGACTATTTTAGTAAATCGACGGAAGCGTATGCTGTTCCTAATCAAGAAGCTGCTACTATTGCAGACGTCCTAGTGAAGAACTGGATCTGTCGTTTTGGCGTATCCTTGGAACTCCATTCCGACCAGGGAAGAAACCTTGAATCCACACTTCTCCAAAGGATATGCGAAGTATTGAATATTCGTAAAACCATAACTACTGCATTACATCCGCTGTGTGATGGAATGGTGGAACGGATGAATAAGACCATCAACAGACACCTGGCCAAAGTTGTCTCTAGTCACCAAAGAGACTGAGACAAATATCTCCATCTGTTCCTTTTGGCCTACCGCTCATCCGTACACGGAACAACCGGACAGACTCCAGCAAGAATTATTTTTGGACGGGAGCTTCGGCTACCATGCGACCTAAAGTTCGGCTGCAAACCTGGAGAAGACCTGGCTGGTGAAGATTATGTCATTAACTTAAGGCGTCAGATAAACGATATCCACTCCCGAGTCCGTATAAACATCCAGAATGCCAGCGACCGTATGAAAGAGACCTATGACGTCAAGGCAAAAGACGGGCATTTTCAACCAGGAGACTCTGTGTGGCTTTATAACCCAGGGCGGCGACGTGGCCTGTCTCCAAAATTAGAGACATCTTGGGAGCGGCCTTATGAAGTCATCAGAAGAATTAACGACATAATCTATGAAATCAGACGCAACCCCAAGAGCAAATCAAGAGTGGTGCACTTCAATCGGCTAGCACCATTTGCGGGAGACAACAATGAAGATCCCAATGACGCACGTGCTCGTAAGATCCATGCGCAGGAAGATTCATTTGAGGAGTTCATGAAGACTTTTTCAAGTGGACGTCGGACTCGATTCGGAATAACTACCGAAGTGCAGCAGGATCTATTCAGAGTCCCGGCCGATTACTCCTTGGCCCATTGTGTATCAGGAGATTTGAAGATGTCTAGAGGATTAGCAACAGTTTTCAAGAAGAAGTTTGACAGGCCAGAACACCAGAAGCCTACAGTAGGGAAGACCATCTGTCTGAGGGACAATACGACAACCAAGGAACGCTATATTTACCACATGGTAACGAAAGATAAATTTCATCACAAACCAACCTACCGTTCAATGTGGAAAACGCTGCAAGACATGCGAGGCCATCTAATGCAGAACGACATCCTGAAACTGGCAATACTAAAATTGGGCTGCGGTCTGGATGGATTAGATTGGAAGATCGTTCGAAATATGATAGAGGTAATATTCCAGAACAGCGGAATTCAAATATTGGTCTGCTGTTTCCACCCAGCAGGCCTGATCGGACCGAAAACTGTCGACTGCTACTTCTACCAAACTACTGGTTGCACCCAGGGCGGCGAGTGTCGATTCCGGCATAGACATGAAAGTGTGTTTCGTGACACTCTTAAAAAGAGGGCAGTGTGACGTGCGAGAGTGGGGAAAGCTCGTAAAGACGACGTAGTATGGGAGGAGCCTTTCGTCCTCGTTACGCCGCGCCGCATCGCAGCACATCACCCCTCCCAATGGAAGCCTCTAGTAATATTCTAGAGATGGAAAGAGCCGAGAAATAGAACATCCGAGAAATCGATATTTCTCTATATAAGGCCAAGTAAAAGACGTGTGGAATAATAGTAGTAGTAGTATCACTGGTGAAATGGAGCTAGAACAGTGAATATCGAACAGTGAAGTAAACAGTGTATATAAATAGTGAAATATAAATATCTGCGAGTTTGTTTAAGTTAGAATTAAGTGATCAATAAATAAATATAGTGTTATTAGTGACATCAGAAGGATGAAACTTTTATTTTCAATTTAAATTATTAAATTGTGACTTTTATTTAATCACAAACTATATTTCTTCAAGCAATAAACATTACAATATAAAAAAATTAATTCTCCAACAAATTTGCTATTAAATTCAATTGAGTAGGAAGAGACAAGAAACCATTCAAAGGATCAAAAATATGTGAAGTTGTGTTTGGTGAGGGTTGAACCGTAGAATGGCGAGAGTTATTTCAAAATTCAATTATTTATTTTTCATAGATGCTGTTTATCCCTCATTGGGATCCAAAACGAATGAATTGTTTGGGAACGCAATCAAAAATTGGCTAAAATTAGCGAAAACTAGATGGTCACATGAGCAAGCCAGGAAAGAAAAAGAGATAAGCAGTTAAATTCTTGTACTTCATAGATTTGCTCGTTGAAAATCTCTTTTTCTCTAATATGTGATCAAATAGGAATGCGCTTCAATTTTTATTATATATTGTCCACTTTATTTACTCTCAAGTCTAATACACTCATTGAATCATCATCATCATAGCGTTATAACCCTAATAGAGTTTTAGCTTCTTCTAGCATCCGTCTCCACCTGTTTCGTTCTCGGGCAAGCGTTCTCCAGTTTCTAGCGTTGATCTTCTTCAAATCATCTGTGACATTATCTAGCCACTTTAACTTTGGCCTTCCTTTAGGTCTCGTACCACGGGGTTGTTGATTGAAAATTTTGCGAGGTATCCTGTCCTCTTCCATTCTTTGTAGGTGGCCTAGCCATCTCAGTCTGCCAATTTTTATTGATGTTACAATATTTGGCTCAGCGTATAGTTCTTGGAGTTCTATATTTGTGTGTATACGATAGATTTCTCCCTCCCTTATTGGGCCAAATATTTTCCTTAGGATTTTCCTTTCAAATACTTGCAGTTTATTTTCAGTTACTTGTGTCATAACCCAAGCCTCTGATCCGTATGTTACTACTGGTTTAATTATGGTGCGGTACAGCTTTAGTTTTGTATTGATACTTATTTTCTTACTTTTAAGTATGTTCATGTATGCATAATAGCATTTATTTCCTAAAATAAGTCTTCTCTCAATTTCAGAAAGAATATCATTGTTACTAGTTAAGACAGTTCCAAGATAGGTGAATTGTTGTGTTATTTCAAAGCTAAACTGCTCTACCGTAATTTGGTCGCGGTACTGCTCCTGTCTTAATACTACGATACCCTTCGTTTTTCTTTCGTTTATCAGTAGTCCTACTTTACTAGCTGCCATGTGTAGCGTTTGGCATGTATTTTGTATTGTCTGCATATACCTGCTTGAAATTATGACATCGTCAGCCTAGGCTAAAATTTGGTACTCATGTGTGAATACATTGCTATTCAATCTAAGCTTAGACTCCCGTAGTACTTTTTCTAGAACGAGGTTAAACAAGAAGGTTGCGAGTGCATCTCCTTGCTCAAGTCCTTTGGTAGTGCGAAATTTGGTTGAGGTTTCAGAGAATATCCGAACACTGCACTGAGTTTCTTGCATGGTGGCTTCACAGAGATTTATTAATTTAACTGGGAAGTCGAAAAAAGACATTGTTTCCCATATCTGACTTCTATTTATGGAATCATAGGCGGTCTTAAAATCTATGAATAAATGATATGTTGTTATATTGTATTCCCATCCTTTCTCAAGTATTTGTCTTACTGTGATACATGGTCTACCGTTGATCTATCTCTTCTGAATCCCGCTTGGTACTCGCCGATTATGTTCTTAGATTCGGAAAATTCCTGGTGCATTGATCCGGCTAATGCATCACCTCCGGCTTTGAGAATTTCGGCTGGAATATCGTCTACACCTGGAGATTTATTATTTTTTAGTTTTAATATGGCTTGTTTAACTTCTTCTATTTGCGGTGACTCGCTAAGAGTTGGATCGCTCTGATCTCCTGCATCATTTTGCAGGATATTAACTTCGAGGTTGCTGATTGTTTCTACATTATCGTTGTTCAGCAACTCGCTGAAATGCTCAGCCCATCTATCCGGAATTCCTTTTCCTGTTACCAGCTCTCCAGCCTTGTCTCTTATTATTGTTGACTTTTGTTTAAAGGATTGCTTCGTCGTATTAATGTTCTTGTAGAAGAGTTTGACTTTCTTCATTCCTCTTGCTTCTTCGATTTCGTCTAATTGATTAGCTATGAAGGCTCGCTTACTCCTTCTAATCTGTATGCTTCCAATCTCTTTTCTTTATATATCTCCTGGTTAAGCCGTGTTCTTCTTTGGGTCATCTTCTCCCATGCTTTGTTCTTTTCGTTTACCGCAGTTCTGCACTGATCGTTGTACCACTCCTTATTGATTGATTTTGTCTTCTCACCAATAACAGTTTCTGCCGTTTTGTTTATCGCAGTTTTAAATGAATCCCAAAGCTCATTCAGGTCATCATGCATCACGCCTTCTGTTTTTGATTCTCTGTTTCTATAGCCTGATGTAGTTCTTGTTCGAAATTAGCTTTTGTTATAGGGTTTTCCAATTTTTCTAGGTCCCATCTTTTTCTCGTTTGAGATTTTAAATTTTTCGTGACGGTTATTTTCTGTATTAAGCTTATTCTCACTAGGAAGTGATCCGAATCTATATTCGGACCACGCATTGTTCGGACATTACTTATGCTAGATGCGTGCTTTGCAGTTGTTATTACGTGGTCGATTTGGTTAATTGTTGTCCCGTCGGGCGAGACCCACGTGCCCTTGTATATGTTTTTCCTTGTAAAGTATGTGCTACTGATTACAAGATTACATGCAGCTGCAAAGGATATTGATCTAAGCCCGTTGTCGTTACTTCTGTGATGGAGACTGCAACTTCCGATGGTTGGTTTGAAGTTGTCTTCTTGTCCAATCTTCGCATTTAGGTCTCCTAAGATAATTTTCATATCGTGTCTGGGGATTTTTTCGACAATTTGTTCGAGTTGTTCGTAGGAAGAATCTTTAATCCCTGCTTCTGCATCTTCAATTGGAGCGTGTACGTTTATAAGGGTTGTGTTGAAAAATTGTCCTCTACATCTCAGCAAACTTATTCTCTCGTTGATGGGCTGGAAGTCTATTATATGGTTGCGCATCTTCTTATTGACTAGGAACCCTGTTCCTAGATTACCTTCTCTAGTACATGCACTGTAGAAAAATGTGTGAGTTCTTTGCTCTATTAATCCGCTGTTGGGCCATCTTGTCTCTTGCGTGGCTAATAAATCAATAGAGTATTTTTTGGCGCATTCTTTCAATTCGTTTAGGGCGCCAGCTCTAAGGAGCGTCCTAACATTTCACGTTGCCACTTTTATTTCGTTTTTCCGTTTTCGTTTCTTTTGTCGTTGCCTTTGAATCTGTCCAGGTTTCCGAGGCTTCTGTAGAAGTTCCATAACATTATTAATTTTTACATGAACAGGGTGTTAGCCTGAGGCAAAACACTCAACCAGGAGGACCAGGTAATTTTTAGTCGGGGTTTTCTTCCTCTAGCCTTTAATGATCCAACATTTACGTGCAAGGCAGCACGGATTTAGGTTCGTGGTTGACTCCCCTAGACGAATAGCTTTCACTGCAGCTAACGAGCCCCATCTGTCCGGCCTTTTGATCCGCGGGAGGTATTTAATTTCCCTCCTACCACCCATATCTGGGAGGCATTCCCCTATCCGCCACCTGGGGACGCGCCCTCTAAGGGTAACAGGCTCCCTCGAGGGCACTCATTGAATTGGTGAGTGAATATATTTGCAAATACTTTTGAACTAAGAAGAATTATTTTCATCTCATGTATATTTGTATGTAATGAATGAGAAAAAATAAATTGTTGAAATATACGTTTACTCAACTAGTATTCTTGAATATATGTACATTGCAGAAATTGGTATAATAAACGTCTGTGCACCATATATTTTTCAAATCAATAAACGAATAATACACGTCTAATAGTGAGAATGAGAACATTCAAAAAACGTATACGCAAACTGTAAATCCAAACGTATAATGAATCGTCGATATCAAACTTGTTTTAACTTATATTTCTACGTATATGAATAATATAAATTCTGTATTTTAAACATTTAAAAAAACATTTAATGTATGTATAGTAGGCGGTCATTCTTCTGGTTCTTCTACGTTAAGTATAATTCTAGTTTTAATCGATTATTAAACCTAACTGTGTTTTCTGGGAGACTAGACATCATTTAAATGATTTGTAAAAGACAATTGACCATCGTTCAAATATTCTCTTTGATATTTCTATTAAAGTTATCTCCCTAACAGCTTCAATTTGATATCAAACGATAGAGCCAATAATTACTTATTTAGAAAAACAGTTGACGAACGTTTGCCTGTGATGTCAGAATATGAGTGATGATAATTCTAACGCCACATTATGATTCCCAATATTTCCTTGGTTCAGAAAAATATAACGAACTCTATAATAGTTTAAATTTTGATAACAAATGCACCGCTGATAATTTTTTCAATATGTTTCTTGTAGATGTTGTGCCAAATCATTCAAGGATCAATTTTAGTTATTTCATATTTTATGATAAATACTCCCGTTTATAATATAAACGCAAAAAATTAAAAAGTTCCGTCAAAAACGTTTGAACCTAGCTATTTGATAAAAAACTCAAATATAAAGTTTCAGTCAAAAATTCGTACGCGTTCTCAAGTTATCGTGCTTTCAGACAGACCAACTATTTTTAAAATTATGTTTTCCGGGTTCAGTAGGGTCTGAAACGTGAAGATTCATCAAAATTTCGAACTGTAAAAATCACGATCACAATACACCCTCTATTATATTATAGGCCGGTGACGTAAAAATTAATAATAATTGCAATAACCAACCGTGATGGTGACTCAAGACTAAGTCTACCTATCGTCGTAGTGTCAGTTGTGTCGGAAAAGTAACCGAATTACATCCCGGAAAAGACAAGGTGGTAATAGAGCTAACTATCACAACTTTTACATCAGCTAAAACATGCAGCGTCTAAGATGTGTGTGTGTGTGTCACCAATCGATGGAAACTCTTATTACATAATCTATTTTATCTCTGCTTAGATTTTAGATGTCGAATGTGATCATTTGATATCATTATTTAGAATTCGACAAAGTCTGAATATTTATTCTTTGGATTTCAAGAACTCAAGGTGGGCAGTATGTGAAAATTATCTAAATATATTTATTTATGAGCTCAATGTGCTACTTAAAACATAATTCCACCTACAGTATTTGAATATTTCCAATGAACGTCTAGAATTTGCATCACTCTATACGAACAATGAGTTGTCAATAATTAAACATGGAATGATGATATTCGTTTCTAAGTTGCAATATTTATAGGCAACCTACGACCAATTGCACTTTTGCTTTGATACCTTCTTGTAGTGTTTCACAAGAATCAAGAAATAATCTTGATCTTATCTTGATCTTGTCTTGCAATCAAGACAAGACCAGGACAAGAAGTATTTTTCATTTCCCAAGACAAGACAAGAAAGTACTATCAAGAATCAAGATTTCTTGTCAAGAAATCTTGATATCTTGATAATAAATTTTTCAAATCTGTATATTTATTAATCTATTATTGAAATATTAAAATCTGCTGTGGCCATTACTGTTTTTCCTCGGCAATAAATTTCATGGCCAGTTTCATCACTGTTTAATGAATCCAGGAATGCCATACCAACTTTCAAAGTGACATTTGTCATTGTCAAACTGACAGTTCAAAGTGACAGCGTCATTGTTAAAGTGACAGCGTCATTGTCAAGGTGACAGTGTCATTGTCAAAGTGGCAGCGCCATTTTCGAAGTGACAGCTGTCATTATCAAAATGACAGCTGTCATTATTATGGTGACAAATGGCGGCTATATGTTAATCCTTACAATATAAGTATTTCTGAAAATGGTGAAGCTTTCTCCAGATTTTCTGGTTGAAAAAGCTCATTTATAAATTCAAACCTAGCTTTTTTATCAAAAAACTCAAATATTATGAAATTATAGTCAAAAACTCGTTCGGGTTCTCTAATTATTATACTTTTAGACAAACAGACCGGCCGATTTTATTCGAACTTATGTTTTTTGTTTTCAGTAGGGTCTAAAATGTGAAAATTCATCAGAGTCTTGAACAATCAAAAAATCACAATTCTAATACTCTCCCTATTATATATAAGTCGGGGAAGTGAAAAGTATCTGTGACTATGTTTAAAACAAATATTTGATACATATCGAAAGCATAAGCTGTCAGTTTCCGGTGGTTAAATCGTTCATGTTCATGTAGAAAAGAAATGTATAGGCAGATTCCTCAATTTTCTAAGAGAGTTGCTATCTTTTAGCAACACTGCCATATCATATAACAAATAATAATTGCAAATACTGATAAAACATGAAAATGACAGACTTTGAATTTATTTCTATTGGTGGCAATCTTGGAAAACGTTGCTAGAATCGATTCATAACATAACTGACAGGGAGGATAAAGAGTAGACACTAACGCTAAACTAAGTGCTCGGATTGGATAAAGCAATAGAGAAAGGGGAGTCCCCCTATATATCAAGATCAAAAAATATCAAGAATTCTTGAAACAAGACAAGAAATGCGTCGTCAAGAAATGGGCAAGACAAGAAGTTTTTATTTTCTTGTCTTGAAAATCAAGACAAGACAAGATATGAGCATCAAGACAAGAAATCTTGTCTTGATGAAACACTACCTTCTTGGATTATGATTAAGGAGCGTTATGTTCTATAATAACGCCTAACTTTTCGCGGTGAATTAATTTTATACGCAGTTAATTTTATGTGCAATGAACTTTGCATGTGTGGTAAATTGTGGGCGTAGAACTTTTCGGACATGGACAAATCAACATCTTTTTTCATAATCAGAAAATGGAATCGACCACAGATTATGTATGAAAATCTCTTTTGAAGAGCTAGTGCTGCTGGTTTGAAAATATAATACGAAGACCAAACGGCCATCATTATTGACCAGAGTGAAGTTGTCTGCACGAGAAGACGTGTAGCATACGATACTTTTCGAGACAAGTGCACGCCATTACTTAGTGGCGTGCAGTCCATATGTGCAGGATGGGCAGTGCACACTTTATGAAAATATTAAAAATCATGTAAATAAAATTCATACAATGATTTAGAGTGAACTTCATTTTGTTTCACAGATTTTTATTTTAAAACTAGAGAAAAAGCATATTCTATTTATTTATGCAACCAGAAATACAGACGCGCTTCGCGGACCACCCTACTTCAAGATCGAAACGAATGCTGACACCAACGTGCAGATTTTTCATTGCACGGCGAGCGAGGTCTGTTCAGCATAGCCAGCATTGGGAATGTGACGAAATAGAGTCTGACAGAGAAAGAACATACCCATTATTAGTAGATTTTATAAATGCGTTGAAATAGCTGAAATATTGTTATTTTAGACACGAATATTGGATAAACACTCATATTCTACGTTTTTTGAATTATTTATTTTCCTAAAACTCTATCATTTGTAGAATGGCAACTGATAATTAATCTATTATCTGTGATCTATTGGAAAATCTTTGTTGTGAAAACAAGACGAACGCCAGAAATTGGACTGACTCAAAATATTAAAATTCGAGGCCAGCAGTCAGTCCGTGCGACATTTTCAAATCAAAATATTTAAAATTTTTTTATGGATTTCTGCTTGTTGCCAGAGAAAGAAACTATATTGGTGGTCATGCTCATTCTTTGTTGTGAATTAAATAGATAAGAATATTAAGAGAGTTCAAGGGTTCAAGCGAATATCATTATTATACACAGGACGGTAATATATTTGTTGAATCCGATGAATCTAATACAATAATAAAAGTGTCACATATTAGTGAAATTAAATGATATAAGTTCTGAAGTTATTTTGTCATATTACTTCTTATCTGGTCATTATATATAGAGCTGCACCTTCATTTATGATTAGTTACTTTGATACTTGTCGTTTAAGATTGTTGACCTTGCTATTTAAAGTCACTTGAATTTACTTGAAAAAAATTACATTTATTCATTCTGCTCTGCTGCAAATTTTGTATTCATGAATTTGTATTATCAAAATGTACGCGGGCTCAACACCAAATAATCAGGTTTTCATAATAATCCTTCTTCCTCCAATTTTGATGGTATTACAATGAGCGAAACATGGTTGAAAACTTCAATTCATGATTCTGAGATAATTAATATTACTTATACCGTATTTAGAAGTGATCAAGATGCTCTTAGAATAGGCAAACATCATGGTGGCGGTGTATTATGTGCTGTCCATAACAGATTTCACTCTTCTGCAGTTACTTTATTTCTTAATCCCCTATCTTTAGCTGATATAGTTTGCGTTCGTGTTCAGATTTCAACAAATAAGTTTTTATATATAATTGTATTTTACTCTCCTCCTCCTTTTGTCAACATCTTGCAACAAAATTATATTTATGAGTGCATTGAGTCCATTCCTAACCTACTAAGTGATGATTTTATCATACTGGGCGATCTTAACATTCATCAGCTGTCAGATTATTACACTCATTTTTTCTTCAACACTCTTATATCATCTTTTGTCAATTTCTATAATTACCTTTCTGGCTCGCAATATAATTTCATTCATAATTCTGATAATAGGCTTCTTGATGTAGTTGTCTCAAATTTGACATGCCTGTACTCAGAGATCAACTATTGTACAAGGTTTTACTGACTACTTCTCTTCTGTTCATACAAATTCTTTTTGTTCTTCTTCATCACATTCCTCCTCTAACGTGTTCCTTGAACCAGTTCTTATCAAGTCTTTATCTCGAGATGATATAATTGTTACCATAGATAGCTTGAAATCCTCACGAAATCCTGGTCCTGATTCTCTCCCAGCCTATATTCTGAAAGGGTGTCGTGAGGCGTTTATTGAACCTCTTTTGATTCTCTTCAACCTTTCCTTGTCTACCAACACATTTCCTACAATTTTGAAGACAACTTATATCACGCCTATCTTGAAGTCAGGTGATACTGATAATATTAAAAATTATCGACCTATAGCTATCTTGTCGAATATTCCAAAAGTATTTGAGAAAATACTATATAGACACATATGTAGGGCGATGAATGGTAATATATCTGATAGTCAGCATGGATTCATTAAAAGACGATCGACATCTACCAATCTTTTGACATTTACTGAATTTACTATAAATTCATTGCGAAATAATGCTCAGGTTGATGTAATCTACACAGACTTCGCGAAAGTATTCAACAGCGTGAATCATTCTGGACTCATCCGCAAACTCATATACAACTTCAATTTTCCTCAAGAGTTAACTGACCTTATTCTCTCGTATTTGACAAATCGTAATCTGTATGTTTACTTGAATAACTATAAATCACTTCCCTTTACTGCCGCATCTGGTGTTCCCAGCCACTTCTATTTAATTTATTTATCAATGATATCACTGATTCTAGATTATATCAATCACTCCCAATGCTTGCTCTATGCTGATGATATTAAAATCTATAAAATAATAAATTCTGCACATGATTGCAATCTGCTGCAAGAAGATATTGATAGTCTGTTAAGTTGGTCTTCAACCTACAAACTTCCATTTAATATTAGTAAATGCAATGTAATGACATACTCTATGAAAGAACACCTCGTTCATAATTATGTTATGAGCGATACTAAATTGTCTAGGATTACACGGTGCAAGGATCTAGGTGTTCTTTTTGATCCAAAATGTCATTTTAATTATCATGTGAATGAAATTGTCAGGTCATCGTATAGAAGTTTGGGATTTATTATAAGAAATTGTCGCCATATTCACAACCGTCTTACTCTAATGTCTTTATACAACTGTTCCATCCGTGCAAAAGTAGAATATATTTTTTTAATTTGGAATCCATTGTACAAAAATTCAAGAAGGGTAAAGAGGCAGTTCAAAGAAAATTCCTCAGATACTGTTGGCATAAATTCAATTTGTTTGCTACTTTGAATGATGATTTTCACTACTCTAAAGCCCTTATGGAATTCAATCTACTGTCATTGGAAAATATTAGAGTTTTACAATCATGTGTATTCCTTTTCAAATTAATTTAAAATATGATCAATGATTCCAACTTTCTGTCATCTATAGAGTTTTGTATTCCTTGCACCAGTAATACTAGACAAAAGTGCCTCTCTGCTCTTCAAATGGTTAGAGCCGATTACATTAGTAAGGACACTGATATTAATATTGGATTCGACAATCTTGCAACATTTAAATGTAAAATTCACTTGTACTTGAGTAACTTAAACTAAAGAATTTTGTATATTATTCATTATTATATAATTGGTCGTTTCGCTATTATTGTTCATTTCGAAATTTGTTTATTTATTTGTTACGCTAGCTCACTTTTTTCTTATGTATATTTTTGTCATATATTATAACCCTCTGTAATTGGGACATTAGTCCTGTAGGGTGGTTCTTCTAATAAATAAATAAATAAATAAATAAATATATATATATATATATATATATATATATATATATATATATATATATATACATGTATATATATATATATATTTATATATATATATATATATACATGTATATATATATATATATATTTATATATATATATATATACATATATATATATACATGTATATATATATATATTTATATATATATACATATATATATATATATTATTATTATTATTATCATTTTAAATCGGTTAGTACCCTTTCGGGTGTCGCGATTAGTTCATAACTTTATTTAATATTGTTGATCAGTTCTTTCCAGTCTTTTCTGTTCTTTGCTTTTGTTCTTGCTTCTTGCGTACTGATGTTATTTTTGTTTAATATCTCTTCTATGCTGTCTTCCCATGTCTTCATTGGCCTGCCTCTTTTTTTCTTCTTAAATATATATATATATATTTATATATATATATATATATATATATATATATATATATATATATATATATATATATATATATATATATATATATATATATATATCTATTCCCTTTTCCACCACCGACTGTGCACACCTATCACAGAAAGTCACCGCACGCCACTGCCATTACTAAACCTTTAAAATTTCGAGCTAGGAAAAAATAAACAAATTAATTTTGACTGTACTTCCATATTATTCACTCACATTTTCTATTCCAGGCAGCTTCAACAAGATTATCCAATTTTAAAATTCAGTTGAATGAAATTAAATTATTACAACTATATTCTACCAGTGCGGAACCGTGGCTTTTGGATATTTTGAACATGATATTTTAATTCAGATTACCAAGAAATTTTCAGTAAATTTAGACGAGAACTATGTCAATCACAATATCGTTTCCTTAGTTACCCACTACTACTGCCGTCAAACTGACATTTATGAAAGAAAAAGTATTCATAAAAGACTCACTATACGTCTATTGCATATCTTATGTGGCTCCGCTCTATCGGTTAAATTTTACATCCATACGGTAGCATGTCAAATTTATCAAGCGTCATTTTTGTACGTCATATTTATTTGGTGAGCATAAAAAGAATGGAATCATTAAAAAAAAATGTTATGTGTTTGGATGTAAACGCTCTAACACAAGCACGGTTTTAATATCTGTCTGCCGTGGTTTTAGCCGTATTTTTTTTGCCAATTTGCATATGGCTATTTTAATATACAGGTATAGCATTTGATCAATCGACATGCATGTATTTGATAAATTTCTCATTTAAAATTTTACTCCACTTGCGTGTTGACTGCCATCACTTTAGCCACAAGCAAACAGTCAACAATTTACCGTGTTTCTCAAGAATAAATAATTGAATGTATGAATATACAATAAATCAGACCAAGCTTTTACGCTGTGATACCATAAAAATGATTGAGGAGTTACATTTGATGCAAAACTGCAATCCATCAACCACATTGATACAATCTACAAATCAGCTATTCGAATGTTAGGACATTTTGACAATTTGCTCCCTCTATTATTGCATTATTCGATCTAAACTGGATTATTGTTGCATCATATGGAATCCAATATATGAGGTACATCAGGATCGTATCGAGAGTATACCAAAAAATTTCTTAAGCTCCTGTATTCCAGAATTTACCGCTCCTTCACTGATTTTCGACCAAAGAGTATTGAAATTTGATATTTAAGTCTGCTGCAATATCTAAGTGATTGCCTACTATTCTCATAACAATCGACTGAACCGAAAGTACACTTCAGCTGAATTTTTTCTCCAATTTTGCGCATAAATACAGTTTTGTCAGCCGTAGAATATTAGAAATCAGTATTTAGGAATATTGCTGCATGATAATGATGATCTTTTGTTTCCATAGCAGCCGACTAAGCCGAAGGCGCACTTTACTTGACCGATTTTTATAGTTTTTTTGAAAATCCGAAACGATTAGCCATGAGAAGATGAGATTTTGTGTTTGATTATCGTATGCAAAAAATATATCCAATAATGTACAAGTGAGTCACGTGATGTCAGATTTTTCTCATTTGCACTACAAGCTTTTAATAGTTATTTACATAATTAGTTATGAAAAGTGACATATTGTTTGACGAAACGTAATATTTGCCAAAACGAGCGTAGCGAGTTTTGCAAATTATGTGAGTCAAACAATATGTCTTTTCATAACGTATTCTGTACAAAATTTTATCTAATTCCGTCAGAATAATTTTATCTAGATTTTTGAATAAAAACATCTCTCAAGTTACATCACAAAATTCAGATGACTGTGATTCATGACCATCTATTGCTAGGCTACAGAAACAAAAGTGCACTGAAATAAACAAATATTGAGTTTTCACAAATGTCAGAATAATTTTTAAAAATGCTCTCAAGCAGTGATATCTTGAGTGATATAGTACCCTTTGATATTAAAGACTTTGCCAATGCTGCATACTGTGAATATTAAATTTTTCTTTTATTTGTACGCAGGTAAATATAATTGATTAGCTCTGAAACATGGCGAGTTATGTAAAGTCATTACGTAACTACTTTACGCAACTGTTGCATGACAGTTATGAAAAATGGGACGTTGCATAACGTCAGAAATTGATGTAAAATTTGATTTTTCAAAAAGGAATTAGATAAAATTATTTGATGTAACAGCGTATTAGGTATATTGAAGTGAGCTATGAAAAAAAAGAAAGGTTGTTGTTTTGGAATGTAAATTTTGTGTATCTTCAACGTTTAATGTATTATTGCATTTTTACTATGTTTAATAAATAAATCCTGCGTTACTGCGAAGTTACTTTCGTATTTCTTTGTTCTAACTCTACAGGTCATCGGCCCAGGACTAGGCTAATAACTGCAAACTCGAAAAAAGCAAAATTAATACATATATATATATATATATATATATATATATATATATATATATATATATATATATATATATATATACATATATATATATATATATATATATATATATATATATATATATATATATATATATATATATATATATATATATATATATATATATATATATATATATATGTTATGATGTTTATTGGGTAGTCAGTCTTTAATTATTCAAAAATTCTCATTTATTTCAATGACCCAAGCTTTCACCAATAATTTTTTGGCTTCTTCAGGGGACTAAAGTAATGTAAACAATAAGACAGTTAAATCAAATTGACAAGTAAAACGGATAAACTTCAACTTACAGAAAAATAGAGAATTAATAATCACAAACATTGAGAAAACTAACAATTGGACAAGAGTAAACCAACCATAAAAAACCATCAAAAACTCTTGAAAAATCAATAAATAAAAAAGGATGGAGGAATAAAATAACTGACGATGATAAAAATATAAAAATATATATTCTTCGCACAACATGTGTAGAATTTGATAGATAAATAAATGAATAATCAACAAATGAATAAATTCTTTGAAATTGAAAAAAAAAAAATAAAATAAACAAGGAGTGTCATGAATATGAACACTTGATTATATTCGAATAATATGAACTTAAATTTTGGGTATCTGTTTTTTTATTAAGAGTGTTGCTATGGAAATTTACATGATACATTTCAAGAAACAGACGTTTGACATAATTATCACTCCTGTCAAGAATTTCAACATTATCAAAATCTGGATGATGCTTGGATTTGCTAGTATGAATTGATAATGCACAACAGTTGACTTTTCTAGGATTACTACAATCACTCCTATGGGCTATAATTCTTGACTTCAAAAGCCTACATGTCTGTCCAATATAAATTGAAGTGCAGTCCTTACAACTGATTTTATAAATAACATTACTTTGATTATCAATAGATGCGGAATCTTTAAGTTTAGTGTAAAGACTTCTGATAGTGAGGTAATACTCAAATGTTATAATGGAATAATCATTCTTTAGAATTTTTCTAATTTTGTCAGATAAAAAAGGGATATATAGTAAAGATTTATAAATGACAGCATCAGAGGAAGATCGATTGCTCAAATTAGAAGGAAGAGAAATTGATAAATTGCAATCATTAATATTAGAATTGATATTGTTCAAAAAATCAATATTATTATTTCTAAAAATGTATTTATTGATAAAATGTAAGGGATAACCATTATCTAAGAAAATATATTTCAATTTTTGTAGATTTTCATGGAGATACTTATCATCAGAAATATATGAAACTCTGTTTTTCATATTAACTAAAGTATCAATTTTCTGTTTTAAATTATGTTGAGACAAAAAATGTATGTATCTCTTAGAAGATATAGGTTTCTGATACCAACTTAATTCTATTTTGTTATGAATATTCCTGATTAAAAGTACGTCCAGAAAAGCAATTTTTCTCTCAGATTCTTTCTCAATAGTGAATTTTATAGAAGAATTGTAGGAGTTAAATGTCGAAAGTAATTCAGGGATATCATCTTCCTTCACAGATAGAATGATGTCATCTACAAACTTTTTGATGAATGGAATATTAAAAGAGAGTTTAGGGATACAAGAATCAAGAAGATCATCCATAACAAACTGTGACAGGATAGGACTTATAATACTACCCATAGGACAGCCATTAGTTTGCTTATAGAATTTATTCCTGAATTGACAATAATTTGAACCAAAAATAAAGGACAGTATTTCAGAGAATTGATCCAAAGTCAGTCTACAATGTAATGAAATGATATTCCAATTCTTAAAGATGACAGAAGAAGCTAAATCTTCAGAAATGTTACTAAATAAAGAGACCACATCCAAGCTAATCAAAATATGGTCATCAGGGAGTTCAAAACCTCTAATAAATTCGGAAAAATGGAATGAATCTTTAACATAATAAGGATTATCAGCATTATAAGATTTAGAAAGTATATTAGTTAAAAAAGAACATAGTTTTGTATTAGGAGAATTAATAGAGGATATGACTGGACGTAAAGATAAAGAAGGCTTATGAATTTTGGGAGCACCATAAAATTTTGGGGACACTGCATTATAAAAAAATAATTCTTTAGCTTCTTTATCAGTAACAAGTTTTTTTGATTTCAGGTTTGTAACTAATTTATTAGATTTATGTTGTAAAGAAAATGTCGGATCACGTGGAAGTAAAGTGTAGGAGGAAGTATCATTTAGAATTTCTTCAGACTTTGCTTCATATTCACATCTGTCCATGATAACTGTATTTCCACCCTTGTCAGATTGAGTAACAATTATGTCATTATTGTTTTTCAAAAATTTTTTTGTACGAATATATAAATTTTGAATCAAAGAGATTCTATTTTGATTATTATTCAAAGAATTTATATAATTTGTGATTATATTAGTAACAGATGCCCTAGCAGAGTTCTTAGAAATATCATCAAAAGTATTAATTATATTTTCAACATCAGCAATCAAATATCTTATTTTTACTTGACTAGAAATAGGTTCAACGCAAAATTTAGATCCAAGACTAAGAAATTTCATAGCAAAAAAAGGTAATTGATGACTACTTATATTTTTTATCCATGCATTACTTGTTTTTATAGAATTAAGTTTTTTATTCTCCAAATTATTATATTTACCTATCATTCCAGTTTTTGATGACTTATAGAATTTATTATATCCTGAAACCATTCTTTTCTCATAATTATTAAAAATATGATTTGGAACTTTCATAAATAACTCTTGTCTAGTTTTACAAATTGAATTATTCAAAATTTGGATTTTTGATATTGTGATTGATATTTCAATATTCAACAATTTATGATTCACACTTTATTGTAAATCAATTAGAGATCTTGTAATTTTTGAACTAGTTGATTCCAAAATGAGATTATGAACAAGCGTAAAAGTCAACTGTTGTGCATTATCAATTCATACTAGCAAATCCAAGCATCATCCAGATTTTGATAATCACAGAACAAAACTACTAAAGAAGAAGCGAAACGCCCACTTTATCCCAAACTTAGCATATTACTGTCAGCGCCATCTATCCGCGGTCCTATTGAACTACTGTAATAGCGCGCGAATACGAATCTAGGTACCTGTTAAATTTTACACAAAAATTTTCTTAAGATTTTTATTTATGATTCAAGTTTTCATGACTCAAACATGAGAAATATGAATTGAATCATGATAACTAGAATCACAAATCACAAAATGAATAAATACGAGTAAAAATAAATTAAATACAATCACAGAATTTGGAGTAATGATAATATTTTCAAATTTCAACATTTATATAATAGCAAATAGTCTTGTATCTGGAAATAATTCAATTACATTATTTAGAAAACTATATATAGATATAGTTCATCTTACAAAATCACGAAAATGATGTCCGCCTGTCTGTCCGTAGAGGATTCCATTTTAGTCTCGTGTTTTCTACATGGAGAAAATAAAATCGCGATATTATATTACGATGCAGTTCTTGTAAAACATGACACTCTGCGTCGCAAACTAATGTAGGTGTTTTTTCGATAAAATTCATAATTCTTGAGTTATGGGGTTTTCCTATGGTATTCATTTGGTAAATACGGATTTATTATTCGTATGTTTCTCTCCAAGTTCCTGCATTATCAAAAGTGTATTCTCATGGAAGTTAGAATTTTGTGTTGAAATGAGCTCTTACACATTTTCAGATATAAATTAAGTTTCATATTTTATGGGATTTTTCTGGTACCCTGAATAGATATATATATATATATATATATATATATATATATATATATATATATATATATATATATATATATATATATAATCAGTTACTCTGTCTACCCTTAGTTAGGGTGTAGAGTTTTATTCTGTTATTTATTTTCTACAAAGTTTTTCCTTAGTACTTTGTTGTTTGCTAGTTGATGTGCCGTTTTGGTTGCTGTTTCTCTCTCTTTAAGAATTTCTTCTATTGTATCATCCCATGTTCTTTGAGGTTTTCCTCTGTTTCTTTTTCCTGTTGTGCGGGATTTCCATATTGTTTTCACTATTCTAGTTTGGGGAAGTCTGATGACATGTCCGAACCAATTTAACTGCTTTTCATCTATCAATTGCTTCACAGGCTTTACTTCGAGTTGGCTTCTAATGACTACGTTTCTTATCCGGTCTAGCTTTGTTACTCCTGCTATAGCTCTTAGGCATTTCATTTCTATTGCTTGGATTTTACTGCTCTGTCTTTGATTAAGTACCCATGTCTCGCTACCATATAAAAGCGTCGGTATTATTATCGTCTTGTATACTGTCAGTTTTGTCACGGTTGATATATTTCTATTTTTGAAAAATGCCATTTTTAAGTTGTGGTATATAATATTTGTCATTTGTATTCTGTTGTTGATCTCTTCTTCAAAGCCTCCTTGTCCCTCAGGTACTTGAAACTTTGAACCTGCTGTATTTTCCTGTTGGCAATGTGCAATTCTATGATTTTGTTTTCCTTTCCTATTACCATCACTTTGGTTTTTTCTGTGTTGATGTTCATATTTGCTCTTTGTAGCTCTTCTTGCCAAATTGTTATATTGGTTTGTAAAGTTGTTTCTGTGTTTCCAAATATGACCATATCGTCTGCAAATTAGAGCTCCGCTGCCTCGATTTTATTAAGGTTTAAGTATCCAATGGCTGACTTCTTTGTTCTTTGTTTCGTTTTCTTTAATATGTTATCCATATATATTATGAACAAGAGTGGACTCAGATTACCACCTTGTTTAAGCCCCTGGTACGTTCTGAATTCTTCTGAAATACAATTGCCAGTACGTATGTAGTTTCTTGTATTTTTATATATATTTTGTATAGCTCTTGACAATTTATTTCCTACTTTCATTTCATTTAAGATCTTCCATAATAATTCTCTATTTACCCTATCAAACGCTTTTTCAATATCAATAAAGCATAAATATATATGTTTGTTGTATAATATGTTTCTTTCTATCATTTGTCTGACACTGAAGATGTGGTCCTGTGTGCAATACCCTCGTCTAAAACCGCTTTGTGGCTCTTCCAGTTTGTTCTCTATTCTCTTTGTTAGTTTATTTGTCAGTATTGCTTTATATACTTTAGCAGTTATGCATAACAGTGATATACCTCGGTAGTTTGAGCAGTTTGTAGTGTCTCCTTTCTTATGTATTTGCATAATCACTGTTTTCTCCCAGTCTGTTGGTATGCTTTCACCGTTCCATATTTTATTGAATAAATAACATCTCTAAACCTTCATTTCCTATATATTTTATTTGTTCGGGTTTGATATCATCGTATCCTGGGGCTTTACCTGTTTTTATTTTTCGTATTGCTTCATTTATTTCATCCATTGTTATTTCGCCTTCATCTTCTTCATTCACAACGATTGTTTGGGTTGTATTGCCTGTCCCATTTATATCGGTATCTAGTAGCTCTTGAAAATATTCTTTCCATTATATCAATTTCGTTATCAATCATATGCTTAGCCTTGTTCTTCATTTGTTTCAAGGGAGTTTCCTTTTTTTTACGCAAGTTCTTTGTCACTTTATAGAATAGTTTCTTATTTTCTCTGTGGTTTATTTCCAATTGCTTACCAAATTCATTCCACTCTTCTTTTTTGTTCCGTTGGACTAGTTCTTTTACCTTCTTTCGTTGTGTCTTGTATTTATCGTAGTTGATTTGATTCTTGCAATTGATATATTCTTTCCATTTCTGATTCTTCTTTTTAATCTCGTTTCTCAACTCCTCACTCCACCATTGTATTCGTTTCTTTTTAGTCGTCCTATTTATTGTACCACAAGTGATCTTTGCTGCTTTGTCTGTAATGTTGGTCAACATATTCCATATCGTTTCAACATTCAGGTTCTCATAGTTCTCGATACTTGTAATTTGTTCCTGAACTATTTGTTCGTATTTCTCTCTAAACTCTTCATTTTTCAGTTTGTATGTTCTAATTGAATCTTTTCCTTTTCTTTGTAGAGTGTTATAGACTTGTTACTTGATTCTTTCGAATTTTCAATTTAGCTTCTACCAGATAATGATCACTACCTATTTCATATCCTCGTTTTACTCGCACATCTTTTATTTTTTGTTTATCGTTCTTTCTAACTATAATATAATCAATTATTGATTTTTCTTTCCTACTTATGACTTCCCTAGTGTATTTATGGATCTCTTTATGAGAGAAAAAGGTGTTCGTTATTATTAAATCATTCACGATGCAAAAATCGATGAGCCTAATTCCATTATTGTTTCTTGTTTTTTCTCCAAAAATGCCCATTGTTGTCTCTATACCTTGATTACTATTTCCGACTCTGGCATTGAAATCTCCTACTATAATAACTGGCTCCAGTATTTCCTCCACTATATTTTGCATTTCTTCCCAGAAAGTGTTTTTTTTTATTGCTGATCTCATCGTCGTTTGGCCCGTATATCACTAATATCGTTGTTTTTATTTTTTCTATTTCTATTGTAATAGATAGCGCTCTTTGGTTATAAAAGTTCCAATAGAGTATTTTACTTACTAATGATTCTCTTATGAGACATGCTACTCCTTCTTTTGCATTTTCTTCTTGTGTTACACCGCTGTAGATTAGCATATGCCCTTTAAGTGATTGTTTACTTTTTTCCTTCTTTTTTGTTTCTGTAATACCGAGTATACTGATTCCTGACTTTTCAAATTCTGCAATAAGTTCTGACTCTTTCCCTTTTATACTTCTGATGTTCCATGTTCCGATTTTTATTGTTTCGTATTGTGTTGATTTCCTCAAGTTGTTCTTATCGTTTTCCAGTTTCATTTCCAGTTTGCTAGCTATAGTCGTCTCCGATATTGACAATGGATTTGTTTTGCTTAGTTTTTTGATTTGGGTTGCTTTTTGATAAGACTTTGTTCTAGTTTCTCCTCTAATTGGCCATTTTGTTTGTTCCGTACCAAAGTTCTGCCGTTGATGATTATTTTCATGTATCCGATTTTTGCCGTATTCCCTTTCAATTTCTCTTCCTTACTTCGCTGTCTAATTGCCGCTTGGATTTTTCTTTCTTCTTTCGTTAGGTCGTCTTCAATGTAAATTCTCTTATTTCCCAATTTATATTTGTTCTCCATTATTTAAATTTTCAGATATAAATTAAGTTTCATATTTTATGGGATTTTTCTGGTACCCTGAATAGATGCTGCTTCATTTATGAATTTTCATAAATTGAGACGTTCTGCGGCGAGAGTTACTCTTGAATACATATCTATCTGTTTTTTCTTATGGAGGATCATCAATGTGACATTTTATTCCTGTTTTTCAAGTTTGTCTTGACGGTATTCTGCTACAAAAAAGAGATTCAAATTCCAGACCATTTTCTCCCAAACAAGCAAGGCAAAGGTACTAAAAATACACAAATTGTATATTAACATCTTATTTATTCATGTGACACTCAAAATCACTTACCACCATAATTGACACTTAGGACTCTTTGCAGCTCACTTTGAAGCAAATTCAAGCCAAACAATTCAAAAATTCAAAAATGAAATCACTTGATCATAAATCTCTAATAGTACTGTAGGACCGCGTATAGATGGCAGGAGAATAATATGATAAATTCAAATCATATTCTCGTTTCGCTAGCCTGTTGATAATGTTGAAATTCTTGACAGGAGTGATAATTATGTCAAACGTCTGTTTCTTGAAATGTATCATGTAAATTTCCATAGCAACACTCTTAATAAAAAAACAGATACCCAAAATTTAAGTTCATATTATTCGAATATAATCAAGTGTTCATATTCATGACACTCCTTGTTTTTTTTTTTTTTTTTTTTCAATTCCAAAGAATTTATTCATTTGTTGATTATTAATTTATTTATCTATCAAATTCTACACATGTTTTGCGAAGAATATATATTTTTATATTTTTATCATCGTCAGTTATTTTATTCCTCCATCCTTTTTTATTTATTGATTTTTCAAGAGTTTTTGATGGTTTTTTATGGTTGGTTTACTCTTGTCTAGTTGTTAGTTTTCTCAATGTTTGTGATTATTAATTCTCTATTTTTCTGTAAGTTGAAGTTTATCCGTTTTTACTTGTCAATTTGATTTAACTGTCTTATTGTTTACATTACTTTAGTCCCCTGAAGAAGCCAAAAATTATTGGTGAAAGCTTGGGTCATTGAAATAAATGAGAATTTTTGAATAATTAAAGACTGACTACCCAATAAACATCATAACATATAATATTTACAGTCGATAAACAACAATTTTCTTATATATATATATATATATATATATATATATATATATATATATATATATCAATTTTGAAACTTAACCAAGTGTTTTACACTATTTTTATATATATATATATATATATATATATATATATAAATAATAAAAAACACTTGGTTAAGTTTCAAAATTGATATATTAATTTCTTTATACGTATTACGGTTTTTACACCATCATCAGAAGTACAATAATTTCCACATAAAATTACAATTGCCTCAAATACTAAACAAAGGTACATAAAATAGTAGGGTGAGAAGACAGTAGGAGTTTCTATAGGGGTTTAACAAGAGGTGATTTGTACAAATCAAGCTGTTCATTCATCAAATTTTTCTTGCTTTCTGAATTTCCAAACATTCTAATAAATTAAGTTTGAAACCACGTTTTTGAAAATGGAGGACTTTTACGCAAGTTGCATCAAAAGTATGATTTAGAGACAGCATGTGTTTGGCTACGTTAGAATTACTGGGGTTATTCAATCTGTGAGCTCTCTCGTGTTCCTAGAATCTAGTGTTAAAACTCCTAGATGTCTTCCCAATATATATGCGATCACAGCTTTTACAATTAATTTGGTATACACCCAATTGTTCTGATATACATTTGTTACTGAATTTATTATTAATTAGGAATCTACCTGTAGTTCTTTGGTTATAATAAGCTGGTACAGTTCCACAATTCTTGAGAATTTTTGAAGTTTCAAAACTACATTTATTTATAAAATGATTTTTCTATACTTAGATGGATATATAGCTTTGAGACAAATCTGTTTTTGTTTTTTGTATAGTATTTTATCTATTATTTGCTTGTTATAACCGTTATTAATTGCTATATCATAAATAACATTTAATTCTTTATTGAAATCCAGTTCTGTCATTGGTATGTTTACTAATGTATAAAGTAATTAATATATCAATTTTGAAACTTAACCAAGTGTTTTTTATTATTTTTATTCAATATGTTTCAACAAGTGCCAACAGCTTACTCACCAAATATATATATATATATATATATATATATATATATATATATATATATATATATATATATATATATATATATATATATATATATATATACGAATTAATAGAAATTGTATTGGGTATTCAGCCTAAGATTCTCATTTATTACAAGACCCTAGCTTTCCCCTCCAATAGGGAATATGCATGAAATTTAAATTTGGTTCGAATATTTTTTTTCCGAATTTATATTGGCCGGACTTTTGTACTTCACCATCATTTTGGTATTTAATATCTTTTTTATTACTCAAAATTAATAAATAAAAATGCAAATTAAGCGCGGGATATTCAAATTTCCAAAACGCAACACCATTGGTTAAAACGAAATGTGACGTCAGATACCACTAATACTGCTTACATTTGTATGGCATTGCAGGCTTTTGATTAGCAAACATAGTAATTAATAACGTGTGTGTTGTAAATTCATTTATTGTTTATGTGTAATTTTAGCATCCTAGTGAGATTATAAATCATTAAGACAGTGGTTTTGTAAAAGCACAATCGGATAATCTGTCAAGAATAGATTTATCCATGATGTCGTCTTAATTTCTTTAAATCCAAATTTTACGTCCGCTGAAGTAAAAAGAGTGAACACTGCAAAGTAATTATTCAATAATAACTCATTATGTACGCTATTTCAATAAATACAATCCGAAATATGATGAGCAGTAAACGATGCCGCATACATACACTGAATTTTATTGGTAAAACTAATTACATTTAGAGTACGTCCCACTTAATGACCGCAACGCTCACGCTCACGCTCACGACCGCGGTTTTTGCTGTTCCACTTACTCATGGTCGATGTGGCTAGTGCTTCAAGTGGAACGATGCGAGTGTCTGTTAAATGTCAAATAAACTGACAATTTTTGGTTAGAATCGAAAAGTAAATCATAAATAAGATTAAACTAGCCTGTAGCAAAAAGGATATACGAATGAAATAAATCCAATATGCCTGTGTAAATTAATCGCTCTTGAATAATATATAATGATAATGAGAGACCATGAAATTATCTGTTATATGACAAATGGAAAATCTTGAATCAATCGACATAGCTTGGAATCGAAAGTACAAATTGGAAAGGCATCTTCTTATTTAATTTGGACTTCTTGGCGATTTATTCAATAATGAACACAACGACCGCTTCGACCCACCTTTAAATCGCGGGCGTAGGGAGCTTGAAGTAGTCGAGATCAATGACGTCATCTATGACGTATTTATCATGAACGTCAAGATCGCCATCGTCTTGCGGAACGATTATTGAGGGAACATGAGCGTTGCGGCAGTCTAGAGGAACGTACCCATATGTTATTCATGATCTGTCAATTTTTTTATGATACTTTATATCTTCTGATAACCTTACATCATTTCTTACGTATTTTAAAACCTGTCTGGATTGGAAAAAAGACTTTATAAAGTACATTTCTGATAGTATTTTGCATTCAGGCACAATACAATACTTATAAACTGACTTTTGACTTTTTTTAATGCTGAAATAAGTTTAGAACGAAAGCACCTCTAGTAAACAATGGATTTTAATGTCATTGGACATGTTATTTGACGTCATCCATAGAGCACGCGAAAATGGCGGCGTTTAAACAGCTCAAAATTATTCTCAATTTTAAATATTTTTTTAAACTTGATTACAGCACTTTTGAACATGATTTATATTTTTTACTGTGTTATAACGATGTAATCAGTGAATTAAAAATATTAAAAAAAGTCATGAATATTCCCTATTGGAGGCTTCAGCAGGGGAACTTAATCAGAAACAATAAGACAGTTAACATAAAAAAGCAATAAAGTTGGTAAATAATATCATAACTCACACAAAAGTATGTGCACCTTTGCGACATCCTTTATAATAATATGTATGTATGTATATATATATATATATATATATATATATATATATATATATATATATATATATATATATATATATATATATATATATATATATATATATATATATAACTTTTATAATTCAAATCGCAAGATTTGTTTTTAAAAAGAAATCTTTATTTCTCACACAAGCAACTTTGATGTTAACAATTAGAATACAACAATTCATCTGTCTTACCACCGAGTTCTTGCATATACTTATAATGTTACATTACCTGCAATGAACTCTGTGATGATAAGGAGAATAGCAAAGGAATTAAATCATCATTCGATCGTATTACAAAGTGTGACAGAATGTGTCTTTACATAACTTATATATATATATATATATATATATATATATATATATATATATATATATATATATATATATATATATATATATATATATATATATATATATATATATATATATATATACTGAATGTAAATCTAGTTGGCGAATCCGTAATAAGCCAGACGGTTGAATGAAAGTAAATAATTTTTTTTTTTTTTTTTTTTTTTTTTTTTTTTTTTTTTTTTTTTTTTTTTTTTTTTTTTAATTTGTCCTCCATTGTCAAAGACACAAAAATGTGTCGTCTTTGGAGCGTACAGCAAACTTGACAAAAATGCAAAGAATCTTGTACAGTGTTGGGAGACTTACTCAGTTGTCTCAGCGTGGTGTAGTGGTTATCACGCATGACCGGAATTCATGAGATCTCGGGTTCGAATCCCGGCGCTGTACAAGACTTTTTCAAAAATTAATTTACTTATATATATATATATATATATATATATATATATATATATATATATATATATATATATATATATATATATATATATATATATATATATATATATATATATATATATATATATATATATATATATTCATTTACATATTCAAGTGACTCGGTCCTCCGCTAGTAGACCATTTACATTGAATAGGTCATCCGGGTGCGATAAGTCGCCCATATATGGAGGACCGATCGATTTCAATGCTAAACTGCTTGTTTCGGGTCCTAGATTATCCAGGCCAAATTCTAGAAGGATGACATAAAGCGGTTTTTTCGAGATTTTGTATATTTTAGTTCAAGACTTTGCCGCTTCTACCATCGGCGCCACCGTGGCGTGTATATTCTATGTGTATATATGGTATCCGTTCCATGGTGAAACGGTCATCCAAAGTATATATAATTGCAGATATACGTAAGATAGGTCTTCCGAAAATCGGCAACACTGTATTCATATCAGACTGCACACATTCTAACAAAAACACTCACTTCACTCTGGGATAGTAGAGGACTCAAAATAAGAATTCAACTGTCTGAATTGTAAAATAAACCTGAGTACTGTAACTGAGTGTAATTCATTGTGTATAATTCTTTCGATATATTTTTGCTGTTAGTCAAAATATTTGTATTCAAAACAGAATTCTCATTTTATTGACGAGACATATCATATATTTGATGATGTTATCGATGAGGGCCGCCAGATTCAAAATAGATGAAATTTTGGGAATAGCTTCTATTAAACATAGGGACTATAAGAGAGATAGTGACAAGTGACAAGTGGCATTGAAATTACTGTTTTCATACTGATTTATTCGATACAACTATAAAAGAGTGTTCATGTGCTACAATGGATGTGAGTTAGCTCGCTGTGCTCACACTTTCAGAAATTATTCGAGAATTTTACCGAATTGCATTGCGCGCGCATGTGTTACAGAACTTGAACACCAGATAGCCATGGAGGATGCACCAAACTCATCTTGGGCCGAAATCCAGAATTGCGCAGTGCAATTTGATAAAACTTCTAGCCCACAATCATTGTTACATACGGACACTTCTTCATAGACTGTATTTCTGTCCAATATTAATGATTCCAAGGTCATACGAGCTTGGTCTCCTTCACTTGTTATAATATTTCTCATCATTCCCATACCTAGTAGAAGCTTTTCTCAAAATTTCACCCATTTTGAGCTGGCACCTCTCATAGACATAATGACCATATATCTTGATATCTTGAATTACAAACTGCAACTTTCCACCATTCCCACAATTTATCATTATATTTGGAGATTCAACGATTTTTCATTTGTATTCAAAAATAATGCTAAGGAATCCTGAATTGATTAGAAGTACCTCATTGATTAAAACAATGTTATAGTCATCACTACGTGTGAGGTTTGTAGAAAATTGCATTTGGAAATATAACTTAGCTCTCAATAAATTATACTGAAATTTAAAATCTGTTTATACTAAATTGAATCCATTATGAGTTCGTTATTCACCAAAATCTTTGATTATGCTTTTACAAGTGATTGAAAGAAACCGGGATAAGTGATTATTTTTTTGATTATTAATTTTAGCTCATGGTTTGAATGAGAATGTAGCAGGTGAATTTGAATGTCACTTTTCAATGTGAAAATATCCAAATTTTTACTCCTTGTGTATCCGGAAATGATGTCATCTATGATTTTTTAAAGAGAATGATACGTTTTTTAGATTATTTTCGGAAAGTATGTTTTATTAGCTTCCCAACAATGCCTTACATTCAAAATTCTTTCAAAGATGTTTATGCGATGTCTCATTTGTTTTAAATACGAGCTGATCAATGATATTGCAAACAATAACCAGAAAAATCATCCAAATCTTAATGAACGGACAAAACTGAAGTTGACTATGAATTCAACAGATTGAGCACTCAGATACCGAAGTATAAAAATAATGGGAAGAATAATAACAAATGGGGATAAAAAAAAACCTACCGGAAACGTAGCCAAGCTTTTTGGGTTTAGTATCTCGAGAGGATCATCAGAAGTACATTATTTAGTGGGTATTTGAAGTTACTCTATTTGTCAGATTCGTGGCAAATTTCAATTCCGTCCGTTAACTACTATTCAGTCAAAGATATTATCAGGAATTAGGAAAATAATGAAGAATAAGAATCATTAACAATGACATATTCTAGAGATTATTCAATAGTTATATCCCAAATGCACGGCAAATACCTGAATGTGCACGAGAGAAAATATTCTGATCGTATTTGCCGTGCACGAGGGATATATAGGAAGAATATCTCTCCAGCAAAATTTCAAAATTGATACTATATTTTTAAATATCAATTGATTTATTTGCTTCCGAATCTTCAAAATAATATTCATATCAAGTGACACATGAATAAATGAAATAATTTTCTTAGATACTTCAACAAAAATCTGAAAGTATCCTTGGATTCACAAATAAACAAATTCAAAATTTCCTCACCTTGTCATTATTTCACATTGAAAAATGTTTCATCAGCAATTTGGGAATGAATCTTGAGAATTAATAAACAGGAAGATAGAAGATATAACTCCTATTAACGGAAGGAAATCAATTTGTTCTTGTTGGAAATTATTTGAATATTTTTGTATTGAAAAAGACTACGTGTTGGGCGAAAATGTATCTGCGGTGAAATTGGCCGAGATATTGAAAGAATATAGTTATATGAAAAAACGTAATGCTTCAGATCACAAGAAAGTTCTATTAGCTCTTATTTGAAGATGAATTTTGAACATCATAAAAATTTAATTTCGAGAATGCAGAATCAAGAGATAGAATTGAATGAAATCAACATTAACTCATAAAATTGAGACAATACTGAAACTATTAATTACAGTAACTGTGTTTTTAACTGTACTGATTTGAATTTTAATCAATAAATATTTGAGAAAAGCACTTTTGAAAATACTCACTGATATTCGATTTTTATTATTCGCAATTGAAGAAATTCTGCAATATGATTAGTTAAAAATTTTCGAGGGATGTATTCGACAATATCAACTAGCATGTAGCAAAAGAACTTGATATAGAAACTATGATAAAATTGAAGAAGTTTTGAAAAACATAAATTAAAGCCTTTTAAATTTCATTTCTTATACATATAAAAGAGAATTGTAATCAGAGAGGCATAGATTTTTGTTATTGGCTGCTGTCGTTAATGGAAATGGATCAGAAAAATTTGAAAATACTGGCATGGACTGATGAAGCAAATCTTCATGTAGATGGCTTATTTAATAGAAAATTATGATCTTTGTGCATTTCAAATATTATTCAATTTTTAATTTAAAGTAATCTTCATCTGACAGTATTTGTTTTCAATTTTCTATCAACTCCTGATTCAAATAAAAATAATAGTTTTCTAATATATATTTTGTTTTGATCTTTAAATTCAAAATCACAGTTTCCTCAGTATATTGTATTTTGGATAGTAAGTAAAACATATATTAGCATTCCCCATAGATTGGATCAATTATCAATAAAATTGGTCCATGACCAAAACATTCACGACATAACCCAAATTTTACGCTTGAGCACAGAGCTTGAAAAATTCAACCATCTCATAACATCAATATCAGTAAGAGCTTCTCTTTTGAACTTTGTACAGAACACTTATGGAATATAGCTTCAAAACACCATTCCGAATATACGGCAACCATGTCGGGCTACTGATACACTGGAAATTATACTGTCAGAGGACCTAGAGCTGCAATATTGTTAGCCAGATATACTCGTGGATGTCTTATATATAGATCATTAGTTAGAGGACCTAAGTATAGCAATTTGCATGTAAATTGAAAATTCGAAAGATTTGTTTTCCACAGATATGCTATTGAACATGCATAATATTCAATATACTCTAACAATAATTAATATACATTCACTCCTTCCGCTGGATGAGTTATTGCTGGATTACATGTGGATGACTTAAATATAGTGGGATCTATATATATATATATATATATATATATATATATATATATATATATATATATATCCTTTATAATAATATATATGTATGTAAATTATGTACGGTTGTAGCCCTATTCCACACGACGGTGAAGTTAGCAGACGATTCGCAGCAGACGATTCGCACAGCGTCAAGTGTGTAGTAGCCTTACGCAGCTGAATACTGGAATTGGTTTTTTTCTTTATAATAAGAGTTTTCCGTTGCTGAAGGTGTGTATATCGTATTTTTAGGCATTCAAACTGATACGTGCTTTTAAGGACATAGATAATTTTTATATGACACGAAGACTGTGATGATAATGAGAAAACTTCAATATTCAATCTACTTTGGTGGATTCAATTGTGAATTTATCAACTTAAAAATTGATGTCAGTTGATCAATTTTCGTATGCAACATTCTTGATCACATGTGATTGTTATGCACAGTGAATATATTACTCTTCCTCCGTAGGACAGTAAGGATAAAGATAAAACTACAAGATTCACCTACTCTAGTGAATTCAATTGTTATTTTATCAAATTAAAAATTGATGTCAGTTGCTCAAATTTTACATGCAACATCCTTGATCATATTCGAGTATTATGCCGTGTGAAAATGTTACTCTACCCCCGTAGGACATCAAGGATAAAGAGAAAACTACAAGATACACCTATTCTAGTGAATTCAATTGTTATTTTAACAAATTAAAAATTGATGTCAGTTGATCAAATTTTACATGCAACATCCTTGATCATATTTGAGTATTATGCCGTGTGAAAATGTTACTCTACCCCCGTAGGACATCAAAGATAAAGAGAAAACTACAAGATACACCTACACTAGTGAATTCTATTGTTATTTTAACAAATTAAAAATTGACGTCAGTTGATCAAATTTTACATGCAACATCCTTGATCATATTCGAGTATTATGCCGTGTGAAAATGTTACTCTACCCCCGTAGGACATCAAGGATAAAGAAAAAACTACAAGATTCACCTACTCTAGTGAATTCAATTGTTATTTTATCAAATTAAAAATTGATGTCAGTTGATCAAATTCTACATGCAACATCCTTGGTCATATTTGAGTATTATGCCGTGTGAAAATGTTACTTAACCCCCGTAGGACATCAAGGATAAAGAGAAAACTACAAGATTCACCTACTCTAGTGAATTCAATTGTTATTTTAACAAATTAAAAATTGATGTCAGTTGATCAAATTTCACATGCAACATCCTTGATTATATTTGAGTATTATGCCGTGTGAAAATATTACTCTACCTCCGTAGGACAGTGAAGATATGTACTGCGAAAATGTAATACTGCTTCCGTTGAACAGTGAGGATAATAAGAATACTTCAAGATTCAACTCCTTTGGTGAATTCTATTGCTTACTTAATATATCAAAAATCGATGTCAGTGGATCCATTTTTCCCTGCATTCTCCTTAATCATAATGTAAGTTATATGCACTGCATAAATGTTCATCCCCGTAGGGCTGTGAGGATAATGAGACATATTCAAGGTCCACCTACTTCAGTGAATTTGATTGTTTATTCATCATATTAAGAATAGATGTCATTAGATCAATTTTCACATGCAATAGTCTTGATCATAGGCAAGTTTTATGCACTGTAGAATTGTTACGCCACCCCTGTAGGACAGTAAGGATAATATGAAAATTTCAAGGCTCTTCTACTTTGCTGAATTCAACTGTTTATTCATCATATTAAAAATCGATGTCAGTAGATCAATTTTTTTCTGCATCATCCTTGGTCATATGCAAGTTTTTTGCACTAGAGTAATGTTACACCACCCTCATAAAAAAGTTTGGATGATGAGAAAATTTCCAGATTCACCTACTTCGGTGAATAATTTTTCTTTCTTTTCTATGTATTTTGAGACTTGAACCTGTGCAAGTGATACCTAAAAAGTGTCAATGACTGTTCTATCTCTATAAATGATGGTCTAATCCGGTTAATGTAGCGTTAGGAATGACTTATTGCGTAGAAGATGTAATATATTTTTTGTGAAAAAGATTTCCAAATATTTATTGCAGCGAATGGTATCAAATACATCATAATGTGACTGCATGTCAATATAATTGATGGAGTAGGAAAAGAATGATTTCTGTCCCAAAATTGGGAAAATAGTGTGCTAACATTGCAAATGAAAATGAGAGAAACTGATTGTGGATATAATAATATCCAATAATAAGTAGGGCTCATCTTAATATTCTCTGATTTTTTTTGTTTTCATATTTCATGTTCATTTCAATAACAAATGAATTCACTAGAGTGGGTGAATCTTGTAGTTTTCTCTTTATCCTTGATGTCCTACGAGGGTAGAGTAACATTTTCACACGGCATAATACTCAAATATGATCAAGGATGTTGCATGTAAAATTTGATCATCTGATATCAATTTTTAATTTGATAAAATAACAATTGAATGCACTAGAGTAGGTGAATCTTGTAGTTTTCTCTTTATCCTTGATGTCCTACGGGGGTAGAGTAACATTTTCACACGGCATAATACTCGAATATGATCAAGGATATTGCATGTAAAATTTGATCAACTGACATCAATTTTTAATTTGATAAAATAACAATTGAATTCACTAGAGTGGGTGAATCTTGTAGTATTCTCTTTATCCTTGATGTCCTACGGGGGAAGAGAAACATTTTCACACGGTATAATACTCAAATATGATCAAGGATGTTGCATGTAAAATTTGATCAACTGACATCAATTTTTAATTTGATAAAATAACAATTGAATTCACTAGAGTGGGTGAATCTTGTAGTATTCTCTTTATCCTTGATGTCCTACGGGGGTAGAGTAACATTTTCACACGGCATAATACTCAAATATGATCAAGGATGTTGCATGTGAAATTTGATCAACTGGCATCAATTTTTAATTTGTTAAAATAACAATTGAACATTGAATTCACTAGAGTAGGTGAATCTTGTAGTTTTCTCTTTATCCTTGATGTCCTACGGGGGTTAAGTAACATTTTCACACGGCATAATACTCAAATATGACCAAGGATGTTGCATGTAGAATTTGATCAACTGACATCAATTTTTAATTTGATAAAATAACAATTGAATTCACTAGAGTAGGTGAATCTTGTAGTATTCTCTTTATCCTTGATGTCCTACGGGGGAAGAGAAACATTTTCACACGGCATAATACTCAAATATGATCAAGGATGTTGCATGTCAAATTTGATCAACTGACATCAATTTTTAATTTGATAAAATAACAATTGAATTCACTAGAGTGGGTGAATCTTGTAGTATTCTCTTTATCCTTGATGTCCTACGGGGGAAGAGGAACATTTTCACACGGCATAATACTCAAATATAATCAAGGATGTTGCATGTAAAATTTGATCAAGTGACATCAATTTTTAATTTGATAAAATAACAATTGAATTCTCTAGAGTGGGTGAATCTTGTAGTATTCTCTTTATCTTTGATGTCCTACGGTGGTAGAGTAACATTTCCACACGGCATGATTCTCAAATATGATCAAGGATGTTGCATGTAAAATTTGATCAACTAACATCAATTTTTAATTTGTTAAAGTAACAATTGAATTCACTAGAATAGGTGAATCTTGTAGTTTTCTCTTTATTCTTAGTGTCCTACGGAGGTAGAGTAACATTTTCACACGGCATAATACTCGAATATGATAAAGGATGTTGCATGTAGAATTTGATCAACTGACATCAATTTTTAATTTGATAAAATAACAATTGAATTCAGTAGAGTAGGTGAATCTTGTAGTATTCTCTTCATCCTTAGTGTCCTACGGGGGTAGAGTAACATTTTCACACGGCATAATACTCAAATATGACCAAGGATGTTGCATGTAGAATTTGATCAACTGACATCAATTTTTAATTTGATAAAATAACAATTGAATACACTAGAGTAGGTGAATCTTGTAGTATTCTCTTCATCCCTAATGTCCTACGAGAGTAGAGTAATATTTTTACACGGCATAATACTCGAATATGATCAAGGATGTTGCATGTGAAATTTGATCAACTGACATCAATTTTTAAATTGATAAAATAACAATTGAATTCACTAGAGTAGGTGAATCTTGTAGTTTTCTCTTTATCCTTGATGTCCTACGGGGGTAGAGTAACATTTTCACACGGCATAATACTCAAATATGATCAAGGATGTTGCATGTAAAATTTGATCAACTGACATCAATTTTTAATTTGTTAAAATAACAATTGAATTCACTAGAGTGGGTGAATCTTGTAGTATTCTCTTTATCCTTGATGTCCTAAGGGGGAAGAGAAACATTTTCACACGGCATAATACTCAAATATGATCAAGGATGTTGCATGTGAAATCTGATCAACTGACATCAATTTTTATTTTGATAAAATAACAATTGAATTCACTAGAGTGGGTGAATCTTGTAGTATTCTCTTTATCCTTGATGTCCTACGGTGGTAGAGTAACATTTTCACACGGCATGATTCTCAAATATGATCAAGGATGTTGCATGTAAAATTTGATCAACCAACATCAATTTTTAATTTGTTAAAATAACAATTGAATTCACTAGAATAGGTGAATCTTGTAGTTTTCTCTTTATCCTCAGTGTCCTACGGAGGTAGAGAAACATTTCCACACGGCATAATACTCGAATATGATGAAGGATGTTGCATGTAGAATTTGATCAACTGACATCAATTTTTAATTTGATAAAATAAAAATTGAATTCAGTAGAGTAGGTGAATCTTGTAGTATTCTCTTCATCATTAGTGTCCTACGGGGGTAGAGTAACATTTTCACACGGCATAATACTCAAATATGACCAAGGATGTTGCATGTAGAATTTGATCAACTGACATCAATTTTTAAATTGATAAAATAACAATTGAATTCACTAGAGTAGGTGAATCTTGTAGTTTTCTCTTTATCCTTGATGTCCTACGGGGGTAGAGTAACATTTTCACACGGCATAATACTCAAATATGATCAAGGATGTTGCATGTCAAATTTGATCAACTGACATCAATTTTTAATTTGTTAAAATAACAATTGAATTCACTAGAGTCGGTGAATCTTGTAGTTTTCTCTTTATCCTTAGTGTCCTACGGAGGTAGAGTAACATTTTCACACGGCATAATACTCGAATATGATCAAGGATGTTGCATGTAAAATTTGAGCAACTGACATCAATTTTTAATTTGATAAAATAACAATTGAATTCACTAGAGTGGGTGAATCTTGTAGTATTCTCTTCATCCTCAGTGTTTTACGGGGGTAGAGTAACATTTTCACACGGCATAATACTCAAATATGACCAAGGATGTTGCATGTAGAATTTGATCAACTGACATCAATTTTTAATTTGATAAAATAACAATTGAATTCACTAGAGTAGGTGAATCTTGTAGTTTTTTCTTTATCCTTGATGTCCTACGGGGGTAGAGTAACATTTTCACACGGCATAATACTCGAATATGATCAAGGATGTTGCATGTAAAATTTGATCAACTGACGTCAATTTTTAATTTGTTAAAATAACAATAGAATTCACTAGTGTAGGTGTATCTTGTAGTTTTCTCTTTATCTTTGATGTCCTACGGGGGTAGAGTAACATTTTCACACGGCATAATACTCAAATATGATCAAGGATGTTGCATGTAAAATTTGATCAACTGACATCAATTTTTAATTTGTTAAAATAACAATTGAATTCACTAGAGTAGGTGTATCTTGTAGTTTTCTCTTTATCCTTGATGTCCTACGGGGGTAGAGTAACATTTTCACACGGCATAATACTCGAATATGATCAAGGATGTTGCATGTAAAATTTGAGCAACTGACATCAATTTTTAATTTGATAAAATAACAATTGAATTCACTAGAGTAGGTGAATCTTGTAGTTTTATCTTTATCCTTACTGTCCTACGGAGGAAGAGTAATATATTCACTGTGCATAACAATCACATGTGATCAAGAATGTTGCATACGAAAATTGATCAACTGACATCAATTTTTAAGTTGATAAATTCACAATTGAATCCACCAAAGTAGATTGAATATTGAAGTTTTCTCATTATCATCACAGTCTTCGTGTCATATAAAAATTATCTATGTCCTTAAAAGCACGTATCAGTTTGAATGCCTAAAAATACGATATACACACCTTCAGCAACGGAAAACTCTTATTATAAAGAAAAAAACCAATTCCAGTATTCAGCTGCGTAAGGCTACTACACACTTGTCGCTGTGCGAATCGTCTGCTGCGAATCGTCTGCTAACTTCACCGTCGTCTATTCCACAACAATTATTATTGTGTCAGCACTTTTAACAGTACTTTTCCATTATGATAAGAAATGTAATAAAAACCCCTGAATCCTACAAAAATTGTTCATTGTTCAAGTATTCTGTATCAACATATTGTAACCACGTGTTAAATAAAATTAGTTTTTTTCAAATATTTTGAGTTAAAATATTTAATTTGTATGCATATATATACATCCTTCATGATAATATACAGGGTGTATCACGGAAAGTGAAACATAGGCGTTCAACATGGGAAATCAGATTTTCCCTGCGCATTGCTCTCCTAATTATTGGATATAGTAAAACAGAAATTTCTGCATCCGAATCAAAAAAAATATATATATATATATTTTGGGAGCCTCATAACAGCAGAAATAGAATTTGAAAATTCACAGAATTACAGCTAATCGTATAAGCCATGGAATTAGAAATAAGAGACGAACAAAAGCATAATGCTTTATACGTCAAATTATTATTATTCATTTTGACAAATTGTAATATTGTAATGAAAGATCGATATAAAAGTCATTCTCAAAAATAAATAACTATTCAAATGAAGAAAAGCTACAAATAATTGAATGGTATTGTTCTGGCAATAGTTTGATGCAAATTCGTGATTATATTAGTACTCTTTGGCGAAATCATGATATTCCGGGGATGCCTACCATTCAACGATTCATTACCAAGTTTGAGAAGACAGGTACACTCAATTTCAAGGAAGAGGAACAAAATATCGAGAACTACAATGAAAATGAAGAAAATGTTCTTGCTCTGATAGAACTAAAACATACAATGAGTGTAAGAGAAATTTCCAGGAAACTGAATACGCTATGTCAGTAGCGATGAACGCGACTCCATGCGATAGAAGTTATAAGCTCTTTACTAATACTGACTGGAGCTGTCAAAACAAATATAGAAGAGCATAAAGCCAAACTGAATTTTTGAGGCAAATAAATATGGAAAATCCTTTGAAAAAGTGGAAATAATCGGGACAACGTTTGAATTGTTGTGTTCCTGAGTGTTTGCACACACAATTGCGCAATGGTGAACTGAAATTTTATTTCCGAATTGCGAATGGGCGTGAGAAACTGTGAGAAAGTTATCTCCTCAGTTTGCTTTTATGCAATAGTACATACTATCAATCCTTGCACTTTTATGATATTTATCCAATTGTGCTGAACGATTCCAAATCATTGGCTGGTCAGTCTTGAAGCAGATACTTTTTGCGTTAATTTATATGCAAACTGCAGCTGTATGTTTGCAGTTGCAACTAATATCAACAACTTTTCGATCTAAATTTACCTGTTTTACTAAATTTTTACAGCATTCATGTAAAAGAAACACAGACTTATTAGCAAACTTTAGAAATAAGCAGTTAGTGTTTTTAAATTGTACAATATCTGTGCAGCATCAATATTAAATTATTAAAATTATATTTCAACAATATAATCATTGATTATAAATTGGAGACAAAACATCATGAATGAATCCTTATTAATGAATTTTCACTTATTTAAATGAATGATGCTTTCGAATAATTCGTTTCTGGCAAGCAAATATTAAATCATCAGGCATGAATGATTCTGATTCCTTACTGAAGAATTCTAAACACACCAACTCAAGAAGTTTCTATGATAGTCACACAGATTATTTTCAATTCATAAAAATAACTCGTAAATATCAGATGAAGTTATGTAAAATCACAGGAAAAATTAATGTTGTTTATCGATTCAATATTCAGAGAATAATTAAACAGAACACACAAAAAGTACACCCGAACGTACGTATTATTAAGTCAAGTAGAAAACTATGTTTACACTTATATTAATTTACACATATCTCGACCAATACATTATACAAATTCGGATTTGTTCCATCACTAAATGTGCCAGGCGTTTCGCGCAAAGTATCTCCCGTAATTTTACTATCTTCTTTGTTATTTTAAATTTCTTCTTCGTCGCTGACAAGAAAACTTTGTACCAATTTTTTTCCTTTGCTCAAACTTTTGGAGCTAAATATAGGTAAATCAATTTCTTGAGACCCGCATCGAAGTACTACTGTCATTGTGAAAAACTTTCTGCTAATTCTGAGTGCCAGTTTTACAAATTACATGAATACGTCAAAATTTCTTGATTGTCACGATTTTAAATATATTAGTAAATAGATGCCGAGTGTCGCCACCAGGACGGCGCTCGCGCCGCGCATAACGCTACTGACATAGCGTATATTCATTTTATGACAGTTCATAGAATTCTTAAGAAACATAAATCCATTCCTTTCAAATTTCAAAATCATCAACATCTTTTGGAACGAGATTTTGAAGTGCGTGCATCATTCTGTGAAATAATGATGGAGAAGTCAAATTATGATAGAGACTTCTTGAGGAATATTTTATTCTCAGATGAATGCACATTTACCATGAATGGCAAACCCAATGGTCATAATTACCGATATTGGTCCAAGAATAATCCACATAACGTTATACAGTCCCGGACACAATATCGACAAACTGTGAATGTATGGGCAGGAATTTATAGAAATAATAGGCCCGTTCTTTATTACAAGAATAAATTCGGAGTCGTATTTGAATTTATTGATGAATATAGTTGGACCAGAAATTGCGGAAACAAATAAAGAAAATGTGTGGTTTCAACATGATACACATAGTACAATAGAAATTGTGCAATATCTAAATCAAACATTTCCTGGAAGCTGGATAGGACGAAGAGGACCAATTAACTGGCCAGCACGGTCGCCTGATTTAAATCCGTGCGATTTTTTCTTTTGGGTCATTTGAAAACTAATATTTATAAAAGAAGATACCAGAGTATAGAAGAACTTGAATTTGCTATAACACAAGAATGTCAAAAAATAAATAATAGGGAATTAAATAACGTTCGGCAAAGCTTCTACAATAGATTGGGTTATTGTTTAGCACAAAACGGAGGATTGTTTGAACATCTATTATAATCTGAGAATCCAAGAATATTTTGAGTTTGTTGTAGTTTATATTGGACTTAATTTGTTACATTATTTAATTGTTAGTGTTAATTTATTTCATTTTATCAATCTTAAACAATAAATTAAATCAAATCACTCTTTATGTACCATCATTATTATTAGATTTTTATTTAGAAAATTGATATTCACTACCTACGGAAGATATCCATTTTGACAATCATCATTCTGACACTGACGTATTCAACGTTACGCTTTTGTTTGTCTCTTATTTATAATTTCATAGCTAATACTATTAAATGCAATTCCGTGAATGTTCATATTTTATTTCTGGTATCATGAAGTAGCCTGAGGCCTGGTTGCATGAACGTGCAATAACTAAAGAATTCTTCAAAAATTAACAATATCAAATCGAATATATTCGTCAAATCAGTTGCTTAGCATTGCTGTCAAAAATTCGACTTGATATTGTTCATTTTTGAAGAACTGTTTAATTAATAAACGTTCATGCAACCGGGCATAAATGATTTTTTTTCTTATTAAGTCAGTACAGAATTTTTTTTCTACAATATCCATTTGAAATTTTTTGTCTAAGATAATCTGGGGAGCAATGCGCACAGAAAACCTGATTTCCCATGTTAAACGCCTATGTTTCACTTTCCGTGATACACCCTGTATATGTATGTATGTATATATATATATATATATATATATATATATATATATATATATATATATATATATATATATATATATATATATATATATATATATATATATATACATACATATATATCAATATAAAGGATGTCGCAAAGGAGCACAGTGAAATCTACGAGGCTTGAAATGGGCTGCGTGAAATAGGCAGGCCAACATTGAGCAGAAATGTTGATAATTTTAGAAACGTTAGTGCTTCGTTAGTGCTCTTTACTGCTTTCAAAATTTTTGAAAAAAAACCTGATAGTCTGAGAAAACTCACAAATAAAAATTACCTGCTCACTTCACGCCAGCAGGCCATATACTGATTTTTGACAAAAATACAAGTATAATTTGTTAGTGCTTCGTTAGTGCCCTTTTCTACTTCTAATAGTTTTCTAATTAGTGCACTCTAACTGGCATTAAAAAATGTTTTGACTTGGCCTGCTAACTTCACGCCAGCAGGTCACAAACGCGCTTTTCAGAAAAAAATATCATGGTTCGTTAGTGCTTCGTTAGTGCTCTTTGCTGCTGTTAATAGTTTTTATATTAAGCAATGCAAGTTAGCAATAAAAAAATATTTCACTTGGCCTGCCAACTTCACGCTACCCGATCTAGGAAATATTCAAATTTAAAAATATAAATCATATAGTTTGTTAATAATTCGTTAGTGCTGTTTACTGCTGTATATAACTTTTAAATTCGACTACGCATTTTGCCGAAATAAAATAAAAATAACCTTTTATATTGACTTGATACGGATACGGATAGGTTCAAGATTGGTTGCTTGACTTACATAAACAATGTAAAATCAATATGAAATATCAATCAGATTCTCAAACATTGTTAATAAATTTTTCATCAAAAATTCTATGTTCAAGTGTAACTTATAACTCAAAGGATAGCGATATGCTTATTCTTATTCAAAATAAAATGAAATGAAATTTCTGATTAGATTAGACGTAGCTTGTCCTTTAACGGCCTTGAGACTTGAAAAACTACAATTTATACTTGCAGATCTTTACAGCTCTATTTTTTGAGCTATAGGTACAAAGGCGGCCATTGAAATCTAAGGAATAAAACCTTTTTTCACGCAGCCCTATAGGATATTAGCAAACTCGAATCCATAATATTCAGTAATATACTTATAGTGTATTTCAGTTAAGAATGGACTCAAGAGTAAGATAGGGCTTACGATTTCAGCTCTTTGATTGGTCAGAACGCGAACCAAGTTTACACTAGCAAAAAAATTTTAACAGTGGTTGCAGATAAGCAGGTATATTTATTATTCAATTTTGACGTTATAATGTATGCAATAGCTCTAAGTAACTGTTCAATTAGTAAAAGATGTTCTGCATGAGTCAAAACTATTTTTATAATTCAAAAGTACCACTCGAAACACAAATTTCTATTTTGTATGCAGTGGTGCCTTATCCATTGGGCTAAATGGGCTATAGCCCAAGGGCGCCAGTGATCCAAGGGCGCTTCAGAATTCAGAAAATAAGATTTTTCAGACTGTTTTATTTGAATTGTCATGGAAATTATACAAATATTTTTATGATAACGATTGAATTTCATCTGACCACAACACCACAAGTGCATCGTGCACTACAGCGAGTTTGTTGGAGGGAGTCTGCGTGGGTTAGGAAATAAAGAAACGGAAATCGGAATACGATAGTATAGCCTCCAAATTTGAAATTCTACTATATTTAGAAAATTGGGACGAAGCGAAAATAAGAGAAAATGCAAATACATCATCTAATAAATATGAAATTGATTCAGAACCAGGATTAGTTAAAGCATGTCTTCATTTTAAGCACATTAATAATAAGTGATAACACACTTTCAAAAGTTACAACTTTCAGAATATTTTTGAGTATTGCGTGTACCAATTGTGATAAAGAAAGATCATTCTCAACAACAAAAAGAATAAAAAATAACTTCGATCATCATTGAAACAAACAAAATTAAATTATTCAAGTCTTTTATCTATAGGATCTGACAAGTGCTGCGAAAAATAAATAAATCAGAAAACGTTTAATGTATGTTTTGAAATAAAATTTTTTGCAATGATTTTTCATCCATGTAATTTGCCTATTTTTCAAATAATTGGACTAGGGTGCCAAAATTTTTCAGCCCAAGGGCGCTCTAGCATGTTAAAACGGCCCTGTTTGTATGTGTGAAACGGGCTGACTCCGAAACGCCACCAAGTCCATTCTTAACTGGAATACACTATAGTCTCACAGAATGCGAAACCATATTCAAATTTATTAAATGCAGTATCAACATACTACTAAAAAAATTCAACATTATATTATTCTAAGTTAGATAATTTATTAATCTCTACATGTTGTCAGTTGTCATCTATTTGTCGAATACAATATAACGCATTTATATACTCATAGATGAAACTAATGTTAGTGTTCATAACACAATGTAGATGGCGCTAGTGAGAGTAACAGTAATGACATGATGGATTTCAGGTTGGCAACATTGCTAAATTTTCAACTCAATTTAAGTTGGGAACTGTTGGGAACATTTAACCATTCAATGGAACTGTCAGATCTGAGGCAGCAAATTGCAATTTTTGTACAAGATCAAAGAACAATAATTGAATGGATGACTGTTTGATAATCCAAAGAACTGGAATTGCCTCGTATTCTTGTTGCTTTGTGCAGACACATAGTATATATAACTTCAAAAATGCACAGCACAGGAGCAAAACAAAATTGTGTATGGGCTTTTGAACAGTAGAGGGCGCACTAAATTTTGTAAATAAACTGTTATAAAAACATTAAGAAACTACCAAAACGCAACTTGAGCTCAGTATACTTGTTTTTGGTATAAGTAAGATGTTTTTAGCACATAAGTGCACAGCATTCATTACCTACGGTTCACTTCAGTTGAACGATCCAAAGCGTTCCTATGGTACTACGATACTACGATTTGAACCTTTCGATTGGCCGAAATACAAACAGAATTCATTCACAGTAAATTCAGAGTATAACATTAATACATACTGAATAAATTGAACAAAATTGAATCCTCGCAGTGCACAAATCCATTTATGATAATTGATGAACGACTGACAAATGATACAACTGACAGAAAACCAAGTAAGTTTTTGTGCTAATGTAAAATTGGATTGTATTTTGGCAAATGAGAGGGATTGAATCGTAGTGCCATAAGAACGCTTGAACCGTTCTCAATTGAAATGATCTTTACAAATCGGTTACATAAGGCGTCAAATTTGAACATAAAAATAGTGCTTAAAATAACAAATCAAGACAATGACTCTCGTATCCGAGTTGCAATGCTGGTGGGGGTTTGGCGGTCCAATTATTCTATAAGTATATTGTATTGGCAACTAAAATTAACCCATAGCCACCAAGCGGTTATAAGAGGAACTATATTGTAGAATGAATTCAAGCTCAATTATATGTAACGTATGTACGTCAGTCAGATCAGGAAGAGTTATTTGCAAAAAAAATATATTGATAATAATTTTTGTTTAAAAATTATATGTTGAATAAGTAAAGAAAATAATATATTGTGAACAATTGTGAAGCTATCATTCATTCAAATTAATAGAGAGGGCAACACTGTCAGTTTGCAAAACGTGAAATATAAAATTTTATTATATTAATTTCACTATAATAGTGAAAGATACCTGCATCTATCACATGCTTCCTGCGAGTTTGAGAAACAATAAATACAATTAATTAATATGTTACCTCCGTGTTTTTTAAAACCCTGTTTCTTTATGGAGCTAGGATCTAGACATTAATACGCATTCCAGCCGCAGCTTTATTGTACTTGATAGTTTTTAAGTCAACCCTAGTAATTTTGTTTTTACTATTGAGAAAGCACAAGTTTGAAAATATAGTCAACAAAATTATCATAATAAATTTAATACTTATCTCTAATAAAATAGAAGCAATATGTTATCTTGTGAATAACATGTACATATGAATTTTATCTCGGAGTGTATTTACTTTTAGGAAGGTTAGGGATTTTTCTGCGCTGAGTACAGTCAACGAATTTAAGGTTATTCAGCTATTACTGGAAGTACAGAGCATTGTTCATGTTGAAATTATATTTAAAATAACAATATGCCTCGACAGTTAAAAGTTCGCAGTGAGGAAATAGAACGAGTTTTAAAATGCTCCAAATCAGAAATTACTTGTAGTATATCTAAGCCTACAGCACAAATCTGGCAAAAGTTGAGTTTGGAATTGGAAAATCGAATGACAGGCAAAGCAATTTATACGTATGTACGGTCTAATAGTCATAATTGTATTAATAAAATTGGATTTGAATTTAAATTAGAAGAAAATCTTAATGATCCTTCAAATTCATCAAGTAACACTGATACGGAAACAGAAGAAGGAACACAACAATTCATAGTTTGCATGAATCTAGAAGAGTGGAACATTATTAAGCCAAGCCCAAGTGTAACACAAAACATAAGAAATAGGCTTACTCTAAAATCTGGGTGGACTGATATTTTTCACGACTGTTTAAAGCGAGTAACAAATGATCTAAGTACATGGGTTTTCAAGTACCATTGTATCAATCCTAATGGACAAAAATATATGATAATTGTTGGAAAATGCAATGTATGCCATGCATCATTATATGCATTTAACGAAGAGGGGTCGTTAGATGATGGTATAAAAATTATTTGCAACATTACAAAACAAGGAAATAGAAATTTTCACACTGGAAATAAGAAACGCAAGCTTAGTGGCGAAAATAGGAGGATGATTGGAAAAGAATTAGCTCTTGGAACAACCGCTATTAATTGGAGAAGAAATGAAGTAAACAAAATAGTAACATCGAGCCAAGTACTTTATATTCGTTAGAAGTTTTACGTAAATGCAAGCAGGAAGTAAATGACAAAATTCATAATTTAAACAGAGGTGAAAAATGTCCAATTCAGAGTATACTTATATTAAAATACACACAACCTTACACAAACTTCATTCACTATATTGCAGCTGATAAGTTTCAAGTTCATTATTGGAGTACAAATAAATATTTATAACTCTTACTTGAAAAATAAGAATTATAATTCTCTTTTATCCATAGATGCAACAGGAACAGTTGTAAAGAAAATTGATAGACCATATAATTATACATCAGGACACATATTTTTATACAGTGGTGTTATTCATCTTGGAACAAAATTTGGACAAATTCCAATTGTTCAAATGCTAAGCGAAGCTCATGATGCAAATAGTATTGCGTTTTGGTTAAAAAATTGGTTGAAGGATGTTTCACATCCACCTAAAACTGTAGTGTGTGACCATTCATTAGCTTTGCTAAATGCTATTTCTAGTAGTTTTGTAGACTTATCACTGAAAAACTATATTGATATATCTTTCAAAATTGCGCAACAGACCATATCCTGTACTAGTTTACCTTCTGTCTATATCAGAATAGATTATGCTCATGTTGTTAAACTAATTAGCAGCTGGGAAAGCCTTCGCAGAAAACAAAGATTAATGCGGGAATTTTATATACGATCGATGACATTGTTGATAAAAAGCACATGTATAGACACGGCAGCAAATATAATTAAAGCTCTACTTCTGGTCTCTCAGAGCGAATATAGTGGTTCTTCACCAAACAATATGCCAGTACCAGCTGAAATTGAGAAACGATATCTTAAAAGTATGATTTCGGGATGTGAAACTATAATTCTCGAAAACACAGGCAGTGAAGATACCACTGATAATGAAATATTGGATAAAGAATATTTAAATTACAGTAACGACAATTCAAATTCATCAGTCATGGATTGGCTATCAAAAATTTGCGAAGATGTTGTAGTAAATATCAATACAGTGACCACTGAAGAAAATTACCACTATAATCCTGAGTTTGCTAGAGACCTCAAAAGATTTTTAAGAACTTTCCCGCTGTGGTCCGCAATTATGAAAAACTTATATAATTATGGAAACTTGACATCAACATCTACAAATGTTTAAAAAGTCGTACATTTAAATCAATAAACTTGCCAATTAGAGTTGACAAATTTTTAGCCATGCACTTCAAAAGCATCAATGGAATGATAAGCCTAGCGAAAATTAATGAAGACAAAATTAGTGATGAGAAGTCTAATACAGAAATACAAATTCTATCGGAAAAAGTCCTACCACCAAATGAAGTCGATTATGCGGAAGACAATAATTGCAATAATGAAGAAGGAAACCATCAAAATGAGAAAAATGATGGCTGCATGAGTGAGGAAATCGAGCAAAATGAGGAAAGTACTGATGAAGATAATAAACAGAATAAAGGAAACCGTAGTTGCTCTATTAAAGATTCAGTAAACAAAGAAAATAAAAATTGCTCCAAAATATATTTGGAAAACTGGCGAGGTCTAGCTACAAAACCTTTAAGAAAGCGTAAAAGATCATCTTATTATGGTATAGCATGTCCAGAGATTTTGTACGTAACTGAAGCAAAACAAATTAAAATTGGATTGTTGAGAAATGGTAACAGCTTTTCTAAGCCAATAAAAGTTGACGACTCAAAATATTTATTTACAAATACTTGTGCAATTGACAGTTTTATTCAGTGTATTGCGAGTGCTTATTGCGATAGTATTGAATATAAAAAATATATTGAAGAATCTTGCAACACTATATGTAAACTAATATCTATTTTATTAAACCAGTAACATATCAAGAAAGAGCTACTGTTATTGTTGCGATTAGTCGTATATTCACCGCAAAAAAATTATTAAATGGAGTTACAAGCATAGATTGCAATATCAATGTAGTTAGACTTTCACAAATTATTCATGATAACAAATTCACAAGTGCAATTGAGACCTCCTCATGCTCTAGCTCAACATGCAGCAGAGAAAATCAGAACAGAACTTTGCCAACATTAGCTATTAATATTGACGTAATAACCTCCAAAGGATATAATTTTTTAGAAGAGGCCATAGAATCTGGCTTTCTAAAACAAACTGTTTGCAGAAAACGGAATAATTCTGCAATATGTAAGCATAAAATTAATTATAGTATTACGGTGCAAGAGAACATATTTATAGAAACCATAGGATGTGGAAGTTGTATGTTGAATTCTATTCCTTGTACAATAGTGATTCAAGAAAAACATTTTATACTTCGTGGAGTATGTAACTACATAAATCCTGCTACTGAAGATGGTATTGGACATTATACAAGTATTTGTCGAAGAATAGATTCGACGTGGGAGATATTTGATGATGCCCAGATGAAATATTATTCCTGCCCTTCGGATCTTGATGTATTACCACATTTAATTTTATACACATCTTAGTACGCTTCATGTTGTGAATTATAATATATTTTTTATTTCATATATGAATGCAGTTTTTTATCAGTATATCTTTGTTTCTCTTTGTTATTTTATGAAAATATCTATTATTTTTTATATCCTTGGAAAATATTGTTTTGTTTTATTTTATAATAATATATCAATTTTATAGATAATTTTGTTCATTATACTTGAAGAAAAAAATTCCTGAATATACTTTTTCAGTTCACGACACAGAACATTCGTAGATAGTGCTCGTTTTAAATATAGACTATAGAAGGTGACAATTGAACGGATTATTAGGAATACTGTATCATGAATATAAAAATAATAATTGGGTAGGTACAGTGTTCTATATACTTGCAGGTTAATTAAACCACCAAACTTCCACCAGCACCACAATTCGGGTACGGAAATCATTGTCTTAATTTGTTGTTAGTAGGTAGAAAAACCATCATATAAGAAACAATCGATAGTTTGTCAATGGGGCGTAATTGTGAAGTACGAAAATTCAGTTACTTATTACTTTCAGCGAGATATAAACGATTAGCACTATTTTTATATTTAAATTTGACGCCTTGTGTAGTCGATAAATATTATGCACTTCCGTGCTTAAAACATCTTACATGCAATAAAAACAAATATACTGAACTCAAGTTGGGTTTTGGTAGTTTTCGTTTTATATTGTGTTAATTCAATTTGGATTTAATAACAGTTTATTTACAAAATTTAGTGCGCCCTCTACTGTTCAAAAGCCCATACACAATTTTGTTTTGCTCCTGTGCTGTGCATTTTTGAAGTTAATATATACTATGTGTCTGCACAAAGCAACAAGAATACGAGGCAATTCCAGTTCTTTGGATTATCAAACAGTCATCCATTCAATTATTGTTCTTTGATCTTGTACAAAAATTGCAATTTGCTGCCTCAGATCTGACAGTTCCATTGAATGGTTAAATGTTCCCAACAGTTCCCAACTTAAATTGAGTTGAAAATTTAGCAATGTTGCCAACCTGAAATCCATCATGTCATTACTGTTACTCTCACTAGCGCCATCTACATTGTGTTATGAACACTAACATTAGTTTCATCTATGAGTATATAAATGCGTTATATTGTATTCGACAAATAGATGACAACTGACAACATGTAGAGATTAATAAATTATCTAACTTAGAATAATATAATGTTGAATTTTTTTAGTAGTATGTTGATACTGCATTTAATAAATTTGAATATGGTTTCGCGTTCTGTGAGACTATAGTGTATTCCAGTTAAGAATGGACTTGGTGGCGTTTCGGAGTCAGCCCGTTTCACACATACAAAATAGAAATTTGTGTTTCGAGTGGTACTTTTGAATTATAAAAATAGTTTTGTCTCATGCAGAACATCTTTTACTAATTGAACAGTTACTTAGAGCTATTGCATACATTATAACGTCAAAATTGAATAATAAATATACCTGCTTATCTGCAACCACTGTTAAAATTTTTTCGCTAGTGTAAACTTGGTTCGCGTTCTGACCAATCAAAGAGCTGAAATCGTAAGCCCTATCTTACTCTTGAGTCCATTCTCAACTGGAATACACTATAAGTATATTACTGAATATTATGGATTCGAGTTTGCTAATATCCTATAGGGCTGCGTGAAAAAAGGTTTTATTCCTTAGATTTCAATGGCCGCCTTTGTACCTATAGCTCAAAAAATAGAGCTGTAAAGATCTGCAAGTATAAATTGTAGTTTTCCAAGTCTCAAGGCCGTTAAAGGACAAGCTACATCTAATCTAATCAGAAATTTCATTTCATTTTATTTTGAATAAGAATAAGCATATCGCTATCCTCTGAGTTATAAGTTACACTTGAACATAGAATTTTTGATGAAAAATTTATTAACAATGTTTGAGAATCTGATTGATATTTCATATTGATTTCACATTGTTTATGTAAGTCAAGCAACCAATCTTGAACCTATCCGTATCCGTATCAAGTCAATATAAAAGGTTTATTTTTATTTTATTTCGGCAAAATGCGTAGTCGAATTTAAAAGTTATATACAGCAGTAAACAGCACTAACGAATTATTAACGAACTATATGATTTATATTTTTAAATTTGAATATTTCCTTGATCGGGTAGCGTGAAGTTGGCAGGCCAAGTGAAATATTTTTTTATTGCTAGCTTGCATTGCTTAATATAAAAACTATCAACAGCAGCAAAGAGCACTAACGAAGCACTAACGAACCATGATAATTTTTTCTGAAAAGCGCGTTTGTGACCTGCTGGCGTGAAGTTAGCAGGCCAAGTCAAAACATTTTTTAATGCCAGTTAGAGTACACTAATTAGAAAACTATTAGAAGCAGAAAAGGGCACTAACGAAGCACTAACAAATTATACTTGTATTTTTGTCAAAAATCAGTATATGGCCTGCTGGCGTGAAGTGAGCAGGTAATTTTTATTTGTGAGTTTTCTCAAAGACTATTAGGTTTTTTTTCAAAAATTTTGAAAGCAGTAAAGAGCACTAACGAAGCACTAACGTTTCTGAAATTATTAACATTTCTGCTCAATGTTGACCTGCCTACTTCACGCAGCCCTTGAAATGCTATCAAAAGAAAACTATGATACATGATGCATGCAAGTCGAAGCTTAGTTGAAAATTAGACATGGAGATACGGTAGTGGCGAAATTGAGGCCACCAGATCCAATCGGAACTGAGTCCGAGCAAGAAAAGATGCAAACGTAGTCTTGACAGCGGATGTTCATCTCACCTTTCCCGTGAAGAAGAGATTTTTGACACATGGTCTCCAACAGATCGTGAAAAATTGAATCTGGCGAGCAATATATTCACAGCAGTCAAAGCCATAGAAAATATAACGCTCCAAGCCGAAGTTGGAGCCAAATCAAGATCAGTAAGTCTCGAAAATGCTTTGTTTGTACCTAATCTGCGCACAAATCTTCTTCCAGTTGCAAAGATCACCGAGAAGGACTGTGAAGTCGTCTTCAGGCAGGACAACACGTTAGTTCGCGACAAGGCGGGCATGTCAGACTAATAGCTGATAGAGTAGGCGATCTCTACTATCTTCGACAAGCAAAAAATTTTGCACAGGTTGTTCAACCCTCGGAGACGAGAAAACCTGACATTCGGACTTGGCATAAACGGTTAGGTCATCTTAATTCCCGTGATATAATAGAAAAAGTGAATGAAAGGATGGCAATGGGTATTAAGCTTAAGTCAAAGGAGAAACTGCCTTCCTGTACTGTTTGCTTGGAAGAAAAACTGTCAACACAGCCGTTCTTCAAGAACACTACAATGAATGAGGAACCACTGGAAACAGTTCATTCAGATCTTTGTGGGCCCATAAGAACCGAATCTATTGGACATGTAATAGTATATTGTACAACAAGTATAGAAAATTACCTATTTCACACGAGGTGTGTAATTTTCAGCACGAGACGGAGTCGAGTGCTGGAATCACACAAGTGTGAAATAAGTGATTCTATACGTGTTGTACACTATACTTTTTCTACGATCACATTATTTAATGAAATATGTAGGTAAATAATTAGTATAACTGAGATTTCAAATCTATTTTCACAAATGTAAAATAACTTAGGCATTTTAATTGTTTGCTCTACTTATTTATTGTGATATTTACTTTAGTTACGATTTGGAACATTATTGAGATATTTTCTATCAGTTGATTGACATTTTATTGTTGTGTAATCTTATTGTTGCGAACTACGGAAAGATTGTATCTGATTGGCCTATTCTTGCAAGGTTCTGATTGGCTTATTAAGTAGAGTATTCTGTGATCTCGGGTAACGTATTTTCTAAATTTTTGTCACTAACCATTTTTCAACTGCAGTAATGATGATTGTGGATATCTAATTTTGGTTATGATACAATAATTACATACATAATTCCTCGATTTCGAGAGAATGTGATGAACGTGTATTGTCTGCTTCAATTTGACAGTTGTGATTCGCAGTGTTGCCAACCTCCGGAATATACATTAAAAGAATAAGTAAATAATTCCAAAAGAACTTAGTGCAATTTTGTTACTCAAATGCGGCTTATAAAAGAGCAAACAGAGATTATTATCAAATCCGGGATATTTATCAATAAACTTGCTAAATATATCACCTAAAGAATATTCGAAATAGATTATTAATATATAAGTTGGTCAAACTGGTGTGAGAAATCATTTCTCACGACTTTTCCCACAGTTGTGTGAAATTGTTATTTTTCTAGTTGTGTTTTGTATGAGAAATATGTTGTTTTCTATAGTGATCGTAGAAAAAATATTTTGTTACCTTCATCGATGACTATTCTCGTTGATGTGAGGAGTATATTCTAAGGAATAAAAGTGATGTCTTCCATGCTTCCCTGAATCACAAAAGTTATGTTGAAAACCAGATAGGACGGAAAATCAAAGCGTACAAACTGATAATGGGAAAGAGTATTGTTCAAATACGTTAACGGAATACCTCAGATCAACTGGAATCAAGAGAAGACTCTCTGCACCATATGCACCTCAGCAGGATGGTATAAGTGAAAGAAAGAATTGTGCATCAATTGAAATGGCGAGATGTACAGTTTTACAAGCTGGTCTTCCGCCGTCATTTTGGGCAAAAGCCGTATGTGCTGCCAATTAAATAAGAAACCGTTGTCCATCAAGAAATCCCACTGGTAGAACTCCATTTGAAATATGGATGAAAATTATTCCTAACTTGAAGTATCTTCAAATATTTGGATCCAAAACTTTCGTACTAAACAAAGGAAACAATAGAGATAAATTTCAGGCCCGTTCTACTGAGGCTGTATTCGTAAGATAGTCCGAATTTGGATGCCAAAGGAGAGGAAAGTCACTATCACAAGGGACGTAAAATTCGTTGATGTTACCAAAGATCTTCGGCAAGATGGCGATATAATCTCAAGACTAACCAAGTGCGATACCACCAAATTACAGGAGAAAAATGATGATTCTGATGAACATAGAGCCAAAGTGGCAAATCAGCAACAGAACTCAGACTGTAATGAATAAAATGATTTAATGAAACGAGGTAAAGTTAGACCCCGTATTCTTCGATCTAGACGACTTGGTCGGCCATCTCAAATGTACAATATGAAAATAGAAACTGATACTCGAAGTTCTTCGCTTGCAGACACACTTGCAGATTCTGAAAAAGAAAGTTAACCTCAAACTGTCGTTACAAGTGTACCGGATGATATTTTACATTCACATATTCCAAATCAATCCAGAACAACTGAAATTGGAGATGTGGAGACTGATGTTGTAGCATACGCATTTAATGCTGAAGTAAATTTCGAAGAAACTATCAAAGAACAAGATTTTCCAGAGTGGAAAGATGCTATCTCTACCAAAATTAGAAGTTTGATTAAAAAAGATACCTGGAAACTCGTTGATCGTCCTAATGAAAGAAGCATAGTCGGCTGCCGATTCGTTCTAACAAATAAATATGATCCAAATGGCACTATAATAAGAAGAAAAGCTCGTCTTGTCGCTCAAGGCTTTACTCAGAAACCTGGTATTGACTACACAAGTACTTTTGTTCCAGTAGCTCGACTTGAGTTTATACGTTTTATGTTTGCGATAGCTGCAAAGTATCATTTAGAAATTCACCAAATGAATATAACAACGGTACTTGAATGGTATTTTGAATAAAGAAATTTACATGAAGACACCGCCCAAACTTGAAGGAATTCTTAAAGAAATTTTACAAAATGAGCCAGAGAATAGTGAAATAGCACGTAAGACACGATTTATTATTCATTCACTTCATAAGGGAAATCAAGTGTGGCCCTTTACGGTTTAAAGCAAACCGGACGCCAATGGAATATCAGGTTTGACCGCAAGTTGCGTCAAATAGGTCTTAAGCCGACAAACGCCGATCCTTGCGTATATGTGGCCTGGAGAAATGGAAAAATATTGATTCTGTCAATTTATGTTGATGACCTGCTTATGGCTTCAGAAAATTCAGAATGGATGAAAGAAATCAAACTGAATTTGGAAAAGGATTTTGAAGTAAAAGGTCTGGGAAAGGCAAAATATTTCTTTGGGATTGAAATTCAACAAAATTCTGAAAGCATCAGCATATGTCAAAGAGGATATATTCGTGATTTACTCAGAAGGTTCAATATGGAAGGCGCTAAATCAATCAATACTCCAATTCAACTTGGAACAAGACTAGCTAAGGATGGAACCTCAACTTGTCAAGAGTCTCGTCCGTACAAAGATTTAATTGGTGAACTTACGTATGCTGCTGTTACTACTCGACCAGATATAGCCTATGTAGTAAGTGTATTAGCCCAATTTAGTAGTTGCTACACTGATATTCACTGAGGTGCCGCTAAACGTGTGCTACGTTGTATTAAAGAAACAATGGACTTTTGTATACGTTATTCTGTTTGTCACCAAAATATTAACGGTTTTGTTGACGCAGATTGGGGGAGATGCCTGATTGATAGAACATCATATACAGGATTTATTTTCACCCTTTCGAATGCAGCTATCAGCTGGAAACAGTGACCTCTAACCAAATATGGACTGGAAAGCAGGCGAGTAAGCGTGGCTCCGAAATGAAGGTATGCAACCACGCACAAATGGAGAGAGGCTATTTCTTTCTAATGCGGTTTTCAAAATGCTTTCTTTGGGTTCTGCGGTAATAGTATATTACATCTGAGGTGGGAAGTATTTCATTGCAGCCGAGAGTTTATTACATGACGGAGAGGCGAAGCCTCGAGGATCAGATATAGCTCGAGGCTGATATGAAATCCTCACCGAAGTATGTATACTATTTTATTCACAATCATCCCCAATTTTTCGAGAAATAGTTGATCCAATTTCGTTCTTTTTTCAACAAAGTAAATTTATGTAGTAGTCTATGAAAACAAGAATGTTTTGAAAAATTTAATTAATTTGACATTTGTAGGATTCATGATTCATGAATCAAGTTATTTATACGTGTATCCATTGAAATTGTGATAAGTGCAGATATCAATAAGTTATAACAGTGAAATGGAGCTATACACTTGCCCCGAATCGAACGAAAGTGCTACGTATGTGAGTTCATAGCGATTTTGTTCATAATTTACAAATTTATGAATTTATAAGACATAGATTTACAGAGAATTGCAACATAAATCCGCTTCTTTTCGATATTAATTGTTTTATTTGGATCATTAGATTATATGATCGGTATTTCTGACAACACGGATAATTTTAATCCAATAAAGATTTATGACTGATGCTAGGCAACCCTGCATAAACATTTCCCACCCAAGAGATGGAAGTATCGCTTCCGACCCTTGAGCTAGTCATTGCAGTTGGAAATTACATACTTCCCAACCTCCAAAAGGTTAGGAATTGCCATATTACTATAATGATTGTGAATAATGTATTTTTTCCATTCAAAGTTGAATAATGAATTAAAAATACATTACATGTGTGAATAGGAAAATATAAGAGAATCATTATTAATTATAAACATAATTGACTATACAGATGGTTTTTCATGAATAGAATTTATTTTACTAATCTCACAAAACAAATTTACAATCAATTAACATTAGAAAATGGAATTAATTTTGTCAATTCCGATCTCATAGTTGCCTTATTTCTCTGCAAATTTGAATTTAGTTTTTTTAAAAAAAATTTGCAACGAATATTAAGAAAATTTCACAGCCTTTTTTTATTATCTGCATTTCGTGAATGTCCTTTCCTACTTCTAAAATTTTAACGTGTCTAGGAGTAAACAAAAACAATCTCGTTATAAAATATTCTACACAAGTCATCATCTTAAATGTTCACGTAAACTCACAAGTTAAAAATAATAAGACTTTCAACTTATCAGATCCCGCACGCCTATGACACAGATAAGGAATGATTCTAATCAAAAAAAGCAGTCTACTCGCCGCCTCTGGTTGCGCTGAGCCGATTTACAGAGCATGCGCAGTTGTCGCGTTAGATAGTGATAGCATGTAAAAATGAACAAGGATGAACTCTCTCTAATGACATTGTGCTGGAGCCAGTCTCTTATGTGTTGGGAGTATAATTTTGAGATTGTGGCTCGAGTAAAAAGAGATAAGCTCCATTTTTATGATTTATACATAATATTGCGGTGAATACAATGCAAATTTGATACTATATAATGATGATCTAATATGAATATTGTTCATAATTTTTGTAGATGTCAACTTCAAAAAAGTGTTGTTGCGTACCGGATTGCTTTCTGTATGTGGGGGAAAAAAGAGTGGAAGACGCTTCACTCTAGACGAAAATATTCTGACGGTGCTTCAGCTGAAAAGTTTGCGAGGGTAATACAAAATACAAACAATTTTTAGCATAAGTTTTACCTGTAAATTATCAATTAACAGGCAATATAAGTGCTTGCAGAAGCATTTCTGCATGCCCAGCATCTCTACTCTCCAGAGGTTTCTAAGGAGAGCACTTTTTAGACCAGGAATAAATATTCCCCTCCAGAAACATTTAAAAGACATAATGCAGAAGAAACCAGTGAAGCGTAAAGCTTGTGTACTTTTATTTGACTTTGGACTTGGGGCAAGACGAAATTTGGGGTTTTCAAAATTTTGCCACAGTACGTAGACCTGCGTTTGCTGAACATGCATTGGCTTCGTGGCCTAGATGTTGACATGTGGAAGCTACCATACGCGTTTATGTTTGTTGGTGCAACAGCTGAGACACCTGTTTTAGTTCAATGCATTAAACAGATCCTTAGTTCTGCTGCGTCAGCAAACTTAAACGTAGGGGCTACCATTTGTGACCAGGGGCGCACGAACATAGATGCTATTGAAACATTGAAACGTCAAACAATGGCTCTATGTATTCGTGAGAAAAGGGAGTTTTGATCATAATGTTTGGAATTTGACGGAAGGGAAATAGTTCATCTTTGGGATCCCCCGCGCTTACTCAAAGAACTTAGGAACAAGTTACTTACTAAGGACCTCGCTTTTACGATGGACAATGTACACGGCTTCTTGGACAGACCTGATACGATTTTACAATTACGAGGATGCATTTTCGTTGTCGAGGTGTCCTACGTTGACTGAGCAGTGTGTTATCTTTCATAAAATTCGGAAGATGAGTGTTAGGCTTGCTGCCAAAACATTCAGTCGATCGGTTTATGCGAGAATGACAAACTTGCTTCATGATATGCCACCCAAACACCCACAACAACCACACAGATTTGGACGCAGTGCTGAGGGTATAGCGAAATTAGCGCTTTTCTTGGATGAACTTTTCGATAGCGTGATGATTCTCGTGATGGTGACGTCTATTTTCATCCTCTGCGAAGAAGGTTGATTGTAGATTCGAGTCATTGGGAGCTTCGGATCAGGGCGAAACAGATTTTGCCGTCAATGAAATTAGTACTATGAAGTGATAGGAAGTCTGAAGCGTTACGCAAGGACAGTGAACTGCCACATTCGTTGACCAATTGGATTGTTACGCTAAATGGCATAGAATATTCGTGAAAATCTCTGAAGAATCTTGGATTTAATTTCCTTGATTTATGAGCAGTAAGCCAAGATCCCTTAGAGAATTTCTTTGGAAATATTCGGATTCAATTAGGTTGTAACTGTAATCCTACGGCTGCATCATTTATCTCTTAATTCTGAACTCTCAATGTGAACAATTTTATGTCGACTCATTCTGTCGGGGCTAATTGTATTCAAGATGATGACGACGTCTCATTTGCGAGACTGAAATTTTTTTTGACTAGAACTACACCAGTTTTGCTAGATTATAGTACTGAGACCGTAGACGAGACACAGACTATCCAACCTGACAGGACAGTAAGACGATGGTCCGTACTACCAACTGCTTTCGCGGCATGGTACGTAGCCAGGAAGATCCTTCAACTGACAGACGCTAGGATGTGTGACACTTGTATAGTACAGGTCAATTTATTCCAGCATGACTTTACTTGCTAATAGCATGGTAAACCGTGGCACAGCATGACATCTGTTTACCTGTGAAAAAGGGTGGTATTAAGAATATTTTTCTTTTGAGTAAATTTCTGTATTTTTCCTAGAACATAATATTTAAAAGTAAGAAAAAAGTATTTAATAATTATTTTATATATATTTCAATTTTAAAATTTGGATTAATACTTAAACTGTAACTTCATTTTAAATTCAAGCTAATATTAAAATTAAAGTCAAAATAATTTTAGTACAACCCAGAAAAAAGAAAATTTTATTAGCTGCGTACAGCCCCCTTACTGTGGAGATTTCCTTAAGCCATGCTAAAATAATTTGTTTTGTACTATACTAGATTTTTATTATCTACTGAGACTTTACCGGAATATGACCTGATACAAAGACAATTAACTGAGAACGGACTGACAAGATCTAGAACTTTGTTCATGTATCATGTCAAAGTAGTTACGGATAAGACTTTTAGACTTTTACCTCGACTCGGACATGAAAGACGTGTACTGAAACGGACTAAGGATTTCGTGACTTCTAACACTGACCAAATAAGACTAACTTGTGAAATACACGATATTGCGAGGACGTCTGTTTTTTTCAGAGTTAAGTTTCCTATTTTCGTTTGGTGTAAACGAACAAATAGATACTTTATACTTTCGCTCAAATTATATTCGGAAAATTCAGTAATTATTTTATAAAGATTATATTAGAACTCATTCTAGTTTCTATCTACTGCCTATTTATAGCCATAAGTAATTTAAGAGACCTGAATAAGAAGAAAATTCACTAATCCAACATTGTGGGTTAATATGACTATTAATTTTCATGCTTCAATAAAATAACTTTAAATTCTGTATGTACTCAATATTTCTTTGGCCTTGCTCACAATGCAGTTGGACTACTGTGAAAAGTAATTTCAACATAAAGTATGACAAACAATAAAAAAAAAAATTCTTGAGAATAGAATCTTTAAAGTAACTGACTTATGGCATTTTAGCTCAAATTACTAATTTACTTAATAACTGCAGAGTTTGATCAAACTTTAAGCATGAAATTACTTTATTTAATTTAGAGTTTGTAAAATATTGGATGTATTGCAATACTGTGAGAAGTAATTTTAATTTAAGGTAAGATCCACAGTTGGAGAAGGCATTTTACAAAAATAGATCATCCAAAGTCAATGATTGATAACGTTTTCAATTTTAACTGTGGATTTATTCACAACAATTGGATCACACTTTATGCATAAAGTAACTTCATATTCTATCTCAAAACCTGATATTTGTACATATATATTGTCGGTGACATTGATTCACATGTACAACATTTACAATACATGTAGTTTTGAAAAATTTCTTGGACTCCTTTCTATTTATAGTACCTAACCTCAAAAAACTAATTTAGATTTGAAACCATGGTTACATAGCTATCAGAGACCTCAGGTGGCAAGGGCCGCAACTATCTTCATGCGCATAGTTTTTAACATTGAGTGATCTCTCCGAGAGTATTCTTGCGACAGTCCGGGACTGTCACAACTACTGCCGCTGTTAATATAAGACTTGACAGTGTGATAGTCCGCTCTTCTCATTGTAGGTACATACATATGTATGCACACCGATTTTGAGTTGCTTGGTGAAATTATTTAAGTAAAACGGAGAAACGGTTTGACACAGTTAAGTCTTTGGAGGAATATCAAAGGTTTTCATGTGTTGAGCATTCCTCATTCATAGGTGAAAAATTGAAAAAACGGCTCACATGCATATTAGCGGGCTCTTTTGGTTGGAGCAATATTTAAGAGATGACGTTACCAGCGGAATTAAATTTAATCGGTGGTATTGAAACGGTGGTCATTGTAGTAAAGCTTTTCGGCGTGTCACCTGCTTAATATAACAATGGCTGAACACTTCAATTTAAAATAATTCTACGACTTGGCTACTGACGACAGACGACTAATTGACTGGGCTATTTCCAAAGCACTAATAACTGACAGGTATGAATGTTGTAAATGTGGGCATGGAATGGGGATCTGACATCGTGTCATCACGATCCAACATGGCCGCACTGAGCCATAGCTTAGCGTTGCTAGCATAGGCAACGAATATATATTTTTAATTTTCAAGCTATATGCAATATACTGTCTCAGTGAAATCGGCAAGTTAGTTTATTTAAGTTCAAATAATTATTACAATATAAATGAAGTTCATATTAACATAAGTTTTCATTCATTATTTTGAAATTTTATTATTTCATTTCCAGCACACACTACGAATATGTTCGTAATTATCGACTTTATTGCAAATTTTATTGCAGCTAACAACAATAAAAATGATAAGTAAGGATAAACAGAAGACTATGCACAATAAAGTCGATATTTTCGAACGTATTGGTTATATATGACGGAAATAAAATATTGAAATTTTAAAATTAATAGAAGTAGTGGATAATGCTGACTGTTAGATGATATGAAGAAAACAAATTGTGGGAGTTCAGTCAAGAGTTTTATTTTAATCTACTCTACAGTTTCGGTCCCACCTGGATCATCTTCAGGAGTAAATAAAATTAATGTGTGTATGTGTTGACACACTTATGGAATTTGAATACTAATATAACTTCATTGTGTTCAAAACTGCACATATAGTCGCAGCAAAAGTTTCAACCAAACAAATATTTTTTACTGCGGCTGCAAATTTGAAATATATCGTTCACACACTGCAACTTTTGAAACTGCGCGCATCATTAAAATATTGTCTCCAACTATACTGCGTTCGCTACTCAGGTTGCACACACAGCTACTTTTACTGCAATACCAATCTAAAAACTTCGCAACTGAAGTTGCACAGCGTGTGAACTCTACTGCAACCTGAAAAGTAGCGATCGCAGTATAGTTGTATGCAACATTTTAATGATGCGCGCAGTTTCAAAACTTGCGGTGTGTGCAGGGTATATTCCAGATTTGCAGCCGCAGTAAAAAATATTTGTTTGGGTGGAACATTTGCTGCGACTATATGTGCAGTTTTGTACACAAAGTGAAGTTATATAAGTATTTAAATTTCATAAGAAAAGTATGCAAGTTGGTAATTATTCCACACAATGCCACCGTATAAATGGAAACGTGAAGAGACTTTGAAATTCAGGAATGTTTTTTAAAGTCGCGAACGTAGCGAGCTAACCTGCAATTATTGTTATACGTCAAAAATTATTAATAGATTGAATTTTTAGCTGTACAGGGTGGATTGCATGAAAGCAGAACACTCATTTTTTGCCCAAACATTGTGGAATTTAGATCACCCTTCGAAGTGGTTTCCTCTCAAGTTCAGTCCCATAAGCGCACGTAGCGCGATTGCGATATTATTCAGGGATGATGAGCGTAGCGAGCTAACCTACAACTATTGTTTTACGTTAACAATTATTAATAGATTGATGGCCAGTTGCACCGCCGTCACTTAACTTTAAGGGAAGAATAATATCTATGGTTACCATTGTATAGACAATTGTTCGCATGGTAATTATTCCGTACTTAAAGTTAAGTGATAGCGGTGCAACTCGGCATGAATTTCGAACCGTTCAGGGTGAATTGCAAAAAAGCGAGTTTTTTCCGGATAACACTTACTCCGACTAGAATACCCTAATATATTTCTTGTACTCCTATCATAAAATCCCTCTGGCTGTGTTTTAGCCTGATTTAGCATTTTTCTAATTGAGAAAAACGCCGTCTTAGTACTGCTGACAGAATTTCATTGTACTAGGTAATCGATGTATCACCATCTCTTAAAAATTGTTTGAAAAACATGAGCCCACTATTATGCATGTGTACCGAAAAAACTTCTAGAGTCTTCTACAGCAAGTTTTCTTATTAGCCTTTGAGAAGCGCCTAGTGCAACAACAAGGAAGTAGTGGTTCATGAATGGTCCAGCATAGTCAATATGAATACGGCTCCATAGTTCCTTTGGATATTCCCAGCTATTTATTGGTAACTTTGTAGGATTCTTCTGCATCGAGCAAAAAATGTTGCATTGTTTTACCATATTTTCAACATTGGAATCTATGTTTCTCCACCATACATAGCTTCTGGCGAATGCTTTCATTTTAACTAAGTATGGGCGGTGTGCAATTCTTCCAATATTTTTTTGGGTTGTAGTTTCTTTGATATAACGATTCTTTTGCAATAAAAATCCAGTTATTTTGTAGGAAAAATTCATGTAATCTTTTAGGATCGTCTTTGCCTGATTGGATATCTAGGTACAGTTTTTGTAAGTCTGGGTCTTTAGTTGTAGCTTCTCTTATTTCTTGTAATGTTATCGGCGTTTCTGCGATTTGATTTGAGTAAAAAATCTCGTCATCTGTAAGAGTATCATTAGCTGTATCTTTTGTATTCTGCAGTCTTTCTCAATTTTATTTCATAATCAAACCTTGCTGAAAGATTTGCGTGGTGTACTAATCTTATGGCTGTCATTGCCAGCGTAGCTTTTTGTGGATGCAATATTCTTTCCAATGATTATTTGTCGATTATAGTAAAATTGAAAAAACTACTTCAATCTCCATATTAATGCTGCTGCTTCTTTATCCAGCTGGCTGTAGCCTTTTTCTGCTCTAGTTTGGGATCTTGATACAAATGCTATAGGACGTCCTGTCTTGTCCTGCATAATGTGTGATAACACTGCTCCAAAACCAGTATGTGATGCATCTGTTGCCAGTGTAACTGGTAAGTTATCATGGAATGGTGTAAGTACTTTTTCTCCACAGATTTCATCTTTTGATTTTTGAAATACTGTATCACACTCTTTAGACCATATAAATTTTGCGTCTTTCTGTAGCAATTTATAGAGTGGATTAAGCTTCGATGCCAGGTTTGGAATAAATTGTTGATAATAATTAATCATTTCCCAAAATTACGTATAGATGTGTTACGTTTTTTTGTGTATTCAAATACGCCGTTTAGCAGCAACCCCTTTAGCACAGGTGGTCTTCGCTTTATGCAAATGTCCGATATGTACTTGGGCGCTATTCAAGGTGCGCATGTTAATTAAATATCAAGTTTTGGTTTGTTCCGTGCATTTCTGAAACGATTGTTTAAAGTTACTGGTTGGTTGATGTGATATTTGAAGATTTAAGTATCGATTTGAGTTCCGTTAAGAATAAAATTACAATTTTAATTGGATTTGACGATCAGTCAACTTATTGGAAGTTATTCCTCGGGAGTTTCCCGGATTTGGACAAACAATTCGTTAAGAAACACTCTTCAGCCGCACGAGATCAAAGGTAAAGCCAAAACTATTTTTACATTCTGAAGTGATTATTCTTCAAGACCTAGAGAATCATTGTAGAACCGTTTGTGGGTTTTGTTGAAGTATTTTGTCTTCAATCTTTTCTCTTAGCACTAATATTTCCATTTTTATATTAATTAATTTCTACCAGTGGCGTGCTCACGCTACTTGGTCCGGTATCGGTTGTTTATTCAATTGAAAAACTTTTGTAGGCTTCTTACGTAGGGTAAACACCCTTGTGAGGAAAATTTCGAGACCGTACTACTGCAGGGGCAATTATATTGGTGAATCCATCCATCTGATTGAACATCACGCAGTCTTCACTGTGCCGCCATTGTATTTTGAGACCTGTTTCCTGTGGATTCCGGAACTGAGCTGTACAGACTGCTAGAACAGGCCACCTGCAGATAAGCCACAATTTATTTATATAAAATTAAGTTTTCATCTCATACTTAATGGAGTACTCGGTTACTCAATTAATTTTCAAGAATATTTTGTTCAACTTTATGATACTTATTCAGATTGACTCTGTATAGGTCAATTATTACGTCAACGTGTTTGAATGATGGTTGAGAGCTCTAGCTCTGTATTTTTAAGATTCATTCAATATTAGATTGGACTATTTTTATATTTGTATAGCTGGTTACTGGCAATTATCACAGAATCCATCATATTCACTATACGCTGTAAGTCCGATCCCGCCACGCAATCGTTTCTACGTTAATTTATTCGCACGTTAAGCATATAAGCTGATAGGGCGTAGTTCACGGTCGTGGATCTTGGACTCGTTTTGCGCTTGTTTTATTTATCTACGCGCTTGCCCAACCGTCTCCTTGGTATCAACGCGACCGTCGACGTCATTATTGCGCTATTTAATCTCTTTATAGTTTAGAACTAATTGTAGTCCTCGAGACCATCGGCGCGTGCTGCCACCCCCTACATGCCTGTCAAATTTAAAATCAAGTCATCTAGACTAGCGTTGCGTGAGCGGCCCCACTGCGACCTCTGTACGTGTCAGTAGCAACTCTATATACTTTGTTTCTATTTTTTATTATGATATATATTTGATTCTATCAATACACTAGATTGTTAAGCGTACTTCAGCGTTTGATTATGATATCACCGACCGCTTGTTCCCCATTCCGCTAATTTATTTCAGGTCTGCTGATCGACCCTCAAGGTTGAGCATTTCCGGCACTGATCAGCTGGCGCCCAGTTTTTTGTCTTTTGGAGAATTCACCACCCACCCCCCTACTCCACTGTAGCTTGCCGTGGTTCAACCGGCCTTGCACGGGATTTGCCCTCAAGGGGCGTAGCAGATGATACATCTGTAGGACGTGAACTACCCTTCATATCGTTCACTTTGTCTTGCATAGGATGTAATCCTATTTCATTTATTGTATGACCCCGGTAGGTAACCCATTTCTGAATAAAATGGCATTTCTTCTTATTTAGGTGCAGTCCACATTCCTGTAATTTCTGGAACACTGTCCTAATTCTCTGTAGCAACTGGATATATGTAACTCCTTGTATAGCGACGTCATCAAAAAAACAGCCTGTACCTTTCATTACCCGTAGAGTTTAGCCCATGTACCTATCTTTGCCAAAGTTTGGTGCGATTTTAACACCAAACATTAATCTTCTTATTTTATAGGTGCCCTTGCAGGTACTTATGGCTTGCATCTTAGCTGTTTTCTCATAAGTCATCATGTGTAAATACGCTTGATTCATGTCAAGTGTGCAAAAGTATTTTTCATCGCTTAGTTTTGCAAATATCTCTTCGATTCTTGGAATAGGATAATTATCATTTTATAGGTTTTTATTCAGAGTCGCTCTGTAATCTGCGCACAAACGTAGATTTCCATTTGGTTTTATCACAGGAACTACAGGTGTACCCCAATATGAATATGTAATTTTTCCTAAAATTCCCGCATTTTCCAATCTATCAAATTCTTCTTCCACTTGATTTTTTAATGCAAGTGGTACTGTACGTGGTTTTAGATGTATAAGTACTGCTCCTTCTTTCAATTTAAATGCGGTTTGATAGTCTTATATTTTTCCTATCTCATCAATAAATATTTCCTTATATTCTTCTATTAGATTCTGCAATTTTTTTTCAAATTCTTCTGCGATAGAATCTTTTTCTTCTCTATATATAGTCTAAGAGCTGGCTACATAAAAAACCTTGTTATCGCTACATGGTTAATTCCTTTCGTAAAAGGATCTTTTTGTGGTGTCAAGTTTGAATCGCCTTGTCTGCCAGCTCGAATTCGTGGCTTTTGTACATTTTGAACTTGATATTCTTATTCAAATTGCCAAGAAATTTTCTGTCAATCTTGACGAAAACAATGCCATTCACAACATAGTTTCCTTGGTTACCAACTACTACTGCCGTCAAACTGACATTCACAAAAGAAAAAGTATTTATGAAAAATTCACTATAATTTACTGAAATTGGTACGATCGGTAATAAAACATTGTAAAATTCTCTGATGCACTCATGTGCACCTAATCGAAGAGCTGGCTACATAAAAAAGCTTGTCGTCGCTACTTGGTTGATTCTTATTATGAAATGATCCTTTTGTGTAGGCAAGTTCAAATCGTCTTGTCTGCTAGTGTTATCCCGTGGTTTATAGTAGGGATGGATGGGGAAATAAGTGAAATTTCGATATTAAATTTTTTATAATATACATGTATTTTAATTATGAAAATAGCTTCTATTTATTCTAGAGAAAAACGATAAATTGTAGACTGTTTGCTTGTGGCTAAAGTGCTGGCAGTCAGCGCGAAATTAGAGTAAAATTTCAAATGGAAAAATTATCACATAAATGCATGCCGATTGATTAAATATCATATTTATATATTAGAACAGTCATATGCAAAATGGCAAACAAAAAAATCATGGCTAAATTCACGGCTGACAGATATAAAAAGTGCGCTTGTGCTAAAGCATTTACACCCGAACACAAAACATTCTCTTTTTGGATGATTACATTCTTTTTATGTTCACCAAATAAATATGATATACAGAAGTGACGTTTGATAAGTTTGACGTGCTATCTCATAGATGTGAAATTTTTTTTTTGTAAATGTCAGATTGACGACAATAGTAGTTGGTAACTGAGGGAACGATATAGTGAATGGCATTGTTTCCGTCAAAATTGACAGAGATTTTTTTGGCAATTTGAATTAGAATCTTAAGTTCAAAATATCCAAAAGCCACGGACTCGCGCTGGCAGACAAGACGATTCGAACTTGGTCCCACGAAATGATCCTTTTACAAAAGGAATTAGCCATGTAGCGATAACAAGGTTTTTTATGTAGCCAGCTCTCCGTCTAATATTGCCTTTACTTCAAATTGTAGACTTACTTTCCTTAGCCATTAACTTTCGACAACTGAGTTCACTTTTATGTTAATCACGGAGATTCTTCTTACTATTTCTTTGTTTTAGTATTTAATTTTCAAATTGCAGGTCCCAATGGGTTGTATTATTTCACTTGTATAGGTCCCTAATCTTATCAATGTATTTTTCAGTTCCAGTTTCTGTTTTAGAAATTATTCTTGTAGTATTCTGCGGAGCAAGTTTCTAACTGCTGCACCGGTATCCAATTCTAAAGTATGTACTTTTCCATTTAATTGTAATGTAATATTAAATTTATCATTTTGTGTATTATTCCTTTCCATTGGCATTCTATGTATTTCATATATTTCTTCATTTTCATCCAGAGACGACTCATTTTCAACTTCTAGCTGTTTTTGATCTTTGAAGCAAACTGACTGTAAATGTCCATTCTTCTTGCATTACTTACAACACAATTCTTTTTCAGTCTGCACTGTTTTGCCTTGTGGTTATATTTGCCACATTGTAAACAGTTAATTTTCTTTTTCTTTGTAGATTTAATTTAGATTAGGCGGGGAATGAGTAGTAGTTTATGTATAGTGCCAGTCAAAATATAAGAAAACGAGCCTCCCAGCGGATACTCAGCAAAAGGATTATCCCTAAATTTATTGAGGTGCACAGGTAAAATAGGACAGGGTCTTACTCAGAAATATTTTATTTAGTATTTTAGCAACCGCAAAAATATGCGACAAGATTCTGTTCACCCCGCATGAGTATTGTGACGCGCGAGAGTAGGGGAAGCTCGTGAAGATGACGTAGTATGGGGAGGAGCCTTTCGTCCTCGCTTACGCCGCGCCGCGTCGCAGCACATCATCCCTCCCAATGGAAGCCTCTAGTAATATTCTAGAAATGGAAAGAGTCGAGAAATAGAACATTCGAGAAATCGATATTTCTCTATATAAGGCCAAGCAAAAGATGTGTGGAACACAGTAGTAGTAATAAGAGTAGTAGTAGTGTGAAATGGAACTGGAACAGTGAATATCGAACAGTAGAGTGAACAGTGTATATGAATAGTGAAATATAAATATCTGCGAGTTTGTTTAAGTTAGAATTAAGTGACAAATAAATAAATATAGTATTATTAGTGACATAAGAAGAATAAAACTTTTATTTCTATTCAGATTATTAAATAGTGACTTTCATTTAATCACAAACCAGATTTCATCAAGCAATAAACATTACAGTATAATAAAAATAAATTTCCGAGTACATTTAAAGAATCATCTTGCATGTTTATACAAATAAAAATATAAAATATTGAAAATAAATAGATTAAAAATCTTCCTTAATACTACCCCTACACATTTTTAACCGCACCCCCTACTGGGACAAGTTACTCCTACCGATTAGTAAGTCAGGCGAATTTCTTATTTCTTGACGGGCACTATAACAGTTCTTGTAATTATTTTTCGTCAAACAATTAAGTGAAATTTTCTTGTCATATTGATTCTACGCTTTAACTGACGTTCAATAAACATTGAATAAACAACAGGTTTTGGGCCAAGACGAATAATAGATTGACAAAAAATTGTTTAATAGTGAAGAAATACTTGAATGCAGAAAATCGCAATAAGATAAAATGGCATCAAGGGAAAAATATTAAATACCAAAGTTATAAGATTCAATTATTATCCCTGGTCGATCAGAATAAAAGCAGCATTGATACAAAAACTTTGTTGGGATGCAATAGATCCCAGATTCAAGCCCGCCGCACACGAGGTAATTTTCCATGCAATTTTGTTCACTTAATTTGCAGCAAGTTTTCTTACGCACTGGGCCACTTTGAGGTACACTTAGTGTGACACTTATTCTCGCATCACACGATGCAAGCTGCGCCACTCAATTCTAACACTAGAACGTAGACTTGGTAGATTTTCACATTACAAGTATGGATGTTGCCGAAACTAATCGTTGGAGGAGAGCAGGAGCATTTGCTGCAGTTATAGCTTGCGAATTACGAGACAGAAAAAAAAAAAGAAGAAAAAACTTTGGTCAAGAGAGTGACTTTTTGAGAAGGAATCAAGGCCGCAGAGTTTTTAACATTTTGTTGGACGAGCTAGTAGGGTGTATACCAAACGTGAAAAACCTGGAAATGTCAGGGAATTTAGATAAACTGAAAATGTCATGGAATCGCCAGGGAATCTCTGATATTTGTCTGGAAAAAATACATCATAGGATATTTATGCATTATTACTCATAAAAGTATATTTTCACTCTTTAAAGCTCGCCGCACACGATGCAATTTTTCAAGCAATTTTGTTCACTTGGCGCCGCACTGGGTGCCACGCTTGCTCCGATGCAAGAAATTTGGTGCGATGCGGGGTACTAGACTTACCACGAGACTTGTTTTTCAAGATAGGTTCGGTGCTATTTTTCGCACTTGCTGCGCCACTGACTGCTGCCCATAGCCAATCAAAGCAGACGACGAAATCACGTGATTACATCACTGAGTTGTATGTCGCATCAGAATGCTGTGCCCCATTAGTACATTGTGTTTTGTGGTGTTTTAAGATACAAATAAGTAAAAATTATGGCTAGTGGAAATTAGGTAATGTTTACGTACCCTAGCTCAGGGTGTATACCAAAAAATTAAATGAAAATTCCCTGACTTCCAGGTTTTCCAGGTTATTTTCAATAAAATTCCAGACAGTAAAAAACAAAAGTTTGATACAAGTTTCCATATAATCACAGATTAATGTTGCAATTCTGTGTGAACCCTATAAATCTGTGAATTAAAAACAAAATCGCAACGAACTTGATATCATGAACGAATTTACATTAATCGACAAAAGTAAATGTACTTTAATAAATTTTTTTTTCATGAATTTATAGATCTGGAAGACTTATAGATTTGCACAGATGGCCCTAGTATCTTAAAGAGTGAAAATATACTTTTATGAGTAATAATGCATAAATATCCTATGATGTATTTTTTCCAGACAAATATCAGAAATTTCCTGACGATTCCATGACATTTCCAGTTTATCTAAATTGCCTGACATTTCCAGGTTTTTCACGTTTGGTATACACTCTACTAGCTCGTCAAACAAAATGTTGAAAACTCTGCGGCCTTGATTCCTTCTCAAAAGTCACTCTCTTGACCAAAGTTTTTTCTTCTTTTTTTTCTGTCTCGTAATTCGCAAGCTATAACTGCAACAAAAGCTCCTGCTCTCCTCTGACGATTAGTTTCGGCAACATCCATAGTTGCAATGTGAAAATCTACCAAGTCTACGTTCTAGTGTTAGAATGAGTGGCGCAGCTTGCATCGTGTGATGCGAGAATAAGTGTCATACTAAGTGTATCTCAAAGTGGCCCAGTGCGCAAGAAAACTTGCTGCAAATTAAGTGAACAAAATTGCATGGAAAATTGCCTCGTGTGCGGCGGGCTTGAGATACTAGGGCCATCTGTGCAAATCTATAAGTCTTCCAGATCTCTAAATACGTGAAAAAAAATTTATTAAAGTACATTTACTTTTGTCGATTAATGTAAATTCGTTCATGATATCAAGTTCGTTGCGATTTTGTTTTTAATTCACAGATTTATAGGGTTCACACAGAATTGCAACATTAATCTGTGATTATATGTAAGTTTGTATCAAACTTTTGTTTTTTACTGTCTGGAATTTTATTGAAAATAACCTGGAAAACCTGGAAGTCAGGGAATTTTCATTAAATTTTTTGGTATACACCCTGAGCTAGGGTATGTAAACATTACCTAATGTCCACTAGCCATAATTTTTACTTATTTGTATCTTAAAACACCACAAAACACAATGTACTAATGAGGAACAGCATTCTGATGCGACATTCAACTCAGTGATGTAATCACGTGATTTCGTCGTCTGCTTTGATTGGCTGTGGACAGCAGTCAGTGGCGCAGCAAGTGCGAAAAATAGCACCGAACCTATCTTGAAAAACAAGTCTCGTGGTAAGTCTAGTACCCCGCATCGCACCAAATTTCTTGCATCGGAGCAAGCGTGGCTCCCAGCGCGGCGCCAAGTGAACAAAATTGCTTGAAAAATTGCATCGTGTGCGGCGAGCTTCAGTGTAAATTTGACCACCGAGCAAGTCAACAAAGATCAGAGGGCACAATCATTCTTGTTATTGTCAGTTGGTGACAATTATTTAGACGATATTGGAGACTTAAAGTCGGCAAAAGAAGCTTAGGGCATTCTCCAAGATTTACATAACATATTTGGTCCTTTACACACAGTATTATTGTTAAAAGGGATGGTAACTGTATCGAAAACAGATGTCATAACTGTGCATAAATATTTATCGAAAATTCAAGACATCAATAAAAAAAGTAAATAAAGCAGACATAATATTTCTTGATAATCTATAAGCATGTTTTTATTTAATGGGTTCACCAATAAGCCGTTATGAAGGTTTGGTCAGAAATCTGGAGCAAGAAGCAAATTTGAATACTAAAGACGTCAAGGCAAAGTTGTTATTAGAAGAAAAACGTATCAAAAGAGAAGAAACTACAGTCGACAATAACATGCAAGTAATGATAGCCAAGAATACAAAAATGTGGAGGAAGCCTGATGCAAATTTTGATAAAAATAATTAAGAAGAGGGTGCAAAAGTGTGAAGTTTTCTTGTCATATTTATTATACGCTTAAACTGACGTTAAACATTGAATGAACAACATCATCTTCCATCGTATTGGTTTTAAAAGCACTGTATATATTCCTATTGAATTTTTATTTCACTGATATTTTATTTATATTTGATTGGATTTCTAGTCCCATTTCTCGTGTTTCAGATTTAGATGCTTCTATGGCCATGACGATCTTCAAAATATCCTCAAATTTTGTATCCGGGGATTCCTATAATAATCTCTCTTCAATCTCGGCATTTCTCAGCCCCCGTATAAACTGAGCTCAAAGTTGCGTTTCGATTGTGGTTTCTTCGCAATTATTGCCTACGAAATTGAATTTACCCCCTATTTCTTTGAGTCCAGCTACATAATTAGCAATGCTCTTATGTTCATGTTGTGATCGGAGGCAGAACTTGAGTTACTGCGCAACATCATCGGGTTCCGGTGCAATATGATATACAATCCTCGTCGCCAAAACTGCTGTGTATGTACTAGTAATTAAGAATAGACTTCACTTATATATTGTATTTTTATTATGATCCCGTATATGTCAAAATACATATCAATTATGTTATTGTCTTAACAGCCGAACAAATCGCAGGTACCCAAGGAATGAATATCTAGTCGGTGCTTGACATCACCCATATTGTTTAATGTTTTTTTTAAAGGAATTCAATCTTATTTGGAATGTAACAGAAAGAATGAAAAATAATTGAAAGAAAATTGACAAAAGAATGTATGAACTTACCAGAATCCAACATTGTAGCTCTTTGAATGGAGCCAAAATAATCCCAAAAAACCAATAACGAAAAATAATTGTTTCCTGCCAAAAAAAAAAGAAAAATAAATTAAACAAATAAATAACAAAATTGAAGGCATTGAAGATTTAATGGATGACGGAAGAATTATTTACAACTCCTATTTCTGCTAAACGAAACATTAATATTCGTACTTCACTATGCCGTACCTACCTATACAGGGTGGTGTCTCGAAGGACGCACCATAGCGATTTCAATGCTACTTTTGAAATGTTCAATTATTAGCTCCCCTAATTATTTTACATCAAAAAAGTTGAATAGTTTATTGTAGAGGCAACATTTTTGCATTTTTGACACTAATATTCCTAATTCCACTCTACTAGGAACCAGTAGAATTACGGCTGCTTATTGATGATTTTCTCAAAATCAACAGTGCCATGAAATAAAGAACAAATGTACTCATTCAAAGTTACTGCTCTTATATGCCATCTGCTGTCATCAGCGTTCCATGTCAAGTATCTTGAATTAAAATGTATAATTCAGAAGAAAAATTAGATAGGGTGACAAGGTTTCATGGTCAAAATAGTGCTCGACAAATATTAGCTTTATTCAATGTTGAATATCCAAATCGACTCATTCCACGATTAGCTAACACTCTTATGAGAATCGGACTGTTAATTTCATGTAGGTAAGAATATAAAGGAGAGAATTAGTGGATGCACAAGTAAAGCCACTTCCCCTACTCAAACTAGGGCTGGAACTACAACGACTTGACATTGACATTGACTTGATTTTTACTATCAAGTTGCCATGCAAGTTGGACATATTTTCAGTTGATATTCATCATAGTGACATGACAGTAACTAGATCAGGTCATCCTTCTAAAAAAAATAAGATCTAGATAATGATGACAAGGATTGGGAGCAAGACAAGATCGGAATATATCAATGTCGACTCGTTGTGGTACCAGCCCTGAACCCAAACCATCGCTTATCTGTCAAGGACAAATATACTTTTGTTTGAAAACTGACGTGTATCCCCTCCCTAATCGGAAACAAAAGTGGTGCTCGTCCGTTCCCACTAGGCTTCACTTCCCTCGCCTAAACTATAACCTCATGCTCCCTCATTCCTATTCTAATATCCTTGGCTAATTTATATCATATTTAGGGCCAGTTTCACCAAAGCCAGTTAAATTTATCCAGAGGTTATTTTATGCGAAAACTATCGTTCATACAATTGTAACTATAGTTATTAACTCAAAATAACCTCTAGATAAATTTAACTAACTTTGGTGAAACCTGGCCTTTTTTGTTATTTCATGGCACTGTTGAAGAAAATTTTAAATGAACATTCCGTAATTTTACTGGTTCCTGGTAGAGTAGAATTGAAACTATTAGTGTCAAAGAATGCAGAAATTTTTCCTCTACAATAAATTATTTAAATTTTTTGATGAAAATAATTAGGGAAGCAAATAATCGAATATTTCAAAAATAGCATCGAAAAAGCTATGATGCGTCCTTTGAGTCACCACCCTGTATAACAATTTGGTTAGAGTTATAGATATAGCAATCTAACAATAAATAACTACTCAAATGGATGAACTTATAATTGAACAACGTTGACACAAGAATGAGTCTATTTTGTAACTTTAAAATAAAAGATGGAGGTATGTCTCAAAATGTAAGCACTGGTCACAACTTTTGAATTCGTTTGCAAGGATTGCTCTAATTTTTTGTGCTGAATTGTGTTGCTTTTCATGTCAATATAATATGAATTATAGTTTAACCATCGAATGAAAGTTGACTTCTAAAATTATTTTATAGACGTGGTTTTCTTTCAAAAAATTTAGTTATTACTCGAATTGTAAATAAAACTGACCTTTACAAGTATCCACTGAAATACTGGACTAGGAATCCTTAGAGATATATCAACATGAATGTTCTTAATACCACTGGATTACTGAAGACATTGAAAATGATCTTAGCAACAGGGTTTCAGGGATTTATTACGACTCATTTGTCTCTTATTACCAAAGTATCAGGCAGATAGATAACTTAGATGACAATTTTTAAAATATGGCAACGTGGGTCTCTGGTGATGCCAATAGGAGTGAATCTTCTTTTGAACCATTTCTACAAGATATATACAACATATTTTGTTAGAATCAAAATAAATTATAAAAAATACGTTCAATGCACCCCTGTCTTGTACTGCACTAGGATAGTGTAAATATCAGTCATACATCTATTTCAAGCAAGTTACACTAATGTATCTATGGGAAATCCTAATCCAGTATTTGAATGGGTGCTTGCAAAAATTCTCGGGGCCTGAATTTTAATCTTTGCTAAACATTCCGTCATAAAGTTTAGTTTTCTTTGAGATTCGAATAATAGCTAAATGTTCTAAAAGAAAACCACATCTATAAAATAATTTGAGAGTCAACTTTCATTCAATGGTTAAACTATACCTCATTAAATTTCAGGATCAAGATCCCAAACATTAAGAAGAGGGTAAGGACTAGTGGTAACTTTTTTTTTGTTGCCATGAACCAGATTTTTTTTTTTTTTATTGGAGTTACAGTTTTATTGGCAGTCCTAGAAAATTAGTGATGCTAAGATGAATGTTTCCCAGGAAAAGCGCAGCGAGTTTCAAATCAAATTTCCGCATAAACAGCAAACAAGATTTTGTACTGCAATCGTCCTAGGAAACGCAAGGTTAGAATTATATCTAATATTTATAGGCTCTCGTTGAAATTTAATTCGTGGTTCAGGGGTTAGTATGTAACTTTTGAATGGCTATGCATTATTTATTCTTGATTTTTCAAATATCTTTATGGTTGTTCACATGAAATTCAACCTGATTCTGGTAGCACAGAATAACAATCTATATATGGCAACTACAATGGTCTATGAGATAGATCTGGTATTCTGGTGTCTGGCTGTAATGGTTGATTATGATGAATAAAAATACCATAGGTGTCAATTTAATTAGAGCTAATTAATTACATTAAAATTAGAATTAGATTTCATTGGAATGACTTGAAAAATGTAGAAATCATATTCAGAAAGCAGAGTCTGATATGTTGGTTAAAATAATCCCAGACCTTCCAAATGAAGTATTATCATTCTATGATATGAATGTAGTAGATGGACGGAGTTCACACAAAAAATGTGAACGCAAATTCCAGTTTTGTAAATAATTTGCAACCAACTCGCGCCTATTTGCGCACAAGATATTATTCTGCTTTCTATGATTCTGTGAAAGTTATCAATAGAACTTTGACTGCCCCAAATTTACGCTGATATGATTTCGAATCATAGAAAATTGCTCACCAATCATGTGTGCCCAATCTGCGAATTAACACTAAGCAAACACTAGTAAACGACAATGAACAGATGTAAGATATGCTGTTGCTAGATCTAATTTACGCAAAAAGATAGTGAAGTCAAAAGAGGGTTTTCAATTATCGTCAGTAGATGAACAATAAAGTTAAGTAAATCCGATTTTAAGTAATCTTGAGTAATATCTAAATTTAAGTAATTAACAGATTCACATTCTTTATTCTAATCGAGAAAGAATTTGATTCCAGTATAATTTATAGTAGGGGTACTACGCTAAATCAAAAAAGTTTGTGTCATAACAAATTTCATGATAGAATCATAGAAAACTATGAATAATCCGACTTAATCTCATCTACGAGAGATAAAAGTGTTGCACCTTTGCGGAATACGTATTTGTTTTGAAACGCTTAGGATTGTTTCAAATATTTGACCGTATTCTGTAACCCAATCATTAACATATTATTGATCGACAATTGTGACATGTGAATATTCAGAATTTCTGACAGTGCTACCTATGTTCATTGGTTGAAATAGATAATGATCGATAAAAACTTGTCAATTGAGTTACAGAATAGCTCCAATTATCTAACTTCCACTCCAGAAATAATCGCATATATTGATTGTTTCTAGTAACCATTGTCATAAAAACAATAGACATCCTATACAATAGCGTTCATAATTTTCGTATATAATATCACAAGGGACTGTAGTTTTATCAATGAATTTTTCTTGAAAACATCGTTTAGCTAACAGCATCGAGAGATTCATTTGTCCGATTTGCTACTATAATTGTTACTGTAACATGCAAAATTTATCAACATAATTGGGTTGTGTCATGAAAATAAAGTTGTGATTTTACATTAGTTTTTAAATAGTTAATATCAAAATATAAATGTAGAAATTATTCTTATAATTTATAAATGAGTATATTAATTATAAATAATATTCAAAATTCAATAAATTTTGAATGAATGAAAGAAGCGTTAAAACGCTTTCTAATTGGTCCGACTTTTACGTGACGTCACTTCGATAGTAAAAAATCCTGCAGTGATATACTCAAACGAAGTTTTCTTGTATGTCGTCAATTTTTTATTGGAAAAACCATTTCAACATAGACAGAGTGTCTCAAGATAATTTCATAAAAGCTAATCCAAGTAATGTACCAGAAGTTAATCCATTCATGATTTAGGAATATATAGTGGTAAATGAAAAATTTAATGCTCTAGAAGTACAAGGTATCAAGTTATCAATGTGAGTAGTTTTTTTAAATTATTTTCTCAATATGCAGATGCAGTTACATTTTTTTGTACAAATACAGTCGAGAATCATATGGTGATAATGATAATGCTATAGGTTATATGCGTATCAAACGCGAGAAGAAAACTTGTATTGTAAAAGGGAGAATCACTCCAGGGTACCTATTCTATAACTTTTCACGACTTTCCATCCACTTAAGGTGATATATTAATGACGTCATATCACCTTCCACCGTTGAAGCATCAGAAGATACTCGTCTAGTAACTTTCACTTGCTAAAATTTCTAGTTATATTTATTTAAGTTGGTAAACCTATAGTTCAATAATTTGTCAAATATTATAAATATGAACAATATAATAATTATAAATATGAACAATATGATAATTATTCATATTTTACAGCATCTATCAATGAGAATTAAAATATGGCTGTGTAATATTTATCTAAATTTGACTTACTGCATTCTTAACGTAAATAAGATTTAAAATTGATATTTGTTTTCAATTATCATGAATTTTCATCTTATGGTGGATTTATGCTCAAGAATTTTGTGTACTTTAGCCTACAACTAAAAATCAAATTCATTTCAAAATAAAATATGAAACATCATAACCTCAAATGTGAAAACATCACCGGTGATTAGATTCTATCACCACCTCTCTGCTGGGTGATACGAGGTGATACATATTTCACTAAGTCTGACATCATGTAGCTTGGTTCGGTAGAAGCTCCGCAAGACGGCAGTCCAAAATATATCACCTTGTTTGCGTATCACCGGTGATAAAAGTCATAGAATAGGGGCCCAGAACATGAGAGTTAAAAGTAAAAATTGTGACTGTTGACGAGAGAAATACTCAAATTTCAAGTATGAAATGTAAAGATAGTGCAGCTTCTTCAAGTTATTGTTTGCTAAATATTAAAGTTTCTTGCGCAAAATCTATTTATTTATGGTTGTTAAGAAGAGGAGTGGGGTCAAGCTATGGTGGCAGCCCTGCTCTATGCTAACTACATAGGATAAACATTCATTGCCAACTCCAAATAAACAAAATTTCAATGATTAAAACTAATGGAAATGTTTGTTTTCGGTTGAAAATACATTATTTTGAATAATTTGGTTCGTTATTCTATTCTTTTAAAGATCTTCCAACCGTTGAAATATTCTTTTTTTATATTTTAACAAAACTACAATATGATATGTATAGCGCGCAACGCTGTTGACTTTCAAAAGTATTTTTGACATCTGACGTTTAGTAGTGGTACTGCGTTTCATAACCAAACAAACTTATTGATGATAAATCTACATCAAAAAATAATATCGATGGAAAAATAAATGGGTTACTCAATTAGTGTACCGTCAAGTCAGGGAAATGATGAAAAATCTTGTTTATTCTAATCACACACACTCTTCCTATTTCATCTCATGCGGCGACGTTGCCAAGCGTATGATAACTTGCTAGATTTCAGTAGCTTTTGTACAATTTTTTTGAGTAATAATTCAATTTTCTCTGAAACTATAAACAAGACTTTTTTGAAACTTGGTACACATGTTTATAAGACTTTCGTAGATATTTTGACGATTTTTTGTAATGTTGTCATTTCAGGTAGTAGAGATAATGACGTATAAATCAATGTGAAACACGTCGCGTGCATTGACGCAATGTAATAACATGTCACTGAACAGCAAATTTGACATTTTTTATCTCGATAACTAGAAACAAGATTGAGTTCAAACTTTGCCAGAATATTCTTCACTAAACAAATAATATACTGTAAAAATTTGAATACATTCTCATATACTTTGATTTCCTTCTCAACAACCTTATACTTGCATGATCTTCACAGCAATAGAAATCTGTATGACTTGATACCACATTATTTGAATTTGTTAATTTACAGGAACGCTTACAAAAATTTTATTAGGACTTTTTTTTGTGTGTTAGGATAAAAATGAACAGAACGACGTCATATGTACTTCGATTGCGCTCGGGCGTTTACGGCAATTTCCGACGTATTCAAAACTTATGGCTTTTAATTTATTGTCACAAATTTTATTGTGAATGATTTATTTTTACTGGTTACAGTGTACATATCTATTTTATAAACTCGTATAATTACAATATCGCTCACAGTTACTCTTACTAAATGACTGATTCTCTTCTAGCTCACGCTCTTTATATACCCTAAACGTTGTTTAATACATGATTACGAAATTTTATTCCATTCTTGAATAATTTATTTGCTCGCTACACTCACAAAAAAATCTTTTACTCTCGAATGCAAAAGTGACATTTCGCAATCTAGAATCAAAAATAACAATTTAAAATATAAAGATTAAAAATTTTTGGTACGTTCTAAATAGTCGACATATTGTATCCGCCATTTTCAATTTTGGAAATCTCATATCAAATTATTAATTAGCATCCCAAAAAAAATCTGGGTACTCATTCTCAAAGAATGTTCATATTGTTTATATCAAACTTAAATATTTTTTCGATATAGAAATTTTCGATTTTGTTATCAAGATTATGAACATATCATGCACTTTAGAGCAGCAAAGATCTTCTTATCGTTTTCCACATCCAAAAAAGTACCTAGAAACCTAGTTTCAGCGACATCACATTTTATGAAAGATTTTGGTCTGAATTTGTCTTTGACAACTGGGCTATTACTATATTTTGCTTAAGGAATTCAACAATCCGCGATCTCACATTATATCTTTAATTTAGTTTCATCTTTACCCAATCAGAATATTTTAAATGATGTGAGACAGTCTATGAGATATCCTATATCACATTTACCTCATTCTCTTCAAAATTTTTACACAACCGATTAATCGCGCGGAGGTTATATTGACCGGTTACGCATCTTCAATAGAAATATATAAGCCCCATCTCTTAACTACTTCAAAATACAAGTTTCAAGAGAACATATATTTTATGGCAACACACGAACGAAGCAATGGGCGTGAGATTCCAGGCAAAGGCTGAAGCAGTTATGCTATGTGGGAGATAAAATCTGTATTGGCGGTCTCACCGTCTCGCTGCGAAGCCTACGGTTTATACTTCATATGTCTGTATGTTATTATTGGTAAATAAAATAATTTGTGTTGAGAAAGTGTCCATTTATTTTACCGTAAGGCTCAAGAATTTTCAGATTGAAGTAATTTTACACTATTAATAATTAATAAATAAATTTCCTGTTAGGGGCCATCAAAAGCGGTCCACCGAATTTTTTACAGTCTGCAATATGAATATCAAACTACGTATATACGAATAAATAATATAGTAAATAAGAAATAACAATTTATCCTATTTGGCCCATGACATTAAAAAGGTTATCGGCATCTATCCTATCTGATATGTACCATTGCTTGCAAGGGTTTTCTTTTAATTTGCGAAATTGACTCTACCGACTGTATTTCACAGAGCAGGAATATAATGCTGGATAATCTATTTATAAGATAAATAATAAACTAATTGCTTGTTGCAAAAATTGCTGAAAATTAATCTGTATATTTCTCTAGAAATTGTGATATCCTCAATACCTAAATGCAATCTCTATTGTACTGAAGAGTATTTGCTAGATTCTGACAAAATGGAAAGTCGACAGTGCCACAATAAGTCGTTATAAGTAAAATTTATACTTACACGAGCACTTGCTGCATTCAGTGGCAATGCACTGGTAGATGATCCAGCTTTCGAGCTCCACTATAGCAGTCATATAGATCAAGCTGATGATGTTCTATGTTGAAAGTACTCAGAATGTAATTGTTCTGATGATGTTGGCAGTATAAGAGTGAGCCTGAAACAAAATATTGTAATCATCAGCATTATTAACTTCTCTAGTGATAGTAATGGCGTGCAGTGACATTTGATTATAGGGGAGCCGAGTTTAATCAAAATTATAAAGAAATACTGAGAATAACAAAAATTAACATATAATTTATTATGATTTTAATACAAACACATTAAAATGGAACACATGTATAATAAAGACGCCAATTGCTTTATCAATAATTGGAGCAAAAAAGAAATATGCCTTTTCAATTCCTGCTATAAACCGTTTCCTTACGATAGAAAAAATCATCTTGGATTTTGTTCGATAAGCCAATAAAAAACGTGGACTTATCGAAATATATTTCACTAGCAGCCCGTGCCGGCTTCGCACGGATGGACATTTATTGATATTTAACATTTTTGTTCGAATTTTCAGAGCATCAGAGCATAGTTCAATAATGTAAGATATTTATCAAGGATATTATCACATTCAAAGCTTTAGGAACACAATAATAATTAAAACATAACCTCAACTGTCAAAATTTGTTGATAAGTGCATAGATATATGTATACACTATGTCAGTAGCGTTGTGCGCGGCGCGAGCGCCGTCCAAGTGGCGGCACTTGGCATTTATTTACTAATATATTTAAAATCGTAACAATCAACAAATTTTGACGTATTCACGTAATTTGCAAAACTGACACTAAGAATTAGCAGAAAGTTTGGTACAATGGCAGTAGTACTTCGATGCGGGTCTCAAGAAGTTGATTTATCTATATTTAGATCCAAAAGTCGGAGCAAAGAGAAAAAATTGGTACAAAGTTTCCATGTCAGCGACGAAGAAGAAATTAAAAATAACGAAGAAGATAGTAAAATTACGGGAATTACTTTGCGCGGAGCGCCTGGTACATTTAGCGATGGAACAAATCCGAATTTGTATAATGTATTGGTCAAGATATGTGTAAATTATTATAAGTGTAAACATAGTTTTCTACTAGACATGATAATACGTATGTTCGGGTGTACTTTTTGTATGTTCTGTTCAATTATTGTCTGTATATTGAATCGATGAACAATATTAATTTTTCTCGTGATTTTACATAACTTCATGTGATATTTACGAGTTATTTTTATAAATTGAAAATAATCTGTGACTATCATAAAAACTTTTTGATTTGGTGTGTTTTGAATTCTTCATTAGGGAATCAGCATCATTCATGCCTGATGATTTAATATTTGCTTGCCAGATAGGAGTTATCCGAAAGCATCACTCCTTTAAATAATTGAAAATTCATCAATAAGGATTCATTCATGATATTTTGTCTTCAATTCATAATCAATGATAATATTGTTGAAATATAATTTTAATAATTCAATATTGATACTGTACAAACATTATACAATTCAAAAAACACTAACTGCTTATTTCTAAAGTTAGCTCACATAATAATAAGTCTGTGTTTTTTACATTATTGCTGTAAAAATTCATTTATACAGGTAAATTTTAGTCGAAAAATTGTTAATATTAGTTGCAACTGCAAACATGTAGCTGCAGTTTGCATATAAATAACCACAGAAATTATCTGCTTCAAGACTGATCAGCCAATGATTCGGAATCGTCAAGCACAGTTGGATAGATATCATAAGAGTGCAAGGATTGATAGTATGTACTATTGCATAAAAGCAAACTGAGAAGATAACTTTTTCACAGTTTTTTACGCTCATTCGCGATTCGGAAATGAATAAAATTTCAGTTCACCATTGCGCAATTGTGTGTGTGAACACTCAGAAACACTACAAATTAAACCTTGTCCCGATGATTTCCACTTTTTCAAGGATTTTCCATATTTATTTGCCTCAAAAATTCAGTTTGACCTTATGCTCTTTTATATTTGTTTCTACAGCTCCAGTCAGTATTAGCACGTATTAGTAAAGAGCTTATAACTTCTACCGCATAGAGTCGCGTTCGTCGCTACTGACATAGCGTATAGACAGCGTCATCAGTATTTGATGGAATAAATTGAAAAGGAGATGAAAGATTATATTGCCGCGCACGCAATGTGAGGAATTTTATTGGTAATTTTTTACATCTTGGGTTACATCTAATGTTAAAAATGTTAGATTAATCGAGCGCTCCGATATGTGGCTATTCTTGAAACTTTTAATAGAAGAAGACAGATTCTTGATGGGAACTATTTATTTTGAACATACTCTAGATGTCGAGCTAAAATTTAAGTTATTTTAGGACTCATTAAACTTCATTCTAGGTCAATTTTGTGATACCAAAATTAGCATTCAAGGCGATTTCAACTCAAAAGTTGGAAATTTAAATCAACTCACTGAGGATATTCTGCATAATCCTAACAATCAGGAAACAAGGTGCTCATCACATAAATTAATTGATTCTAGAGGAAAAAAGCTGATGCTTCTTATGAAATCTTTCGGGTTATATATTTCAAATGGTCGTACTGAAGGAGATATTCTGGGCCGATATACTTTCATATGACGTAGTGGTAAGAGTGTTATTGACTTAATTTGGGGTAACGTTGAAGCTTTAGAGAGAGTATCAAATCATACAATCCAGTCTTCATTAGAGTCTTCTGAGCACTGTATTTGTCGCTCAACGTTACATTCGAATATGTATAATCCACCTGCCCAAATTAAAAGGGAATTTGCAAATAGATTCATGATAAAATTTTTGTTCAATCAAAAGAATAGTAATATTTGTTGATGAATATTTTTCATTACGTTCACTTAAACGACACTGATTCATATAAATTGGCTGAGAGTCTAATAAATAATGAGAACTCCAACCTGTATTTCAAGAGAATCTTCTTGTATTTCTTGATGATCCAACTCTATCTCTATATATTTGGTTTTCTACTCGTTTAGTTTTATAATCCCATTACTTCCGCCGTTTGGACTAAACGTTTGAACACCTTCTCTAGTTCTGTTTTCGTTCTTGTTAATAACGCTATGTCTTCTGCAAACACTAAAGATTAGTGTGGTTCCTTTTGTGTAGATTCTGCTATTTCTTAAAACTCACTCTAGCGCCAAATTGAATAGGACAGGTGATACTGGGTTTCCTTGTCTTAGTTCTCTGTTTACATCAAAGCTCTTTGATATTTGTCCATCTACCAGAATTCTGCATTTTGTCTCTTCGTGGATCATCTTAATTAATCTTATCAATTTTTTAAATATTCCTAGGTCTGCGAATGCTTCATACCGTTCATGTTTATTTATTGTGTCATATTCATGTTTGAAATTTCAGTGCAAATATTTGAACCGTAGTTGATACCAGCTTGATATTCTCCTAGGATATTGTCCGCTTGTTTTTGTATTCTGTTTTTTAAACATCCTGCTAAAATTTTGTACGTCACGTTTAATAGTGCTATACCTCTGCAATTTTCGCATTTCAGTCTGCCACCCTTTTTATAAATTAGATATGTAAGAGCTTCCTTACATTTCTCAGGCATACGTTCGGTCCGCCATATATCCTCTATCATTTCCATAATATACTGGATTATGTCGTACCCTGCATTTTTGTATATCTCTGATGTTATTTCGCTTATTACCGGAATTTTATTATTTTTCAACTGGTTCAATATTTTTCGAATTTCATTTATGTCTGGTAAGCTTTGCTCTATACTATTTCCTCTTTGTTGGTTTATTTCGGTTTCATTTGTAATTTCCGTAACCAAATTTCCCTCATTCAGCCTTTCCTTGAAATATTACTTCCATGCATATAGTTTGTCCTTTGCTGTCATCAGTTCTCCCTCTTTAATTTTACAGTATTGTGCCGGTCAAGATATAAGAAAACGAGCCTCCCAGCGGGTACTTAGCAAAAGGATTATCCCTAAATTTATTAAGGTGCCCAGGTAAAATATAACAGGGTGTTACTCAGAAATATTTTATTTAGTGTTTTAGCAACGGCAAAAATGTGCAACAAGATACTGTTTACCCCGCATGAGTAATAAAAAATGAATTTCCAAGTACATTCAAAGAATCATCTTGCATGTTCATACAAATAAAAATATAAAATATTGAAAATAAATAGGATGAAAATCTTCCTTAATACTACCCCTACAAATTTTCAACCGCACCCCCTACTGGGACAAGTTACTCCTACCGATTAGTAAGTCGAGCGAATTTCTTATATCTTGACGGGCACTATACACTAAAGGTGGTTGATACCCGGTTCTTTGATTCTTGGCCTCCTGATAAAAGTTTCTCAACTCCTTGTTTAGAAATCTTCTAATATTATCATTTTTTCTTTGATCATTTTTCTTTTCTTATGTCTACGAAATTGCTTCGCTCGTCTTTTATGTATTTTGTATTTCAATATGTTTTCCTTAGTTATTTTGTAGTAGGTTTCTTTAAGCCATATCCCTCTTCCTAATATAGCACTTTTGCATTCTTCGTCGAACAATTCCTTCTTTTTGTCCCTCACATTTTTGCGCAGCAACTTTTCTGAGACTTTCAATATTGCTCCTTCTAATTTATTTCACTTTATATCTACACTTTCTTCTAAAACTTGCTCTGCTAACTCTAGCTCCATCGACAGTAGACTTTGAAATTGCTTTCTGCTATTCTCATTAGTTAGTGGCGAGGTGTCGTATCGTTTCAAACGATTATGTTGTGCTTTTTTCCTGTGTTACTTTAGATAACTCGTGTTTCATTACTATTTTCACGAGAGAATGATCTGTATCTAGTACTGCACCTCTTCATTCTAATGAATTAGCTGAGAACCTAATAAATAATAAGAACGGGCACAAGTTAATTGAATAAGCAATACTATTGCAAATTCAATTAACTTGTGTCCGTTCTCATTATTTATTAGGTTTTCAGCTAATTTATTCGAATGAAGAGGTGCAGTACTAGATACAGATCATTTTCTTGATGTACTAGTTGCATAGAACCCAGAAAACAAATATCAGCTGGACTTCATAAAGTCGGTATTATTGAAGATTTCAGTACAATTTAGTTGTCGTCTGCAGCGCCACTAGTTCCCTCTTATATACGTCAAAATAGACAGAAAATTATATGCAACCGTTCAACGTCTATTGTAAATATCCGATAAACAATATTAAATTTTTTAGATGTTATAAACAATGTATGTTAAGAATGTGAAAGTTTGAAAATATTAAATATTATTGGGTATAGCCCGATAAGTTATGGAAAAGTGCCCCCGCATGCAATTGATTAAAATGATAGTGGGATGGTATATCTATTATAGAGTATCACTGTATCACATATACCAATTTTATCCCCGTGCGACCTTCCATAGGGTGGTCAGAAAATAAAATAGCTTTAACGTCCAAGTTGTTTTTCTCGGTTTCTATCTATCCAATTGATATGAAACTTGGTATGAATGATGTTTGAACAAAGTTCATTCGCCAAGTGCAATAAGATATATGTACGATATTCTGAACAATCGAAAAATGACAAAAGTTTTTTTCAGCATCCATTACGGAGGATTTGGGCCAAACACGTTCACCATTTTTTTATATAATATGTATTTGTATCCCATCTTTAACATTTCCAAGTTTCATTCATCTAGCTGTAATGGAACAAGTGTGGGTGCCTCTTCCACAGCAATATATATTTCAAACAATAAACTTTGGAAATATGCGATCCTGAACAGATTATTCCATCTATTCAAGCTATTCAGCAGCTTCTGAATGAATTTTAGAAACTTGGTACCATTCAAGGAATATTTTTTCAGGATAAAAACAATTAAAAACTAATTCGAGTACTATTTTCCACAGAAATGCACATATTCTGAGCACATTAAAGGAGAATTGTTCTGATTATCAAGCACGATATCAAAATGAATGATGTTTGAAAAGGTCACGAAAAACCGCCATGTTGTACACGAACGAACTCACGTACTCACGTACGAACATACGTACCGACATCAAGCCAAAAATAGTCTATATGGATTCAGGGATGCTCAAAACGGATATTTCCATCAAAATCTGGATAGGTGAATTTTGTCGGTATCACAATCTTGCGAAAGTCTGAATGTTTTCGTGCATATCTTGACTTGGCCATTCGAAAAACTTATGCCATTCGTTTTTACGAGATACTTATGATATCAACTTTCATATGGCCAAACGGCAGAAACGAGAAAAACGTGAAAAATTGATATATTTTTTTGCATAATCGAGCCCTCATTCCAAACCCTTGGCCAAGTGGATCACTCCTGCCTATCGTTTTTCGCTGACTCCTCTTTCCTTAAATTTCATTTCGTAAGCATGGCAGAAACGAGAAAATTGGATCAAAGCAGGATTTTTTATAAAAATTTAAAATTAACTATTATTATGTTGGCCACACGGTCCAGCTTTAATTTTGGCATTATTATACTCTAAATATACATACTTAACAAAACTCTTGAAGGCAGAGAAAACAAAATGGGGCACTCAAATCTACGACTATCTGACAGTCTAAATTGTATTAGCTTATTATAGCAGATTTTTGGGTAGCGGTCAGTATTCATCAGTAGTAATTTTTTGTTATAGTTCAAAGCTGCTGTGAAGACAAGACCTTCCAGTTTGGGTTGTCCTGTTTCTGTGCGTACTATATAATTGGATGTATATTTAGACCAGCTTTTTAAAGAAATCCACTTGCACTGCTTCAATTTCTTGTACATACTGCAAGGCATATATTTCAGCAGCATACAAAAGGGTAGGAAGTACTACCGTTTTATATAAGTGTACTCTTGCATCCCATGATTTAATTTTAGTTATCGCCATCAGATTTTTAATATTTCCTGCTGTATACCGTGCTTTGCTCATCATTGCATCTTTTCCTTTATTAAACAGGCCTGAACTGGTAAACAGGGCTCCCAGATATGTATATTCACTCGTTATGTCAATAGTGGCGTTTTGGCAAGTAAAGTTCGTGTTTATACGTTTCGGTCTTCCTTTAAAATACTGCAATACTTTTGTTTTATGCTGGTTAATACGCAAATCATTATTGTTGCAGTACTTTTCAAGGCATTGGAGTTTTTTGTGTACATCTGTTGTAGAGTTACATAATATAACTAAATCATCGGCGTAGAGAAGCATCAAGATGTCGGTAGATGGGTTAATATAAAGTCCTTCCAGACCTTCATTTCTGAAGAATGATTCGATATCAGCTATGAATAAACTGAATAAAAGTGGACTCAGCGAGTCTCCTTGCAATACTCCTTTATTCACACTTATTGGTGTAGATCTTTGTTGTTCGATGTTCAGTATAATCTTTGCATTTTCATATGTATTTTTGAGTAGTCTTATAATCTTTGCGCTAACACCTATTTCAAATATTTTGTTCCATAATTTCTCATGAGGGATTGAGTCGAACGCTTGTTTGAAATCTACAAAAATTATGTACGTGCTGCGATTTTAGATTAAGCGAGACTGTATAATTGCTGTTGGGGTAAATATGTGATCTATGCAGGATCTGCGTTTTCTGAAGCCGCATTGTGCTTCCGGTATAATGTTGAAGCTTTCAGACCATGTTTCTAAACGCTTTGCAATTAGGCTTGTTAATAGTTTCAGGATGGTGTTTATCATTGCTAGCCCTCTGTAATTTTCAAGATTTCTTTCGTCTCCTTTTTTATGTATTAATTTTAGTGAGCTTGTGCAAAGTTCAGGAGGTACGTTTTCTGTGCTTAGACAATTATTTAAAAAGTTAAGAAGTATTGAGAAGCAATTATTTCCCAGAGCTTTCAGTATTTCGTTAGGAATTAAGTCTGGTCCTGGTGTTTTATTATTCTTAATGCAGTTTATTACATGTTTTAGTTCATAACATTCGATTTTGTTATCCAGATAAGGGTGAAGGACTCCAAAAAACTCTTTTTTTGGATTTGTGACGTTTATACACTTTCCAGAATTGTTTCTTGTCAAGGATATTGTTGATACCTTCTTGTATCTTTGAGAAATGATCTTTTTTTTTGTATTCATTACATTTCTGTAATTTTTCTTGCATTTAATATATTGATTTAATTTAACTTTATCTGTTCTGTTTCGGGCAAATTTGTGGTAACATTTTCTCATTTATCGTTTGCTTTCCCGGCATTCTTTATCATACCATGGTTTATCTTTACTTTGGCTATAATTAAAAGTAATTGTGCGAAGTATCTCCATTTGCTCGCAGACAGAGTAGCAAGTTTCTCTCATGTGTGCGTATTGGTTTTGATAGGATTTTTCTGGTGTTATTTGAGTTATACAGTTTTCGATTTTCTCATTGAATTCTTTTGTTCTGTCAGGTTGCCATTTAATTTGTTCATAAGATTTGTAGCTTATGATTTTCTGTTGATTTATGTTTGTTTCTGGAATGTTGATTTTTAATCTGCAAAGCATGTGATCAGATAAAAGGATTCTATTTTCGATCTCAAAGTCGTGTACTAAGCTTAAGCCATTGATGTTCAATTGTGCTCTGGCCAATTTTACTGACAAAGGTATATTGGGCAGGTGTGTCGCTTTCTGATCTGCCGTTGAGAACATAAAATCCCTCATTTTCCATAGCTTTAATCAGTTCTTTTCCTTTCTTGTTATTTGTTTTGCAGGCTTCTTTCAAATGGTTCAATCTAGATATTTCGAATATTACTTCTTCTGCTTGGTTCATTTCTCCTATCTGTGCATTAAAATCGCCTCCTACAAACACTGGTAGGTGTTGATATTTTTCGTTCAGATCTTGAATTAGATTGGAGAATAGATCAAGTAAAGTATTGTATTCGTAGCTTTGTGAGAAGTAAACAAAGGCTAAAATTATTTCAGTTTTGCTCTTCAAAAATAGTGTTTTCGTGACAATCCAATGAGCTGATTGCTCTATTATTATTGTTGAACATGTTTCATCTTTAGAGTATATAGATAAACCGCCCCTTGCTCTGCCTCTACTTGCGTCTTCAACTGCAGCACTAAAATGGTGAGTGTATTGACTTAAAAATTTTGGAGTGTTGCTGTCATTCTTTTTCTCTATCCAGGTTTCGGATACGCACAGGATGTCTATGGTTTGTACATATTTTGTTTGGTGTTTATCCAATAAACTGAAGTTTTTTTGTCCTTGCATATTCCAAAGGCCAATCGATGTTGTTGAGCGGTTCTTTTCGACATCTACTTCTTTTGACTGCTTCCAGGTGTAGTTTGAGTCCTTGGTCTTAATAATCGATCCATTGGGCCTTCTATCCTTGTCTCTTGACTTTTTGGGTAGTTTTTTGCCAGATTTTTGTTTTCTTTAACATTTTGTGAGGCTCTATTTCCAGCGTTTCCTTCAGGACTGAAATGGAGTTGATGTTCTTTACCCTCATCTGGGGTGGGTGTGTACAAGGTAGGTGTTGACTGAGATAATCTTCTTAGGTTTATTTCTGTTTCTATTTCTTCTTCAGCATTTTGGTTTTCAAGGTCTTTGATAGTATACTTCTCTCCTTGAACTATAAGATTTTGGCCGCTTATATAGGCTTTGTTTCCTGCTTCAATGGCTTCCTTGAGATGTGGGTATAACTTTTTCCGTGTTTGCATTTCCGCTTTGGTGTATTCTTCTTGAATTGAAATACTTTTTCCTCTCAGTAGCTTCTTGTTTGCTAAGATTTCTCGTTTTTTGTTCATGTTCCACAATGTCAGAGAGATCATGCGCGTTTTATTATTGTGTTTTCTTCCACATCTGTGTATATTCTCTATATCCTCGTACTTTATGTCAATTTTCAGATTTGTTTTCAGAAAATTGATAATTTTATCGTGTAACATATTTCTTGATTCTAATTCTTCCTCATGTATACCGTGAATGACCAGATTTCTAGTTTTTGTATTTCTTTCGAGCTGTTCAATTCTATAGTTCTTCTCCTGATTTTTCTGTTTTAGAGCTTTGTTCTCTGCCTGTAGTTCATTGACCTTCTTTTCTATTTAGTTTACCTTTTCATCTGTCCGTTGCACGACTTGCTTTATTTCATCAACCGCCGCCTTAACACGTTCACTGCGGTAGATTATTTTATGTTTTTCCCGATAAGCGTCGAGGGACAATTGGTCCCCAAGAAATCTCTCCTATTATGCGGTAAGGGGTTATTTAGTCCCTCAATTTTCGTTCCACCTAACTCCACATATTGGCATGAAACTCAACTAAAATGATGGTTTGAAAGTCGGATAGCTTTCTATAGGTATCTATCTTTACTATACTGGCTCAGCCAAAGGACTGATGGTCCCTTATCGCATATAGAGATGACTTAAGTTTGAATTATCATTATTCCAATTTCAATCAAAGTAAAAATACAATCGTGATAGGATATCACAAACATTCCATTAAAATTTGATCATATTTTGTAAACTATCAATATAAATGGCCAACAGAACGTAATTATATAGCTCTAAAAAAAAATACAAAATTTCAAATTTCAAGGTTGTAGCCAAGCGCTTTTATCCTGAGAATAGGAATGGTTGCCTGGTTGGATTATGCAAGCGGGCTCTGCCTTAGAATTTATGTTTGGTTGTTTTAGAGTTGATATTTTTGAAGTATTGTCATTTTTGCATAAAATGTTTATCTAGTTCAAAACGTGTGACCTAGAACATTGTAATCAGACCGACCCTAGTGTTATTTTCTCTAATAAATTACTAGCTAAACTATTACCCGGTTTGTTTCAAATATTCCGTTATAAGGTGAATTTTTTCAAGACAAGACAAACATAATTTGGGATTTTTGGGGCTGTCTGCACAGAAACTATTGTATTTCTTCGCTTTTTTCTTTGTCTTAACACTAGACATTGATTTTCCTGAAATATTTGCATTCTTGACATTTTTTTTTATTTACTCCTGGTTCATCCCATTTCGTGAATAAATGTCTCCATTTAGTTGTTTGTCTATTCAGATTGTGTCCAACTCCAGGTATTGTGAGTAATATTGTAGTAAAAACATGAACCAATTTGTATGAATATGAGGGACGATGAGCCCCTAATCGCAAGGAATCGAATATATTCACAATATACATGCTGAGAGGGACCAAAAGACCCTAACAGAATCAATGAAATATTCAACTAATACACGATATGCTCTTCACAAAGCTACATTTGACGACAAATTCAGCAAAATTTTAACAAAGTTATAGCTTTCGCAAAATAGAGAGTTTGCATGAAATATTGCCGCACTACAGGAAAGTCAAATGAGGGACAATTGGACCCTTAACGCAGTGAACGTGTTAAGAGCATTTGAGTTGGCGAGTCGGCTTTCCTCTATTTTCTTCAGAATTATTTCAATGTCCATATTGTGTGTTTTTACAATTTCAAGATTCTGAGTGAGATTTGGTTTTTTTTTTTTTTTGTATTTTCTACAGTTCAACTTATTATTTGCCTCGTGATGTGTGTTTATTATTTATTCACATATACTTTTTTTTTAAATTTGATTATAATTATTTTTTTTTTCTTGAATATATTTAATTATTACTAGTGTTGGCAACACTGATCTTTAAGTAGATATTAGTTTAGTACGTTAGCATCACTGACTGGCTGAGCGACTAGCTGAGTAAATTTAATTATCTTTTTTCCGATTTTTACCAAGGTTAAATTTGGTCAGTTATATTTTTGCAGAATATAAAATTTGTAGATGAGAGTAAAGAGAAAAATTACTCACGTTTGATTGCTGGTTTGCGGTTGAATTGATGGTATACTTAAAACAATTTTTTTTTCCTCCAGTATTTAAGATTTGATTGTTTATTTTGTTAGCTGCTATTAAGTCGTTTGAGCACTATGAGTGTTGCCACCCAACTCCCATTGTTCAAAATATCTTACAAATTTTTGCTTTATTTATGAAATTACCGTATACGCACTTCAACGACTTTGTTAACAAATCTGCTGATACTACAACCATCAATGATGAAGATTCGGCATTGTAGCAGAAAGCTGTATAGAGGCATCCATATCAAATAAACTTGATATTGCATGAAAAATCCAATCTTTCGGTTCCAGACGAGACATACGAGACATGCAAATTTCTTAAAATCTCTGTCAGATACTATGGCTTCTGAAAATGTCAACAGTAATAATATTGTTATCAACGATATTCAAATCAAATTTGATAAGACCAACTAGGATTTTTGTACCACAAAATGAGACATAACTGATATTGTAAACGTAACAAGCATTATTATCAATCTGTGCTGCTGATAAGAATGAAAAGTGATTTAATAACTTTATTCAAGTATTTGGTATTTCAAAATAAAATATACATTGTGTATAAATTACAACTCTTGCCAGAAGCAATACATGGTATTGACTTCAAGAATATAAAGGTTCTGGCAAAAAAAAAAAACAATTGATTCAAAAGGCTAATAAGAGAAGCAATAGAAAAAAAAATCTGACGTAAATTTTTCTCAATAAAGTTTTCTGTCACTCCAGATTATAATTGATATAATTTTAATAATATTTTGAAATATACAATGTCAAACAAAATCAAAAAATTGACCACAGATTATCACTGCCTACTTTATCATTTCAATTAAACTGATTGTTTCATACGGCAAATTCTGAATGTCTTATATATACATATAAACTGCACTTCCGGTTCAGCCGATTGATACAAAAATAGTAGATAACTATTTTGATGCTACAAGTTCAAACACCAAATTTCAATATCCTATGACTGATCATTCTAAATTTATACAAAAAATTTGAAAAATGTCTCAAGTAAAGTGCACTTCTGGTTTGGCCGATTCTTACAAAAATAGCAGATAACCATTCAGATACACCATCAAGTTCAAACATGAATTCCAACATCGTACGGTTGATCATTCTGGATTTATTAGAAAAATTCGGAAAAAGCTTCAAGTAAAGTGCACTTTCGGTAGAGACGATTGGAACCATAATGCGAAGTGCACAACTAGACCCTAGACCAGTCTTAATTACAAAATTTCAACATTATACGTTCAACCAGATTTGAGATTTGCGAGTTACGAACCCACGAACGAACGCACGCACGAACATACGTACCGACATCAAGCCAAAAATAGTCAAAATGGATACAGGGATGCTCAAAACGGATATTTCCATCAAAATCTCGATAGGTGAATTCTGTCGGTTTCACAATACTTCCTTGTACTGAGTACAAGTTAGTAAAAAATCACCGAATAATTTGAATTTGAACACTGGTTATGAAGTCGATTGACTATCGATTGACTATGGTTAACAGTTATTTGTCCATAATATCGAATTATTTTTATCTACATAATCACTGTTTAAGAGATACTACATCAAAATACCTTCTGAAGATCTGTGGATATTTCAGTTATGCCCTAAACCAAAAAGAGTATAGAGCCTGATTGAACTAGAATCACTAGTTAACAAATACCCTATTCAGATCTCTATGTTTATCTCCTAAAGACCTGTGCGAAGCAGCTCGCGCTGTCGAAAATCCATGTTGTCGAATGTCCGCTATGCCGAAAGTACATAGCGTCTAATGCCCACTGCGGCGAATTTACCTCCACTACCGCTTTGTGTGAGTGTCCGTTGAGAAGAAATGACTGTACTAGCGGTTTAATAAACATTGAGCCTGGCATATCGCGTTGTAGTACGGAAGTTTGGAGAAATGAAGAGCTCATGCCTTCATAGCTCTAGGGCGTATAAAGTAGCCAAGCAACAGCTATTCAAATAATTTAAAAATCATAAATGTCACACAACTCTACTTAACAACTCAATTACATTTTTTGAACAACGCCATTCGCAAAGCTTTTCGTATTTCTTGGTACAGTACAGGACAAATTATTTTAGCATGGCTCTAGGTAATGCCAAGGACTTTTAAGGGAGGGGATGTGTAAATAGTGTCGAATAAGTGAGGCCAGGGTAAGTAACAGAGACAGAAATAGATTTTCTGCACCGTATGGTAGCCACTATTGCGCATGCAAAATAAGCTCAGAAATCAATTTAGATTTCATATTATGCAATAAATTAATAACAGAAATTGGTTAGGAAATGATTTAGTAATTTCAGAGATGCTAATACTTCTTTCCATCCATTTTGATTCGCTTTATCTTTTATATGTGCCAGAAATTTTAAAAAGTTCTAAGGGTCATAGAAAATTTTGGAAAATGCAAAATCTATCAACAATATACTACCTACCTCTAAAAATAAGGCAGATAAAAAACAAAATATTCATATCTATTATTTTCATTATATTTAATTCATATATACATATATTTACATTTATTTATTCATTTCTAAATAATATTAATTCATTGAATTTTTTTCTTTGTGTAATTCTATTTCTAATATTCTGATTAGCCGAAAATTTTAATTTTGTATCTAAATATACATTTAAAACTGTATCAATCAATTGATTATATTGTCCAACTAATTATACACACGCTATACACGATGTCCCAAATAGATGTAAATATAAATCCTTCCATGCACAACGCTTACAACAGCCAAACGAAAACAACGTGCTTGTGAAATGAGAACAAAAAACAACCTTTCAAGGACACTTTCTTCTTCCACAAATATTCGAATTTTCAATACGAAGAGGTACTGATACCACACGGTGCAGAAAATCTATTGTTCTACTATTGTTGTCTCTTTCCCTTGCCTTGGACACACTGTCTGCAATGTTAAAGTCTTATGATGCCACATCCCCTCCCTTAAACGTCCTTGGGTAATTCTCACAGTAAGGGGGCTATAAGCAGCTAGTAAATTTTCTTTTTTCTGGATTGTTCTGAAATTATTTTGATTTTAATTTTGATATCAGCTTGAATTCAAAATAAAGTCACAGTTTAAGTATTAATTCAAATTTTAAAATTGAAATATATATAAAATTATTACCAAATACTTTTTTCTTACTTCTAAATATTATGTTCTAGAAAAAATACAGAAATTTACTTGGAAGAAAAATATTCTTGATACCACCCTTTTACATAGGTAAACAGACCTCATGCTGTGCCGGGGTTTACCATGCTATTAGCAAGTAAAGTCATGCTTAAAACCGCTAGGGTACAGTGCGAGTAGCGCGCGAGCTACCTGCGGTAGACCTGCACATGCGACCTTTTCTATGAGCTCAGAAAAAAAAAAAAAATGCACTTCATTTTGCGAATATTTTTATTTTTGAATTCATCAAATAACAACAAAAAAGAGGATTTTAGCCTTTTTTGAATTTTTGTTCTAGCTTGGACCAAACTCAGAATACATTGGTATATAATATAAGCATAGGTATATGGTACGGCGGATAGATTCTCTTGCAACATTTTTCTTTGTGTTTTTTGGAGGTTGTGAAGTTAAAAGTGTGAAGACGTGTGAGTTTTTCGATCCGATTTTGTTACCTAAACCAGGGCTAATCGATCAGATTTTTCTCACTCAAAATAAAATAAGTATAAATAATCAAGCTAATCTAAAAGAAAGTGAAAACAAGTGAAACTCTGCCCCTATCTTAGGGATTAGTGTGGTGGAATAGTGAATTAATTGTATAAATAATAACAAAAAAATACTTGCGAAGAACGTGCAATAAAATTTATAGGTTTCGGCATATTATTCACCTGTGATTTGGGAAAATTTTAGTGTGAGTATTGGTCCAAAGAACACATTATCTAACATCTGACGTGATCTCTACCCACGTCACGAAGTCCACGCGAAGTGAGTGACCGGGTATCAAATATCAGCGGCTGCTGCTGACGTAGCATAAGGTGAGTAAGCAAACAACAACTGTAAAGAGGGTCAAGCAACACCAGGCGATGCAGAAACAAGAAAATGAGTCGGACGGATCTTCAGCAGATGGAAGTCGGAAAAGACAAAATACGAGTGAATTATTTGGAAGGTGCAAGAAAACACCGAGATCTCCCACTAAAGCCACCCAACAAACTGCAGTAACGGAAGATTTAAAAAATATGATGGTGAAAATGATAAGGGAAATTAAAGAAATGAGATCGGAACAAGCAGAACATTTTACAGTTATAGAGAAAGTAAATGAAGAAATTGAAGAGCTTAGGAAAGAAAATAAAGAACTAAAAGAAAGAATTGCGCTAGTTGAAGGGAAGGTAGATAGAGGAGAAAAACAGCAGAAGAAAAATAATATTGTCATAAAAGGGAAAGACTTTAATAGTAATAGACAAGAAATAGAAAAGTTCTGCAAGGAGTTAGTCGGAGTACAAGTAAGGATAGAGTCGGCTCAAGGAGGGAATGTAGGAGCAACAAGCAATTTCATGACAGTAGTAAAATTAAGCAGTTGGAAGGAAAAAGAACTGATTATGAAGAATAAAAACAAACTTAAAGGCAGCAAGATATACATAGACAATGACCTGACTAAAGAGGAAATAGCAATTCAAAAAATTCTTAGGGAAAGAGCTGGAAAAGAGAGAAAGGAAGGACAAACAGCTAAAGTAGGCTATAAGAAAATATACATCGAAGGGCAATGCTGGATATGGAACAGCGAAAGCAGGGCAATTGAAAGAGCAAAAAACTAAGGCATGACAACAAAGAAACGGATGTAATAGGAAATGACCAAGCAATGACCAAGGATAAAAGAATTTTAGAATTATTTAAGAAACATAAAAATGAAACGCTAATATTAGGAACATGGAATGTGAGAGGAACAAATGAATCGGGAACACTCAAAAACCTATCAATGTGCTTAACACAATATAAGATTGACATACTGGCACTTCAAGAAACAAAGCAAAAATCAAACGACATAATAGCAGTAGATAATTATATATTTTTCAGTAGTGGAAACGACACCAAATATTTTGGCACAGGTTTTATGATAAAAAAAGAGTTGAAGCAGAAAGTTATAAAATTCGAACCAGTGTCCGAACGAATATGTACAATACGACTAAGAGGAATGTACCGAAAAATCAGTATTATAAATGTACATGCACCAACAAACGAGAAGGATGAGAAAGAAAAAGATAAATTTTATGAAGAGCTTGAGAGAATAATAAATTCGGTACCAAAATATGACCTAAAAATAGTTATTGGAGATCTCAATGCAAAACTAGGCAAAGAGGAAATGTATAAGACTACAATAGGTGCACATAGCAAACATGATGAAACAAATGAGAACGGACAAAAGCTGATTGATTTTGCAGTAACTAATATGAAAGTCATGAGCACACATTTCGAAAGGAAAGATATATATAAAGGAACATGGATATCACCTGATGGGCGTACATGTAATCAAATAGACCATGTATTAATAGAGAGTAAGCATGCGAAACAAATTAAAAATATCACAAACAAAAGAGGTGCAGTACTAGACACAGATCATTTTCTTGTAAAAATAGTAATGGAACAGGAGTTGCCAAAAGTAACACAGGATAAACACAATCGTTTGAAACCACTAACTAATAAGAAAAGCAGAGAGCAATTTCAAAGTCTACTGTCGAAGGAGCTAGAGCTAGCAGAGCAAGTTTCAGAGGAAAGGGTGGATATAAAATGGAATAAATTGGAAGAAGCAATACTTAAAGTCTCAGAACAAATGCTGCGCAAAAATGTGAGGGACAAAAATAAGGAATGGTTCGACGAAGAATGCAAAAGTGCAATTAGGAAGAGGGATATGGCTAAAAGAAACCTACTACAAAATAACTCAAATGAAAATAAATTGAAATACAACATGCATAAAAGACGAACGAAACAATTGTGTAGACAAAAGAAAAGGCAAATGATGGAAGAAAAAATGATAATATTAGAAGAAGATTTTAAAAACAAGGAGTTGAGAAACTTTTATCAGGAGGCCAGGAAACAAAGAACAGAGTATCAACCGCCACTAGTGTACTGTAAAAATAAAGAGGGAGAACTAGTGACAGCAAAGGACAAACTACATGTATGGGAAGAATATTTCAAGGAAGTGCTAAATGAGGGGAATCTGACTTTGGAAACTACAAATGAAACCGAAACAACTCAACAAGAAGGGAATAGTATAGAGCAAAACCCACCAGACATAAATGAAATTCGAGAAATACTGAACCACTTGAAAAATAATAAAAGCCCGAGAATAAACGGAATAACATCAGAGATATACAAAAATGCAGGAGACGAAGTAATTCAGTATATTATGGAAATAATAGAGGATATATGGCGGACTGAACGTATGCCTGAGAGATGGAAGGAAGCACTAATATGCCCAATTTATAAAAAGGGGGACAGACTGAAATGCGAGAATTACTGAGGTATAGCACTATTAGACGTGGCGATCAAAATTTTAGCAGGATGTTTAAAAAATAGAGTACAAAAACAAGCGGACAATATCCTAGGAGAATATCAAGCTGGTTTTAGACCGAACAGATCAACTACGGATCAAATATTTGCACTGAAACAAACTATAGCGAATAGTTATGAACACAATCTAAGCCAGCAAATGTTGTTTATAGATTTCAAACAAGCATATGACACAGTAAATAAACAGAAGCTGTATGAAGCACTCGCAGAACTAGGAATGCCCAAAAAAATGATAAGATTAATTAAGATGACCCATGAAGAGACAAAATGCAGAATCCTGGTGGATGGAGAAACATCAGATAGTTTCGATGTAAACAGAGGACTGAGGCAAGGAGATCCAATATCACCCGTCCTGTTCAACTTGGCACTAGAGTGGGTTATATGGAAAAGCAGAATCTACCCAAAAGGAACCATTTGTCAACTAAAACACCAATGTTTAGCGTTTGCAGACGACATAACGTTAATAACCAGAACAAAAACAGAACTGAAGGAGGTATGCAAACGTTTAGTCCAAACGGCGGAGGAAATGGGATTAAAAATAAACGAGGACAAAACCAAATACATGGAGATAGAGTCGGAACATCAAGAAACACAAGAAGAGTCTCTTAAAATACAGGTTGGAGGAGGTAAAACCTACGCATTCGAGAAAGTTAAAAATTTTGTTTACTTAGGTGTTACGGTAACAAACAACAATAGCGAAGAGCGGGATATTATAACACGTATAACGAAAGGAAACAGAAGTGCGGGAGCTATGGGGAAACTATTAAAATCGAAAAGTGTGTCAAGAAGTGCAAAAAAGCGGTTATATAAAACCATTATAAGACCAGTGGTACTGTACGGTAGTGAAATGTGGGTGCTAAACAAGACTATGCAAAATAAACTAGAAGTGTGGGAGAGACAAATTCTGAGGAAGATTTATGGTGGTAAAAAAGAGGGTGATGTGTGGTTAAGACGAACTAATACCGAGCTAATGGAACTCTATGGTGAGCCTGGAATAGTGGAAGTGGCTAAAGCACAAAGGTTGCGGTGGCTAGGGCATGTGCTGAGACTACCAGAGGACAGAGTAGTAAGAAAGATGTTAGACGGAGGTGTTGTGAAAAAAAAAAGAAGGGGAAGACCAAAGGAGAGGTGGTATGACGCGGTGAAAAAGGACTTAGAGACACTAGGGATTACGAACTTTAAGCGATTAGCACAGGACCGTAAAAAATGGCGAAAAATTGTAACAGAAGCCATGGGCCTACTTGGCCTGCAGCGCTAAATTATATATATATATATATATGGTACGGCGGATAGATTCTCTTGCAACATTTTTCTTTGTGTTTTTTGGAGGATTGATTAAATAATTATAAAAAAATGATTTGTTTAAAAAGGAGCCCATCGTCATGAGATGTTACGCAATCAATTAATATTTGTATTTATTCTCTCAATCCACGCCCACCTCCCTTGTTAGTTTGTACTGTTGATCTTACAAGGGGGATGGCAAATTAACCTGATTGATATAAATATCAGGTGCAATTTTGTTCTCTACTCATTATTAATCTTGACTTTGTTCTGATGATAAGTTTTTCTAATTTTAAACCATATTATCCATGTTAAGTGCAAGATGGAAGAAGTTGATCATAAATTGAGTATATAAGTCTCAATAACTCGTCGACTGCATAACATATCATACCTATGCGGCCGTACCATATAGCTATGTATGTTATGAGTTTGGATTGAGTTGGAAAAAAAATTCAAAAAAGGCTGAAATCCTCTTTTCCTCTATTATTTGATAAATTGAAAAATGAAATGATTTGCAGAACAAAGTGCATTTTTATTTTTTGTTTGAGCGCATAAAAAAGGTCGCGAGTGCAGGTATACCGCAGGTAACTCGCGCGCTAGACGCACACAGACTTTGCGCGCTAGTGGTACAAAAAGGGGATTATTTTTATAAGCTGCGCGCTACTGGCACATGCCCAAAATTTTCGGGGCCTGAATTTTAATCTTTGCTAATCATGCCGTTATAAAGTTTAGTCTTCATTGGAATTCAAATAATAGCTAAATGCTCTGAAAGAAGACCACATCTATAAAATAATTCAAGAGTCAACTTTCATTCGATGGTTAAACTATAGGTCTTTGAACTTCTGTTGAACTAACTTACCCTGTGCAGTCTCGAATTCATCCAAAATTACTTCCATTTTCATTTAACAAGAAATTAAATAATTTGTTCAAACAAACGAAATGGCCACAACAACAATTAATCATGATGCATACATAGAAACCACAGCATACCTGAAATTCATAACGCCAGCACAACGATAACGAATCTATTCCTAATTCCAAAATAAAATAAAACGTTTTATGTATGTGCTTCTGATGGATAAATCTTCAAAGCATGGAACCTGCTTCCCCGATTTTTAAAATTTTCATCCATTTGTTGTAGCAGGAGTCATACATTTTGCAATTTTTACGCATATATTTCTCATATAAATTCAATCATTTTGCTGTAAGTTGCATATAATAATCATTTCATTGGATTTTTTTTTGATAATATATTGTATATACGTTAATAGTATATGAAAATGAGTATGCATTATTCCAATTTTATTTATTTATAAATATATGAACAAAAAACTGAAAAATTGAGCTTCACACGGATATCTAATTTCTGCTTTTATGAGACTACTGTTTTTAAAAACTTTTTCTCAGTATATTGTAAATCACTATATCTTTGGAATCATGTGAGCGGAATCTTGAAATTGTTTATATTTTCCGAGAAATAAGCACATTAACTGAAATTAACAAATGATATATTACGACATTCTATCATATTATAAGATGCAAAAATTTACATATGTCTACCTTCAAGAATAGTCTATAAAACGTACTACTCCAATTTTCAATTATTTCACTGTAATTTCAGATAAACGCAAAAATTTGTTGCAAAAAAAAAACAGAATATGTGTCCATATTCGAAATTAGTATTTTTGGTTTCCAACGGAAAGTTTTGATGATAAAATTAAAAATTAAAATAATGAATTCGATTGTTATATGGAGTAAACAATTATTGAATAATATGAACATTCCCAAGTTACTTATTTTTCAATTTCTCTGAACATGTTGGTCGAAGTATTATATTTTGCGACGAAAAATTCATCAATATTTTTAAAAACTAGATAGAAAAATTTAAAAAATTTACTTGTTTGTAATCATCCTCCAACATATATAGTCGTATTCTATACAATTTCAGGGAATAATATTCTCTTCAGTGCTACAAGTTTGCTCCATGGTATTCTGTTCACAGATTCATAATATTCAATCATTTAATCCTGTTTTGAGAATATATACAGAAAATATTGTCATTTGTATACGACGATTAGTTACAAGAGAAAAAGTATTAATACGACAATTATAAGTACACCACAACATCTTATTGATAAAGCACAAGCAGCTACTCTCGACTTGTTACCTGCAGAATCAAAAGAATTTTTTTTATTTTGTTATGAAAAATTTGTATTGTGGAAAGTTTCAATGCAGGTATTATGAAAAATACAGTGTGTGGCCAGGGACAAAACACTATTTCAGGCGAGGGTGATGCCACTCACCCTCGACTGAAATCGTCTTGTTCCGTTCCTAGCCACACAATATACTATTGTTTGTTATCATGCTTTTGCTTGGCACTTGTCAAAATCGTTACTACGTTTTTGCAAGAACACAATCTTCATTAGTACTCCTGTAGAAAATTATTTCTATTCTTGGCGTCTTCCACTCAAGTTTTTCTATCAAGTATACAAAAAAATAGCATGTTCAACACGAAAGAAAAGTAAGATATTACTTTGCTCGTGTAAATTTAAATCACTCGCTCGTTGCTTTCGCTCGTGAATTGAAACATTTACACTCGCTAGTAAACACTCACTTTTCTCTACTTGTTAAACAATCTATTATTTAAGTATTCCATATGCAAAATTATTTCCATAATCAAATGATAAAATAAAAAAGATTCTCTATTTAAAATAAGAACATTATTGCTGCCTTCCAATTTAACTGGAAGAAATATTATCTTTAAAATATTTTAGTTCAACGAAGCAAGTTTTAAGCCTTAATTCAACCAATTCAGAAAAATCTGAAGCAAATTTTAAAACACCTGTGAAAGTATCAAAGTTCGTGAACGAGAAAAATAGAAAAAATTGTCCCAATTTTTTTTTTGCATATTTTTTATGAATTGGCTTATTGAATTAGATTCTTACCCACCTCACGACCTGGACTTGGCAATTATTATAAATTAGGAATAATTCAACTTTCTAATAGAATCATGATAATACATTATTTATACCCCCATAAATTCGGGAAAAATTACTTTGCAGGATTATCACTTTCTTAGAAAATTCAATTGATAATTTATATTGTATATTAGCGTTGATTGGATATTCAATTAAAGGTTTTACTCACAAAATATCTGGTTCATTTTACATCTTGTTCCTAAGTTGAAAATAATATTGTAGAATATTTTTTTCTTTAAATCCGCAGATAACGTTTTATACACTGAACTTGAGATTAAATTCAGGTACTATTCGAGTCGGAAAGAAATTAACCCAAAACCTATGTCATAAATCTTTCTATTAGGAGAACTACCTGCTTTTGAATAAACTCAAATATAGACTACCAAATGATTGAGCAAGATATTTGGGTTGCATATACTGAAAACTTCTTGTTCGAGCTGAACAGAAATGAAATTTAGGTAAACGACACACTCAAGCTATGACTAGAAAACTGACCTTTACAAGTACCCACCGAAATACTGGACTAGGAATCCCCAGAAATACATTAACATGAATGTTCTTAATACCACTTAATAGACACATTGAAAATGATCTTAACAACAGGGTTTCAGGGATGTATAAGGACTCATTTGAGTCATTATCAAAGTATCAGGCAGATAATTTTTGTGACAATTTTTAAAATGGGACAACCGTGTGTTTCTGGTGATTCCGACATAAATTCATCTTCTTTTCTAATATTTCTACAGGACATATACAACATGTTTTGTTAGAATCAAAATAAATAATGAAAAATATTTACAATGCACCCCTGTCTTGTTCCCTACTATCTTGTGAATATCATTGTCATCCATCTATTTCAAGCAAGTTATACTAATGTATTTCTGGGAGTTCCCAATCCAGTATTTGAGTGGGTACTTGCAAAAGTTCTCGGGGTCTAACCGTTATAAAGTTTTGTTTTGTTTGAAATTCGAATAATAGCTAAATAATCTGAGAGAAAACCACATCTATAAAATAATCTAAGAGTCAACTTTCGTTCGATGGTTAAACTATATAGTTTAACCATCGAATGAAAGTTGACTCCTAAATTATTTTATAGATGTCGTTTTCTCTCAAAAGAATTAGTTATTACTCGAATTGTAAATAAAACTGACCTTTACAAGTACCCACTGAAATACTGGACTAGGAATCCCCAGAAATATATCAACATGACTGTTCCTAATACCACTGGATTACTGGAGACATTGAAAATGATCTTAGCAACAGGGTTTCAGGGATGTATTACGACTCATTTGTCTTATTACCAAAGTATCAGGCAGATAGATAACTTAGATGAAAATTTTTGAAATATGGCAACCGTGGGTCTCTGGTTATTCCAACATAGGAATGAATCTTCTTTTGAATCATTTCTACAAGATATATACAATATATTTTGTTAGAATCAGAATAAATTATAAAAAATACGTTCAATGCACCCCTGTCTTGTTCTCCACTAGGGTAGTGTAAATATCAGTAATCCATCTATTTCAAGCAAGTTATACTAATGTATTTATGGGAATTCCTAATCCAGTATTTTAATGGGTGCTTGCAAAAATTCTCGGGGCCTGAGTTCTAATCTTTGCTAACCATTCCGTCATAAAGTTTAATTTTCTTTGAGATTCGAATAATAGCTAAATGTTCTGAAAGAAAACCACATCTATAAAATAATTTGAGAGTCAACTTTCATTCGATGGTTAAACTATACCACGGTCATTATCAAGATTAAAGCACACGGGCAATTTAAAGCTCTTCGCTTCGCGTCGATCTTTAAACATTCCCTCTTGCTATAATATTTTGATTATGTCCTTAATATATAAATAACTATTATTTCACTTGGAAAAGGCAGCACTTTGCTGTTGATACGTTGAATTTCCAATTATTTTTATACTGAACTATTCTCAATAATAGTAAAGAGTGTTAAAAGGACAATAATGCCTGAGGTCAACAGTGTACTTTCCGAGGGCCTCAGGCCCGAGGAGTGTACGTTGACCGTAGGCATTATTGTCTTTTCAATTCCCGTGGTGCCTTCAATGTTTAATGTCCGACTTTTGTTGTATTTCAATCAAAATTTTTAGCAATGTATGTCCTGTCATTGTGATTTCTGTCAGAGAAATTACTCTAGTTACTTGCTGTTACTAGGAAACTTGTTTGTTATTTTCCAAAATAATGCCCTCGGGCATTACTTTGAAACATGATGCAATCGGGTATTATTTTTTACGTAACTATCCTGAAAACAATGTTATTATGACAACAATAATAAACTAGTCGAACATTAAACATATTTATTGCTCGAACTTATTTTAAAAAGAGTATCAATAATATCCAGTATATACAGAATGGTGATTCGAAGGACGCACCATAACGTTTTCAATGCTATTTTTGAAATGTTCAATTATTAGCTTTCCTTATTATTTTACATAAAACAAGTTGCATAGTTTATTGCAGAAGAAAAATTTCTGCATTTTTTGACACTAATATTTTCAATTTTACTCTACTAGGAGCCAGTAAAATTACAGAAATGTTTATAGATAATTGTCTTAAAATCAACAGTGCTATGAAATAGCAAAATAAATGTGATATTAATCAACATTCCGATTCTCATTAGTGTTCTAGCTAATCCTGGAATAGGTCGATTTGGATATTTAACATTAAATAAAGCTGATTGTCAAGCACTATTTTAACCATGAAACCATTTCACTATATCTAATTTTCTTCTAAAGTATACATTTTAATTCAAGACACTTGATATGAAACGCTGATGACAATAGATAACAGATCTAAAATAGTCAATATTCTCACCTCTTAAAATCGCACTACTTCCTGAAAAATTATGCACTTTCTCTTACTATCTCATGTTCTATCATATAGCACTATCTCTTTTTATAAATTTTTTTGCTGAAGTAGCGCTTTTTTAAGAGATGAGGGTACGGACCAATAACTTTGAATGGGTAAATTAGTTTTTTATTTCATGGCTCTGTTGATTTTAGGAAAATTATCAATAAACAATTCCGTTATTTTACTGGTTCCTAGTATAGTAGAATTAAAAAAATAAGTGTCAAAAAATGCAAAAAAATTTTGTCTACAATAAACTATTTCATTTTTTGATGTAAAATAATTAGGGAAGCCAATAATTGAACATTTCAAAAATAGCATTGAAAACGCTATGGTGCGTCGTCGATAGTACAGAGTGATCAATATTGATTGTCTGTCACGTGACTGGCAGAAGTTCGCATTATGATCAAAACTATCTTCATGGAATAAAGTTAGTATAAATTTATTTATTTTGATAACTAGGGCTGTCGATGAAATCCGGATATCCGAATATCCGGATTTTCATTCTTGAAATATCCGTTTTTTTCCTATCCGGATAAACCGGATATCCGGATATTCGGATTTTTCCATGCGGATAAACCAGCTATCCAAATATCCGGATTTTTATTCACATAAACGGACTATCTGAATATCTGGATAAAGCAGATATTCAAATATACCGATATAATTATTTGTATATCCTCTTTTTCCAGCATACGCCGCGATGGCTCCCTTCTTGTCTTCCGTCGTATGTATCTGCGCAATTAGATATTCTCGCAACATCTACACCATCTGAACGATTACTTTCGTCAGCTGGTAGTATAGTTTCCGCAAAAAGAAGTTGTCTACTCACCGAAAACGTTGATAAATTAGTAATTTTATACCCAAATTCAAAATAATAACATGAAGGTACTGTATCACTGCTTGAGTACCTACATATTTCAAAATTATTTGGGTCTTCTGATCTTGTGACGTAGCATATTCTCATTGAAAAATATAGATAAAACTATTCTAGCGGAATTAGATGAAATTTTGTGCAGAATACGTCATGAAAAGCCATATTGTTTGACTCCGTTTTATCCGGTTATCCGGATGCACGCCCATCCGGATTTATCCGGATATCCGATTATCCGTTGTTCTAAGTCGGATACCGGTTTTTCCGGATATCGGATATACATTTGCACGGATGTCCGGATTGGAATTTCCACGGATATTGACAACCCTATTGATAACTACATTACCGACATTTCAAAAACACTGTGACGTATATTTTGCATATTTTATGATAGATTCATCCATAATCTGATTCAGAAAATAAGGATTTAAGTGAATAGCTGCATTAATGCAAATTTATTATTATTCTAACAAATTCTCAGGTTAGAATAGTATTTTCAGAGGAACTGTCATCTGTCACTTGAAACTCACTATCTCAAGCAGGCGGCAAAGAAATAATCAGAAAAAGGCACGGACAATCATTTCTGATCTTTCTGTACATAAATCAAGACAAATTTGGTTTTTTGCCATCTGTCGACTAAAAACCTAACCTTAATTATTAAATTTCTGTTCGAAACTCAATTAAGACATTAAATCAAGTTCTCGATAGATTTACAAGGCTATGTTTGTAATAATTCATGCTTGTACGAAGCAGTATTTGCAATTTAGAGTGATGTACGCGTTCCCGTTAAATCTTCTCAATTGTTTGGGGCTTAATTTCGGTCTCACAGGCGCGGGATACACAGTTTGGTACTATTCAGAAATATTTTTCTCAAGTACAAGTGTAATAAGCCAACCTAGAACCATAATTACACCTGGGCACTTATTTATAGATTGGATTTTGACTTTTTTTTATTTTAGTACACCTTTTTCCATTGTCTGGGGCTCAAGTTCGATCTCCCAAAGGCGCGCAGATGAATTCGGCACTATTTAGGCATCTCTTTCCAAAGTACGAGAGTAGAGAGCTAATCCACCATTTATGTCATAAAAATCCACTGTTCTAGTACCACTGACCAAATTTCATATCACTAGTGGATCGCTGGTATCGCCATCTCTTAAAAATTGTTCAAATTAATAGAGCAGTGCTGTTATCATATTGTATCAAATAATTCATGTGTCGTATACATTTAAAAAGAATCAATTTATTTCAAATCAGAAGTAATAATCAGGAATTATAAATAATAATTTCTAATTGGAAATTTCTGGATCAAATCACCCAGCTCCAACTCTTTCAATTGAGTCACGGCTACAACTATCTTCGGATTAGTTTATGTGTCATGATACTTGCTTATTGATAAAATCGGGTAAAGAAAAATTCACAATCAATCATTCATTGAAGACATATTTACCCACTAATTAACTCAATTAGTAGGACAATATGAATAGCATATTGGATAAAGATATGCACATAATTCCACTCACTATGTTTATTATAATGTACTCATTTGAATTTGTATATTATCAGTCACTAATTTATAATAAAAATAAAATTATCAAATGTGGATCACAACTCACCAATTCCAACCTGATATAAAATCCAATTAGTCACAATACTCAAAGTAATAAACAATAAATTTGCACTTTTCCACTAAAACTTTGACATTACCTGAACAAATAACAGCTATAACCTTACTAAAATATTTAGACGGACTACGACAGAATGCGCATGCCGTAGCTGTTGAGCAGTTGGTAGGGAAGAACGACCGTTACAAAATATTTTATAACGAACTTCCCTTAGATAATTTCACTTGCATACATGAGATGATTTATAATAAAAATATCTAGGGCTATCCCACGCCGTTTTGCGTTAAATTCAAATGCACTTTTTTTTTAATGTTATAAACATGACATAACAGAAATAGAATAAAATTGATGAAACTAACTGTATTGATGAATGTGAGTATTGAAATGAGGGAATTCAATTAAATTATTTAATTTTTTCTTTTCTACTCTACTGCTTTAGCTACACCTTAGCCATCTTCAGGAGCTAAAAAAATTATATATATATATATATATATATATATATATATATATATATATATATATATATATATATATATATATATATATATAAACAGATATTTGTGGGTGCGGCAGTCAACATTTGGGCTTAATAAAACACTCTTGTTAATTTGTCTAGCTTTCGGCTGTATTTTCAGCCTTCTTCAAGGACACTATAAATACAAAGTTAAAATTTAGAAAAACATGTTTCTCTTTCAGTTAACAAAGTTTTCTACTTACATTAAATGAGATTAATAATAAGAGTCGTAACATTCATAAAATTTTTTTGAATAGACAAACATTTTGATGAGCACATGTTTGGTGTTCACCAATAATAAATATATCACAATATTGTGATATATTTATTAAGCTGCACCCACAAATATCTGTTTATGTAACTAATTGCAGTCGCGATTACTCCTAAACCTATATATATATATATATATATATATATATATATATATATATATATATATATATATATATATATATATATATATATATATATATATATATATATATATATATATATATATATATATATATATATATATATATATATATATATATATATATATATATATATATATATGTATATATATATATATATATATATATATATATATATATATATATATATATATATATATATATATATAATACGATATGATTTTGTGTTTGATCGTATATATCATTGGATATGTATAATCAAATACAAAGTATCATCGTTCCACAGTTAATTATTTTGGATTTACTCAACAGATTCTAAAAATCTGTCAAGTAAAATGCGCTTTCAGCCAAGTCGGTTGCTATGGAAACAGTAGGCCAATATTCTTATGCTACAACATTCCTTAATAGAGCAAGATCCCAGGCCCGCCAGACGTTACTTATTTTCTGAGAAACAAAATGTGTGAAATAGAATAGTATGCACTCTGATCATACGCATACTAGCTAGTTTGTGGCGACGGCCAATTTACAAATACGAGGTGCTAGCGGTACGTTAAGACATTACTCACTTTTCTTAACCCTAGGAGGGCCAATGAGGTCTGGCCAGACCTATTTGAAGTTCAATGCTCAATTATTCTTTTCTCAACAATAATTGGAAAGTAAGACTCTTTGACTTGTATAAACTCGACTCGTAGAATCTGATGAGACCATCTTTAAAGCGATTCAGACATATTCTCACCGAAAAAAAATTGTTTTAGTGTGCTTTATCTTAAATTGATCTATGAGGTCTGAGCAGACCTTGATGAATTCTGACATTTTCAAACATGACAGACTTGTATCTGGTGTTGTTATAGGCAACGGGAGATACTAATATTTGAAAAAGCAACTGTTTTGCTCAGCAGTATTGTTCAATTCATGAATATTCATGAGAGAAACATTGAATCATCAATTTGATCTATTTTTTAGTGGTTGTCATATATTTCCCTTTGATATTCATTCATGTCATTACTAAGTGTGTCATTGTGATGTATATCGTGATATAACACCATAATAGGTGTATTTCAATGAAATAAGTGCAAATATGTTATTCAGATCCAAGCCTTATTGATCGAATATTCGATAAAAAGCAAAGAAAAATCCGATATTTGTGTACTAGCTATCGTAAGCCTGGAATCAATTATACATGTTATTTATGCAATCATGGTTGTACTGAATAAGCTCATATATATTGTAGTTCTGCTTTTTTCAAATCGATAAGTCAAAATTGACCTAAGTAAATACCTATGGTGTATTCCCTGCGCACACATACACACCCATTGCCACCCACACAGTCCATTCCATCATTTAGTGAATTAATCAACACTAAAATACACCTGTCAAGCCATAGAAAAACTTTTACAAGCTGTACAGCAATAATACTCGGTAAAGGTCTGGCCAGACCTCATAGGTTCACTTAGCACCGCACAAGTCACTGCCTCTCCTAGGGTTAAGGTCTTGAGTGCTGATTTTGATGTATGTTCCAGAGACCTTTGTTAAAATTGATAATCAACACTGCTAGACCTTTTCCATCGGTGGTATTTTCTGCTAGACTCTTTAAAGCTCACAAAGAATATCGTGATCTTACTTATAGTCTGAGAGCTAATTTTTATATATGACACTCAGGGTAAAATTTCAATACTTTTTGTTAACAGCTTGATTAATCGTAGGGCTAAACATCCCCCAGACACATCTAAAATATCGCTGTGAGTAAAAGCGTGAGGTCACTATTTGTAGGCTTGATAGTACGAGAAGTATCTATGGGCATCCAACTCTTCCTTGGCCTGGCTGTTTATAAAAAGTATTGAAATTGCTCACTGAGTATCATATATAAGAATTAGGACTCAGACTATAAGTAAGATAGCGATATTTTTTTGCGAGCTTTAAAGCGTTTAGCAGGAATTATTGCCGATTGAAAGTGTCTGGCAGTGTTGATTATCAATTTTCAACAATATTCTCTAGAACATACATAAAAATCAGCACTCAGGCTTCAAGAAAAGTGAGTATTTTCTTGATGTACTTATAACACCTCGTATCTATAAATTGGCCGTCGGCACAAACTAGCAAATATGCGTATGATCAAAGTACCGACTAACACTATTCTAATCCAAAAATTTTGTTTCTCAGAAAATAAGTAAGGTCTGGCGGGTCTGGGATCTTGGACTATAATACTGATTTCCAAAATTCTACGACTACCAACTGATCTGAATTTATGCGCAAAATTAAAAAATAAATTCCAACTGAAGTGCACTTCCGGTTCAGTCTATTGTAATGAAAATAGTAGGCAATCATTCAGATGCTACAGCATTCAAGTAAAGTGCACTTCCAGCTCGGTGGATTTCAATAAAAATAGGATATGAGCATTTAGACGGTATAATCAACCTAAATACTGAATTGTAACAATCTACGTTCAATCGTTTTGGATTTATGCGGAAAATTCAAAAAATGTTTCGAATAAAGTGCTCTTCCGGTTTAGTCAATAGCAATCATAATGCAGGGTGTACAACTAGATATTATAAAAGTGCCTAATACAAAATTTATATATTCTACGGCTGATTGTTCAGAATTCAAAATTCGAAAAGTCTGTCATATAAAGTGCATTTCCGGCTCAGCCGATTGTTACAAAAATAGAAGATGACCATTAAGATGCTACAGCAATTCTAAATGCTAAATTCCAGTATCCTAAGGCTGATCATTCTGGATTTATGCGGAAAATTAAGAGAAAGGTTTAAGTAAAGTGCACTTCTGGTTCAGCCGATCGCAATCATAATACTAGATGTACAATAAGATATTATAGAAGTTCTTTATACAAAATTTCAATATGCTATGGTGGATCATTCTATATTTATGCAAAAAATTCAAAAAAAGTTTTAAGCAAAGTGCACTTCTGGCATGGCCGATTCTCACAAAAATAACAGATTACCATTCTGATATAACATCAAGTTCAAATACTGAATTTCAACATCCTACGGTTGATCATTCTGGATTTATTAGAGAAATTCGAGAAAAGTTTCAAGTAAAGTGCACTTCCGGTACAGACGATTGGAACCATAATGCGAGGTGCACAACAAGACTCTATACCAGTCTTAAAAACAAAATTTCAACATTATACGTTCAACCAGTTTTGAGATTTGCGAGTTACGCACGCACGCACGTACGAACGCACGAACGTACGTACCGACATCAAGCCTAAAATAGTCAAAATGGATTCAGGGATGCTCAAAACGGATATTTCCATCAAAATCTCGATAGGTGAATCTTGTCAGTCTCGCAATACTTACTTGTTACTATAATTGTATTAGTCATTTAAATAAGTCACGATAAATATGTATAAGTATTTATGATTTATTTACTATACGATTTGATGAAGATATAATAAGATAGCATTACTTACGTCAGCAATTAACTTTCCATCTTGATTAAATTGGCGATAATTTTTGATATCATCGGTTTTGAAATGCCGCTCATAGATGTATTTGGTATTTGTTGACATCTATTACCTGGGATTTCAGCTTACCATTTTTTAATTAATTCTTTATTATTCGGTACTTTATAAACTGGATGTTTCAGTCCAAGATGTTTTCGCCCCGTTTTACATCGTGGTACGATGCAATAATTAGACTTATTCAATTAATTATAACTATATAACTGATTCACAGTTAATTACGAGCAAAATCTTAAACTGTTTTTATTGCAGTCAAAGAACAGACAATATTCAAAAAAGTGACCGATAATTTTTTAATATTTTTTTCATCTGAGGATCGCTGTTTCCTAGATCAACTTTTCGCATATCCTGCTCGATCGTAGCAGTCTCTCTCGGAGCAAATAATAACTAAATTTAGCTTCAATAAGAGTCACTACGCAACCAACAATGGTACTGGATGCTAGTGTCAAGACCTGTTTATAAGACCGTGATTGTGGCAGAGAAATGATTGAAATTATATATGCAACCCGCATGAAAGCAACGCCATCTTAAATCTCAGTTGACAGGGAACTAATGGATATTTTTATCCGCTGGGTAAAAATGAAATTGTAAATCATGGATCATGGATGCCGTTGGAGTTTTTTTATTTTATTGATATGTCAAATTGATATTTGAAAGAAATTGGGCTTTGCCCTCGTCTTCGCCTCGTGTTTCGCCCTCGTCTTCACCAAATGCAGCCAAATTTATCCTGGACAAAACTGACAGTCACATGAATAATCAATTTTTAATGGAAAACCAAAAACACCCTAATTGTTTTTGTCGTATCTTAAATAGATTATAAGATATTTTTCGCACTCCCGGGAGTAAAAGACGAGTTTAATCTCTCATTTCAGGGACTTAAGTTTGAGTTTAGTCCCTAGGGATCTAAAATGATCAATAATCCCAAGGGACTAAAGTAAAATAAACAATTTTTTCTATGACAACTAAATAATCAAAGTACTTACCTAAATGTGAAATTGAATTTTTTCATTATAATTCAAATATTTATTATTGGTAATTTATATTAGCATTATCGCAATTTACACAGTTTTACAAATGCATCGTATTGTTGTTCGTAAGTTTTCTAGATTTTTGAAAAAAGAATTTTTTAGGCGTTTATAACAAAAAAGTTGTTTCTATGGCTCCTTTTGCGGCCGTGAAGTTTCACTTTTTGGTACACATCTGTCAAATTTTACTTTTTGGGACCGATCTGTCAAACACTACTTTTTTGGGACTGAACTGTCAAAAACTATTTCATAAACATTTCAGACTTACCTATATGGGCTGCTTGATGAATTCTTTAAGATACAGTTTTTGCTGAAATACATATTATATTCCTCCTTCAACCTCAATAGTTCCTGCAATTCAAGAAATTGATACGCATTTTTTACAAATGTCACTTTGATAGAAGACAATGAGATAAAACAATTTCAACGGCAACTAAGATTCACAATTGCAATGTTTTAGAAATAAATAGATAAAATTTTGTGGTTTTGAATTATATCGTGATGATCGCCTAAAAAATGTTGTGTGCACCTCGGCCTACAGTTCTTTTTTGGTCTCACCTGAATTGCAGCCTCAGCTGCGCTTCGGCCGCAAACAACAGATTCGACCAAAAAAGATAACCTTTACGGCCTTGATACACAAATAACTATTACAGTTACCTCTTCCGCAACCGTATCAATATGAAATTTCTCAATCATCTTTTTGACAGCAAGTTTATTTATTTAACAACTGTTGTAGCCAGCCTTGTCACTATTGTGAATTTAGTCAACATTTTTAAATCAAGTTTATTTTTGTCAAAATTGTAATATTAATTAATCTGTTTTTAGACTATTGTGATTCAACTGAATACGGTAGTGCGAAAAATAGCGTGGATAACACATGACTTAAGTGCCTTTAATCCCTCAAGTGTATATTGCCCTCGACTTCGTCTCGTGCAATAAACTCTACCTTCAGGATTAAATCAAACACTTAAGTCCCTCGTTATATAATATACTATTTTGTACTTGTCGAAAAAAGTGATGCTTTTCGTACAATTGCCACGATAACTTGTTGAAACACCAAAATGGACTACTTTTATCTTCAGCGCAGTGTTTTAATATGGAGTTTCATTCAAGCGATACAAGAAAGAAATATTTTCATTTAGTATGTATCAATAATTAATTAATCGAGTTACGTGAGGAATACTTTAATAATAAAATTAGCAGATATACCTTTTCTTCACAAATTTATTTGAACAACTTAATAACTATTTCGATGGAGAACAACTTGTACTTTCCACAGGTATCTATCTATGCGATAGAGTGTAATGATCAATGGTTATTCTATATGAAAAGTATTGTTGATACAATTGTAACCAATGACGTATTAACAGTAGACCCAGCACGCGGCATTTGTTTTGATGCAGTAATAAACAGTGGGGTGAGGAGGGTAAACATCGTTGTATCGCAGGTTGCGTTTTTCATTCGAAAAAATATCGATTCTGATGTGAAAAAAATCTAGTTTTTTTTTTTTATTTTGAATTAATTAATATATTATTACTTCTATTTTAATAAATATTAACATACAGTACAGAATATAGGCGTGCACTTCTCAAACATAAATAAAAGCAGGCAAACCGCATAACAAGCATGTTTACTCCCTTCGCTTCTCAGAACCCCTCACCATGTAAGTGCTAACATCACAACCAACGAGGTATATGACTATAGAGTGGCGCATCGCACGCTTACATGGTGGGAAGCCATCTTTGATACAATTTACAGCGGGTTGCAGCATTACGCTCACTAAATATTGTGCTCTATTTGCACTTTGAAGGCAGTTGTGGAAAACAGAAGTTATTGAGTAGAAAGTCTTAAACAATAAATTAGTAGATACTGTACAAAGATTGAAAAAAAACATTGTTTTCAATAGTCATAGAATTTTACACTTATAAATACAATTAGTAGGTATGAAAATGATAATATATATTGAACATATGTAATTTGTCAATATTTTTTGTTATTTTTATAAAAATATCTCTCCGAAAGAAAGCATAAATTATATTCTTTGATATTATGTATAAAAATCACAATCACTTATAATAGCATGAATACAAACCATTCTTAACTTCCCAAATTGTGGAATAATCACATATAAAAACATATTCTAAATACAGATATATGAAAATATGGTTAAGAGAAATATATACTTTGAAATCATACTACAATAAAATCAATATAATTCTATATTTACATAAATAACAATAGACAGATACATAAAAATATATTCTTTGAAGGAAACATAAAAAAATACTAGAAAATAAATATAATTCTATATAAAAATATATATTGCGTTTTGAATATGACAAGAATATTTTCTACGGAACTAAACTCGAGGAAAAAACATAAATGAATAATAATGATGTATAACGGATGATATTATTGCCCTCTAAATATTATTGTTTTTGTTAAAAATTGTCGAATACTACTGCTTTGTTATCTGCAGAAATTGTTTTACAAATATGGTGGATTCTTATAGTAAGATATAGTTTCACAATTTAACTACTATAGAGAAATGAGCCTCCTTTCCAAATTCTGAACTTGAAAATAAATGTTCATCATCTTGGAATAATCGAGAAGACAAAGCATCTATAACTTCTATCTGAACTTTCAGTAGCCAATTTTTTTCTCTTGTTATTGTGTCATTATATTTTCCTCTGGAAATTTGCTCCGTTTTCTTGCAAATTGCTACCACACTATCAGGCGGATTGATAAGTCCATGAGAAATGGTCTTTAATTTTGATCAAACCTTTTCTTTCTGACGACCTCTCTAAATTTTGGATGCATGAAAAACAGTTGATTTTTTCTTTATTTTTTATATTGTAAACCACATATCCAGCAATATATTCAACAATATGATCTACAATAGGATTCAATTTTGGTAGAGAAGCAAAATCTGGAGTGAATGAGTGATGAGAAAATCTGAGGGTATTTCATTGTTTTGCGAAATATTTTCATTCAATATTAATAAATCACAGTCAATAATTTGGCAGTTACCGGTAGAGGATGGCTCGATATTGGCTAACAAACATTTTCTATACGCATACTTAAATTGTAGAGCTGATGCATTATTATTATCTCCCTGACGTTTTCTTATACTTGAAGATAAAAAATCGATATGATCTTGACTCAAAGATTTAGTAAGAAGATAATCGAAATTACACATTTTGCTGGCATTTTAAAATAGAGCGGCAGAAATCCTTCCTGAAAAAGCGCTCAAGCTATACTGTTTATCACAGATTACCCTCCTATGGTTGTAAGCATGGCTGACACTTCGTCGTTCAAGTTGCTACGGCTGCAATGCATTCAGGCAGTGTGTGATACGCCACTCTATATAGTCATATACCTCGTTGATCACAACAAACTGTGGACTGCCATAGGACGCGCTGGGTCTACTTTAATAATACATCATTGGTAAATGATTGTGATAAGAAATATGTAGCGCAGACCAAACAGAAAATCTCTTATTATATCAAATGTTTGAACAATATAGTAATTAAAATTTGAACATGTTAGAAGCCATAAAAATGAAGAAACATGAAAACTTCTTGATGAATTTAGGTTTATCCCCTTTGTAAAATCCTTTTTGTAAAACGTACACCGAAAGTATCCTATTACTGAGCTGACTTCTGCTTCGAAAGTTCTGAATTCCAAACCATGGTAACAATTTTCATTAATTCTCTGTTGACTGGGAATTAATGAAATTTTTTCCCGTTGGGTAAAAATGGAATTGTAGATTATGGATCATGATGCTGTTGAATTTTTTTATTTCATTGATATATGTCAAATTGATATTTGAAAGAAATTTTGTATTATAGAATATGTTTGTTATAGTATGTGCATTTATTGTGAACGGGATAGTACAGAGAATGTGGAAAATATCAATCAATAAAATAAATCATGTAAATTATGTTTCATTGTATTAGTTTACTGTAATGTGATTGCATTTGCAAAAATCTGTTTGTCAAATCGATAAGATAGTTTCAATACATCCAAATTTATTTTAAAAATTTAGTAATGGGGGTATTTCGGTGCACTTGTTACAAAAAGTATCGTATGCAACACGGATACTGAACGACTGTCATTATTGTCACAGACAAATTTGGCTGCACGGAGCTACGCCTTGGGCTTTGCCATCGTCTTCGCCTTGTGCTTCGCCCTCGCCTTCGCCTTGTACTTCGCTCTCGCCTCTGCCTCGGGCTTTGGCCTCGTCTTCACCGAATGCAGCCAAATTTATTTTGGACAAAAATGACAGTCGTTCGGTCCTTGTAGCATAATATACTATTACTTACTTTTATAGAAACAAAAGAAGATTAAGTTTTATTAGTCACATAGTCATCTTTCGGAACGATTTATTTTAATTTTAGGCTTATTGTATGCCTAATCCTATACCAGATACTTGAGTTAAATTTTGTTTTGAAAACATTGTAAGATAAGTTTTCAGAAATCTTCTATTGGACTTGAATTAAATTTGTTCGAGTTTAAGTTTAAAATTTTTTTTCAAGATATTGTAAATTGAAATTTGTAATCTGGATGGTATGATGTTTCTCCTACCAGTTATTGTTAAGATTTTTATGTTTGATTAGCTACAATTTTGTTAATTTATGTATATAAGACTGATGATGATTACTTAGTAATCGAAATGTACATATCGTTTGTATGAATAAATTTGTGAAGAAAAGGTATATTTGCTAATCATTATTATAATATGCATCAACAAAAAAACTAAATGATTGGAATATTTGACAAAAAAAAAATTAAAATATATTTTTATTATTCATGTGTGGTAAATATTAAGTATTTTGCGCACGTTTTTTGGGCAGTAAATGGTTCTTTTGAGTAGTGGTGGAAACCGGTATCGGTACTATTTTATACCGGTTTTTGTAAGAACCGGTTCTCGGTTCCGAGTCCAGTTCCGATTCCAGAATTGGTTTTCGGTTCCGATTCCAGAATCGGTTTTTGATTCCGACTCCGATTCCCAGTTCACTTCGACTCGATTCCAGAATCAATAAGAGAAATTTCGATTTTAGACATTTATTTCCAGTATCCATTGAAAATTAATGTGTTCTATACCTAACCGATGTTCTGTTTCGAAACGAACCGAGAAAGGGCATTTTTTCATTTTTTTTTTTCACATATAATCAATTTTTTGTCACCTATTGTAGAATTATGTTCAATAAGTAGTCTATTCACTCAGAATATGTATTTTATTTGAATATAATAATTGCACTTTTAAGATGACAGTCTTTCATATATCAATCTATCTATATTATTTTTTTTTAAGTATCTTGATTCAAACTTTTTATTAGTTCATATTTTCATTGTATATTCAACAGCCACCCTCAATGAAAACATAAATTACAGATTTAACAAACTCAAACAATTACAAAATTTACTAAATTTCAATTTGCTCAAAGGCTTGGTTTAGATGCCGGCTACTTGGTCTTTTGACGGGATATACTTCACTTCGATTATTCTTGACTCAACCAATTCTCCTATAAAATGATATTTGATATCAACATGTTTCTGTCTTTTGTGAAGTTCCGGATTTTTAACAGTGGCGTGCAGTCCATTTGTACATTGAAAAATGAAAATAAAAGAAATTACGTAAATAGAATTGATATAATGGTTTATTGAATACTTAATTTTGTTTCACAAATTTTCATTATAAAATCAGAGAAAGAGCGTATTTTATCTATTTATGCAACCAGAAATACGAGCGCGCCTCGCGAGGCACTCTGCTATATATTTGAAACGAATGTCGACGCTTGAGGTGCAGAATTTCTCGCTACACGGCGAGCGAGGTCTGTTTGGCATAGTCAGTATTAGGAAAGTGGAAGAATAGAATCTGACAGAGAAAAAGCCTACTGAAATTAGCAGATCTCCTATCGCTCATTCTCTCTCGCTGGGTGCAGGCAGACTTTCTGCACCGGGAGTTGAATATTTAACGTTTAGCTGTGTTCCTTTTTTAAACGCCTTTTATAAGTTTGTTAAAATAGTTGAAATTTTGTTATTTGTTATTTAAGACAACAATATTAGGTAAACACTTATTTTATACGTTTCTTAAATTATTTATTTTCCTAAAATTATCATTTGTAGAATGCCAACTGAAAATAAATCTATCATTTGAGATCTACTGGAAAGTCCTTTTCCACGTCATGATGTCGAAATGAAAAATGAAATTATGAAAACAAGACCAACGCCAGACATAAAACTCACTCAAAATATCAAAATTGAAGGCCAGCAGTCCGTGCGACATTTCCAAATTAAAATATACGAAAAATTTAAATGGATTGCTGGTTGTTGCGAGAAAAATAGGCTGTATTGTTGGTCATGTACAGGGTGTATCACGGAAAGTGAAACATTGGCGTTTAACATGGAAAATCAGTTTTACCCTGCGCATTGCTCTTCTAATTATTTAAGACAAAAAGTTTCACATGGATATAGTTAAACAGAAATTTCTGCATCCGAATCAATAAAAAATAATATATATTCACAGAATTACAGCTAATCGTATAAGCCATGGAATCAGAAATAAGAGACGAACAAAAGCATAATGCTTTATACGTCAAATTATTATTATTCATTTTGACAAATTGTAATATTGTAATAAAAGATCGATATAAAAGTTATTCTCAAAAATGAATAATTATTCAAATGAAGAGAAGCTACAAATAATCAAATGGTATTATTCTGGCAATAGTTTACGGCAAATTCTTGATTATATTAGTACTCGTTGACGAAAGACAGGTACACTCATTTTCAAGAAAGAGGAACAAAATATCGAGAACTACAATGAAAATGAAGAAAATGTTCTTGCTTTGATAGAACTAGAACATACAATGAGTGTAAGAGAAATTTCCAAGGAACTGAATATTCATTTTATGATAGTTCATAGAATTCTTAAGAAACATAAATACAATCCTTTCAAATTTCAAAATCAACATCTTTTGGAACGAGATTCTGAAGTGCGTGCATCATTCAGTGAAATAATGATAGAGAAGTCAAATTATGATAGAGACTTCTTAATGTCCATCGCCCTGTAATACAGCAGCCTTTACTAACATAGCCTCGGAAAAGTCTTGCCTTTTATTTTAACTCCTATGAAGTTCGTAAGAATCTAAATGTACTTGTCTCGTCTTGTAAATGCGCATCCTTAAAAATACTTCCCTTTTTGGCGCAACTGATCTGATATTCGTGCATAACAGCCTTGGAAAAATATTGCTTTCTACAAATCTAGCCTTATTTTATAAAAAAGTAGATATCCACATAAAAGATCAGTCTAAGTGATGCTATTTAACGATAGATGGCTTTTTTTTTAAAATCATGGATTATAATACAAATATCAACTGTATCTGTATCATAACTGCATATATCTATTCAAGTTATCACGTAAAATAAATAGTCGAGAAAAATAGCTCATTTATGTGAATTATACTCCAGAATTTACATTGATAATATAGATGTCGAAGAAAGATCGGAAAAAATAGGTTCGTAATGCTCTACAGATCCACCTGTAAATTATAATAATTTATTCCTTCTTTTATTGTTGTTTCGAGACTATGAATATTTCAGATCACTGAATTTATCTTCTACCAAGCTTGATTGCTGCTGTTTTTTCAAATAAATAAATGCCAAATATCCAGAAAAAAGCATCCTCCTATATCAATTGTTTCAACCGTTGTCATAAAATTACTCCTTTATCAAAAATTAAAATTAAAAAATCTGACGTGAACATCACGTGACTTACTTATACATCATTTGATATATATACAAATTTATTCAATAAAGTTTTCTGTCACTTCAGATTATAATTAATATAATTTTAACAATATTTTGACATGTACAATGCAAAATCAAAAAATTGACAACAAATTATCATTGCCTACCTTATCATTTCAATTAAACTGATTGTTTTATACGGCAAATTCTGAATATCTGTTATACATATAAACTGCATTTGTGGCTCAGCCGATTGATACAAAAATAGTAGATAACCATTTTGATGCTACAACAAGTTCAAACACTAAATTTCAATATGCTAGGGCTGATCATTTTAGATTTACGCAAAAAATTGAAAAAAGTTTCAAGTAAAGTGTACTTCTGGCTTGGCTGATTCATACAAAAATAGCAGATAACCATTCTTATACAACATCAAGTTCAAGTACTGAATTTCAACATCCTACGGTTAATCATTCTGGATTTATTAGAAAAATTCGGAAAAAGCTTCAAGTAAAGTGCACTTTCGGTAGAGACGATTGGAACCATAATGCGAGGTGCACAATTAGATCTTATACCAGTCTTAAATACAAAATTTCAACATCATACATTCAACCAGTTTTGAGATTTGCGAGTTACGAACATACGTACCGACATCAAGCCGAAAATAGTTAAAATGGATTCAGGGATGTTCAAAACGGATATTTCCATCAAAATGTCGATATGTGAATTTTGTCGGTTCTACAATACTTCCTTGTACTTAGTACAAGTAATTAGAAATAGTTGGCTGAAGTTTATGTTTCTGACTTTTTGATTAAGCCAATTGTTAATTTGCTGGAAAAAAGTGCTATTAAGTCATTTTATTGTACTTCACATTGATTTTGATATGTTAGTTCTCATATCTAGAAATAGAGGAAAACATTGGCTGAACGCTGAAGTGAATATTGCTGATTCTCAGAGATATTCTCAGTTCACTTGAAAATAATTCAAAGTGAGACAAATAAATTATCGCATTGAAATTTGTCAAAATAATTAGTTATTTAAGTTTCATTATTCAAAAACATAATTCTGACTGTAAATATCGAACATTAGCTTTATTACTGACTGCGATGCTGATTTTTTCCATTTATTTTGATTATTTAACTATACACTATATTAGTCATGGCGAACCTTTTCGAGAAGTGGATCAAATTTTGTTCCTTATTTTTTTTAGTACGGCCTCGAGGGTCACTAAGTCAGTGGCGTCACTTGAAAGCCGGGAGAGAAGGATGGATCAAAATAATTTTTTCTTTAATTCTCACTTTGTAGGTCCTTTTTTATTTGAAAACTCTTACTTTCGCAATTGGAGAGCAAAGAATAAAAGTCGACATCAAAGAACTGATATATGTCGGGGATATCATGGATCATTAAATATTTTTGATTGTCTGTACTCTCTTTTATGATTTAAAAATATGTTTATGAGAATCAGTTCGTGGATCATTCTAAAAGCCTGCGTCTAACCCGCGGGTCATAGGTTCGTCATCACTGCACTATAAGTTTCTGCCACATCCGTATAGGGTAAAAGGCGTGATTGATATTTATTTATTCAGCTCATGAGAATATATAATGAAACTATGAATCTATTTAAGGTCCGACTAGTTTATTATTGCTGTCATAATAACATTGTTTTCATAATACCTATATTGAAACAACGCGTTTCAACGCCTGTTTTGTTAGTCGAAACAAGACAATTTCAGACAAATGCAAGTGTATCCGGTCAGAAATAAGCCTGTTTCTGCCCTAGGGGAGAAACATGCTTGTTTCTGCCCGCTGAATTTGTTTCTTACATCGTTTTATCCCTGGCAGAGTCGCATTTGTTCCTTGTCAATCTCTAAATAAGAATCATATAACCTTAGTTAATTTGACAGTTGTTGTATTCGTAATTGTAAATTAGATTGAAAAGACGATTGGTTTCAAGAAAAAAAGTATTAATACGACAATTTCAAGTACACCACAACTTCTTATTGATAAAGCACAAGCAGCTACTCTCGACTTGTTACCTGCAAAATCAAAAGAAAAATATTTACTTTGTAATATGGAAAGCACGGGACAAAACACGATTTCCGCCGAAGGTGATGCCGGCCCTCGCTTCGCTCGGGCAAGCAACACTCACCCTCAGCTGAAATCGTCTTGTTTCGTCCCTAGCCACACAATACACTATTTCAGGGTAGTTAGGTAACAAATAATACCCGAGGGCATTATGTTTCAAAATAATGCCCGAGGGCATTATTTTGAAAATTAACAAACAAGTTGCCTAGTTACAGCAAGTAACTAGAGTAATTTCTCTGATAGAAATCACAATGACAGGACATACATTACTAGAAATTTTGAATGAAATACAACAAAAATTGGACATTAAACATTGAAGGCAACACGGAAGTTGAACAGACAATAATGCCTACGGTCAACGTACACACCTCGGGCCAGAGACCCTCGGAAAGTACACTGTTGACCTCAGGCATTATTGTCCTTTTAACATCCTTGATACCTTAATTACTATTTGTTATTTGAAATAAGCAAGGATCGAAAAGAAAGGCAATCAAAAAACTTATGATCAAATAAATGAAAATAAGTTAATTTATTTGTATGATAAAGAATAGTTATTCCTCCTTTATTGTTTATTTGAATTTATGAAATTATCAAAAGACGTCAGCGATGAAAAATCAGAATAGCAGATTTCAGCCGTTATTTTTAACATTTTTTACAAATAAAGAAAGCTTTCTGCCAAATGGCTGACACGATAAAATAATATAGAAGCATTTTTTCAACCCATTTTTGGAAATTCATTTCCATTGAACGCAGCAGTTTACAGGCAGTATACAGACTGAAGTCTGCTTTATTGTTTCTAATTTCATTGTGAAACTTCTGTTATGAGATACATCCAAAATAAGATGATTTTTAAGAATTATATTGAGAAAAGTACAGACACATAGATTTCAACCGACTATATTTATATCAATATCAGATCAACAAGTTAATGTTTGAAATAAGTGGCTGACACAATAAAATTATATAGAAGCATTTTTTTTTTGCATTTTCAATTGACTGTAAATTAAAAACTCAGCAAATTATTAACGACCGAGATAGTTTTTCTGGTTTTTCATTATTATACATCTTCACACTTTTCGATCTCATTCACACAGTAAAATCATATAGAAATTTCTGCCACTAGATCCCTAATTAAAAGGGTTAGTCGTACACTATTGAAATTGAGTATTGAAAAATTCTTAGAATTTCGACAAATGTTCGCGATACAACAAGTTGAATATGAAAAATTATAAATTTTCCTTTCCTTCTCAAACCATAAAAAATATCTGGACCGGGCGAATAGTACCGCTGTCACTTTTGGGGATATCTTCCGACACGCCAACACGCCTTCGGATTACAAAGTCCACATATTTACACAAAACCAGGGGCGTAGCTTGAATTTTCTTGTTGAAGAAGAGATGATCTCTTCTATTAGGATAGTGAAAATTCAAACTGAGTTGACTCATTGATGATAAATTAAGTATAGATAATAAGAAAAACGTCATTGAACCTCAGAGATTTACAAAATGCAGATATAATGAGGGTAGATAATCAAATGCAGGTAATAAATATAGCAAACAAAATACCATCTCTATTTTTATGGGAGAGGTAGTTACCCCCATCATATGTTTGCACTGACTTAAAAATTTAACTTCTTCATGATAGACTATCAGTATCAATACATGACATGAAATTATTAATTACTTCCTTTTGTTTTATTTTTCTTATCATTTTGATAACCTAATCAAGATGAATAAGTTTGAAAATTTTAACAATATCATAGTGATTCTGTTATCTGTTCCATCTTGTATAATAATAATAAATCGTTTATTTAGCTACAAGTGCTATGCATGCGCAGGTACATTTGCGACATAGATAATACGTATCGATAACTCTCACAAAATATGAAGTATTAAGGAAGTTATAAACTATTAAAAGAATATAAACTATTGAAAATTTTAGCTATGATTAAGAATATCAATTATTGAAAAATATAAGCTATTAAAAACGAAATATTTTTCAAAGAATTTGTACAATTTTCATGCTACTCTCTTATTTAAATAGCATTTTTAATTTTTGTAATGAGTTTTCTAGACTCCTGCAGTTTACTGATATTTGACAATTCATAATAGTTATGCACATCACTAAATCTAGCTGAAAAAAAATTTTCAAAATATTCAGGCATTTCGCCGTTAACAATTTTATGAATGAATATTAAATTTTTCATTTCCGTAAAATAATCTATTTGAAGCCATTTTAATTCAGTTTGCAATGGTAAAATACTTCTGTGCTTACTACAACACAAAATAATTATCATTGCTCCACATATAGGGAGTGAGCGCAGCCACCAGAAGTCTCGCCAGTTATATGTAAAATGGCGACAGAACCGTGATATGCTTTTACTTTATATGTTAGATTAACAGTGCGATGCGAAAATATTCCAATCATATATGTTTATCTGTATTGAAATCTTCAATTTTTGTGTGAAAAAGTCTATAAACATAATATAAAATATGTCCTATATTAAGTTATCTGATATTTTTTTTGAAAATGTTTGATGTAGTGGTAAAAGCATTGCAGACACATAGTTTGGAATGAAAGATTCTATTCAGATTTTACAGAGCTCAACAAGATTTTCATGGCACATCGTTTATTTGTAAAAGCTATTCATTATCGAATACATTCTGAACGCAAGTAATGAACATTGAAAAGTTTGATGTTCATTCTAGTGTAATTTTTAAGTATTGATTTGATAAGTTTTTCGTTTTCCCATAGTTGCCTAAATTACACTGGACATCAATACTTCTGTAATTTATCTTATTTTGAGCAATACAATTTGAATTTTTAATAAATTTGCACTGAGTTCCGCACATTTTGTTTCCTGAATGCTGAAATATTTCAATTGGGAGTGAAGTTTCTTTAGAACTTATGAGATGCTTCAAAAAAGAAAGAATAGAATTTGTTAAATGCATGAAAACTCATATTCATGTAATCTAATTATTATTCTGAAAAATTTCTGATTTTCCGTTTTCTGAACAATTTTTTTCCATGCTTGTAATTGCTAATTTAGTGGATGAATTAGATCCTTTTTAATTTTTTTTTTCTTTCTCACTAAAATGATATAATTTTGGATTTTTTGTTTCCAATTTTTTGCCACTGCTTTCGGTAGATAGATTATGTTGGAAATCGATATATACTTATTCATTTACTCTTATAACTACAGCACTGTGGTACAGAATAATATCGTCTGGACTTCATAGTAGTTTTTCTATTATAAAATATTTCTTAACTCGATAAATATCGGAAAAACGAAACAGTCTTTCAAGACAAAACTCCACATGATCTCCAATATAATTCAAATCTATCTCGGTTTTTCTAGTTTGAATTCCTGCCGCCAGAGGCCAACTCTTTTGTCGCGCTCTCCCTATACAGAAATAAATAAACTGCAAGCAGTTTGAAAGTGACAAATCTACCTTGGTTTCGACTATGACTATCTGTTCGATTTTCTTAATTCGATTGATTTTCAGTTTATTTAAAGTACAAGTATTGTGAAACCGACAAAAATTATGCTTCGAGATTCTCACGAAAATATCCGCTCTGAATATCTTTGAATTCATATTGACTATCTTCAGCTTGACGTATGTGCATACGTATTTGTATTGAACTATTATATGATTGAAAACCCTGATGCAAAAATATGTATGATTTAATAGGTGTACAAATAAGTTATGAGATGTCCACATTGGATTTTATTGAATAAACATACATGACAATGAAATAAATTTTGACTCGTTGGCGTGATCACTCCAGCTTGATGTTTGTTGTTGTTTTTATAGTTGGCTAGACTAATCATTAAATTATATTGTTGTTCCACTTATAAATTATATATTTCTTCAAAAATTTTAAAAATTGTAAACTTCAACCTTTTGATTTGAAAATGACTTTGATCTAAAGTCGAAACGTCATCAACTCATTGTTCAACTGAAATAAAGCCAGTTATCCAAGAATTGTACACTATTTTTTCTACTTCAAACAAAATTCAACTTTCGGCTTATTAACATCACCTTCCAAATTGAATATTATAAAAAATCGTTGCTCTGCGTAGGATATTATTACTCTCGCATTTATATTGTTCTCAAATTCAGCCTGCGGGACGTTGAGCATGTTTCAAATGTGTGTGAGAAATAAATTCGTATCTCTGCGCAATAAAATATTATTAATTGCGTCAGTAATATTGTTACTGGCTAAAATATGTAATGAATAATTAATTGCACCCAATGTGGGTATCTCCATTCCACAATCTTCATTGTTAAATTACTATTATACAAAATACATATTCATGATTAATACTAAAAGTGCTACTTTTTCGACAGCTTCTCTAAATTTATCACGTTTTCGCAAACTCTGTTTCACTTTTAAAATTCGTCAATAGCCATCTATCATTCAATAGTATCACTAGAACTGATCTTCTATGTAGGTATCTACTGTTTTCTAATAAAGCATGGCTACATTTGTACAAGGCAAGATTCTTCTGAGGCTGTATAAGCACGACTTTCAGATCAGTTGCGCCAAAAGGCAAGTATTTTCTAAGGATGCGCAATTACAAGACAATGAAAGTAAATTTAGGCTCTTACGAACTGCTGTATTACAGGGTGATGAAACATTTGGGAGGTGTAGTATAGCATCTCTTCTTAAGGAATATTTTATTCTCAGATGAATGCACATTTACCATGAATGGCGAATCCAATGGTCATAATTATCGGTATTGGTCCAAGAATAATCCACATAACGTTATACAGTCCCGGACACAATATCGACAAACTGTAAATGTATAGGCAGGAATAGGCCCTTTCTTTATTATAAGAATAAATTCGGAGCAGTATTTGAATTTATTAATGAATATAGTTGGACCAGAAATTGCCGAAACAAATAAAGAAAATGTGTGGTTTCAACATGATGGCTGCCCTGCACGTAGTACAACAGAAATTGTGGAATAACTAAATCAAACATTTCTTGGAAGCTGGATAGGACGAAGAAGATCAATTAATTGGCCAGCACGGTCGTCTGATTTAAATCCGTGCGATTTTTTTCTTATGGTCATTTGAAAACTAATGTTTATAAAAGAAGTTACCAGAGTATAGAAGAACTTGAATATGCTATAACATAAGAATGTCAAAAAATAAATAATAGGCAATTAAGTAATGTTCGGCAAAGTTTCTACAATAGATTGGGTTATTGTTTAGCACAAGACGGAGGATTGTTTGAACATCTATTATAATTTGAGAATTTAAGAATATTTTGAGTTTGTTGTAGTTCATATTGGATTCAATTTGTTGCATTATTTAATTGTTAGTATTACTTTATTTTATTTCATCAATCTTAAGCAATAAATCAAATTAAACCACCCATTATTTACCATCATTATTATTAGATCAAAAGACAAAGGGAGGATGAACAGGGAATAATTGAACCAAATTATAATAGTATATTCGGCAAATGCAAAAAAGTTCTTCGCTCCCCTGAACAGAGGAAGAAAGAAAAATTGAAAAGTAAGCCAAAAGATAATAATATAACGGATTTGGATACTGTAAATAATAAAGAAATGGATGAGTTGAAGGAGATGATGAGAAGTATGATGACCAAGATGGATGAAAATACAAATGAAGTAAAAAAGGAGATCAACAAACTAAAAATAGAAATGGAAAAGAAAGAAGAAACATGGAAAAAAGAAAAGAAACTCCTAATTGATAGGATTGAAAACCTGAAAAGAAAAGCAGAACGAGATGAAACGCAAAAGAAAAGAAATAATATTGTAATAAAAGGTCTGAAATTAATACTAAATACAGAAGAAGAAATTGGAAAATGGATTAAAGAAAATCTGAATGTGAAAGTAGATCTCAATAATTTGAGGACACTGAACAAAGAACAAAATAATAAAGGCTGAGATATCCAAATGGAAAGAAAAACAAATGATTATGGCAAACAAAAGTAAGCTAAAAAACTCAAAAATCTTCATCGATAATGATCTGACCTGGGAAGAACGGAGAATCCAAAGAGAAATCCGGAGTATTGCAAAAGAAGAAAGGACAAAAGGAAAAATGGTGAAGATAAGATACCAAAAATTGATAATAGACGAAGAAGTTTATGACTGGGATGAGCATGAAAATGGTATTGTAGCCCAAAAAAATGAAACACAAAGTAATTCAGAAAACGATTGGGAAAACAACTACCAGTGATAGATAAAACGGAAACGAACAGGCATGCAAAAAGGACAATTCTACTTGGTACTTGGAACATTAAAAGTTTAAATGAAAAGAAGGAAGAGTTAATAGAGGAGTTTGAAAAAGCTAAATTGCAAGTACTGGCCATAACGGAAATAAAAAGAAAAGGACAAGGAATGACAAAGCTAAGAAATAACCACATATTAATATATAGCGGAGTTGAAAATAATGATAGAGCAAGAGCAGGTGTGGGCTAATAAATTAGAGAAATCAATAAATGAATGGATATATATATATATATATATATATATATATATATATATATATATATATATATATATATATATATATATATATATATATATATATATATATATATATATATATATATATATATATATATAAACGAAAAGATACTGATAATAAAACTCAAGATGTTGAACACACTACAGCAAATATAATGATAATATATGGACCAAGTGAGGACGAGAGTAAAACAATTAAAGATGAATTGATAATGATCTACTTCAGTTGGAATTTGAAAAGCTAGAAGAACCGATATATATAACAGGTGACTTTAATGCAAGAGTAGGTAATACAAACGAAGGATTAACAGAAGTAATGGGAATATATAAAGAACTAACTAGAAACAACAATGGTAACAGACTTATTGATTTTTGCATCATAAATGAACTAAAAAATCTAAGCACTCTCTACACACATAAAGACATTCATAAGTACACTTGAGAAGTTAAAAGTAGAAACGAAAAATCTTTAATAGATTACTTTTTAGCCAACAACAAATTGAAGAAAAATGTGATGGATGTAAGAGTTTGTGGCGGCTATGATAGAATTTAGAAAGAGTAGAAACCTTAGAAAAAACATTGGGTATCTAACGGTCAGTAGAAATCAATCATTTTATGATCTTTCAACAGTTTTTGTATATAATTGTATTTTTGGTTGTTCCTTGTTAAATAAACACGCAATTGAAACTATAATTTGGTGACCCCGGCGTGATCTGAAGAGTAAGAAATGCCGAACGAAAATGGACAAGAGTTTAATTTATTGAATGACAGAATCGCTCAGCTTCAGCAAGAGTTAGACAAAATGCGAGCAGATAATTCAGCAAATAATTTAGATGTAGATGATATTAGAGGAAGCATCAAACTACCGTTATTTTGGCAGAAGAACCCCGCGCTCTGGTTCGCGCAGGTTGAGGTTCGATTTCACACAAACAAAATCAGGTCAGATCTTTCAAAATATTATACCGTCATATCCGCGCTAGATTGTAATGTACTGCAACTTTACTTGCACACCCAGTCGAGAACGCTAAACTCAGACTTACCACTGATGCTTCAGATTTCGCTATTGGTGCTGCCCTGGAGCAACTCGTCAACGACAATTGGCAGCCCCTAGGTTTTTTTCAAGGAAACTAACGGAAACTCAACGACGTTACAGCACCTATGATCGAGAACTTCTAGCCATGTATGAGGCAATCAAATTTTTTAGATACATGATAGAAGGGAAGGATTTTGTGATTAGATCTGATCACAAGCCGCTCATGTACGCTTTCATGCAAAAATCTACAAAAGCTTCACCAAGACAACATCGTCACTTGGATTACATTGGTCAATTCACGACTAACATTGTGCATTTGACCAGAGATGACAACATTGTGGTTGATGCTTTGTCACGTATTGAAGAAGTTACAATTCCGACCATAGTTAGCGCAGATGACTTGAACAGAGAGCAACAAACAGATTTAGAGTTGAAACAACTACTTTCTTCAACGACGACATGTTTGCAACTTAAAAAACTCAAACCAGCTGATACCGACATACAGTTTTATTGTGATGTGTCGACTGGCACAATACGCTCTTACGTCCCGGCAAGCCTGCGTAAGAGAATTTTCAACATGTTTCATGAGCCATCACATTCAGGTGGTCGCGCAACGAGTGAAATGATAAAGAGAAAATTGGTTTGGCCATCAGTGAGTAAGGACATTAAACAGTGGTGTCGAACTTGTTTATCTTGCCAGAGATCAAAAGTTAGCAGACACACCAAAGCGCCATTTAAAAATTTCGATATTTGGGAGCGTCGTTTTGAACATATCCACATAGACATTGTCGGTCCTCTGCCACCTTCTCAGGGCTATCGATACTGTTTGACAATGACAGATCGTTTCACCCGCTGGCCTGAAATTACTCCAATGGCGGATATATCAGCAGAAACGGTAGTAAAAACTTTTTACTCAACTTGGATTTCAAGATTTGGATGCCCTCGTAGAATAACCACAGACCAAGGAAGGCAGTTTGAAGCTGGGTGAACAACTTCTCTAACTCACCTATTAGGAATCAAACGCTAACGTACTACTGCTTATAGACCCCAAAGTGATGGTATGATCGAACGCTGGCATAGGACGATGAGAGCTGCTCTAAAATGTCATGAAAACGAAAATTGGTGTGAAATATTACCTACAGTACTTTTAGAACTCCGATCAGCAATTAAAGAGGATCTCAATTGTTCACGTGCTGAACTGACTTATGGAACGCAATTACGTCTCCCCGGAGAGTTTTTTTTCTCAGACGACAGCCTTAACATAGATCCTGCGTCATTTGTGCATCAATTGCAGCAGCAAATGAATAACCTTAGAGCAACTCCGGCAACAGATCATAGCACTCGAAATGTTTTCATTCATTCCGATCTCAGTAAATGTTCTCATATATTTCTACGAGACGACACGGTAAAAAAACCATTACAGCAACCGTATTTGGGGCCATATGCGGTTGCTAGTCGAGGAGAAAAGACAATGGTCATTATTCTAAATGGTAGACCCAGAACAGTGAACATTGATCGAGTTAAACCAGCATTTTTATCTAAAGACTCCATAAATGCATGTTCGTCAAGTAAATGCAAGATCACTGAAACAGCTACCACCGCCAAGCCTACTCAAGACGCAAGACATCAAGTTCAATTTCGTGGCTTCAGTGGATAGTCGCCACTGGGGAGGGAGTACTGTGGCGGCTATGATAGAATTTAGAAAAAGTAGAAACCTTAGAAAAAACATTGGGTATCTAACGGTCAGTAGAAATCAATCATTTTATGATCTTTCAACAGTTTTTGTATATAATTGTATTTTTGGTTGTTCCTTGTTAAATAAACACGCAATTAAAACTATAAGTTAAAAGAGGAGGTGAAATTGGTAGTGATCACTTTCTAACTATGGCAAAAATTAAAGTTAAGGAGGAGAGCAAACAAAAGCATGATGTAATCATAAAAGTAATAGAAACACCAAAACCGAAAGTAGACAAATTGAAAGATATTCAAACAAGAATAAAATACGAAGAAAAAGTAAGTGAACTAATAAATAAAACACCAACACCAGACATAAACAATATAGAAGAAATGTGGACAATTTTTAAAAGAATAATCATGGAAGCAACTGAATGTGTGTGTGGAACAACCAGGACCATGAAAAATAGAAAACAAACTCATTGGTGGAATGAGGAAGTTAAACAAGAAGTGAAAAGAAAGAAACAGAAATGGAAGGAATATCTTAATACCAAGAAGGACGTGGACTATGAGGAATATAAAAAGCAAAGAAATAGAACGAAAGAAATAATAAAAAACCCAAAGAAGAAAACCTGGGAAGAATTTGGGAATATATTAGAAACCAACTTTCAAGAAGATCAAAAACTATTCTTTAGAAACCTCAAAAGCTGTAGAAGAGGAAAAGAAATGTCGTTGAAACAACTAAAAGATAAACATGGTAACGTAATAAATGAAAACAAATATATAATGGAAAGATGGAAAGAGCATTTTGAGGCTTTACTTAAAGAAAATGAAACTATTGATAGAATAGAAGAGAACCAATCACCGGACAGAGCTCCAATAGATAGGGAAAGCGAAACTATAATTGAAGATGAATTGAAAACGGTACTTAAAAAACTAAAAAATGGAAAAGCACCTGGTCACGACAAAATCAATTCGGAACAATTGAAATACATGGGAGAGGATGTCAAACAAATTCTTTTGCAGATGTTAAATAGGATATGGTCTATAGGAAGAATACCCAAGGACTGGGAAAGGCAGTGATATTCCCCATACACAAAAAAAGTGATACCAGGAATTGTGATAATTACAGAGGAATATCGTTGCTTTGTACTACAGCTAAAGTGTATGAGGCAATATTGGAGAACAAACTTAGGCAGGCAATAGAGTCAACGATGGAGAAAGCCCAAAGTGGGTTCATGAAAGGACACTCAACTCAGGACCACATATTTACAATTAGAAAACTTATAGATAAGGCGATAAGTCAGGACAACAAGCTCTATATAACATTTATAGATATGGAAAAAGCATTTGACAGAGAATCGCGTGAAAAGATGTGGAAAATTTTGAAAGAAAGAAGTATGAGCGAACAACTGATAAAAGCCATCAAGAGTGTATATAGACGGTCAACTGGTTATGTAAGAACTGGAAATGAAGTATCGGAAGAATTTACCACCTCACAAGGGCTAAGACAAGGAGGAGCTTTAAGCCCTATTTTGTTCATAATATATTTGGACAATATCCTAAAAGAAGTAAAGATTAAAACGAAGAAAGTGGAAATTGGATATCACAATCTAGCTATTACAACAATAGCTGAATGTGCATTTGCTGACGATCTAGCAATACTAGCAAAAATGAAACAGGCATGCAATATAACTTGAATGTATGGAACGAAGAGCTACGAAAACACAACATGTTAATAAATGCAGACAAAACTAAAACCATGATAATAGCGAGAGAAGATACCACAGTCAAATTATTTTTAAACGACAGAGAAATTGAGCAAGTTAGTAACTTTACATACTTAGGAGCATCATTGAATGATAAAGGAACTATAGAACAAGAAATCAATAGAAGAATACTTGCAGCAAATAAGTGCTACTATGCAATAAACAAAGTAATATTAAACAATAAACAAGTATCAACGAAAACGAAAATAACACTATACAAGACAATATACAGACCAACATTAATATACGGATGTGAATCGTGAATAATGAACAAAAGAAATAGAAGCAAAATACAAGTGACTGAAATGAGATTTTTGAGAAGAATAGAGGGCGACATTAGGATGGACAGAATAAGAAATGAACAAATAAGAAATAAGCTACAAATAGAATCTGTCCACAACACAATAGATAAAAAAACAATTAGCATGGTATGGACACTTAAAAAGAATGGCAGAAGACAGACAAACAAAACAAGTATGGAAAGCCGAAATAATAAGGAAAAAGAGAAGAGGAAGGCCAAGAAAAACGTGAGATAACAACATAGAAAAAATACTGCACAGAAATAATACTAACAAACAAGAACCAAATAGAACAGCAATGAACAGGAAAGAAAGGAGAAAATTTGTAAATGATATAGTATAAAACTAAAATAAAAGATTAAACATACAAAAATTATAGCATAATCTCGACACCCGTAAGGATATTAAGAGATTTAAAATGATTATAATAATAAAATAATATTATTAGATTTTTATTTAGAAAATTGATATTCACTACCCACGGAAAATATCTTTTTTGACAATCATCATTCTGACACTGACGTATTAAACGTTACGCTTTTGTTCGTCTCTTATTTATAATTTCATAGTTAATACTAATAAATGCAATTCCGTGAATATTCATATTTTATTTCTGCTATCATGAAGTAGCCTAAATGATTTTTTTTCTTATTAAGTCGGTACAGAAATTTTGCTCTACAATATCCATTTGAAATTTTTTGTCAAAGATAATTTGGGGAGCAATGCGCACAGAGAAACTGATTTCCCATGTTAAATGCCTATGTTTCACTTTCCGTGATACACCCTGTATATATCCCCTTCCTCACCACCGACTATGCACACCTATCACAGAAAGTCACCGCTTGCCACTGATTTTCAGCTACCTTTATAGCAGATTGATTATCTTCATAAATTATAATAGGCTTATCAGTTGGTATTTGTAAATCTTGTAGAAGGTTTCTAATCCAACAGGCTTCCGATGCTGCCAAACTTAGCGCCATATACTCTGCTTCTGTTGAAGATAATGCAACACTCTGTTGTTTTCTACTGCACCATGACACTATACATCCAAAAACTTTGAATGTTTAGTGGATTTACGATCAAATAAATCTCCACCCCAATCAGCATCAACGAATCCAACAATTGTGGGAGCTTCTAGATCCCTTTTGTATATAAGTTTCTTTTTTAAAGTTCCTTTTATGTAACGGAGTATTCTTTTTAGTGCTTTCCATACATCTTCATTTCCTAAATTTTGATAACTTGTTGAAAAACATAAATCAGGACGTGATCCTGTTGAATGGACACTCAAGACAGCTTTGAAAAAACATTATAAAAAAAAAATACAAAATATAACAATATAATCCTGAATATAATATAAGTCGATATCGTAATTAAATGAGCTAAAAATAAAACTGATTCTTTTACTCTGATTCTACTGCCTAGCTATTTTCATCAGGTTATGCGTCCAGATCACAAATAATATAAATATTTTTCGACATTTCTTTCCAAGTATGGCAAAAACGTCTTATAGCATTGAACCTTTGAATAAAAATAACTTCGATACGTGGAAAGTGCAAGCCCAGGCTGTATTAATAAAGAATGGACTCTGGGAATACGTTAGTCGACAAAAAACCAAACCAGAAGAAGACAAAAAAGCAAGAAATGAATTTGAAGAAAAATACTTACTTGCAAGATCTGATCTCTTATTAATTATATCACCATCAGAATTGAAGCAAGTAAAAAACTGTGTAACATCAAAAGGAGTCTGGGACACGTTACAGAATATTTATCAAAGCAAAGGACCTGCTAGAAAAGCAACGTTATTAAAGCAAATAATTTTATGCAAGATGCCAGAAACGGGGGATGTTCGAGAGCATTTGAATAAGTTTCTCGACATAGTAGATTAATTAGCCGAAATGGATATAAAAATAAACGAAGATTTATTGAGTATCATGATACTTTACAATTTACCACCATCTTTTGAAAATTTCAGAATAGCGATCGAATGCAGAGACAATTTACCATCCTCAGAAGATCTAAAGATCAAAATAATTGAAGAAAATGATGCTAGAAAAAATAAAGGGAAAGATGAAGAAGCATTTTATAGTAAAAATAGAAATAACTATAATAAAAATAAGCAAATGTACAATGCATATAAGAAAACAAATAATTATTACAATAAATATAATTATTCAAATGAAGAATGTCAAAATTGTCACAGAAAAGGATACAAAACAAGTGACTGTTGAAATAATTATTCAAATATAGAATGTAAAAATTGTTTTAAAAAGGACATAAAACTAGTGGTTGCAGAAAAAGAAAGGATGTAGACAGAAATTATAATATTGAATCTTTCTGTCTGATATTAGCAAATGATATTACCACAAATGCAACCAAATGGTGTCTAGATAGTGGCTGTAATTCACACATGTGTTTCGATAAAGAATATTTTCAAAATATAACAAATGAATCAAGCTAATTAAAATTGGCTTCAGATAGTCATACAGCTAAAATCGAAGGAAGTAAAATAGAAAATAGACAATATGAAGAAGCAAATACACTAGAAAATAAACAGTGTGAAGAATATAACACAATGCAAAAAAACAGTATTATAAAATGGCACAGAACATTAGCACATATGAATGAAAATGACTTAAAATCTGCATTGAGAAATAATTCATCAAGAGGACTTTATTTCAATTCTAAAGAAAAACTTGGTGATTGTGAAACATGCATAATGGGAAAATTTTCAGGAAACCCCTTTCCAAAAAATGAAGAAGGAAGAACTAATGAGCTATTAGAAATTGTTCATTCGGATGTATGTGGACCTGTTCAAACACCTACACCAAGGGGAGCAAAATATTTTGTAACTTTTATTGATGAACATATTAGATATTCAAAAGTATATTTTGTATCACATAAAAATGAAGTTCTAGATAAATTCAGAGAATATAAAAATGAAGTAAGTAATTTTACTGGAAGAAGAATAAAGTATTTACAAACGGACAATGGAAAAGGCAAATACTGCAATGAAGAATTTGAAAAATATCTGAAGAAAACGGAATACAAAGAAGATTGACGCCGCAACAAAACGGCCTTGCTGAAAGGAGAAACAGAAGCTTAGTAGAAAAAGCAAGATGTTTATTAATAGAATCAAATTTAAACGAAAAATTTTGGGCAGAAGCTATCTCTACAGTGAATTATCTAATAAATAGAAGTCCAACAAAATCATTAAACAATAAAACTCCATTTGAAAAATGGGTTGGTCATATTCCTTTTGTAAATCATCTTCACATTTTTGGTTCAAAAACTTTTATATTAAACAAAAATAGAAGAGAAGGAAAATTTTCACCAAAAACAAAAACAGAAATATTCATGGGATATTCTGAAAAAGTAAAAGGATTCAGAATTTGGATACCAAATGAAAAGAAAATAGTAGTAAGTCGAGATGTGAAAGTTATTAACAAGATGTATTATGATGAAAAAGAAAATGAAGATATGAATAGAAATAAACTGATAATTGAAGAATTTGAAGATGTAGAAAATAACAAAAATCAAAATATTTATGATATAGAATCAGCAAAAATCCAAGAAGGTATTGAAGAAAGAAATGAAGAAATAAATGAAAATGAACTTCAACAAATAAATAATGAAAATGACGAAATAAATTTAAGAAGGTCGCAAAGAGAAAAGAAACTTCCAATATGGACACAAGATTATAAGATAAATTTTTGTGTAGAAGGAAATAGACAAGATAATGAATATAATTGAAAATGGAATGAAGCTATAAAGGAAGAAATAAAAGCACATCTCATAAATAATACATGGAAAATTTTGTAAAAAAACAAACTTATCAAATATTGTAATCTGTAGAATGATTTTAAAAGAAAAATTGAATGCAGATAGAACAATAGAAAGGATGGGAGCTCGTTTAGTAGCAAGAGGATTTAATCAAAGGCCTAGACTAGTGGCAAAATTGAGTACAATAAGAGCACTAATAGCTACAGCAGTTGAACAAAATTTGAAACTTGGTAACCTGGATGTATGCATCGCATTCTTGAATGGAGAAATTGAAGAAAATATTGAAATGGAAATACCAAAGAATTTAGAAAAATTTTTGAACAATATAATTATTGAAGAAAGTGGAAATGAAAATCTTGTATTGTATAACAAAGCTACGAAAATGTTACAAGATTGTAGAAATTTAAAAGATGACAAAATTTGCAAATTAGAAGAGGTATATATGGTCTGAAACAAGCTGGAGGACAATGGTATAAAAAGTTAGGCAAGAAATTAGAAGAACTAGGTTTTCAAGCTTCAAATGCTGATCCTTGTATCTACCAAATGTCAAAAAGGGGAGAGACACTTATTATTGTCATTTATGTAGATGATTTAATTATTGCGTACTCAAATGAAAAATATTATCAAGACATAAAAGATATATTGATGAAGACATTTAAAATGAGAGACTTAGGAGAATTGAAATATTGTCTTGGTATAGAATTCAAAAGTTCAGATTCTCAAATTAAATTATCACAGACAATATACATAGAAAGTCTTTCAGAAAAATTTAACATGATAGAATGCAAACCAGTAAGTGCTCCAATGGAAACGAATTTAAAATTGAAGAAAGAAGCTCATTCAAAAGAAATTAAAAAATTTCCATATCAAAGCTTAATTGGCTCTTTAATGTACCTAGCTGTAGCAACAAGACCGGACATTATGTTTCCCATCAGTTATTTAAGTCAATACAATAGTTGTTATAGTGAAGAACACTGGAAATGGAAATTAAGATATTTAAAAGGAACAAAAAATAGGACACTAAATTTTGAAAAGATATGTAAACCAATTGAAGGATATGCAGATGCAGATTGGGCTGCTTGCACCATTGATCGGAGTTCTTATACGGGATACTATTTCAAATATGGAAATGGATTGATAAGCTGGGAGACAAAAAACAGAGAACTGTTGCTCTTTCCACCGCGGAGGCTTAGTATATGCTCTAACAGAAGCTGCTAAAGAAGCTATACATCTTCAACAATTATTCAGGGATATAGGAGTAGCTCAGAATAAAATAACTATTTTTAATGATAATCAAGCTGCTCAGAATCTCAGCAAGAATCCCATTATCACCTCAAAATCCAAACACATGAATATTAACATAACATCTCTTTGAAAATGATATTAATTATATTACCAGTAATATAAGATTATATAACGCACATTGTAAATACCTGCATTTTGAAAAGCGTAATACCTGATATATGGAAGACAGCAATTATAAAACCAATAGCTAAACATAATAACTGTGCTACAATCAACGATTTGAGACCTATAAGTATTTTACCTACTCTTTCAAAAGTCATTGAGAGAGTATGTTGTAATCAAATTATGGTTAACATATCGGTAAATAATATTTTGCCTACCAATCAATCTGGTTTTAGAACTGGGCATAGTACCAATACATGTCTTCTCAATATCGTTGACAGGTTGCTGAATAATTTTGATAAATCTAATATATCCCTGATAATCCATGTAGATTTCTCCAAGGCATTTGACATGATAAATCACGAGATGTTCCTTGCCAAATTGCAATTCTATAACTTTTCTAACAATGCGATCCAGTGGTGCTCGAACTATTTAAATGATAGAAATTTTAGTGTCTGCATGTCAAATAATTCGAATATTATGATCTCAACCAACTTTAATCTTCACTGTGGAGTACCGCAAGGGTCGATTTTGGGCCCGTTATTCTTTCTCATTTATATTGCTGATATGCCATCTGTTTTCAATTTTTGTACTGCACATTCATATGCAGATGATACAACAATTCTGGCATCTTTTCATCCTTTGAATGTGCATGAGAGTGTTTCTATGGTTAATAAAGAGCTTAATGAGTTATCCATATGGATATAAAGAATAACGGTCAGAAAATTAATGCTTCAAATCCTCTTTTCTCGTTGTTGGTAATTGTGATATCCTGCCTGATGTGGTATTGGATGGTGCTACACTTGAACGCAGTCCCTTCATAAATGTTCTTGGTCTTCTTATAAATGGAGATCTCAATTTCAGACAGCATTTGAACAAAAAACTCAATGCTGCAAGACAAAAAATGCGACACCTCTATCAGTTTCGGAATTATCTTAGTTCATCCATCAAATTACGTCTCGTGAATTCTCTTGTTCTACCAATATTCGATTATTGTGCCTGCACTTATATACCCAATCTCACGGAAACTGATAAAAATCGTATCACGTTGATTCAAAACTCTTGTTTGCGCTATGTTTACAATGTGCGTAAATACGATCATATTAGTAAATACCGTCAACTGGCCAATATGACCTCCATAAATAATCGAGTCAAGTCCCTGTATCTCTGTCTGATACATAAAATCATTAAAACAAGTACTCCATTCTACTTGCTTGACAAATTAATACAAAAAGAATATAATTACACGCTTCGACTTAAAATCCTGTATATTGTTCCATCATTCAGAAAATCAAAATTCAAGGGATCTTTTTCATATTTAGCACCGTCATTATATAACTCCCTTGATTATCATTTAAGATATCTATCCGTATCTTCGTTCAAAAATCATGTTAAGTGTATGTTTCCGTAGTGTTAGCTCAGTTGGGTGTAAGTTTATGTTATTACAATTCATTGTTCAGCTTGTGTGTCTCATTCGGATGTTTTTTACGTTATTTATGTGTATTAAAATTATCTTTTGGCATATTGTTCTTTTGTAAATGTATGGTTAGGTGGAAGATCAGCCTCTGGCTGAACCTCGCCTTTGATGGTATATATCAATAAAGAATTATTATTATTATTATTAGTATTATTATTATTATTATTGAAAAACATTTTGTTAGAGATACGATTAAAAAAGGTCAGATAGACATAAAGTATAAAAGAACAGAAGAAACGGAGGCTGACATATTCACGAAAGCTTTATGTGGTTTTAAACAAAACAAAATAAGAGCAGAAATTGCAGTCTACTAAAATAAATTGTAAATAATGCCTTTCGTGAGGGGGAGTGTTGAATGGACACTCAAGACAGCTTTGAAAAAACATTATAAAAAAAATACAAAATATAACAATATAATCCTGAATATAATATAAGTCAATATTGTAATTAAATGAGCTAAAAATAAAACTGATTCTTCTACTCTGCTTCTACTGCCTAGCTATTTTCATCAGATCCTTGTACTGAATACATGAGACAACCAATTAGTTGTCTGCATTTATTTTCTACTACTTCATTTTCTTTCAAAACAGTTAATTCGCGTGATATCTTGAAATTTTGTTCCATTGGCGTGTCAACTGGCTTACTATCTATCATACCATATTTTTTCAAAAAATTCTGGAGATAAGACTTTTGATTTATTTCAGTTATTCCATCTATCTTGTTACTTGAAATTGATAGTCCAAAATAATGAGTAGCTAGTCCTAAATCAGTCATCTTGAAATCATTGTTCAATTCTTTCTTGAAATTTCCAACTTCTAATTCGTCAGTTCCGCATATTAATAAATCATCAACACTTTTTCTGATACATTTTCATCTAATTGTTTCATTTGATTAACCAACTCTTCCAATTTGGACACATGAATCGATATTCCTTGATTTTCATATTTATAATTGAAAAAATTCTGTTGAATCATATGCAAGCTTATTTCTGATTTCTTGTCAAAAACTGAAAGTAATTTACTCCACATTTCATATGCTGTTTCACAGCTTATAATATGATGCAATGGAGCTTCTTCTATACTTGATACAAACAATTCCTGAACCAATTTGTCTTGAATTGACCATTCTTTTAAAAGTTTTTCACATTCATTTTTGTCAGAATTAGGTTCTACGAATGGTTTAATATTCTTTTCGCAAACATCGTAAACATTCTTTGATTTCAAAATTATTCTTGTTCTGAATTTCCAAACTGCCCAATCTACATTTCCTCTTGATAAAATAGTATTGTTTATTCCATCCATATTCCAGTATTTACTACAGCACAATGTACTATATCTCAAACCTACTTATTTATTATTCGTGACTGGGCCTCATAACCTGTAGATTATGCTCTATAAGTAGTCTATTTACTCAGAATATGTATTTTATTTGAATATAATAATTGCACTTTTTAGATGACAGTCTTCCATATATCAATCTATCTATATTATTTTTTTTTTTCAAGTATCTTGATTCAAACTTTTTATTAGTTCATATTTTCATTGTATACTCAATACCTATACTGGTTTTATGTTATGAAGACGATAATTTTGGCCTTTCGAATCATTCACTAAACATATGAACTATCGCTTGTATTCAGAATGTGTGAAATATTTCAACATCTTAGACAAAAATATATACTGATATATAATGTAGTTATTTACTATTCATAAATAGTTATTTTTGTATTAAGTGTGCGAAGTGATTGTTTTTTTTTGTTGCGCGTGAGAATGTCAATTTTAACCGAGACCGTAAGGTCGAGGTAACAGATTCATTCAAAAGCGCAACAAAATACAATCACTTCGCACACGTAATACAAACAATATTTTTTCGCCAATTGTCAAAAAAGAATAGATCAACAATAATTATTGTTTTATTCAGTAAAATGTAGGAAAAAAGTACAAACTATAATTAATTTACATTCACCTGGGTATTGTCACCAAAAGTATGCGCAATTGTTGTTTGATAAATAAAGAACTGTCAACAATTAATTTTTATATTCAAAAATAAGTAGTTTTGTGTACAAATTCATATTTCTTTTTTGTTAAATACCTGTTTGTTTCTATCCTTGTAGCATTACTAAACTGAATTATATTAGATTAGGTTTGCAAAGATAGAATTTATTTTTTCACTAGTGAAAAAATATGTTCATTTTTTCACTAGTGAAAAAATATGTTTCATTTCTCACTAGTGAAAAAATCACGAACTTTGCGTATCCATAACAATACAAAAATATCATGTTTTTTGACAGTTGGCGAAAAATAAATTTTGTCCACGACTACCTTATAATATATACTTTATAAATCAGTTTTCTGAAGCAAAACGATGGTCATTTTTCACAGAGTGAATAATAGCAGTGAATAATCATTATTCACTGGTGTAGAGTTTCTAGGACACGCGGTATATATTATGAATCTGGCAAGCATTTATCAGTACGTCTAGGTCTAGGCAATAACTAGGCACTTTGATTAGCTAACTTTATACAAATCACAAAAATTTTGTTAAAATATTACTTTAATCTATTTTAATGCACTTCTAGAAAAAAGTTGACATTAAATAAACTATATCAAGTAAGCCATATATATGACATGACAAACGAAGCATAAATTGTTATCAATTTGAAAACGTCATAATTTCGATCCAGAATACGTAAAAAATGAAAATTGATAGTGAGAAAGAGATATTGTGTACTTGTACTCCACCGGAGGTAACAGAAGCTGCAAAAGTCACCTCCCTGAATTTGTTTCCTGAGAAATCCCGAAATCTTTACATTCTTGTGTACAACACCTTTATGGACTGAAGGGCGACCAAGAAAATTAATTCATTCTCAGGGTCCGTTTTACTGGTCTATTTACGGAATTAGCTGCAAAATATAAATCATCCACATTATGGACACATTGCTCTATGCATAGGAGTACGCTTAATAACAATCAAGGAGTCGATATAGAAGACTATGCAATACTGCGGTCACTTTTAAAACGGAGATCTCAGGGCTTTCATCCGAAGAAAGCTAATACATTTCCTTCCGAAAAAAACAAATTTCTTATCAAGCATGTGATGAAAAACATTTTGCAATGAAGGTAAGAAATTAGAAACATTTAAGAAATTGTTCGAAAAAAAAATTATGGATTTAAAGTCAATAGCAGTCGTGGACAAAGTATAATATTCTACTCACATATAATAAGCTATGATTCACTCAGATTAATTATGCCACTCGCTACGCTCGTGACATAAACTTAACCTTCGTGAATAATAGCCTTCATTATATGCTCGTATAATAATATACTATTATAATCGATGAGAAAGTGTAATAAAAATTCAGAGATATTATTACAATAATAATTGAGTGTATTGACAAAATCAGGTAGTTTAGTATCAAAGACTACCCATGATGCCGCTCGCTATTTCTAGTTTTGGGTAGGATTAATTTTATGGCCGGATCAAGAGCAGATAGCATACTACCATTTTCAGCCTCTTTCAATTAATTTTAATGTCATTGTTTTGTTCAATAAACTAATAGAAAGATAGGACCTCTTGGAAAATAGGAATATTTGATATTCGGGATAATTTGCAATCCTCTTTGATGTTCACAATTTTACGTTCATTCATGTTTCAAAGTCTGCAGTGTCACCGATAGAATAAAAGTAAAAATAAGTAAACGTAGTTATGTGTGGCAACTGTAATGTATAAAATATAATTCATAAAAATTCTAATTGCTCTGTTTGTTCTGGGACGAGTCACCATAATAAAATAAAACGTTCAACTAAAAGCCCAGAGGATATTTGTAACTTAAACGCAGTAACGCAGTAGAGAAATGATATTTGCCAAGAAAGATTTTCGGTATTAAGATTCGAACCGGAATCGAGATTCGAATCGGAATCGAGATTCAGACCGGAATCGAGATTCGGATCAAAATCGAGATTTGAACCGGAATCGAGACTCGAACCGGAGTCGAATTTGGACTCGATAACCAGGTACCCGGGTACCCGGTTAGTTTTGGAACTGTGGAACCGGTTCCATTTTATTCCGGTTTTTAACAGCACTACTTTTGAGTGCGCCAAGTATAATTTGCGTACAAATTTACCGCCCGGAGAAATCTGCGAAAAATAGTACTTATCCCGCATTCGAATTAGAAAATAATATCTGCAACTCATGCGGTGTTGTGAATTGCCAACTTGCGCTCAACTTCACTCTCGTGGGCAACAGATAACTTGCCGCACTTGTTGCACAATATACAATTATTTGATTTTTTTAATAGATTTCATTGTTAATAGAGAAATGGAAAATCTAAATATTTCAATTTTTCCAACAGAATTTTTTTTATAGCTTCCTAAAAATAAATCCAAAGAGTGGAGAAAATCTCAAATATTCAGTTTGCAAGCTATCAGGGATTTTATGTAAAAATCCAACTTGTAAATTAACCGTAATTAGCAATTGCATAAATAATTTAAAAATTGCAAAGTTTGTTTTGCAACAGATTTTTGTTCAGTTATATATCCTAATACTATCTGAGTTTTATTGTGTCTTATTATTCACATTTAATAGTTGAAAAAAAATTATTTCGTTTCACATGCGAAAATATAGAAATGTGTACAGTATGTATTACCGATTACGTTTCAAAAAATATACTCCACACACTCGTAAAAATAAATAGAACTGAATATTTTATCTTTTTAGCGCATTTTTCCGAAAAAAGCGCTATTATATTCACTTTGGCTGGCTGGCTGGCTGGCTGGCTGGCTGGCTGGCGTGACGCTGAGATCTCAGCAACTATACTATTTACAGACTTGAAACTGGTACTAAATAAAAGCTGCTGTTTCGTAGGCTTGCACAAATTGCTTTAATTCAAGCTCAGTGATTGTGGAAAATTGAATTATTCAATTACTTGTTTCAAGTGAAACAATGTCCATAGATATCTATGACATTAGGGATATGGCAACTAAAATTTATTAAAGTAGATAAAAATTTAATTACAACTTCAGCCGCGGGTGTCACTATTATTATATACAGTTGTCAAATCTGTCCGGGATTCATTCAATGACTTGTTTGACGCGAATTTGAAGCTTATTAGAATGAATTATTATTATTGGATGAAAATTTGTTCACTTTTGGGGTATTTTTTTTTATATAGCTTTGATAAAGATCAAATTATCATTTTAAGCTACAGCACTTGACCTCCTGTCAGTCAATAACTAAACAATGAAGATTAAAAGGTATTTTTGAGTTTGTACATGTATAAATTATGTACCTATTAAATAGTCAACTTGAAACTAGTACTAAATGGAAGCTGCTGTTTCGTAAGTTTGCCCAAACTGATTGATTTCAAGCTCAGTATTTGTAAGAGATGGTAATTTGCGAAATCTCTGAAGTAACAAGCATTCATGAGCTGTCAAAAATGCGCTTCCATCATCTAGATGATTCTTCAATTTTTTGGAAAAAAGCGCTATTATATTCACTTTGGCTGTCTGGCTGGCTGGCTGGCTGGCGTGACGCTGAGATCTCAGCAACTATACTATTTACAGACTTAAAACTGGTACTAAATAAAAGCTACTGTTTCGTAGGTTCGCACAAATGGCTTTAATTCAAGCTCATTGATTGTGGAAGATTAAATTATTCAATTACTTATTTCAAGTGAAACAATGCCCATAGATATATATGACATTAGGGATATGGCAACTAAAATTTATTAAAGTAGATAAAAATTTAATTACAACTTCAGCCGCGGGTGTCACTATTATTATATACAGTTCTCAAATCTGTCCGGGATTCATTCAATGACTTGTTTGACGCGAATTTGAAGCTTATTAGAATGAATTATTATTATTGGTTGAAAATTTGTTTACTTTGGTGTATTTTCTTTATATAGCTTTGATAAGGATCAAATTATCATTTTAAGGTACAGCACTTGACCTCCCGTCAGTCAATAACCAAACAATGAAGATTAAAAAGTATTTTTGAGTTTGTACATGCATAAATTATGTACCTATCAAATAGTCAACTTGAAACTAGTACTAAATGGAAGCTCCTGTTTCGTAAGTTTGCCCAAACTGCTTGATTTCAAGCTCAGTAATTGTGAGAGATGGTAATTTACGAGATCTCTGAAGTAACAAGCATTCATGAGCTGTCAAAAATGCGCTTTCATCATCTAGATGATTCTTCCATTTTTTAACTATGTTCTCGAAGTTTATTTTCCGATTTTTTCATATATGTAATGTACAATAAGAATCTCCATAACATATCAAAGTTTTGCGAAGGAAACACGTCCTTAATAGAAGAAAAACGATAAAATGTATGAAAAATCTAGGTTTTTTGCATTTAAAAAATAGTCCCCGAAGTTTTTTTTTTTTTTTTTAATTTTCATACATGTTATAGGCAATATTGTTGTCAATATTCACTGAAAATTTGAATACGAAAACACGTCCAGTACTAGAGTTACATTCAAAATATTGCTTAAAATATTTTTTTGGGTGCATAAATGAATATAAATATTAATAATAGAATTTTTTCCCATTACACAGTAGCATCTTCTTATTTATATGTACATAGACAACTTGTTACATTGAACAGTATTCAATAAAAAAATTAAATACTGCATGTTGATTTCGAATTGATTTTGAACTTCGCGCGTAGGGGTATCATTTATTCATAAAATTAGGCTGTAAATGCTAACTTTCAATAGTAAATGCTAAGGTTTGCAATATTGGCACTCTATCAGGTGGCAGTTTGTAATTTTACCGGAAGTGTGAAAAATTGTATAAGCATAAATGGAATTCGTGTTGTTTCCTTTGAATTTAAACAAAAAACATTAAATTTTTTGTTGCATTATTTGTCAACATGAGTAATGTTTATTGTTCCATGTATGGATGTAAATCCATAAAAAAAGGACAGAAATTCAAGTTTTCACTCATTCCCAAAAAGTTGTCAATGGCAAGTAAAGATGAAAAATAAATATGGTGAAACAGAAAAATAGATGGTAATTTATTTCAGTAGAAGAATTTAAAAAGCCGATAATAAGTTAAATTTGTAGGAGAATAAAGGAAGACTGGCTTTGAGAAAAAACTTTATAATTTGGAAAATACGACAACGTTTCGGCCATTGTTTGCGGCCATTATTCAAGTCAGCTAGGTAAACATTGAAGTTTAATATAAAAAAGGAGTTGACTGCTTTATTATTTACATGGTTTCAAAGTAAAAAGTTAAACCAACATCGTGGAGCCACAGCTCTTTCGAGTCAAAACAGACTGCGTTTTGACTCGTAGGAGCTGTGACTCCACGATGTTGTTTCAACTTTTTACTTTGAAACCATGTAAATAATAATAGACCGTCAGATAGTCGTAGATTTGAGTGCCCCATTTTGTTTTCTCTGCCTTCAAGAGTTTTGATAAGTATGTATATTTAGAGTATAATAATGCCAAAATTAAAGCTGGACCGTGTGGCCAATATAATAATAATTAATTTCAAATTTTCATGAAAATCCTGTTTTGATCCAATTTTCTCGTTTCTGCCATGCTTACGAAATGAAATTTAAGGAAAAAAGAGTCAGCGAAAAACGATAGGCAGAAGTGATCCACTTGGCCAAGGGTTTGGAATGACGGCTCGATTATGCAAAAAAAATATCAATTTCTCGCGTTTTTCTCGTTTCTGCCGTTTGGCCATATGAAAGTTGATATCATAAGTATCTCGTAAAAACGAATGGCATAAGTTTTTCGAATGGCCAAGTCAAGATATGCACGAAAACATTCAGACTTTCGCAAGATGTTTTCGTGCATATCTTGACTTGGCCATTCGAAAAACTTATGCCATTCGTTTTTACGAGATACTTATGATATCAACTTTCATATGGCCAAACGGCAGAAATGAGAAAAACGTGAAAAATTGATATATTTTTTTGCATAATCGAGCCCTCATTCCAAACCCTTGGCCAAGTGGATCACTTCTGCCTATCGTTTTTCGCTGACTCTTTTTTCCTTTAATTTCATTTCGTAAGCATGGCAGAAACGAGAAAATTGGATCAAAACAGGATTTTTCATGAAAATTTGAAATTAATTATTATTATGTTGGCCACACGGTCCAGCTTTAATTTTGGCATTATTATACTCTAAATATACATACTAATCAAAACTCTTGAAGGCAGAGAAAACAAAATGGGGCACTCAAATCTTCGACTATCTAACGGTCTATAAAGGAGTTAATTCCTTTTTTATATTAAACTTCAATGTTTACCTAGCTGACTTGAATAATGGCCGCAAACAATGGCCGAAACGTCGTCGTATTTTCCAAATTATAAAGTTTTTTCTCAAAGCCAGTCTTTCTTTATTCTCCTACAAATTTAGGTAATTTATTTCAAAATATACTCAAATTTTCCTGCAGGCTCTTGCTTTCGTTAATAATCAAGTGACTAAGTAAGCACTTGATACAAAACAAAATAGCCAATTATTTCTGCATGCAACTAAATATGACTAATAAAGCACCTGGTAAATAATAAAAGTACAGCCTAAACATGTTTGCAATGCCCTTTTTCCAGCTATGCAATAACATGTCATGGTTGTAACTTTCAAGTTATTTAAATAAAATAAATATCTATTATTATTTGCCATATATAAATATATGTTATGTATGTTTATATTCATAAATTAATATAGCAATTTAACAAATATATCGAAACATTTATTCCAACATTTAACAACTATAACATGTGTATAGGTATACATTGACTAAAACAACAGAAATAACAAAATTCCTTACTGAAATATAAAACATCATTACAAAACTAGATTAAATGCATTTTTCTCATGTAAACTAACTATACAAATATGTATCACGATACATTTTATGAGTATATAAGCACAACGGAGTACCAGGATATGCTTTTTTGATATTTACATTCACAGCAACATATATTTTCTGTTAGGTTTATTCAGTTTAATTTAAGGGTATATTTTGGATTCACAAACCAAATTTCAAAACAAATCTAATCGCTCTATATAACTAAAAACAGATTTCAGCAAAATTTAATCCACATTAATATTTTCCATTTAATTTGATCGAGTTTTGTAGCCTATATAAGAATGTGTAAAATTAGCATATTCCACCAAGATTTTCGAATGCATCAAATTCTTAGTCACTCGAAAGTAGCATATAAACTAACAACAAAAGAAGTAAAGAAAGTTGAACATAGACAATTTCTTCTAGTATTGCAATAGTTTGTACTTCATTTTATAATTTGAATTACAATAATCACAAATATTTGTTTTTCATGTGTAATGTGGTAGTTTTTGTATGAATTCAAAACACTGCGAACAAACAATGAATGCGTAATTTGGTTCAATAAGATCTGACTTACTTTGGCACGGATATAAATATTCCGTGTAAACTTAGAACAATTATTCAATGGAAATTATCAAAATATTACTTTGCGAAGCTTTTGAAGTTCCTAATGATTTAACCTCCATATAAAGCCATCTTAATAATTCTTTTTAGTATATTTCAGTAGGGCGTATAACATTTGAGATAAAATATAAAATTGGTCAAAAACAAACCTATTCTTTTTGACTATCTACCACCTTGCTGTTTACCCTGATAAATGTTAAGAGGATTGAACTGTGCAATGGTTCAGTGCTTATTTTTGCTGATGTAGTCCATGTGGTTGGCCACTACACTAGATACAATTGTTTCTTCGATTTCCAGTCCGTTGTGCAACTGTTCTTTCGTGAGAACTAGCTCAAAATTAGATTCTGGGGTTACAAATACCACCCGTTGTCTCCTGGTTTGTAGTATATTAGCGATGACCAACTAAAAAATAAAAGATTCTTAGTTTTACCAAGAAATAACGTAATCTTTACATTATAAGCTTTTACAAATTTATATGATGCTCTAATTGATATTATAGTTTTCTAGATTTGAAGAAGATAGCTGTTTCAATAGTCTGGTTTCACCAACGTTAATTATTTTATCCGAAAAACATTATTGATACAATTTTTGCCGTAGTTATCAACTCAAAATAACCTCCAGATAAATTTAACTGATGTTGGTGAAATTGGTCCTTAGTAAGATGTGTTGTATGGCAAAAATAATGTTTAGTGTAATAAAAACTCACAAGTATGAGTGATTTTAATACTGAAAACTTATACATACTTTATGCTTATACTTCTTTAAAGAATCTCTAGCTTTGACTATGAGCAGATTCTCATCCGTTTCCAATTTGAATGAAACTACGTAGGCATGTGGAACCCACAAACTAACTAAAGGTGCTAGCATTTTAGGAACTAACTGCAAAGAAATAGTTGGAGCACCCGCACCTGATTGAATTTTATGCGTAGGCTACAAGAACTGATGATAAATATTCATGTTATCTTATAATTTTCTGATTTATTACCATTTGATTTGAAGGTACGTAGAAATCAGAAACAGCCGCAGCCAAGAATAAAAGAGCTCTTGGGCCACAGCTTGCAAGACATTCGCAAGCTGCGCGAAGTAACCAAAAGTAATCAGATACGGTAGTAAAATTTACGTATAGTAGTCTTCCCGTTTCTTGTGCAGCCTTATAATTTGCTAATACTGGTGCGAGAACGTCAACGCTATCAGGTTTCACTAAAACAAATAATTATTGATTCACTTGTTATAAACAATCGTTTAATGTCTCGTATTATATTTACCAGTAATAGTTGTATTTGGTCCCCGTTCATTGAGTTCCAGCATATCAAGGAATTTCTGTCCGTTGAAATGTCTGGTAAATGGTTCTAAAGATTTTAAGCGAAACATAAATATTACCGCATAATCATGTTCCAAATAATATTCAGCAGAAGCTGCTCCACGAGTTCCTGCGCTAAAATTGTCTACAAATCGCACAGTATTATGTTCAAGTGGAACTGTTGTACCCCCCGACTGCAAATAATATAAAAATTACGATATATGACACTTTAACCTCAAAGGTTATTGGCTAGCCAATTTTCTGCTAGTTGCAGAATTAACTTACAGTAACTAGTACTATATTATGATTCAATTTATTATGACGTTCAACAAATTCTTTTAATAAAGTTCTGTTATCTTCAAAATCTGTTGGTGGTAAATGAGTGGCGTAAAACTCTTCCCAATGAGAAGCCATTTTGCAAACTGAATTTAAATTTTTAGGATGTACAAATAATTATAATGGGTTTGATTACTTTTCGTGAAGATAAATTGATACTAATTACCGATAAGACCAGATATTATTCTATTGCTTGCATGATTCTCTTCGCACAACAGTATTATCATATTAACTTTTTTAACAAGTTGTAAAAGTTTGTGGTATAATAATTTAATTGAATTAAAGTTACAGCTTTTATATACAAAGTTTAATCTTCATATTGATTGTGACTACATCAAATAACAGACTATTTACTTTTCCAAGATTTTTGAAGCTTGGCTCTCCTCCTTTGAGTAATCCCTAATCGGTGAGTAGAACTGAAAAAGAAATTCATGTTATATCTCATGACAGTTTACTGTGGCAACTTATATAACGTAACATTGGTGAAGAATAATATAAATGAGATTTAAAATAATATAAATGAGATTTACCTTGTACTGTTTATCTTTATATTCTTGCCAGGGTTCGGGATTGGTTTTTCTGTTCCATGTTACGTCAGGGTTGCGTGTAGCAAGTCTCAAAGTATAGAAAACTGCACCTACGCAGCCAGCTCCAACGCAAACATAAAGTGGGATCAACTATAAAAATTAATACATTAACATTCGTTATAAATTTAAGTAATATAAAGTAATTAAAGATATAAGTTAAGAAATGTCATTGAAGGGTAACTGATGGCTTGAATATTTCACTCATATAAAATTAATTATTTAGTTTCTTCCAATAACTTTACTTACAGCTGGATGCTTTTTCAAGCTGGAAAAGCTCATTCCCTGCATTTTAAGTTGTATTTTTTTACAAATCTTTTCTGTAAATATAAAGCACACAATCCGTGCGTACACTCAGAAACACATTAACTACTGAAGTCAAGATTACGTAACTGTCACCACTGTTACTTTTTACAAAAATATTCAATTCACAATTATTTATTCCCAACAATTATTCCAGTCTATTTATAAAAATAATCAATCAGATGTAGTTGTGATAAAAATGATTCTCGGGTAATATGGAAAATTAACATCCGGTGTATATTAGGGCGCCATATTTATTATTAAAATATTTCTTGTGGGTTACAAAACGCTAAATTACAAACACTGCTTCGTACAACCATGACTTATTATAAACATAGCCCCGTACATTCAGCAAAAACTTAATTTAATGTCCTAATTGAGCTTCGAACCTAGATTTAATAGCCACGGATAGGCTTTTAGCTGACAGATGGCAGCAATCAAATCAATTCGCGACTAAAATTAACTTGACGACATCGTGCGGTGGAATTGCGAACTATTAACGAACATAACGAACATAAACGCCTGTATTATTTTGTTCAGTTGTTTTTGGCATATTATAAGCTTTTATTGACTTTTTCCTATTCTTTTATATTCCACCATATATTTAAAATGATAAAATATGATTATTCATTAAATATTGTTCCTTGTTTACCCAAGTAACAATTGACTGACGGTCGACCAAAATGTGACGTCGCATTTTGGTCATATAGGCTGGTACCACAAGCTCTGTTTTTGAATATACTAGCAGTGTTATTTTAAGAAAAGTTTTAAGGCAATGTAAATATTTAAAGCTATTTTAATGGAAAATATGCAAATAAATTTTATAGAGATATCTGTTTTCTATAATATGTATCTGAAGATTATTTTCTAAAGTATTTTGGACAGTTCTAATTTCGTTAAAACACATCTTGATACAACGCTCCTAGTACCGCCAAAAACAGAGCTCGTGGTACCAGCCATTGAAGTCATAATGGGTACGTTCCACTTAACGACCGCAACGATTGTGTCGCCCATTTTGCGTTCCACTTAAGGCCGCGGTTGTTGCGATCGAGGTTTCAAACGTCACAGACACGTCACTAGTGACGTCACTCCTAAGGACTACAACGCTCGCAGTTAGAGCATGGGTCTGTGCGGTCGTTTGAGATTTTTCGCGCACTTTTAAAATCTGACAGCTTGTATACAAACAAGAAAATGACGGAAGGACAACAAATGCAGAAACTGTCTCTCATAAATGCTGAAAATAATGGCTGGTACCACAAGCTCTGTTTTTGGCTATACTAGCAGTGTTATTTTAAGAAGAGTTTTAAGGCAATATAAATATTTCAAGCTATTTCAAAGGGAAATATTCAAATGAATTTTGTGGACATATGTGTTTTCCGTAATTTGTATCTGGAAATTATTTTCTAAAGTATTTGAGAAAATTCTAATTGCGTTAAAACACATCTTGACACAACGCTCTTAGTAGCGGCAAAAACAGAGCTCGTGGTACCAGCCAATATTGTTGTTGATGTTTTAGTAACTCCCGAATAATTGTGGGGCAATCTTTTACTGCTCTAGTTAAATCTTTCCGTATAATTTTCAACAGAATTTCAAATATAGCCCTTGACATTCTACAAATAAAATAAAATTGTCAGCTTGAGTTAAATTTTGTGGATCTTACAAGCGAACAACATAATAAATACAATCAAGTTGTCAATTCTCACTCATCTAAAATGGCTTTTAAATTCGACTCCATTATAACGGCCAAAAACTTCAGGATAATTTGTGATTCGAAGACGACATTTTCGCTTCTTTCTTTCATAAAGAGCTGCTTCCCATTCTTCATCAGAGCTTGAACTTTCCGAATGCTGTCTATTTATTCGACGCCTCATATACGTACCAATGACAGCAGTCATGTTTAGCTCGGCAGATATTTGTCTATTGACATATGTTCATAAACCCGTTCCACTTAAGTTTTCGCCCGCGGTGATGTCTAGCTAGTGGAACGGAGATTTGGTCGTTGTGAGCGCGGTCGTTGTAGTCGTTAAGTGGAACGTACCCAATGTGACCGTCATATTAAGACGTCATATGACGTTAAACTGACGTCACACGTCGAGTCAAATTGTGGTCATAAATTGACGTCAAGAAATAACGTCATATGATGTTGAAGTGACGTTATAATTTGATGTTATGTTTCAGCGTTTTACAAAATCATACTTTTTCTTTATATGATTCTTTAGTAATATTTTTTTAGTCAGTGTGGGTATTTCTCAAGTAACCATATCTGAAAATCAACGTTGTATATTGGTTGTATGAACGTCATACCTAGACGTCATTTTGTTACCTCAAATGTATGTAGAATCGACGTTTTTATTTACGTACATTATTCACGTAGTTTAAATGTTATATTTTAAGTTGTATTGACGTCATAATTTGATGTTATGTATTTTGAAAGTTATCAACAAATAGACTGAAAACAAATATGGGAAAAAAAATTCTTGATATTTTTAACCTATTTAAATGTTTATGAGCTATTTTTTTTTTTTTAATTTTCATTCGAAAGAATCTTGGTATTTTGTTGAAAAAAATATTATAATTTTTCTCGATAATTAATTAATTTTCCAGAAGTTACGGATATAGACTTTCGTCTACTAATTTGTTGATTTCCATGCTCCAAATTCTTATTAACAAAAAAAAAATGATTGAAAAATTTAAAAAAATGAATAAATTTTTTTTTTAACTTGTACTAATGTAAAGCAAATCTATTTTTAAATTATTTTTATTTATTTTTATTACGATTTTTTTAACTAATTGTTATGAACAAATGCATTCCTTTTTTGAAAATTATGGTGGTCAGATTCAGAGCAGTGGGAAGAAAAAGAAAGCGTTCACTAAACTAAAATTCATTTTCAATTTTACTATTTCCAATTTTATACTCTTCACTGAATTATGGACGAATATGGAGAGTGACATAATTTTTTTTTTACAAGCTCGGCTTGTTTACCTTGAATAATACGGGAATAAGAGAGTTAAATTTTGATTATTTTTCTTTCTTGAAATCATTAAAAAAAAAATGAAACATAATATAAATTTGGAATGAATGTATCAGTAAAAAGCTATTTAAATTTACAGTTGCTATAAATGCTACGAACGTATCTCCGGGAGCTGACGAACCTGTTCATGATTAGTTTACTCCTTGCAAAAAGAGACCGCGAAGAAATCAAGCAACTGGCATTACTGGTATGTTGAATTTTTATATTTTTTATGTTGAACCATTAAGTTTCTAATAACATCAATCTATGTATTTCTGCTCATTTCATTTGAAGATACTTTGAAATTTGGTAAACATAATATTTTTTAAATGAAGACAAATTAATTAATATTTGAGGAAACAACTTCCGAATTCATTGTTAATAAATATTATTTATATTTCTCACTTGAAGAAGGTACCACTTTGCTGTTGAAACATTGTTTCTCATAATTTTTTTATACGGAACTTATTCCCAATAAAACATATTTAATTAATATTCATTACGCTTTTTTATTGATTTCGGATTCAACAGTCCCGACGAATTATTGTGAGTCTTGATGAAGATATTATTTATATAGAGAAACTCTTTTAAATATAATAACAGTAAAGTACAATTAAAAAAAAACACTTGGTGTAAGTTTCACAATATCCAGGTTTTTTAAGTTATTATAGTTGACAAAGGTCCTAAGATGAATTTCCTGGAAGCCTATGAAAGCCGCTAGGAACGACTCATATATTCTAAATGATCAGGTGGATCTATACTTTTGCCCTACAACTCCTTGTAAAGGATTTTACCGATTAGTCTAAGTTCTTGTAAGCGTGGCTAAGTTCACTTATTGTTTTAGTATTTAAGATAATTTTCTGTATCTATGTGTATTCTTCTGAAGATGGCCTAAGAAGCCGAAATCGATAAAGTAAATATAATATTTTTTGTGAAACTTACACCAAGTGTTTTTTTAAATCTTTTTTGTTAACATGTTCCATCAAGTGCCTACAGCTGAATCGTTAAATTTTATTAAAGTACAATTTGTTAATTGCGACATATTTTTGATTTACATTTAGATGTAGAATTTCAAGAACTGAATAAAAGAGGTCTTGATATTTTTTTCAATGCTAATTTTGCTACTTTCTTTCAAATAAAATGTTGCAAAATAGATAGAAAATATTTTTCAGACAATACCATTTCCAATAGTCCCTTGCTATCTTTTTATATAAAGGTATGTTAACTAGCTGTTTATTTTTGTGGGTTTGGTAATGTAGTGCTGCTTTTACACTCGAAATAATAATAGTATATAGTAATATTTCTTCCACCTAAATCAGAGCTTGATATCTATGATAACAATTATTATATATTTTCTTATTTTTGTTTTATCACATAAATTATGCATAACATCATTTTATGAATTAAATAATAAGTAATGAAACTAATATCAAGTTTTTGTATTTTTCAGGGAAGAAAGTACGAAAAAATATTTTGCGGGATATTGACATCACGCGCAAAGCTGATTTGACGCCGAAGAAGGCGTACCTATATAATGCTGCAGCTCAACTACGGATGCAGAATAATAAATTAAATAAAAGATGTTTGTCGTATAAACAAAGAGTTACTGCAGCAGAATCATTCGCAGCCAGCGAATTTTTTAAAACTCTAGATGCTGTGACTTATCGGTTCGTGATGTGCCAGATAAGAAATAAAAAGTTCAAACCAAAAGGCCGTAGATCTACTAGCGATGATAAAATAATGGCGCTGGCCCTATTTAAATAGAGTGGAAAAGGTTATCGTTTACTCTCGAAATTATTCGCATTGCCGTCGAGAAAAACAATGATGACATTGCTTACAAAAATTCTTTTCAATACGGGGATCAATAAAAGGGTTTTTTCTAATTTAAAAAAAACTGTTGCTCATCTTCGGCAACGGGAAAAAACTTGCGTACTTATGTTTGACGAAGTATCAATAACTGCAAATGTGCAGTACAATGCGCATATAGACGAAGTAGTTGGCTTTGAGGATCTAGGACCGGAGTGCCGCAAACCTGAATTCGCCGATCACGCCATTGTGTTTATGGTGCGAGGAGTATTCTCGAAATACAAGCAACCCGTGGCTTACTATTTCACACGAAGTGAAACAAAAAGCGCCTCAATAGTGAAATTGTTGAAAGAGGTAATTCGTGCAGTGAGAGATGCCGGCTTAAACATTATTGCCACCGTTTGCGACCAGGCGCAAACAAATGTCGCCGCCATTAATTATTTAAAGCGCGATACGGTGTCTGCCTATGCAAGAAGAAAAGAAGAATATAGAGGTCTAGGCTATGAAGTGGATAATAATGAGATTATCCACTTGTACGATTCGCCCCATTTATTAAAAGGTTTGAGGAACAATTTGTGCTCCAAGGATTGTGTTTTTGAAATAAATGGGGAAAAAAAACCGCAAAATGGACTCATGTAGAAGCATTGTACAATTTGGATAAAAATGCTTTAGACAGAGACTTCAAGCTTTGTCCAAAATTACCTGAATTCCACGTGGATTATCCAAAAAAAATTAAAAAAATGAAGGTTTCATATGCTGCTCAGGTGATGAGCCAGAGAGTATCCGCTATAATGCGTCGGCTTGCAGAATATTCTGGTGAGCTATCAAATTAATTTGTATTTTAGTTTTACACCAAGTTTTTAAAAGATATTTGGCTTAGTGAAAATATTCGTTTTCAAATTTATGAAAATACAATTTTAAAAATTCTTATAGAATTTCATAATAAATATAAATTTTTATTCAATTTTGAAGTTTTGAAGCTACATTATTAAATCCATACCCAAGTAACAATTATGACCAATTATGACGTCGATACGACGTCACATTTTTGGTCATAATCGCGTCAGCAAGACGTCAATGCGTGGAGCTATATGACGTCATATTATGACGTAAGTTTGACGTCATGTTATGACGTAATTTTGACGTCATATTATGACGTAATTTTGACGTCATATTATGACGTAATTTTGACGTCATATTATGACGTAATTTTGACGTCATATTATTAGGTTTTGATACATATATATTTTTTTTACTTGATAATTTTTTATTACCTGCAATATATTTGTATTTTAAATAAATCAATTGAAAATACAATGATGTTTTATTATTCACTAATTATCTAAAAGTTCCTTGAATAAATAGTAATCAAATAGGTGATATGCAACGTTATAATGTTACCATACAACATTATGATGCTCTATATTACTTATTTTATTATTATCTACTTCTTGAGGAATTTTTAGGTGATGACTACCCAACTAACAATTTTGACCAAACATGACGTCGATACGACGTCACATTTTTGGTCATAATCGCGTCAGCAAGACGTCAATGCGTGGAGCTATATGACGTCATATTATGACGTAAGTTTGACGTCATATTATGACGTAATTTTGACGTCATATTATGACGTAATTTTGACGTCATATTATGACCTAAGTTTGACGTCAAATTATGACCTTAGTTTGACGTCACATTATGACCTGGAATTCTGGACCAATTTTCGTATACCTTTGGGTTATTTATTCAAATGTTGTGACCATGACGATAGTGTCAACAGCCGGCACTGCAACAATTCAGTCAAAATTTGAAAAATGCACCATTATATACAGTCATCCTGGAAACAATTCCATATGATTTTCAGTAATTCAAGATTCAACACTATTATTCAGATCCTATCGATCATCAGCTTTGTAGCTAGAAAAATTTTCAATAATTCGGAAATATCTTTTATGATACATTTGTTTCTAGATTTTAAAATTCTTCTAAATCCATAGCAAATTAATCAATATGTTGGATATACAAAGAGTCACCTATTTCTAATTTTATTATAGATACCTACCTTCCAATAACTTTAACAAAATTCATGAGTGGAACAATATCATGCAAACAAACAAATGAACCTCCCTGAACTGAACTACAAAAAAAAAACCGTTGGTGAAGCTTGATATTTCAATAGTCCGAATCTTACCGAAGATTTCCGAACTGTTGTAAAAGATGCGTTGGAGGGGTAGGCTTCCGAGCAAAAAATCAAATATGTTACCCTTTGAATGCTTGTAACCCAAATAAATAGAGGATCAGGCTCTTGCTCTTCACTTTTATTGATAGACTGTTTAGAGAAATTTATAGGAATAAATAAGATTTTATCTACACTGGACCTAATTTATATTTCATAACTTAACTAGTTCATAATTCTCATAATTGAACACTGATCTCTATATAATAATTTATAGCTTCATATCTAGATAACTGATACTCATAATGTCGAATTTAAGTCATAAAATGGATGCTGGAATAAAAATGTTACATACGTCACAAAATGACGTCGAACTTACGTCATAAAGTGACGTTGAGCTAAAAAATAAGACTCAGTCAGTTGAAAATGTAAGCGCAAAGTACACTGACTGAAAAAATATATCTAAAGAATCATTATATGAAGCATAAGTATAATTTCTCAGAACGCTGAAACATAACGTCAAATTATGACGTCCGTTCAACATTTTAGGACGTCAAAAAATGACATTTCCCAAAAAAATCTTTCGCGATGCATGCATAAGTCACAAAATGACGTCGAATTCACGTCATAATATGGCATCGAATTTACGTCAGAAAATGACGTCGAATTTACGTCATAAAATGACGTCCAATTTACGTCATAAAATGCCGCTGACCTGACGTCACAAAATGACGTCGAAATTAAGTCATAAAATGACGTTGAGCTAAAAAAAGGAGCTCAATCAGTTGAAAACGTAAGCGCAAAGTACACTGACTGAAAAAATATGACTAAAAAATCATACATACAGCATAAGTATGATTTCCCAAAATGCTGAAACATAACGTCAAATTATGACGTCAGTTCAACGTTTTATGACGTCAATTTATGACCTCAATTCGACTTGAAATGTGACGTCGATTCGACGTCTTGTGACGTCGAAATATGACCGTCAGATTATGACTTCATTATGACCAAAATCTGACGTCACATTCTGGTCGACGGTCAGTCATTGTTACTTGGGTAGCAGCAGTCACAAGTAAATATTTATTCACTAGTGATTTAAAATTAATTATTAGTGATTCAAAAAAATTCAAATCACTGTTGGTATTCCTTTTCATAAAAAGATTTCGATTTCTGAGAAATAATTTTTCCAATTGCTGCGGCAGCTTTGTTCAAAATGGTATCAGGGACATTGTTTTAATCACTTTCTTCCATAATTTCAGACAATACTTTCCACAATTATAACGCTTCAATTTAAAATTCTCAAAACTGACAGTTTGCTGACAATCACACTCCCGAATGTTTGAAAAACAAACACTCGTCGCGATATCAACGAAGCTCCCTTGCAACTGCAATTTAATTTTTTTGAATTTTGTTCATTGGTTTCATGTTTCAGAAATTTAAGCAAAATAAAATAAAATCATGTATACAAACACGTGAATACCTCTTTATTTGCTCGAAGAATTAAACCACTCGCACTAAACGTGCTCGCGGCTTTAAACTTTAATTCACTTGTATGAATAACTAATAATCCATAATTCAAAGTACATTATATTCCTTCAAATAATACAAAATATTCTCAATTTTTACATCTCTTCTCTTTTACAGATGATTCCAACAAAATTTTGGATCCAGCAGCAGCAGAAACTGCCGATTTCCTTCTTTTTGTGGACAAGCTCTTCGATAGTGTTAATGGTAGTTCTGTTTCGTTCAAAAATGGTAAAGACCTTCGGTGTGCGATATCAAAAAAATCCAAGCACGAAGAGTTTTGGAATGAAGCCATAAAAGTCTTAGAGACCGTGAAATTTGTGTGTCCTAAAACTAAAAAACTCACAACCGTTCCCTCAGTTACAAACTGGATATCAAATTTGAAATGCTTCAAAATTATTAAAAGCCGATTGATTAAAACAGGAGTCAAATTTATAAATACTAGAGCTTTTAACCAAGATCCCCTGAAAAATTTTTTTGGACAGATAAGAAGCCACCTTTTAGACACAAACCCTACATCAACGTCTTTTAAGGCTTCATTCAAAGCTCTTCTATTGAATAACTTTATACCATCGCACTCTGTGGGTGCGAACTGTGAAGAAGACGAAACAGATGGTGCCCTTAACACATTAAAGAGTTTCCTATTGGACAACAATGTCGACGAAGAGGAGGATGTAGTTGATGCAGAAGAAAACGGCGCTGTTACCGAACAAGAAAACACGGGGGAATCGATGGATGTGGAGGAATCGTTTCTCGCATCAGAAACTACTACATACGTTGCAGGGTACATCGCAAAAAAAATGTTGTTTAAAAAAAACTGCAACGTATGTAGATCAGATATTCTTGGAGAGAGAAATGTGGATTTCCTCACAGCAGCAAGTGAATATTGTGTAGGGAGTCTAAAATATCCAAATGAAAATTTCACAAAATTTATTGCAAAAATTAAGAATATTTTCAATATAAATATTCATAAGTATGTTGAAAAACAGAATATCTCCAAACATTTGATTAATATCATGCAAGAAAAATGTTCACCAATATTTAAATGTAAAACTCATAATGTTTTTGAGGAATGTGTAACATTTACTATAAAATTTTTATTATTCATGTATTTGAAATGTATGAATAGAATTTTATGTGGGAAATTGTCAAATGTAGAGACAAATGATAGATTAAAACAAAAAGCTGTCATTTTTTTCACAAAAAAAGAAAAATTCAGAAAAAAAATGGAGTCTTTCAAATAATTATATTATGTTTTAATAAATAATTGAAATGTTAAATTAATATGAATTATTATTTACCTGTTTTAATATTATTTTTGTGAAATTCTATATAAATCTGTAAGTGTTCGAGATCTGTAAAGTATAAATGATGGAATAAGCAATTTATTGCATTACAGATCTGGAACACTACAGGTTTATGTAGAATTTCATCACCGTTTAAAATGCATAAATAGTGGAAAATCGTACTACGCGCCTTTACAAAAATAGTTCGTTGCGTGCTCGCATAGCGCTACTGTCGCTTTATGTAACTGCTTTCGTTTCTACAAAGAGTGCGCTTTCTATTGGCAAATAAATTTAAGATCGCAGCGCCGCAGCGGATATTTTTGAACTAACTAAGTTAGGATAAACTTGAAGTTTACATGTATTTAAATGGGCTTGTTACGATTTTTAAAGATAATAATCGTGAATATGAAATAAAGATTTGCTTTTTCATGGATATTTTTCAAAAGTATATTGTTCGTAAGTACCAGGCAAGTGAATTATTCCATCTGTTTATTTATATTTAATTCATATTTTTGAATTGAACTTAACCCTTAATTTCTAGATAATGATATTGAAACTTCAAGAATATTTTGATGCAAATGCCATGTCACGCTGTGTGAATGGGGGTAAAGAGCTAGTAAATGCTTGACATATTTTATTCTGTCGAAAATTATATGATGATAGTGACAAGAGAGTATTTTTGCATGCTCTTTGCATACAAACATCAAAAGTGCTTGAGAATCCGTATGAAATTAAAGGAGAATTGAATTGTAATGAATATGATGCTTTGGAAATTGAGATATGACTTGTTCTTGCAAAGCAGAAAACAGCGACAGTTGCAAGTATAGATCTGCAGTTTTTTTATTGTGTACCATGTCGTGAAAAGTTGAAGTGGCGCGAGAATGCCTTTTAATTTTGTTAAATAAACATTAGATTAGTACTTATTAGTTGGACTGTTTGTTGTTTGAAAAAATCTTTCAATGATTTGAAGATAATTTGTATTTGTAAAGTATACCTGGATAAATAGAAAACAATCCAGACAAAAATATTCATCAGTTGCAATATCTGAAATGCCCTGCATAAAAGAAAAGATTTTGAAAAACTCTAAAACTTTAGATTCTATCTTCTTTTCCAATTTAAAAGTAAAAAGTACAACAAAAAGAAATAGCAACCTTAATATATCAACTGACAGACAGCGAATGCGTAAGCTATGGCTTTATCAGTCATTACTACTACACTTAATCCTCCATGGTAAATTTTTGTATTTGAAATTTGAACCAATAGACACAATATTTTTTCATGAATTCTTGCTAAGATCATTCAGAATTATTATCTCATACATGTTTTTTATGAATACTAATTAAATAACCGAATATAGAATATGATTTATAGATTTGATTATGAGCTCATGTATAATATATATGTAGCGCGCCAAATCTATCCTAACATCACTAGTTTGAAATTCTGCCACCAGATAGAGTATCGCTTATGTTTATTTGCCAATAGTGTTGTATTTTCTATGGCAGGCAAGCCCTTTCATATTCTTCGTGTTTTCTGTTTGACGAAGTTACATATGTATCATTTTTCTACTGTGACAAATCACAGTAAGTTAATTATGTAGTAATATTCTGCAATTTTTTTTAAGTAATACGTTATTCATTTGCAGAATGCCATGTGATTGTATTTAATGGAAACTCGGAGATAGCAATGATTGAATATCTTGGTCCAGAAATGGAATATTAGCAAGATGGCCCTATCATCAAAAGAATATTCCGATAAAACATAGGAAGATAGTAAAAGAGCGATGGATGAATTCGATGTGTGTGAAGTAGAAATTATGAACTCATTCGCTTTGAAGTAAATTGAAAGAAATAGTTTGCCTTTGCTTTGCAGTTAATTATATATTTTTTTGTTGGTAAATATTTTCTCATATATAAAACTTCTTTTAATGTACAATTATAAGTGTTTTTTTTATTCGTTTTTTTATTGATGTAAATATTTATTTTTGACTATAATAATAATTATATTTTTAGTTTCGTTGAATCCTATTTTGTATGTAAGTTTATATGTATAAATAATAAAATTTATATTTTATTCTATTTTTTTTTTATTTACCAGTTTAATTCATTTTTGATGTTAAAATTGAGTAGTAAAGTGACGTTGTGGTATGCTATTAACAGTTATTATTTTAAACGTCATAAATTAACGTCACTTTCGACGTCATTAGAAAACTTTAATTCTACGTCAGCATAATGGTCTATTTGACGTCACAAAATGACGTCCGTAAGCTACTCGCTGAGACGTCTTGAGGACCGTCAATCGACCAGGTCTGTGACGTCGATACGACGTTGTATCTTGGTCACTTATGTTACTTGGGTATCTATTTTATTCCTAACCTCTTATGTGATTCTATTCTTTGTTTCCATACTACAGTGTATATTATATTGAGAAAAATGAATATTTTTGAAGATGTTTTGAATTTTATCTATAAATACCTAATTTTGATCACTATTATTCCTTCAATTTCGTATTAAAAAGGATCCTGGTACTTTCAAAATTGATATCACAAATTATTGCGTCTACGATTTTTATTCTAAAAGAAGTAAGAATTCTAATTTAAATCTCCACTGGTCGAAGAAAAGTTATAATTATCGAGGAATATCGCTATCGGAATTAGTGGATAAAAGAAAAGCCTGTATTTTGAAAATACGCACTGACAAACAACAATAACAAAAATCTGACGTGAACATCACTAACTTGTACATAATTTGATATATACATATGATGTCGAAGTGGTGAAATAAAACTCGCAGCTTTTGAGATTACACAGATATAAGCCCAAGTAACAATGACCGACCGTCGACCAAAATGTGACGTCGCATTTTGGTCATATTGAAATCATAATGTGACCGTCATATTTCGACGTCAAAGGACGTGAAACTGACGTCACATGCCAAGTCAAGTCAAGAAATGACGTCATGAAATTTTGAACAAACGTTATAATTTGACATTATGTTTCAGCGTTATAGGAAATCATATTTATTCTTCATATTATGATTCTTTAGTCATATTTTTTTAGTCAGTGTAGGTACTTCTCAAGTAAGCTCAATTGAATCGACGTTGTTTATTGGTTGTATTGTGACAATGTGAGTTGCGGTCATTCTTTTGAAATATTAATTTGGGACGTAGATTGGGTTGGAAGATGGACTCCTCAGAGAATCTTCCCTAATTGAAAAGTCATGTTTTGTTTGTTTATACTGTGTCAGCTAAACAGTTGCTGAGCATAAAAGATCATGGATCGGGGAAGCGAAAAGAGATAACGCGAGAGCAGCAGCAGAAGAGTGTAACATTCGGTAAATCGGGAGTAAGCAGTACGGGGTAGCAAGATATTTCGGTTGTCAAGAAGAATCGCTCGCTAAAACTTGGGGTGTTTGGCCCACATTGTCATATCGCCGGAGTAATTTTAATCATTATTATTCCTATTTTAACATATTTATATTCGTGTTGTGTAATTTCCTAGAGTTATTTAATAAATGCATATTTAATCAATCATTCAACGCGCAGTGTCTTATTTGAACTCTACAAATTAAACTCAGTGAATAGTGGTGTCCGCCTAGCAGTTCCAGTGACATCGCAGCGTCCAAATCAGGCACGGGGTAAGCAAATATTCCTTATCCCTCACGCTCCCAACTCGCAAAACGCAATAGGTGTATGTGGCTTTCGCCAAAACCCTGAGCCACGTTCAAATAAATTCCTCCCACATACACCGGTTATTACAGTATGAACCGTATGAGCGTCATATTTAGACGTCATTTCATTACTTCAAATCACGCCTATGCCATTCCCTATCTCAACTGTGTTGCAAAAGTGAAGTCAAAAATGTAATATTATTAGAGAGAGAAAGTAACTTAGAGATAGGTTGAGGCGGGCCCATGTTTGTATGGAGTTAAATGGCTAAGTTCGGTTTATTTGGTATTTTCATGTGAAAATATATTGTAAAATGGGGAGAAAATGTTTTGTGACAAATTGTGATACTGGGTACAGACCATGTAAAGAGAAATTTTATCTTTTTCCTGCACTCAAAGATGATATTTTATTAAATAAGTGGCGAGGACATCATAAAAGAATGTTCGTCTGGAGATGTAAAAGTGAGAAGAAATTATTTTAAAATTATATCAAAATTAGAGGTTATATCAATGTTTCAAATTATTAAACGTATCTAATCTAAACTTTCAGTCGAAAATTCAACTTCAAGAAAACTTATTATCAATAATAGTTATTTACATAATTAGTTATGAAAAGTAATTTGCAAAACTCGCTACGCTCGTTTTGGCAAATATTACGTTTCGTCAAACAATATGGCTTTTCATAACGTATTCTGTACAAAATTTCATCTAATTCCGTCAGATTAATTTCATCTATATTTTTGAATAACATCTCTCACGTTACATCAAAAAATTCAGATGACTGATTCATGATCATCTATTGTTACCACAGAAACAAGAGTACACTGAAATAAACAAATATCAAATTCTCACAAAATGTCAAAATAATATTTAAAAATGTACTCGAGCAATAATATTCTGAGTGATATAGTACCCTTTGATATTAAAGACTCTGCCAATGCTGCATACTGTAAATAATAAATCATTCTTTTAATTGTACGCAGATAAGTATAAATGATTTGCTCTGAAACATGGCCAGTTACGTAAAGTCATTACGTAACTACTTTACGTAACTGTTGCTTGGCAGTTATGAAAAATGGGACGTTGGATAACGTCAGAAATTGATGTAAAGTTTGACTTTTCAAAACGGAATTAGATAAAGAATATAAATATTTCTATTTATGTTTTGAAATCAATAGAGATGTGATAATTGTTTACAAATCCACCGTACAGTATAGTATGAAATTGTTCAATTATGTGACAAATATATTATTACAGATACTGTTCAAATATTTCCGACCAAAAGAAAATGCATGTCTGATAGCGTTTTCGATTCATATGCACTAGAACTGCACTGAGTTTTATAGTGTGACGTCATGCTCGGCACTACAGCACTAGATAGTCATAGCAGACTCGTCCGCCATCTTGGAGCCCACTGACAAGTCTGTGAAACGTTTAATATCCTTATTTTCATAATTTTGTGACAAATATGTAGGTTTCTATGTGAATATTAAATTGTAGGTACCTTCTATTTTAATCTTGTTCTTTAATAAATGTATCTGTTCACATTAACTGGCCTTACCTACTCTAGTTCATTCAATTTTAAATGAGTAATGAATAAGTTTCTACACAAAATCTGTGAATATTTACTATTTAAATTATGAAGTCAAAGTAGGTAGTATGGAGATGCAAATAAATAGGTACCTAGGTAAGTAAGTAGATACTTAGATATTTACTTTGGTTGAAGCAAGTGAAATAATTAATGATGATAAACGAAAAGAATAAATTATTTTATTAGGTATAAGTTAAAGTAATTAAAGAGAATATAATAAAAACTTAAAGAACAGTTCAATCAGATAAAACACAATTACTTGCTCTTTTTATTTTTTTTGTTAACAGATTTGGAGCCGTAGCTGCTGGTTTCATTTTTGTTCGATATTTCTAAATTCTTGATTCCGAAACCTCTCACAACGCTGTAGTGCTCCAACAAATAACTTGCAATGCTACAACACTTCGGGAAATCATGACAATTCAATCGTAAATCGTTGAAAATATTATTGAAGGATATAGATTTCTGCAATAATGCTGGCATATTGCTCTGAATAATACATTCAGCCTCTTCAAACAACCTATATGTTGAACTTGAAATTTTTTTCAAACCTCCACAGTCAAGATATCTGTTTAAAGTATTGTTTTCGGAATTTAATAGCCCGTCACCATCATTATCACTATCACTACTGCTACTCAAAAATTGTTTACATCTTCACAAATCTTTTTCTTTGCCGGAACATGATTCACGCAACTACCAGCAATATAGAAAATATTGACTTTATCATCAGCCGTTAGGGTTGCTCTAGAGGAATGCGAAGTTAAAATTTCTTCTACACTACTTCCTTCACCATCTTCACCTAAAATTAATTAAATACCAACATACATTATTACAAAGCAAATACTAAAAGTTTTAAGCTCAATTTCAACCTTCGCTAGAGTTAAATTATGATAATTATTATTACTACTGTGTCAAATGTTGAAATTGAACATTTTATTTTCAAATATAAAGCTTGATGATTACTACCAACCGCCAACAGAGGAATAATCCAAAAGATTAAGATCATCATCTGAACAATAGTTTGTGTTTTTTATGTCTGACATATATTGAGACATGCAAATAAGCTTTATCACCCTTAATGCGGTTAGAGCAGTTGGTCTCATGCCTGCTCTTTTTCTTATTTGGGAAAAGACGTTTTCAAGTGCATCTTGACTTAAGCGTGATCCCAACAGAAATTTGTAACTTCTTTGAAAACATTTTCTTGCAATATTCATAAATGAAATGGAAGTTAAAATAGTCCCTGTATTTAAAGGTTTCCACCCCTTGCCAATTTCTGTTTGTTGTATCACTTGTACGAAATAATCCATAAACTTTTCTTTTTTCTCCATGTTCTTAGAAGTAATAGAAGTTATTCGTCGTCTTGAATTTATCAAATCATACCATTGTCGTAGCAAACGTATAAACCATGCTGTGGATAAAGCTTGAGGGGGTAGTTTTTGTTGTGTTACAGCTGTCTCTAAAGCAGCAGCAGTTTTTATAGAGATGTAACGCATTGCAAATCCCACATTCATTTTAGAAAAATGTCCTGGTGTTACAATTTCTTGTGTTAAATGGTGTAATATACGTAATTTTGTTTTATTGTTTTATTCCATTTTCCACAGATCATTTATATATTTTCCACTTACTATGTTTGTGATCAGATGGTTTTCTTTCGTTACTTCAGCTGGTAAATAGATAATATTATTTTGAATTGCCGATTTCCAGTTTTTAAGCTGGTGAGGCCCATCCGCAATCACATCAATTTCGTCATTTTCTATCTGAAAACTTGTATCTCGCTGATCCCTACTAACGCAAACTCCAACAGACACCCATAGAGCTTTATTATTGCTTCCCATATCAGAAGAAATATTTCTAACTCTCAAACCAGCAGAAGTAGCAGCGTGGATGACTTCTGAAATTAGACAAGACTTTTCATGTTTCGTTTGAGCGGTCACATGGCTAGCAATTATCTGTTTCCAAGGGGTATTTAACCCCCGAAGAAGAACTAATGTTAGATGATTGCCTCTCTTGGTTTTATCACCAAGTGTAACGTGGCCAATGAACGTTTTCTTACATTTGTCAAAATCTAAATCACCTGAAATTTCCATTTCATCTATCGATAATGAACAATCCTTTTCATTATCTGACATTGTTTCCACCTTTTTGCCTAATAATTCCACGATTGAATGCAGCAGCCCAAAATTGATCGTGACAGCAGCAACCCTTTTGTTAATAGTACTGTACGAAGGTGCAGGATATCCGGTTTCTCGCAAAAAATTGTAGCCATTTTTGCCTAGAGTGAACCTTAACTTTAGACTCTTTATAACTGCTTCCGAACTCCACTTTTTTATACATTTTCGTTAGAAATTTGGAAAGCGCATCATTCATTAGTTTTGATTCCTCTTCTAGTTTCTCAATTTTCTTTTTAAGTTCGAAGACGTAGTTCTGTGAATCCTGAAAATTATATTTAAATTGATTATATTCGTAGAAGGTATTAATTTCTTATTTTTTGATGAAAAATATGTCTCTTACGTTTACGTTATTCTGGCATAAAGTCTCATGGATTGCAAAATCTAACGGTGCCGGAGAGCTGGCCAATTCCGTGGTTGAAGAATCTGATTTCAGACGTTTCGCAGAATGCGAGTCACAATATTCAGTATCATCTCTACATCTCTGAAAATAAATTTTTAGTTACCTGCAACATAGTGTCATGTGTTCTGATTAAACACCCACTTTGTAAACACTCTTCCTTGTATTAACTAACTTTGGAGCATTTGGTACATTAAATATTGTGGGCACAGCAAACGGTATTAAACGTATTTTTCCATCAGTCCGTTGTTTTTCAAATTGTGATGGTTCAAAATGGGCCTGCAATTTAATTTAAAAGATTTTTCAAAAATTCTTAATTTTAATCTGAGTCAAAAACTCACTGAACATAAGCGATCATTTTGGGTAGGATTCCAATTGTCCCTTCTGCAATTGATTGCCCATCTTTTCCTCCTTTCGCAGTCTGCAGGGAACCTAAGCCACATTGTTATTGCAATAGCACGTCAAAGTTTAGATGTTAAGATCGCCAAAGTGTAAAAGTTTAATAATTTAATATAGGTGAATAGCACAAAAAGTTGAGGTTAGGGTAAGTAGTCCGAAATATATTCATGTCTCCACATTCAAATGATGTATTGAGAAATAAAAATTACTCACCTGTAGAACCTGAACCCGTGCCTAGAATGATTAGTGCAATTAGGCCCAGAACAGCCCGTCATTTGCAATTATTTTGTTAAATTATATTGAAGCTCATACACCGGTAAATGGCGAACAACTGTCAGTGGGCTCCAAAATACTCGGCACTACAGCACTAGATATTCCTTTATCTAGTGCTATACTCGGCACTAGTGCTGCTTGATACTCTCAAGGTCGTCAGATATGCACTGAGTGCAATCGAACACAGTACGAAGTTCAGTGCAAGCAAAAATTGCGAGATGTAGTAGTAATGATCAGAATGCAAAAGAAATGTTATTTAAATAGAATAATCTATGATGTAGATAATAAAAATGGCTATATAAAAGAAAATAATAAGATACTATGCGATAATAAGCAGGCCACTATTATAGTATTGATGGATCATCTTCAATTGGCAACTGAGACTACCGCTGGCGGCAGCACTATGCTTACAAAATGGTGGATCAAAAGTGGCTTACGGCAAGTTTGTTATCTGTTTACGTTGATATTTAGCAAAGAAATATTTATATTTCGTTGAGTTATTCAATTCGATTCTAATTGTGCAGGAAAGTATTGACTTTTTTCTTTCATAACATATAGCTTTTTCTTTTAAAATCCTATTTATATATGATTTTTAGTAGTAACTGGAAGACTGCGTGAAATTGTTAAATTCATAGCTTTTAAGAAAATAATATTACACGGAAGTATTTACGACATTCTCGTATTATACATTTCAGATTTCAGCTTTCCCTGTACAAATTTTTTCAATCCACACAGATCAACTAGATCGTAGTTCTTAAACTTATTTACTAGACACTTTTCTTTTCTCCTTTTTAGGGAATTTATAGAAGCTCAAATCCACAATTCAACTCAATTTGGAATGACATCCATAAACACAATAATTTTTAACAATTCTTCGTTTGGATTCCATATTTTTGAGAATATAGTCTTGAGAAAATTTAATTTCAGTATAGCAATGAGGTTATATTATTTATTAGTAAAGTCGAAAGCCACGATTTTTTTTTACCGATTTAATTGAAATAAATCGAATAAGAACTATTGTAGTATAAAATTTTATATGAACAACCTCAAAAAAGCTACTTAATATTGCTAATAGAATCAGTAACATAACATTTGATCATATGGAAATTGAGGTTGAATCCACTTTACAATATAGTTCCGCTTATAATCGCTTGGTGGTACCGGTTAATTTCAGTCACCAATATTCTTATATACTATAAAAAAGCCAGAATTTGTTTTTTGAATGAAACCTTTTTTTTCCACTATGTGCCTGATTCCTTGAAAAATATTCCTATCAATTTGTCAGTTTTTTACATGTTTTCCTGGACACCCGTAAATTCTCCCTAAACGAAAAAAATATATACATATACCTACATTCATTCTATTCTCATTATTAAATTGATCAATAACTTCTTCAATAAAGTTTTTAACCTTTGGTCGCATTCTTATTTTTTAATAAAATCTTCATCACTACTAAACGACTAAGATTCTAGTAAAATAATTTTTTCCTGTTTGATTTCGTTCGTAAATTGCGCCATTTTACTTGCACTCAAATAACTGCTCGACCTCTTGAGACGGAGCAAATAATCTTGCACGCAGAGTGCACTATTCCTCCCCAATCGAAAACAACTCGAACTGCTCGGTTGCTCCAAAAAACCAAATCGAACACAATTGTTGCTCGCAGTGCAACCTGAGTGCTGTACCGTGCACTAAATCGAAAACGCTATGAGTATTTTTCCAAATTGCCCGAAATATTTAAGCGTCTCAAAAAAAAAACAAGGAAATCTCTTATAAAACAGCATATTAAAATGTAAATATAATTCATCTTCTATTCATTCGATTAAAATAATTTTTAATTTTTAGTAGAAGACACATAAACGCTAGAAATAAATTTAAATCAAAAGCAAAACTTGGATTCAGAGGACTTGTAAGAATTTTTTTGATTTGAAAATTATATCCATCTAAGAAAAACAAATTTTCATCAATGAGATGTTGGAGACAAAATACTTTGTTTTCAGAAAGGAATATAAAAATGAACGGAATTTTTCCATAAATATCATGGATGTACGCAATTTAGGAGATCTTTCTAAGTTTTTTGTTAATATTTTCTTGTGATACATAAGAAATTGTTTGTGTATATTTTCTCAATTTTATTACGCCCATTGTTATATAAAATATTCATAAAATTGTTTATGTATCTGTTATTTATAATTAGAAAACTCGTGTCAAAAGAAACGTTTACAAAACATGTTTCATAATAATGTACTTTTTCATTGCAGATTTTAATAATTAGAAGTTTTAATTTTCTCTTACTTTTACCTTTCATTTTATAAATGATAAACTATTTAACGTAATGAAAATATTGAATTCATCTGGCAAAAGTTTTTTATTGAAAAAAATTCAAATTTAATCTCATTTCTGTATATGAAGCATTCAAAGCTGGGCCCGCTCTCGCTATCTCGCTCACGTCTGCCGCATGTTTTCCAACTGAGTGTCCGCTCCTCTATTATTCTCCTTCGTGCTTCAAATGTATGTAGTATCGACTTTTATATACACGTACGTTATTCACGTAATTTAAATGTTAGTTAAAACGTCATATTCAAGTTTCATTGATCATAATTTGACATTATTTTTTAACGTTGTGTGACATGCAATCCATATTACGTATTTTGAAAGTTATTAACAAATAGATGGAAAAGAAAAATGGGAAAAAAATTTTTGCTATTTTTAACCTATTTTAATGCTGATAAGTTCATTTTTTTTAATGAAGGAAAAAACTTTCCGGAACTTATTTTTTAATAAATATGTTTTATGTGAGTAAAGAAAGAACCTTCGTATTATTTAATTAAAAATACTATTAATTTTCTGGATTAATAAATAATTTTCCAGAGGTTACAGAAATAGACTTACGTCCACAAAATTAATAATTTTCATTTACCAAATTTTTATTAACAAAAAAAAAAATGATTGAAGAATTTGAAAATTTAATAAAAAAAATTTCTATGAACTTGTACTTATGTACAATGAAACTATTCAAAAATTAATTTTATTTATTTTTAATTCGGCTTGTTCAACTAATTGTTATGAACAAATGCATTGCTTATGATTTTTTTAGCATTCTCTTTTTTGAAAATTATCTTGGTCAGAATCATACAGCCCCCGAGCAGTGGGAAGAAACAGAAAGCGTTCACTAAACTAAAATTCATTTTCAATTTTACTATTTCCAATTTTATATTCTTCACTGAATTATGGACGAACGTGGAGAGTGACATTAAATTTTTTTACAAGCTTTGCTTGTTTACCGTGAATGATACGGGAATAAGAGAATAAAATTTTAATTATTTTACTTTCTTGAAATTATGTTTATTTACAAATTGTAATACACTGAATGGAACCCAAACAAAATATTTAAGATTTGAGGGATGAGCAGGGCCGTAGCTAGGGGTGGGCATTATGGGGCAATGCCCTACCTTCAAGTACCATTGCCCTATCTTAAGAAATACCATCGACTATGATAATATTTTAGTAAACTGTTCATAATTTGACCTTATTAATAATAACTTTATTGAGAAACTTGAAAGTTATAGCAAACTTTAACTTAGAATCTATTCTTGACAGATGACAAATAGGAAAGATTAGGTTTACGTGAAAGTCTAAATTTTTATATTTGGTATGCATAATCAAGGTTTAGTCGACAAGAAATCTGAAGTAGATTTCGAGATTTGAATTTGTCTGTGGTGTTGGTTGGTAGTGTAGTGCAATAGGGATAATATTTCGTGAACTGTAGTGCAGATAGATTGATTTTGCGATGTATATACGGACTTTTCTTGGCAAAAAATGGAGAAGCTCTTCGTATTTTCAATTATATGAAGAATCGAGAGATTCGATTGTTTCAAGGAAGGTATTTCTACTATTTTCAATTTTGTCTTCATTCTGTTTTTAAATTATGCTTGGGATCTAATATAGACCTTAATAAATAAAAAGCTATTGATGCTGCAGTTACTTTTTGGAAGTTCATTGCTAGCAATGATCAAAAATTACCTTGTGTACAAATACGTAAGTATTATCCACCTGGTGGAAGAACACAAGGTAATCCTTGATCATAGATGAATAAATAAATGTTTTGATCATTCCCTTCCCAACAATTAAGAACTGTCTCACACATGTACGACGAAAATCGATTCACCAGATCAGATCAAGTTAAATTTTTACTTGCGCCCTACTTGTAATTACCACTGCCCTATCTTAGATTCAACTCTGGCTACGGCCCTGGGGATGAGTCACTTGTGGGCTGATTCCAGCCAAGACGCCAAGGCAGGCAAGCACTTTCAGATTTTTCGTGTTTTGTGTTTGACGAAGTTATATAGGTACCATTTTTCCACTGTGACAAATCAATGTAAGTTAATTCTGTAGTAATATTCTTTAATCTTTCCAAGTAATATTTATTTATCTGCAGAATTCCATGTGATTGAATTTATTGGAAACTCGGAGATAGCAGTATTTTCTAGTGGTTGGATTTCTCGGTCCAGAAATGAAGTACTAGCAAGGTTGCCATATCATCAAAAGAATGTTCTGTTAAAATTTTGGAAGATAGTAAAGGATTCGCAAATAGCGACGGATGAATTCGATGTGTGTGAAGTACAAATTATGAAATCATTCGGTTTGTAGTAAATTGAAAGAAGTTTGCCTCTGCAATTAATTATATATTCTTTTAATTGTAAATATTTTCTCATATATAAAACTTTTTTTAATGTACAATTGAAGTGCTTACTTTCAAAAGGGAACATATCCATTTCGGCGAATTTCTCAGAAATTAGGAAAAACGTCCTACGGTGTAACGGACTATATTTTTATTACTTTTGTAATAACGTATGATCAAACAAAGCACTAAAAGTGATATCCTTGTATATGATTATTCTATTCCAAAAATTAGAGAAGATATCGCCATTTTAATTTTGGATATGTTCCTTTTTGATAGAAAACATGGATAAGTTCCTTTTTGATTTAAACCTGAAAAAAAAACATGAATAAAAGATAAAAAATTGCATTATTATACTTTTCTGGATAAAATATTCATTACATAACTTTTTCATCAAAGATTATCAATTTTCAATTCTATTTTACTTTTGTAAGTGGTTATACATCAATTAAAATAAATACATTCCAATAATAAAAAAACTTTTTTAAAGTATGAGGTGCTTAAATTAAACGTGGACGTCAATATCCTCTTCATCTAGGCAGTCGCATTCTTGAATATCATCAGTAATCGGTGACGAACAATTTTCTTCAGCAGAGCTACCTAGAAGTATTTGCTCATACCACTGGAGATCGGGATGAGTTGACCATTCTTCACCGTAGTGAGTCTTCAAAAGAGGTAAAACATCGTTTTTCTTCTCAGTTGATAAAGTGCGTTTCAATGGCAATGGCTGCAAGCGATTAATGTCATTTTCGCTCATACCTTTCTTTACAATGGAACGAAAGGTGTTTTCTATATCGGTCTCAAATCGGTAGTGGGAGAAACACTTAACTCTTGTGGATATTCCACCATTTTTTGTACGGAATTTTTGTATATGGATCCGTTTGTTTTGACTGATCCCTTTCATTTTGGTGTAATATTGTCCAAGATCTTTTATTGGAACAATATCCCAATCCTTTCCTAATTTCTTCACCGTTCCAACCATCCTGTATAACTCTTCGTACTCTTCCGGGGTTTTGATTTCCGCTTTTTTCTTCAAGATCCGCTCCACTCTTCCGAATGCCCGGTCTGCTGGCAAGAAACTATGACCTCGGATAGGAAAAGTAATCTTTATAGTTTGAACATTAGTAGGTGATTCACTTTTCAACCAGAATGACAGAAGGTGTATAATATGTGAATTTCGATTCAGACCGGCACACTCATCACAAAATATGTAAACAGTCAGAACGCCGGAGAGATCAAGATTACGAAGGTAGTCCAGTAATGCAGAGCCAATTTCCACTGATCCCCTACCACTCTGAACCTCCGACCATGTGTAAAAAGTTGGATCTCTTGAGTTTGGCGGGACGCAGCAGAATGCATAAAATGCTATTTGACGTCTGTAAAATGCGTCGCCGATTGGAGTCTTTGGCAGCGGATGCACCTGCTGTAAGTCAAGAGCAAAAGTCTTGCCTGATGGATCGGAATCAGTCTCCTTCATCAATTTGTAGAAGGTGTTGGCTCTAATCTTGTGGACTCTAAGCTGTGTCATCAAATCACGTTTCTTTACGTCGTTCGAGCGTTTTATTTCACTTTTTAAACGAGTGCACGTCCCACAAGCATCTGTAGTGGGAGACGAAAAGCCGAAGTTATACTCGTTCACAAAAATTTTATAAAAAAACGAAAAACTGACTTTAAGTTGATGTGGAATAGAGTCTCCATATAGTTTGTATAGCTTTCGAATAGAGAGCTCAGCGGAAACATACACACGTTTGCTCTTGCCTCTACCGTAATGAGATTCAATGCAGGGAACTTTTTCAATAAAAGCCTTCACTGCCATTCTCCTATCTTCACTTTTTACAGATTTTCTATCCCCGCCTCGTTTTTCTTTGATCAATTCCCCGGCATGAACGGCTTTTCCGATTGTGTACAAGCGTTTTTTTGACACACTTAGAGCAAAACTAAGGAATGCCTTGCACACTGGTAGCATTTTTTTTTCCTTAGCTCTTTCCATGAAGTACTTGACTGACATATTTTTTGACTTGCTTAAAAGCGTAGTCTTTTGATCGAGTCGTCTTCTTTCAGGATCAAAAGCAGACATGAACCTCATGATGACAATATCTTGTTTCTCTTTACCAACTTGCCTGTATACTTTCAGCCGGTTGTGACTAATATCTATCCAAGTCAATCTGTTGCATCGCAAGTTTTTGGAATCATGAGAACAAGGCCGACCAGCACGCTTGAGGTACTGCAAACTAGGATCTAGATCCGTGTATTTCTCGTCGCGCATTCTTTCTCGAGCACCTTTGTACGCACGCTTCCGTTTGCGGGAGCCTTGATTTAACTCCCCTACTGTACCTTCCATTTAGATTCGCACCTAACACAGTACACTGCAAAAGTTCGTAGCAATAAAGAAAAGTCACACGCAACAGACACCCACAAACAAGAAACACAACAGTAGTAACAATAGTGATATCAAATTTCTATGAAGCACAGCTGATGACTGGCGAGCCGAAAAGCTATGCTCACGTGCACTTTTGGTTAGTTATACACTAACCGCAATCTAGTAGATTGTTTTATAAATAAAGATTACGAAAAAATCCGGTAGATGGAATTTTGGATATGTTCCTGTTTGAGAAAACAACTCACTTTTAATATGTACGTAAGCAAGGATATGTTCCCTTTTGATTGAGATAGAGTGAAGGCATCTCTTGGTAATGGATATGTTCCCTATCGACAAGAACACTCAGAATTTTATTCAAATATCAAGGGATATGTTTCTTTTTGTAGAAAACAGAATGGATGTTACGATTCAACCCTTCGTGTAGAACCTGAAACAAAAAAAAAAACTTTTTTTTTCAAATTACGGATATGTTCCCTTTTGGAAGTGAGCTCCTCAATTATAAGTGATTTTTTTGATTCTGTTCTTAGTACATTTTTCGTTTTTTTATTGATGTAAATATTTATTTTTGACTGTAATGATTATTATATTTTTAGTTTTGTTGATTTCTACTTTGGTTGTATGTTTATATATATAAATAATGAAATTTTCATTTTATTCAATTTTTTTTCATTTACCAGTTTAATTCAATTTTGACGTGAAAATTATATAATAAAGTGACGTTGTGGTATGTTATTAACAATTAATATTTTTAATGTCCGACTAGTACATTATTGTTGTCATAATATTATTGTTTTCAGGGTAGTTACGTAACAAATAATACCCGAGGGCATTATGTTTCAAAATAATGCCCGAGGGCATTATTTTGAAAAATAACAAACAAGTTGCCTAGTTACAGCAAGTAACTAGAGTAATTTCTCTGACAGATGTCACAATGACAGGACATGCATTGCTAAAAATTTTGATTGAAATACAACAAAAGTCGGACATTAAGCATTGAAGGCAACACGGGAGTTGAACAGACAATAATGCCTACGGTCAACGTACACACCTCGAGCCAGAGGCCCTCGGAAAGTACACTGTTGACCTCAGGCATTAGTGTCCTTTTAACACCCTTGATACCTTAATTACTATAACGTCGTATAACATTGTTTAAAAACGTCACGTTTGACGTCATTAGAAAATTATAATTCTACGTCAGCATAATGGTCTATTTGAAGTCACAAAATGACGTCAGTAAGCTTTTCGCTGAGACGTCTTGAGGACCGTCAATCGACCAGGTCTGTGACGTCGATACAACGTTGTATCCTGGTCATTTATGTTACTTGGGTGTTTTGTTACTATCCAGGTTACTATCTTTTAAAACAACAGTCAAAAAACAACCATCTTCTTACGTACATTTCCGGTTGTCATTATACCAACATTGTTTATATTTTGTCCCAATATTTTACCAGCTTAACTACAATATTAAAAACGGTAATATGAAAATACCAAATACACTGCATACACAAATTTATTCAATAAAGTTTTCTGTCACTTCAGATTATAATTGATATATTAATATAATTTATCTAATTCCGTTTTGAAAAGTCAAACTTTACATCAATTTCTGTCGTAAAGCCCGTATTACACGGAGCAGAATTTAATATTGAAATATACTCATAAATCTGTATGAAATATTATGTATCGTATCATACAAGAAAAGTTCACAGAAAATTATGTACAGAATTTGATACAGAAATAGTTAGAGCATGCTCTATTTTCTTCCAGAATTTAATATCAAAACTGCACACGAGAGCTGCGCAGTGATTTTCATGTGACATTTCAGATGAGTTCGAGTTGAAATTGAGGTTATATATTATAACTTGACAGAGTTTGCTTCATTTTAGAAATGTCTTGGTTCCTCGAACAAGTCACAGAGCTTATAAATTCTTATAAAGATTATCCTTGTTTGTATGTAGTGAAGAGCAAAGAGTACAAGAACAAACATGCTAGATTATCTGCATTGACAGAAATTGAGAATAAATTCAAGCAAAAGTTCTTGATTCAACATATTTAAAACGCCGCGACCTGCATTTCTCCGTTGTCCATAGTTGTTTATTGCCAGTTTTTTTCTTACTCTCCAATTTTTTCAAAATTATAATTAATGTCGCAGCAGACAATAATAGACTTTCTTCTAAATTCTCCTCTATTTTTATGAAAGTAGTAGTTCACACGCATGCGCTACAGACGAATTATATTTATGAATCTGTCTGTGTGTCATACACAAAAATTGTCACATAAAATTCTGTATTGAATTTTATGTATAAATTTCCATACATAAAATTATATATACATTTTTATATTAAATTCCACACCGTGTAATATGGGCTTTATGCAACGTCCCATTTTTCATAACTTCAATGCAACAGTTGCTTAAAGTAGTTACGTAATGACTTTACGTAACTGGCCATGTTTCAGAGCTAATCAATTATACTTATCTGCGTACAATTAAAAGAAAGATTTATTATTCACAGTATGCAGCATTGGCAGAGTCTTTAATATCAAAGGTTACTATATCACTCAGGACATTACTGTTTGAGCACATTTAAAAAAATTATTTTGACGTTTTGTGAAAATTCGATATTTGTTTATTTCAGTGCACTCTTGTTTCTGTAGTAACAATAGATGGTCATGAATCACAGTCATCTAAATTTGGTGATGTGACGTGAGAGATGTTCCCATTGAAAAATATAGTTAAAATTATTCTGACGGAACTAGATAAAATTTTGTACAGAATACGTTATGAAAAGCCATATTGTTTGACGAAACGTAGTATTTGCCAAAACGAGCGCAGCGAGTTTTGCAAATTACGTGAGTTATGTTATTCGGGTTCAATAAAAATACATGTAGTGTAAGTGCATAATATAATGTGAGCTGCTGTGTCAGCACTGTATGAGCTCGAGTTGACATTGTTTCATTTTGTAGAATTTTTGACTCATTCCTTTGAATTTCAGCTTGGCGAGCCATTGTAGTTGCCATTGTAAGGGATAAATCGGATGTCAATTGTAATTTTTCCGACAAGCGTTTATCTAAAACACCAATAACTAAGCGATCCCTTATCAGCTGTTCTTTTAAATTTTCGTATTCGCACTTCTCGGCTAATTCGTACAATGAAGTAATAAATGTATCAACCGATTCGCCTGGTTGCTGAATACGAGCATTGAATTTAAAACGTTCAAAAATAACATTCTTCTTCGGAGCAAAGAATTCATCGAATTTCTCTCTTACCGTTTTATAAATTTCGCGTTCAGGAGCGTTCGGCAATACCCTTAAAAGAATTGCCTCCGCTTCAGTTCCCATTATATAGCATAATAAATCCACTTTTTCCTTATCTGATCGATTTGACAAATTGGCCACAGATAGATACCTCTCAAAACGTGTAATCCACGTATGCCATGAATTAGCGCTCCGGAAATCAAAACTTTCCGGTGGCAAAACATTTATATTTGTATTTTGCACAACGAGGTTAGGAAATTTTTTCTCTTCACCGTCCGCCATTTTCCTGAGAAAATGTACACTTTATATGTTCTATATGAACGTGAAAACTTATATGGCACTTTTCATAACTAATTATGTAAATAACTATTTAATAATATTTTGACATGAACAGCGTCAAACAAAATCAAAAAATTCACAACAGATTATCATTGCCTACCTATTTATTTCAATGAAACTGATTATTTTATACAGCAAATTCTGAATGTCTGTTATATATACGGCTCAGCCGAATTGATACAAAAATAGTAGATAACTATTTTGATGCTACAACAAAAGTTCAAATACTAAATTTCAATATGCTATGACTGGTCATTCTAGATTTATGCAAAAAATTTAAAAAAAGTTTCAAGTAAACTGCACTTCTGGCTTAACCATTCTAATACAACATCAAGTTCAAATACTGTATTTCAATATTCTACGGTTGATCATTCTAGATTTATTAGAAACATTCGAAAAAAGTTTAAAGTACAGTGCACTTCCGGTAGGTATAGACGATTGGAAACATAATGCGTGGTGCACAACTAGATCCTATACCAGTCTTAAATACAAAATTTCAACATTATACGTTCAACCAGTTTTGAGATTTGCGAGTTACGCACGAACGTACGAATGAACATACGTACCGACATCAAGCCGAAAATAGTCAAAATGGATTCAGGGATGCTCAAAACGGATATTTCCATCAAAATCTCGATAGGTGAGTTTTATCGGTTTCACAATACTATCTTGTACTTGGTAAAGTAAGTAAAAAGATTGGTAGTTGCAGCCAACATCATTTAATAAGTACTTATAATAGCAATTTCATACGAGAAATATTCTCCACAAATACCACTCGCGACTTTAATTTTATAATAAATTTTTCTTTCAAACCCTTGAGCTATGCTTTCGTGATTCAATCGGACAGATGATTCTCACGATGTTGCTTGGTGAAAAATGGTCTCAAGAAAAACTTATTGATAAAATTACAGTACCTTGTGATATTATATACGATAATAGTTTTCAGCTGTCAACCTACTCTCATATATCAATTAATTGATTACCGTGAGAGCGATTACCAATCCTCAGTATTTTTAGTATATTGCAACACTTTCTAATATTTAAAAGAAGTTTTTGACAGTAGCGTAACTAGGATTTGGTGGCCCCCCCGCAAAACAAAATGTAGGCCCCAATGACCTTTTGAAAATTCAATGATTAGGTGCAAGAAAACAGTCATAAATGCAATATTCTTTATAATTCTTAAAGGTAAGAAAATAATTACAAAAAAAATGATAATTCACATATTTTATATAAAATTATATTGAATATCGGTTCCTCGGGATTTTTTATTTGCAAAATCTATTATAAGAATTTTCAAATACAAATTTTCTGCTGCATGATGTTTTATTGCCAAAAGAGCGAGATTAATAATTCTATCTTGATTCATGCTGTTTCTAAGATAGGATTTAATTATTTTTTATTTGCTGAAAGATCTTTTCCTACAGACACTATAGAATGAAACCCATTCCACACACTGTAGTGTGCGGAATAGGAATCATTCCGCACGCTCAGAGGTTCCTAAGAAAGCCGCGTGGCGTCGCAAAAAAACTATTTCATTACTGTCATAATTTTAATTCTTTCTGATTTTCTTATCATTCCTCTTCAAAATGGAGTCAATATAAGTGATTTTATCAACATATTTTGATGAATTGGGATAAATTCAATGAAGCAAATTCTTTCTCAGAAAACGGTATATTTTGGTTATAGATATTCACGTGGACACTTTTGACTGTAAAAAAATAACATCCGTTACTCGTACGCAGGGTGTATACCAAAAAATTAAATGAAAATTCCCTGATTTTTCCAGGTTTTCCAGATTATTTTCAATAAAATTTCAGACAGTAAAAATCAAAAGTTTGATACAAGTTTGCATATAATCAGAGATTGATGTTGCAATTCTATGTAAACCTTATGTATCTATAAATTTAAAAAAAAATCATAATGAATTTGATGTCCTTATCAACGAATTTGTATTGATCAACAAAAGTAGATGCGCTTTAATAAATTTTTTTATGGATTTATACATCTGTAGACTTGGATTTGCACAGAATTGCAACATAAATCAGTCACTGTATTTATTGTGTCACTGTGGTTCATACGGCAGTGAAAATTTCATGTACTTTTATTAATAATGCTTAAATATCCTAATGATGAATGAAATGAATTTAATTTTGAACACTATTTATCATCTATACATGTTTTTCAGAATCATATCATAATAAATAGACTTTTTGGATTAAATTCTGTATATTCTGTGAGGTATATTGTATTAAGGCGGGTCTCTGCGTAAAAGGCGATAATTTTCACTTTTTAAATCGTTATACAGCTTTCATTTATCATTGGAATGGCAAATGTTATATATCATTTTGAAGATTAGAGGCTTATAAACAGTTGTACGTATCGAAATTTGATAATCTTTTCTAGATCCAAAGTAAAACGTCCCTAAGCATAATACAAGTATGGATTTCAAGGCTTTTCAAACCATTTTAACTCAAACATGATTTGACTTACACTCATGAAAATTAACTATATGAGAGATATTACTGTTAGCTTCAAATTAGCGTATGGAATTTTAAACAAATTATTCCAGTCTTCAGTAAAAAAATTGTGAAATTCACTAAAATAGGTACTTTTCAAACCTATTTTTCTTGTATGAAAATCAGATAATCAGTTCAAATACCTATATGTTGATTTACTTTCAACCTTTATCTCTCATTTTTTAGCCATATATTTGTCAAAAAACCCATGTATTCGGGTTAGATAATTAGAGTTTCTGATTACAATTATGTACATAATTTCAATTGAATAATTGAATAATAAAAATTCGATGCATTGAAATTATCCTGCAAGATAATAATAATTCTGAATTTCTATTATGTACATAATTTTGATTCAATCATAAAAATTAAATGTGTTAAAATTATTTTGCAAGACAAAAATAATTCTGAATGCCATTATGTACATAATTTTAATTCAATCATAAAAATTCAATGAATTGAAATTATCTTGCAAGATAATGATAATTCTGAACTACCATTATGTACATAATTTCAATTCAATCATAAAAATTCAACGCATTGAAATTATCTTGCAAGATAATAATAATTCTGAATTTTCATTCTGTACATAATTTTAATTCAATGAATTAAATTATCTTGCAAGATAAAAAAATGTATAGTTTAAATTTAAGTGGAATAAATTTTTGCTATTAAATAGCAAAACGGCGTGCCATAAACTGACGTGTGTCCACTCTGGCTGATGAGGTACTGACGATCAAAGATTAGAACAACAAGATTGGAAACTGCCATGTTGAGTCTTGATACAAGGTTTTCTACTCTACAGGTAGCGCCGTGAACTAATAGGTTTGCGTCCAGGAGTGTACGGGGACTGATTTATTGATTTTTATATATTTTAAATTAAAATCAAAATGCAATATTCTAGGATATACAATTTTATTTGTAAATAAAAAAATAATGATAGCTCTCAAGAACTATGATATAATTTCTTAAGCAACTTATAAGAAATTTGTGTGATTATTTTTCTAAACATAAATTTTATAAAATATGGTACATTTGAATATTGAATTATGATATAAACAACAAATTATCCAAAATGTCTGTGATTATTCATATTTATATTAATTGAAAATAAAATATGAATATGAATATGTATATTAGAAAAAACTATAAATAAATTATTGATTCAGTTTTTGAAATGATAATAACAGACTTATATACAGAGACTAATAAACAAACTTTTTCTGTACAATTTGAAATAATATGTTCACAGACATTTTAGTTATCACACAAATTATTTTCAATAAATGTAACATTTTTTCTTCAATTTTTCTACTGCTACATATAAAAATTATAATGATTCTCGAAAATTATTATATTATTTCTTGTGCTACTTATACGAAATTTGTGTGACCATTTTTGTAAACATATGTTATGAAATATTATTCATTTGAATATTAAATTTTAAACAAGAAGTATTATATAGATAAGATTTATCTGAAATGTCTGTGATTATTCATATTTATATGAATTGAAAAATGTTCAAAAAGATTTCAAATAAAATATCTGAAAATCAGAAAAAACTCTAAATAATTAATTCAGCTTTTGAAATATTGATAACAGACTGATTTATAGAGGCAAATATACGAACATGTTCCATAGGATTTGAAATAAGACATTTTAGTTATCGCACTAATTATTTACAATAAATATGATTTTTTTTTCAATTTTGTTTACTTGACAAAGCAAATTATTACTTGTAATCGCTCTTAGAATGTGCTTACATTCAATCAGTCCAGATGTGATGATTGGTTAGTCTTGATTTTCGAATTATTCGGCTCACAGCATGAATATAGTTTGTCCATTTCAGTAGTACTTTGCGTTGTTTTCCTTAGAAGTTTGCACAAACTTAATCTTCTGCGTTTTTCCAATTTTTTAACAGTAGCGGTGAGTATGACATATATTTTTGTGACAAGTAAGCCAATCATACTTAAAGCAGGTGAAGACGTAATTTCTTGTAAAATTACAGATGTCGTTGAATTCATAAAAATGAATTGGGAAAAAATGGGTGTAGAGAGGATATAATATAGGATAGGAAGCGCAAGAAATTATGTGAATACATTATTTTGTAAAAATGATAAATTAAAATCACACAGATTTATCTGAAGACCTAAGAAAATCGTCAATAATTTTGTTAGGCCTCAGATCTTTCTTGTGTATTTTTAAATTGACCATTTTTACAAAATGACGTAGCATCACCAAGCACAACAAGTTAACGGTATGTGACTGCAAAAGAACGCCGTGTTCGGAACAAAAATCGGAAGGAATAGAATATTTGGACTGGGTCAAACGGAAAAAGTAATCAGGAAGGTGGATGAGGAGTGGTATCTGCCGGAAAATTTCATCTTTAGACTCATTCACGGACTGAACAAAAGATTCTGAAGGGTATTTAAGGAGTCGAGTATCCTTAGAATACCCCTTCAGTCTTATAACATCCTGAATGCCAGTACATGTATCAGTTAATAAAAACTGCTTACACGATTGGCACTCATGATGCAAAAGTTTTCTAATCAGAAACCCGGCAATATACGAGCCTACAAGCCCACATATTTTCTTAGCCATGTCAACAGTTGTACTGAGAGGTGCTTGTGCAGAAGTAACAGGAAAGTTTTCAGGTTGAGGGCAAGTAGAAGAGATAGGTGCAGGTGAAGAACTAGAAGATGGAATCTCAGATTTCATCGGAGAGAATAGGATATCATAAGAAAAAAGGAGTCTTTCACCATCATCTTTACAATTTGATCCAGAGCAACTTCTGACCGTGTTGTTTAAGACACAAGTCTTGTAAGCACTGGCAAATTGTAAAGATGTAGGTCGAGTATTACTGCCACACAAGCCTCTAACAGTACTAAAAAAATTTTCTACAGGATCTTGGTTTAAACACCTGGTAACCAAATATTTAAACCCGATATCTGACAAAAATTTCCACAACGATTGTACATTTCTAAGAGAATAAATGAACAATTTAACACTCAATGGAGTAGCTACTTTTTTATTATGCTTATCGAAGAAGGTTAATCTGTCAAGAATAACCTTCGCGGATAACCAAAAATCAAAATGAGCTGAATTATTAGTAAGCCTACCACCTAGAGGTTTTGCTGAATTGAAAGAACCATTCATTGAGTCAAACAGATTGTTCATAAACTCAACGAATTCTGCAGTATGCAATCCATTAATGAACCCATGATGAGATAGAAGTTTCAATGAAAAACTGGTAGTGAAGCTGAAGACTTGCACAGCAAGCTTGACGCGCATTTTTTCAAGATGTGAAGGTCCACGTGCTTCCGTGTCAGTTTTGACATTTTGGCAGTTGGAAGCTCCCCATCTTGAACATAAACCTGCTTTATGTCTGCCCACTTCGCAGTTTTATCAACTCCAAATACAATGTTCCTGTCAATAAAACCATTCCTAATATTCTTCACTAGGTGAGGAGCGTCGAATATATGAAAAATTTTATTGCCATCAACATTGTAGATGAAATCTTCTGGACCCCATCCACTCTCTTGAGCCAGTAATCGGATTGCTCCCACATTCCAGGATCCGCCATCACTGACTGATGCCAGGACCTTTAAATTCGTCTGTGTATGAATAGCTCTAATCACATCACAGATCAGCTTCTTTAGCATCCAACGATTCGCGCAAGCCCTCGTGAAGTAGTAAGCAACTGGTTGCTTCCACCGCCGACGGATCCCACGAATCATGAACACTAAAGCGTGATCAGCAATGAGTTGACTCGAATCGCCTCCCACATCAACAAATCCTTCAACATGGCATGCAGTCTTGCTATAATTGAAACTCAGATTTTTGAATATTTCCATTTCGTCGAACATAATAACGCAGTGTCTATCCAACTCATTCATATCCTCAGACATACAGCGCAAGTACCTAAACACACGCTCGTTAATGCCAGGTTTCAGTTTAAAAGTACTTGATACCTTCCGTAAAGTCCGTGGCGAGGGTAAAGCTAAAAGTTCCTGCAGATACCGGTAGCATTTAGGAGAATGTTTAAAAATGGAGAGGAACATAGATTTTTCTTGGGATGTGTATCGACGGGCTTTCTGGGTTTTTTGGTAATTACGGAGTTGAGAGAGAATGAAGATTTTAAGGGTTTTTGGTAATTCAAAGAGGTTAAGAATTGTTTCGGAGGGATTTTTGGACGAAGATAGACTTTTTTGGTGATAGGTAAAATGACGCTTTTTCAAAACATTCACAGTCCGTTCAACTTGTTGCAACCTAGTGAACATTAATTTTTTACGAGGAGTAAGATGGGTGCTCCGGGTTACCCCTAGGTCCTGTAGTCGAACTGGAACAAAGAAAGGCAATTATAATAACCGGAAAGAAATTGAATAAAATATTTTATATAAAGAAGGATATATCTTCTAGCATACAATTTAAAAATATATCTAGAAGAGCGATTAGTTTTACAGTACTTATTTACTCTAAATTATTCATTCATACAAATATGCAGATAAAACAGCTTCATTACAAAAAAAATATGTTCTAAAATGAAGGATAGTAATAATGTAATCAAATCAAAATCAAATAATACATGGATAAGATTGATATTGGCCTATAATTACAAATGTCACTTTTTTTACCAGATTTGAAAATTGGTGTTATATGTGATGTTTTCCAGAAAGAGGGAAAAAAACCTAACGACAATGATTGATTAAAAATTATGTAAAGTGGTTCAACCAGGTAATGAGCATATGTTCTTATGAATTTAGGATGAATCTTATCAGGACCATAACCTTTATTTATGTCAAGTGTCTCTAGTGCTGATAATATTTTAGTCTTACTCAGGTAAATTGAGCCTACATCAACAGTGGCCAGGCTATTATCAGCTCTTTGATGTGTGAAGTCATTATCATTATTATTGCAATAAACTGATTCAAAGTGAGCAGCAAATAAATTACAAATATCTGTACCAGAAAAAGCTTGAGTCTTGTTGTAGAGTAAAATGTTTGGAATACCGTTATTGTTTTTTAATGATTTAATGTGACTCCAGAAATGCTTCGAATTAGCCATTACTTTGTTTTCAATAGTTTTAATATAATTTTGGTAGTCCATATACATTTTCTCCTTAACTCTTTGTCGTAGACACGAGAAGGTAAGATAGTCTGATTGATTGCCATATGTTTTCCATTTTTTGTGATATTAGTGTTTTTCCTTGATAGTCTTAATCAATGGTTTAGAAGAGGACCAACGAGGGTATTTATTTCGTGAACGAGTAGCAAGTGGTACATATTTATGAATCAGTCTGATCAATCAACATTTCTATCGACATCTGCGTACTCAAGTCTATCGGTTCAATTAATACAAGAGAGTTTGTAAATTAGTTCATCATAATCGGTTTTGTTGTAATTATAGTAAGACAAAGCTTAATATGAAAGTTTGTCAAGCTCTTTCAAATTAAAATTAAATTCTATTGGGGGATGATATCTATCAATATTACTAAGTGGAGCGATAGACGAAATAACTTCTATGACATTTGTACAAAATACAAGATCTAGTATTCTGTTCATGTGATTAGGTATTCCGTTATATTGGTTCCAGTTGCAAAAAGATGTTGAATTAATAACTTCTACATGGGTATCTAGTTTTTTATGGAAAGAAGGTAGTAGATTATCGGTTGACGCTATCCAATTAATTTCAGGAAGGTTATAGTCACCTACAACAATGAATTCATCGTCTGGATGTAGCACTGATAGATTGATAAGTTTATTACAATGATTTTCATATGTTTGCAGGTCACTAAGGAGTGAAAAGTAGACACAACACAAGTGTATTTTATATCGTTTAGTAGCACTTATTGTAACCCAGATATCTTCGGCCGATGAGAACCAATTAGATTGTAACATAGAATCAGGTTTTGTGGACACCATCTTGAGATTTATTATTATCGACACGATCACGCCTATAAATACAAAAATTATTCAGATCGCAGATTTCAGAGTCAAAAACCGAGTTATTCAACCATGTTTCTGTGAAAAAAATAATATCGAAGTTGCAGTATGATATATGATTACAAGTATTGATTAATTTTGTTTTAATACCACGGACGTTCTGATAATAAATTTTCAGTTCCATCAAAGAGTATACGCATTAAAAGGAATTATTACTGGCCAAACCTGCGTAAATCTGTACAAACTTTCATAAATTCGTGTAAAATATGCTAATTGACAAAATATGACAGAAAACCATTGATATTGAAATTCAATGTAACATCCAATGCCTCAAAACCTTTCAAAATTTTGCATATTGATAGCATAACATTGGAGAAAGTCTAATTTTTCACTATCATAGATTCATTTTCGAAATATGCTCAAGCTTAGAAATTAAATTCTGGTCAAGGAGTTAGAATCGTTAACAATTTAATTAAATATTTTACCCATCATGGCATTCCTGATCACATTATATCAGATAATGGATTGGAGTTCAAAAACTCAGTTGTGACGGAATTATTGAGCCTTCACAAAATAAATATTCATTTCATTAGCTCTCAGCATCCTGAATCTAATGGAATGATCGAGCATTTCCATTCTACACTTATAAAACATATTAGATTACTTAATAATAAAGAAATTTATGATAAAGAATCAATTAAGGTTAAAGTCAACTATGCTCTTATATATATATATATATATATATATATATATATATATATATATATATATATATATATATATATATATATATATATATATATATATATATATATATATATATATATATATATATATATATATATATATATATCTCTCTTAAGTTGATCTTCTCAGGCGTGCAACTGTGATTTTTGCTCTCAGTTTCTTGTGTCATACGTTGAAATACTCATCCTGTTTGGTCTTGTATTTTATACTATTCTCTTTGTTATGTGATTTTCTGTGTACTGATACAGTTTTTTGGTGACGGATTCGTACTTGGGGTGAGTTTTTCTTCATTCTTTCATTTTTTTTCTGTATATTCTTCAAGTCTTTGTCAACGGGCCTCTTAGGTGATGTCTTGACAGGCTTAGTAATTTACTTAATTGTATTTGAATTTACTGAGTGTTTCATTTACACTGTTATACAGGGTGTTGTTTGCTCTTCTTTTGGATTATCTTGTATAATTAATTTCTTTTCAAAATGGAGGAATGTAGCTGCTGTAAAAAGCAATTTGATCTACATAAACTATTATCTTGCTCTATTTGCAAAAAGTTTTTTAATCATGGTTGTGTAGATATTACTGGTCCAGAGGTTCGGAAATTGAATAATTCTAAATCTGGTTTAAAATGGAATTGCTCTTCTTGTCGCTCTTTGGGTAACGACATTGATAGCCTCAAGGCCGTAATAATTTCTCTACAAAATGATATTGCTGAGCTGAAAAATGCTAATAAGACTGTGACTCATAATGAATCCTCTTTATTTATTACGGAAACAGTGATTCAAGAAGTTTCTGAGCGTCAGAAGCGTGAATCTAATATTATGATTTTCGGTGCTAAGGAGAATAATTCCAAAACCAAGGAACAAAGTTTATCTGATGATTCTTCCCTTATCAATAAATTATTCTTAGAACTAGATGTGTCAATTAATATTGTCAAGTTTTCTCGCCTTGGTCGTTTCGATGCCTCAAAAACAAATTCTCGTCCAATCAAAGTTCAGCTTTCTTCTCCGGAAAATGTTATTGATGTATTTAAAAACATCAATAAAATTAAAACTCCCGTTACATGGAAAAATATAATTTTATCCAAAGATCGTACTATTATGCAGAACAAGTTTGATAAATCTGTTAAAGATGAACTTTTAAATCGTGTCTCAAAAGGTGAAACGAACTTATCAATTAAATATATTAATGGAATTCCCACCGTAGTGAAAAATTCGGAAAACTAATTCAACCCATCGTAACTTTTCAATTACTGGTCGTTCTAAAGGAGGGGGAGTCTTGATTGCTCTTGAAGACCATATTACTTATGATGTGATCGATACATCCCATTCAAAATCCATAGTACCATTAATTGATGTTGTTGCATGCAGATGTCATTTTGATAGACAAAAAGTTGTCGTCTGTGCAGTATACATTCCACCTGATATTCATGTGAATGATTTTGAATTATTCTTGGATACTATTCAGTTAATTCTGATTAATGATAACGTAATATTTTTGGGTGATTTTAATATTCCGTTCTTCAGCAGTGACTCAGTAAATTGTACAAAATCTGCTTCACTTCATAATTTATGTGAATTATTGGATCTAACTCAGTATAATAGTGTGTGCAACAACAATCATAATATATTGGACCTTGTTTTTTCCAATTTGACTGGGTCTTTTGTGCTTGAAAGAATGAACTTATCACTTGTACCTGAAGATCGTTTTCACCCAGCAATTCAAATTGATTTTAATTTAGTATTCACTTCTAAGCTGCCTAATTTTCCATCTGGTAATAGCTCACTTTATAATTTTCGTAAAGCTAATTTTGAGCAGCTTTACTCTGATCTGAACAACTTGGATTTGTCAGATTTATACCATTCTAATAATGTTAACGTAGCAGTAAATATGCTTTATGATAGGCTATATGAAACATTCATTTGACAGATCAGTTCCCAAATTTTCTAATGTGAAAGCGAAATTTCCAATCTGGTTCACATCTAACATTAAGTCTAATATAAGGACAAAAAATTATTACAGAAAGAAATGGAAACTAACTAAGGACTATCGTTATTTTATCGAATTCAAAAGGCTGCGTGCGCTGGTAAAACTTGAAACCAAAGAAGCTTATAATTCCTACTTACAATCAGTCGAAACTAACATTAGTATTAATCCTGCTGAATTATGGAAATATGTAAATATGAAAAAGGGCACTACACGAATTCCTGGTAGGCTACATGATGATGATAATTCAGAATATGTAACCCCTTGTCAAATTGTTGATGCTTTTGCAACGCACTTTTCGAACTTATTTTCTAGAAGTTCTAAACTGAATGTCTCCAATACTTTAGGGAACGATTCGTCTTTTTTACTCAGTAAAGTGGTTGAAGAAGACATTCTCTCACTACTGTCTACATTTCAAAATAAAATTACAGCCGGTGAGGATCAGGTACCTGCTTTTCTGTTAAGAGATTGCAAATTCATTTTTGCTCGTCCTTTGTCCTTCATAATGAATTTGGCTATCGAAAGTTCTACCTTCCCTGAACGTTGGAAAAGAACTCGTATAACTCCGGTATTTAAGAAAGGTGATAAGTCCAATATTCACAATTATCGCCCCATTTCCATACTTAATAACTTTAGTAAGGTTTTGGAAATGTTAATTTATAATGCGATCTATCCAAATATTCGTTCTCGCATATCTCCAGAACAACATGGTTTTGTAAGGAATCGCTCAACAATTACAAATCTTGCTTGTTTCACTCAATTTATTTCAGAGTCACTTGATAACCGTGGTCAAGTTGATACAATCTACACGGACTTCACTCGTGCTTTTGATTCCATTGATCATGGACTTCTACTTGACAAAATTAGTACTCTCGGTGCTGCTCTTGGACTGGTTGATCTTTTACGTTCTTATCTTTCTAACAGAATTTGCTATGTTTGCTACAACGGTTACTCATCTTTTAATTTTATTGCGACATCTGGAGTTCCACAAGGATCGAATCTTGGTCCCTTGTTATTTATTATATTCATTGATGAACTTATCAAACGCATTGTATGTCTTAGCATACGCAGATGATCTCAAAATCTTTAATTCTATTTCAACTTTAAAACATGCAGAAAATCTTCAAACAGACCTGTGTACTGTGGCTGACTGGTGTACCAAAAATAAACTTCTACTAAATATTAATAAATGTCATGTCGTCACATTTACTAAAAGAATTAATATTATCAATTATTTTTACTCCATTGGTACCGAAACACTCAATCGCAAATCCTCAGTAAATGACTTAGGTGTCACTTTTTCTTCTGACATGAAATGTACTGAACATGTTAGAAATGTTTGTAAGACTGCTAGTCGAACACTTGGGTTCTTAATAAGAATTACAAAACCATTCCACGACATCTCAGTTCTAAAGACCTTATATTTTGCATATGTTACTAGTAAATTGGAATACGCCGTATTAGTCTGGTATCCTACATACAACTTCCAGGTTTCGGCTCTTGACCGTATCCATAGGAGATTTTTAAAGTACCTGTCCTATAAAATCGATCTTGTGTACCCAGAACGAGGATTAGATCAAAATGTGCTTTGTGCACGACATAATATGCAAGATCTAAGTTACAGAAGGGAATTATCCTGTGCCCGGTTTCTGTGGATGCTAATGAACAACAAAATAGATTCGCCGTTTCTACTATCTCGCATTCCCATCCACGTTCCGCAGTTCACATCGAGACGCATGAGTACTTTTTACTTGAATTCGCACAATACTGAGATCCTGAGACGTTCTCCAGTCCACATCATGTGCCAGTTTGCTGAAATTCACATCACCGATATTTTTTGTTGACTGCTTTTCAAATATATCATATAACATGTTTATTTTTATTATTAATGTAACTTTTTTGCATTTAATCCACATATTTATTCGCATTTGCAGTATGTTTTTTTTTTCTGGTTTTCAATTTTTTCTACTATATTTACCCTGTAATAGGACTTCTGTTGGGTAATAAAGATTATTATTATTATTATTATATATATATATATATATATATATATATATATATATATATATATATATATATATATATATATATATATATATATATATATATATATATATATATATATATATATATATATATATATATATATATATATATATATATATATATATATATATATATATATATATATATATATATATATGATATATCCGGATGAAGCAAAGATAGCTCTATCTTGTTGAGCAAGAGTTACAAGTATTCCTGATTTCTGTACTATACGCTACCTGCTAATCACTTTACATCATTCTGTTATTATGTGCCCTCATAAGCAGCCGAGTTCTGTTTCTACAAAATGCCTACAACTTCAATATTTTTGAATCTATCCTGAAAGCTTACCCCCTTGTTAAATTCCTGAAGAAGGTTAATTTATTCAAATATATTCCCAAATTTCTTGACTCACTATTTTTATAGTTCTCAACAGAAGTGATATTCTTTCAATTTTGTAGTACTTGTGTTCATCAATCTTAATAAAAAAAATTGAAGAGATTTAAAGCATTGAATTGCTAAAGGCTGAAATGAACAACATCATAATTGCTTACAATGAAGTTTTATACATAGAAGACACCAGAATAGTATATTCCGATACAAGTGCGGAATGGAGATCATTCCATGCGAATGTGAATAATTCAGCCACGAGACGAAGTCGAGTGGCAGAATTCACATGAGCATGGTATGATCGATTCGCACGAGTGCCGGATGTTATTTTTTCTACAGTCAAAGGCGTCCACGTGAATATCTGTAATCAAAATATACCGTTTTCTGAGAAAGTATTTGCTTTATTGATCTCATTCCAATTCATCAAATGTTGATAAAATTACTCATATTGACTTCATTTTGAAGGGAAATGAAAAGAAAATCAAGGAATTTTAAAATTTTGACAGTAGTGAAACAGTTTTTTCGCGACGCCACGCGGTTTTCCTATGAATCCCTGAGCGTGCGGAATGACCCCTATTCCGCACGCTACAGCGTGTGGAATGAGTATCATTCTATAGTGACTGTAGAAAAAAATATTTTCAACCTCATACAATCCCAACTTCACACTTTATAACTCAAGCCACCTATATCTTTCCTCGAACATTCCTTTCAAAATCCTGAAAACAATTAGCCAATTACGTACCGCAAAGACTGTCCGATTTTCGCTCTTTCACAACGACCATCGTCACACATTCGACCAAGAAGAATTGTGCACTATTTGCAATTTACATGTACCAAATGACTTAGATCATTTTCTTTTCCAATGCCCCATTTATTCTCCCATCAGAATTACATTTCTTTACAAATACACCTCGTGCACCAGCAGCGCTAAAGCTAATCCAGAACTCTTGGCTAATCTAACCGTGGAAAAGATGAGGGACATTTTCAACTACTGCAGAGCCGCCCTAAGCCTCAGAACATTTGCGATGGACATGTAAGAAGCCCAACTAAAATGAAATCAAATATTAATAATAATAATAATAATAATATATAATTACTATGGGCATATACTTTTTCTTTTTGTTGTCAATTCATTTGTATGTAATTTTTTACGTATACAAATAAAATTGGTATTTGGTATTTGGTATTTGGTATATATATATATATATATATATATATATATATATATATATATATATATATATATATATATATATATATATATATATATATATATATATATATATATATATATATACATATATATTACCATTACCATTAATTTTCTGGTCAGTTTCATCACTGTTTCAGAAATTTAGAGTGTTGCATCAATCAATTGCATGTTTCAAAGTGGCAGCTGTCATTTTCAAAGTGACAGAAGTCATTGTCAAAAGGATAACTGTCAATGTTAAAGTGACAGATGGCAGTTATATTTTAGTCCTACATAAAATAAGTATTCTTGAAGATAAATAGTCCTTTTCTAGATTTTCGGAGTCTTCAGTTCATTGGAACATACAGTTTTGACATTTGACCGCCGAAAGTGTAACGTGGATTCCACTAATTAATATTCATCCTTGATATCTACTAATTCTATCTTTCCGAGAGCTTTAAATTGATACCAAACTAGATATCATTTGAATAATTTGTAAAAGAAACAATTGATGATCGTTTAAATATCCTCTTTGACACTTCCACTACAATTACATATCTTCGCAAGAACTTCAATTTGATACCAAACACGATAGAGTTAAATTACATAATTTAAAAGAAAAATTGACGGACGTCTGCATGTGGTGTCCGAATATGAATGATAATAATTCCAATTTCACATTATGATTCTTATCATTATTTTGCTCCAGAAAAACAATGAATTTCATAGAAATTCATATTTTAATAATAATTTCATATTTAATAACAAATGAACCGCTGATAATTGCGAAAAATGTTTAGGATGAATGTTGTGCCACATTATTCGAGGATCAATTCTAGTCAATTTATATTCTTTGATGAATACTACAGTTTCTAGAATGAACGCAAGAAGTCAAAAAGCTCCGTCAGTAAAATTTTGGTACCACTGATTGAAGAAAACTTATCTACGAACTTGAACCTAGCTTTTTGATAGAAAATTTGAATATGAAATTTCATTCGAAAAGTTATCGTGCTTCCACACAGACGAATCGACAGACAGACCGACTTATTTTTAGAAACTATGGTCCGTATTCCTACCTCTTGAAATCGCACTACTTCAGCAAAAATTTCAATAAAAGGAGATAGCGTTATATGATGCAACATGAGATGGTAAGAGAAAGTGCATCAATTTTTAGGAAGTAGCGCTATTTTAAGAGGTGAGAATATGGACCTATATCTTTTGGGTTCAGTGGAGTCTGAAACCAGAATTAATTCATTCTGAACAACAAATGGAAAGTTAAAAGTTAAAAATATATTCTTCTTCAACAAATCAAGGGTAGCGGATGGCTTGGCATTCCTATCACAATATACGAAATGCAGAAGCTAGACTATTTGCTGATAGAGCAGTGTACGTCTCCAGTAACCAATAAACCCAAGTAAAATTTTATAGTCGACCTTAAGATAAGATGGGTAGCAAGTAGTAGAACGGTATAAGCTTTCTCACCCAAATTTCGTCATAAAACATTTTTTAAATTTTAATTTGAATGATTTGCTTGCGGTTCATAGAATTTCGCGCCCCCTAGGAGTCTGCGCCCGTGGCAGGGGCACCTTCACCACGCCCTAGTTCCGGCTCTGCATACAAGTTACTAGGTTTTGTGATGCGTTCTGTTAAACCTTTCACGAACATTCACACAGCCATTTTGTTATACATCTCTATCGTTAGATCGCAGTTGAAATATGCTACAACAATATGGAATCCTCAGTACACGATACATAAGACTAGAATTGAATCCATTCAGAAAAAATTTATTTCCATGCTTTGTTATAAATTTAATGTTGTTTATACGAATAATAACGAAGTCCTACGTAATTTCAATCTGATAACTCTAGAAGAAAGAAGAGTAAATACAGATATGATTCTACTTTTTAAAATGATGAGTAATCTAATAAGCACGGAATTACTAATTGAAAACTTGAATTTCTGTGTCCCAATTAAGAACACAAGAAATATTAATCTATTTTACACTCCATCTATTAAATCTTACTTGTACAAAAACTTCCCATTTATTAGAATAATGAAAACATATAATAATCATTTTCAGCATTTAGACTTTTTCTGACTGAGCCTCAGTCATTTTAAGAAACATCTTACTGCTCACTGAATTAACATGTTTTATTCCGTCTTTCTTTTTTCTTTTTCTATCTTTTGCTTTTATGTCAATATTATAATTGCTACTATTATTATATGTTCATGTTCAGACACTTTGTATTTATCCGTGGAAGCTTTTTATTGGGCAACCGTTAGCTCCCCTTGAATATGTAAATAAATAAATGAATAAATAAATTTCAGTATCTTCAGTTCCACGATGATATGTTTTGCTCTCGTGGAAATTACGAATTATTTCAATTTTTTCATCTTCATCCGTTACATCTGTCAGGAGTTGTGTACATTCAGAGGCGGCTCTAGCCTACTTACCGCCGGGGTGCAAAGATATATGAATCGCCCCCCCCCTACCTTCTTCTATTCATCGTATTTCTCTTTCTTATAGATTTCAATTCCAATCCACAATCCATAAATTTAATCGCAATCCAGAATTTTAATTCCAATCCACAATTTCAATCCCAATCTACAATCTACAAATTTAATCTCAACCCACAATCCACAATCCATAATTTCAATTTCAAACCACAATTCACAATTTCAGTCCTAATCCACAATTTGAATCCCAATACACAATTCTTGAATCCAAACCCACAATTCACAGTTTTAATCCCAATCCCAATTAAACATCCACAAACACAATCCCAATCCAAAATACACAATTTCAATTCCAATCCCAATTCACAGCTCACAATTTCAATCACAATTTGAAATTCAAAAACCACAATTCACAATCTTAATCTCAATCCAAAACCCACAACCCCAATCCCAAACAAAAATCCACAATCCCAATCCTAATCAAAAATCCACAATCCTAGTCCCAATACCAATCCAAAATCCAGAAACTCAATCCTAATCGCAAATTCTACAACCCCAATCCCAATCGAAAATCCACAATCCCAATCCCAATCGAAAATCCACAATCCCAATCCCAATCAAAAATCCACAATCCCAATCCCAATTCCAATCCAAAATCCAAGATCCAGAAACCCAATCCCAATCCAAAATCCACAACCCCAATCCCAATTCCAATCCAAAATCCAGAAACTCAATCTCAATCGGAAATTATACAACCCCAATCCCAATAGAAAATCCACAATCCCAATCCCAATCAAAAATCCACAATCCCAATCCTAATTCCAACCCAAAATCCAAGATTCAGAAACCTAATCCCAATCCAAAATCCACAGTCCCAATCCCAATCGAAAATCCAAAATCCAGGAACACAATCCCAATCCAAAATCCAGAAACCCAATCAAAATCGCCAATTCTATAACCCCAATCCCAATCCCAATCAAAAATCCACAATCCCAATACCAATTCCAATCCAAAATCCAAGATCCAGAAACCCAATACCAATTCCAATCCAAAATCCAAGATTCAGAAACCCAATCCCAATCCAAAATCCACAGCCCCAATCTCAATCGGAAATCCAAAATCCAGAAGCCCATTCCCAATCCCTATCCAAAATCCACAACCCCAATCCCAATCGAAAATCCAAAATCCAGAAACCCAATCCCAATCCCAAATTCTACAACCCCAATCCCAATCGAAAGTTCACAATTCCAGTCCCAATCAAAAATCCACAATCCCAATCCTAATCTAAAATCTAAGATCCAGAAACCCAAACCCAATCCAAAATTCCTGATCAAAAATCCACAATTTTAATCCCAATCCCAATTCAAAACCCACAATTTCAATCCAAAATCCACAATCCACAATCTTAATCCCAATCCAAAACTTACGGCCACAATCCCAAACAAAAATTCATAATCCCAATCCCAATCAAAAATCCACGATCTCAATCTCAATCCCAATCCAAAATCCAAGATCCAGAAACCCAATCCCAATCCAGAATCCACAATCCCAATCCCAATCCTAATCCAAAGTCCAAGAACCAGGAACCCAATCCCAATCCAAAAGCCTAATCCCAATCCACAATCCCTGATCCAAAATCCGAAATTTTAATCCCAATCCAAATTAGAATGTTGGATTATGGATTGTGGATTGTTGATTGTAGATTAGCTCTAATAAAATATTTTGTTGAAGAAATTGGTCTTATTTTTGAAGAATTATGTTCGGGGCCCAACTGCCGCCTTCAAGAACATGGCGCCGGGGTGCCATGCACCCCTTGCACCCTCGCTGGATACGTCTCTGTGTACATTTAGTTAGGTTTATTTCTGAATTTTTAAAATAATTTTGTAGGACTAAACTGAGGGTTTCATACAGTTCACATTCGAAGTAAATGGGATATTTCACCGCAGGTGTGATACATTCCTTAACAAAATTAAACATTTCTTTTTCACAATTATTTTTTGAAAACTCTACCAAGAATCTTTGTTTCGTATTTTCATGTAATTTTGATATAATGACCGATTTCGGACTATGTTCTGTTTCTGTAATGATTATTTGATTTTTTCCATAGTTTACGGGACATTCTGCTATTGGGATGCCTATTATTAAATTCTCTTTAATGATCTATACATACTTTCAGAATTATATCATAATAAATAGACTTTTTTGATTTAAATTCTGTATATTTAATTTTATTTTTGACGTTTCGACTCTCTTATTTTTGTATCATTTTTTGTGATGAAGACTTTCGGTTAGAGAGTCGAAACGTCAAAAATAAAATTAAATATACAGAATTTAAATAAAAAAAGTCTATTTATTAGATTCTCTTTGTTGGAATGAATTGTAATGTTACTTTCACTAGGAGTCTCGTCATCGTCATTATTCTGGTCGCCTGTTTCTACCATTAATGATTGATTATCATTGTGTTTCTGTATTTTGTCTTCAAATTCCTTATTAAACTGCTCCAAGTATTCCATGAAGGAGTAGGGATTATCCGAGTCATTTACGTTTAGTTTAAATGTTTGTATATCCGGTAATTTAAAGACTGAGATAAGTATTTCAGTATAATTGAAAATATATTGAAGCATCAATTTTAATTCTGTCCAATTAATTTTGTCCAATCCACAACTGATTCTCGGTAAACTTAAATATTTTATATTAATTTTTATACAAAATGATTTTAAATTCAAAAGTGTGTAAAATATATCCTGTTTATCAGGTTTATCATGATAGCGCTCTTTTGTTATTAAATAAATGATATATCTAAATTTAGTTTTCGAATAAACTAAAAAAATTAAGCTTAGGATTTTGTGCTTTTAGTTTTTCTGTATTTTTATATTTTTCTTTGAATTGTTTCGCTATTCCGTCGTTCATGTGTAAATCTTTACTAACACAGTGAGCTAGAGAATCGGTTGGTGGAGCGTCGAATAAATTACCTTCTATCTCTAGTATATTATTGTTTGTAACAATATTCGTCAATTTTTATGTCGAGTATTGTTGGTATTGTGCTAATGGGGATTGCGATTCAGGTCTTTCAAATGAATTTTGAATTTTATCATTCATTTCGCAAGGAATGCGACTCAATGCATCCGCGTTCGTGTTGAGTTCATCTTTTTTATAAATAAACTCATAGTCAAATACTGCTAGTTTTAATCTCCAGCGGATCAATTTTTGACTACATTGCTTTTATGAAAATAACCATTGTGATGGTCTGTGATCCGTGTATATTTTGAATTTACGGCCGAAAATATAGGGTATAAAATACTGAGAGGACCAAACAATTGGCAAAAGCTCTTTTTCTATTGTGGAATAATTAGTTTCCGAATCATTAAATGTTCTGCTTCCATAAGCTACTGGAAGATCGTTGCCTATGTTACCTTGGGAAAGCACAGTTCCGATTGCACCGTTGCTTGCATCGCATGTTAAATTAAATTCCTTTGAAAAATCTGGATATTGTAGCAAAGGTTCATTGATTAATACATTTTTACATGTGTTAAAGCACTGAATGTAGTCGGAATTGTTTATGTCTATGGTCGCGTCTTTTTTCAGACATTTAGTAAGTAGTTTGGTTATTTTTGCGAAGTCTCTAATGAATTTTGTATAATAAGCCAGAAGACCTAAGAATCCTTTTATTTGTTTAACAGTCTTTGGAATAGAGTAATTTTGAATAGCTACGATTTTATCTGGGTTAGGACGAACGCCATTTGGAGTCACTATGTGATCGAGATATGCGACTTCCTCTTTTCAAAAACTCTGACTTATCTAACTGAATTTTGAAATAAGATTGTTATTGGCCGGTTTTATGAAAAGCAGAGTAATTTACTTACATAGTAAATAAAATTTATTCTATTAGATGACAGTCGATTATTTGACAGCAATAATTTTGTTGTCTTAAGAAAATACAAACTGATTAGAGTTTGTTTGATAAAATAAATTTACTTTAGGAGTAATTTTACTTGGTCTTTTATAAAAGCTGCCATAAGTCGATCGAAAACTAATTTTAAATTATTGATGTGTTCTTGAAGGCTTGTACTATATATTATGATGTAATCGAAATAGACCAAACATATTTCATATGTTAGACCACGTAAAATATGGTCCATGACTCTCTGAAAGGTCGCAGGTGCGCTTTTTAAGCCAAATGGCATACGAAGAAACTCGTAATGGCCATTTTCGGTATTAAAGGCGGTCTTTTGTATGTCCTCTTTGTCTATTTCAATCTGGTGGAAGCCAGATGCTAAGTCAAGTGTCGTGAAGTATTGATAGTGTCCTAATTTGTCAAAAAGGTCTGTTATGTTAGGTAAAGGGTATTTATCACCTATGGTTTTGTCATTTAATCTCCTGTAGTCTATAACGATTCGCCATTTTCTTTTACCAGAAGCGTCAAGCGTCTTGAGAACAATCCAAATGGGACTGGACCATGGCGAGTTGGATGGACGAATAATATTTTGATTTAATATTTCTGTATCTGCGAACGGACTTCCTCTTTATGTATTTGTGGATATTTATATGACTTTGTATATACAGGTACTTCATCAAATGTTTTGATATTATGCTTAATTTGATTTGTAGAAGATAATTTTTTATTTTCAAGATGGAATATATCAGAATATTTCTTTATTAAATTTAACATTTCAAATTTTTCCTCTGAATTCATATGATCAGTACGTATTTTGGAATGATTAAAATTATTAAAATATATTCAATTGTAACTGTGAAACTATTTAGAATAGCTCTATGGTCTATATTAATTGGATTATGAAAACAATGTATCTTTATTCTTGAGTAGGGAATATGGATGAAATTTGAATTTGGTTCAAATATTTTTATTTGCCGGACATTTGTACTGAACCATCATTTTGGTAATTGATATCTTTTCAATTGCTAAAAATCAATAAATAAAAGTGCAAATTTAGCGAGGAAAATTCAAAGATCTTAAACGCAATACCATTGGTTAAAGCGAAATGTGACGTCAAATACTATGCCAACAAGTGCGCACTGCTTTGTATGGCATTGCAGGCTTTTGATTAGAAAACATAGTAATAACGTGTGTGTTGTGAATTCATTTATTGTTTAAGTGTGATTTTAGCATCCTAGTGAGATCATAAATCATTCAAGACAGTGGTTTTGTGAAAGCACAATCGGATAATCTGTCAAGAATAGATCCATTCATGATGTCGTCTTATTTTCTTTCAAATCCAAATTTTACGTCCGCTAAAGTAAAAAAAGTGAACACTGCAGAGTAATTATTCAATAATAACACATTATGTACGCTATTTAATAAATACAATCCGAAATATGATGAGCAGTGAACATAGCCTATAATTTTTGTTTATTTTAAAAAACGAGCAAATGTTAAACGAAGCCGCATATATACACTGAATTTTATTGCTAAAACTAATCACATATAATGTTTTTAATGATCTTTTGAGTTCATTATGACAAGAACATCATTATTTACGTATTTTGTCTGGATTGGAAAAAACGCTTTATCAGGTACATTTCTGATAGTATTTTGCATTCAGGTACAATGCAATAGTTATAAACTGACTTTTGACCTTTTTGATTGCTAAAATAAGATGTGTGACAAATTATGCTTAGAAATCCATCACAGTTGCACAGTCCAGAGCCTTCTGCTCCCGTCAATAATTTTGAAGCCTACCAAAATTTATTTGCCTCTTGCACACCCTGTAAATTTCAAATTCAGTAATTCTGCTTAAACATACAACACCGCGTACCGTTAGTTCATCAGTCATCAACTATTTTGAATCCGTTTCAATATATCCCACATGTGGTGGAATGAGGTTAAGTTTTGGTAAGCACCTAAAATTAAAAGCAACCGATATTGTATGATCTGTTTTTATGTCTTGTGTCTTACCGTTAATAAAGTCTGAATGTAATCAACCGTTGTCCTGTGAATTATTATATTTTTTTTTGTTTGACGTTCTGCGTGACTTTTGACCATACACAAACTTGGGTATAAATAAGGCCTTCTGGCCGACTCAAGTCACTTCTTTTGTTAATTAGTTCTCCATGCCATCTTCCAAAGCTTATACTGTGTTTACCGTTCGACGTCCGTTCGAAGTTTTCGTGCTAAGTCCGTTAGTGCGTTTGTCAAGGCAAAGTTGTGAGTTTGATTGTTTTCTTTTGTTTTTTTCCAAGTCCGCAGAAGTAACTCAGTTTATTTTTTAATTGTTTTGCTGCTGTTGCATTCAGAATATTTTTGCTATTTTTGAACTTGAAATATTTTTGCAAAGTAAAACTTAGAGTCATTTTGTTCAACTTCCGCCGTCCGCTCCGCGATCGTTGGATTAGCGTAGAAGCACCGCTGACGAAGTCTTCGTGACTTCACAGCGTTTGATCGAATTAACGTGGAAGCACCGCTGACGAAGTCTTCGTGATGTCACAGCGTTTGATTGATTTAACATAGAAGCACCGCTGAAGAGGTCTTCGTGATCTCGCAGCGTTTGATCAAATTAACGTAGAAACACCGCTGACGAAGTCTTCGGGACGTCGCAGCGTTTGATTGATTTAACATAGAAGCACCGCTGAAGAAGTCTTCGTGATTTCGCAGCGTTTGATTGAATCAACGTAGAAGCACCGCTGACGAAGCCTTCGTGACTTCGCAGCGTTTGATTGATTTAACGTAGAAGCACCGCTGACGAAGTCTTCGTGATTTTCTAGCGTTTGATTATTTTAACGTAGAAGCACTGCTAGCGAAGTCATTACTGACTTCACTGTGTTTGAAAGACTCAACGTAGAGTCACTGTTGGAGGAGTCACCTGGTGACTTCACAGTATCGAACCGACTCAACGCAGAATCACTGCGAGGGAGCAAGTTTGGTTCCACCCGCATAGAACGAGTGGTAAAGTTGATCTACCGTTCGGGAAGTCGCTTCGCGATCCCAGGAATGTCGATTGTTTTGAGCAATCGCCGTATCGTCGTCGTTAACCTTCAGTTCAGCGATCTTAGTGCAAATCCCTGCAATATATGTATGTGTGCAACAGCTCTATTTTTGTGTGTAAATGAATCTCATAGTTATACTTACATCCTGAATATTATACCCAAAAACCCTTACTCTTTCCGCTGAGCTACTCAGCCGTCAATCGTTAGAAACTGCGTCACCGACCGCATTGGCGCCCGAGTATAGTTGGCAGATTGAACGGCGACGCCAGAATCAACCACCCCGTCATCAGCAAGATTATCATTACAAAATTGGCGCTCGAGCAGGGACTTTCTAGTACTGACCAGTCCGAACAAGGTCCTATCAGATATTCAGGATAAGTGATCCTGAGAGCGTTGTCCCCGACGTGGAGACTCTTGTTCGTACTATCTGGGTATACACCCTCCGCAAAGAAGAGCTGCAAAACCGTCTCCAAGAGCTGGGGTTGGCTAGTACAGGCACCGTGGAAGAGCTCCATAAGCAAATGGTGACGCTTATCCGTGCGTTGCCCAATCTGAACCTGAACGCAGCCGAAGGATGCCGAAGAACCAGTTGTAGCCCATACTGCACTACCGCTCGCGTCCGTTTGTGAGATTGTGCGCAAATGGAACACAATCTTTGACGGTAAAACCGACCCGACCTCTTTTCTAGAGCGTATCTCAGAGCTCCGAGAAAGTTACCGTATATCCGAGGGGCATCTGCTGTTCGCCCCACCAGAACTTATGCGCGGAGTCCCTCTTTAATGGCTCCGTAACAACCAAGAGGCGTGGGATTTCTGGTCTGACTTCTTGGACGACTTCCGTCTCGTCTACATCGGTTCCGATCACCTGCTGCACCTGGAGGAGGTCATGAATAACCGGAAGCAGAAGCCGGGCGAAAAGGACCGGGATTTCGTCACTGAAATGCGAACTGCGATGAGACGACATGAAGGGTATACGCCGGAGCGTGAGTTATTTGAAATTTATCAAAATTTGTTGCCTGAGTACCGGCAGCACATCCGGCGTCGTGACTTCACCAGCATCCGTGGGCTGCTCCAGGAGATGGAGAAGTTCGAACTCAAACCAGCCCCGGTGAGGCTGCACGCAACCGCTTCTCCCACCGTTCCCATAGCTCACTTCAACCAACCTCAAGCTACCGCTGCCAACATATGCTGGCGTTGCGGCCAGCATGGCCACTTCCGCTTCCAATGTAAAAATCCCCGGAAGACATACAAGCCCTGGTGGACACTGGGGCCACGTTCTCATACATTATTGCTGACCTTGCCGCAGCATTGACCAGCAGAGATGCGTCCATCCAATCATGGCACCGCCAGCCCACGCAGATGGCCGACGGCACCACCGTATGCACCCAGGTAACCTAGACAAGCGGCTGCCTCATCGCAGGCATTTGGAAGAGGATTTCGCTGCAGGTGCTTCCACAACTTATGCACCCCATCATCCTGGGTATGGACACGCTGTCCGCCTTGAGGGCTACCGTTCACACCTTCCAGAGGCTGATCACCATCGCCGCTCCGCCCGTAACAATCACTCAGATTACAGCTGCCCCAATTTTTCCGTCAACCAAGGGTCAGCTGAATCAGTTTCTGAGTGAAGAAGTACCTCACTTTCAGGGGATGAAAGGAGTAACGCCTAAAATCAAACATCACATTAAGCTTCGTGACCCACAGCCCATCAAGCAGCGCTACTTACCCTGCAATCCACGCATGCAGAAGATTGTGGACAAAGAGGTCGAAAAAATGCTGGTCATTGTAAACAAAAAAGATGGCAAGCCACGCTTTTGCATCGACTTCCGGCAACTAAACAAGGCCACTGAAAAAGACGCCTACTCGCTGATCTGCCTTATATCTTTGCCATATTGGACAAACTCCGACCTGCCAAATACTTCTCCACGATTGACCTGAAGAATGGATACTGGCGTGTGGCACTCACGGAGAAAAGCAAACCCCTCACTGATTTCATGGTCCCAGGAAAGGGCCTATACCAGTTCAAGGTCCTCCCCATCGGTTTATATGCGGCCCCGGCGATGTTCTTACGGCTGTTGGACTCTGTCATCGGTCCAGAGCTAGAACCACACACATTCGCTTATCAAGACGATATTGTGATCGCCAGCGCCACCTTAGGGGAGCACAAACACCACCTGCGCCAGCCTCCAAATTTATCCTGAAAAATGCCAGTTCGGCCTCCGTTCCATCAAATACTTGGGGCACGTCGTCACGAAACGAGGCATACAGGCGGACCCCGACAAAATCCAGGCCTTTTCCCAGATGCCGCTACCCAAGAATGTCCGAGAACTGCGCCAGCTACTAGGAGTGGCCTCCTAGTACCGCCCCTCCATCCAGCAGTTCTCCACCGTTGTCACTCCATGGACGCAGCTTCTACGGAAGAGACAAAAATGGAATTGGGGTCCAGACCAACAAAAAGCAATTCAGACGCTCCAGATAGCACTCACCTCCGCCCCGGCCTTGGAATGTCTCGACTTTACGCAACCATTCATTCTGCAAACCTACGCCTCCGACGCCGGTATCGGTGCTGCCCTCGTTCAGGGTAGTCTGAAGGAACCCTGAACGAAACTACTCCACCGTAGGGAAAGAATGCCTAGCCGTTGTCTGGGCAATCAAAAAGCTGTGAGGATACCTGGAAAGCTATCATTCCACGGTGTTCACCAAGCTCTTCGACACCTGAGGTCGCTGAAGAAGCCCACTGATCACCTAGCAGATATGTTAGGCCGTAAACCGCTATCTGCTGTGGACACCCTCGTCGTCGTTGACCAGGTAGTCAAATGTCCTTGGTAGTCAACTGTCCTTGGTATAATCGGATGCTGGCAGCAGTTCAACAGCACCCCCGAGACCACTCTGACTATCGCATCACCAACGGTCAGCTGTACAGGCGATCTTGAGATCCAGCTGACTTGTCTGAGATCGCACCAAGAATGGAAGTTATGCATCCCTCGAGGGCAGCGTCCGCAGCTGCTGAAGGAATACCATGATGACCCGACAGCTGGACACCTGGGGATAGCCAAAACCATCTCGAGGATGGCACTGCGTTATTATTGGCCAGGCATGTTCAGAGAAATTTCTACTTACGTGCGGTGCTGTGCTAGCTGCCAGCGATTCAAGGCCGACCAGCGAGGCCAAGCTGGACACATGGGCCCCCTAAAGTCCGCTCAGTCTCGAGACAACGTAGCCGCTGACATCATGGGGCCGTTACCTCGCATCGCCAAAGGACACCAGTACCTGATCGTGTTTCAGGACCTGATGACGAAATAAGTAGAGTGTCGTCCTCTCCGTCGTGCCACTGTAAGCACTGTCCTCAGCGCCCTCCGTGAGCTGGTGCTATGTCGACTCGGTTAACCCAAAACTCTCCTGACCGATGGTGGGACCGAATTTGACAATAGTGCCGTTCGTCAATTCCTTGAAGAGCACCAGGTCAAATAGAGGTTCACAAGCCCAAAGCTAACCCAGTGGAGAGGGTGAACACGATTCTGAAGCTGATTATTGTCTAGTTTTGCGAGGTCAGGCACCGTGATTGGGACCATTACATCCTGGAGGTCATGCTGGCACTGAACACGGGCCAACATTCGTCCACAGCCTACTCCACGGCCTACTTAAATCTGGGACGAGAAACGAAGCTACCCAGCAGCTTCACCGAGGCCACCAGCCACTTAAGCCGACCATATCCGCCAAGTGAAGGCCATGCAAGAGGCTAAAGAACTTGCAAGGCTCAACATCACCCAGACCGCAACCAAACAGAGCCAGCATTACAACCTCCGACGCCGGCTAGTGCAGTACCACCTGGGGGACCAAGTGATGAGGCGAGAACATCCACTGTCAGCAGCCGCGAAGGGGATCACTGTCAAATTATCCCCTAAATTTTTCGGTGCCTAGTCCATATCCAAATGTATTTCCTCCAATGTGTACAATCTTCGTGAAGCACGCGGCAAAATTTGTAAAAACATACACATTAAAGATTTGAAACCCGCTTTTACAGATGAGTTCGTACCTGAGAGGCCAGTCAGGGAAGAAGACAAAGACCGTACCGAAGGCACTGCTTGACGCATTCAAGGATACAGTGAAGCGTCCTCCGAGCCACCCTGCCAAGCAGACCAGCCGGTCGAAGATCAGGCCTGTCATCGGGGCCCTGCTGATGACCACCTGCCGGCCCGATAAGCGTCTGCAGAACCCTCTGCTATCGCTGCCTGAAAAGACATCGTGTACTCCACCGCCGCAGCCACAAGTGCCTCCTATCAACATGTTTCCGTTATTAGAGGCTAGCCCCAGGGCATAGGCTAGTGGCATCAGGAGCCGGAAGAGGACTCTACCGCGTTTAAACCTCCCCGAGCTCGCTCTCACTCCCAGGAGAGAGATCGCACTCCTTGCGTCGCCGATTCGGACTCCGGACCGGCCAACCACACCCCGCTCACCGCTGTGGGACCTGAAAGCCCTGCTCCAGACTTTTTCGACGTCACCGGTACCCTCGGAGGACGACTTTTCGCTGCCAGCCCTTCCGTTAACGCTGGGTAGGCAATTCTGGGTTAGGCAGAAGTCCAATTCGAGAAGTGATGTTTCTCTCGTCCGTTGGCCTCCAGCACATCCACTTGGTGTCGTGGGGATCCATCCCGTGGCAACATCGTCTAAACCGGCCGGCGCACCAACGGGTCCGGGGGAAGCCGTCAACCGTTGCACCTCCGCTGGCAACACCGACCGTGATCGAGTCGCCAGCGAGAAGGAAGCGGAAGAAGAGTCGCCAGCGAGAAGGAAGCGGAAGAAGAGTCGCCAGCGAGAAGGAAGCGGAAGAAGAGCCGCCGCCGGAACCGTGGGTATAGAAAGCCCAATCCAAAGAGGCCCAAATATACTCCCTGGTATAATCCATACGATTGGCATAAGCCCTGCAATCGATATTTTGAATATTAGTTTTGTCTACCAAGTCTACCGTTTGTTTGCTTTAGAAAAGTTTACCGTTTGTTTGTCTTCTGAAAAAAAATTCTTTACGTACTTTTTTGTGGAAAGTAAGGGAGGTGTATGACAAATTATGCTTCAAAATCCATCACAGTTGCACATCCCAGAGCCTTCTGCTACTGTCAATAATTTTGAAGCCTACCAAAATTTATTTGCCTCTTGCACACCCTGTGAATTTCCAATTCAGTAATTCTGCTTAAACATACAGCAACGCTTATCTTTAGTTATTCAGTCATCAACAGCTTTGAATCCGTTTCAATATATTCCACGTGAGGTGGAATGACGTTAAGTTTTGGTAAACACCTAAAATTAAAAGCAACCGATATTGTATGATCTATTTTTATGTCTTGTGTCTTACCGTTAATAAAGTCTGAATGTAATCAAGTGTTGTCCTGTAAATATGTTGTATATTGTATATTGTTTTGTTTGACGTTCTGCGTGACCTTTGACCATTCACAAACTAGATTCGACACTTGACAGCTTCTATATTACCGACCGATTAAAAAGTATTTAGGTCAATTTTAATTTTAAAGAAATAAAATCAGGAAAGGATGTATCTGACAGGAGAGTAATAGGAAATTTGTTATTGTAATGACATTTGTATTTGTAAAATTACTTCTTCTCTTTTATCTGTATGTCTTCTTTATATTACTGTTAGCGCTAATATGAGTTTTATTTGAAAACATATGAAGTAAGGTTTCATTCAAATTTGGGTATAAATAAGGCCTTCTGGCCGACTTAAGTTACTACTTTTGTAAGTTGGTTCTCCGAGCCATCTTCCAAAGTTTTCGTGCTAAGTCCGTTAGTGCGTTTGTCGAGGCAAAGTTGTAAGTTTGATTGTTTTCTTTTGATTTTTTTCCAAGTCCGTAGAAGAAACTTAATTTATTTTTCAATTGTTTTGCTGCTTTTGCATTTAGAATATTTTTGCTATTTTTGAACTTCAAATATTATTGCAAAGTTCAACTTAGAGTTTAACTTCCGCTGTCCGCTCCATGAACGTTGGATTGAAGTAGAAGCACCGCTGACGAAGTCTTCGTGATTTCGCAGCGTTTGATTGAATTAACGTAGAGGCACCGCTGACGAAGTCTTCGTGATGTCGCAGCGTTTAATTGATTTAACGTAGAAGCACCGCTGAAGAAGTCTTCGTGATTTCGCAGCGTTTGATTGAATCAACGTAGAAGCACCGCTGACGAACTCTTCGGGACGTCGCAGCGTTTGATTGATTTAACATAGAAGCACCGCTGAAGAAGTCTTCGTGATATCGCAGCGTTTGATTAAATCAACGTAGAAGCACCGCTGACGAAGTCTTAGTGATTTCGTAGCGTTTGATTATTTTAACGTAGAAGCACTGCTAGCGAAGTCATTACTGACTTCACTGTGTTTGAAATACTCAACGTAGAATCACTGTTGGAGGGGTCACCTGGTGACTTCACAGTATCTAACCGATTGAACGTAGAATCACTGCGAGGGAGCAAGTTTGGTTCCACCCACATAGAACGAGTAGTAAAGTTGATCCACCGTTCGGGAAGTCGCTTCGCGATTCCGCGAGTGTTGATTGTTTTGGGTAATCGCCGTATCGTCGTCGTCAAATCAGCTCAGCGATCTCAGTGCAAATCCCTGCAATATTTGTGTGTGTACAACAGCTCTATTTTTGTGTGTGTGTAAATCTCATAGTTATACTTACATCCTGAATATTATTCCCAAAAACACCCTGATCCTTTCCGCTGAGCTACTCAGCCGTCAACCGTTAAGAACTGCGTCATCGACCGCATTGGCGCCCGAGTATACCGTTGGCAGTTTGAACGGCGACGCCAGAATTAAACACCCCGCCATCAGCGAGATTATCGTTACAGTTGAGAACGAAAACACCTGTAGTAAACAATGGACTGTAATGTCACTGGACATGTTATTTGACGTTATCAATAGAGTGCGCGAAAATGGCGGCGTTTAAACAGCTCAAAATTATTCTCAATCTATCCATCTTTTATATAAATAAAAATCAATGTTTGGATGTTTGTACCTTATGCGTTCCGAAGCCATTGATCAGATTGTGATGAAACTGTGATAGAGTGTTCTAGGGACATACGAGACGGTTCGTGACACAAAAAATCTATGTATGAATGGGGTTTTTTTTTTTTAAATGGGTTCCCTGATTTGGTGGTAAGAATGTATGTTAATAATGACTCAATACACAAACAATTATATATTATTTTTACTTTATCAAAGTTATTACGAAAATTAGATTGATGTCAATATTATATAAAACGAAAAAGGTTATTTACACCATTCATAAATCAAGAACGGCTTGACCGATTTCTATGATCTTTTATTTTTTCGGATTTGTCTCCGTCCAGAATAGCAGAATAAGTATTAAAAAATCGGAAGGAGAAATATCATTCTCTCATACATTCTGAATAAAACAGATTTTCTGATGATATCATGAGAGCTTATTTATCGTATCCAGCTTATAAGATTTGTCCCAGAGTGGAACAAACAAAAGTAGCCGATAGGACCTGAAAATGGAGTTGGAAATATCAGGTCCTATTGGCTGCTTTTTTTCGCCATGCGAGCGAAACGAGCTTGGTCAAAAATAAATCACCATGCAAGCGAAGCGAGCATCGTCAACGTTAAAACGCCTTACTAGAGAAGCGAACTCGGTTAACGGTAAGCTGCAGTGCCAGCTAAGCAAGCTCAATCAACCGTAAACCACCGTACGAGCAAATCGAGCTCGGTCAACAGTGGACCGCTGTGCGAGCAAAACGAGCTCAAATAACTGTAAGCTGCCGTGTGAGCGAAGCGAGCTCGATGAATGCAAAGCTGCTGTGCGAGCGAAAAGAACTCTGTTTAACGGCAAGCTGCCAGGCGAGTAAAACAAGCTTGGTTGATTATGAGATACCGTGCGAGCGAAGTGAGCTCGGTCAACTGTAGAATGTCGTGCGAGCGGAGCGAGATTGATCAACGGTAGGATGCCGTGCGAGCGATGCGTGCTCAATCAACGTTAAGATGCCGTGCGAGCGTTGCAAACTCAGTACATGGAAAGCAGCCATGCGAACGAAGCGACGTCGTTCAACAGTAAATCGTCATATGAACGAAGCGAGTTTGGTAAACTTGGATTATTCCCAGCACATGCATATTCATTTCATTGTTATATTTTGGTTAAGTTCATATTCAAAAAGGCAAGTTATGTCCAATATAATAATCATTTCTATATGATCACTAGGATAAACATTTCATGTGAGACTCATATATTTAATGTATAATCTCTAATAAATTAACAAAAAAGAAAATAATATAAACTCAAAAGACATTCAGTGGAACTGCAAAGTCTCGGCCAAATACAAAAATCTCCTATTTCGATTGATTTCCGACTAAAGAAGATCTTTTCACAGTTTGACATGTCTTTATCATTTCCCGGTTAAAAGATTCTGGAATAAAAGATAGGCTCAAGAACCTTGCAATCTGAATTTATCAATTCTGTGGCGTTACGAAGTACGCCGGGTCAGCTAGTTTTAAATATTTTTTTAAACTTGATTACAGCACTTTTGAATATAATTTATATTTTTACTATGTTGTAACAATGTAAACAGTGAACTAATAGTTATTTACATAATTAGTTATAAAAAGTGCTATATTGTTTGACGAAACGTAATATTTGCCAAAACGAGCGGAGCGAGTTTTGCAAATTACGTGAGTCAAACAATATGGCTTTTCATGACGTATTCTTCACAAAATTTTATCTAATTCCATCAGAATAATTTTATCCATATTTTTGAATGATAATATCTCTAACGTTACATCAAAAAATTCAGATGACTGTGATTCATGACCATTTATTGTTACTACAGAAACAAGAGTGCACTGGAATAAACAAATATCGAAGTTTCACAAAACGTCAAAATAATTTTTAAAAATGTGCTCAAGCAGTAATATCCTGAGTGATATAGTACCCTTTGATAGCAAAGACTCTGCCAATGCTGCATACTGTGAATAATAAATCTTTCTTTTAATTGTACGCAGATTGATTAGCTCTGAAACATGGCCAGTTACGTAAAGTCAATACGTAACTACTTTATGCTACTTTACGCAACTGTTGCATGGCAGTTATGAAAAATGGGATGTTGTATAACATTAGAAATTGATGTAAAGTTTGACTTTTCAAAACGGAGTTAGATAAATATATAAAATAAATTAATCAATATATCCTATTAGGTAGAACAATCAAATCATTTGAAGTATCGATTAAAATATTAAGAAGAATTTTTTCTTTGGATTCAGTGATAAAATTTACTATTTATAGGTCATGCCAATCTATCAGTTTCGGCTCTACTTGAGCCGTCCTCAGGAATTCTACAAAAATTCAAATGAAAAAATGAAAATAGAATAAACTTACAAAAGCAATATACGGAAAACTTACGGATGAATACACATAAGATAGAACTAAAATTTTTGTAAAAAACATCGCTCAAAAGATGTTGACATGAAAATATAACGTAATAAAATTATACTAACAAATGTACAGCATATGAAATATGCGAAAAATATATCATTATGAATAGCTACTTTACACCTTAACATAAGTAAAAAATTGAGTAAAAGTTAAAGTTACACAAAATGGCGTGTTGTTACATAATGAACAATTGATATGTCAACTTAATATGGTAATATGAGTAAAAATGTAATCATGAAAACATGATGGATTAAAAAACACTGGAAAAATGCAAATATATAAAAAAGAGAATACTTATTAGTGATTAGATTGTTATAGGTAGTACTTAAGCAATAGTATCAGTTTTTAAATTTACATTATTATGGTCTGATTTCATATGTAAAATTTCCAAAGTTAAGCTTTTGTGTAAATTAATTTCATTGTCAATTATTTTAACGTCATCCAAATTGAAAAAATGTTCCATGGATTTGCAGTGTTCAACTAGTGCACAGTTTCCCTCTGTTCGTTTTTCTTTTTTGCAATTTCTCTTATGTACACTCATACGTATCTTCAAATATCTTTTGGATTGCCCAGTATATTGTGCAGGACAATCATTGCATGGAATTTTGTATATAATATTCGATCTGATATTTTTGTCTACTGTGTCCTTGAGCTTTGTAAACAAGTTGCCTACATCGTTTGAAAGCAATATTGACATTAAAATTATCAGCAAATAATTTTTGCAGTTGTCTGGCTACTCCATCTATATAATAATATACTGAGAGATCTAGAGGAAGAAAAATATCACATAAGAAATTCGCATGAATTCAGAGATTTCATCATTGGTTCCAAACTTGAAACTAACTACATCCTAATTAGTCTAGACGTAGTCTCCCTGTATACTGATATTCCTCTAGCACTAGTAATTGGTGCTCTGCAAATGAAGTGGGATACTATATGGTATATCTTCTAGAACAAATATGCCACAGGCTGAATTCACGGACCTCGTGAAATTCTATTTAAAAGGCTGCTATTTTCAAATTAACAATCAATAGTAGACAAAATATCAGATCGATTATTATACAAAATTCCATGCAATGATTGTCCTGCACAATATACTGGGCAATCCAGAAGATATTTGAAGATACGTATGAGTGTACATAAAAGAAATTGCAAAAAAGAAAAACGAACAGAGGGAAACTGTGCACTAGTTGAACACTGCAAATCCATGGAACATTTTTTCAATTTTGATGACGTTAGAATAATTGACAATGAAATTGATTTACACAAAAGCTTAACTTTGGAAATTTTACATATAAAATCAGACCATAATAATGTAAATTTAAAAACTGATACTATTGCTTAAGTACTACCTATAACAATCTAATCACTAATAAGTATTCTCTTTTTTATATATTTGCATTTTTCTAGTGTTTTTTAATCCATCATGTTTTCATGATTACATTTTTACTCATATTACCATATTAAGTTGACATATCAATTGTTCATTATGTAACAACACGCCATTTTGTGTAACTTTAATTTTTACTCAATTTTTTACTTATGTTAAGGTGTAAAGTAGCTATTCATAATGATATGTTTTTCGCATATTTCATATGCTGTACATTTGTTAGTATAATTTTATTACGTTATATTTTCATGTCAACATCTTTTGAGCGATGATTATTACAAAAATTTTAGTTCTATCTTATGTGTATTCATCCGTAAGTTTTCCGTATATTGCTTTTGTAAGTTTCTTTCATTTTCATTTTTTCATATCAATTTTTATAGAATTTCTGAGGTGGGCTCAAGTGGAGCCGAAACTGGTAGAGTAGCATGACCTATAAATAATAGATTTTATGACTGACTTCAAAGAAAAAATTTGTTTTCAACATCTATCCTACAATCAAGCAATATATATATTTTCTCATCAATTAGAATCTTCAATTTTTTTAAATTATCCATACCAAGTAACATGTCGAATTGATCGTGATAGTTGAAAAAATAATATTTTAGATTTCTGAAACGGGTCGCGAGTAATATGATTTCTATAGAATTTGAGCGCAATGCTGGGTTTAATGGACGATCTTGTACAGCCGGTATCTATGAGAACTTCGAAATTATTCTCTGGGAATAATATAAATAAGTGGGAGTTTACTTTGATTGATTGTTAAATTCATCAACTCAAAAGGGGATGAAAATTTTAGCTCTGCTCCGAGGCGTTTTGTTCTAAAAAATTATTCTCGTCATTCGGAATTTCCTCTGTACATTCGAATTCTGTTAACTGCATTTGTTCGAGATTACCAGCCATTTCGTAATCTGGATGAATAGTATTTTCTGAACAGTCAGATACATCTATATTATACAACTCTTCAAATTCAAAGTTAGATTTCTGTTGAAAGTTTTGATTCTGCATTACAGTTTCTACTCTAAGTCTTCTGAGTGGCATATTTTGTGTTGTATTTTGAGTAGATATACTCATTGGGGTTGGTCTTAGGGAATTATTGAATGGTTTTCTGTTTTGATTTCCAAATTGGTTTCTTTGTGCGTTCGGGTTAAAATTTGATTGTTTATTAAATGGATATTGGTTTTATTGCATGGGTTGCGGCCTACTAAATTGTGGTAGCGTGTATCTTGAGGTTGATTAAGTAAAGTTTTGTGTAAATAGTCTTTGAACATATTTTTGCGGTTTACTAGAATTATTGATTGTTTCCTGACTCTTCGTCATATTATTAAATTGAAAATCATTTGACAGCATACCCAATGCTTCATTAAAATTAGCAGGATTCTTAGCTCGCATTAATTGTCCTATCGGTTCTTTTAACTCTCTTAGCAAGATTCTTGAAGCGTAATTTTGGAAATATCTTATTAATGCATTTGCTTCGCCAGGAGCGGAATTAGTTTGAATAAATGATATTTGTAAATTTAAACACAGTATCTCTTTCGTTTTGCTTTAACTCTGTCATTTCAATACAAGGAGTATACCTATCGCGTTTATTCGCGTATTTACTTTTTAAAACGGTTTTCAAATTATGTCAAGTGTTTATAATACTACCAGATATGTTAACAGCTGCTTCTCCTTCAATTTTTGATCCAACAGTACTCATAAGATATTCATTTTGAAAGTCTACGGGATTTGTTGCAATATAAAATTTATTGACTAATTCTTCGCATATCTCTATGAATCTTGGTAATAATTCGCGGTCGTTGCGAAATTCTGGAATCATGTCCAGATATTCTCTTTTTAATTCATTTGCTATTGTGATATTTTTTGTTATATTTTGTAAAATGGGTTGTCTTAGAATAATTGGAATTGCTTAAGGAATTTGATTAATTTGATTACGATCTTCGCGATCGGAATCCGACTCAGAACTTGAACCTGAGTCTGAGCTTAAATAAAAATTACCTCTAAGTGACATAAGTAGTACTCACAGCAAAATTAGCAGCACCAGCTTCATTTGCCTTGAAGATGATGTCGGCTCATCGGCTGTCTGTGACTGTGCGTGGATCAGTGTTGCGTGTAACTCGATGTCTGATGTACATTCGTTCAGCAGGCTCCAGTGAACTGAATTATATTCGTTGACTCGTTGTGGCTAATCCTACAACGACTGCGCCAGTTAAATGCCGAGACTAAAAAAGTCGCTTTTTAATTTATTACTTGCTCAATTATGTGTTTACAATAAGAACTCTGAATCTAGACTAACTTAATTATACTACATTTCAAATAAGGAAAACTATATTACGTGACAATCTGTATTAAGCAAAAATGTGGGAATTATAAGAATTGAAATATGATAATGTTTATGTCAGCACAAAGTGGCACCATAACTTGTATATAATTGAAACTCATTTCTTTTGTTAAAAATTTTCATGATATGTGTTGAGAATTCCAGTTTAGTTGAATCAATAAGCTTTATTCCCTGGAATTACACCAGTGCATCGTTGGGAGTTAGCTGATCATTCCCCCACCGTAGTGAGTTCTAAGAACACTCCATCGCTGGACTCCTCCTGATAAAACACTAAAGATGGCAGGAGGTCACCGCTGACCCTGGAATTACACCAGTGCATCGTTGGGAGTTAGCTGATCGTCCCCCCACCGTAGTGAGTTCTAGGAACACTTCATCGCTTAACTCCTCCTGATAAAACACTAAAGATGGCAGGAGGTCACCGCTGGCCCTGGAATTACACCAGTGCATCGTTGGGAGCAACTCAGCTGATCGTTGCCTTACCGTAGTGGGTTCTAGGAACGCTCCATAACAAAGAATAAAGGAAAAGCGACACATCAGCTCAATCGCTTAATACTCAACATCATACTCAATAACAACAATAGCAATACTCAAATAACATAATATCTAGAATGGTCAACCATGGATAACTCACCGTGAATATCATTATAATATTCGGCACAAACACTGCAATAAAACACAACTATTCACTTAGAACGATGAAACGAGACTGACGAAACAGTTATTGAATAAGATTACTGATATGCATATTATGCTAACGTCATTATCTGCAATTAAATTATTGTTATTTAATACTTCAAGAAAAATCCCTAACAGTTCGGCTTTCCTGACATTCTTCTCGTCCTCGAGAAGCTAATTCTCCAAGCCGTAGATATCGGCATCAGAAGCTGCGATATCAGAATCGAAACTTGTTTTTCCTAACACTAAGGTTATACCATTTCATACATTCCACAGCTATGACGTTAAGATACTAAGCTTGTTGTCTCTGGGATGAATCAAAAACATCTCCGACTACTATCTGTTATTTGGCTCAACTCTCGTTGTAATGTATGGTTATGTAGATGGTGATAGTAACTTCTTACTTATTCCTTCTATCAGTCTCAATAAGAACAACTTTGCCTTCTATGTATTTCGTACCAACAACCCTCTGTTGATTATATCTCTCTTTTTGTTTTGACTGATTCTGTGCCAGTTAAACTGCTACTTCTTGACACATTTCCTGCATATCCCGTGTAGGCTATTGGACAACACTCATTTCTGCGTTCAAAATTACATCAGCTTATGATCTGGGTTGATAATCAACGAACAGCTCACTTGGTGTTTGCCTAGTAGCTATATTAACTATGTTGTTATTGATAATATTGAACGTTGTCCAGTTATTCATCCCAGTTTTTTCGTCTTTCATTGAAATTGCAAATGATATCAATGTCGTACTATTATATCTTTCACAATATCCATTTCCTCGTAGTGTTGCTACTGCATTCAGGACATGCTTGACTCTGTTTTGTTGGCTAAATATCACAGATCTCTTGGAGGTAGAAGCGATACTTCTATCAGTCATAATCTTTGTTTGTCAACTGCGCAATTTTTATTTATTCCTCCACAAATTATCGAGTTAGCTTATCAGTTCTAGATATTGTAGTATCTATTTGATGAACATTGACGGATATTCAAACCAATTTCACAGCCTCGGTTCTCTTTTGTCTTTGTCTCCCTCCATCATTATCTCCTTCAAATCCCAGATAATCAATTTTATTGTCAAAAACACAGACATTGCTACTGACTCAAGATTTTACTTATAAGAGCAAGTAACGCTTCCAATTTTTGCTTCTCTTTCTCAAAATTGCTTGCAAGGCGTAAAAGGTCATCTCGATAAACCATAGAATGGTGTTTTGGTAAGCTCCCAATTCGTTGTTCACCATTCTTGGAAAAATCGCTGGCGCATCAGCTTATCCGAACGGTGCTTCGTTCAATTCGTATTGTCCATCCGGTATTCCGAAGTATGTCCTATGATACTTTTCGTGAGAAATACTTGTTAATATTCAGAAGTCACGTCAAGTGATGTGAAATACTATTTTTCTCGTAAACGGTCAAACTGATCATCAATCCTAGGCAAGGGGACAGCTGAACCAAAGAACAGCTCTAGCTAAACCGCAGAATAACCTTCTCTCCACAGCGTAGCGTGAGAGTACACACAGATGAACAACACGACATAGATCCACTCACTGTGACCTAATTCAAATTCCAATATTGATATCCACTAAGATTGAGTTTTTCCTTCACGAATCTAAGTTTCTTCCTCAAAATCTTCTTTCCATTCATGGCATCTAGGTAGAACTTTGTCATGCTTCATTATCAAATTAGTAACCGCTAAATGCACTACCGGTGGGACGCAATGTATTTTTTTTTTCTCATACTTGGATCAGTAAAAAAATCGCCTCTTCTATCCAGATAGCAAATTATGTGCCCAACATATCCCGGCGGAATGACTGTAGATCCTATTGTTACCAGCACACACTTTTTGGTAGACTCTGGCAAGTCTGTTTCAGTCAACCAACTTGTTCCTTGTACAATTCACGTTCTAGTCACATCGTTATGAATCACAATCCTCCTATGTTTCGGTCAGGACTTTTCAATCATCATCTGAATGATTTGAGTGTTCTCGGACACGATGCAAGTAGAAGCTACAAGTTCAATCTCATCTATTTCTACTCTCTGATTATCCGCCATATCCAATGTTTCCACAGTTCCATTTCCAAATACTTGCTGAGCTCACCGTTGATTCTTATTGTACATCATTCCCAACCTCTTCCTTTCTGATCTCACCATTTATCATGTCATATCCATTCAGAAGTTAATTTCTTATAGCAATATTGCATCACCAGTTATACAATCCTTTCTGTTGGTGCCGTCATTTCTTGCAATAACTAGAAGTGATCCTTATATGATATGGAAGGATGTGAGTCTGCAAACCACCTCGCTCCACTTTCACACAGGAAGTGAATCTGGGAATCATCTTACTCCACATCCACACAGAATGTGAATCTGCAAACCACCTCGCTCCACATCCACACAGGATGTGAATCTGCGAATCAACTAGCTCCACATTTACACAGGATGTGAACCTGCGAAACACCTTGCCCCACATCCACACAGGATGTAAATCTGCAAACCATATCGCTCCACATCCACACAGGATGTGAATCTGCGAACCACTTCGCTCCACATCCACACAGGATGTGAATCTGCGAACCACTTTATTCAAAGTTTCAACAGTCCCATTTATGTGACATTCGAAGGTCCTCAATGCTTTTCAGCCATTCCTCAACGAACAATTAGCTATCTGATGGGTCCAAAATACGAATATTTCTCTACAGTCCAATCTTATGTGATTTGTTGTGAGGATACTTGAAGATTGCATTTGCTGCATACGCTAAATACTCTGTGTGACGCCTTAAACTTGGAGGTCTGACAAAAGGAGGAGAACTCAAATCGTCCGCAATATTTCTATCTGTCGAAATTTTGAACCGGTTATCCAGGTCGTTAATCCAGTTATACATAAACACGATTCTGAACCTAATTCTGATTCTGATCCCACTTCTGATAATTGTTAAGAATTCCAGTTTAGTTGAATCAATGAGCTTTATTCACAAAAGAAATGAAATACATACATATTGTTGCATAATAATGAGTCTGTAAACTATTACATTAAATAATATGTAGATCATAGAGTCTCCAAATCAAGATGTCCGAAGTTCAGGAAGTCTGTAAAAGAAAACAGAGATATGAGTAAATCATACTCAGTAAGGATCCATGACTGAAATAAAGAGCACTAATATAATCATTCTCGCAAGCGACCCTCAGAAAACAGGAGTTGGTATTAAGAACAGCTTTAAAAGAGGAAAAATACCTAACTCCACGCTGCCCGCAGGCATTTATGTGAAACTGAGCTCCGTTCTACGCTAAGCGTGAATCTGCGGAAAGACCTCGCTTCACATCCGGAGGATGTGAATCTGCGACACTTGCAAACTTTTGTGAAGTGATCTGCGAGGCCGTAGAAGAAAGAATTAAAGCCAAGTTGAAACTCAGTCTTCGCCTGTTCACTCAAAGATATGCAACCAAAACGCTGGGCACCTCCTGATTAAACACTAAAGATGGCAGGAGAGCACCGCTGGCCCTGGAATAACACCAGTGCATCGTTGGGAGTTAGCTGATCGTTCCCCCACCGTAGTGAGTTCTAGGAACACTCCATCGCTGGGCTCCTCCTGATAAAACACTAAAGATGGCAAGAGGTCACCGCTGGCCCTGGAATTACACCAGTGCATCGTTGGAAGCAACTTAGCTGATCGTTCCCTCACCGTAGTGAGTTCTAGGAACGCTCCATAACAAAGAATAAAGGAATAGCAACACATCAGCTCAATCGTTTAATACTCAACATCATACTCAATAACAACAATAGCAATACTCAAATAACATAGGCTGGTACCACAAGCTCTGTCTTTAGCTATACTAGCAGTGTTATTTTAAGAAGAGTTTATGGCAATATAAATATTTCAAGGTATTTTAATGGAAAATATTTGAATAAATTTTGTAGACATATGAATTTTCTGTAATTTGTATCTGAAGATTCTTTTCTAAAGTATTCGAGAAAACTTCAATTGCGTTAAAACACATCTTAACATAACGCTCTTAGTAGCGCCAAAAACAGAGCTCGTGGTACCAGCCATAATATCTAGAATGGTCAACCATGGATAACTCACCGTGAATATCATTATAATATTTGGCATAAACACTGCAATAAAACACAACTATTCACTTAGAACGATGAAACGAGACTGACGAAACAGTTATTGAATAAGATTACTGATATGCATGTTATGCTAACGTCACTATCTGCAATTAAATTATTGTTATTTAATACTTCAAGAAGAATCCCTAACATATGTTTGGACCTTGGAACTGTATGCGTTTGCAGAAATGGCTTATCGTCCTCATATGTTATATCAATTATTTGATTAATTCTTCTTTTCTTCTTTCACTTTAATAATTGTCAAGACTCATATCATTGATTCCTCTGTTTGAGGCTTTTCCTCAGACTTTGGGTGAATGCCAGAGGAATTTTGTCCATTTTCACTAAATGTGGAGCCCACGTTTTCACATCTAGTAATCTGTATATATTAAATTTTCAATTATCTAGATAATTGTCTTGTTTATTTTTGAATCATTTTTTCTGATGAAGACTTCTGGATAGAGAGTCGAAATGTCAAAAAATCAAAAGAAATATATAGAATTTATTACTATTTATCATAACAATTGATTGTTTATAACAATCTAGTAGGCAGCAGACGTCGAACCAGATGACATATTTATTGTAAACAAGAAATTAGTAGGAACATCAATTCAATACTATTGAAAGCAGAAAAAGCAGAGAATTATGGAGTATTTCACCGTGATATATTAATTAATTGATCACCGTGTGTGCGGTTACCAGTCATCAATATTTTTAGTACAAAGCAACACTTTTAAGTATATAGGAGAGTCTTTGAATTTTAAATGAATATTTCAGAGTAGTAGGTTACAGAACGTCAGCTCAGTGATACCTTTAGATATCAATAGGGAGCAAATTACTAGAATTATTCAAAATTTAAACACTATTTATCATAACAATCGATTATTTATAACAATCTAAGAGGCAGCAGATGTCAACTCAAATAACATATTTATTGTAAACAAGGAATTAGTAGAGACACTTATTAGGAATATTCAAAAGCAGATAAGGTAGAGAACTATGTAGTACTTGAAGAATAAATTGAAAGGTACTAACATATACATTGAAAATGATCTGACTTGGGATGAAGTGAGTATGGCGAGATCAGAAAAAGACAAAGGGAAAAGAGTTAAAATTGGATAATAAAAATTAATGATAAATAGGGAATTGTATATCTGGGACAAGGGAGAAAATGGGGTTACTTTGAAAGGGAAAGAGGTTGCCTTAAGAAACGGTTAGAAAATAAGGAATTAAAGGAAGAGGAGCCAATGAAGACGGACTAGCAATTGAACAGGATAATGAATATAGGAACATGGAACATCAAAAGTCTGAATGGAAGAGAGGAAGAGTTGAAAGATGAACTGGAGAAAACAGAAGTGAAAGTATTAGCTATCACAGAGACAAAAAAGAAAGGAAAAGGAACAATATGGATGAGAAATGACCAAAAATTATTATATAATGGAATTAGAGAAAATGTAAGAGCAAAAACGGGGGTAGATTTTATAATTGATGGAGAACTGGAACTGGATAGAGAACTGGAACGGTCACTGAAAGAATGGGAATGCGTGAGCGAAAGGATAATGACGGTTGAATTGGAAGAGAAAGATAACTTAACAGCAAATATAATGACAGTATATGGACCAAATGAGGACGAAACTAAGGCAAACAAAGATGAGTTCAGGGATATTCTACAGAGTGATCAATAATGATTGTCTGTCGCGTGACTGGCCAAAGTTCGCATCATGATCAAAACTATCTTCATGGAATTAAGAAAGTATGAATTTATTTATTTTGGTAACTACGTTACCGACATTTCAAGTACAGAGCGGCGTATATTTTGCATATTTCATGACGGATTTATCCATAATCTGATTCAAAAACCAAGTATAGTTCAATTATCGGATGAAAGCTGACTCCTTAATTATTTTACAGCAAAAACAGGAGACATTGAGAAATAAGAGTAGAATATTATAATAAAAAATAGACAGACAAGAAAGAAGTATCAAGATATCATAAAGGAATTAATATGCAATACACCACAACAAGAAACAATCAATGTGGAATAAATGTGGAATTACTTCAAAAATATAATAGAACAAGCAGCCAAAATAGCCTGTTGCACCGTCAGCGACGATAGCAAAAGGAAACGAACTCATTGGTGGAATGAAGAAGTCAAAGACAACAATTAAGAGAAGAGACTCCTGTGGAAGAAGAATTTAAGAACAGAGAACGATAGTGACTATGAAGAGTAGAAGAACTAAAGGATATTAGTGAAAGTAAGTGTTGAAAAAGCTGAAGTAAAAGTATGGGAAACATTTTGAGATATACTAGAACAAAATTTCAACGAAAACCAAATTTAGTTTTTCTGTGACAGACATTTTGGCTTGCTTTGTGGGGCCGCGGTTTTTATCCGTCGACATCCCGTTCGTATTAGTATTTTCAACTTCTTGTGGAGCTACTGACGAATCCCGCGCCCTGGTTATATCTGCAGCGGTACTTATTGCATGGTCGGTATTTTGCTCTCGTTACGGTTTGGGCACGTTTGCCGGCCATCGTTCTCGGATGCGACCACATGGGGAATAGTTCTTCTTCTCAAGAGTTATTTCTCATGCTAGTCTAATTTTTTCTGGCTTTTGAATCAACCCTTTAAATCAACCCTTTGAACTGATGAAATTCCAGGGAATGACCAGAGTGACACCTAAAACAAAACACCACATCAAACTCCGTGATCCAACACCTATGAAACCAAGGTACTTACCCCGCAACCCAAGAATGCAACAAGTGGTAAACGAAGAGATCGAAAAAATGCTGGCAGAGGGTGTCATTGAACCGTCTCAGAGCCCCTGGAGTTCCCCCGTGGTAATCGTGAAGAAGAAAGATGGCAAGCCACGGTTCTGCATAGATTTTCGTCGGCTGAACAGAGCAACCGAGAAGGATGCGTATCCTTTGCCATACATTTCGGCTATCCTCGACAAGTTAAGGGCCGCAAGTACTTCTCCACCCTTGATTTACGGAATGGTTATTGGCAGATGGCATTGACGGACGCCAGTAAACCATTGACGGCTTTCACAGTACCAGGCAAGGGCCTATACCAATTCAAGATCCTACCCTTTGGGTTGCACGCCGCACCAGCTACGTTCCAGCGGCTGCTTGATTCAGTCATCGGACCCAATTTGGATCCCTATGCGTTTGCATATCTAGATGACATTGTCATCGCCAGCGCCACTCTGGAGGATCATCAACGGCACCTCCAGATTGTACTACAACGACTCCGGGAGGCAAACTTGCGCATTAATCCAGAGAAGTGCCAATTCGGACTACGTTCAATCAAATACCTGGGGCACGTGATCACGGAAAAGGGTATCCAGGCTGACCCAGACAAAGTCCAGGCCATCCAAAAGATGTCCCTGGTACACGAGAATGACGGCCATCCAGGAGCAGCCACAAAACAACCCCGATTACCGTATTTCTGATGGGAAGCTTTACCGACGATTCTGGGACCCCACTGATCTCTCCGAGACAGAGCCACATCGCGAATGGAAGCGGTGCATTCCACGAGAGCAACGGACGACGGTGTTGACCGAGAACCATGATGATCCAACCGCTGGCCACCTGGTGATCGCCAAGACTATTCCCCGAACGGCACTCCGGTTTTACTGGCCGGGTATGTCTTAGGATATATCCGCCTACGTCCGTCGTTGCACCAGCTGCCAAAAGTTCAAAGCCGACCAGCAAGGACAAGCTGGCCACATGGGTCCTCCAAAGTCCAGTCAGCCGTGGGAGATAATCGCGGCTGACATCATGGGCCCGTTACTCCGTACCGCCAAAGGTCATCAATACCTAGTCGTCTTCCAGGACCTGGCCACCAAATGGGTCGAGTGCCATCCTCTGCGCCGTGCCACCGCTTCCACCGTCATCAACGCCCTACAAGCGACCGTTCTAAGCCGTTTCGGCTATCCTGGCACTCTGCTCACCGACAACGGTACCGAATTCGACAACAGAGCCGTTCGGCAGTTCCTACGGGAACACCACATCACGCAGAGGCTCACACCGCCACAAGCCAATCCAGTCGAAAGGGTGAATCGAGTCCTGAAACCAATGATAGCTCAGTTTTGTGGAAATCATCATCGAGACTGGGATAAATACTTACCCGAATTCATGCTGGCTATAAACAGCAGCCGCCACGCTTCAACAGGCTACTCTGCAGCGTACCTTAATTTCGGGAGAGAGCCACGGTTGCCAAGTAGCTTCGAGGAGATCGCTGGGGACGCTGAAGAGCTCGGTGCTGCTCCTACCGACCATCATCTGCGTGTGAAGGCTCTCCAAGAGGCCAGGGAACTGGCACGGCTGAACGTCAGCCAAGCTGCCACAAAACAAAGTCGCCACTACAATCTACGGCGTCGGGACGTACGGTTTCATCCTGGCGATCAGGTGATGCGACGGGAACATCCGCTCTCCGCAGCAGTTAAGGGTATCGCGGCAAAACTTTCCCCTAAATACTCCGGTCTCTGGACTATCCAAAAATGTCTCTCTCTCCTTCAACCTATAACCTTCGCAACGGGCACGGCCAAACTCTAAAACGCGTGCACGTAAAAGATTTGAAAACAGCTTATGTTATAGATGATGAACCGCAAGCAGAACGTACCATCTAGGCTGATCGAGGTCTTCCGGGAAGCTGCGAAGAGGCCACCAAGCCGTCCGAAAAAGCCAGGCCATGGGACGAAGATCCGTCCAGTCGTGGGGGCCCTGCTGATGACAGCCCGCCGGCCAGACGCGCGTGGGCAGAATCCTCCATCATCGCTGCCCATTGCTACGCCGTCTGTCATTCCGCCGAAGCCACAGGTGTCCCCCGCCAAGAAATCGATGCCGCTGCTGGAGCTCAGCCCCAGGGCAGGGGCTGGAGGCATGGAGGGCCTGATAACGAGTCCGCCTGTCCTACACCACTCGTCACCAGGACTCTTGAAGACTTCAGATCGGGCTGTTTCCTGGTCGTTGACACCCCCGACAACACCGACACGGCCTACTACCCCCCATACTCCGCTACTGGACCTGGCTGCTCTGTTCCAGACTCCGTCGCCGCCACGCCCCACCTTCGAGTTCCTGTCGCCGCTACCGGTCTGTCCACCGACCCCCGATTTTTACATGCCGGGTAGTGAGCAGAAAAAAAGGGTGGGGCACCGTCGTTATACTCGTCCGCCAGCAGTCAGGATCCCAGCCGCCATCGAGGGCATCACGCCCTCAACGACCCAGGAAACGCCACCACCGTCCGTACCGCAAAACCCAGTTGGCATCACACCACCGTCCGTCCAGCCAGCTGGGGTGTCAAAAGCGCTACCAGGCGCTGCTATGCGCTATGTGCGCCAGCCGGTGCCCCTTGAAGGAGGGGGAATTTGTTGGGCCAATGTTCCAATCCCCGCGGAAGACTACGTCGCCCGTAAACGGCTAAGCAACCGTCGCCGGCGCAATCAACGGCGAGCCGCACTCTGTCCCTATCAAATGTAGAAATAGTTAGGCTAAGCTTTTTTTGGTTGAATAAAATTTTCAAATAAGAATAAGTACCGTAATTATAGCCCTATGTTTCAACCTTAGTCATTACTTAATTCACCTGATCATCACTACAGTTCAACTCACTTAGCCTTTTTAAACCGTAATTCTGTTTCACCTGTTATCTTCACAATTTCATCCTGTTAGCTTCCTCAAGTTGCTCTAGTAATTTTACAACATCGTAAACCGATCAAAGTTCATTCCTGCAGAATAACAATTCGTATTACATCCGTATTAGGATAATAATCAACCCACCGCCGTGTAGAAGTTCTTCCGTTCCGTATGAAACCCCAGTCAAGGTTTCATTTGAATTTCTACAACATTAGTCAGTTGTGGTTAAATTGCAAATCCCGCATGGTAATATGGAATGCCTAATCTAGAGAATAATAATATTAGATAAGACCATAATATAGTTTAACATGAAATGTACTTACCGTTTAGCAATTATGTATAATATTTCTTTGTTTATTTTGAGAAGTTTTTGTTCTGCCTGTCAAAGCTACGTTTGTTTATCCTTTTGTTTACCTGCGTTTGTTGTTAGTTTAAATGTTTCAATGAAGAATTATAATATCAGTGGCAACCTAGCGAGTAATCAAAGAACTTTGATTTATGTTTAAATTTAAATAAAATATATTTAAGGAAAGAAGTGTTATGGAAACTATTTGTAAACGATTTATTACTGTACCAAATATGTATTTTATTTAACGGATGATTTTTACATGGACAAGGTTAAGTACAGTCTAAAAGTACTTAAGTGAACCTGTTGAGTAAGGATTCATTAAATTCGGGGTATAAATACAGCCCAAAATCAGACAGTAAAGCACTCTATTCTGAGACTTGAGCCCAGTGTATTATCCAGTGAAGTTAGAAGTTCAACCGAAGTCCAAACCGTACCGTAAGTGAACACCGTCCGTCTAAGTGACCCCCGTGACGTGGGTTACAAGAAACCCCTTTTTAGTGACCCCCGCAACGTGGGTTACAGGAAACTCCTTTCTGAGTGACCCCCGTGACGTGGGTTACAAGAAACCCCCTTTTTGGTGACCCCCGCGACGTGGGTTGCATGAAACCCCTTTTTTTAGTGACCCCCGCAACGTGGGTTACATGAAACTCCTTTCTGAGTGACCCCCGTGACGTGGGCTACGAGAAACTCCTTTTTTTGGTGAACCCCGCGACGTGGGTTGCACGAAACCCCTTTTTAGTGACCCCCGTGACGTAGGTTACAGGAAACCCCTTCTGGGTGGCGCCCGTAACGTGGGTTACTGGAATCCCGTTTGACCATACCGTATTCACTTGTCCTCGTTTTGCTGCCGTGGAAGTTGAATCATCCGTTTCGTTTTCAAACCGTTGTCTATGTGTTTTTGTGTGTTCAATAAATACTGTGTGTTTTCACTATACGTTTCAGTTTTTTTTGTCGACAAAACCCTTTCCCTTCCCACTAGCTATCCGGCACAAACATCGTCAAAGAGCTGCACCGCATTGGCGCCCGAGCATCACCGACCGACAGCAGCTCCAGCGAGACGCACCACCGAAAGTAGCGTCACATCATGCTTATACCGGATACTCAAAGGACCAAACTCGAGGACACATCCAGTAAACTCATATTTGTTGGATACGATGGGGATTCAGAGAATTATCGTTTGTTTGATCCGATGACGAAGAAGATCAAGATATCAAGAAACGTGATTCTTGACGAACACATAACGATAGATGAAAAGAAGAAGACAGTCCAAACTGTCATATCATCGGACCATCCTGAAGTTAACCACGCTGAAGAAGATCCTATTTGTGATGATCAGGCAGTCAAGATTCCTGAGGTAGAGCACCGACAAGATATGACTGAAGACATAAATCAAAGAAACGAAGAAGTTGCTCGAGATGAAAATGGAACAGCAGTTGATATTACCAGAGGCTATAACCTCTGGAGGAGAGATGACTTGAAGCGTCCAGGGAGTCGCAAACTTATTCAGAAGCCATAGAGAGCAGTGAGTCAATAGGGTGGTCTAAAGCGATCACAGAGGAACTTAATGCCCTGGAAAAGAATCAAACGTGGCAGCTTGTGAGAAGAACTGGCTATATGAGAGTCATCGGATGTAAATGGGTCTTCTCTATTGAAGATGCAACATCGAACAAGCCTAGATTCAAGGCCAGGCTCTGCGCCAAGGGTGGAAGGACTTGACTACGATAAGATCTTCTCACCTACTACATGATTTGACTCAATCAGAATCCTGTTGGCCACAGCAATTAAGAATGATTACAAAATCATTTAATCCGATGTACGCACGGTTTTCTACTTACTTGTACTAAATACAAGAAAATATTGGGAAACCGACAAAATTCATCTATCGAGATTTTGATGGAAATATCCGTTTTGAGCATCACTGAATCTATTTTGATTATTTTTGGCTTGATGCTGATACGTATGTTCGTGCGTGCGTGCGTTCGTGCGTGCGTACGTACGTTCGTAACTCGCAAATCTCAAAACTGGTTGAACGTATAATATTGAAATTTTGTATTTAGGACTGGTCTAAATAGGGTCTAGTTGTGCACCTCGCATTATGATTTCAATCGTCTGTACCGGAAGTGCAGTTTACTTGATACTTTTTTCGGATTTTCCTGATAAATCCAGAATAATCGACCGTGAGATGTTGAAATTCACTATTTGAACTTGACGTATCAGAATGGTTATCTGCTATTTTGGTATAAATCGGCTGAGAAGGAAGTGCACGTTATTTGGAACTTATTTCGAATTTTTAAGTTCCAATTGAGTATTTTAGATAATTGTAAGTGCGGATACCAGCCACCAATATTTTTATCATTGCAACACTTTTTCAATATCTGAGTTAGTTTATGAATTTCAATTGAATATAAATAGAGTGAAAATTATTGGAACTAATTTAATTTGAGACATTTCTCATCATGACAATCAAATATTTAGGATATTCTAACAGACAAGACATATTTATTTTAAAACTAGCTGCTATCCACCCGCTTCGCGGGCTATTATAAAATGTTACTAAACGTCAGCTAAGCGATACCATCAACCTACTATGGATAGTAAGTTACTAAACGTCACGTCAGCTCAGTGATACTTTTGCATCTTTCATATTGTTATAGTGTGTAGTTTTTGCAATACCTTTTTACTTACTTGTACTAAGTACAAGAAAGTATTGTGAAACCGACAAAATTCACATATCCAGATTTTGATGGAAATATCCGTTTTGAGCATCCTTGAATCCATTTTGACTATTTTTGGCTTGATGTCGGTACGTATGTTCGTGCGTGCGTTCGTTCGTGCGTTCGTAACTCGCAAATCTCAGAACTGGTTGAACGTATAATGTTGAAATTTTGTATTTAAGACTGGTATAGGGTCTAGTTGTACACCTCACATTACGGTCCCAATCGTCTGTACCGGAAGTGCACTTTACTTGAAACTTTTTTAAACTTTTTTCCATAAATATGGAATTATCAGCTATAGCATATTGAAATTTAGTGTTTGAACTTGAAGCATCGGCCAAACCGGAAATGCAGTTTATGGGTATAACAGACATTCAGAGTTTGCGGTATGAAACAACCAGTCTATTTGAAATGATAAGATGGGCAATGATAAATAATCTGTTGTCAATTTTTCAATTTTGTTTGATATTTTATCTAATTCCGTTTTGAAAAGTCAAATTTTACATCAATTTCTGACGTTATGAAACGTCCCATTTTTCATAACTGTCCTGCAACAGTTGCGTGAAGTAGTTACGTAATGACTTTACATAACTGGCCATGTTTCAGGGCTAATCAATTATACTTATCTGCGTACAATCAAAAAAATGATTTATTATTTACAATATGCAGCATTGGCAGAGTCTTTCATATCAAAGGGTACAATAGCACTCAGGATATCACTGCTTGAGTATATTTTTAAAAATTATTCTGACGCTTTGTGAAAATTCGATATTTGTTTATTCCAGTGCACTTTTGTTTCTGTAGTAAAAATAGATGGTCATGAATCACAGTCATCTGAATTTTGTGATGTAACGTGAGAGATGTGCTCATTCAAAAATATAGATAGAATTATTCTGACGGAATTAGATAAAATTTTGTACAGAATACGTTATGAAAAGCCATATTGTTTGACTCACGTAATTTGCAATACTCTCTGTGCTCGTTTTGGCAAATATTACGTTTCGTCAAACAATATGACACTTCTCATAACTAATTATGTAAATAACTATTACATGTCAAAATATTTCTCCCTGAATTTCATTTCGTTAGCATGATAAAAGCGATAAAATTGGATCAGAACATGCTTTTTCATACAAATTTAAAATTAATTTTCATCATGTTGGTCACACGGTCCAGCTTTAATTTCAGCATTATTGAACTCCAAATATACATACTTATCAAACCATTTGAAAGCATGAGAAACAAAATGAGGCACTGAAATCTACGACTATCTGACGGTCCAAAAGTACAAGGAAATATTGTGACACCGACAAAATTCACATACTGAGACTTTGATGGATATATCCGTTTTGAGCATCCCTGAATCCATTTTGACTATTTTTGGCTTAATGTCGATATGTATGTACGTATGTATGTGTGTATGTGCGTAACTCGCAAATCTTGGAGTTCGTCGAACGTTTAATACTGAAATTTTGTATAAAAGACTGGTATAGGATCTATGATCTTGATGTGCTCTTTGCATTATGGTTGCAATCGTCTGCACTGGAAGTGCACTTTACCTGATACTGTTTTTGAATTCCCCGTATAAATATAGAATGATTAGCCGTAGGATACTGGAATTCAGTATTTGAAATTACTGTAGCATCCAAATGATCATCTACTATTTTCGCTCCAATCGACTAAGCCGGAAGTGCACTTCAGGCTACAGACTTTTTTTATCAGTCGCAGAATATTGAGATTTCGTATTAAGCACTTTTATAGCATCTAGTTGTACACCTTGCGTTATGATTGTGATCGGCTAAGCCGGGAGTGCAGTTTACTCAAAACATTTTTAAATTTTCCGCATGAATCCAAAACGATTGAACGTAGAATATTAGAATACAGTATTCAAGATGATAGTACTGTCTAGATGCTCATATCCTATTTTCATTGAGATCGATTGAGTCGAAAGTGCACTATACTTGACGATCTTGGAATTTTGCGCATAAATTCAGAACTGTTAGTTGTAGAATCCTGGAAATCAGTATTCAGGAATGTTGTAGCATAAGAATGATGACATACTGTTTTCATAGCAACAGACTAGCCGTGGAATGATAAGAAGCTGTGTTTGATTATATATATATATATATATATATATATATATATATATATATATATATATATATATATATATATATATATATATATATCTATATATATATATATACTTGCTAAACGGTTGAAAAATTTGACCACCGTGCTCAAACGGTCTATGGCCCCGGTCCCAAGCCCGAATAAAGGAGGAGGGTTAGGCTAGGAGCTGCTACCAACCCCTTCTCGTAAAACAACCCTTGCTACGAGAGTTCAAAGAAAGAATCCTGGACGGAAACTTAGACGACGACTTGACGAGAAAAAGATCATTGCATAAACCTGGTGCATTGAAGATACTCACGGATATCCTAGACAAATATAAATCAGATATAATAGCACTCCAGGAAGAAAGGTGGCTAGGGAAGAAAATACTGGAAAGTAAAAAAATATACGATATACTACAGTTGCCACCCAGCAGAACTCATTTTCGGAGTTGAGTTCATAGTCAGTAGCAAAGTAGAACACCTAGTGATAGACTTCCAAGCTATCAATGAAAGACTATGCAAAATAAGAACTAAGGGCAATTCTGTTAATTACTCGATCGTCAATGTCCATGCTCCGATAGAGGAGGAATCAGACAAAGAGAAGGAATAATTTTACGAAAAATTGGAAAAAATTATATAGGAGTGCCCACGAAATGACATATAAATACTTTTTTTTTTTTTTTTTCTTTCCTTCCTGGCTTTATGTCCTTTTGGACATGCTTGCCATTTTCTCTTCTTCTATATAAGTGGTACTTTTCTTATATTTCTATTGCATCCTCAACAATAAACTTGTATAACGCCCAGCATACTTCCGATTTTGGGTCTGATGTCAATGTGAGAGTATTTATCGGTAGTGTATGATATTTTTTGATTATTTTTTCTTGTAAATTTTTTTGTGCCTTCAAATGATTGTTACAATTGAAAATTAGGTGGTTGATATCTCCTCTTTGTCCGCATTCACACGTATCTGATTGTATGATACCTAATTTGTGTAAATGTGCTCTATTTTTAGTATGCCCACATCTTATTCGAGCTATTATCGATATGAATTTTCTCGGCATTTGTTTGTTGAACCAGTGTTCTCTTTGTAGAATGGGATTATATTCTAGGAATGCTTTTCCTGTCGTCTCGCTTTTTTTCGTATACCACCGTTGCCACTCTTTGAGCATTCTATCCTTGAGAATGTTTATGGAGTCATAAGTTGTTAATTGTATGTTCATTTCTTGTCCTGTAAGATGTCCTTCGTTTGCTGCTTGATTTGCTATTTCATTGCCTCGTATACATATAAATACTATTAAGCGAATTAATTACCAAGATCGGTAAAGAAAATGAGTATGCACCAACTATCGGTAAACATAGTTCACATGAAGAAAACAACAATAACGGGATACGCCTAATACACCTTGCTGCCTCAATGAGCATGGTTATAGCTAGTACATTCTCTGAGCACAAAAACAAGAACATTAATAAAGGGACTAGAATAAGTCCAGATAGAAATACTGTGAACAAAATTGATCATCTGGCGATCGACGCAACGCACTCCAGCGACGTAATAGAAGCCCACACTAGACGCGGAGCAAGTATTGATTCGGACCATTACTCAGCCCAGTATAAGATAAGAGCAAGAATCTCGAAAGCAAAGAAAGAAAAAGGGAAGCAAGAAAAAACATACAATCAAGAGGCCCTCAAAAACCCTGAAACAGCTACAAACTTCAAGCAGATACTTAAAAAGAAGCTGCAAGACCAAATCATCAGCACAGAAGAAGACGCCGACAAATATTGGACCAAGTGCAGGAAAATACTAGATGGGACAGCAAAAAAAGTACTGGGAAAACAAGGGCAAAAGCAAAAAAAATTTGGAATGGTATGATGAAGAGTGCTCCCAAGCTACACAAATAAAAAACCAAGCATATCCAAGACTCCAGAGCAGAAAAACGAGACGAATAGAAGAATAGTACAAAAAACTAGGGAGAGCTGAGAAGCAAATTATGAAAAGAAAGAGAAAAGAACACGCATAATATCAACTACAGGGTCTGGAAAGACTTAACGGCCACAGAGAAATGGAAAACTTCTATAAAAATATAAACCAGAACAGAAAAGAATTGAAACTTAGATTAGCTATAGTTAGGAACAAAGAAAGAGAGCTCATCAGCGAACAAAATGAAATATTGGAAAGATGGGCAGAAAATTTCGAAGAGAGATTGAATATAATAGACACGGCAGAAATAATAAGGGAAATAGAAGGGCAAGAGAAATACGCAGAAGAAGATGAACGAGAAAAAGATGGCTTTCCAACAGAGGAAGAAGTTGCCAAGGCAATAAAAAGACTAAAAAATAACAAAGTGCCAGGTAAAGATGGTATACCATCAGAATTGTTAAAATGTGGTATGAAGACACTTAAAATCCATTTATGCAAGCTAGTAACACTCATCTGGAAATACGTGAAAATCTCGACGCATTGGAACATGGGTATAATAATACCTATACATAAAAAGAGAGACCGAACTACATGCGAGAATTACAGAGAAATTATTCTTCTAAATGTCATATAAAATACTAGCGTACATACTATATGAGCGATTACTAACATACTGTGAAACATAGTAAGCCAATATCAGAGTGGCTTTCGTAAAGGGAAATCGACCACCGATCAGATATTTCTTCTCAGGCAGGCACTAAAGAAGACTCACGAATACGGGATGACTACCCATCACCTATTTATAGACTTTAAAAGTGCTTACAATAGTTTAGATATAAGGTCGCTTCAAAACGCAATGAAAGATTTCAAAATACCCCCTTATCTGATACAATTAGTGAAACTAATCCTTGCAAACGTAGAATGCAAAGTCAAGGTCTAAAATGGTATATCAAGCCTTTCGAACACACACAGGACTGCGCCAGGAAGACAGTTTGTCTTGTCTGCTATTCAATATTACGCTGGAAGAAGCTATTAGAGAATCGGGGATAGTAATAGTCCAAGATCCCAGACCTGCCAGACGTTACTAATTTACTGAGAAACAAAATTTGTAGATTATAATAGTGTTAGTCGATACTTTGATCATACGCATATTTGCTAGTTTGTGCTGACGGCCAATTTTTAGATACAAGGTGCTATAGGTAGACATTACTCACTTTTCTCAAAGTCTGAGTGCTGATTTTTATGTATGTACTAGAGAATATTGTTGGAAATTGATAGATCAACACTGCCAGATATTTTTCATCGGCAGTAATTTTTGCTAAACGCTTCAAAGCTCACAAAAAGTAACGTAATCCTATTTATTGTCTGACTCCTAGTTTTTATGTTTGATGCTCAGAGAGCAATTTCAATACAGCCAGACCAAGGGGGAGTTGGATGGTCATAGATCTTGCGCTTTTATTCACAGCGATATTTTAATTATGTCTGCCAGATGTTTAGTCCATCCTACGATTGATCTGGTTGTTAATAAACAGTATTGAAATTATACCCTGAGTGTCATATATAAAAATTAGCACTCAGACTATAAGCAAGATTATGTTATTCTTTGCGAGCTTCAAGGAGGCTAGCAGAAATTATCGCTGATGGAAAGTATCTAGCAGTGTTGATTATCAATTTTTAACAATATTCTCTGAAACATACATAGAAATCAGCACTCAAGACTTTAAGAAGAGTGAGTAATGTCTTAACGTACCTCTAGCACCTCGTATCTATAGAGTGGCCGTCGGCACAAACTAACAAGTATGCATATGATCAAAGTACATACTAACACTACTTTACTCCACATATTTTGTTTCTCAGGAAACAAGTAACGTCTGGCGGGCCTAGATCTTGCTTTATAACTAGAGGCACCATCATAAACAGAAGTGTACAAATACTGGCGTACGCTGATGATATTGATGTAATAACACGAACAGAAAGAGACCTGATAGAAGCCTTTAAAACGCTGGAATCAGCAGCAAAGCGACAAGGACTGCAGGTTAACGTATCCAAAACAAAGTATATACAGGTTAGTAGCAACGCCCATGCTCTTCAACGTGACGACTTGTTAATAGAGTCATATATATTTGAAAGTGTAAGAGAGTTCATATATTTTGGATCCCAAGTTGATGAAAATAATTTGATAAGTGCAGAAATTAAGAGAAAAATATATATAGCTAACAGAGCATACTTTGGCCTAAGAAAACATTTCAAATTGTAATGTATTATTCAAAAATACTACGATAGTTGGCAACCCTGTACGTCGAGAAGAAGTGTAATAAATGACGGCGACACGTCTAGCTGTCTCATTAAAGTCAAGTCGTTCAAATCCATTTAATATTTAAATATTTATATACTAATGCCCGGTTGCATGAACATTAACTAGCTGAACAGTTCTTCAAAAATCTGACGTATATATATATATATATATATATATATATATATATATATATATATATATATATATATATATATATATATATATATATATATATATATATATATAACTTAACTATTTTACATCAACTACACATGTACTGATAAGATGAAATAAGATATAGTTCAAAGTCCGTGTGAACTGGCCAGAAGTGTTTAGGTCAGCAGGTTATTGACAGGTAACACCTCCATCCTTAAGAAGAAACTCTAGGGTGGAACAACCTGTGTTTCGTCGACGTCCCTTGGATTTCGATTGACTTGCTTTTTCTGTAACATTTTGTTTATAATTTTAACAATAAAATATAAAATAATTATTGTTGCGAAAATGGTGACGCAAATAATTGATCCTCTTGAATAATTCATATGGAGGTTGATTGGGTCGATTGGTAGCTCTTGAGCTTCTTGTAGTTGAATTTGATGTAGTTTATCCAGTGATAACTTGTCTAGCTTCAATTCTTCGATTTGTGCTATCGATGAATTTTGCATATTTATTTTCTCTAGGCTCAGTGGATGTCCGGGTATTGTCTTCATTTTATTTTGATAAACAAGAGAAAATGTTTTAAATGAACAATCTGGTGGAACAACAAATAGGTATGTTACTTTCAGTGAAGCGATTGTATTTTCTTTGCACATTGTTTGTACTCGTTGTAATTTTGGAAATATTCCGATATAATGTGCTTTATTGATTTCTAAGATGATTTGTTGAGTAATTTTGACTGGCACTTTTTGACAATTGATGGCCGTAGTTTCGGTTGATAGAATAGATGTTAAACATTCTTGGTTTTTGTGAAGAGGCAGCAAATTTGTTCTTTTACAAAGAAATTCGGTTTGTAAGTCGATACATTCTTCATTACTATATTGGTATGCATTGCTGCTAATTGATAGGTAGGTTGAGGGTGGAATGATAATTGATTGATTTTCGTTGGGAATTGAAAATAAATGATAATGGTCAAATATTTCTGGATGTACTAGAGGGAAATCTAGAGAAAACATAATTCTTTCGTTCATTGCATATACTTTAGTTTCAATGACATTGTAATATTTGAAAAGATCGTTGGTGTTGGAAAATAACAACTGTTTATGGTCATAAATTGGATATAACTCATTCACGACATCTTTCAATTCTTGATGAGAAATTATACTGTGATGTACAACTTTCGAACTAGCAAAAGTTACAGCGTTTTCTAAGTCAGATAGAAAACTTAATAGAGAATCAAGATTAAGCTTTATTTGTTCTAGGATTTCGTGAGTGTCCAAATAACATATGAAATTAAATTTTGTTTCATTCAATGTCCGAATTATTTCGTTCGTTTTATTCTCGATTGTATTTTGATTTTTAGTAATTAACGTGAGTGAACTATTAATATTAGACATTATGTTTTTTGAAAGAGAAATTTGTTTATTCAGTTTAGCAACAATTTTATTCTGATTTGTTTCTAATTCTAGAATATTGTTATGAATTTCTTTAGCGTCTTCATGATCCATATTACCAGTAATAAATTTTACAAGTGAACCTAAAGGGTTGATTAAACCTCGTTTTTGTCGTTTCTCATGATAAAATGATTCTATTTTGTAATTAACAATTTTTAATTCATATTCTAAATGTTTATAATAATTCTTGAGTGATTGAAAGAATTCTGAAGGGACTGAATTTATAACATCTTTCAAATTTAAATAATCATTATTTAATTGATTAATTTGATCTCTAATGGGAAGTAAATCAATATAATGTAAGAAAGTATGTGAGGCTGTTTGGATTTTTGCATGTCCTAATTTAAAAGGAAGGATTCCAGGATTACTTGCTAGGTTTTGTATTTGTACTTTTTGCGTCCTTGTCATGTGAAGGGTCACAAGTCTGTAACAATGGAGAACGTTTCACTAATTTATTTTCAAGAATTTTAAATTTCTTTTTCTTGCGTTCTATTTTATTTTTAAAACTATATGTTTTAAGTCTGGGTCTTTTGATATTAGAAAGATGGATGTCTTTTGATGTGTTGCCATGTTCTGGCTTTATTTCTGCTGTTTTCAGCTCAGGGTTGATTTTTTCAATTTGTTCAGGTTTAAATTTATTCTTTGTTTTACTTTGCTTTTGTTTATTCTTAATATAAATTGTCTTAGGAATGTCCGGTAATTCTTCACGTTTTTTATTAGCATATTCTATAGTTTTCTGTTTGTATGATTCGTTACTGTCTTTAATTTTGTTATATAATAGTTTAATTTTTTCTCTATGATTTGTAATATAATTGTTAACTAATTGCTTTTGTAATTCAATATCTAAAGGTGAGTTCACTTCTAAATGTCCTGAAATGATTTCACTGGGTTTCAATTTGGTAGCTGAGTGAATGGAATTGTTGTATGCTAAAAGTGCATAGTTGATTTTAATTTCTATCGGTTCTTTAGAATATACTTCTTGATTGTTTAGCAATCTTACATGTTCAATTAGAGTCGAATGGAATCTTTCGATTAAACCATTTGATTCGGGATGTTGGGAACTTATGAAATGCAAATTTACTTTGTGAACGTCTAGTAAATCTTTGATTAAAGAGTTTTTAAACTCAAGACCGTTATCCGATGTTCTTTGATCCGGTATGCCGTGATGTGTAAAATATTTGATAAGATTGTTCACGATTTCTATACTTTGTCCAGAATTTAATTTATAGGCTTGCGCATATCTTGAAAATGCGTCAATGATTGTGAGAAATTTTTATTTATCTAATGTGATAGTGTCAACATGTAAAATTTCAAAGGGTTTGGTTGGGGTAAGAGATATATTGAATTTTGGTTTTAACGGTACTCTGTCATATTTGGTCTTTAAACATATTTCGCATTCGTTGATATATGTTTGAATTGATTTACGCAAATTTGGCCAGTAATAACGCTTTTTTATTTGGTTTTCTGTTTCGTCAAGACCTCGATGGTTAGTCTTGCTTTCATGGTAGTTTTGGATTAATTCTTTTATTTCGTTTTGATCTTCCACGTCCAATAATTTTTGTGTATATCTGACAAAATAATAATTTACTCTCGGGACTATATATTCTTTTATAAGTTTAATAACGTCATGCGTAAAGTTATTCTTCGAAATTTCTACTATGAAACGTTGGGTGTTTTGGAATAATTTTACAATTTTTGGTTTCTTTGGATCAAAATTCACTTGTGATATTATTACTTGATTTTTTCCATAATTAACGGGTTTGTCAGAAATAGGTATGCCTATAATCGGATTTTCTCTGTTCGTATGAATAGTGTTATTATCAGATATATCTTCGTTCAGATTTTCGTTATCAGTTTCAACTATTAATGAGACATTATCTAAATTTTTACTACAATTACCTCTGTCAACGTTACTTAATTTTTTGTTAAACTCTTTCATATAATCAAATATTCTGCCTGAATCTTCAATTGTTTCGTTCGCGTTTATTTGAATTCTTGTTAAAGCGTCCGCGTTTTTGTTCTGTGAACTTTTTTTTGTAAATAATTTGGTAGTCATATTCCTCCAGCTTGAGGCGCCATCTGACAAGTTTGGAATTTGGTTCTTTGATGGAAAATAACCATTGTAATGGGCGATGATCTGTGTAAATATAAAATTTACGTCCAAACAAATATGGTCTGAAGTGTTTTACTGCCCATACTATTGCTAATAACTCCTTTTCGATAGTAGAGTATTTTGTTTCTGATTCATTAAGCGTGCGGCTTGCGTATGCTATTGGAAGATCGGATCCAACTTTTCCTTGTGATAAAACTGCGCCAATCGCGAAATTACTCGCATCGGTCGTTAAAATGAATGGTTTCTCGAAATCAGGGAATTGTAATATGGGTTCATTAGATAATAGATTTTTACAAGTATTAAAGCAGTTTACATAATCGGTATTTTGTGTGTCAATAATTGCATTTTTCTTTAAACATGATGTTAGAGGTTTAGTTAATTTTGCAAAATTTTCAATAAATTTTCTATAGTACCCTAATAATCCTAAAAATGCTTTTATCTCTTTACTTGTCTTTGGTAGGGGGTAGTTTTGAATAGATTTAATTTTTTCTGGATTAGGTTTGATTCCATCTGGTGTTATGATGTGTCCAAGGAAAATTACTTCTTGTTTTAGAAACTCAGATTTATCGAGTTGTATTTTAAGATTACTGTCGCGTAATTTCTGAAATATTTGTTTTAAATTTACTATATGTTCTTGAAGAGAAGCAGAGAATACAATTATGTCATCCATATATACAAAACAGGTTTTGTTTAGATGTTCTCTTAAAATGTTATCCATTATTCGCTGAAAGGTTGCCGGAGCATTTTTCAGGGCAAAAGGAAGTCTTAAAAATTCATAATGTCCGTTTTCAACATTAAATGCGGTCTTCTGTATATCGTCTTGATGCATTTCAATTTGATGAAAGCCACTGGCTAGATCTAATGTCGAAAAATATTGTGAACGTCCGAGTCTGTCTAGGATATCAGGAATATTAGGTATAGGATAGCGATCGTCAACAGTTTTTTCGTTTATCTTTCGATAATCGACAACTATACGCCATTTTTGTCTTCCCAAGGCATCTGCCTTTTTCGGTACGATCCAAATAGGACTTGCCCATGCTGAATCGCTTGGTCGTATTATTCCTTGTTCTAGCATATTATTAATTTGTCTTTCTACTTCCGGTTTGTGTATAAAAGGATATCTGTATGATTTTGTGTATACAGGAATCTCATCGCTAGTTATTATTCGGTGTTTAATTCTATTCGTAAATGTAAGTGAAGAATTTTCGCGATAAAAAATATCTGAAAATGATTTTACTAATTTTTCAATTTGATTTTTCTCTTCGAAATTCATATGTTCGGTCCGAATTAATTTAGTAATATCGGATTTATCAACAATCTTGGTGTTTTCGTTATTATCGTAATAAATCATAGCATTGAATAATTCAAATCCTTCGTTTTGGAACGAATTTACTTTAATGGGTTCATACAAATATATTTCTTGAAATTTGTTCGTACTGTTGTAAACGTCAACAGGTGCATAACCATTACAACAATTTGTAACACATTCTCTGATAAAGCAATTGGAAATTTTTGTTTGTGGAATAATTATGTCTCCGTTACTAACATTGACAGGAATTTTAACTGTCTCCAAAGTACATGGTTCTATTCGTGCAAAAAATAATAATTTATTTTTAGTTTCATAATGGGATAGATTTAAATTTGTATTTGGTGTTTTTAATACTGAATTTTTCAAATCTAAATGAACATTGAGATCTTTAAGAGTGTCATAGCCAATTAAACCGTCGAAAAAATGATGAAATTTGAATAAATGAAACTTCATATTTTTATTAACGTTAAATTCAGGAAATGCGGGTATTTCTTTTTGTTGTTTGAAATATTGAAGAGATAGTAAAATTTTCTTTTCTGATGGAATTTTTGAAATATTTCTCGGCTATATCTGGGTTTAAAAATGATTTTGTCGCTCCTGTGTCGATTAATAATTTTAAGGGTGGATTTGAAATTTTAATGAACGGCAAATCTTTTTTATCGTATATTGAATGTAACTCTATGTTTGGTTCGTTGTTTGACTTGTCTCGCGAAAATTTTGCTCGTCTTCGAGTGACTGAGTTTCAAAATCATCTTCTGAGTCGCCATTCTGTGGATTATAATCGGTTTCGTCAATTTCTTGATTTTCGTAAGAATATTCGCTATTTTCATAAAATTGCGTGGGGTGTTCTACGTTATATATTTCTTCTACAGCGTGATTCTGTGTTTGGCGGTTTTGAAATTTATTCATTCCGGAATTAGGTTTCGAAAATGTTCCATGCGATACTCCGCTCATGGGGACAGGTTTTGGTTGAATAGGACGATTGGCAGAGCCTTGAGGTCTCCAAACGTTTGTTGCGTTAGGTTTGGAATGATTTCCAAACACTTGTTGGTTAGTTAAAAATCTTTGAGGCTGTTGCATTGGTCGGGGTTGCAAGTTAATGGGGTTGCTTGGGAATCGGGAATAATTATTATAATATTGTGGTGGTGGAGGTCTAAAATATTGTTGTCTTTGAAAATGTGAATTTACATTTGGTTTTGGAACATGAATTCTGTTTTTATCAAAATTAGGTTTTTGTAAATGTCTAATATTATTTTCTGATATTATGTATTGTCTAGCTTCTGCAAGACTATTTGGTTTCATAGCGCGAATAGTTGAACCTAGGGGTTCTTTTAAACCAGCTAAAAACATTTTCAAAGCATGTGTATTATAAAAATTCTTTTTGACCGTCTTGATTCCTTCGCTTGCTTCGTGAATTTCAATAAAATTGTGTAAAGCACTTAAATTTGACATTACTCTAGTATAAAATTGTAAAGAATTCTCGTTATCTTTTTGACGTAATTGATCTAAATCGAACAATAAGCCATTTTCGTCTCGTTGGTCTCCAAAGTGAGCAACCAACGCATCTTTTACTGTTTTCCAGTCTTTTGAAATGCACGTAGTATGAACTTCGCGTGCGGGACCAATTAATTTTGCATAAATACCATATATTACTGTGATATTTTGAACACAATGAATATTTTCTGGACTTGGATCCCAATAAGTAGTTATTAAAGCATTTGCAATATCTAAAAATGCTGATAATTCTGTTGCATTACCATCAAATCTAGGAACTATTTCTAATAATTTAGCTTCAAATTTAGGAGGTGCCATATCTGAACAGCTATTGTTTTCTACAGCAACTATTTCTTCGTTAATATTTAAAATAGAAAATATTGAACTTAAATCTGTTTCTGGTATTGAATCTCTATATTCTAAATTTTGCTCGTTTTCACTATTATCCTCGATGGAAATTGATGAACGCGAGGAGTCTGACATAAAAATGAAACAAAGGAAAGCAACTTACAATACCAATGTAGCAATCTTCATCACAAATGGATTGTCCTCGATGGATGCCCTTTTGGATGACTGCTTGATGCCGATAGATTGATACACGATGATAATCTCTCGGAATCGGAAGATTCTTCTTCTGAATGAACAGTGGATACTGACGGATTATTCTCGATGAATCTCCTCTCAGAATCCTACCGACTGCGCCAATTAATTTGTTGATCTTCGTAAATAAGTTTTTAAAAACTTTATTTAGTTATTACAATGGATGTTTATTGCTTTGCATTCATGTACAGACTGAATATTACTTAAACTTAACTATTTTACATCAACTACACATGTACTGATAAGATGAAATATGATATAGTTCAAAGTCCGTGTGAACTGGCCAGAAGTGTTTAGGTCAGCAGGTTATTGACAGGTAACATATATATATATATATATATATATATATATATATATATATATATATATATATATATATATATATATATATATATATATATATATATATATATATATATATATATTCATCCACAAGGCTATCCGACGGCCATACATTGTCATATTGCCATCATTTCTTTCTCATTACTAACACTGTTAAAGTGTTCTACGATGAGATATAAGATGATCCAAGAAAATTAGTCGATTGTGTGCCGAAAAAATTTTCTGTATATTTCTAGTTCACTGAAATTCCGTCTCTGTTAGCGGCGCTGTTCAACGTATAGATTTTGGGTATACTCTCTCAACATGTTACTGACTACCCGACAACCATTCACTTGGCAACATTGAAATCACATTCGAATTATAAGCATGTATAATCTCAGTGAATTTTCAACTGTAAAACGTACATCTAGTGTCACGAAAATGACAGCAAAATCTTATTCCCGTTTGTTTCCTCCTGAGTATGAAAAGTAAATAATCACGTAGCTCATCCCATACAATAAAACTATCAAAACATATTCAGTTTATAAAAAATTTCTAGTCTAGGATACGCATGATGATGGAAAAAAGATACTACTGACGTTGCAGTCTGTGAATGGAATATAGTCTTTTCTTAACGTTCGACCCGTCCGAAGTCATCTTCAGAAAGAAATAGTTTAAATTACAAAATGTAATAAATACATATAACAATGGAATGGTAAATCAATTACAGCACAATATAAATTAGTAAATACCCCAATTGTTTAGACCTCTGCAGTAGCCATTACTATTTTATATTATGCTATTGTTTACTAACAGTTTAACAGATCTAAAATGCATGTATGAAATAAATGATAATTCAAGTTATAGGTACACAAAAAAGATAATACTCAATACTTGGAGATTTTATGCCATTTTTGTGTGATTATTACGCAATTGCATTTTTACAATATTTCAAATCTTGACTAGTTTCCTCCTGAAGATGTCCCTGGGCGAATCAAATGTATCAAGAAAATAAAACTTCCAGAATTCGACTGCAGCTCCAGAAGTTTATTCCATCTTCATCCTGATTGATATCAAAATATCATCATCACATATCTTCCTGAAAACTTTTTGGTGGAAAAATTATAAATTGCGATGGTTTGTCGCATTTATACTGATAATGAAGCCTTTATCTTGAAATTCCATACACAATCAGAGAGTATTTTAATAGAACATTGAATATAAGAAATTCTAGAAATCGAATTATTCTGCAAATTAGACACAACATCGCGGTTCGGAAAACAAATATCACATCAATAATTATAATGCGTTTAAGTATGGGAGGGACTGTATATAGATGAACTCATAGTTTTAATTCAGGGAAATTATATGAAAATCATTCTAATGCCATTAATTAAGGTGTTTTCTATGTGACAATTGATATATTGTCATTGACAATGCGTTTATTGTTGAACAACGCCTCAATCAATGGCATTAGGCGTAGATGTGGCCCCAGCATAGCTGAACAGGCCCTGGAAACTCATATGAGGGTTGCTGGACCTACGTTTCTAGTATTTGGTCCTAACAAGAGATGTCGACACTGCTAAAATTTTTGTTGTTTTGTACGTCACGTGACCCTTGACGTCATGTGGCCTTGTTCGTCGTGTCTGACATGTCTGCACAGCATGTCTGCCATTCCGTTCGAATCGTTTATTGTGTCAATATCGTGTTTTATATTGGATTGCTCAGTTTTGTTTCGTTGAAGTACATATTTCATTACTTTTTCATTTGCAATTGTGTATTATTGTTGCCTTTTGGTGTATAAAATCTGGATTTTTCAATTCAAGCAATAATGCCAGTTACAAAAAAAATGTGTTGCATCGTGGGATGCCAGACCACTGGTAAGTACTTCCAATAATAGAGAAATTGGAGTTTCATATTGTGATGCAGATTTATGAACAAATCTGTGAGTAGTGTAGTTCTAGAATTATTAATCTGGTGGCAGAAAAAACTAAAATTTTGCTTGAAATATGTACAGATTTGTTCAGAATTGCACCATGATACTGATTTTGAATATTAAGTTTCACTGTTATTGTTTTCTGTAAAGGTGTGTCCCATCATCACTTTCCTAATCCTGATAAAGATTTGGAACGTTTCAATAAATGGCTGGGTATTTTTGATATGGGGGAATTACGTTCAATGGATGAGCTCAAGGTGTACAATAATAAACGTGTATGCTCTGTCCATTTTGATGCTAAATACAAGAGCATTGGAAATCCAAGACTACACTAAAATGCATTGCCCTCTCTCAATCCATCAGGTATTTTTGTACAATTATTTTTGACTTGATGATAGTCCGAGGTGCAGTATATATTTAAGAACAAAGAATGAGCTACAACAAATATTTTTATGTATTTCAGAAACTCCACGTTCACCCGTGACTAGTCCAGTTCATTTAATTTCATGTTCGCAGCAGATGGAAGGAGCAGGTACTCTGGTATATGAATATAATATATAGAAGCAGAGCACCCAAGCGCCAGCCATTACGAAGGCGTCTTATCGGAAGAAAGGCTGTCGTTGAATCCAAAGAATTGATTTCAATTTAGTATAATTAATTTATAATATTTATTCTGATTTGTTCTTATTGCTTCAATGTACGTCTCTGTAAGAAACGGGTGAATTATCATATTTATATATCTGAAATGATTGTGACAATAACGATGAAGAATGTTTCGAAAATGAATTGGAATGCTGTTGTTGGAAGTAGGGAATTGATTTTAAATTGACATAATTGATTTGTAATATTCATTCTAATTTGATCTTATTGTTTCAATGTACGTCTCTGTAAGAAGAAGCCGAATTATCATATCTTCATGTCCGAATTATTGTTGGCAGCAATGGTAAAGATTGTTCCGAAAATGAATTGTAAATGTTATCGGATTCAAAGAATTAGTTTTCAATTGAAAGAATTCATGTATAATATTCATTCTGATTTGTTCTTGATGTTTCAATGTACGTCACTGTAAGACAAGGATAAATTATTATGTATTTATTTTTGAAATGATTCTTAAAGGATAGCGATAGAAGATGCTCCGAACATGCCTTCTAAATCTTGTGTAGTCATCATAAAAATGTAAAATACACTTGAAAAAAAAAACAATCAGAATCATTTGTACTGTGTATCTAATAAATATTGATTATTAACTGTTTCTATTATTGTTCTTATATGAATTGTACGAATTTTTTTGAATTATGTGAAATATGGAAAAATGTATCCATATTTCACATTATCTTCAAAAAAATTCTACAAGTTATAAATAATTATTTCAAAATTCAAATAAATACCGCCTATCAATTCAAATCGGCGTTAGTTGTTGGTCCTATCACGAGATGGCGTGAAAAGACTATTCCAGCTCATAACATTGCAGTTTCTCGTCTATAGTATATAGGTAGTCTGTGTAGCTGAACTAGTAAACTTCTATAAAGCTTTTATTAAAACGTATCACATCATTTCATTCACAGTGTTGATAATGACATGAGGCGTTAAGCGACAGGTCGGATGGCGGTCTGATTCGACACATCAAATGAGTCAAGCGAGTTACTTATTGCAATGTTGTGACCACATTAGCATTTGTCTCTGTCATAGTCAATTTTGAATTCGCGTATTATAAAATGTATAGTTTTATTTTTGGTGGAGATAGTATAATCAACGGTAATATACCGATAGAGAGGTGTATTATCGATATACCGAAGAATTTCATGAAAATACTTTTTGTCTTTTGGGTAATAATATCGTTGATTATAAATCTCCAAATTTGCCGAGTAAAAAATTACCCAAGACAAAAAGTGTTTGAGTTAAATTCAAGGTATATGCGATAATACACCGAATCTTGAGGTGTATTTGCAAGGATTATTTCACAAATCATAAAATTCAATAATTGTTATATTTTTTATTATTTTTCAAAAAGCTACTGTGGTATATCGAGTTAGGAGAAAATATAATCGCGATATACGTCGTTACCATGCAAAATCCTTTGATTTCATTGGTTGTTGCTAAGGTGTGTGATATAATCACAAAAAAATGTAAAATAGAGAGGTGTGACTAGAGAGCCAAATTCTTGGATGTGTTTCAAAAGTAGCTTTGTTCATGGGTTAGCGCTCGGGGTCGTATTCCATCTGCGCCAGTGAAAATCTCTTAATCCGGTCATTTATTCAATCCTACCCAAAAATATAGACATTTAGGCCAAACGACGGCCACTGCACTGCAGGGCTCTAGGAAAGGCTTTATTAGGTTTCAATAATACTTAGATTACATCTTCATTTTATTTGATAAGAGAATAAATTATAACACTCGCCTATGTGGCATGAGAGTTTTTGCAATAGATTTCGAGAATAATTTATTTGAAAAAAATTAATAGACCATATGTTTGCAAAAATAAAATAAGCATATCTAAGTTAAATTATTAATATACAACAATGTGAAGACAGAGCATGAGGTATTTCATTCGTGGAGTGATTATAACTCAACAGAAAGCTAATTCAAAATAAAACAATGAGTTGCACATTCACAGAAAGTCATTACATAATAAATTATCAATAGTTGAGAATAAGGTGTGTAGATTAAAATAAAGATAAGAAAAAATCCTTACCGTACATATTCTGCTTGTACTGGAAACTAATCCTTTGGCGCAGTTGGTCATTTTCATTTTTACCTATTTTTAAGTGTTGGCGCAGATGTCCAATATGATAAGAAATTTATACTTGGACTGGCTCAGTTGGCAATCGTCCGCGCTCTGCCTGCCAATTTAGTAACCACTCAATTTGACGCAGAATCTAAAATTCAGTAATTTTTGTCAAAATATAAATGAAAAGCAGCTTGTGCCGACTTCGCGTGGATGGTTATTCATTATTATTCAACATTTTTGTTCAAAGCTTTGGAGCAAAGTTGAATGATATAAGTTAATTATGGAAAATAATACTACATTTGATGATTGAGTAACACAATGATAATTAAAATATAACTTCAACTGTCATAATCTGTTGAGTAGTACGTAGATCTATGCATAAATTGCAACATCGGTATTTAATAAAATAAATTGCGGGAGATAAAAAATTATATTGCAGTGCATGCAATGCGAGGAGTTTTATTGGTAATTTTTTTACATCTTGGGTTACATTATTGGATTTTTCCTTCCTTTTTTGAAAGTGAATTATAGTCCATGTTACAAAGTAATAATATAGGACTCTACTGGTGGAATAGTTTTTAAAATAGGTCCAACAGTTCTTGAGTTCGCAATATGAACAAAAATATAAATCTTTCCTGTTTATAATATCAGTGAAGATTGAAAAACCTCCGTAAGTTGCAGACATTATCTTACATTGTGTCAGCAGAATCAGTATCTGTATCTCTCAGAATATCCCCATAGAATACGGAAATAGTTTGGCAACGCTGCCAGTCCTCAAAATGAAGGAGTTTTGTAATAATCGGTCTTCACATGGAAATGAACAAGATCGTATATCTGACGGTCTCATTGAACGACTTTCTGATACCGTCATATTGATGATAGTATGAAATTTATGTCGCCAATTAAAATTTGAATATAAGTCACTTTGGATTCAAGGGCACTAAGTTGTTGAGTATACTTCAACACAATTACCAATATACTCAATACTTCCAGTGGATGCCAAATTACATGATCATCGTAGGCCGTTATATTGATATCCGTATATATATATTTTTTGAGCGTATTTGATTTCGTAGTTGTATGAGTCACTTATGAAAAAGTAAATATTTGAAGTGTATATTATAGAATCATGTACGTTGGAAGATTGAAAATATGATCAAGTGAATATAATATGGATGGTAAAAAATCATATTTAGAGAAAAGAGATTTCAAATAGTAATGGTTTAAAATGAATAGATCACGTTTGTGAAGATTTTTATTTTGTGAAACTATACAATGTGAATTCATAAAAAATCTGCTGTGGCCACACAGTACTTCCTCGACCATAAATTAGATGGCTAGTTTCTTTGCTGTATCATGAATTCAGAGTATCGTATCAATCAAATGCAAAGTGACAGCTGTCGTTGTCAAAGTGGCAGCTGTCATTGTCAAAGTGACAGATGGGGGCTACATGAAACATGAAATTACTATTTCATTTTACTCTAGCCATAAGTTATATGTCCAGTTGCTTTAGTTGATCCCAAAATTGGTGTTATCTGGTTAAAATGTGAAAAAACAATTAACAATCGAGAAAGTGATTTATTTTAGATTTCTTTCAGGCTTATCTTTTTGTCTGGTTCATGGAACTAGACATATGGTTATTTCTATTGATCAGTTTGTATTTGATTTATTCCTTCACACAATTTATTTCAGATATAATTTCGAAGATGATCCACATATAGTTTACTTTTTATTTCTCCGGCCTATATATAATATGGAAAGTATTATGATCGTGTTTCTTCTGACAGTTCGAGATTTTGACAAATCCTTACGTTTTGGACTCTACTGAACCAAAAAAACTTAATTTGAGGAATAGTTGGTCGATTTGTCTGTCGGTCTGTCTGAAAACAGGATAACTTTAGAATGCGTAAGAATTTCTGACTGAAAGCTCAGAACTGATACCAAACTAGACATCATTTGAATAACTTTTGGCAAATAATTGACAATCGTTTAAATATCATTTTTGACACTCTTACTGGAGTTATTTCCACAGGAGCTTCAATTTGATACCAAGCACGATAAAACCAAATGACTTTTTCTGGGACAACAATTGGCGAACATTTGTATGTGATGTCCAAATATGAATTAAAATAATTGTAATTTCACATTTTGATTCTAATTATTTCTTTGCTTCAAAAAAATATAACGAATTTTATAATAAATCAAATTTTAATATTAACAAATGAGCCACTGTTAATTTTGAATAATGTTTTGGGTTGGTGCTATGGCAAATTATTTAAGGATAAATTTGAATTTTTTTCACATTTTATGATAAATACCACTGTTCATAAAATAAACGCATTGATAAAGTTTTGATACCACTGGTTGAAAGAAGCTCATTCACGAACTCAAACCTAGCTTTTTAATAAAAAGCTTAAATATAAAATTTCAGTCAGAAATTCTTACGCATTCTAAAGTTATCGTGTTTTCAGACAGATCGACCGACCATCTTTTTAATTATGTTTTTTTGGTTCAGTAGGGTCTAAAACGTAAAGATTTATCAAAATCTTGAACTGTCAAAAAACACAATTACAATACTTCCCATATTATATATAGGCCGGGGAGATGAAAAATACCATAAGTGGATCATCTACTAAATTATATCTAAAATAAAATGTTCGAAGGAATAAATCAAATACAAAATGGGTTGTAGAAATTACCATATGTCTAGTTCCATGAATCAGACAATAACATACATAAGTATATCATACTTTTCGTTCGAATAAAATATCATTTAGTATATAATAATAATATATTGTGCAACAAGTTTTTAATGTGAGACAGAGGCGATGACTGCGGTTTGTGACTATTCCAAATTTTTTGTAGACTATACTTTCTTTCACAAGATTTTTGAAACTCAGCAATATCTCAGAAGAAATTTTTGAAATTATGAAAGGTCGAACGCAAAGCCAGAAATGAATACTTACCTGTGGTGGAACTACGACTTGACATTGACATCGACTTGATTTTTACTGTCAATGTGCCACATAAATTGGACATGTTTCCAGTTAATATTTGTAATAGGGACATGATATGGACTAGGTCAGGTTATCCTTCTATCAAAATAAGATCTATGATAAATATTAACTGGACACATGTTCAATTTGCATGCCAAATTGACAGTAGAAATCAAGTCAATGTCCATGTCAAGTCGTTGTGGTTCCAGCTCAGGGCTGGAACCACAACGAGTCGACATTGACATAATCCCATCTTGTCTTGATCTCCGAATCCTTGTCATCATTATCTAGATCTTATTTTTTTAGAAGAATAACGTGATCTAGTCCATGTCATGCCTCTATGATAAATATTAACTGAAAATATGTCCAACTTGTATGGCAATTTGACAGTAAAAATCAAGTCAATGTCAATGTCAAGTCGTTATAGTTCCAGCTCTGAATTGATAGAAAGTAACCATGGTAACCAAATTAACATCTTATGATTCGTCGAAAATGATGATTAAATGATTCAAAACCGCAAACGGAATCATTCTAAACGACATATTGAAATGTCATCTATGCCAACACAATTTTTGCTTACTTGTACAAAGTACAAGGAAATATTGTGGAACCGACAAAATTCAAATATCGAGATTTTGATGGTTATATCCGTTCTGAGGATTTCTGATTACATTTTGACTATTTTTGGCTTGATGTCGGTACGTATGTATGTGCAAATCTCAAAACCCGTTGAACACATAATGCTCAAATTCCGTATTCAAGACTGGTATAGGGTCTTGCGCATTATGGTTGCAAACTTTTTTTGGATTTACCGCATAAATCCGGAATGACTAACCGTAGGATACTGAAATTCATTATTTGAAATTGCTGTACAATGAAAATAGTTATCTTCTATTTTTGTACTGATCGGCTTAGTCAGAAATGCACTCTATATAACAGACCTTTCGAATTTTCCTCATAAATTCAAAACAATTTGTTGTAGAATACTGAAATTTTGTATTAAGCACTTCTGTAACATTTAGTTATGCACCTTGCATTATGATTGCAATCATCTGTACCGAAAATGTACTTTATTCCATTTTTTTTTTCTAATTTTTCGCATAAATTTAAAACTGTTGAACAATAAATGCTAAAATTCAGTATTTAAGACGATAGTACCGTCTTAATGCTCATATCATATTTTCATTGAGATCGACTAAGCCAGAAGTGCACTTTACTTGAGAGACTGATGGGCTGTAGAGAGTAGAGTATTTAAACTTGATATTTCAGTCTGATGTAGCACCTGAATGATTGCCTACCACTTTCATAACTATAAACTGAACCGAAAGTGCACTTCAGTTGAAATTTATTTCATTTTATGAGCATAAATTCAGAGCTGATAGCCGTAGAATCTTGGAAATCAGTATTTGGGAATATTGTAGCATAAGAATGATGACCTATTGTTTCCATAGCAACCGACTATGCTAAAAGCGCATTTTACTTGACATATTTTTTAAGTCTCTTGGATAAATCCAAAACGATAAACCGTGGTACAATGAGATATTGTGTTTGATTATATATATCCAATGATATACAAGTAAGTCACGTAATATCCACGTCAGATTTTTTATTATAGAATAAACAAACTCCAAAACAGTGTTAGAGAGAAGAATTTCCACATATAAAAAATGATCTCTCATAATTACACAGTCGGGTTCAAGAATTTGTTTATATGGCTTGGCCATTCTAAGGTCCAGTATTTTGGCCCATGGTTCACCTTAAACGTAGCTTAATTTCCATAGTGATGATTGTTAGAACAATGAATTGTTACCGAAGTAATTAAGCTCTGCTTAAGTTGAACCAAGGACTGAAATACCGGCCCTAGTAACAATTTTTCTAACAATCATTACTTCGGAAACTAAGATACGTTTTAGATACACCGAGGACTGAAATACCGGCCCTAATGGCCAGTTGCACCACCGTCACTAAGCTTTGAGGGAGGAATAATAACCGTAGTAACACTTGTGCGTACAATAGTTGCCATACATATTAAACTCTACTTAAAGTTAAGTGACGGTGGTGCAACTGGGCATAAGAGTCATATGATATAGATGTATTTTAGTTTCATTGAAGCACTGATTCTACGGAATAATTGCCAAAAACACACAATCTAGAAAGAAAAAGACTATAAGATATTATTTTACTTTTTACAAAGAAAAAAAAAGATAAGTGATTTTAATCAATTCATTGCTAAGCAATTTTAGGTTGTTATTTAATGGTTAAATTTTACTCATTGTAGAAGTGAATTCTCTCATTCTTTGAGCCAAGCATAAAAGATACGAAAGGTATTATTTGAATTCATTTATCATTTTTAAGGTAATAGGAAATTATTTTCAAATTCATATGAATTTAATCAGCTTATATATCAGAAAACTTTCTGATAGCATAACTTGATTCTCTTATTCATCGATAATCTGCACATTCAGTTCATACCGCTTCTGTCTCTCTTCAACTGAACTGGCAGTCATGATACATGATATCCAAGACTAAAAACAGGCAACACTGTCGGACGTCGCATGTGATGCAATTAGTGCATGAAATGAAACTTGCGGTATATAGGAGGACGCTGGATAACTTCCTTGTAAAAGGGAGCTGAACAGATATTAAAATGGAAGTTATGATTAGAATAAGATAGAGTATAAAAGTGATAGCTGAATTCTACGTCTCGAAAACCGTATATACACGAACAAAAACTTCAATATACGCAGTAGATCTGGTGGACGCCTGATGCTTTGATTATGGAAGGACGCACGATATATATATATATATATATATATATATATATATATATATATATATATATATATATATATATATATATATATATATATATATATATATATATATATATATATATATATATATATATATATATATATATATATATATATATATATATATATAAATCCCCCTATCAATTTGACGTCCTTACAAAGATGTTCATTTTGGCGTCTACTGAAAGGAACGCGTATAGTTGAGATCTGATCGAAGTATATTACATAATTTCTCATGAGCTCTTCAGATTTCACACAGAAATTCCATTTCATGCAATATTAACAGAGTTCCCATTTCCTATACAATATGACCTCCTTTCATCATAACATCAATGTGGCGTCAATAATATACGTTACATATTGCGTTTATAGTGGCGTCCTACCTATATATATGCTTTCACTTCATGTTTGAAGTGGCGTCCCCCTTGTTGCCAGATTTAGTTTTTACAGTCCGATAAGCACCTCTCTTGCGTAGAATGTTCTATCGATGACACATGTGAAGCGATATATTCTAAGGTTTGCGTAGAATTACATTATTCAAGTTTTGAAATGAGTTGATACTCAAGACATCTTCATAGAGTAGTAATATGTCTTTGGTTGATAGAGAACTAATAGTAAATTGAAAGATTTTGCGAAAAAATATGGATTTTTGATTGATAATTGCTATTTTCGAGTTCTGAAGTAAAATGTATTTGCCATGTCCGTGAACTGTTGGTAGATTCCATGAATGGAAGTATGTGAAGGATAATTTATCAGGAAGGACTTACGGATGTCATATAAACTGTTATAATAATTGCTCTATGGAAATGTGACAAAATTTTGGTCTAAACTTGCATTTTGCTCAAGATTTTTCTATAAATGTGTGATGAGGGTCAGTGTGAATATAAATCTTAATTCTGGGAGCTTGAAACCTCCCCTCATTAGGTCATCATATTGTGAAAAAAAGTACAGAGTATTTTTGCAATATCCTAAGAGCCGTAAGGCACACAAAAAAATCTCATAACTTCTTGGAAGAGTATTGAATTCTTCACAATCTTAGTTCAAATACTTTCCACTGTGAAATTATCATGTCTACGTCCTCTCTTGATCAACACAAATGCCGGATCAAGACTCATTGAAGCTCATAGGTCGTAATTCTATGAGATTCATGAGCTGGTGACTCAAATGCTTGTGAAATCCTCAAAGTTAAGGCCTCCTTAAGCCAAGGTCCGTGAACCCGTGCCTATCAAGCTTTATGCATAATCTGGCTCTGGTAAGGAATACTTCCTACTCACCTTATCAAATATCCTATACTACTTGATACATGTCTTAGAGTTCTTCCCTTGGATTCAGCTCTAGCGGATAAAATATTTGTCTACAATTATTATCATATTACCGACTTTCCTCTCAACATTCAAAATATTTAAACTAGTGTTGCTACCCTAATTCAAGTATGCGTTATCAGTTCAATCAATAATCGTCAATTTAAATTATTGAAATGCTGGGAAATCTTCCCTACAGAAACTTTTGGTTGGGAATGAAATTTGGATAGCAACAGTAATGGAGTTTCAGGCAACTAAATGAAACTTTATCTGTGTACTGAGTTATTATTTGTTGCTTTCATAAGATGCCTCATCTTAGTACTTCAATAATAAATACCAGTCTATCGAGTAGTCTTCATACATATCCTTATGAATACCTGAGAGAAAACTCACTTCACCATTGTGAATAGATCCTGTTAGATGGAAGATACAAAATAGGAATTATATGGAAGATACAAAAAGGGAATTAGTGTATCAAGACCATGGAGGTGATCTTTTTTGGTCGAATTTGTGGTTCACGGCCGAAACGCCAGCTGAGACCAGAAAAGAGTATCAGAATATTTCGTTTTTTTAGGCGATCATCACGAAAGAATTCAAAATCACTGAATTTTATTCATTCGTTTCTGAAACATTGCAAATGTTTATCTTAGTTGCCATTGAAATTGTCTCATTTTTTTGTCTGAAAATGCGTATCTTCTTCTCTAATTGCAAGATCTATAGAGATTGACGGAAGGATATGATACATATTTCGGCAAAAATTGTTTCTAAGACTTCATCAAACTGCCCATAGAGGTGGGTGTGAAGTGTTATTCAAGTAGTTTTCATAGATCAGTCCCAAAAAAGTAATATTGGACAGATCAGTCCCAAAATAGTTATTCAAGTATTAAGGTCAGTAAGTACGGTTTACCAATTGGGAATAATTGTTTGGAGGCCAAGCCTTGGCGAGGTTTGCAAATATTGAGCGAAATCGGTCCTGTAATTATTGACAGTGATGCTTAAAAAATTTTTTGTACGATTGGAAGACCTACCTCAAATATGAATCCTAATATTCTCCTCCAAATTGAGTAACCACTCATAGCGCTCTCGCTGTCAGCTGTCAAGTTTGACATTTTATTGTGAATATTCAATCATAAATAACGATAATTAAATTTATACTTTCTGTGGAAGTCCACAATTTTTCACTTACCGCTTTTGCTCATGGGCGGTAAGTCAGCATAACCATAGTAATCACAGTTTGCCGGTAAAATCAACATACCATCTTGAATGGAGAGCCGGTAAACATATGAATACGCTCAATCGTGCAAATAGTGAATTTAGATAGATGTGTACAAGTAAGTAAAACTCCATGGTAACAAAAAGGGCCATAGAAATACTTTTTCTGTTATAATCGCCTACAAAATTGATTTATAGCACATCGCACATAAACTTCTGAAGCAAAACTGTAACTGATGATAAATACAACAATTATGGGGGCATAAAATTAGTCTACGACCAAAATTGTCCAAATATTTGACTCCTATTTTCAAAAGTTTCTGGGAGCATGTCGTATATCAGTATTCATTCTTCATATCTTATATATCAATCTAAAGGCAAAATGTTCAAGCGTTGAGAATGGATTTTGTTGAACTATGTACAACTTCATTCTCTGATTAGTTTTTCCACAATGCAAATTGGTAAACGTATAATTTTGAAAATCGGGAGTCTTCCATATCGTATATCCCTAAAAATTTTCTTCGCTGTTCGTGTTGCAATATGGTGCACAAAGTCAGATACTACTTATAATATGAAATAATGGACATTCAATAAGTATCGAAGTAATCCAAGTGAATCTCTTCTAACTCACTTGGTACAAAGTATAAATAAGTAGTATTGTTGAACCGCCAGAATCACATTTCGAGATTTTGATGGAAATTCTCGTTTTGAGCATCCCTAAATTAATTTTGATTATTTTCGGCTTGATGTCGGTACGTACGTATGAATGTGTGTATCTATGCAGCTGAATTTTGTATTTGAGACTGTTCCAAAGTCTAGTTTTGTAGCCTCTATTATGGTTGCAATCGTCTGTACCAGAAATGCACTGTACTTGAAACTTTTTTTGAATTTTCCTGAGGCATTTCAATAATTATTTTCTATTTCAATACTAATTGGCTGTGCTCGAAGTGCACAGTCTATTTGGATTTTTTGTATCAATTCAAAACAATCAGCCGTGGAGTAATAGAATCTCGTATGAAACACTTATATAAAACCTAATTGTACACCTTGTATTATGACTGCAGTCGGATCAACCAGGAGTGCAGTTTACTAAACACGTTTTTGAATTTTTCATATACATCCAGAACAATCAGCTGTAGAATCTTGAAATTTTGTATTTGAAGGAATTGTAGCATTCGAATGATATCTTGATATTTTCATAACAATCTATTGAGCCGGAAGTAAGCTTTATCTGACAATCTTTCTCAATTTTTCGCATAAATTCGAGACCTAGGCCGTAGAATGATAAAATTTGATATTTGAGACTGCTAAAAGCGTTCCATTGCCAGTTGTTCCGCTGTCACTTGAATTTTAGGTGCCACCTAACTCAACAATATCGTATCAAAATATGAAAATTGAATGTGACATGAACATTGCTGTCCTTATTTCGATTCGACATTTTTTGTATTAGTGAAGCCTCAAATTGGAGTTAGAGCGGTAAAACTGACCATTAATGAATTGTAGCATCTGAATGATTGAATTATCATCTCAAATTTTGGTTGGAGTCAATTTTGCCCAGAGACAATATCAGTGTCAACTGTTAATTATTGAGTCGAAAGATGTACAAGTAAGACATGTGGTGTTCACATCAGATTTTTTTCATGTTTTCGAGCAAAACGTTGTTTGATTTTTTATCAAAGATTGAATATAGAATGCAAAATTGTTCAAAATGCTACCAGCTAAAGTTGCCACCACATAATATTATCCTTGTCTATTCTTCTTCTTCCCCTTTCGAACGGAGCAGGGGGTAGCACCTTGGTTTTTTCCTAAGGTATTTTACCTTCACAATCGATTGGTACTAGTTTCAATAATAAGATCTATCAGGGAAGTTGACCCTAACAAAAATGAGCAATAGTAGCCATTTTTCGACACTTGAAGCAGGATTCTAGATTTATAGAGTCTGTCACCTCATTGACCACAATATTCTCGATTGATTCATATTATACAATTTGACCATAAGTTCGATCAGGGAACATGAGTTGCGGCCGGCTCCCCGACTTCAAGAAATGTTTTCACACAGTTGCGACAACAGAGTCAATGCTCATCTATCCACAAACTGAATAAGAGAAGTGATGATATGATAACTCGCACAAATTAAAATATGAGATAGAATGGATGTATGTTATATGGAATCAGTTTGAGCATATCATTTCCGAACTACAGTAATTGTTGAATACATTCAATATATAGCCCTTTGCAAAAACCGGGCACTCGAATAGTTAAAGCTCTCATTTTAAAACAAATTCAACTTGTACCTTGAACCAAATTGTGGCTTTTCACAGTAACTCAAATTATCTTCTGGTATACTCTGTTACTGACAGATTCAAGAAAAATAAAGCAACATTTTCGTTTCTTACACAGAATTGTTCCGGTTTTATGTGACCAGAGAATTCTAAATTGAACAAAAAAATAAACTCAAATAATGTTTTCGCCAGGTCCCAACTTATATGTATGTGGTATACCAACTCTTTACATTTTGCAGCCATGATGGATGTGATATCCTGTAATAGATTATATAATTAGGAGCAAAAATTAATTTTCATTCCCTTGTATATTACAAGCTTATATCACTCTTATAATGTTTAACAGGAGATATGTAATGATGATAATTCATCCATCCATTCTAACTTTCTTCCGATCACACTGAGAGTGCAACTTTGTGACCATCAGGGACTTCAAAAACATATTTGAGATTCATCAGTTTAGTCCTAGTAAAAGCAATGATGAACTTGCAACAAAAATGTTCCACTTGCTCTGTACAAACGATATAATTTGTTTTTCTACAACAATTATAGGACAACATCACGGATGAAATAGCGAGTTCTCACATCCTATAGTGATCCTATAGTTAAGGAGCCGACCGCACCTTATGTTTCCTAATCGGACTCACGGTCAAATATTATATGAATCAATCAAAAATATAGTGGTCAATTAGGTGCCAAACTTTCTTAACCTGGAATCTTGGCCTAAGCGTCAAAAAAAGGCTACTTCCGGTCAATTTTCGTCGGAGTCATCTTCTCTGATAGAACTTATAATCAAAACTGGTACTTATCAGTAGCGAAGGTCGGATACTCCGAGAAAAAACCAAGGTACCCTCCTCAGTCCTGTCGCTTTAAACTTTCCTCATGATTGTTGTGTTTTTTCTCTGTTTTGAATAGAACGGAGGTAGTATCCTGGTTTTGTCCTAAAGTAGGTACTTGATCTCGGCAATTGATTGATACTAGTTTCAAGTTAACCTCGAACTTATTGACCAAATATGGCCTGTTTTCGATACTAAGAACAGGATCCTAGATTTATAAAGTGTGACATCCTAATGATTACTATATCTCTGATCAATTCATATACAATTCAGCTCTAAATCTGGTCAAGAACGATAAGGTGCGGTCGGTTCTTGAACTATTAGAAAGAGGTACATGAATTTGCTCACTAACTCTTCATACTTGAGTCAGTACTCAACTGTTTTTTACTTATATTTGAAATTGACTGCTTGAATTTTAAGTTGATGTAGAATTACTTCCAAGCAAGAATACTTTCTGACATCAAATAACTGTACTATAGTACTTTGGTCTGCAATAAAATATTGATAGGAATATTATGTTATGACATACATAAGAAATGTAATTCCAAATTCGAGCCATAATCCCAACAAATTCCATGTCAAAAGCGCAAGCATCTGTTTCATTATCGATCGATGTTCTGCGACAGTGTTGTCAAGTTCCTGGACGCCAGTATGATGGCTGAATATATGAAGTGGGAATATACACGTATATTTTTGACGCCACTAAAAATTGGAGCGGAATTTTTTGGAACTAAAAATATACGGAAATTTTCATTTTCCTATCATTTTGGCGTCAAAATGAAATTTTGAATTTAGCCTCTAGAGGTCGGGAACAAGCCAGAAAAGAATTTTAAAGCGTTCTAAAGTGGCGTCCGATATACGGACTCCAATTTACAATGGACGCCAGATTAAATGCAAACGCGCAATATAAGGACGCCAAAATGATATGATGATTTATGTATATATATATATATATATATATATATATATATATATATATATATATATATATATATATATATATATATATATATATAAATCATCCTATCAATTTGACGTCCTTACAAAAATGTTCATTTTGGCGTCTACTGAAAGGTACGCGTATAGTTGAGATCTGATCGAAGTATATTACATAAATTCTCATGGTCTCTTCAGACTTCACACAGACATTCCATTTCACGCAATATTCACAGAGTTCCCATTTCCTATACAATATGACCTCCTTTCATCATAACATTAATGTGGCGTCAATAATATACGTTACATATTGCGTTTATAGTGGCGTCCTATCTATATATATGCTTTCACTTCATGTTTGAAGTGGCGTCCCCCTTGTTGCCAGATTTAGTTTTTACAGTTCTATAAGCACCTCTCTTGGGTAGGATGTTCTATCGATGACACATGAGAAGCGATATATCCAAAGGTTTGCGTAGAATTACATTATTCAAGTTTTGAAATGGGTTGATACTCAAAACATGTCCATAGAGTAGTAATATGTCATTGATTGATAGAGAACTCATAGTAAATTGAAAGATTTTGCGAAAAAATATGGATTTTTGATTGACAATTGCTATTTTCGAATTCTGAAGTAAAATGTATTTGCCATGTCCGTGAACTGTTGGTAGATTCCATGAATGAAAATATGTGGAGGATAATTTATCAGGAAGGATTCACGGATGTCATATAGTTTGTGATAATAATTGCTCTATTGAAATGTGACAAAATTTTGGTCTAAACTTGCATTTTGCTCAAGATTTTTCTATAAAAGTGTGATGAGGGTCTGTGTGAATATAAATTTTGATTCTGGGAGCTGGAAACCTCCCCTCATCAGGTCATCATATTGTAAAAAGAAGTACAGAGTATTTTTGCAATATCCTAAGAGCCGTAAGGCACACAAAAAAATCTCATAACTTCTTGGAAGAGTATTGAATTCTCCACAATCTTAGTTCAGATACTTTTCACTGTGAAATTATTATGTCCACATCCTCTCTTATTTAACACGAATGCCGGATCAAGATTCATTGAAGCTCATAGGTCGTAATTCAATGAGATCCACGAGCTGGTGACTCAAATGCTTGTGAAATCCTCAAAGTTAAGGCCTCCTTAAGCCAAGGTCCGTGAACCCGTGCCTATTGGGCTTTATGCATAATCTGGCTCTGGTAAGGGATACTTCCTACTCACCTTATCAAATACCCTATACTACTTGGTACATGTCTTAGAGTTCTTCCCTTGGATTCAGCTCTAGCGGATAGAATATTTGTCTACAATTATTATCATACTACCGACTTTCCTCTCAACATTCAAAATATTCAAACTAGTGTTGCTACCCTAATTCAAATATGCGTTATCAGTTCAATCAATAATCGTCAATTTAAATTATTGAAATGCTGGGAAATCTTCCCTGCAGAAACTTTTGGTTGGGAATGAAATTTGGATATCAACAGTAATGGCAACTAAATGAAACTTTATCTGTGTACTGAGTTATTATTTGTTGCTTTTACGAGATGCCTCATCTTAGTACTTCAATAATAAATACCAGTCTATCGAGTAGTCTTCACACATATCCTTATGAATACCTGAGAGAAAACTTACTTCACCATTATGAATCGATCCTGTTAGAAGGAAGATACAATAAAATAGGAATTGTATGGAAGATACAAAATAGGAATTATATGGAAGATACAAAACAGGAATTAGTGTATCAAGACCATGGAGGTGAACTTTTTTGGTCAAATTTGTGGTTCACGGCCGAAACGCCAGAAGAGAATATCAGGATATTTCGTTTTTCTAGGCGATCATCACGAAAGAATTTGAAATCACTAAATTTTATTTATTCGTTTCTCAGTTGCCATTGAAATTGTTTCATTTTATTGTCTGAGAATGCGTATATACTTCTCTAATTGCAAGATCTATAGAGATTGACGGAAGGATATGATACATATTTCGGCGAAAATAGTTTCTAAGATTTCATCAAGCTGCCCATAGAGGTAGGTGTGAAGTGTTAATCAAGTAGTTTCCATAGATCAGTCCCAAAAAAGTAATATTGGACAGATCAGTCCCAAAATGATTATTCAAGTATTAAGGTCAGTAAGTACGGTTTACCGATTGAGAATAATTGTTTGGAGGCCAAGCCTTGGCGAGGCTTGCAAATATTAAGCGAAATCGGTATTGTAATTATTGACCGTGATGCTTAAAAAATTTTTTGCACGATTGTAAGACCTACCCGAAGTATGAATCCTAATATTCTCTTTCAAATTGAGTTACCACTCATAGCTCACTCGCTGGAAGCTGTCAAGTTTGACATTTTATTGTGAATATTCAATCATAAATAACGATAAATAAATCAATACTTTCTGTGGAATTTTTCACTTATCGCTTTTGCCCATGGGCGGTAAGTCAGCATAACCATAATAACCACAGTTTGCCGGTAAAATCAACATGTCACCTTGAATAGAGAGCCGGTAAACATATGAATACGTCCAATCGTGCAAATAGTGAATTTAGATAGATGTGTACAAGTAAGTAAAACTCCATGATAACAAAAAGGGCCATAGAAATACCTTTTCCGTTATAACCGCCTAAAAAATTATTTATAGCACATCGCACATAAACTTCTGAAGCAGAACTGTAACTGATGATAAATACAACAATTATGTGGGCATAACATTAATCTACGACCAAAATTGTCCAAATATTTGACTCATAGTCTTCAAAGTTGCTGGGAGCATGTCGTATATCAGTATTAATTCTTCATATCTTGTATATCAATCTAAAGGCAAAAAGTTCAAGCGTTGAGAATGAATTCTGTTGAACTATGTACAACTACATTCTCTGATTAGTTTTACCACAATGCAAATTGGTAAACGTATAATTTTGAGAGTCGGGAGTCTTCCATATCTTATATCCCTAAGAATTTCCTTCGCTGTTCGTGTTGCAATATGGTGCACAAAGTCAGATACTACTTATAATATGGAATAATGAACATTCAATAAGTATCGGGGTAGTCCAAGTGAATCTCTTTTAACTCACTTGTACAAAATATAAATAAGTAGTATTGTTGAACCGCCAAAATCACATTTCGAGATTTTGATGGAAATTCTCGTTTTGAGCATCCCTAAATGCATTTTGACTATTTTCGGCTTGACTTCGGTACGTACGTATGAATGTATGTATCTATATAGTTAAATTTTGTATTTGAGACTGGTCCAAAATCTAGTTTTGCAGCCCCTATTATGGTTGCAATCGTTTGTACCGGAATTGCACTGTACTTGGAACTATTTTTGAATTCTCCTGAGGCATCTTAATGGTTATTTTCTATTTAACTACTAATTGGCTAAGCTGGAAGTGCACAGTCTATTCGAGTTTATTGTATTCATTCAAAACAATCAGCCGTGGAGTATTGAAATTTCGTATCAAACACTTCTATAAAACCTAATTGTACACCTTGCATTATGATTGCAGTCGGATTAAACAGGAGTGCAGTTTACTAAGCACGTTTTCGAATTTTCATATAAATCCAGAACAATCAGCCGTAGAATCTTGAAATTTTGTATCTAAAGAAATTGTAGCATTCGAATAATAACTCAATATTTTCATAACAATCTATTAGCTGGAAGTGAGCTTTATCTGACAATCTTTCTCAATTTTTCGCATAAATTCGAGACTTCGGCCGTAGAATGATGAAATTTGGTATTTGAGACTGCTAAAGCGTTCCATGGCCAGTTGCACCGCTGTCACTTAAATTTTAGGTGCCACCTAACTCAACAATATCGTATCAAAATTTGAAAATTGAATGTGACATGAACATTGCTGTCCTCATTTCGATTCGACATTTTTTGTATAAGTGAAGCTTAAAATTTGAGTTAGAGCGGTACAACTGACCATTAATGAACTGTAGCATCTGAATGATTGAATGATCTTCTCAAATTTTGGTTAGAGTCGATTTTGCCTAGAGTCAATATTAGTATCAACTGTTAATTATTGAGTCAAAAGATGTACAAGTAAGACATGTGATTAGATTTTTTTCATGTTTTCGAGCAAAACGGTGTTATATCTTCCATCAAAGATCAAATATAGAATGCAAAATTGTTCAAAATGCTACCAGCCTAATTTTGCCACCATATGATATTATCCTTGTCTATTCTTCTCCTTTCCCTTCCGAACGGAGTAGGGGGTAGCACCTTGGTTTTTTCCTAAGGCATTTGACCTTCACTATCAATTGGTACTAGTTTTAATCATAAGATCTAACAGGGAAGTTGACCCTAAAAAAAATGAACAATAGTAGCCTTTTTCCGACACTTGAAGCAAGATTCTAGATTTATAAAGTCTGTCACCTCATTGACCACAATATTCTCGATTGATTCATATTATACAATTTGACCATAATTTCGATCAGGGAACTTGAGGTGCGGCCGGTTCCCCGACTTCAAGAAATGTTTCACACAGTTGCGACAACAGAGTTAATGTTCATCTATCCACAAACTGAATGAGAGAAGCGATGATATGATAACTCGCACAAATTGAAATATGAGATAGAATGGATGTATGTTATATGGAATCAGTTTGAGCATATCATTTCCGAACTACAGTTATTGTTGAATACATTCAATATATAGCTCTTTGCAAAAACCGGGCACTCGAATAGTTAAAGCTCTCATTTGAAAAAAAATTCAACTTGTACCTTGAACCAAATTGTGGCTTTTCACAGTAACTCAAATTATCTTCTGGTGTACTCTGTTACCGACAAATTCAAGAAAAATAAAGCGACATTTTCGTTTCTTACACAAAATTGTTCCGGTTTTATGTTGCAAGTGAATTCTAAATTAAACGAAAAAAAAACTCAAATAATGTTTTCGCCAACTCCCAACTTATATGTATGTTGTATACCAACTCTTTACATTTTTCAGCCATGATGGATGTGATATCCTATAAAAGATTATATTATCAAGAGCAAAAATTAGTTTTCATTCCCTTGTATATCACAAGCTTATATTAATCTTATAATGTATTACAGAAGATATATAATAATGATAATTCATCCATCCATTCTAACTTTCTCTCGATCACACTGAGAGTGCAACTTTGTGGCCATCAGGGACTTCAAAAACATGAATAGTTTGAGATTCATAAATTTGGTCCTAGTAACAGCAAAGATGAACTTGCAACAAAAATGTTCCTTTGTACAAACGGTATAATTTGTTTTTCTACAACAATTATAAGACAACATCACGGATAAAATAGCGAGTTATCACATTCTACAGTGATCCTATAGTTGAGGAGCCGACATAAGGTGCTTATGTTCCCTAATCGAACTTACGGTCAAATTTTATATGAATCAATCAAAAATATAGTGGTCAATTGGGTGACAGACTTTTTAAATCTGGAATCTTGTCCTAAGCGTCAGAAAAAGGCTACTTCCGGTCAATTTCCGTCAGAGTCAACTTCTCTGATAGAACTCATAATTAAAACTTGTACTTGTTAGTAGCGAAGGTCGGATACTCCGAGAAAAAACCAAGGTATCACCCTCTGCCCTGTCGTTTAGAACTTCTCTTATGATTGTTGTGCTTTTTCCTCTGTTTTGAATAGAACAGAGGTAGTATCCTGGTTTTGTCCTGAAGTACTTGACCTCTGCAATCGATTGATACTAGTTTCAGATTAACCACGAACTTATTGACCGGATATGGCCTTTTTTCGATTCTTAGGACTAGATCCTGGATTTATAAAGGTGACATCCTAATGACTACTATATCTTCGATCAATTCATATACAATTCGGCCCTAAATCTGACAAGGAACGTTGAGGTGCGGTCGGCTCTTGAACTATTAGAAAGAGGTACATGAATTTGCTCACTTACTCCTCATACTTGAGTCAGTACTCAACTGCTTTTTTCCTAATATTTAAAATTGACTGCTCAAATTTTAAGTTGATAAAGAATTACTTCTAAGCATGAATAATTTCTGACATCAAGTAACTGTACTATAATACTTCAGTCTGCAATAAAATATTGGTAGAAATATTATGTTATGACATACATAAGAAATGCAATTCCAAATTCAAGCCATACTCCCAACAAATTCCATGTCAGAAGCGCAAGCATCTGTTTCATTATCGATCGATGTTCTGCGACAGTGTTGTCAAGTTTCTGGACGCCAGTATGATGGCGAAATATATGAAGTGGGAATATACACGTATATTTTTGACGCCACTAAAAATTGGAGCGGAGTTTTTCGGAACTAAAAATATACAAAAATTTTCATTTCCCTATCATTTTGGCGTCAAAATGAAATTTTGAATTTAGCCTCTAGAGGTCGGGAACAAGCCAGGAAAAAATTTTAAAGCAATTCTAAAGTGGCGTCCGATATACGGACTCCAATTTACAATGGACGCCAGATTAAATGCAAACGCGCAATATTAGGACGCCAAAATGATATGAGGATTTATATATATATATATATATATATATATATATATATATATATATATATATATATATATATATATATATATATCCTGCTATCAACCCTGCGTCCATGTATTGGCGTTTTACATTACATCGAACGTCCGGGTGTTATTGTGCGTCCCGTATATGGACGTCGGATGACAAACCCTTAAAACTTTAATAACTCTTGATACAATCATCGAAACTCAATGGTTTTCAGATAAAATGTTAGATAAGTTAGCATAAAAACATTTGTACGTGTGCCTATATGAAGAAAAGCTATGGTTCAAGAGTGAGAGTCCAAAATAAAAAATTTAGATGGACGTTCGAAGACTTCATTATGAAAGTTATCCAGAGAGCTTAGTTCGACATAATTCCGCTAGGTTCGCTATTAAAATTAGGTGTATATTAAAACTGTATATTCAACTTTCATTGCTTCAACAACCCGAACTCCGAAGAAGTGGCAACAATGTTTTCAACTTGCAATACCAGATTATAATTCTGTGCAGCGAAACTCTTATAATTGAAGCATTATGAATAATCAAATTTATGAATTCAATTTAGGTGTAAATGATATACGAATGGATTAAGTTTCAAGATAGAATAAAGCATAATTTCTTTAAACCCAAAATCAATATATTATGTATGCTTATTATTATAAATACATGATTTGTTTCCAGCGTATTTGTTTTCGTAGTTGTGTGAGTCACTTATGAAAAAATGAATATTTGAAATGTATATTATAGAATCATGTACGTTGGAAGTTTGAAAATATGATGAAGTGAATAAATATAATATTGATGGTAAAAAATCATATTTAGAGGAAAGAGATTTCAAATATTAATGGTTTGAAATGAATAGATCACGTATGTCAAGATTTTTATTTTGTAAAATTATACAATGTAAATTCATAAAAAATCTGCTGTAGCCACACAGTACTTCCTCGACCATTAATTAGATGGCTAGTTTCTCAGCTGTATCATGAATTTAGAGCATCGTATCAATTGAACGCATATTTTGAAGTGACAGCTGTCGTTGTCAAAGTGACTGCTGTCGTTGTCAAATTGACAGCTGTCGTCAAAGTGACAGATGACGGTTACATGAAACATGAAATTACTATTTCATTCTACTCTAGCCATATGCTCTATGTCCAGTTGCTTTAGTTGATCCCAAAATTGGTATTAGCTGGTTAAAATGTAAAAAAACAATCAACAATCGAGAAATTGATTTACTTTGGATTTCTTTCAGGCTTATCTTTTTGTCTTGTTCATGGAACTGGACATATGGTAATTTCTATTGCTTCGTTTGTATTTGATTTATTCCTTCATACATTTGATTTCAGATATAATTTCGAAGATGATCCACATATAGTTTACTTTTTATTCCTCCGGCCTATATATGATATGGAAAGTATTGTGATCGTGTTTCTTTCGACAGCTCGAGATTTCGATGAATCCTCACGTTTTGGACCCTACTGAACCAAAAAAACTTAACTTGAAGAATAGTCCGTTGATCTGTCTGTCGGTCTGTCTGAAAACACGATAACTTTAGAATGCGTAAGAATTTCTGACTGGAAGTTCAAAACTGATACCAAACTAGACATTATTTGAATTATTTTTGGAAAATAGTTCACAATCGTTCAAATATTATTTTTGACACTCTTACTGGGATTATTTACGCAGGAGCTACAATTCGATACCAAACACGATAAAACCAAATGACTTATTTTGGAACAACAATTGACGAACGTTTGTATGGGATGTTCAAATATATATGAAAATAATTCTAATTTCACATTTTGATTCTAATTATTTCTTACTTCAGAAAAATATAACGAATTTCATAGTGAAGCAAATTTTAATATTAACAAATGCGCCACTATTAATTTTGAAGAATGTTTTGGGTAAGTGCTACGCCAAATTATTCAGGGATCAATTTGATTTTTTTTCACATTTCATGATAAATACCACTGTCCGTAAAATAAACGCATCAATAAAGTTTTGGTACCACTGGTTGAAAGAAGCTCATTTACGGACACAAACCAGGCTCTTTATTAAAAAGATTGAATATAAAATTTTAGTCAGAAACTCTTACGCATTCTAAAGTTATCGTGTTTTCAGACAGATCGACCGACTATTCCTTAAATTATGTTTTTTGGTTCCGTAAGGGTCCAAAACGTAAGGATTTATCAAAATCTCGAACTGTAAAAAAAACGCAATCACAATACTTTCCTTATTATATGTATATAGGCCAGGTAAATGAAAAGTACTATAAGTGGATCATCTTCGAAATAATATCTGAAATAAAATGTTTGAAGGAATAAATCAATTACAAACTAAGTAGTAAAAATTACCCTATGTCTAGTTCCATGAACAAGACAAAAACATAAATATATTATACTTTTCGTTGGAATATATTTGTTGTATTTATATAAATACTTAGTATATAATGATAATATATTCTGCAACAAGTTTGTAATGTGAGACGAAGGCGATGACTACGGTTCGCGAGTGTGGAATATGCTATTCCAAATTCTTTGTAGACTATACTTTCTCTAACAAGATTTTTGAAACTCAGCAATATCTCAGAAGATACTTTCAGAATTATGAAAAGTCAAACGCAAATCTAGAAATGAATTCCTGAATTGTCAGGAAGTAACCATGGTAACCAAATTGACAGCTTATAATTCGTCGAAAATGATGATTAAATGATTCAAAACGGCAAACGCATTATTCTAAATGACATATTGAAATTTCATCTGTCCCAACATAATTTTTGCTCAACTGTACAAAGTACAAGGAAGTACAAGGAAGTATTGTGAAACCGACAAAATTCAAATATCCAGATTCTGATGAATATATCCGTCAATTTTGACTATTTTTGGCTTGATGTCGGTACGAATGTATGTGCGTAACTCGCAAATCTCAAAACCCTGCTGAAATTCCGTATTCAATATTGGTATAGGGTCTTGCGCATTATGATTGCAATCATCTGTACCGGAAGTGCCCTTTGCTCGAAACTTTTCTTGGATTTTCCGCATAAATCCGGAATGATTAGCCGTAGGATACTGAGATTCAGTATTTGGAATTGCTGTACGATCGGAATAGATATCTTCTAGCTTAGCCGGAACTGCACTTTATATAACAGAATTTTCGAATTTTCCTCATAAATTCAAAACAATTAATTGTAGAATACTGAAATTTTGTATTAAGCACTTCTGTAACATTTAGCTATGCACCTTGCATCATGATTGCAATCATCTGTACCGGAAATGCACTTTACTCCATATTTTTCCTTAATTTTCCGCATAAATATGAAACAATTGAACATAAAATGTTAAAATTCAGTATTTAAGACGATAGTACCGTTTAAGATCTCATATCCTATTTTCATTGAGATCGACTGAGCCAGAAGTGCACTTTACTTGGGAGTCTGATAGGCTGTAGAGTATAGAGTATTGAAATTTGGTATTTCAGTCTGATATAGCACCTGAATGATTCCCTACTATTTTCATAACAATAGACTGAGCCGGAAGTGCACTCCAGTGGAAATTCATTTTTCAATTTTGCGCATAAATTCAGAGCTGTCAGCCGTAGAATCTTGGAAATCAGTATTTATTAATATTGTAGCATAAGGATGATGATCTATTGTTTCCATAGCAACCGACTATGCTAAAAGCGCATTTTACTTGACAGTTTTTTCAATTCTTTTGGATAAATCCAAAACGATTAGCCGTGGTACGATGTGATTTTGTGTTTGATTATATATCCAATGATTTACAAGTAAGTCACGTGATGTCCACGTCAGATTTTTTATTATAGAATAAACAAACTCCTAAACAGTGTTAGAGAAAAGAATTGTCACATATAAAAAAGAATCTCTGATAATTACACAGTCGGGTTCAAAAATTCGTTTAGTCCAGTATTTCAGTCCATGGTTCACTTCAAACGTAGCTTCATTTCCATAGTGATGATTGTTGGAACAATTGTTACTGAGATAATTAAGCTCCGCTTAAGTTAAACCGAGGACTGAAATATCGGCTCTAGGGGTCGGTATTTCAGTCTTGGGTTTATCTTGAGCAAAGCTTAATCACTTTAGTAATAATTGTTCTAACAATCATCACTCCGGAAACTAAGCTACATTTAAGATAAACCGAGGACTGAAATACTTGCCCTAATGGCCAGTTGCACCACCGTCACGCAACTTTGAGGGAGGAATAATAACCATAGTAATAATTGTCAATACAATAGTTGCCATAGATATTAAACTCTACTTAAAGTTAAGTGACGGTGGTGCAACTGGGCATAAGAGTCATATGATATAGATGTATTTTAGTTTCATTGAAGCACTGATTCTACGGAGTAATTGCCAAAAAACACACAGTCTAGAAAGAAGAAGAATATTGAGTTTTATTTTACTTTTTACAAAAATAAAAAAAAATTATAAGTGATTTTAAATCATTCATTGCTATGCAATTTTGGGTTGTTATTGATCAGTTGAATTTTACTCATTGTAGACGTGATTCTATTATTTTTTGAGCCAAGCATAAAAGATACGAAAAGTATTATTTGAATTTAAGTAGTTTTCATCATTTTCAACTAAATAAAATAGTTATTTACATTACAAGATGCGAAAGTATACTTTTTTGTGTGAGGTGGTATTTGAATGGCCGAGGTGAAGCCGAAAAGGCTTTCGCATCGTGTGATGTATTAAATTTTTTCTGCTACTGTTCTATATTGATATTAATATTTAATAATGATTATTATATTTGGAATGTTATGGAGGCTGTTTTACCTGTCTAAAATTATCCATAGCAACGGTTTATTTACAATGTTATCTGTCATCAGCGCCTGTTATAGATTTTGAATTTCAATAATTTAGTGAAACATTGCATTTGACCGATTTAAAATGTTAACAGAAAATAAAAATGGTATTCAAAAGGCAGCTAACAATGCATGTGCCTTACTTCTTGCGGATGAATCCAAAGAAAGGTACAATCAAACATACAGTATGTTTTCTAAATGGCTTGCTGATAAAAACGTTACTCGAATTGACGAAAATGTAATGCTTCGGGTGCCGATATTGTGGATTTAAAGAGCGGATGGAAGTCTTCTTCTTAAAGTAATGAAATTGAAATTTCTAAAAAGGTGTTACATGAAATTCACATTAATATTTCCTCAAATAAAGAAACAGTGACAAATATGAGTTTTGACATAATTCAAAATGATAAAAATCTCCCAATACAAAGTGAAGAAGTTAATAATTCAAATAATATTCCTACCATGACTTTTTTCAATTGTTCAAATTGCATAATTAATTAAAATCATAGATAGATAAAATTGAATTAAATAGATTGGATAAAATCATATTATTATTATAAACTACTTATTTATTTGAATAAATATTTGAATTTCCAATATATTTGCATTTTTTCAAACTTTTACTTTTTTGTCCTGGCCCCGAAAGTATTACTTTCGTAGCTAGCAACGCATAGCAACGAGGTAACACGAAGGTTTGCTTTCGTTATCGTTCGAGTTGCCAGGGCTACAAAGCTCACTTATTTATACAGTAGCAGAAAAAATTATTTTCAAATTCATATGAATTTAGTAAGCTTATATATCAAAAAACTTCCTGATAGCATAACTTGATTGTCTTATTTATCGATAACCTTCACATTCAGTTCATACCGCTTCTGTCTATCTTCAACTGAACTGGCAGTCATGATACATGATATCCAAGACTAGAAACAGGCAACACTGTCGGACGTCGCATGTGATGCAATTGGTGCATGAAATGAAACTTGCAGTATATAGGAGGACGTTGGATAACTTCTTTGTAAAAGGGAGCTAAACAGATATTAAAATGAAAGTTGTGATTGGAATGAGCTAGTGTATAAAAGTGATAGCTGAATTCTACGTCACGAAAAACCGTATATACACGAACAAAAATTTCAATATACGCAGTAGATCTGGTGGACGCCCGATGCTTTGATTATGAAAGGACGCACGATAGATAGCGTGATGTATATATATATATATATATATATATATATATATATATATATATATATATATATATATATATATATATATATATATATATATATATATATATATATATATATATATATATATATATATATATATATATATATATATGATATGAAGTTTATTGGGTAGTCAGTCTTTAATTATTCCAAAATTCTCATTTATTTCAATGACCCAAGCTTTCACCAATAATTTTTGGCTTCTTCAGGGGACTAAAGTGATGTAAACAATAGGACAGTTAAATCTAATGAACATGTAAAAACGTATAAACTTCAACTTACAGAAAAATAGAGAATTAATTATCTCAAACATTCAAAAAACTAACAACAACTAGACAAGAGTAAAAACAACCATAAAAAACCATAAAAAACCATAAAAAACCATCAAAAACTCTTGAAAAATCAATAAATAAAAAAGGATGGAGGAATAAAATGACTGACGATGATAAAAATATATTCTTCGCAAAACATGTGTAGAATTTGATAGATAAATTAATGAATAATCAACAAATGAATAAATTCTTTGAAATTGAAAAAATAAATAAACATGGAGTGTCATGAATATGAACACTTGATTATATTCGAATAATATGAACTTAAATTTTGGGTATCTGTTTTTTTATTAAGAGTGTCGTTATGGAAATTTACATGATACATTTCAAGAAACAGACGTTTGACATAATTATCACTCCTGTCAAGAATTTCAACATTATCAAAATCTGGATGATGCTTGGATTTGCTAGTATGAATTGATAACGCACAACAGTTGACTTCTCTAGGATTACTACAATCACTTCTATGGGCTATAATTCTTGACTTCAAAAGCCTACATGTCTGTCCAATATAAATTGAACTGCAGTCCTTACAACTGATTTTATAAATAACATTACTTTGATTATCAATAGATGCGGAATCTTTAAGTTTAGTGTGAAGACTTCTGATAGTGAGGTAATTTTAAAATGTTATAATGGAATAATCATTCTTTAGAATTTTTCTAATTTTGTCAGATAAAAAAGGGATATATAGTAAAGATTTATAAATGACAGCATCAGAGGAAGATGGATTGCTCAAATTAGAAGGAAGAGAAATTGATAAATTGCAATCATTAATATTAGAATTGATATTGTTCTAAAAATCATTATTATTATTTCTAAAAATGTATTTATTGATAAAATGTAAGGGATAAACATTATCTAAGAAAATATATTTCAATTTTTGCAGATTTTCATGGAGATACTTATCATCAGAAATATATGAGACTGAAGTATATATATATATATATATATATATATATATATATATATATATATATATATATATATACAGGGTGTAACAGAAATAAGTACATTAATTTTAACCTGTGATGCAATTTGTCAAGCATAACAATTTTTCCCAATAACTTTTTTCAGTAAATCCTCTGGATATAGAGTAAAAATTCATCAAAGTTTTGTCAAAAATTTCATAGTGCGCCTATGGTTCAAACTGAATGTTCTTCATTTGTCGGAAGAATGACAGCTGTCGATTGTAAGGAGTATTTTGCATCTTTGAGCCATCGTAGTCTTGTCAATCATTCATTTGAAACTGGAAAAATATTAGTATTTTGGCAATACATTGTTATTCGCTCACCTCGATTATTCTATTTTTGTATATGTTGGAAGAAAGACTGAATTTGTCTCTGCAATCAACAATTTGGTCTTCTAGTCGTATTTTTATGTAATTTTTAAGAAGTTTGATTTTTATTTAGGGATTTCACGTATATTTTCGGATAGTACATTTCTTAAACATAAGATTGTCTGCACAAGTTCATTGCATTTGAATCAGCTGATTTGAATTGTCTGAAACTGTGTCACTGTGTCAGGAGAGTCAGACTGTGCTGCCATCTACAAGCAGTTCGAGAATTAGTTGCTGTTCCTAACCTACTTCATCAGAAACATAAAGAGTAAATCATTCAACGATTTATTTTAAGAAAACGGTAGAATATTGAATGGAATGTAATTCTGAATTAATTAATTCACTGAATAATTCGATAGAAATATTGCTACATGAAATTTTGGAGATTGTTTTTTCGAAGAACAGAAAATATAACCTATAAATGTATCAAACTGAATTTGGTAATTGATTTTAAATATTTTCTGAAATATATGATATAACATTTTGCTTATTCAGCAGATCAATTCACGGGGCATACTTTATTGAAACGACCTGAGTGTGAAGTGAAGAAGTTTGTAATAATATGAGAAAAACTAATACACAGGTGCTTCATTCATAAATTGATGTATTTCATTCATTTCATCTGCTGTTTTACGTTCCAGATAAACGTTAGGTTCTAAATATTCCATGGTATTCTCATCGTAATGTATAAGTGCCTAATATTTTGACATTAAATACATTACCATAACCACAATAATTCAATTTTTAGTGAAAAATGACAATTCGGAGATCGTACCAAATAAATTACCTAAGCTAATCCTAAACTGCCCATGAAATCGTACACAGAATTAACAAATTATAATCTGTTTTATTCCAGAATTTATTTGAAGGAATTGATAACTCACACATGTCAAAATCAATTATTATTCTATTGTAACTGCTACTAGATCCGATAACTATGCACCTGAACGACTCGTTAAATTATAGGGGATAAAAAATGCTAAAAAAAAGATGAGAATTCGGGAAAAAGTTACTAAGAAAAATTGTTAGGCTTGACGAGAACTATAACTGGTTAAAATTAATGTACTTATTTCTGTTACACCCTGTATATATATATATATATATATATATATATATATATATATATATATATATATATATATATATATATATATATATATATAAGATTCCTGTTGGTTGCAAAATGGCTGGCTGTCATGGTTCCGTTTGGTGGTCCAACATGTGACTAAATTTTACTTTTTGAAAAACAATTGTTGTTCAAATTTTTAACATGTATTTCCAATTCTTGTACAAATATGTTCATCTGTGATGAAAATTTATTTATTCTTGGAATCTCACTGGATAGTCTTAAGGATGGTTTTAATTAAAGACCGAAAGCTTGACTAATCTAAAAGAGCGTTTTTTACTTGAGCCCACTCACAAAAAAATTTTTTGACTGTTTAACCTGCGTTATTTTTGTTTCCTTATATATATATATATATATATATATATATATATATATATATATATATATATATATATATATATATATATATATATATATATATATATATATATATATATATATATATATATATATATATTATTAATCCTGAAACTCTTTTACCCTAATAGGGTGTCAAGTTATTTTCAAATTCATTTAATTTAAGTATGATTTCTAATAAGTGCACGCCATTTAATACGGTCCTTTGTTAATTCCTTTAATTCTGCTTTATTAATGTTTTTCGAGCTGAAAATTTCATCTATTCCCTTGTCTCAAGATTTGCTAGGTCGTCCTCTTCCTTTTCTTTCGTGCTGTTTGGCTGTCCATATTCTTTTGACTTGTCGGTCTTTCGGCATTCTCATTAGATGCCCGTACCAATTTAGCTGTTTCTCTTCTATTGTACTTAAGGTTGACTTGACATTAAGACTATCTCTTATTGTTTCATTTCGTACTTTTTTTTTGGTTACACCTTCTATCCTTCTTGAATATCTCATCTATGCTGCTTGAATTTTACTTTTTTGTCTTTCGTTCAACACCCATGATTCTGAACCATGTTATAAGGTTGCTTGATAGATTGTTCTAAACACAGTAGCTTAAGTTACTATATATATATATATATACATATATATATATATATATATATATATATATATATATATATATATATATATATATATATATATATATATATATATATATATATTTGCTCTCTGAGTATCGAATATAAAAATTAGGAGTCAGATAATAGATAAGATTAGACATTACTGCCTATGGAAAGTATCTGGCAGTGTTGATTCATCAATTTCCAACAATATTCTCTAGAACATACATAAAAATCAGCACTCAGACTTTGAGAAAAGTGAGTAATGTCTTAACGTAACTATAGCACCTTGTATCTAAAAATTGGCCGTCGGCACAAACTAGCAAATATGCGTATGATCAAAGTATCGACTAACACCATTCTAATCTACAAATTTTGTTTCTCAGAAAATGAGTAACGTCTGGCGGGTCTGGGATCTTGGACTATTACTATCCCCGATTCTCTAATAGCTTCTTTCAGCGTAATATTGAATAGCAGACAAGACAAACTCTCTCCCTGGCGCAGTGCTGTGTGTGTTCTACGTTTGCAAGGATTAGTTTCACTAATTGTATCAGATAAGTGGGTATTTTAAATTCTTTTATAGCGTTTCGAAGCGACTTTATATCTATACTATTGTAAGCACTTTTGAAGTCTATGAATAGGTGATGGGTAGTCAACCCGTATTCGTAAGTCTTCTTTAGTGCCTGCCTGAGAAGAAATATCTGATTGGTGGTTGACTTCCCTTTACGAAAGCCACTCTGATATTGGCCTACTATGTTCTCACAGTATGTTAGTAATCGCTCATATAGTATGTACGCTAGTATTTTATATGACATTTAGGAGAATAATTTTTCTGTAATACTCGCATGTAGTTCGCTCTCTCTTTTTATGTATGGGTATTATTATACCCATGTTCCAATGCGTCGGGATTTTCACGTATTTCCAGATATGTGTTACTAGCTTGCATAAATGGGTTTTTAGTGTCTTTATACCACATTTTAACAATTCTGATGGTATACCATCTTCACCTGGCACTTTGTTATTTTTTAGTCTTTTTATTGCCTTGGCAACTTCTTCCTCTGTTGGAAAGCCATCTTTTTCTCGTTCATCTTCTTCTGCGTATTCCTCTTGCCCTTCTATATCCCTTATTATTTCTGCCGGGTCTATCATATTTAATATTTGCGTATGCCTTGAAGTGAGTAGTTGTGTTTTGCTGTCGCTCCGTATCATTTAACAGTGCCGTAATAAGAAATTTATTTACTTTTCAATTTAAAATGACGAGTGCCAGAAATGCATCCTCCATTGTTGAACAAACAATCAGCTCTTTATTATCAAATAATAATTTTGTGGACAAATTACTTGACAAAGTTATTAAGCGCTTCAACTCTAAGCTTGAAGAACAAAAAGCTCATTATGAAAGCATAATTACAGACTTGACTGCCAACATCAAAATTCTCGAAGATCAGCTGGACTCCCAGGAACAATACTCTCGCAGGAACTGCATCCGAGTTTTTGGTATTCCCGAAGGAGAAAATGAGAATACTGAAGCAGCAGTTTGTGATTTGTTTAAGACTAAGTTATGTGTCAGTGTAACTCCAGATATGATCGATCGTTGTCATCGTACGGGTAATAAGAGAAAAATTACTTCTGATTCCCACACTAAGCCACGTCCAATCATCATCAAATTTACTTCATATAAATACCGGTCACTAGTTCTCATGAATCGTAGAAATCTACGTGGAACTCCTATCAACATCAAAGAAGATCTCACTAAAAACAGACTGGAACTTTTGACTCTAGCATCCAAGAAATTTGGTTTCAAGAACGTTTGGTCGCGTGATGGTGTCATTTTTGCCACCTTGGGTGGTATGATAAAAAAAGTAACACATCTAGATATAAATTAATACCTATTTGCTTCAATTTGATAATGCTATTCTGAGCGTCAACAACTTTTACAACTTTTATTTTGTATTTTCAACTTTCAAGCCTCATTTTCTTTTTTGTAATTTATTTTTGAACTGTATTTGTAATATAAAATCCAACTTTATCAAATTTCCTATTTTTGTAGCAACATATATTCATTTTACTAGTTTTTTCCAATATTTTAAATTAAATTTTCTGTTTAAGTCATATTTTGTCACTGAAATACACAAGGCCAATATATTGCTTAGATTTGTTCATTGATATATTGTTTTTTCTTGTCAATTTATTTTTTATTTTGTTCTGTTTTTTCTTACACTTGTATGTCTGGTTTTTGCATATACTACCAAAATGTAGGGAGACTGAATACCAAGTTTGATATTTTCTGTAATAACATTTCCAGTTTAAATTTAGATGTAGTCTGTATCACTAAAACGTGGCTTAATGATAGTGTACATACTTCAGAATTATTCTTGCCTCAATATGATTTCTACAGAAAGGATCGTGATACGCTTCGGAGTGGCAAAAAACGTGGGGGAGGCGTTCTATGTGCTATCAATAGTAAATATAAATCAACTTCTGTTGATATAACTCTGCATCCTTGTTCTCTTTCTGATCTTGTTTGTACTAAAGTATACTTAACTTCTAGCATCTTTATCTACATATTTGTTGTCTATTTACCTCCTCCTATCTCTTTCGATCAGCAAAATTATATTTTTGAAGCTCTAGACTCATTTTTAACTGTTGCTGATTCCAAATTAATCATAGTTGCTGATTTCAATATAACAAGGCTAATTGATAGCTACAAATATAATCAACTCGACACGTTTAGTTCTAATTTTGATAATTTTATTGCGTTCTTAGATGCAGCTCAGTATAATCATGTTCAAAATGATCACGCGAAATTATTAGATGTTGTGGTTAGTAACCTAGAATGCTCTGTATCTAGAGATATTGATGCATTAGTTCCTGAAGATTCCCATCATCCTGCACTTTCAATTTCATTGAAAATAAATTCAAATTCCAAATCTCAAATATCTTCCTTAAAAACCAACTCCAAATCGCATAATTTCCGCACCGCTGATTATAACTTACTGTACTATTCACTTTTACAATCCGACTGGAATACTCTCAGACAGTATGATGACGTCGATAATGCCTTCAGCAAATTCTATGATATTATTTACAATATTTTTGATAAATGTGTACCTGTTCAAAATAAGCGTCCTCCCAAATATCCGCCATGGTTCAATCAAGATATAAAAAATAATATTAAACTTAAAAATAACTACCACAAATTATTGAAATCAGATAACAATGAACTCTACCTGTCTGAATTTAAACGTCTTCGAGCTCTTGTAAAAAAGGATATTGAGACTGAACACTAAAAGTATATGAGTATCATTGAAAATTCAATTTCTTCCGATCCCAGTAAATTCTGGACATTTATTAATAACAAAAAAAGAACCTAACGGATTCCAAACAATATGCATCTTCAAAACAATACATACAATATCACTTCAGAAATAGTAAGTGGTTTCGCTGAGTTTTTTTCTTCTGTTTATGTCAAATCAAATACTGCTACTTACTCCACTTCTTCTCACATCTCTAGTCATTTCTTGTATAATACTGTTTGTGTTTACAGTATCACTGATGATGATATTCTATGGGCGATACGACGTTTAAAGACTACTCTCACTCCTGGTCCTGATAATCTACCCTCTTATATAATAAAGGCATGTAGTCATATTTTTATTGAGCCGTTGAATTATCTACTTAATCTTTCCTTGAATAACAAAATTTTCCCTTCTATCCTTAAATCTTCATTCATTTGCCCCATCTTCAAATCTGGTGACAAAGCTGATATCTCTAATTACCGACCAATCGCAATTCTCTCAAACATTTCAAAAATTTTTGAGTCTATACTTTATAAAAATATATATAGTTGCGTTCAGTCCCATATCTTAGATAAACAACACGGATTTGTGAATGGCAAGTCTACAACAACAAATCTTTTGAATTTTACCGAGCACACACTTAATTCACTTCACGACAATGCTCAAGTTGATGTGATATATACCGATTTCAAAAAAGCTTTCGGTACTATCGACCACAATATTCTTCTTAATAAACTTAATACTAATTTCAATTTTTCTTCTGATCTTCTTGCTCTTCTACACTCTTATTTAAATAACCGTAGTCATTCCTTCCAAATTAATAACTTTAAATCAACCCCGTTTATTGCCATTTCTGGTGTGCCACAAGGATCAAATCTAGGACCACTCTTGTTTATATTATTTATTAATGACATTGTTGATGTGATTGGGTATTCTGATGTATTGCTCTATGCTGATGACTTGAAAATTTTCAAAACAATAAATTCCTTGGAAGACTGCTTTTTGTTGCAAAAGGATATAGAAAGTTTACTAGCTTGGTCTCAAAACTCTAAACTGTTTTTTAATTTCAGCAAGTGTAAAATAATGAGTTTCTAGTCCGTAAATCTGTTTATACATACTCATATGCTATGGATAACTCTAAGCTTGAACGCGTTTCTCAGTTTAAAGACCTTGGCGTAATTTTTGATGACAGACTATTATTTAACTTGCATATTGACTATATCACAAAATCATCATTCAGAGTTTTAGGATTTATTATTCGATCTACAAAGCAATTTCATAATTTGTCCACTGTAAAAAAGCTGTACTATTCATTTGTGAGGTCAAAATTGGAGTACTGTCTCCAAATTTGGAACCCTATATACAATAAATATATTAAGAAACTCGAAGCCATACAGAAACGCTTTCTTAGATACTGTTTTTTCAAGAAGTTCCATCAGTATCCCAGTTTCGATGTTGAATATAAAACTCTACTGTTTGAAATAGACATGCTTTCCCTATCTGATCGCAGAAAATTGCAAACTTGTTTGTTTCTATTTAAATTGTTGAATTTTCATATCAATGATTGTACTATACTACTACAGAACGAATTACGAGAAAGAATTTCCTATATGGCCAATGTGCACCATTTTTAATGATGTTGGCTCCAAAATTGATATTTTTGGTGATTACTTTGTTGTTGTTAAACGTGATTTGATAAAGTGTTATATTTCTAATTAAGTAGAATAAGTCATGATTTAAACTGTTTGATAGTTTCAGTTGTGTGTATATATATTTATTTTTTTCTCTACAATCTGTAAGGCTTTCAATTGTATTCAATGTATTCAAATAATCATTGTGTAATTGGGACTACCTGTCCTGTTGGATCGATTTTCAATAAATAAATAAATGAATAATCTCTCTTCAAAATTTTCTGCCCATCTTTCCAATATTTCATTTTGTTCGCTGATGAGCTCTCTTTCTTTGTTTCTAACTATAGCTATCTAAGTTCAAATTCTTTTCTGTTCTGGTTTATATTTTTATAGAAGTTTTTCATTTCTCTGTGGCCGTTAAGTCTTTCCAGATCCTGTAGTTGATATTCTGCGTGTTCTTTTTTCTTTCTTTTCATAATTCGCTTCTCAGCTCTCCCTAGTTTTTTGTACTCTTTTTCTATTTGTCTCGTTTTTCTGCTCTGGAATCTTGGATACGCTTGGTTTTTTATTTGTGTAGCTTAGGAGCACTCTTCATCATACCATTCCGATTTTTTTTTGCTTTTGCTCTTGTTTTCCCAGTACTTTTTCTGCTGTCCCATCTAGTATACTCCTGCACTTGGTCCAATGTTTGTCGGCGTCTTCTTCTGTGCTGATCATTTGGTCTTTCAGCTTCTTTTTAAGTATCTGCTTGAAGTTTGTAGCTGTTTCAGGGTTTTTGAAAGCCTCTTGATTGTACTTTTTTTCTTGCTTCCCTTTTTCTTTCTTTGCATTCAAGATTCTTGCTCTTATCTTATACTTATCCAAATCAATACTTGCTCCACGTTTAGTGCGTGCTTCTATTACGTCGCTGGAGTGCGTTGCGTCGATCGTCAGATGATCAATTTGGTTCACAGTATTTCTATCTGGACTTATCCAAGTCCCTTTATTAATGTTCTTGTTTTTGTGCTCAACGAATGTACTAGCTATAACCATGCTCATTGAGGCAGCAAGGTGTATTAGGCGTATCCCGTTATTGTTGTTTTCTTCATGTGAACTATGTTTACCGATAGTTGATGCATACTCATTTCCTTTACCGATCTTGGTATTAAAATCGCTTAATAGTATTTTTATGTCATTTCGTGGGTGTTGGAATTTGAATATTCATACGTTGTTGTTCCTTATTATCTAGACATCTAGATTGTATTGTTACTAGGCGATATTTATGTGTATATATAACAAGTTTGTTTTTTGATGACACCTGTCAATAGTTAATTCAATAAATATACTTTTCAACCATTTTCGCAAGATTATTTCGTCAGGTTATGGGCCCAGAGCGATTTCACTGTAGAAAAAGTGTTTAAAAATCGAAAAAGCAAGGGGATGGTGCTAAGCTGTTAGTTACAAAGTTGAATGGCACCAACTATCAGTTGTGGAAAATAAAAATTAAAGTGTTGCTTATGAGGGACGATCTTTAGGAAGTGGTTAGTCAACCTAAGCCAGAACCAATTACAGATAATTGGAATAGAAAGAATTGCAAAGCAATTGCGGCGATCTGTCTAACGGTTGAAGATGATCAATTACTGCATCTGGCACAGCTCGAGACAGCCCGAGAAATGTGGGAAACGTTGCAGCGAATGCACGAGCGTGCGTCAATGGGCAGTAAACTCTATCTACTTAGGAAACTAGTGGGAATTAAATTTACAACCGGAATAATGCAAGAACACCTAAATCAAATTTTGGAGATTGTAGCCCAGCTTCTAGGTATGGGCAAGGAGGTGAGTTCAGAAGATATGGTAGCTATCATGTTGAATAGTCTTCCAGAATCATATGAAGCATTGGTTACGGCGCTTGAAGGTCGTGATGAGAAAGATTTAACTGTTGAATATGTGAGTGGTAAGTTATTAGATGAATTTCAACGACAGGTGGAGCGATCAACTCAACAAAATGGTGGAGCAGAAGTAGCACTTCAGACTGCTACTAAATTACCAGGTGGTGTGACAAAGTCATCAAGTCGTAAATCACGCAAGAAAGAAGAGCGAGAGTGCTTCTTTTGCAAAAAGAAAGGGCATATCAAAATAAACTGTCGCAAGTTTAAATCTCAACAATCGTCTGAAAAAGCCAGTTGTGTGATCGATGACAAGAGTGATGATGGGGATCTCCACCAGCATATATCTTTTACTGTGTCTGAAACAGGTCATCAAGCTGGAAATATTGAGAAGTGGTATATTGACTCCGGTGTAACAAGCCACATGACGAGCAATTTGAAATTTTTCACATCGCTAAATTATGAAAAAATACTTGTTTATCTTGCAAATAATAATACAAGCAGCGCTGAAGGTATTGGTCATGGATGGCTGCATTGTAAAAATTCAAATGGCGTCATAGAAAAGATATATCTGCAGAACGTACTTTACATGCCGAAACTTGAATGTGGTCTTCTATCGGTAAGACAAATAACACGTAGAAGGGGTTTTCAGTATTGTTCGAGGGAGAAAATTGTAACATTCTTTTCAAGAAGAAGGTTGTTGCTATGGCATTCCTTGATGGCACATTGTTTCGATTGAACATTGTTGAAGTTATGAACACAGCGTTAAGTGTTAGAGCTGCAGTTTCTTTGAGCACATGGCATCGTCGGATGGGACATCGAGACCCTACTGCAATCAAGAAGATGTGCATCGAGGGTTTAGCTGATGGATTGAATATTGATAATAATGAAATTCGGCAGAACTGCAAATGCTGTATAATGGGTAAGATGACAGAGCTTCCGTTTCCTGTAAGTAAGAGACGTGCAGAGCGTCCTCTTGAGCTGGTGCATAGTGACGTCTGTGGACCAATGTCAATCAGCACTCCAAGTGGTAATAAATATATACTTACTTTCATTGATGATCATTCCCGTTTTACAGTAATCAGATTGCTAAAAAGCAAAGACGAGGTTCCTGGTGTTATTAAGGAGTATGTTGCCAGAATGAGTACATATTTTGGTCGTAAGCCCTCCACATTTCGCACTGATAATGGAAGGGAATATGTTAACAATGAATTATTGTCATATTTTCGACGCGAAGGTATTGAACATCAGTTTTCGGTACCATACACTCCTCAGCAGAATGGAGTGGCCGAACGAAAGAATCGTTCTCTTGTTGAGATGGCAAGATGTATGCTTCTTGACGCAGATCTTCCTAAAAGATTCTGGGGAGAAGCAGTATTATTTGCGACATATTTGCAGAATCGGTTGCCAAGTCGAAGTATCGAAAAAACACCATATGAACATTGGACGAATGAAAAACCGGATGTTAGTCACATCCGTGTGTTTGGATCTAAAGTTTATACTCTTGTTCCAGAACAAAAACGTAAGAAATGGGACGACAAAGCAATTCAGGGTGTTTTAGAAGATTATGACACAATTACTAAGGGATATCGTGTTTTGAATCCCAAGAACAACAGAGTTTGGATAAATCGATCAGTTCGAATCGTGGAATCGATGGAATCAAATTTCTTGTCTCCAGTATATTGTCGAAACACTGACGGTAATAATAGTAAGCCAGAAGGGGTAGTTTTGGTGTCAGAAAGTACTGATGAAGATGAGATTGACCCTGATGAAACTCTTCAATTCAATTCGGAGCTAGAAGAAGAGGAAGCTCAAGTTCAGCCCTCGTTACCACAACGATCGGAGAGAATTAACAAAGGAATTCCAGCTAAAAAGTTGGTCTATAAGGTAAATGCAAGCAATGTTCGTGAGCCTATGTCCTGGGAAGATTTGTTAACATTTCCTGCCCGAGAGCAAACGAACTGGTTTCAAGCGATTGAAAAAGAAATGGCATCTCTTGAAGAACGAAAAGTATGGCAATTGGCTGAACTTCCAGCAGGCAAAAGAGCAGTGTCTTGTAAGTGGGTATTTAAGGCAAAATCAAATGCAAATGGTGAAGTAGAAACTTACAAAGCAAGATTAGTAGCGAAGGGTTTCTCGCAAAAATATGGAGAAGATTATGACGAAACTTTTGCACCAGTTGTAAAACACGAAACAGTACGTATATTGCTCAGTGTGGCAGCAATTCGCCATCTTCATGTTCGTCATTTTGATGTAAAGTCAGCATATCTAAACGGAGAGCTGGACGAAGAAATATACATGGAACAGCCGCCAGGTTTTAAGATTTCTGACAAAGAAGACATGGTTTTACGCCTTCATCGCAGCCTTTATGGACTGAAGCAGTCAGCCCGAGCTTGGAATCGTAAAGCTAACGAAGTTTTATCTACTTTAAATTTTCAACGGGGTAGAACAGATCCCTGTTTGTATATCAGGGAGGAGAAAAATGGTGGGATTACTTATGTACTAATATATGTTGATGGTATGCTGGTTGCTGGCGGTGATGCAGATGTAGTGCATAATATAAGATTTGAATCAACATTTTATTACTAAGGACTTGGGCGAAGTGTCGCATTTTCTAGGAATCCAGATAGAACGTGAAGTTGACGGATCTTTCTCTCTACATCAAAGTACAAAAATCACTCAACTTCTAGAAAAATATGGGTTGCTAAATGCTAAAACGGCACTTACTCCAATGGAAGCAGGATATTTATCGATAATTGGTGAACCAAGCCAAAAGTTGCCCAACAACACGAAGTATCGACAAGCAATTGGATCGTTGATTTATCTGGCTACCGTTTCCCGACCAGATATAGCTGTAGCCGTGAATTTATTAGCTCGTCAAGTAGAATCTCCTACTGAAAAAGATTGGAAATCTCTAAAGCGTATATTACGTTATTTGGCAGGAACAATTAATGCGAAACTTCATTTTTCGGCTAGAAGTAGCTTACTACTTAATTGCTATGTTGATTCGGATTGGGCTGGTGATAAATTAGATCGGAAATCGACAAGTGGGTATCTCTTCAAATTGGGTGACAGTACGGTATCGTGGTCGAGCCGAAAACAAACTAGTGTGGCTCTATCTTCTACCGAGGCAGAATATGTGGCAGCAGCACATGCCAGTCAAGAGTTGGTGTGGCTGAGACAACTGTTAAAAGATATGAAATCACCTATGGAACAAGCTACTCCAGTATTTGAAGATAATCAGGGATGTATCCAACTTATTGAGTCAGATAAATGTGGAGCTCGTACAAAGCACATAGACGTCAAATATCATCTGCTACGAGATCTACGTGAGCAAGGAATCATCGATATACAGTATTGTCCAACTGAAGAAATGATAGCAGATTTTTTGACCAAGCCTGTGACAAGAGAAATTTTACTTCGTCTTACTGCACAAGCTGGATTAATATTGAAATAATTTTATGTAACGGTACAACAACGAGAAGGGGTGTTGGAATTTGAATATTCATACGTTGTTGTTCCTTATTATCTAGACATCTAGATTGTATTGTTACTAGGCGATATTTATGTGTATATATAACAAGTTTGTTTTTTGATGACACCTGTCAATAGTTAATTCAATAAATATACTTTTCAACCATTTTCGCAAGATTATTTCGTCAGTGGGCACTCCTATATAATTCTTTCCAATTTCTTGTAAAATTATTCCTTCTCTTCGTCCAATTCCTCCTCTATCGGGGCATGGACATTGACGATCGAGTAATTAACAAACTTGCCCTTAGTTCTTATTTTGCAGAGTCTTTCATTGATAGCTTGGAAGTCTATCACTAGTGGCCGGTTTCACGATCTCGAGTTAAATTAATCTGGTTTAAAGAGCTCATTTTCTTGGTAACAATATCAATTTCTGTATTTTTTGTGTCATCACTGCCCAATCAAGTTAATCAAATGAATTGAAAGCCTGTTTATTGGTTAACTCCCCGTCACTTTAACCCAGGCTAATTTAACTCGAGATCATGAACTCGGGCATAGGTGTTCTACTTTGCTATTGACTATGAACCCAACTCCGAAAATGTGTTCTGCTGGGTGGCAACTGTAGTATATCGTATATTTTTTTCTTTTTCAGTATTTTCTTTCCTAGCCACCTTTCTTCCTGGAGTGCTATCATATCTGATGTATATTTGTCTAACATATCCGTAAGTATCTTTAATGCACCAGGTTTACACAATGATCTTACATTCCATGTGTATAGTCTTGTATCTTTGTGCTTTTTCTCGCCAAGTCGTCGTCTAAGTTTCAGTCCGGGATTCTTTCTTTGAACTCTCGTAACAAGGGCTGTTTTACGGGTAAGGGTTGTTAGCAGCTCCTAACCTAACCCTCATAGACCGTTTGAGCACAGCGGTCCAATTTTTCATCCGTTTAGCAAGGTCTTCCGTGATCTCTATGTACCACTTGAGCACGGCGGAAGCTCAACAGATTATTGGATAAACCATAAACAAAGATAGTAAGCAAAATGTTAAATCTCCAATGTACGTTGCAGGTAGCCGAAATGAATCAATCACGTAAGAATAACATCCTAATTGGATTATTTTTGTGAATGAATAATGTAGGGGTAAGTTTACAAATTGACACCAAAATATAACATTCTCATCAATATTCATTCATTATTACTGTTCATTATTACATATTCATATAGCCAACAATAAATCTTTGAAAAGGAAAGAATATAATAATAATTCAATAGAATTATACAGAAAAAGAAATAGGCATAGACCGTTTGAGCACGGCAGTCAAATTTTTCATCCATATAGCAAGGTCTTTCGTAATCCCTATATATACCACTTGTAAATATGTATATATGACGAGTTTTCAATAAAATGAATTATGTTTGTTGTAAGGAAGCACTAGAAACCAACCCAATAATAGTCAAACTGTAACTCCAACTTATTCTGTCATACCGTATGGAAAAGAAATGCAAAATGGTTTTACAAAAATGATCAAAGGATCAAACGTTAAAATAGCTAACAATGGCAACTGCTCCACAAAACATTTATATACTAACCTTAAAGACAGGGAAAAGATGACTGATGTCAGGGACGTCATCTACAAGGTAAAATGCATTCCTTGCAGCAAATTTCATATATGAGAGACATGTCAGCCTTTACACAAACGTTTATATGCTCACAAATACCATGCGACCAGGTTGAATAACGGTCATAGCGTACTAAAGATAACGTGGCAGTCGGAAAGAATGTAATGCGATCCAGTATGCTTACGATGCGCTGTGTCAAAATTGAACTTTTGCTTAAGTAACGCACTACGCAAAATAGTGAGTCCCACTTTTACAACCATTTATTGCTAAACTTTGGGGTTAGAGGGATGGAGCAGCAGAGAGAATGCATCATAAATGATCGATGAGATACATTTGAATCTGTCTGTCCATTGGTGTAGACAATAAAAAAAATATTCCATGTAATAATACAATAATTTCAAAGTAACATTCTGCAAGATGATTTTCAGTGCCCTTCACACAAACCAATCAGATAATCCTACAGAAGAATTAAAATCCTAAGGCAATGACAAAAATAAGTACCTATTGATTAGTAAAAATTCATAGACTTCATAACATTTTTTTTCCATAATAAGTGGTGCAATTTATTATTATTTCTATATTTCTGTACTTTATATCAATGACTTGCTGATTTATCAAGTGCAATTTATTATTATTCATGTATTTGTATGTTGTATGAAAATACAATTTTTTTGGGCACGCCTATGGTTTTTGTTGATTTTACTTATATAATCCCTAAAAGTTTATACCCCAGGACTGCCAAGTTATCTTGCGCGGACAGTAACAGAACATACAGTAGATACAGGTCAAAAATTTGATTTCCAAAATACCGAAATAGTGGACCAAATAAGTAAAAAACAGCATCGTTTATTACATGAGATCTCACATATTAATTTGAACAAAAATAAGAATTTTAATACTCCGACAGATTACAAAAACAACATGGAGTATGCGGAGATTGTTCTGTCAAAATTCAGAACGCAAACATATTAAAAAAATTATTTTGTTCTAACTTCCGCTATTTGCTGTATATTTGTTCGGTTTAGCTTCGTCAGTTGTTCAAGACGAGATTACTGCGGCAATTTCATTAGATATTTTATACGTCAATCACGCTTTGAAAACAGAATTTGTAATACAGATGTTTAGGTAAGAAGAATATTTATTATTGTACATGCATATTGTAATAGTATATTCTACAATAAGTATTGGAATGGCCTATATTCTGAACGAGCGAAAAGTTTGTAAACCGAGCCGAAGGCAAGGATTACGGTTCGCAAGTGTGGAATACGCCATTCCAAACATATTGTAGACTATACTTTCTCTAACAAGGTTTTGGAAACCCACCAATACTTCAGAGGAAACTTAAAAAATTACTAAATGTCGAACGTCAAATCCAGATATGAATACTTGAATTGTTAGGATGTAGTCAAACTAACAGCTTCTGATTCGTCGAAATGATTCTAAAGGCTTACAGAATCATTCTAAACGGCATACGGAATCATTCTAAACGATATTTTGGAATGTCATTCGTTCCAACATAATTTTTGGTTATGGAATATGCAAATTCCAAAACAGTGTTGGAGAAAAATCTTTTATGTACGGCTTCTAGCTGATGATGAGAGCAGTAGGACTCTCGAAACGTCCTGAGTTATTTTCAAATAAATAACATATTAAATAATTGGATCGCTTAAGGCCTTATTTTAAGTTCAACCTATTGTAAGAAAGTGGAAATATTTGTAAATATGTTATATTTTTCCTACCTATAGAGCCGCTATAGAGTTTTTATCAGTCGTTATTTGTTTATGATAAAATAGAATGAATTGTTATCCAAGTTCCTTTATTATATTAACTCACAATTTTTGGCTTTTAGAGAAGATACATTTACTTGGCATTAAAATATTGAAGTAATAAACTTGGCTTAAATGGTATATAGGGATTAAGAGAAAAATGCTCAAATGGTCTATGGGACTAGGACAAAACTGACCGCCGCGCTCAAACGGTATATCCTCGGGACCAGCTGGGAGGCCGCTTAATTACTCAATCCACCAAGCGGCGATCCCAAGGCGGATTAAGAATATTTAGAAGCAGATAAGGCAGATAACTATGTAGTACTTCACCGTGATAGTAGTTACCTGCAATCAACCATATCTCATATATTAATTAATTGATTACCGTGTGTGCGGCTACCAGCCATCAATATTTTCAGTACAGTGCTGCATTTCTTGATATTTGATTGAGTTCTTAAATTTCAATTGCATATTTTAGGGTGGTTAGCTACCCCAAACGTCAGCTCAGTGATACCTTCAGATATTAATAAAAGGAAGATTTCTGAAATTGATTCAACTCAAAACATATTTGATTATAAAAATCAATTGTTCATAACAAATTATCAATTGCAATCCAAATGTTTATAAAAAATCAATTGCTTGGAGATATCAAAATAATTTTCTTGATACTGCTACAATATCAAGATACATTATAAATTGACAAAAAAAAAGAGATATAAACTCAAAAGACATTCAGTGAAATTAAAAAGTCTCAGCCAAGTACAAAAGTCTCATTTCTTGATTATTTTCGGGTTATAAGGTCCTGATATGAAAGGTGAGCTCAATAGGGTACTCCACTAATATCAAAATTTGAGAAACTTCCATAAAAATATGAAAATATGAAATAAATAATATAATACATACATAAGTAATGAAAATGATATTGAATATTGCTTCGTTTTAATAAAAAGACGATTTAATATTTATATGACGTCATGATGACGTCTACAGCACTAGATAGTCATAGCAGACTCGTCCGCCATCTTGAAGCCCACTGACAAGTCTGTGAAACGTTTAATATCCTTATTTTTATGATTTTGTGTAAATTATGTAAATTTCTAGATGAATAATAACAAGAATCAAATAGCAGGCACTTGTTCATTTTGTTCTTTAAGAAATTTATCTGCTTGCATTAATTTCCTGCACAAAATCTGTAAACATAAATGTATTCAAATTATGAAGTTAAAGTAGGTAGTATGGTGATTTCAACAAATAGGTACCTAGGTAAGTACTTGAATATTTGCTTTGGTCAAAGAAAGCAGCTTGAATAATAAATAATAATAAGCACAAAAAATTATGTTTTTTTTATAAGATATCAGTCAAGGTAATCATAGAAAATACAATAAAAATTTAAAAAACAGTTCAAATCGAATGAAACACAATAACTTGCTTCTTGCATTTGTTTTGTTAGCTCATTTGGAATTGTAGCTGGTGGTTTCATTTTTGTTTGAAATTTCAAAATTCCTAATCTTCAAACCTCTCATAACAGTGAAGTGATCCAACAAATAATTTGCAATACTGCAAAACTTCTGAAAATTATGACAATTTAGTGGCAAATCATTAAGAATATTACTGAAGGACAAAGATTCTTGCAATAATGCTGACATTTACTCTGAATAATGCACTCAGATTCCGACAATCGAACAGTTGACCTCTAAATTCAAATTGAGGTTAAGTAGCTCGGAATATATTTCTTCACATTCAAATGATGTATTCAGAAATAAAAGTTACTCATCTGTAGAATCAGAACCCGCATCTTGAATGAATATTACAACCAGGCCCAGAACAGCCCGTCATTTAAAATTATTTTATTAAATTATATTAAAGTTCACACATCGGTAAACGGCAAACAACTGACAGTGGGCTCCAAAATGGCGGACGAGTCTGCTGTGCTTTATCTAGTGCTATAGTGCTATAATGACGTCTAAAAGTCTATTGTGGTCCTCAAACAGTGGGCTTCATAGGTGTACAAATTCCTAGAAGATTTGTTCATATTCATGAAAAAATATTGTTGTGTTGCAATTTGATGTACTTATAAATTATTGGGAATGTATCGGAAAAGTTAAAATATGTATCATTTCTATTTTTCAAATGCTGTTTAGAAACATTTTGAGAGGCCTCTAAGATTCCCAGGCATGCGCATGTACTACTAGTATTGTTTGGTCGAAATAAGTTTGATAATTGTATAATTCATCCAGCTCGTTATCTTACTGAGAATAATAAAAATAATTTAGATGATGTAAAATATGCAAGACACTAACGCCACCTATTTTACTTTACGTCAATATTCTCAAAATGTTTGATGTTGAATAAGACCTACCGTTTGAGTGACACAATAGACTTTTGGACATCACGGAAAATTTTCAGATTGAAAAAAATATTTCTCAAGTACTACGGGGTTTTTTTGAATCAAATTTTCACTAATACTTTTATTTATTCATGTCCTATCAGAAAAGACAATAAAGAAAAAACAGTGGAATACCCCATTACCTATTACCAATTACCTTGTCAGCCGTGCAATCGACGTTTGTGCCCGATAGATGGTGTTGTTTGTAGTTTTTGCTACAGCACACCTTTTATCGTAATGAGTTTATACACTCTGGGATCCAAGTTTTGACTATCTTGGGCTTGGCTATACTGTACTGAGGAGTCCTAATAAGGACGAAACATATGTCTACAGTTGCATGCCCGATCTAGAATGATGGTGGCTTCAGCCCCGACTCTTAGATTTGAATTTTTCTATGGAAAACAATTATTTTTCAGAATTATTAATTTTTTTTTTTGAATGTTCCATAGCACAGCACTTCACATATTTCACAGTTTTTGTGTGAAATTTTTATTTATGTGGTTTCTCCTTTATCTTGTCAGCCGTGCAATCGGCATTTGTACCCGATAGATGGTGTTGTTTGTAGTTTTTGCTACAGCACACCTTTTATCGTAATGAGTTTATACACTCTGGGATCCAAGTTTTGACTATCTTGGGCTTGGCTATACTGTACTGAGGAGTCCTAATAAGGACGAAACATATGTCTACAGTTGCATTCCCCGATCTAAGATGATGTTGGCTTCAGCCCCGACTCTTAGATTTGAATTTTCTATGGAAAACAATTCTTTTTTAGAGTTATTCATTTTTTGAATGTTCCATAGCACAGCATTTTATTTCACAGTTTTTGTGTGAAATATTTATTTATGTGGTTTCTTCTTTATCAATTACCTATGTTGCAAAAATTTGATATCATAACAATATGAAAAATTGGCGTAAGTTAGGTAATAAAAAACTATACGCCTCACATCATAGATCGAAAAATGGTAGCAGTAATGAAATTTTACTGCAAATAAGTTATGAATTTAAAAAAAATGTATCTCATAATCTGGATTGGAGGATTGGAGGGTGAGACGTGTATATTGAATATAATTGATATTTAAAAAAAAAAAAATATAGGCAAATATTTGAAATTGCTCATTTCGTATTTTTACGGATATAACAAGTGCACTATGAGTATCTTTCACATTCGTATGGAGAAAAAGACGTGATCAATATTTATTTATATTCATGCTGTTAGTTAGTGATTGTAATTGTAACTTTGTACTTAGGTGAACGCGCCAGAAAAATAATCTGTGAGCGGCGCATTCTGACATTGCGATACAAACACGTGATCTGGGGCCTATCGCATAATAAAATACAAGTTGATACTATCAGTGAAAATGCACATAAAAACGCTACTAATATTGCCTTGTATTTTATTATGCAACAGGCCCCTGGTCACATGGGTATTTTTTAAAAGTTTATTTTCCATATGTACCAGAAAAGTGAATTAGTGCATCTGTGGATTTTTAATTCATATTTTTAAATTGAACTCAACCTTTAATTTATAGATGATGATATTGAAACTCCAAGGATATTTTGACCAGATTTTGACGCAAATGGTATGTCACACTGTGTAATTGAGGAGGAAGAGCTAGTAAATGCGTGACATTTTATTCTTTGGAAAACTAAATGATATATTTTTGTATGCTCTTCATATCATACATCAAAAGTGCTTGGATATCCGTATGAAATAAGAGGAGAATTGAATTGTAATGAATATGATGCCTTGAAGATTGAGAATATGAATTGTTCTTGCAAAGCAGAAAAATCGACAGTTAGAAGCATATATTTGCAATTTTTTTATTGTGTACCTACCATGTGTCAAAAAGTTGAAGTGGCACAAGAATGTCTTCTATTTTTGTTAAATAAACATTAGATTAGTACTTATTAGTTGGACTGTTTGTTGTTTCAGAAAATCTATTAATGAGTTGTATTTGTAAAGTATACTTTGATAAATTGGGTGACGAATTATGCCCCGAAACTCCGTCACAGTTGCACATCCCAGAGCCTTCTGCTACCGTCAAACATTTTTAAATTCCATCAAAGTTTGTTCACCTCTTGCACAACCTATAAATTAAAAATTCTGTAATTCTGCTTAAACATACAACATCGCTTATCTTTAGTTTATCAGTCATCAGCTGAAATAAATCCGTTTAAATATATTTCACATGTGGTGGAATGAGGTTAAGTTTTTGGAAAACACCTGAAATTAAAAGCAACCGATATTGTTTGATCTGTATTTATGTCTTGTGCCTTACCGTTAATAAACTCAGAATGTAATCAACCGTTGTCCTGTAAATATGTTGTATATTATATAGGGATTGAGCGCAGCCACCAGAGGTCTCGCCAGTTATATGTAAAATGGCGACAGAACCGTGATATGCATTCACTTCATATGTTAGATTAACTAACAGTGCGATGCGAAAATATTTTAATCATATATGCTTATCTGTACTGAAATCTTTAATTTTTGTGTGAAAAATTCTATAAATATAATATAAAATATTTTATATATCAAGTTATCTGATATTTTTCTGAATTATAAATAAATAAATAAGATTTTATTCGTATTAAACCATGTGTACACATGAAATACAGGTCATACATATATAATAATGTCATGGTAGTGAACATGATAATTATTAAATTAAAAGTATTTTAGATTGAAAAGTCATTAATAAAACAGAGCAAAATTAGAAGAAAATAATACAAATAATATCTATATATATGCATAAAAAAAATAAACTCATAAGCATTGTATAAACATGAATATGGGCCTAAAAGGTTTGTTCAAAATATTCTAATATAGAGTAATATGACTTATCTATTAGGATTTTTTTCATTTCTCTTTTAAAACTAGGAATAGATAGTTCTTTCATCTTTGGCGGAAGGTGATTGTATAATTTAGGACCAAAGTAGTTCATTGTCTCTTTCTTTAATCCAGTTTTTTTTATTTGTAAATCACTTTTAGATCGTGTGTTGTAGCTGTGGAGATCTTCAATTTTCGAAGAATCTGCTTCATGCTCTTTTATGTAGCACAGATTGGTATATATTATTAAAGGGTATAATGTCATTATGCCCAATTTTTTGAACAGTGGTTTACAGTGTTCGCGGCTATTTGCACCGACTATACTTCGTACAGCTCTTTTTTGTATGACTAATATTTTATTCAAGTTACAGTTTGTTGTTTGACACCACGCAAGTATACCATAAGTTAACTTTGACTGGAACAATGAAAAATATACTATTTTCTTTATCATAAAAACTATCTTGAATAGCTTCGTACACAGTTCCAACGTTTGACTATTCCATATTAAATTTGGTTCGATTTGTAGTCCCAAGAACTTAGTTTTTATAACACTATTGTTTAAAACATTCAGATTGTTTCCAAACTTCATGTCCACCGTTTTATTTTCGTTTAAAGTCAGTTTATTAGATAGGAACCAGTCATTTGCTATAGATTTAACTTCCGACATATGTGCCTCAGTATTGATAATGGATAAATCTTGTACGCAAAAGGTAGTATCATCTGCAAATAATATGGTTTCTGCAAGAATATTTCTAGGTATATCGTTGATGCATATTATAAATAGAAGTGGGCCGAGGATAGATCCTTGGGGCACACCAACGGAGTTTATCAATGATTCGCTTTTTTTGTTAAAATGAACTATTTGCTTTCTGTTACTTAAGTAAGATGATATTATGGCAACAGCATTTCCTCTTAAACCATAATGCATCAATTTTGTGCATATTATATCATGTGGTAAGCAGTCAAAAGCTTTACTTAAATCTAGAAATAATGTTTGAGAAATATTTTTGTCTCCCAGACCTTCAAAAATATAAATGATTGAAGACAAGATAGCATCTGCAGTTGATTTTCCTTCACGAAAACCATATTGTTCTTCAGCAAAAACGTTATATTTATTCAGAAAAATTTTAAAGTTCTTATGAAGATGCATTTCATATATTTTCGAAAAGGTGGGTAGAATCGATACTGGTCGATAGCTCTTTGTTTCATTTCGATCTTCAGCTTTATGTATAGGGACAACTTTTGCACATTTCCACATGTCCGGAAATATGCCTTCTTCTAGGCAAGAATTGATTATATGTCCTAATGGCTGACATATAAAGTCTGACGCAATTTTCATAATATGCGTGCTTATTAAATGTCTTCAGATTTCTTAGTTTTAATTATTTGAATCGTATACATCACTTTTTTTCTGATATAGGAGGGATAAATATGGTCTCTGAGATGTTCTCGCATTTATTTAAGTACTCATCAAAATTTTCACCGACTCCTTGAGATTTGTTTGTAAATTTGACGCTATATTGATGAAATAATTGTTGAACTCGTTTTCGTTTATCGTGAGGTCAGTATTATCCGGATTTTTATTTTGTGTTCGACCTGTTTCCCTGTTTATAATTGTCCATGTTGCCTTCATTTTATTATTTGCTGAATGTATGTGTTTCATATTTATTTGTTTCTCTTCTTGTTGTAATAATTTGTAAAAATGCTTTTTGTATGTCTTGTATAAATGTTTAGTTTCTAAGTTTTGTTTGTGTTGTTGTAATTCATAAAGAAACAACAAATTTTCCCGAGCTTGTATAACATTTTTTGAAATATTTTTGCAATCTAAAGAGATTCTTATTTTTGTGTTTTTTAAAGGAAATGAGCAATTGAAATAGTGTAGAAATATTTCTGTGAATTTATCACATTTCTCATTTGCAGAAGAAGTTTTGTACACTTCTGACCACTTCTCTTCTGACAAATATCTCAAGAACATAACTACAGTCTCATTGGTGTAGGTACGCTTCCACATACTTTTCTGTTCTGCTTCTGTACCAATTAAGAAAGATATTTTTAGTGCCTTATGATCTGACATTGCTGTATTGAAAACATTAAATATTGCTTCAGTGATGTCAGTAAAGATGTTATCAATGCATGTTTTTGAAGATTCAGTTATCCTTGTTGGCTCGAAGATTTGTTGGTGCAATTCATACATATGCATGACATTTTTGAAGTTTCTGGTTTTTGAGTTGTCTGCGAATAGATCAATATTGAAATCCCCTCCTACAACTATTTTGACATCATTCATCCTCTGTAAGTAGTCTAAAATGTCATCCACAATTTTGTAGAAGGTATCAAGGTTTGTAGGGTCTGGGACTCTGTACACTGTTACTATTATTATCTTTAATTTTCTCAACAAAATTGCTGTTACTTCACATAATTTTTCTATGGATAAGTTAGTAATATATGGTATTGGAACACAATCTATTTCATTACGTGCAAGAATACATACACCTCCATGTTCAGATTTGGTTCTTTCGTAACTAGAAATTAACTTGAAATGTTTTATATTTATTGTATTTGTCTCATTTTTATGAAGCCAGTGTTCACTTATACGTATTACTTGGATATCAGAAGTTGAACTTAGAAGAACATTGAAATGTAATAATTTATCTCTAATACTTTGGATATTCATGAACATTATTGAAAACTCTTTCTGTTCTATATCTGCTTCATAATTTTTAGGCGTGGATGAAAAAAACGATTTATTGCGAATCCATTTGGCCAAAAATCTGGATTTTTTAGGTCATTCAGATATTCAAATTGAATGCCAATTTTAAATGATGATGCGTAGTTACCCTTTGCTTGTAATTTTTCACATATTATATTTGCATTGTGTAGTTTGGATTTAATATAAGATTCAATATCTTTTTCATCTGTATCGATAGCAAGTCTTCATAAATGGAAATTAGTTTGATGAAGTGCTAAAACCATTCCAGACACATAGCTTGGACTGAAAGATTTTATTCAGATTCTATAGAACTCAACAAGATTTTCATGGCACATCGTTTATTTGTAAAAGCTATTCATTATCCAATACATTCTGGACGCAAGTAATGAACATTAAGAAGTTTGATGTTCATTCTAGTGTAATTTTCAAGTATTGACTTGATAAGTTTTTCGTTTTTCCATAGTTGCCTAAATTACACTGGACATCAATACTTCTGTAACTTATCTCATTTTGAATTTTTAATAAATTTGCACTGTGTTCCGTACATTTTGTTTTCTGAATCCTGAAATGTTTTTGTTGGGAGTAAAGTTTCTTTAAGACTTAAGAGATGCTTCAACAAGAATGAATAGAATTTGTTCAAATGCATGAAAATTCATATTCATGTAATCTAATTATTATTCTGAAAAATTTCTGATTTTCCATTTTCTAAACCATTTTTTTCTATGCTTGTAATTGGTAATCTATTGGATTAATTAGATCCTTCTCAATTCTTTCTTCTTGATTTCAAAGAATCTAGTTTTTGAGGAGTGAAAAACACTAAAATAATATAATATTCGATTTTTTGTTTCCAATTTTTTGTCACTGCTTTCGGTAGATAGATTATGTTGGAAATCGATATATGCTTATTTATTTACTCTTATAACTACAGCACTGTAATACAGAATAATATCGTCTAGACTTCATAGTAGTTTTTCTTCTATAAAATATTTCTAACTCTATAAATATCGAAAAAACGAAACAGTCTTTCAAGACAGAACTCCATATGATCTCCAATATAATTCAGATCTATCTCGGTTTTTCTAGTTTAAATTTCTGCCGCCAGAGGCCAATTCTTTCGTCGCCCACTCCCTATATTTTGTTTGACGTTCTTCGTGACCTTTGACACAACAAATAGATCCGACACTTGACACTTTCAACTTACCGACATAGCAATCTACATTACCGACATATAAAAGCATATTTAGGACAATTTCAATTTTGAGGAAATAAAATCAAGAAAGGATGTATCTAACAGGAAAGTAATAGGAAATATGTTATTGTGATGAAATTTATATTTGTAAAATTACTTTTTCTTTTTTATCTGTATGTCTTCTTTACATTACTAGAAGCACTAATATGAATTTTATTTGAAAACATGCTGAGTAAGGATTCATTGAAATTCAAGTATTAATAAGGCCTTCTGGCCGACTTAAGTCACTTCTCTGAAAGTCCAGTCTTCGGAGCAGCCGTTCCAAAGTACGCTTTTAGTTCCGATACCGAGTGTCATCTTCAGAGTGTTTACCGTCCAAGTGGAGTTTTTGTGCTGAGTCCATTAGCACATTTGTCTGACACAATCTGTGAGTTTGTTTGTTTTTCATAAGTCCGTAAAAGAAACTTAGAATATTTTTGCTGTTTTGAACTTGGAATATTTTTGCTGTTTTTGAGCTTAGAATACTTTTTGAATAATTTACCGTAGAATCACCACTAGCCAAGTCTTTGTCGACTTCACAGTGTTTGAATAATCTAACGTAAAATCACCGCTGGCGAAGTCTTGGTTGATTTCACAGTGTTTGAATGATTTAACATAAAAGCACCGCTGGCGAAGTCCTTGTTGACTTCACAGTGTTTGAACAATTTAACATAGCGTCGCCGCTGACGAAGTCTTAGTGATTTCGCAGCGTTAGATTGTTTTAACGTAGAATCATCGTTGAGTGGGTCATCATTGGCTTCAAAGCGTTGAGCAAGTTAACGTAGAGTCACTACTTGGGAACCAGTTTGGTTTCACAAGCGTCGAAGATAAGTTAATCCACCGTTTGGGAAATCGCTTCACGATTTGTTTGTTTTAGGTACGCTTTCGTCATCTGTGATCGCCTCGGTCCGTACTGCGACCGCTGGTGTCGAGTGTCATATACAGCCGTTCCGTCACCGTCACCCAAGTCATCACCGTGCAAGTCCTGAAAAATATACGTTCTATGTTCATCGTCTTCGTTTTTATGTGTAATGGAGCTCATTGTGACACCTATCTCTTGATGATTATTTTTGACAACCCTAACCCTTCCCTTCTGAGCTATCCAGCCGTCTGCCTTAGAAACTGCGTCACCGACCGTATTAGCGTCCGAGCACACCGTCAGCAGTTTTCAACAGCGACGCCAAAGTTAACAGCCTCGCCATCTGCGAGGTCATATCGTTACAATAGAAACCAACCCAAGCAAAAATATTTACCAGTTACAATATCTGAAATTTCGTTAGTAACGCCATCACTTAAAAGTTATTACAACCATAGGAGATATCTATTCTGCATGTGAGCCAAAAAATAATTTGCTGAATCAAACGACTGGAAAGAACAATTCGGAGAGTAGGGACAATAAATGAAGAAGCCATTGCCTTAATATTTCTTGAATATCCAGTAAAAGTATGCGGTTTCGTCAATAACGAAGTATTCTATGCTGAAAGCTACTATAAAAGTGATCAAAAATACAGATTTCTCAAAATATGTCAAACTATCAGCTTACTTAAATAGTGAATCTAAAGGATTTTGACTCGTGTTTTGAAAAAGAACAATGTGTTGTTTTGGTTATATCAACTAAAAAAAAAATCGGTTGTCTGTAAAGTCGGTTTACTTACGATAGTTTAACGTGACAACGTCATGAGAAAATACTGATGGAGTCGTTGAGTTTTTGAAAAGAAAATTTCAATTTTATAGGTTTGATAGATATTTTGTATGGATATAGAGAGGGAGGTAAATGGAAATCAGGAATTGAATTGATCAAGTTACATTTATTTGTATGCATAAATACAATTATGTCAATTTTTTTTTTTTTATTTTGTATCAACATTATTTCTTTCAGCAAGTAAACTGAATAAAAGTTGTTGTTCAATTAGTTACTCAATTATTTCAGCAAATTTAATCGTAACTTGTTGTGAAAAAGTGATAATCTTGAATAATTTATAATAAGAATAAATTGTGATTAAATTATTGTTCATATATCCTAAATTTAAAATTTTGAATCTAGGAACATCATTAAAATTTTTGTAACTCTAGCTTTTGAAGAGCCCGCCTCAATGTGTTTGATATGGGAGAAAATTGTTCCCTTTGATGGCTGGCTGATCCAACCTGTCATTTCAGACACGTTGTTATGATATGTGAAAGATTCAACATTTATGTTTTAATTTTTTGAAATCATAGCTACGCTCGATAATTAATTCGATCGAATAGTGAAGCCATTGATTTTTTACTCATCGTGAAATAGATCTGGGTAAGAGTGACTAATAGGTCACTATGACATTTCGCACAATTTTAAAGAGATGGCGATACTGGCGTCTCTGCAGTAAAAACAAATTCTGTCAGTGGCACTAAAACAGTGTTCATGTGTAACAATGGCTGTAGGTTAGCTCGCTACGCTCGCGGCTTTAACAAACATCTCTGAATATTACCGCACTTGCGCTGCGCGCGCCTGTGGGACTGAACTTGAGAGAAAACCACCTCGAAGGGTGAACCAAACTTCTCCATGTTGGACCGAAATAATGAAACCTTCACATGTCATGTTTGAGGACTACTGCTTAGATACCACTTACTCTGTACACATGTATTTCGAGCACAAGCGCATTATCATAGTGACCTATCATTCACTTGATCCTAGTTCTGTTAACTTATTGTTATAGTTTTGTCAATTATAGCATAACCTACAATCGCTGCACTAGCGGACCGATGCTATTTATTTTATTGATGAAAGCACGAATATTCAACAATATATCACCGAACATATATCTAATATCGAAAGAATCATTACCTTTATCGCCGCAATTATCTTTGCTATAAACAATTGACACCACATTCACTTTTCACTGCACTTCATACTTGACGAAAACATGTAAATGTATTATTATATAGCAGCTGTCCACGCGGACGCATCGCTCACTCAAGTAGGAGAGAGACAGATGTCGAACGCTGCTGAACGCGTATGCCGATTGTGCCTCTTTGTCGCTCGTTCCGCGCTCTCGCTTGCACTTCAAGCCTTAAATGGAACGCCTCAGAGCGAGGTAACGCCGCATGAGTCATATTTTTTCGTGTGTGCAGCCGGCTCCATTGAATTATAAGACGTTGTCACGTCAAAAACAAATATATCCCAATTAAATGAATCTTTTCATTACTTCGTTGCACCTGACATCGTGTTTCACGTCCGTCCCATATAAAATCTTTAACACAACTGTCGTCTTTTAACATATTATAGTAGTACATTATAATCTTATTAATTACTTATTTAATTTATTCTCATTGATAAATAATCATTGGCATTTGTGATGACATAATGGAACGCCTCAGAGCGAGCGAGGTAACGCCGTATGAGTCATGTTTTTTCGTGCGTGCAGCCAGCTCTATCGAATTATAAGACGTTATCACGTCAAAATACTTTTAATTGTTTTTATTTCAAATTCTAATAGTACATGTAACTGGAAATAACTTGTGATCAATACATTGACAATTGTCACCTTAAATCTAGTGACATTTATTTTCTCTGGTTTAAACATTAAATTAACTATCATATCTGACATCCCGTTTTGACGTGATAACGTCTTATAATTCGATGGAGCTGGCTGCACGCACGAAAGAACATGACTCATACGGCGTTACCTCGCTCGCTCTGAGGCGTTCCATTACGCCATCACAAATGCCAATTATTATTTATCATTAAGAATAGATTGAATAAGTAATTAATAAGATTATCACGTCAAAAAACGAAAGACAATGCAACAACAGATTACGCCAAGCTGCTAACTTGGCTATTGCCAGTGGTTCTCTTGAAGCGACAACAACATCTTCATCTCGTTCAGGGAAAGAGTCGAACAATGTTCAAACTAGAAGCCAACGACAACACGTGCAACAGCAATCTACCACCACTGCAGATCAACCTGATGAGTGCGTCAATCTCACACATGAGCCACTCTTTCCGGCAATTCCTGTTCCCATAGAGGTTCAAGAAGCTGTTGCATCTACCTCTGCGACGCCATTTGCAGAACCAATAACTGCTGCTCCAAAAACAAGGGCACAAATACAACGTGAGTACAGACAGCGGATTGCTGCATCTAAAACTCCTGCACAGGCAGCAGCTGCAAGAGAAGCACGTAATGTAAGAGATCGAAACAACAGATTACGCCAAGCTGCTAGCTTGGCTATTGCCAGTGGTTCTTTAGAAGCGACAACTACATCCTCATCTCGTTCAGGGCGAAGGTTAAACACCGTCCATATTGATACTCAACGACAATTTACCGACCAACAACGTCAAACTTCAGCAACAGAACCAGCAGATACTACTGTACAACCAAGTACTTCTTCAGATCGAATTGAAGTTCAAGCACAATCTACTTGGAACACTAAATGGGCATCATCAATCATGAGATTCAAATCTACTTTTTGACGTGACAACGTCTTATAATTCGATGGAGCCGGCTGCACGCACGAAAAAACATGACTCATGCGGCGTTACCTCGCTCTGAGGCGTTCCATTTAAGGCTTGAAGTACAAGCGAGAGCACGGAACGAGCGACAAAGAGGCACAATCAGCTTCCGCGTTCGGCAGCGTTCGACATCTGTCTCTCTCCTACTTGACTGAGCGATGCGTCCGCGTAGACAGCTGCTATACAATAATACATTTACATGTTTTCGTCAAGTATGAAGTGCAGTGAAAAGTGAATGTGGTGTCAATTGTTTATAGCAACGATAATTGCGGCGATAAAGGTAATGATTCTTTCGATATTAAATATATGTTCAGTGATATATTGTTGAATATTCGTGCTTTCATCATTAAAATAAATAGCATCGGTCAGCTAGTGCAGCGATTGTAGATTATGCTATCATTGACAAAACTATAACAATAAGTTAACAGAACTATTTCACGATGAGTAAAAAATCAATGGCCTTACTATTCGATCGAAATAATTATCGAGCGAAAAATTGACATAATTGTATTTATGCGTACAAATGAATGTAACTTGATCAATTCGATTGTGATTTCCATTTACCTCCTTTTCTATATCCATACAAAATATCTATCAAACAAATCAAATAAAAATTTTCTTTTGAAAAATGCAACCATTTCATCTGTATTTTCTTACGACGTTGTCACGTTAAGCTATCTTCAGTAAACCGACTTTACAGACAACCGATTTTTGACGTGATAACGTCTTATAATTCGATAGAGCTGGCTGCACGCACGAAAAAACATGACTCATACGGCGTTACCTCGCTCGCTCTGAGGCGTTCCATTACGTCATCACAAATGCCAATGATTATTTATCAATAAAAATAAATTAAATAAGTAATTAATAAGATCATGATGTACTACTGTAATATGTTAAGAGACGACAGTTGTGTTAAAGATTTTATATGGGACGGACGTAAAACACGATTGTCACGTGAAAAATTTTCTAAATCGCACCATGGAGAAACAACCCGACGAACCAGAGGATTTCACAAGTAAGCTACTACCTCCGATGAGTGAACCCATATAGGTTCAAGATGCTGTAGCATCCACTTTAGCAACGCCATTCGCGCAGCCAATAATCGCTGCTTCCAAATCGAAAGCACAAAAACAACGTGAGTACAGACAGCGTATCGCAGCATCTAGAACTCCTGCTCAGGCGACTGCTGCGAGAAAATCAAAAAACGAAAGACAATGCAACAACAGATTACGCCAAGCTGCTAACTTGGCTATTGCCAGTGGTTCTCTTGAAGCGACAACAACATCTTCATCTCGTTCAGGGGAAGAGTCGAACAATGTTCAAACTAGAAGTCAACGACAACATGTGCAACAACAATCTACCACCACTGCAGATCAACCTGATGAGCGTGTCAATCTCACACATGAGCCACTCTTTCCGGCAATTCCTGTTCCCATGGAGGTTCAAGAAGCTGTTGCATCTACCTCTGCGACGCCATTTGCAGAACCAATAGCTGCTGCTCCAAAAACTAGGGCACAAATACAACGTGAGTACAGACAACGGATTGCTGCATCCAAAACTCCTGCACAGGCAGCAGCTGCAAGAGAAGCACGTAGTGTAAGAGATCGAAACAACAGATTACGCCAAGCTGCTAGCTTGGCTATTGCCAGTGGTTCTTTAGAAGCGACAACTACATCCTCATCTCGTTCAGGGCAAAGGTTAAACACCGTCCATATTGATACTCAACGACAATTTACCGACCAACAACGTCAAACTCTAGCAACAGAAGCAGCAGATACTACTGTACAACCAAGTACTTCTTCAGATCAAATTGAAGTTCAAGCGCAATCTACTTGGAACACTAAATGGGCATCATCAATCATGAGATTCAAATCTACTTTTTGACGTGACAACGTCTTATAATTCGATGAAGCCGGCTGCACGCACAAAAAAACATGACTCATGCGGCGTTACCTCGCTCTGAGGCGTACCATCTAAGGCTTGAAGTGCAAGGTAATGATTCTTCCGATATTAAATATATGCTCAGTTATATATTGTCGAATATTCGTGCTTTCATCATTAAAATAGATAGCATCGGTCCGCTAGTGTAGCGATTGTAGGTTATGCTATAATCAGGCGCGTGCATCACGTGGTCGAATCTATGCAACCCGCCAGCCTGGTGGACCAACAAACCAAAACATTGCATTTGAAACCATTGTGCTTGGTTGGCGTATTGTGAATTTAATGTTTATTTAGTGAAATTTTGTTTTAAAAATTATTTTCAGCATAATATCTCGATTAATCGATGATTATTATTCTCTGTCAGACAATATAAAACATAGGTATTTGTAGAAAATATCTCGTTTATTATCTATGAAGATCCATATGTGGTGGAGATGAAAGAAATAAGACATTTCCATGGTAATTACTGAAGATAATTTAGCTTACGGAGGAAGCTGAATACAACTAGAATATGTTACAACTTTTAAAAGCTTACATGAAACTTTGTAGTAAACTTCGAGCCCATATCAGACAAAATGTGTAAGCTGAGGATTAGAGGAGCCTACAAAAAGATAAGCATAATTAATGTACACACGCCAACAGAGGAAAAGGATGAAGAAGAAAAGAACAGCTTTTATGAAGATCTGGAAAGAATAGTAAGTGGCGTACCAAAGTATGATATCAAAATAATCATAGGTGATTTGAATGCCAAAATAGGAAATGAAGAAGCTTACAAATTGGTAACAGGCGGGCATAGCAAGCACGAAACAACTAATGATAACGGAACAAAACTGATAGAATTTGCAACAGAAACGAGATTCAAGATAATGAGTACTAGCTTCCAAAGAAAAGATATACATAAGGGAACCTGGGTATCACCTGATGGCAAAACTTGCAACCAGATTGACCATATCTTAACAGAGCAGAAGGAGGCCAAAATAATTAAGAATGTAAAATCTCAAAGAGGTGCAGTGGGCGAAACAGATCATTTTATGGTGAGAATATGGCTAAGGATGTTGTTACCTCGCAAGAAACAGACAGAAAGAGAACGAGTAGAACGGTACAATGTACAAAAACTACAAGATGAAGCAGTGCAACAAGCTTTTTGTAAATTACTGGAAGGAAAACTGCAAGAAACATATGAATCTGGTACGGTACAGAAGAAATGGGAAAATATAGAGAAGACAGTGGATAAAGTCTCTAAACAGGTATTAGGAAAAAAGAAAAAGATAAATGGCAAAGACTGGTTTGACGAAGAATGTCAGAAGGCAATGGAAATTAAGAATAAAATGAAGCTCCAACTAATACAGCACAACAATGAACAAAGTAAATCACAGTATCAAAGGGAAAGAAATAATTTCAGCAAAATATGTAGAAACAAAAAGCGACAGGAAATGGAAGAGAAACTAAAAATTCTGGAAGAAAGCTATAAAAACAGAGAAATTAGGAACTTTTATCAGGATGTTAAAAAACAGAAAGATGGTTTTCAGGAAAAAGGAATTTATAGCAGAAATAAGGAAGGAAACCTAATAGCGGGAGAAGAAAAAATATGTAGATGGAAAGAGTATTTTGAAGCATTGCTGAATGAAAATGAGGATGAAGATGCACACCAGCCCGAATATGCGATGAGAGAACACACAGATATAAAATGGGTCGAGCTGACAAGAACACCAGATATAGAAGAAGTACAACAAGTAATCAAAGGACTAAAAAATAGCAAAAGCCCAGGTGAAAATGGTCTGACAGCGGAAATGTATAAGTACGGTGGAGAACAGTTGTCGCGAGAAATACATAACTTGATAGGTGACATATGGGAGCAAGAGGAGCTGCCAGAAAGATGGAAGGAATCCGTAATTGTGCCTATCCATAAAAAAGGTGACAAAACAATATGTGAAAACTACCGGGGCATAGCATTGTTGGATGTAGCGTACAAGATTTTAGCTATATGTATAAGAAATAGACTGGGAACAATTGTAGAAGAAGTGATAGGAGAATATCAAGCGGGCTTTAGGAAAAATAGAGGAACAACAGACCAAATTTTTATTCTCAAACAAATAATATCAAATAGCTATGAGCATAGCTTAGACCTCCACATGTTGTTCATAGATTTTAAACAGGCATATGATACTATTAATAAAGAAAAAATGTTAAAGATCCTGCAGGAGCTTGGGATACCAAATAAGCTCATAAAATTAATCAAAATGACACAGGATGGGAAGAGCAGCAAAGTTTCAATCGACGGAATGATATCAGAAAGCTTCAGAATAGATAGAGGGTTGAGACAAGGAGATCCGGTCTCTCCCCTACTTTTCAATCTAGTATTGGAAGGCATAATTAGAAGAAGCGGGTTGTATAGGACAGGAACGATCTATCGTCAGAGACACCAACTGATGGCATACGCAGACGATATAATTATAATAACAAGATCTACGAAAGAGCTGCAACAGATTTTCAAGAGATTGGAAAGAGAAGCGAAAACAATTGGCCTGAAAATAAACGAAGACAAAACAAAATTCATGAGAATAAATGGACAAGACGACTCGAAAAAAGCAGATTTGAAGATAAGAATAGAAGGGGACAAAATATACAGCTTCGAACAAGTAAATAATTTCAATTATCTGGGAGTAATCCTCACAGATAATAACGAAGAAGATACTGAAATAAAAACAAGGCTAATGAAAGGTAGTAGGAGTACAGGGGCGCTATACAAGTTTCTTAAAGCGAAATCAGTATCTAGAGCTGCTAAAATCAGGACATATAAAACAGTGATTCGACCAACGGTTTTATATGGATGCGAACTTTGGGTCTTGAGCAAAAGGAACCAAGAAAGACTGGAAATTTGGGAACGAAAAGTGCTGAGAATGATTTATGGTGGAAAAAAAGTTGGAGATGATCTAGTTTTACGTAGAACAAATAGTGAGGTGATGGAACTTTATGGAGAAACAAACATAACGGGAGTTATTAAATCACAGAGACTCAGATGGTTAGGACATGTAGTGCGAATGACAGAGGACAGACTAGTTAAAATGGTTTACGGCGGTGGTGTAAGGTCCAAAAAGAGAAGAGGGCGTCCCAAGGGAAGGTGGCAAGATGCGGTTAAAAAAGACATTGAACTATTAGGTATAAGGCAATGGGAAGTAAAAGCCGCAGATAGGACTCAATGGAAAATTATTGTGCAACAAGCCATGAGCCTCCAAGGCTCGGAGAGCTGATATATATATATATATATATATAATATATATATATAATATATATATATATATATATATATATATACATGAAACTTTAAATTATGAACACTTACCAACATGACTATAATCTTCAAAAATATTTATAGAAGTCTGTGATAAACGAATGAATTATTTGTTTTATATTAAATATCTCTTAAGACAATTCAAATTGAATTATTATTGATTGTCATTCATTTTGCTGTTAAGCTATTTGCTTGAAATGTTGGAAAAAAATTTAGAATCTTAATTTACTGACTTGCACACAGCAGAATCTTGCAGCTTTGTCTATATTTAAAAACAGTCCTCAATCAGGATTATCTCTATCGTCCAAAAGGCTAGTTTACCTATAATTTAGAAATAATTCTACGGTTTAAGTTTTTAGCGATTTTACAAATATATAGTGTAATAGTTAGGTCTAAATTAGGATCATGCTAATATTTATTGAATGGATATTATACAAAAATTTCAGTTTATAAAACATAACTTATACTCAGGTTGAACAATTTGTTTATCCTGTTGTGTTACTTCTAACCTATAAAATCTGTCTCAATTTCAGATACTTTATGCAGCCATAAATTTCATTAATTACGTTATATTCACTTGAAATATTAAATATCAGATTCAAATAAATAAAATACCTGCTGTTACAAGTACGGCTTCACTCAATTTTGGTGTCAGTTAAAGCACTCCTTTTCAGAGCATTTTCCTTGTTTTTTAATGACTAGAGGAATAACTCTTCCTCCGAAGTTTTTATCTGAAGTAAATCCATGAAAAGATTATTCTTGTACAGCCTCACTTTTCTAAAAACGACCAACAACAGCACTAAAGTTGAGGTTTTATTAAATGTGTTCCATATGACAGAACGTTTGTTGGTCCACCAGGCTGACATTTTTAAATGTCCGTGACGTCACGTGCACGCGCCTAATTGACAAAACTATAACAAGAAGTTAACAGAACTATTTCACGATGAGTAAAATATCAATGGCTTTACTATTCGATCGGAATAATTATCGAGCGTAGCTATAATTTCAAAAAATTAAAACATAAATGTTAAGTCTCCCACATATCATAACAACGTGTCTGAAATGACAGGTTGGATCAACCAGCCGTCAAAGGGAACAATTCTCCTCTATATCAAACACATTGAGGCGGGCATTTTAAAAGCTAGACTTACAAAAATTTTAATGTTACCAAATTTTAAATTTTAAATTTAAAATTTATGAACAATACTTCAATCACAGTTTATTCTTATGATAAATTATTCAAAATAATCTCTTTTTTACAACAAACTACAATTGAATTTGCAAAAATAATTAGGTAACTAATTGAATAACAACTTCTATTCAGTTCACTTGCTGAAAGGAATTATGCTAATACAAGATGTATCCTTCTCTATATCCATACAGAATATCTATCAAACAGATAAAATTAAAATTTTCTTTTGAAAAATGCAACCATTCCATCAGTATTTTCTTATGACGTTGTCACGTTGAACTATCGTCAGTAAACCGACTTTACAGACAACCAATTTTTTTTTTTCGATTTTCAATCCAATTTCTCTACAGGTTTAATCTCTCTCTTGGTGTTATTTTTCTGCCTGATCTGGTAGCTTTTATTGATGGTCGTTCAGTTGGCTCTATATTATCTGGCGTTGTGTCTTCTTTTGAGCTACTGCTTGTTAATGTGAATTCTTTTTTATAAACCATGAGTTTCTTCTATACTCAACTCCTTCGGGGGTTCTTATGATGTATGATCTGGGTTCTAAGCATTTTTCGTGAATTGTAGCTGGTACCCATTCATTCTTCTGTTTCCTATATAGAATTTCTTCCGCTTCTTAATGTTCTGGTAATGCTTTTGCTCTTGAGTCAGCATATTTTTTTTCTACCCTCTTGATTTGCTTCAGTTTTTCCTGCACTCCTTTTATTACTTTGGGAATTAATAGTTTTTCTTGTATTGGGATTAGTGTCCTAGTTCTTTGGCTCATTAGTCTTTGGACAAGTGATTCCAAATTTCCTCTTGGTGTGTTTCTATGATGTAATAAGGCTGATTGAATGTCTGATTTTTCATAAATGCATTTTTGACGTGATAACGTCTTATAATTCGATAGAGCTGGCTGCACGCACGAAAAAACATGACTCATACGGCGTTACCTCGCTCGCTCTGAGACGTTCCATCACGTCATCACAAATGCCAATGATTATTTATCAATAAGAATAAATCAAATAAGTAATTAATAAGATCATGATGTACTACTGTAATATGTTAAGAGACGGCAGTTGTGTTAAAGATTTTATATGGGATGGACGTGAAACACGATTGTCACGTAAAAAATTTCCTAAATCGCACCATGGAGAAACAACCCGACGAACCAGAGGATTTCACAAGTAAGCTACTACCTCCGATGAGTGAACCCATATAGGTTCAAGATGCTGTAGCATCCACTTTAGCAACGCCATTCGCGCAGCCAATAATCGCTGCTTCCAAATTGAAAGCACAAAAACAACGTGAGTACAGACAGCGTATCGCAGCATCTAGAACTCCTGCTCAGGTGGCTGCTGCGAGAAAATCAAAAAACGAAAGACAATGCAACAACAGATTACGCCAAGCTGCTAATTTGGCTATTGCCAGTGGTTCTCTTGAAGCAACAACAACATCTTCATCTCGTTCAGGGAAAGAGTCGAACAATGTTCAAACTAGAAGTCAACGACAACATGTGCAACAACAATCTACCACCACTGCAGATCAACCTGATGAGCGTGTCAATCTCACACATGAGCCACTCTTTCCGGCAATTCCTGTTCCCATGGAGGCTCAAGAAGCTGTTGCATCTACCTTTGCGACGCCATTTGCAGAACCAATAACTGCTGCTCCAAAAACAAGGGCACAAATACAACGTGAGTACAGACAGCGGATTGCTGCATCCAAAACTCCTGCACAGGCAGCAGCTGCAAGAGAAGCACGTAATGTAAGAGATCGAAACAACAGATTACGCCAAGCTGCTAGCTTGGCTATTGCCAGTGGTTCTTTGGAAGCGACAACTACATCCTCATCTCGTTCAGGGCAAAGGTTAAACACCGTCCATATTGATACTCAACGACAATTTACCGACCAACAACGTCAAACTCTAGCAACAGAAGCAGCAGATACTACTGTACAACCAAGTGCTTCTTCAGATCAAATTGAAGTTCAAGCACAATCTACTTGGAACACTAAATGGGCATCATCAATCATGAGATTCAAATCTACTTTTTGACGTGACAGCGTCTTATAATTCGATGAAGCCGGCTGCACGCACGAAAAAACATGACTCATGCGGCGTTACCTCGCTCTGAGGCGTTCCATCTAAGGCTTGAAGTGCAGGGTAATGATTATTTCGATATTAAATATATGCTCAGTGATATATTGTCGAATATTCGTGCTTTCATCATTAAAATAGATAGCATCGGTCCGCTAGTGTAGCGATTGTAGGTTATGCTATAATTGACAAAACTATAACAAGAAGTTAACAGAACTATTTCACGATGAGTAAAATATCAATGGCTTTACTATTCGATCGGAATAATTATCGGGCGTAGCTATGATTTCAAAAAATTAAAACATAAATGTTAAGTCTCCCACATATCATAACAACGTGTCTGAAATGACAGGTTGGACCAACCAGCCGTCAAATGGAACAATTCTTCCCTATATCAAACACATTGAGGCGGGCATTTTAAAAGCTAGAGTTACAAAAATTTTATTGATGTTTCCAAATTTTAAATTTGAAATTTAAAATTTATGAACAATACTTCAATCACAGTTTATTCTTATGATGAATTATTCAAAATTATCTCTTTTTACAACAAACTACAATTGAATTTGCAAAAATAATTATGTAATTAATTGAATAACAACTTCTATTCAATTCACTTGCTGAAAGGAATAATGCTAATACAAGATGTATCCTTCTCTATATCCATACAGAATATCTATCAAACAGATGAAATTAAAATTTTCTTTTGAATAATGCATCCATTCCATCAGTATTTTCTTATGACGTTGTCGCGTTGAACTATCGTCAGTAAACCGACTTTACAGACAAACGATTTTTTTCAATAAATTCTTTGCCTCTTGCACATATCATTCTGCCAAACTATTCGACCTCGGATATTCTGGACTGGACAAACGGTGTTTGAAATTCCATGGTTTCTCAAATTCTTTGAATTCATCTGACGTATATTGTGTCCCATTGTCTGTTAGCAATATTTCCGGTATTCCATGTACGGAAAACCAGTCTTTTAATGCTTCGATGATCGTATTACTTTGAATATTGCCTACTTTGACAAAATCAAAAAAACCTGAGAATGCATCCGTAATTATTAAATAATTATTTTTTTAGGCGATCATGTCAAAAAAGGTGTTTTTATGGCTTCTTTTGCGGCCGTAAAGTTTCACTTTTTGGGACTGATCTGTCAAATTTTACTTTTTGGGACTGATCTGTCAAATATTACTTTTTGGGACTGATCTGTCAAAAAATATTTCATAAACACTTTATATTTACCTATATGGGCAGCTTGATGAACTCTTCAAGAAAAAGTTTTCGCTTAAATAGTACATATATTCTTCCGTCAACCTCTGTAGTTCTTGCAATTCAAAAAATAAATACGCATTTTTTGTTAAATGTCAACTTGATAGAAGACAATAAAATAAAACAATTTCAGCGGCAACTAAGATTTACAATTGCAATGTTTTAGAAATAAATAGATAAAATGATATGATTTCGAATTATTTCGTAATGATCGCCTAAAAAACGTTGTGTGCACCTCGGCCTACAATTCTTTTTTGGTCTCACCTGAATTGCAGCCTCAGCTACGCTTCGGCCGCAAACAACAGATTCGACCAAAAAAGATAACCTTTACGGCCTTGATACACAAATAACTATTTTCATAATGATATAAATCAGATGCTACTATGTCCCATGGTTTGCTTGGAACGTCTTGAAGTATCAACGGTTCTTTTGGATTACCTCTTTGATATTTTCTACAAATTTTGCAACTGTTGACAAAGTTTGTAATTTCTTGTGTCATATTAGGCCAGAACACATGATCTCGCGCTATTCTAAGTGTTCCTTGAATTCCTTTATGTGGTGAATGACAAAATGTCATGACTGTTTCTCTCAACTGCGATGGTATTAAAATGCGATTATTTTTTAATACTATGTCTTCGCAACATGATAGTTCGTCTCTATACGTCCAATACTTGAATAATTCTTCTGGAAGCATTGTTGTACTATCCAGCCTTAAGTAAGGTTTCTTTTAGTCGCGATAATTCTTTGTTGTTATTTATCAATTTCTCAATTAAATTGATTTTTTCTGCTGTTAGTGGAATTATTACGCAAACTTGTACTTTTTTATCGACCTCATTTTCTTCAGGTAGATCGCAATCTCTACTTAAAGTATCTGCAATGTACAGTTCTGATCCTTTAGTGTATATTATTTTTGGATTATATAGTACTAATTCCAAAAACATTTTTTGCAATCTTGGGGGTGCGTTGTGTAGTGATTTTTAAATATAGTTTCTAACGGCTTATGATCCGTTTCTATTATTAAATTTTTGTTTCCCCAAATATATTCTCTGAATTTTCTAGTAGCAGCTATTATAGCAAATGCTTCTTTTTCCAATTGACTGTAATTTATTTGCGTTTTAGTCAATGCTTTTGCGCTGTAGGCAATTGGTTTATTGTCTTGAATTAAAACCGCTCCAATAGCTCTACTGCTTGCATCTACCGATAATTTGACTTCTTTTCTGGGGTCGTAGTATCCCAACAGAGGTGGTTGCTCTAAACATTTTTTTAATTTTGTAAATGCTTCTACTTGCGGTTCTTTCCACGTCCACTTGTTATCTTTTTCTGTTGATTTCCTTAATGGTGCTGTACTTTCGGCTAGGTTGGGTATAAATTTTCCTACGTACGTAATCATCCCTAGAAATCTTTGTACTTCTTTGACATTGGTTGGTGTTTTTATTGCTTGGATTGCCTTGATTTTATCTAGATTTGGCAACAAACCCTTTGCTGTCAGTATGTGACCCAAGAATTTAATTTCTTTTTGATTGAATTTGCACTTTTCTGGGTTTAATTTCAATCCCGCTTTAGTCAGCCTGTTTAATACTTCTTGTGTTATGTTGTATAATTTCTCTTCGTTTTCTGCATGGACCAGTATGTCATCCATACTGCATTCTACAGCTACACCATTTATATCCTTCAAAATGTCACACATTATTTGTTGAAATACCTCTAGTGCAGAGTCTAGCCCAAATGGTAATCTTTTGCACATATAACGGCCCCGGGTGTGACAAATGTAAGGTATTCTGCAGTTCTATCTGTGACTTTTATTTGCCAGAAGCCTTTCTTGCAATCTAGACACGTGAATACCTTTGATCCTTTTAGTCTAGTTGCTATATCTTCTAGTGTGCTGAGTGGATAGTATCTTCATTTTAAATTTTTGTTTAAGTGGGATGGCTCTATGCATATTCGGCATTTGTTATTTTGTCGAACGATAACCATTGGTGAAACTGCTGGCGTTGGTTTGTTGACAGGTTCGATGATACCTATTTCTGTCATATTTTATAATTCTTGTTTTATTTCATTCCTTATCAAATATGGTACTTTTCTGGCACTGCAGATGGGTAGGTTTGGATCATCTTTCAAATCAATGTCATATTCGTAACCTTTCAAACACCCAATGCCTTCGAATATTGCTTGATTCACCGATTCTAGTCTTTTAATCAATCCTAGCTCCACGCAAGTGTCTTTACCTAAAATAGGCTGTAGTGTGTTTTCTACTATTAGAAATTTCACCTCTTTCAATACATTTCTGTGTTTCAGTTTTGTTGTTCATTCTCCATGTACACTTATTTGATGATTGGAAAACGATATTAATTTTCTGGTTGTTGACTGTGCTATTTGTAAGTTAGATTTGTTTGCTACGGCTCTAGGAAGTAGATTACACTGTGCGCCTCTATCCAATTTAAATCTTACATTTTGCTTTTTAGCAAGCGTGAATGTTTCAAACCAATCGTTTTCATTTTTCTCCTGACCTTCAATTGAGCTTACTAATAGAATTTGTTCTTCTGTATCGCTTGCTTGAGTCTCTATTTCGTTGACTTGTTTGGATTTGCACATTTTTGCTCAATGTCCTTTCTTTTGGCATTAACTACAGTTTTTTTTAAATGCTGGGCATTGTCGTCTGCCATGCACCGTACCACATCTACTACACTTGAATGTTGAGTCTTCAGCTTCATCTCTCTTTAAATTAATATTTTTGACGTGATAACGTCTTATAATTCGATAGAGCTGGCTGCACGCACGAAAAAACATGACTCATACGGCGTTACCTCGCTCGCTCTGAGGCGTTCCATTACGTCATCACAAATGCCAATGATTATTTATCAATAAGAATAAATTGAATAAGTAATTAATAAGATTATGATGTACTACTGTAATATGTTAAGAGACGACAGTTGTGTTAAAGATTTTTTATGGGACGTACATGAAACACGATTTCAGGTGCAACGAAGTGATGAAAAGATTCATTTAATTGGGATATATTTGTTTTTGACGTGACAACGTCTTATAATTCAATGGAGCCGGCTGCACGCACGAAAATACATGACTCATGCGGCGTTACCTCGCTCTGAGGCGTTCCATTCAAGGCTTGAAGTGCAAGCGAGAGCGCGGAACGAGTGACAAAAAGGCACAATCGGCATACGCGTTCGGCAGCGTTCGACATCTGTCTCTCTCCTATTTGAGTAAGCGATGCGTCCGCGTCGACAGCTGCTATACAATAATACATTTACATGTTTTCGTCAAGTATGAAGTGCAGTGAAAAGTGTCAATTGTTTATAGCAAAGATAATTGCGGCGATAGAGGTAATGATTCTTTCGATATTAGATATATGTTCAGTGATATATTGTCGAATATTCGTGCTTTCATCAATAAAATAAGTAGCATCGTTCCGCTGGTGCAGCGATTGTAGGTTATGCTATAATTGACAAAACTATAACAATAAGTTAACAGAACTAGGATAAAGTGAATGATAGGTCACTATGATAATGCGCTTGCGCTCGAAATACATGTGAACAGAGTGAGTGGTAGTCCTCAAACATGACATGTAAAAGTTTCATAATTTCGGTCCAACATGGAGAAGTTTGGTTCACCCTTCGAGGTGGTTTCCTCTCAAGTTCAGTCTCACAGGCGCGCGCAGCGCAAGTGCGGTAATATTCAGAGATGTTTGTTAAAGCCGCGAGCGTAGCGAGTTAACCTACAACCATCTTAAACACATAAACACTGTTTTAGTGCCACTGACAGAATTTGTTTTTACTGCAGAGACGCCAGTATCGCCATCTCTTTAAAATTGTGCGAAATGTCATAGTGACCTATTAGTCACTCTTACCCAGAACTATTTCACGATGAGTAAAAAATCAATGGCTCCACTATTCGATCGAAATAATTATCGAGCGTAGCTATGATTTCAAAAAATTAAAACATAAATGTTAAATCTTCCACATATCATAACAACGTGTCTGAAATGACAGGTTGGATCAGCCAGCCGTCAAAGGGAACAATTAGAGTTACAAAAATTTTAATGATGTTTCTAGATTTGAAATTTTGAATTTAGGATTTATGAACAATAATTTAATCACAGTTTATCCTTATAATAAATTATTCGAGATTATCACTTTTTCACAACAAGTTACTATCAAATTTGCGAAAATAATTGAGTAACTAATTGAACAACAACTTTTATTTAGTTTACTTGCTGAAAAAAATAATGTTGATACAAAATAAAAAAAAAAAATTGACATAATTGTATTTATGCGTAGAAATAAATGTAACTTGATCAATTCAATTCCTGATTTCCATTTACCTCCTTCTCTATATCTATACAAAATATCTATCAAACCAATAAAATTGAAATTTTCTTTTCAAAAATGCAACTACTCCATTAGTATTTTCTCATGACGTTGTCACGTTAAACTATTGTCAATAAGCCGACTTTACAGACAACCGATTTTTTTATTGTAATTAACTTTCTGGTTTTTCTTTTGAATGCTGTGTATTTGAGTTTCATCGGCATTTTTTATCGTGTTCATTTGTTTCTTCGCCTGTTCGCTGGCTCTGCATATGTTTATAGCTGTTGTTAGCGTTAATTTGTCTTCGGCCAATAAACGTTCTCTTACTTGATCATTTTTAATGCCAACGACTATCCTGTCACAGACCAGACTGTCTTCAAGTTCCCCAAATGCGCAGTTTTTTTACTTTACTTCCTTATTCAGTAAGAAAATCATCGAATGTTTCACATGCTTTTTGTTCAACTTTGTTAAACATACATCGTTCGTAGGTTACATTTATTTTGGGAATGAAATGTTCTTCGAACTTCTTCACTATGTCAGCTACATTCTTTTTCTCCGGTTCGGTTAATTTGAATGTATTATATATTCTTACGGCTTCGGATCCTATGATTGTCATGAATGTCGCTACTTGTACACTTGGACCTTTGCTTTTCAAATTGGTTGCAGTTTCGTACTATTTAAATTGTTGATACCACATATTCCATAGGTTAGCCATATCATTTTCATTGCTAATTTGTAATGCTTTTGGCGGTTTCAATCCCACAACACTTTTCGAATGATTACTGTTGTCCGTCATTTTTATTTTTTCGACTTCCTTATTTATTTTTATTTATTTTGGTTTCGGCACCATGCGTTGTTTTGGTTATATCAACTATAAAAATACTTTTAATTGTTTTTATTTTAAATTCTAATGATACATGTAACTGAAAATAGCTTGTGATCAATACATGATTGTGATCAATACATGAATTCTGAATGATTTTTGAATACCACTAATTAAATTTTAAAAAAATTCTCAGAAGACTATAAATATCATATCCTATTCTTAATTTTTTTATAGTCAACTAGCTGTACCCGGCATGCGTTGCAATGCCACATAAGTATGAAGAAATGAAGAGAAATAAATAAATGAATTTTAAAAAAATTTAGGATAATCAGTTCATTGAAGTGCTTTTTGATATACAATATTGCTTGTTTCTCCGTCTGGTGCGTACACGAATAAATGAGACAGTTTACCGACACGCGAGCAAGCCACATACAGTTGGCCGTGTGAGAAGCATGGATTTTCCAAATTCGATCCACACATTTGTAGTGATTGCCCCTGCGCCTTGTTGATAGTCGTTGCAAACGCGAGTCGCACCGGAAACTGCAAGCGTTTTAACTCAAATGGCCTATTAGTACTCGTACCGCGTTCAGTCCTACTTCTCGTTGTCTGTTTCAGATGACCGGACTTGAGCAGTGCGTACTCGAACTTCTCGTTGCTCGTCGGTTTCTGAAGCTCGTGATATCCTTTGACGTTTTGCTCCAGCTGTAGATCGGCCAATTGCTTTTCGTTTCGATGGCATAATTACAATAAATACCAATTCTCACCACAAAAAAAAAAGTTGTCTGTAAAGTCGGTTTACTGACGATAGTTCAACGTGACAACGTCATGAGAAAATAGTGATGGAGTGGTTGCATTTTTGAAAAGAAAATTCCAATTTTATTGGTTTGATGGATATTTTGGATGAATATAGAGAAGGAGGTAAATGGAAATCAGGAATTGAATTGATCAAGTTTCATTTATTTTTACGCATAAATACAATTATGTCAATTTTTTTATTCCTTCATTTTGTATCAACATTATTTCTCTCAGCAAGTAAACTGAATAAAAGTTGTTGTTCAATCAGTTACTCGATCATTTTCGCAAATTTAATCGTAACTTGTTGTGAAAAAGTGATAATCTTGTATAATTTATTATAAGAATAAACTGGGATTGAATTATTGTTCATAAATCCTAAATTAAAAATTTCAAATCTAGAAACATCATTAAAATTTTTGTAACTCTAGCTTTTGAAAAGCCCGCCTCAATGTGATTGATATGGGAGAAAATTGTTTCCTTTGACGGCTGGCTCATCCAACCTATCATTACAGACACGTTGTTATGATATGTGGAAGATTTAACATTCATGTTTTAATTTTTTGAAATCATAGCTACGCTTGATAATTATTTCGATCGAATAGTGAAGCCATTGATTTTTTACTCATCGTGAAATAGTTCTGGGTAAGAGCGACTAATAGGTCACTATGACATTTCGCACAATTTTAAAGAGATGGCGATACTGGCGTCTCTGCAGTAAGAACAAATTCTGTCAGTGCCCCTAAAACAGTGTTCATGTGTAGCAATGGCTGTAGGTTAGCTCGCTACGCTCGCGGCTTTAACAAACATCTCTGAATATAACCGCACTTGCGCTGCGCGCGCCTGTGGGACTGAACTTGAGAGGAAACCACCTCGAAGGGTGAACCAAACTTCTCCATGTTGGACCGAAATAATGAAACTTTTACATGTCATGTTTGAGGACTGCTGCTTAGCTACCACTTACTCTGTACACATGTATTTTGAGCGCAAGCTCATTATCATAGTGACCTATCATTCACTTTACCTAGTTCTGTTAACTTATTGTTATAGTTTTAACAATTATAGCATAACCTACAATCGCTGCACTAGCGGACCGATGCTATTTATTTTATCAATGAAAGCACGAATATTCGACAAAATATCACTGAACATATATCTAATATCAAAAGAATCATTACCTTTATCGCCGCAATTATCTTTGCTATAAACAATTGACACCACATTCACTTTTCACTGCACTTCATACTTGACGAAAACATGTAAATGTATTATTGTATAGCAGCTGTCCACGCGGACGCATCGCTCACTCAAGTAGGAGAGAGACAGATGTCGAACGCTGCCAAACGCGTATGCCGATTGTGCCCCTTTGGCGCTCGTTCTGCGCTCTCGCTTGCACTTCAAGCCTTAAATAGAACGCCTCAGAGCGAGGTAACGCCGCATGAGTCATGTTTTTTCGTGCGTGCAACTGGCTCCATTGAATTATAAGACGTATTCACGTCAAAAACAAATATATCACAATTGAATGAATCTTTTCATTACTTCGTTGCACCAGAAATCGTGTTTCACGCCCGTTCCATATAAAATCTTTAACACAACTGTCGTCTCTTAACATATTACAGTAGTACATCATAATCTTATTAATTACTTATTTAATTTATTATTATTGATAAATAATCATTTGCATTTGTGATGACGTAATGGAACGCCTCAAAGCGAGCGAGGTAACGCCGTATGACTCATGTTTTTCTGTGCGTGCAGCCAGCTCTATCGAATTAAAAGACGTTATCAAGTCAAAAATAATGTTACAGATTCGACAGCAAATAGTTTTCGTATGTGTCAAGACGATGTACAAAACATGAATGATAAAGATTTAAATTAAATGATCAATATAATGTCTTTTGTTCACGCAATAACAACTTTAAATGAATGAATATAACAAATTCATATATTTCATCCGCCCACAGCTCCAAACAAATTAAAGCTAATTTTATTATACTGATGACCTAACTTCAAGTAATACTAAAGCAAAGTGCAAAAAGTTCCATTGGAAATGCAAAAAAATTCACTAAAGCAAAATTTTTTGAGTTGGAAACCGTCTCGTACGTCCATAAAACACTCTGTCAGAGTTTCACCACAATCCGATCCATAGTTTTGGAGCGCATAAGGTACAAACATACAAACATTGATTTTTATTTATATAGATAAAGACTCTCTACATATCCTTCATTTTTTAACCCAGTCTCTTTGTTTGGATTGTTCTTAAACTCGTTCCCAAATCAGGAATAATTAAAGAAAGAAATGTATTTGCTATACATTTCTGTCTTTTGCACATTCCAAATACGATAAAAAGAGTTAATTAATGCAAATAACAATAAAAGCCAAATATATAGATTACCATGAAGTTATCAATTAGATGAGGAAACGACAACGCTCACTTTGCAAGACTCTAAATAGAGGCGCCTCTATTTGACAAGCGACTTAAATTTTATTTCTTCTTCTTGAGACTCAAATTTTCAAGTGAGACTTCTGTGACTCCATATCTGAACAGGGCTCAAAGTATAAATCTCATTTTTACATGATATTCGGTATAAATTTTGAATTTATTTAGATTGTACTAATAATGGGGATCGCTGATGACTGTAGATGTTGTGAACTAACCAATTTGAAAATTGATGATGCACAAGATACAGAGTCATATTTGATTGTTTCAATTATCTATACCAAGACCCACATTTTTCAAAAGTTCACCATATTATTAAGGAAGGATTTTCTATGCTGTGGGGAAGTGTATTAAGTCTATTTCGCTACGTCCAAATAAGTTATCACACGATAAATTATTTTTTGTGATATACCAATTAAAAATGCACTGCACAAGCTGTTAGTATCAACACACTGTTCAAAATATCTTAAGAAGTCGGTAACGGTGGTACTGACTTCCAGGAGGGCCACGGTTGTCAGACCATCAAAGGATACTCTAGCTGACTACCAGGAGAACCACGGTAGTTACTAGTGCGGTAGGACAGGATTGGTATGGGGTTGCCAGGAAAGCCACGGCTACCAGAAGGGATGTCCTAGACGACTGCCAGGAAAACCACGGCTGCCGCTAGCACCAGAGAAGGAATGATTGTCAGGAGAACCACGGCGATCGGGAGGAACGTACTAGACGACTGCCAGGAAAACCACGGCTGACGCTAGCACCAGGGACGGAACGATTGCCAGGAGAACCACGGCTATCAGGAGGAACGTACTCTCAATCGATATCAGCGGACTTCTCAGGTACCGATCAGGAGGACCACGATCTAGAAACTTTGAGCCGTTCACTGACTCTGCCTTCTACAGGCTTACGGCGCTTGTTTTATACCCATTTCTTAATTGAATTTTAATTAAATGAATCTGAACTTGTTAAACAGCCGAACGATTGCCAGAATAAAAAATAAAAAAGTGAACATTGAATCGGTCGTGATTCGATCTCGGGGTACATGCATTCGTAGTCGATCATGCTACCACTGAGCTAGCGGCTTTCTTACAACAACTTATGTTGCTGTTATATCAGTCCGTCACAATAAATATATATATATATATATATATATATATATATATATATATATATATATATATATATATATATATATATATATATACATATATATCTATATATATATATATATAATATAATATATATATATATATATAATAAGTTACGTGAACTCATAGTTTATTGTATCAGCAATTCCATTCCTATTTCTATGAATTTGTGACGTAGCATAAGACGTGTTGAAATACTATAAAATTGCAGTAAGACTATCCTAAGAGTTTAGATCGTGTTTTATCATTGTAATTAAAAGACATATGTCTTAAGCATTTGACTCTTCAATAAAATTTTCGCTTTTGAAGTGATAACGTCTTATAATTCGATAGAGCTGGCTGCACGCACGAAAAAACATGACTCATACGGCGTTACCTCGCTCGCTCTGAGGCGTTCCATTACGTCATCACAAATGCCAATGATTATTTATCAATAAGAATAAATTAAATAAGTAATTAATAAGATTATGATGTACTACTGTAATATGTTAGGAGACGACAGTTGTGTTAGAGATTTTATATGGGACGGGCGTGAAACATGATTTCAGGTGCAACGAAGTAATGAAAAGATTCATTCAATTGGGATATATTTGTTTTTGACGTGACAACGTCTTACAATTCAATGGAGCCGGCTGCACGCACGAAAAAACATGACTCATGCAGCGTTACCTCGCTCTGAGGCGTTCCATTTAAGGCTTGAAGTGCAAGCGAGAGCGCGGAACGGGCGACAAAGAGGCACAATCGGCATACGCGTTCAGCAGCGTTCGACATCTGTCTCTCTCCTACTTGAGTGAGCGATGCGTCCACGTGGACAGCTGCTATACATTTACATGTTTTCGTCAAGTATGAAGTGCAGTGAAAAGTGAATGTGGTGTCAATTGTTTATAGCAAAGATAATTGCGGCGATAAAGGTAATGATTCTTCCGATATTAGATATATGTTCAGTGATATTTTGTCGAATATTCGTGCTTTCATTAATAAAATAAATAGCATCGGTCCGCTAGTGCAGCGATTGTAGGTTATGCTATAATTGACAAAACTATCACAATAAGTTAACAGAACTAGGATAAAGTGAATGATAGGTCATTATGATAATGCGCTTGCGCTCGAAATACATGTGTACAGAGTAAGTGGTAGCTAAGCAGTAGTCCTCAAACATGACATGTAAAAGTTTCATTATGTCGGTCCAACATGGAGAAGTTTGGTTCACCCTTCGAGGTGGTTTCCTCTCAAATTCAGTCCCACAGGCGCGCGCAGCGCAAGTGCGGTAGTATTCAGAGATGTTTGTTAAAGCCGCGAGCGTAGCGAGCTAACCTACAACCATTGTTACACATGAACACTGTTTTAGTGCCACTGACAGAATTTGTTTTTACTGCAGAGACGCCAGTATCGCCATCTTTTTAAAATTGTGCGAAATGTCATAGTGACCTATTAGTCACTCTTACCCAGAACTATTTCACGATGAGTAAAAAATCAATGGCTTCACTATTCGATCGAAATAATTATCGAGCGTAGCTATGATTTCAAAAAATTAAAACATAAATGTTAAATCTTCCACATATCATAACAACGTGTCTGTAATGACAGGTTGGATCAGCCAGCCGTCAAAGGGAACAATTTTCTCCCATATCAAACACATTGAGGCGGGCTTTTCAAAAGCTAGAGTTACAAAAATTTTAATGATGTTTCTAGATTTAAAATTTTAAATTTAGGATTTATGAACAATAATTCAATCACAGTTTATTCTTATAATAAATTATTCAAGATTATCACTTTTTCACAACAAGTTACGATTAAATTTGCGAAAATAATTGAGTAACTAATTGAACAACAACTTTTATTCAGTTTACTTGCTGAGAGAAATAATGTTGATACAAAATGAAGAAATAAAAAAATTGACATAATTGTATTTATGCGTACAAATAAATGTAACTTGATCAATTCAATTCCTGATTTCCATTTACCTCCTTCTCTATATCCATCCAAAATATCTATCAAACCAATAAAATTGAAATTTTCTTTTCAAAAATGCAACCACTCCATCACTATTTTCTCATGACGTTGTCACGTTGAACTATCGTCAGTAAACCGACTTTACAGACAACCGATTTTTTAAAAATAAAGTTTTAATTATTCAATATAAAACTGGCGCAGTCGGTAGGATACTGCCGAGTTGTACAAAATCGAAATTTCTGCAAGAAATCAATTCGTTTATATTTTGTCTACGTTGGTTTTAACCATTTGCCGCACTACCAAAGAATAAATCAAGAAGACGATCTCCAAGCCTCCGAGAACCGTAGCGAAAACGTTGCCATCGACTTTGGCTTGTAAAAACTCCAGAAGACAACCTCACGAAGACTCAGCCCTCCAAGCACAGTGCCCGTAGACCGAGAGCCTGCTATGAAGATAGCTGTAGTCATATTGTCTATTCTGTAAGCAAAAATCATCGTTCTACTAACAAACTAAACTGTTAGGGAATTTAGAAGGGTGTAGTGTACGCAACCTTGTGTTGTATGAGACTCACGAGCTCCGGCACAGAGCAAAAGCTAGAAAATATTCTTAGGGATATTAGAAGGGTGTAGTGTACGCAACCTTGTGTTGTATGAGACTCACGAGCTCCGGCACAGAGCAAAAGCTATCAACTAATATTGTTAAACACTAACAAATAAATTTTGACAAAATTGAGGACTTAATAAATAATTTAAATAATTTAAATATAGTAGAGAACAATTCAGGTTCAATAGAAACCAATACAAATACAATGGCTAGTCGATTATCTGATTTTAAAGACCGTTTACAATTACTGCCAGATTACGATGGCAGAAGTAAAGCTCAGCTTAACGTTTTTATATCTAGTGTTGACGAATTTATGACCTTTGTTAGTTCAGCCAACCCACCCTTAAGTGGATTTCAAAAACATGTCATAAAAAATGGCATTTTAAAACACATAATTGGCGATGCTCGAGAATTCATTGCGAATACTGACAGATCCGACTGGATTAAAATCAGAGAAACATTAAAATCACAATTTTTAGTATGCAAACATTACACTACAGTGTTTCATGAAATTATTTATTTAAATATTAAAGATCCATTCCAGTATGTCAAAGCTGTTGAAGTAAAGTTTAAAGAATTGCGAGATTTAATTGAATATAAATACCCCACCGAAGATTATCTAATAAAAGTATTGGAAGAAATAATTTTGTATGAATATGTCGGCAAAGTAAAAGAACCATTTGCATCAAATATTGCCAATCGAAAACCTAAAACGTTGAATGAATTAGGAAATTTATTATTAAACGATTATAACTTCCTCAAATCACGTAGTAACAATTACAACGCTCAAAGTTCTACAGTAAAACCTATACAAAATAGACAAATAGAAAGATCATTACCAAATATCCCTCCAACACAGTTTCCTGCCCACAGTTTCCCATCGCAACAATTACAACATTATTCTAATCAATCTAAAAGAAATTTTGCACCAAAACAGAACATTATTATTGCACAACAATCAAGTAAACCTATCCCTATGTCAGTAAACACTAAATATACAATAAATAGACCCAATAATAACACCCCAAATAATTATTTCACCAGACAAAACACCCAATTTGGAACAAGGCCTCAGAATTTTATCTCTGAAGAATTATTCAATCAAGAACAGGAGACAATCGAAAATAATTGTAATAATATTGACGATGAATATGAAATTGGAAACGCTGACTTTGAAAATCCTCAACAAGACCATTTTTTAGAGACAGACGTAGAAACACAACAGGACAAATAATGAATATCATGTCTAATTCCAAGTTACCATATATTAAAATGAATAATTGTATTATTTTATTAGATTCAGGAAGCTCCGTGAATTTAATATCACCAAATTTAGTTAGTAAATATAAATTAGAAATTTTCAATGAAAAAACTAGTTTTGTTACACCAAAAGGAAATTTTGAAGTAACTCAATATGTTAATTTTAGATTAAATACATTTTTAATTTCCACAAAGATTTTAATTTACTTTTGGGTACAGACGTATTAATAAGATTAGGTGTAATTTTGAATTTTAAAAATCAAACTGTGACAATAAACAATCAAACTAGACCTTTTAATTATTTTGATTCAGTATGTTGCAGTATAAACGAAGATATTGAGATTAAAATAAGAGCTAATCATTTGAATTCTGAAGAAAAAAGAGAATTATTTAAAATCATTCAGGAATTTCCAAATATATTTCCTAATGAAAATGATTCACTAAGTTTTACTGACATTACACAACATGAAATCAAAACTAATGATGAAACACCAGTTTATAGTAAAAATTATCGGTATTCCGAGATTTACAAAAATGAGATAGAACAACAAGTTGATAAATTATTGAATGATAAAATTATTAGACCTTCCTTCTCTCCTTGGTCATCTCCCGTATGGATGGTACCCAAGAAAGTCGACGCATCTGGCAAACGTAAATTCAGAATGGTTATAGATTATAGAAAATTGAATTCTAAAACAATTAGTGATAAATTTCCGATACCAAATATAACAGAAGTTTTAGACAAGTTAGGCAAAAACATGTATTATACAACTCTCGATCTTACTTCCGGATTTCATTAAATTAAAATGCATCCAAATTCTATTTCTAAAACTGCATTTAGTACGGAAGAGGGACATTTTGAATCTTTAAGAATGCCCTTTGGCTTAAAAAAGGCTCCCGCCACATTTCAACGCATGATGAATTATGTTCTTAAAGAACATCTGAATAAAATATGTCTTGTCTATCTCGACGATATTATAATTTTGGGAACCAGTCTACAAGAACATATTAATAACATCCGCAAAATTTTCAAAACTCTTCAAAATTATAATTTAAAAATACAGTTGGACAAATCTGAATTTTTATTGAAGGAAGTTGCTTATTTGGGCCACATAATATCACAAGAAGGCATTAAACCAAATCCAAATAAAATCGACGCCGTGAAAAACTTCCCGATCCCAAAAACAAACAAAGAAATCAAACAATCTCCAGGCTTAATTGGTTATTACAGAAAATTCATTCCAAATTTTGCTAAAATGACCAAACCTTTAACACAATGCTTGAAAAAAGGGAAATTGATAGATATTGATGACAAAGACTACAAAGAATCATTCGAACTATCTAAAAAATTATTAATTAACGAACCGATTCTGCAGTACCCAGATTTTACAAAGGAATTTACGTTGACAACGGACGCTAGCAATTTCGCTATAGGAGCTGTTTTGTCACAGAAAGTGAATAATAAAGACATGCCGATCTCATATGGAAGCAGAACCCTAAACGAACACGAGTGTAACTATTCCATCACTGAAAAACAACTTTTGGCCATAGTATGGGCAACAAAATATTTCAGGCCGTACCTGTACGGTAGAAAATTTAAAATTATGACTGACCATCGACCCTTATCTTGGCTCATGTCTCTTAAAGACTCAAACTCAAAACTTATGCGCTGGCGAATTAAATTGAAGAGTATGATTACGAGATAGTTTTTAAACCGGGAAATTTGAATAGCAATGCTGACGCTCTTTCTCGTATTAGACAAAAATTCGAAATTAAGTATACGGTAGAAAATATTTTTGACTCAAAAAATATAGTTCATTGCATATCTACAGATTTGAAATTGGGACAAGGTTTCGCCAAAAGTATCAATCAAAAGTTTCAAACATTTGATAATTTCAAAGACAAGGATATAGAAGATAAATATTTACTAATTCAAAAAATTAGCAATAATAATAGAATTTTCCATTTAATAACAAAAGAAATTTATAGAGCCAAGCCAACTTTGAAGACAATAAATTTATGTTTGAATGAATTGAAGAAATATTGTGTACAGAACGAAATTTATGAAATACATTCTCCCAAAATAGCATGTGGCTTAGATGAACAAAATTGGTTGGATATTGAAAATTTAATACATAAAAATTTTAAAGAAACTCACGTCACTTGGATTGTTCACGAAATCAAGAATGATATTTTTGCAAATGAGAGCTTAGAAAGCTTGATAAATAATGTCAGTGATGGAGATACAGTTCATTCAGACGAAGAAAATTTGATAAATGGCATAACGTATATAGAATCGCCTATCAATATAGAGAAAAATCAAATTATTATAGAACAAGGCGACGAAAATAATGTCCAGATAAAAAAGTTTTGGAATAAAATGCGTTTTATTGTAACAATAAAAGACAATAATTATTTGAACGATTTCATAAAAGAATATTTGCAGCCAAATATAAACTATTATTTGCTTTGTGAAAGTGATGATATAGTCAGAAATCTAAATGAAATCTTGAATAAAAATTTTGTCAAGGATTCTTATAAAATTATTAAATGTAAAAATGTAGTAGAAGATATAATTGATGAGAATGAACAACAAGGAACTATTCAGAATTATCACTTGGGCAAAACAAATCACCGTGGAATTTCGGAAACTTATCAAAAATTAAAAGAAAAATATTATTGGCCTAACATGCAAAAACAAATACAAAAGTATATTAATAATTGTGGAATCTGCCTAATTTGTAAATATGAACGTAATCCATATGATATCCCCAATCAGTTAACACCCACACCTAACCATCCTTTTGAAGTTATTCATTTAGATATTCTCACTTTGAATAAAAATAAATATTTGACTTGCGTAGATGCCTTTTCAAAATTTGCTATAATTAAATTTTTAAAAAATACAACTTCAATTTCTATCGTTGATAAATTAATTTCAATATTTTCAGATTATTTAGTACCTAAAGAAATTATAACTGATAGTGGTGTTGAATTTAAGAATGAGTTGATTCGAAATTTTCTAAATGGATATAAAATAAAATTACATTTAACATCAATTAGTAATCCAAAAAGTAATGGCATCATTGAAAGATTTCACAGTACTTTAATAGAACATTTGAGAATATTAACACAAAGAGAAGAGTTTAAAGATCAAAATTTGAAAACTAAAATTAAATTAGCAATGATTGCATATAATAATTGTCTAAATCAAACAAAATTTACCCCAGTAGAATCTTTATTTGCTGAAAATAGTAAAATAATGAGTTTTGATAATTCAAAAGGTGATTATATTAATTTTTGGAAAGATAATTTGGAAAAAATTAGAGATAAGGTTAGAAAAAGATTGGAAGCTAATAAAGTAATGAGACATATAAAACAAAAACCCAAGAGGGATGAATTACTTGAAGAACTGGACGAAGAAGTTCTAATAAAGCAAAATCCCAGACTATTAACCAAATATAAAAGTCCCTTGTATAAGAAAGCGACTGTCGAATATAATAAAACTAAAAAACAAGTAAAATTAGACGACGGTCGTAAATTTAAAATAGATAAATTGAAAAGAAAACGTTTGTATGTTCCAGGGCCCTCAGCCTAGGAATGGAGATCCAGTAGCAAATAATATAGGTATTAATATAATAGATTTAGGAGTTGCTAATATTTTTGTAAAAAATAATTATAATTATTATAAATATGATTTATCTGATTTAATTGATAATAAAATGAAAATAGGAATACTATATAAAGAAATTATCACAAAAATTGCAAGTAGTAAGTCAGAAACTTATTATAAAAGAGAGTAATGCCTTGATTACACGTAACGAGTACAGTGGCGAGACAGCAAATTGTCACTAGACCGAGACAGTAATTGGAGCGAGTGAGTGTTCACACGTACTTTTGTACTCGTTACGTGTAAACAAGATGCAGCGAGTCAGTCAGTCAGTTTCGTGCACTCTTTTGAGTATGAGTTCACTAAGCTGCGCAAAGATGAATCGAATAATAATAGTTGAATCATGTATCAAACTACTCATACAGCTCATATTGGAAGAATTGAGGGAGTTGTTGAAAGAAGAGAAACGTATATGGATATGACCATGGATTTTGAGGAGATCTGACCTTGATGCTACACTCTTTTTGGAGAATTGCAGTTAGAATGGTCGTCTCAACGTCCCACTTATTAGCCATGTTATTTTTATTATAGCAATATTCTTTGCAGAAAACAGCTTGAGAGGAACACAATATTAAATTGACTGAACGACAAACGAGTGGAGAATCCGCGACCCAAAACACCGAGTGCATGTTCAGACCTGCCGAGTAGGTTGGCAAGTCAATGCGAGAGTGAGCACTCGGCCTAGTAAATAGAAACAGGGTCGAGCTACTGTCTCGCCCTTTCGCTAGGCCGAGCAGTCGGCCGAGTACTCGGTAATGTGTTCACACCTACCGAGTACTCGGCCGAGAGCACTGTCTCGCCACTGTACTCGTTACGTGTGATCAAGGCATAAGAGACTCATTTGAATATTTTAAAATTTAACCAACAGAAAATTTATGATAAATTTGCAAATTTCGAACACAAAAGGACTAAAAGAGGTTTAATTAATGGACTTGGATCAATAATTAAAAGTATTACTGGTAATCTTGATGCAAATGACGCAGAAAAATATAAGAAATTATTTAAACAGATTAAACAAAATGAAGATATACTTCAAAGACAAAATTTAGATAATATTAGATATAATAAAGAAATGATTGATAGATTTAACGAACAAATACAAAATTTAAATTATAATGAGAAAGTGTTGAATTCTCGGTCATTGCAAATAGGAAAATTGATTAATTCGACAATGACTTATGAAAATTATTTTAGAATAAAAGATGTAATGAATCAAGTAATATTTTTACAAATAAATTTAATAACTATTATGGATGAGCTTGAAGCCGGTTTAACTTTTTGTAACATTAATAAGTTGCATACTTCTATTATTGATATAGAAATGTTAAGGAAAATTGTTAAAGAAATTAATAATAATTTAAATTTTTGGGAAATATCAATATTAATCACCAGCCATTGTAAATATGAAAATAATGTAATAGAATATTTGCTCGAGATACCAGAATTTAAGGGAACAGATTTCAAAGTTAAACAAATTACTCCTATACCATTTGCTGATTATAAAATATTAATGATAGATAGACAATTAATATTGGAATATAAAGTAAATGAATATTATATTGTTCAATACTGTTATAATTTGAATAAAAATTATTATTGCAAAACGAATTATTTAACGATTGATTTATGTTTAGCAAATATGTTGAGAGATTTTAATATGACTTTTTGTAAAATTATTGATTATGATAAATATTTAGATATTATTGAAATAGAAAACTCGAATGTTTATTATATTGTAAGTAAAGAAAAGAAAGAATTTAATTTTGAATGTAAAACTCAAAATATAAAAAGTAAATTACAAGGAATTTATAAAATTAATTCAGCAAATAATTGAAAAGTGAATGGTTATCAGTTAGGAAAGAAAGAAAATGTTAAAAAGGAGCTAATTATTAAAGATGTGCATTTGAAATTTGTAGATGATCAACCAATAATTATTAATTCAGAAATTGGTTTGAAAGATGTTATTCCAGTAAATATAAAACAGTCTGATCAAGAACTGATTAACAATGAACAAAATATACCTATTGAATGGAGTTTTGAAAGAATAATGATAATAGTTATATTTATAATAATAATTTTTATGTTAATTTGGGAATACAGAAATAAACTTATTTTATTTAAGAGTGAAAGTAAGAAACAAAATGTGAAGGAAGAAGAACCTTTAAGTTTTCAATTAGAATAATTGTAATAAATTGTGAAGATTTAGGAATGAAATCATTGTCTTGAGAAAGGAGGAGTTACGTGAACTCATAGTTTATTGTATCAGCAATTCCATTCCTATTTCTATGAATTATTTCTATATCAATAATAGAAGTATGCAACTTATTAATGTTACAAAAAGTTAAACCGGCTTCAAGCTCATCCATAATAGTTATTAAATTTATTTGTAAAAATATTACTTGATTCATTACATCTTTTATTCTAAAATAATTTTCATAAGTCATTGTCGAATTAATCAATTTTCCTATTTGCAATAACCGAGAATTCAACACTTTCTCATTATAATTTAAATTTTGTATTTGTTCGTTAAATCTATCAATCATTTCTTTATTATATCTAATATTATCTAAATTTTGTCTTTGAAGTATATCTTCATTTTGTTTAATCTGTTTAAATAATTTCTTATATTTTTCTGCGTCATTTGCATCAAGATTACCAGTAATACTTTTAATTATTGATCCAAGTCCATTAATTAAACCTCTTTTAGTCCTTTTGTGTTCGAAATTTGCAAATTTATCATAAATTTTCTGTTGGTTAAATTTTAAAATATTCAAATGAGTCACTCTCTTTTATAATAAGTTTCTGACTTACTACTTGCAATTTTTGTGATAATTTCTTTATATAGTATTCCTATTTTCATTTTATTATCAATTAAATCAGATAAATCATATTTATAATAATTATAATTATTTTTTACAAAAATATTAGCAACTCCTAAATCTATTATATTAATACCTATATTATTTGCTACTGGATCTCCATTCCTAGGCTGAGGGCCCTGGAACATACAAACGTTTTCTTTTCAATTTATCTATTTTAAATTTACGACCGTCGTCTAATTTTACTTGTTTTTTAGTTTTATTATATTCGACAGTCGCTTTCTTATACAAGGGACTTTTATATTTGGTTAATAGTCTGGGATTTTGCTTTATTAGAACTTCTTCGTCCAGTTCTTCAAGTAATTCATCCCTCTTGGGTTTTTGTTTTATATGTCTCATTACTTTATTAGCTTCCAATCTTTTTCTAACCTTATTTATTTATTATTAGTTAGTTATTCAATATAAAACTTATATATATATATATATATATATATATATATATATATATATATATATATATATATATATATATATATATATATATATATATATATATATATATATATATATATATATATATATATATATATATATATATATATATATATATATATATATATATATATATATATATATATATATATATATATATATATATATATATATATATATATATATATATATATATATATATATATATATATATATATATATATATATATATATATATATATATATATATATATATATATATATATATATATATATATATATAAATGTACCAAAACCTAGAAAAAAATCATCACCATGACAAAAAAAACTGATCGTCAAGCATTCTGGACCAATTTTCGTACATATTTTAGTTGTTTATTCAAATGTTGTATCCATGACGATAGTGTCAACAACCGGCACTACAACAATTGAGTCGAAATTTGAAAAATGCACCATTAAGGTGTCGTAAAACTTAGAATCGCAATTAAATGATAAAAGCATAGGCAGTATTTATTATAGAGTTAGAGCGGAAGCAATCAAATGAATGGTAGAGAAAGAAGCAATAGTACCAGTTGCATTAGAAAGAGAGAAGAAGAGGAAGAAGAAAAACTAAGAGAATCTAAAAGAAGCGCGATAGAAAAAAGATTTACTGTTAAAAGAAGTACAACAGAAGAACAGAAGAAAGCGACAAAAATGGAGGAAATGTTGAAGAGGATTTCGGAAGATCTGAAAAAGCTTACAAATAATTATGAGGAAATAAAGGGAGAAGTAACGAAAGGAAGGGAAGAAGTACGAAACGGGAACATAGCAATCAGAAAAGATATGGAAGAGTCGTATAAGAAAATTATAAGCAATATTGAGGGTATAAATAAAGAAATAGATCAAATAAAGGAAAAAGAGAAAATGTGGGTGAAAGAAAATAAGGAAATGGGCGAAAGAATAAAAAGACTTGAGAATAGAGAAGAACAAAGAGAAAAAGAAGCTAACAAAAACAAATTTATAATAAGAGGACTAGAAATAAAAGAAAACTTAAAAGAAGAAATTGGAAAATTCATTAAAGATGAACTAAAGATCCATATAAAAATCGTGGAGGCGTACAAGGTTAAACAGATAACGGAAAGACAGAAAGTAGTGATAAAAGTAAACAACGAAGAAGATACACAAGAGATATTCAACGCGAAAAATAAGTTGAAAGGACAAAAAATATATATAGACAAATTCCTAACAGTCAATGAAAGAAAAATACAAGGAGAGATAATAAAAAGAGCTAAACAGGAAAGAGAGGATAGAAAACAGGTAAAAATTTACACTAATAAACTGATGATAGATAACAGCATGTGGCTGTGGGACAAACAAAGAGAGAAATTAATCCCAAAAAACTGAGCCGCAAGAAAGGAAAGGAAAGAAGAGGTACGACGACCGAGCAAGAAAATGGATATGAGAATTTATTGAATAGAAACATAAAAGTGAAAAATAGAAACAAAAAAGAATCAAAAAAGAGAAACAGGCGCAATGAAATAAAAATCAGTACATGGAATGTCCGTACGATGTTACAACCAGGGAGGATGCAAGAAATAGTATCAGAAATAGCAAGATATAACATTGACATAGCGGCAATACAAGAGACTCGATGGAAAGTAAAAGGAGTGATAGAGAAGAAAGACTTCATATTACAATACTCAGGAGATGAAAAACAAGGGCAATACGGAGTGGCTTTTTTAATAACGGGTAAATTAAAAGAGAAAGTGATAGAGTTTGAAGCAATAAATGAAAGATTAGCCTATGTGAGAATAGAAATAACTCCTTTCAAGTTGTCAATAATAAACGTATACGCACCAACAGAAAACGCAAAGACAGAAATAAAAGAAAAATTCTATGAAAAATTAGAAGAGGAATTAGAAAAAATACCAAAAGAAGACACCCTATTACTATTAGGAGATTTCAACGCTCAAATAGGAAAAGAAGATCATATAAAGCAGGTAGCAGGAAAATATACAATACATGAAAACACAAATGACAACGGTCAAAGACTATGTGATATAGCGGCAAGAAACAACATGATTATAAGTAGTACCAAACATAAACATCCAAAACTACATAAAATAACTTGGGTATCGCCAGACCAAGTAACCCAGACACCAATAGACCACGTACTAATCACAGGAAGAAAACAATCAGATATAACAGATGTAAGATCATACAGAGGAGCATGCGCGGATTCAGACCACTTTATGGTAATAGCAAGTCTTAAACAGAAAGTAAGAAGAAATCAGTAGGACAGAAGCAAGAAAACTAAATGGGACATAGAAAAACTTAGCAATGAAGACACAAGGAAGAAGTACGAAGAAGAAATAGAGAAGCACATCAAAGAAAAATATAAAGAAGAAGACAATGTAGAGAATAAGTGGCATAAGATACAAAACTGTATAAACCAAGCTGCAAAAATATGGATAGGAGAAGAAAAACAAGAAAATAAAAAAACATGGTTCAACAAAGAGTGCCAAGAAATAGTATTAAAAAAGAAAAATGCAAGACTGAAGTGGATGAAAACAAATAGGATAGAAGACAGAGAAGATTATAAAAAAATGAGGAAGAAATGTTGTAAAATTCTAAGAAAAAACAAGAGAGATTGGATAGACGATAAAATAACAGATATTGAAAAAGAAAGTATGAATAGAAACTCAAAACAATGCTATAAAAAAATAAATGAACAAAAAAGAACATACAAACCAAAAGTCTACTGTATAAAAGACGCAAAGGGCAACAAAACAGAAAACGATGAGCAATATAAGAAAACATGGGTAGAATACTTCAAAACCCTGCTAACAGACCCGCAACAAAACGTGGATATTACAACACAAGATGAAATTGCGGACGAAGGAGTATCAGAAGAACCAACAGAAGAAGAAGTCAGAGAAATAATAAGAAGCAGGCGAAATGGGAAGACTCCAGGCAAAGATGGAATAAACACAGAACTAATAAAATATGGAGGAGATGAACTACATGAATATATATATAAACTTATAATGAAGGTGTGGAGAACAGAAAAAATGCCAAAGGATTGGGAAAGAGGACAAATAATCACAATTCACAAAAAAGGAGACCAACAAACATGCGAAAATTATAGAGGTATAACGCTACTGAACACGACATATAAAATAATGTCAACACTAATACAAAAGAGAGTCCAGAAAGAAACAGAAAACATAATAGGACAGCATCAGTGCGGATTCACGCAAGGCAGATCAACAACAGACGCTATACATACAGTTAAACAGATAATAGAAAAAGCACATGAATATAAAATGAACATAGACTTATTATTCATTGATTTCAAACAAGCGTTTGACTCGATCAAAAGAGAAAAACTTATGAAAGCCCTAGAAGAATTTGGGATAACAGCTAAACTAAGACGATTGATCTTGATGACATTAAGTGGAACAACAACCACAATTAAAACACAAAAAGGAGAAACTCAGGAATTCGAAATAAACAAAGGAGTAAGACAAGGAGATACACTATCAGCAACTCTGTTCAACATAGCGTTAGAATATGTGATGAGGAACTTGAACAAAGGAACACTCAGAACTAAAGGCGGACAAATAATAGCATACGCAGACGATATAGTATTGGCAACAAAAAATAGGAAAATATTGAAAGAAATGGTCGAAGAAATAGTAACAGAAGGAAACAAAATGGGTCTAAAAATCAATGAGAACAAAACTAAAATAATGAGGATAGGAAAAAAATCAGGAAGTAGAAATATAAAAATAGGTAGCCTGCAGTTTGAGGAGGTTAATAAATTCAAATACTTAGGCATTATGCTTTCAAATAATGGAGACAGGAAAACAGAAATCCAAGAGAAGATATTAACAGCGAACAGAGCCTTTTACGCAAATAAAAAATTACTCAAGGATAAAAACCTAACAAAGAAAACAAAATTAAAAGTTTATAGAACAATAATCAGACCAATAATAATGTACGCGGCAGAAACAATGACAATGACCAAAAAAGATGAAGAAGATTTACGAATAGTAGAAAGAAAAATAGTAAGAACTATTACAGGATTAGTAAAAACGACAGAAAACGAATATAGAATATTAATGAACCATGAAATAGAACAAGAGCTGCAAGGAGAAGATATAGTAAAGAAAATAAAACAACAGAGGACGAAATGGTTAGGACACATATGGAGAAAAAGGGAAGAAGACACCGTAAGGGCAATTTTACAATGGGAACCAGGCGGAAACAGAAGAAGAGGCAGACTCAGGTCGAAATGGCTACAAGAGGTAGAAGCAGACCTGGGTAAAGCAGGAATAAAGAAATGGAAGGAGAAAACAGAAAATAGGAAGACATGGAGAGAAATATGTCAGAATATTTAGAACAAGGCGATGAGGACTGATCCCCCTCAAATAAAGGATCTAGAGAGCTTCAGAAGAAGCGGCGCAACCCCACCTGGGGTGTCCAAGCCACTATATATATACCATTAAGGTCGATTCCCACTATACGGACCGTCAACGTTACGTCAAGGCAAGGCAATGTCACGTTAAAATATTCTCCAATTGTTTTTAAATGACTACATTCTCATTAACAGCAACGTAACGGAACGTCAACGGTACGTCACGTCTAGCATTCTTGCAGAGAATATTTTGACGTTCTGTTCCGTGACGTTGACGGTTCTATTCTGCAAGTCTGAACGTACAACCGGACCAGTAACGGCAACTATAGATTTTGCAATTGATATTTCGACATTCTGCAATATTATAAATGTTCCGTGAACTACAAATCTGAGAGTCGGACTTATTCGGAATGTTTCTGATATAACAAAAATGACACATTTTATGATATTTTTTTCAAATTGATACCGTCATCTTTTGGTTCTCTATACTCTATAGAGTGTGTGGTAATGTCCGACACTCTTCCTCATTTTCAACATTTACCGTATTCAAATTTTTTGCCTACTCTTGCTTCTTTCTACCTCTTCTTTATCCAGAAGAAGTGCAATCATAGCAAGTTCTTTTGGATTAAACATTGGAACAGAGCAGTGAAATTTGTCGAATATATATTATATATATGTTCGACAAATGTTCACTGCTCTGTACGTCGTCACATGCTATATGGGACGGTGACGTGACGGTCCAATGTGAATATCTGGCAAATTTGACGTGACGTTGCCGTGCCTTGACGTTACGTTGACTGTCCATATAGTGAGAATGGACCTTTACAGTCATCCTGAAAATCAATTCCATATGACTTTCAGTAATTCGAGATTATTCTTCAACACTATTATTCAGATCCTGTCGATCATCAGCTTTGTAGCCGTTAAAATTTTCAATAACAGTTTTCAAATTTGGAAATTTTTTTTTTCACTACTAGTCTACGAACACAACATTACCTACCTTTATTTGACATGAGAAATTCTTTTTCTTCACCTTTGATAGTGATGATGGTAACCTGAGTCAATAATAATTTATTATTGACCTTGGGTAATAATGAGAAATGTCAAGGCCCTAAATCCTCCAATACAAATATTTTAAATACTCCCTCCGGATACAATCTTGGCGCTAGGTCAATAATCATCGTCTTCTCAACCTTAATGTATAATGTATACTATTGCATACATTTATTGCAGATTTTGAAATTCTTCTAAATCGATAGCAAATTAATCAATGTGTTAGAAATACGATGACTTACTTATTTCCGATTTTATTATAGATACATACCTTCCAATAACTTTAACAAAATTCTTGAATGGAGCAATTTCATACAAACAAACAACTGAATCTCCCTGAGGTCCCTGAACTGAACAAGAAAAAAAAAGTCGTTGGTAGTAGTTTGATATTTCAGTAGTCCGAATCTTACACTGACTAAAAATTTCGGAATGCTAGCATCCATGATACTATATAATACAGAGTAAAAGTCATCAACAGCTTCATTCACATCACTAAAGTCATTTAAAAATTGCCAATCGCAATCATCAAGTAATTGGTACAAAAGCGAATAATTACCAAGTTTGAAATTATACACAATCTCTTCTTTAACACATAGTTTGGACTGATCTAGGTGAAAATGATCGAATTCAATAAGTAAAGAAGGATGATGATTGTCTTCCTGCAGAAGATTACTGTCACATTTTGTAACATTACATATCATGGGTAAAATGGTTGACGCTGACTGGATTTGTAAATAATGTGAGTGATGTATTATTGGGATTTCAGTCAAATTTATTATTATTTCTTTTCTGCTTTACAGTTTCGGCTGCACCTCAGCCATCCTCAAAAGCGAAATGAATCATTGTTTAAAAAAATTGAAGTTATACATATGTTAAAATTGATATTAATATGAATAAGCGGATAAAAGAGAAATTTTCTCTTGTCCTTTGCCACACCCGATATCTATGGAAGGCGTTGGCTAACTGAGTTAAACAATAATTCATTTCGCTTTTGAGGATGGCTGAGGTGCAGCCGATACTGTAAAGCAGAAAAGAAATAATAATAAATTTGACTGAAATCCCAATAATAAATCACTCACATTAATTACATATCATATTGGAGACAACAATATCTAATATTGTATTTTTGATGTTAGGTACAAAATTGAACTGATCCATATTTAATAAATTTATGAAATTAAGGAAATTATTAACATAATTGTCGCCAATTTTTGTTGAGTAGAAATGGTTTAAATGTGTTATATTAAAATCACCAACAATCAGGACATTAGTGTTGGAAATAAATGGCAAAGTGCTAATAAAATCTAAAAAATTTGAACAATCAAAAATGTTGACATCAGGCGGAATATATGCAGCAATAATATTTGTTATGAGAACATAATTAGTTGACAATAATTTGACACACAAAAAATCAATACCAATTATATCACATTCAAAGTTGCATTCTTGTACAATAAAGGATTCATGGATGGAGACAACGAGATATATGACTATAGAGTGGCGCATCGCGCGCTTGCATGCGTTATCGGAGGGAGGCCATCTTTGATACAACATACAACCTACAGCGGGTTGCAGCATTACGCTTACCAAATATTGTGCAATATTTGCACTTTGAGTTTATAAGATATCTATTGCTGCCGTTTATTCCTTTCTCCTAACTGATTTCTCTTGAAAATTTTTCGTTGTCTTATTTTGGAATTATTGGATTTTCTGGGAAATGATTTTATATCCGTATTCAAAGCTACTATTACTTTTGAATCAATTATCTGGACAAAAAGGCATTGAACAAGGTAAAAGTATGTTCTTATTACTATTTATTATATAACACTCTCTGGTGCAGAATGCTCGGAGCAAATTGATAGTTATTTATGCAACAAGAGTGTGAAGTTGAACATCAAGACTTGATGCTTGGTATTTGATTACGAGGCTTGCTGGGACACTTAAATTATTGGTCGAATGAACTAATGCTTTTTTACACTTGTATTGCATACAAGAAAAATTCTACGGCCCTCAACTTCCATATTTTGACAATTATAAGGCACGCAAAAAGAGAGCCAAGAGCACAAATTGACATTTAGGTCCAATAAATATCAAAACAAATCGAACATTACTCAGAAATTCAACTGCTATGTCTTTAGAAAGTGGTAAAACCTAGACGCGAAAAAACTTTACTTTAACGCATCGATTACGGTGCGCAAAGTACCTACAAGCGAAATACCATAGAAAAACTTATTTTCACAGTTTCTTAATCTCATTATATTCAGCCACTCTTGTCTCACTTCAATATATTGAGGAAATCTGTGAAATATATCATTTAACTATTTGATTTATGAATTTCAAACATTTTAAATAAATCTATGAAATGATCTGCGAACATTTGTAATTTCTTTATTTGTACAACCAGAAATTATGCATTTTTCTGGCGTTATAAAATAGCGCGGCAGAAATTCTCTCTGAAAAAGCGCTCCGTTTATCACAGATTACCTGGTTGTAAGCATGGCTGACATTTTGTCGTTCAAGTTGCTACGACTGTAATGCATGAAGACAGTACGCGATGCGCCACTCTATAGTTATTTATCTCGTTGGATGGAGATAAGTACTCCTCCATCCCTGCTTTTCTTGGTCCGGTGATGATCTCGATCGCAACGGAATACATTGTAGATTATAGCGCACATCGAAAAGTTCACTGTTTGAAATGGTGTCAATAAGCCACATCTCAGAGAAAATAATAAAATTGTAATTATTCGCCAATGCACTGAGATGAAGTTCTGAAATTTTGGTATTAAGTCCTTTTACATTTTGATAATGAACAGAGACGGTTCGATGTAGCGGATTCAGTTTTTTGAAAAAATGCGCGGAGAGTTGTTTATGTACTTTATAATTAAATGTTTTTCACCACTGTTTATACGCCTTCGTAATTCAATATTCAATTTGCGAAGATATTCTCGTTGTTTAGGAGTTTTATCACTTACTATTTTTACATGTGAAAATTTGGAATTAATAAGTTTTTTGTCGCTTTTTAATACACCTAAAGCTTGGTTAGCATTTTTGAAACTAATTTTAATTGGTCTGGGCTTACTCTGCGTTTGACTCAACTCTCTTAAGCGCTGAGCATTGAAGTCAGAAGAAGGAATGGATGGAGAAATAATTGAAAAAGTCCCAGTTACAACAGCAAAATCATTGGTAGATGCTTCCTCAGTTAGATTGAACAAAATTATATTATTTTGTCGAGCAATTATGTTTTCAAAATCATGCGATTCTTCGAATCTGGATTTATGCTTGGTATTTTCTTTTAGTTCTTTGATTTCAGCTTGGAGACCCAAAATGAGAGTTTTCAGCTCAGTTAATTCACTAGATCTTGATTCCATTGATGACTCACATGAGTTACAAAACCATTTAAGGTTCTTTTTGGATCGTAAAATACGAGAATCCGTCTGAGATATCTGGACACACTCAGCGTGACAAATAATACCTCAATTTGCACACTTTAGGGCTACGTTCAAATAGAAATTTTTGTCACAGGTTGTACATACCTAAGATATTTCTGCTGCGCGGTAGAATAATTCACTTCAAAAACTTCAAGGTTAAGCCAGGGATGCAAGCATACACAAAATTACTTAATTAAATGAAGATGAGTAGAGATAAAAACTCTTTGACGATATGAATTTATCAAAAAACTGAGTCACACTGAACAAAATCGCGGAAAAGTAACACCAATCATATCACTGATATATAATATGTAGATTAGCACAGATTTCATAGAATATGAACATTGAAGAACAACTAAAACTTGGATCAAAGTAGGAGCAAAAAGATTATACAGCACTACTCAATAGCTACTCGTGAATGTATGCTGACATGACAATTATTACAAGTTAAGTTTCCTCCCTAACCTCTTATTAATATTATAAACAGGATTATAAATAGCACAATGACGTCATCTATGGTCTATTGATCTTGATCACAGAATCACGATCGTTTTGTAGAACGATTTGTGAGGCGACATGAGCGTTGCTGTCGCCAAGGGGAACGTACTCTCTGTATATTATATTTTAATTCAAAAACAAAAGACTGCAATCTGTCATTTCGTTTTGACAATAAATTTTCTACATTCATGTAAATGACATTTACACTTACGCAATATTTTTCATATTTATTGACCATTTTTTTGAAATAATGACAAAATGATAATTATTCTATGAATATAAATTATGAGTTTTGCTCATACGAGAGCTTTATCCAGAAAAGCTGACCAAGGAGGTCTAACCAAGCAGTCCCTAACAAACCAAGAAATAATATGTAAAGAGAAACATACTCAAACCAGTAAAACAATCCTGCAGCTCGCAAAAGAAGAACTGGAAAAGAAGGCTCTAATTGCACCAGATATCAGTGAGAGTAATTGTCACTTTGCAAAAAAAAGTGATATGATTGATCCAATTCAAGATACATTAGCAAATAACTCAAACTCCATTCATGAACAGACAAATCATGGATTGAGCAATAATTCAAATTCAGAAGTTGCTACTGAAAGACTTTCCTTAACAAAATTATTTCTATCTAAAAACAGCAAAAATTCGAATGAGAAACCATATAGAGCGTCATATTCTCAAGAACCTTACACGTCCACCAATCAAAGCACTATTGATGAAGTTTTCAAAATTCCTCAATGGTCGAGATTTACCATTAGAGAAATTCGTGTTAAATCGATTGACGCAGCTAATAATTTAACGATTGAAGACTACAAAAAATGTGACAATTTCGATAATGCTCAGAAAACTGGACATCTAAAGTATGATGTAATGAATTATGTAGGAAATCAATTGCCTTCTTCCAAAAGAGAGAGGTCATTAAGTCCACAGAAAGTAAAGCAAAATCATCATTTTTCTGACGATTCTAGTCAAGGATCAGACTCCACTAAAAGTAAAGATGTTTTTCACACGTTGATCAATAATATTAAATCACAGAACTGGTAATATAAATTTTCACAGTTTATATGTGATGAATACCTCATTGCAAAATGATAATTTTATATAATTTGAAGTGAGAAGTTTAAATTTTAAATTTCTCACTGGATGATTTAGACACATTACGTAGGGATAGTTGTGACTTGAGTTCATAATTATTACTATGGATTTCATAACTTTCACTTGTAGATACAATAAAGTTCTAGATTATTGGTTTAAAATTTATTGAGTATTGAGATTTTACAGTAAGGTAATTATCACAATAATTCAATTTTAGACTAGTTTCCAATTTTTATAGTTTATTTTTTCTAGGACTATTTCGTTGAAAGCTATAGTAGAAATAGCAGAAAAAGCATCATCATTTGAATATCATCGAATTTATTCCCACATGACAGATATAAACCAAAAGTTAATTGAATTTTTGAGGAGTCCTCGATCGCAAGTTTGTAGAACGGCCTGTCAAATAGCTGGAAAACTTTTTGAGAATGTGAAAGATACAAGAAGACCAGTAATTTTTTTTCAAGTGGTTCAACCAACTGTCTTTATTTTTTGTTTTTCGTCATGCTCTTTCGTTGGAAGGAGTATTTTGCGCGTATGCCTGCATGTGTGATGACAATAACTTTCCTTATCAATAGAAAATTGAAATGTTTTGATTAGAAAGTCATTCGGTTGAATCACCAATACATAGTGTTTGATATTATTTTTATTAGTCAATTTTCTAGGAATTTGATGATATAGTAGAGCTTCTGCTAATGAAAACAGCGGATTCGAACAAATTTATCAGAAAAGAGGCTAATCTGGCTTTGGATTCATTAATAATGAATATATCATACATACATACAATACGGGCTATAACACAGAAGGGACCCTCACATAAAAATGATTTAGTTCGAATCTCAAGTGCTCGTTTGTATGTATGTATTGTTGGCATTGCCGGAGTAAATGTTGTTTTAAACCATAGTGGGAATGAATTCTCTCGTCATCGAATATTTGAAAATATGGTGAATTTTATAAAAGACAAAAATCCTAAGACTAGGTATATTGAGTAAATGTGATGAAGGATATAGACTATGTAGAGGAAGTAACGTGAAAACTCAATCTTTATTCTAGAATTGATTATATGAAAATTTATACTGTCGATTAAAAAGTTCAAAATTTATATAATCATTCAAATTTGAAAAAAAAGTCGGCAGTCGGGAGAACGAAGTTTCTAACGCTTATTCTTCGATATGAACAGTTAGATTAATAATATTTGTATATTTTCGTTACGAGAGATAAAAGTGTTATGCCTCCTTCATGCGATTTTCTCTCTCTTTCTCTGTGTGTGTGTGTGTGTGTGTGTGTGTGTGTGTGAAATCCACATATTTTTTTTCAAATTCCATTCAAAATTTTGGGACGAATATTCATTTATTGAAAATTAGATATAAAATAATAGATAAATTTAAAAAAAATGTGTGTGGATTACGGGATCCCCGGAAGAAGCAAGGCTCATATATGCATTTTACCAATACAAGGAATATTTCCCGCAATTTTTATGAAAAGTAATGTAGTACTTACATTTGATATACAATTGTTAGTCAAATAAGCGGGAATAAAGCAAAATATATTTTTTTAACTATAATTCAACCAAAAAATAATGCATCTTTCAACAAGCCTTTTTATTTAATACAGTGATATAAAGGACTGCGAATAATGCTTCTGTTGACGTAACTACATTTATAACGACTTATTACGATGTATGGTAGTATCTTAGCTAAATTTTATTTTTTTCTTCTACTTTTTACTTACTTATACAAAATAAAAGTAAGTAGGTATTGTGAAACCGACAAAATTTACATTTCGATGAAATTTTTATGAGAATATTCATTTTGAACGTAGAATCAGAATGTTAGAGTTCAATATTTGAGACGATTGCACCATCTCCCATTTTCATTGAGATCGACTGACCCAGAAGTGCACTTTATTTGACAGTCTCTTAGAATTTTTTGCATAAATTCGAAACAATCGGCCGTAGAGTATTAATACTCAGTATTTCGGTCTGCTGTAGCATCTGAATGATTGCCTACTATTCTCATAACAATCAACTGAGCCGAAAGTGCACTTTAGTTGATTTTTTTAAACTTTGCGCATAAATTTATACCTATTAGCCGTAGAATCTTGGAAATCAGTATTTAGAAATGTTGTAGCATAAGAACAATAATCTCCTGTTTCCATAGCAACCGACTGGACTGAAAGCGCACTTCACTTGACAGATTTTTGGAGTTTTTTTTTATAAATCCAAAACTATTATCTGTGAGAAGATGAGATTTAGAGTTCCATTATCATATTATTAAAGGCAAAAAATGTAGAGTAAATCACGTGATATCCACGTCAGATTTTTTTCTACTGTAATCGAATTCACTTGTCACACATTTGAATTTTGGCTTTTAAAAGTTTCTGCAGATCGTAGTTTGTGACAGTTGTGGCCCACGTGCTAGTCAGCTTGTATCCCATAACCTGCAAAAGTGTCTAGTAAACATGATAAAAATTTAAGAATTATTCACATACTTCGAACTTAATTCTACGTTATCGCAGTCATTATCTACAGAAATCTATTCACCACTCTTAATTATCTCTTCCTGTTCTTGATAATCACCTCTATTCGCACTTGACATATTTGTAATACTTTTTGAAACATAAAACTCATGTGGTTATAAATTATATTATTGGATAATCGAATCAACTCAAGAGAAGTAACAAATAGCACTGACAGCTGTAAGAAGTGGGGAAGTAGTTGTGGCCGTTTAGGTGGGGCAAGAGAGAGCAGAGAGCTGGAAAGTCGGTGTTGGTCGAGATCTGTCTGTCGATAAAATCCGTCAGATTTTTTAATTTCACTGTTCAGGCGGAGAATCATGATGCCGCGATAGAAGCTTCGCTTCAATAAAACAAATCAATTTTAACGAAATTTTCACGCGTTCAGGATTAGTATTAATAGACCGTCAGATAGTCGTAGATTTGAGTGCCCCATTTTGTTTTCTCTGCCTTCAAGAGTTTTGATAGGCATGTATATTTAGAGTATAATAATGCCAAAATTATAGCTGGACCGTGTGGCCAACATAATAATAATTAATTTTAAATTTTTATAAAAAATCCTGTTTTGATCCAATTTTCTCGTTTCTGCCATGCGTACGAAATAAAATTTAAGGAAAAAAGAGTCCGCGAAAAACGATAGGCAGAAGTGATCCACTTGGCCAAGGGTTTGGAATGAGGGCTTGATTATGCAAAAAAATATATCAATTTTTCACGTTCGTCTCGTTTCTGCCGTTTGGCCATATGAAAGTTGATATCATAAGTATCTCGTAAAAACGAATGGCATAAGTTTTTCGAATGGCCAAGTCAAGATATGCACGAAAACATTCAGACTTTCGCAAGATGTTTTTGTACATATCTTGACTTGGTCATTTGAAAAACTTATGCCATTCGTTTTTACGAGATACTTATGATATCAACTTTCATATGGCCAAACGGCAGAAACGAGAAGAACGTGAAAAATTGATATATTTTTTTGCATAATCGAGCCCTCATTCCAAACCCTTGGCCAAGTGGATCACTTCTGCCTATCGTTTTTCGCTGACTCTTTTTTCCTTAAATTTTATTTCGTACGCATGGCAGAAACGAGAAAAGTGGATCAAAACAGGATTTTTTATAAAAATCTAAAATTAATTATTATTATGTTCGCCACACGGCCCAGCTTTAGTTTTGGCATTATTATACTCTAAATATACATACTTATCAAAACTCTTGAAGGCAGAGAAAACAAAATGGGGCACTCAAATCTTCGACTATCTGACGGTCTATAAGATTATACAATAATTGGCCGCGAACGATGCTCATCTACTCGAGTCTCGATGCTCGCACGCATACATACACTCGTGTATGAGAGAAAGGGAGAAAGGAAGAAGTAAGACTCGCGTTAAGGAACTTCGTTCAAATAATTCATATATAATAATTTCACAGTCAATCCTTCATTTGTTTTCGGAAGAGAATAAACTGAAAAATCGATTCTATGTCACCTTTTGGTAATTTCAGGGAGTATGGTATAAGATTATATAGATTAATTCACGATAATCAAAATTTCGATTATTATTTGAAAAAGTTTGTCGACAAATCTAGTATTATTGAAATAAAGAAGATAATAAAGAAAACGTAATGAAAATTAATCTGTTTCATTACACATTCTTTACCTGTATACACAATAACATAAAAAATAATGGGTAGCGGATAGTCAATTAGTCCCTGGTTCTGAACATTTATTACAGACGATTGCACCAGTGAAACTTAAATTTTGGGGGTGCCCTAACATAAATTATTATATTACTGGTAAGAGTAACACTATGAAAATTGTACAAAATCTTCACCGTTTTGTCGTATATAAAAATTGATCCTTTTTAACAAATGTTGATACACAGTATTATTAATTTTGTAATTTAACTCGTTCACAGCTTGTCTTATTCTATGTTTTAATTCTTCAAGTGTGGCCACGTGCGTGACATAAACTTTGTTTTTGATGGCACCCCACAGATAGAAATCTAAGGGCGATAGATCGAGAGATCTTGCAGGCCACATTATAGGTCCTCTTGTTCCAATCCAGGCATTTTGAAATTCTTGATTTAAATATCATCAAAAAAGTTTCTTAGTTCATTTTGTAAAAAAAAAAAAATATCATTGCGAAGTTAAGAGTGCCTTCATAAAAATATGGACCCAGAATAATATTGTTAAAAACTCCGCACCACACATTAATTGAAAAACGTACTTGAATAGTACATTCTACAATAAATATTGGAATGGCCTATATTCTGAACGAGCGAAAAGTTTGTAATCCTCGCCTTCGGCTCGGATTACGATTTGCGAGTGTGGAATACGCTATTCCAAACATATTGTAGACTATGCTTTCTCTAACAACGTTTCGAAAACTGACCAATATTTCAGAGGAACCTTCAAAAATTATTAAATGTCAAACGTAAATCCAGATATAAATACTTGAATTGTTAGGAAGTAACCATGGTAGTAGCAAATCTAACAGCTTCTGATTCGTCGAAATGATTCTACGGAATCATTCTAAACGATTTTATGAAATGTCATTCGTCCCAACATATTTTTTGGTTATGGAATATGCAAACTCCAAAACAGTGTTGGAGAAAATTAGTTCTACATGTTTCTCGTGGATTTAGGTTGGTGGTTTGCCAATAATGCGTATTATGCCTATTAAATATACCGTTACTGAAAAAGTGGCTTTATTTAGAAAATGTGGTTTTATGCGACATTTCTGAATTAAATAGTTGCATAAGTAAAGTCTTCTTACAGAATAACCAGGATGAAGATTATGGATTTTATATATTTTGAATTTGAATTTATGCTTTATTAAAATCTTGTGTATCTGTGTATGTGATACGTTTAATTTTAATGCAGTTTCTCAAGTTGAATTTCTCGGATGCAAATTAAAATATGCTAATACATCAGTGTCCAAATTTTCATTTATTTGATGAACTTCGCGAATTGCCATAGTGAGGAAACCAGTTCTATGTAGCTTTCTTTCTAATTTGAAAAAGTATGATATGTATGAAAGCGGTTAGGATATTGTTGCTGGTATAATCGAAGGGCTTGTCTTGAATTATTGTTTGATAAATGAGAATATTTCAACATATCTACCTTCTCGTTAATTGAATAACTATCCACTTTAAAAACAAATAATAATCTAACATCAATTCAATAATTCTTTTTAACAAATGTATAGCAATAGAGTGAATTAATACAAATGTCAAATTTTGTTTTCATAGCCAGCTATAATTCCGAGTGAAACTATTTCAATATTTTCTTCAATATCTCAACTTCTGTTAAGCTTAGAAGGTTTAACTTATCAAATTTTTTTAAAGCAAAAATTATATCCTTCCAAACAGCATAAAAATATACAGGACCTATCATCAAAAAAAGGTCAAAAACAGGTATATCTCCGAAAATTAGAAATGTTTCTCTCTGATTCACAATAATTTAAGTAGCTTACTAGAAAAATTAGCAGCTTTATTTGAAAGATTTTTGTGTATATCCAATAACTTCCGAGAAAAATCGCGTTGGCTAGCTCCGTTTACACCCTGTAATATACTGATACACTTCTACTTCACTAAACAAATTTTTAAGTTACGCAGATGTGATTATTCCATAGTGTAACTTGCAAAATATGTAATTGACTACAATGTCGAAGGTATCACACTCGACAATTAAATACTCTTGCAAAAATTTAGATAATATTCACCAGTCGGGCAGGTATACATTTCCAGAAAAGCAAAGGTAAGTAAAAGAGTGAAATTCTGTATCTCTTACAAAAGTGTTATTGGGACTTACTATTAAGTTATTAATAATGACAATATCTCCAAATTCTATAAAATATTACAAATTTTTGTTTGCGGCATTGCTAATATTACAGTTTTGTAAGCATATCGGTACTAATATTAAGCGGTATTGATTGTGTCGCGTCTTGCCTGTAGACTTTTGCAATTCTACGATTAATTATTCAAATAGATATATTGTATCTTGCACTTGAATTATTTCTGGTCATTTTTTATTTATAGAAAAATAGGAACTCGATTCTTTTTTTTTCAATAATATCAAAATTATCAACATTTTTCAATTTTAAAAAATTGTAACTTGATGATATTAAAAAATTATAATGGACATGCCGCAACAGATTGAAAGTTTTCTTTTGGTTTGAATTTGGTATACTTCATTTCTTTTTGACGTTTCGACTCTCTATCCATGAGTCTGCGATCTGCATCAGAAAAATAATGATACCAATATAAACCAGGCCAAGCATCTAGATAATTAAAAATATTCAGAAGACTATATGTGAACACGTGGGTTTCACAGCGCAGAAGGAATAAAATTTCTCTGGCATTCATCCAAGTTCTGAGGAATAACGTGGAACAATCTCAAACAAAGGAATCAATAATATGAATCTTGACAAGGCTCACTTTTACATTAGGAACCTAGTGACGTGCGCATGCGCGTACCGTGCACAGGTGTTGCTATAGTCTATGGCTCTCAAACAAAGAGCATTCCACCTAAATACGTAAAAGTGTGTGCCTCGCTGACAACAATGGATTTTTTTGATACTAGTTGGCCTATAAAGCTTGGTTTAGGTTATGTTTAAGATGTTTTTTTTTTTGAACTAGAAAAACACTAATTAACTGCTTTCCAATTGGCGAGTCTTGCTAAGCGATACTCTATCTGGTGGCACTTTGTAGAACTACCGGAAGTGTGATAAATTGTATAAGCATAGATGGGATTCGTGTTGTTTTCTTTGAATGTAAACAAATTTAAGCATCAAATTTTATGCTGCACTATTTCTCGACATGAGTATTGTTCATTGTTCCGTGTATGGATGTAAGTCTATACAAAAAAAAAAAGACAGAGATTCAAGTTTTCACTCAAACAGAAAAAATAGATAAGTTAAAAGCTAGGAGTATGCAATCAAAGAATGGAAAACCAGTCAGTAGGTTTATGAAAGTGTGTTCCCCTCATTTTGATGAGAATGAATACCTTCATAGAGGTTAGTTATTGCAGCATAATATAGAAATTGTAAGAGATAATACTTATATTTAAGAGTATAATCTCAGATAAATTTTTTTAAAAACTTCATTAGAATATATTTTGGGTGATTGAATAAAATCACTCAAACGGATTCTAATAATAATATAGTCAAGTAATTTATTTTAAAATATACTCAAATTTTTTGTAGTCATCCTGCAGGCTCTTGCTTTCGTTAATAATCAAGTGACAAATCAAGCACTTGATACAAAACAAAAGAATAACCGATTATTTCTGCATGCAGCTAAATATGATAAATAAAGCACCTGGTAAATAATAGTAGTACAGTCGAAACATGTTTGCAACGGCCGCTTTTTCCAGTTTTGCAAGAACATGTCATGATTGTGACTTTCAAGTTATTTATTTCATTTCTTTTTAGCATTCTCTGTATAATGTGCGGATATTTTGCTAGTGTCGATGTCTGACGGCCAAGTGCGTGAATATTTATTTCATCTATTATATTTTTATTCAAAACACCGCATAATAGTATATGTCCGGCATCTAAAACTTCTCTTTCGCATACACATCTAGAATTGCGATCTGCATTCAAATATATCAAATATTCCTTTCAATTCTGTAGAAAACAGAATATATTTGAAAGGCTATCATTTAATAATCTAATAATTTAAAAAACAACCAAAATACTTAGTTCTCATTTTCGAAGATTATAATAATAATAATAATAATAATGTTTTTATTCTAAACCTTACAATGAGTACAAGAACAAGTCATAGTAGTACATATTACGAAGTACAATAACAAACGAGTACATAAAAGTTTTGGAAGTTATTCTAATATGTTAGTGTTCATTATTCACTCAAAAATTCTTGAGTACTATATAAGCTTTGCTTAATAAATACGCCTTGAATTAAGTTTTGAATAAATTGAATGGTAAACATTTAATTTCTTCAGGAATATTGTTATATATTACTGCTAACTGATTTTGTACGCCGTTTTGCACTACTGATAAATTGGTTTGTATTGTCAAGAAATTATTTTGATTTCTGGTTTCATAATTATGATCCCTTATCAAATCCTAAAATATAAATAATAAAGTTCAAATTTCCCAATATTTAAACTATATCATATAAAATTAAATCAACTTATGAAATTTCCATTCTTTATAATATATAAACAACAAAAAAATTATAGAAATAAAAGTAGTATTCAAAAGTTATTGATAATTATATTAATATTACACCTTACGGCCCAACACACTGAATCACAGCTCCGATAGTTCCTGATATTCTCACCTGGCGCTGCGAGCTTAATCAGACTCGCCAATACTACACTTCACCTAAAAAGCTCAGTTTAGGTTATGTTTTTTTTTTTTTGAAACAAGAAAAACACTGATTTGCTGTTTCCAATACTAGTTGGCCTAAAAAGCTCGGTTTAGGTTATGTTCTGGTTGCTTTTTTTTAAACAAGTAAAATACCAGTTCCCACCGTTCTAGTGCCACTGGAAATTCTCTTTGCATCCCTGTGGTGTCATCTCTTTTTACTTTTATAACTACCACTAGGTTCCTATCATATATGTAATATAGATATGGTTCCTATTGTAAAAGTCTACCTCTTGACAATTATCATTGTGAATTTTTTTTTATTAATTCATCGCACAGGGACGATGTATCAGTTTTCAGCACATCTTATAAAATTGGAAGTGTAACTTGAAGCCGAAAACTTAGTATCGATAACATAACCGTACCAAAAACAAACGATCCATTTATCGAATTCTACCCCAAGATTGGTTGATGGTATTGTCACAAATTTTATTGTGATTATTTCACTCATGTCAATTATACTGACAAATTTTGCATAGTTACAATGACAATTATAATAATAAATTCCTTGCCAACGGGAATTTACCTCTGAAAATTCCCGTTACCTCGGTAAATTCCCGTTGGCAAGCGATTTATTGCGATAAATTGCCTTTGTCATGGAGAAACAATACACAGTTCTGATATAAACAAACAATCAGTTCTCGGAAATGTCAAAATTTAATCGTTTTGGAAATGCATTTTTCGCCGAAAATAATGAAATTGAAAACAAAAAGTTAAAAAATACAAGAGTATATGGAGGCAATTTAGTGCATTTTTCAATAAAAAAGGTTAGTAGTTGCAACTAACATTATTTAATAGATACTTATAGCAGCAATTTCATTCGGGAAATATTCTCCACAAATACTACTCGCGACTTTAATTTTATCATAAATTTTTCTTTCAAACATTGATTACCTTTAAGCAACATCCTTCGAGTCATCTGCTCAGATGAAATCCCTCGAGCTACGCTCTCGTGATTTAATCGGACAGATGACTCTCACAGTGTTGCTAGGTAATCAATGTTTCCAAGAAAAATTTATTGATAAAATTACAGTCTCTTGTGATATTATATACGATTAAATAATTATTACAGGTTACAGTGCTATTTTTCCACTTTGCGAGTCATCGCACAATAATAAAATCGTTCACCGTCACTTTCATTGAATGATTATTCTGATTCTTATAAGCCCACGGGGCTTTATGTACTCTTTTTCAACAATGAGCTAGTATCTAAATGTTTGACAACCGAACATCTTACAACAATAAGTTAGCATTCAAATGTCTGACAATTGAGCATTATCTAGATAGTTTTCAAATGCTAACTTGGACCGTAGTTACAATAAATAGCAGACTTAAGATATTCCATATTTGTGATATTGCTTCCCCATAGTTCGTCGTCTTCGGCGAATATAGTCTCGTCCTTGATAGGGCCACGATCTGTCACTGCAAATGATCTTCGCTTTTACGTTTCGGCCCCTCTGAATCTCGCTCTGCGAACTTCATTCAGGTTGCCTCTCAACGAGTTCGTTATCTTACTCTCTATTGACAATATACTTAGAACATTCAGCTGGGGCCCCACGTATCCGAAGGCACGAGGCAATTGCACTGGCTGGACCGGCGGTAGTTAAGCCACTGTTCGGAATCACCTCTACCGAACAAAGTGAAACCTGAGAAACATAATCCTCCATTTCTATTCTTCACACTTGAAAATCGATGACCTTGGGGTTCTCAATGAGATATCCAATCAGCCTCTGCCTTTCAAGGCTGATCAATTTCAGTATTTTCGACGATGCGTCTGCACAACAATCGACGGTGTCCTTGATACAATAATCTGCCCAAAAATGTTTATTCTGGCCGCACTGCCAGCATCTCATTCTTCCAAATCTGAGCAATTTCTGTTGTTCAGGCGACGTGTTCGAGCCACAATCAACAGTGCGTTTGATACGACAACCTATTCGAATGTGACCCTCCTTGCCGCATTGCCAGCATCTAATTCTCCTGATCATTTTCGGAGATGTTGGTATATAACGGAAAAAATACTGCTCTTGTCGTCAACTCCCTGCGATAGCCCTGATTCTACTCACCTTGAGCTTTTCATCCTCTCCATATTCCAACCAACTCATTCTCTTCGCCATTCTTGACGCCTTCTTGGCAACTTTGATTTCAAGAGCTTTTATCAGCATCAGCCGCATGAATCGCCGAATTTCGTCGTTGCCGATACCATTCATAAATTGTCTCACCACCACAAATTCATGCGTTGATTTAGGACAATCTGCGATAGCTTCTCTGGCCAATCTCTGCACGTCATACGTAAACGTAGTCATGTAACTGCGTACGGCTCCGTAGATGTCCATGTAGTAGCTCTTTCATGTGTTCGTCATCGAAGCACAGCTTCAATTCAGACGTCAGCGTCCCATAATCCAAACGTTCTTGTTCAGACAAACCTAAGAATACCGTTAATCCTGTATCTTGGAGCATTCCAGCCAGTACAATAGCTCTTTGCTTCATACTTCAGTCATTATTATTCGAAATGAATTCAATTTGAGCAAAATATTCATCCCATGATTTCAGGGTAAAATTAGCAGTAACTACCCTTGACGTAGACATCGGAATATTTTTCATTCGCAAAACTGCACCGTCACCATTAAGAATAAAGCTTTGCAGTTTTTCGGTGACAATTGATTCTATTTTAGCTTCCATATCATGTTAAACTTGCTCAATTTGATGCTTTACTTCAGTGAGTTCTCCATCAAATTTATCTTCAATCTCCTGGATTTTTCCTCTCATAGTTTCATTCTGTTCCGATATCTTCTTTAATTCTGTAGAAATACCCTCTGTGGCTTCAATCACTTTTTTCTCCATCAATCTCATTTGCTTGGCTAAGGATTCTTTTACTGCCTGCATCTCTTCTGCTACGATCTCTTTTATTACTTGCATATCTTCAGCTACCACCATTTTAATAAATAATAATAAATAAATGTTTATTTGTTGAAGCGTGGGAGCTCATACAAAGAGTGATAGGCATTTATAATTATGTTCATAAGACATTCTAAATATACATATCTATATCTATAGTAATCATTACATGAACATATATATATACACACATTTATACATACATACCTACATACCCATACACATTAACATATATGTAGTAATAATTATTCTTAATGTAAGATTCTTACTATCTAATTAAATTTGCTTATGCTAATCTTCCTACTTGATTCTTGAAACTTAAAGACTCTAACCTTAAATATCTAGGATTTCATATCCGATGTATCCTGTATCTATTTTCATAATCCTAATGCGAATGATCTCAACCTAATTGCGTTTATTGTATAGTAATATATTTGTTTAATTGTGTTTTCAATATCCTTTGAGAAAAGGACTTCAAAGTAATTGTTTCTATTAATGTCCATATTTAGTAGATTATTCAGGTAGTGCTGTCGGATGGGTGAGAGTATTGGGCAGGATAAGAAGAAGTGATATAGGTCATCTTCTTCTAGACTGTTGCATATCGTGCAGACATTTGATGCCGAGAATTTTGTTACGTTTCCGTTTAGGTACAAGACTGTATCATTCGTGTTTGCCACTCGGATTTGTGAAAAAAGTTTGGTAAGTTGATAATTACTGTTATATATTATACCACGGTTTTTTGAGGTCAACTCAATGTTTTTATACACGCGCGAATAGTTGGAATTATTTATTCTGTTTGAGTCTAAGTTATAAAGATGACACCTGTAAGTCCATAGAATGCAGTCCATATTTCGTTTTAAATTGTCCGCACTTTGTCTGTTCCATGTATTCTGAAAACCTAGTTTAATTATCACTGTTTTTAAAGAGTTACACCAGTTGTATTTATTCTGATTTTCGTGTATGTCCAAATCTTTCATTCTATTGTAGCAGATTTTCGGGTATCTATCATCCTTCATTTTCAATATTTTCATCCACCATTTCAATGTTTGTTCTAAAATTTTTACCGAGAGATTGCATTCTCCTGTTTCTCTTCGCACGATGTAGTTTGGTGTTGATTTCGGCCAGCAAAACAATTTCTTGTAGAAGTTAGTTTGAACTTTTTCTATTTCTTCTGTGTGATACAATCCCCAAATTTCACTTGCATATAGTCCTGTTGGAATAGTTGTGGTGTGATAAAGTTTTATTCGTGCTTCCCAGTTATCCATTTTTGATAGTATCATTATTCTCTTAATATTTGCGGATGTTATGTTAGCTTTACTTATTCTCTCTTTACAGGTTTTATTGTGTAGTCCTGATGAAACAAAGGTAATTCCCAAATATGTGTATTCTTTTACTATTTCTATATTCTCTCCTTGACATCGATATATTCTCCTTTGTTTTGGAGGTCTCCCTCGGTGAAATTGCATTATTTTCGTCTTGTTTGTATTTATTATTAGATCATTGTTTCGTGTATATTCTTCTAATGCATTCAATTTGTTTTGTACATCTACTTGTGAATTCGCTACCACCATTTTCATATCTTCCGTAGTTTCGGCCATTTTCTTCTCCATGGCCTTCATACCTTCCGTAGATTCGGTCATCTTTTCCATGGACTGCATCTGCTTCGCTATGAACGCCTTCTGTTCAGCTGCCGGCGTCTTCATGAATTCCATCATCATCTTCAGTTGTTCCTGCATCTCACAGGTTGTAGGTATTTTCCACAGTCCAAACACAATTTTCAAACACTTTACACTTACAGAATTGCAAATTCCACTCTTTTTTGTCGGATTCGAGACTATTTTGACACTAATTTGTCACATATTTTATTGTGATTAATACAGGTTGCAGTGCAGTTTTTCGCTTTGCAATTCATCACACAATAATAAAATTGCTGACCGTCACTTTTATTGAATGAGTATTTTGACTCTCGCGGTCTTAAACACATAGTCCGGGAGGGGACTGCAAAAGTGGATGATGAAATGACCACGGTTCATTTGTGTTGATTTTGATAAATGAACCCTTGCACATTGTATATTTAGCGTCAGCCACTTAGATTCGCCTGGGAGTAGGTGCGAAATCGTAAATAATATTGTAAAAAAAAAATGACTAGTTATCTAAGCGCCCTATTATATTTAGATTTTTTTTTCTCTTTTAGCACTCATCAATATACATTAAATTTATTTCTAAGAGCTGCAATTGGAGAGAATAACTGTCTTCCTTTTCTGGACGTTTACCTGGAGAAACAAGATAATGGTAAACTTATCCATTCTGTATATAGGAAGCCGACCCATACAAATCAATATTTACATGAGTTATCAAATCATCATCCTGCTCAGAAATTTTGTACTATTGAAACTTTATTATGTCATCCAAGTAAACTATCTGATGAAATCAAATTTTTGGATGATGTTTTCTTGAAGAATGGATATAATAGAACACAGATTAAGAAAGCACTTAGATAGAAGAATTCTACGCCACCTGTTCAAGATCCAGATAATAAGAACATATTTATTACGTTACCTTACGTAGCCAATATAACAGATAAAATTGGAAGGCTTTTACATAAATAAGTAATAAGGTAATGTTAAAGACAGATTTCCTCTACAGTATCCAGGTATATACAAGATTCCTTGTCAATGTGGCAAAGTATACATTGGACAAACCAAGAGGACTGCAGAAACAAGATTAAAAGAGCATTCTCGTCATATAAGAATGAACCATCCAGAAAAATCTGCTGTGGCTGAGCATGCTATTCAAGAATTATATGGCATTGACTCCAAGAATACAAAGCTTCTGGCAAAAGAGAACAATTGGTTCAAGAGGCTTATAAGAGAAGCAATTGAAATAAAAAAATCACCGAATAATTTGAATTTGAATACCATTTATGAACTTAATCGATCATGGCTACCAATCATTTGTTCATAATTCCAAGTTATTTGTATCTACGAGTCTACTTGCAAGAGTTACTTCATCACCACCTCCTGAAGATCTGTGGATGGTTCAGCTATGCACCAAACACTTGAAAAAGGCAGCACTTTGTTGTCGAAACGTAGTGTTTCTAATAAATGTACAGAACTTATATCCCAATAAGACATATTTATTTATAAAATGAATTCTGAAAAGTTTTTTCCTTCTTTAATTAACATCCCCCGCCTAGAATAATACCCCTACTACTTATTTAGTGAACTATCGCTCTGGCGAAGTTGTTTGGAGCGGAAAGGGAGATGCATCATGAAATTATGTGAACGTGAATATTGAGAATTAGGAATTTTGGGTGATAGAATTGATAGAAAATTACAAAAATTTACTGAAATCCAATAGTTTTATTTCTCGAGTTGAGATCAAATTCAATATAACGTATAAATAATCAAACTGATTCTTTTAGAACATTATAATAACAAAGGTACAAACATTTGCGAAAAATAAAATAAGTACATATGAATTCAAGAAATTAAAATTCATTAGTAATGATGTTAGTTGACTGGTAAGTTGAATGATGATATTTGAGTCAAGGGAATTCAGTATTTTTTTATTTCTTTTTCTTTACAGTTTCGATCCCACCTGGGTTATCTTCAGGAGTGAAAAGAATTTAGTTTTGAAATGAAATGTAAACATGTTCACACTCCTGAAGATGACCCAGGTTGAGTCGAAACTGTAGCGGAAAAGAAATAAAAAAAATATTTGATCAACTTACCAGTCGGCTTCATCTACACAATAGTAATATTAGAGGGTAAAACATGAATAGTGTAATGCGCAATTTTATTATTAAAAATGATTTCCTTTTTAGATGTCTTGTGGATATATAGTTTTATATATGATCTTGGATAGGAATATAGAAATAGAAATGATAGGTTCGGCGCGGATCATCAATTTCTGGCAGTAGGCCTTCCAAATAAAGCTCAATTAGCTTTGGCTCCATATTTTTTCTCCAAAACTCTTAATTTCTAGAAATCTGTAAAAGAAATAGAATGGTTTAAAAATTTCAATATTTTACAAACTAGTATTATAACTTTTGCACTAACATGCCTGAAGGGGTCCATACTATATATTGCTAAGCTCTATAAGCCTTGTAGGCTCATGGCTTGATGCACCACGCCTCTCCACTGTTCTCGATTTGCGGCTTTCTTTTCCTACTGTCTTATACCCATCTGAGCAATGTCCTTTTGAACCGCACTGAACCACTTTTCCTTCGGGCGCCCTCTCCTTTTCTTAGTCACTACACCTCCTTTCAAAACTGATTTAGCTACTCTGTCCTCTGGCATACGCACTATATGGCCCAGCCATTTTAATCTCTGCTTCTTTATTACATATGTTATGTTCACTTTACCATATATTTCCATAACCTCTGCATTAGTTCTTCGGAAGAAGAGACCATCTATGTTTTTACCACCATATATTATACGCAAAATTTCCTTCTCCCAAATCTCCAGTTTCTTTTGATTGAGTTTGCTCAGTGTCCACACTTCACTGCCGTATAAGACCGTTGGGTGTATCACTGTTTTATATACTTTAATTTTTGCTGCCCTTGACACCACATTTGACTTAAGGAAATTGAAAAAAGATCCTACACATTTGCTACCTCTGGCTAATCTATTCCTAATTTCTACATCTTCTTCATTGTTGTTAGTAACAGTTGCTCCTAAATGAACAAAGTTTTTCACTTCTTCAAAAATGTACTCTTCATCTCCTTTATTAATTCTCAGATTTTTCTTTTCTTGATTGTTGCCTCTTTTAACTTGCATATATTTAGTTTTTTCTTCATTTATTTTCAAGCCAATCTCTCCAGCCCTTTCTTCTAATCTCTCAAAGATTTGTTTCAGCTCTTTCTTAGTCCTTGTTACTATAGCAATGTCGTCTGCATAGGCAAGCAATTGGTTTCTTTGTCTGTAAATTGTTTCTGAACGACAAAGTTTGCTTCTTCTTATTATACCCTCCAGTACCAGGTTGAAAAGTATGAATGAGATAGGATCTCCTTGTCTAAGACCTCTTTCCACTTTGAAACTTTCCGATACTCGACCTTCTACTACAACTTTGCAATTTACATTTTCCAGAGTCATTTTCGTTAGCTCAACTGATTTTCATAGAAGTTGTTGCTCTTTTGGAATATGAAATATCATAAGCTTGCTTAAAGTCTATAAATAATATGTTCATTTCAAGATTATGTTCATGGCTATTAGCTATTGATTGTTTTATTGTAGATATCTGGTCAGTGGTGGACCTATTTTTTCTGAATACCACTTGATATTCTCCAACAGTTTCCTCCGCGAAAATTCCCAGTCTGTTCCTCTAACACATTGCAAAGATTTTGTGCGCCACATCTAGCAAAGCTATGCCTTCATAGTTTTCGCACTTCGTCTTGTCTCCTTTCTTGAGGATTGGACAAATCATCGCTTCTCTCCATCGTTCTGGCATTTTCTCTTGTTTCCAAATCTCTTCAATCAAGCTAAATATTTGAAACCGTAATTCCTCTTCTCCGTATTTGTAGACTTCTGCTGCTAGACCGTTTCCTCCTGGGCTCTTGTTATTTCTCAATGTATCAATAATTTGGCTTATTTCTTCTGAAGTATGAGTTTTTATTCAATCCTCGTATTTTGCATCTATTGTATACATTATTTCTGTTGCATCACTCGCTAGTTCTTCATTTCCTGTCACATTTAGCAGCTCTTCGAAATGCTCTTTCCATCTATTAATTTTTTCTTCTCCTGTCACCAGTTGTCCTTCTTTGTTCTTGCAATACACCGTTTTGCCATATGCTTCGTTCTTTTGTTTTCTAACGTCCTGATAGAAATTCCTTATCGCTTTGTTTCTATAGTTTTCTTCTGTTTGATCCAACATTCTCTCCATTCTCTCCCTCTTTTTTCGCCTACAGATTGTTTCAAAACATTTCTTTTTCTCTTCATACTGCTTTGCGTTTTGTTCGTTTTTATTTTGTATATACTGCTGTCTTGCTTAATTTTTTCCTTCATTGCGCTTTTACAATCCATGTCAAACCAGTCCTTATTTTGTCTTAGTTTAGTTTTCTTAAGAACTTATGTAGCCGTTTTTTTCATTTTGTCCTCTAAATCTTTCCATTTTTCATTTATTGTTTCCGTCATTTTTTGCTCTGAGAGATACCTTCCTACTAAAAGTTCATATGTTTGACTCATTCTCTTCTTTCAGTTGCTGTACTTCATATCGTTCCATCCCGTACCACTTGTTCTTAGTAACTTTTGGGATTTCTTGCCTCACTATGACTTTGACAAGGAAATGATCAGTTGCGCCCCCTGCTCCTCTTTGCGATCTTACGTTTTTTATTTGATTGTTAAATTTCATTTCGATAAGAACGTGACCTATCTGGTTGCATGTGTTCCCATCTGGTGAAACCCATGTTCCTTTATATATGTCCTTCCTTTGGAAGCTTGTGCTCATTATCTTCATGTTTCTTTCAATTGCATATTCTATCAATCTTCTCCCATTGTCATTCGACTCTTCGTGCTTACTATATCCTCCAGTTATGTGTTTGTACTCTTTCTCTTTTCATATTTTAGCATTTAAGTCTCCTATTATAATTTTAACATCGTATATCCACTGCTCTAGATAGTTCCTCATAGAACATGTCTTTTTCTTCTTCCTCTTTATTCTCTGATGGGGCATGTACGTTTACAATAGTAATATTTCTATATCTTCCTCAAATTCTTAGTTTGCATATTCAGTCTGTTATTGGTTTAAACTCCATTACTATATGTCCAAGTTCTTTCTTCATCATAAAACCCGTTCCTAAATGGATTGTTTCAAACCCACTATTAAAAATTAAATAATCATTAACTTCTAACGTGCTATTCCCCTGTTGTTTCGTTTCCTGTATTGCAGCAATGTCAATGCTGCAATCCTTAAAAACTTGATTTAAATTTTTATATGACCCACTTGATTTCGTACCCCGAACATTCCACGTACATACAGTAATTTCTTTAGTGTTCCTTTTGCATATCCTTGTTCGTAGCCTTGTCTTTTCAGTATCACTTTCCCCTGTGCTTATTCGTTTTTTGGAACATTTCAACTTACTACATATACTATTGACTGTTCCTCCCATTTACCATTCTTTGCATTTCATACCAGGGTCTTACCATCTACTAGTAGCCTATTAGCAAAGATTTTAACGTATTTACCCTTATCTCTTTCTTCTTTTGCTTTGATTCTTATCAACACTTGTATTTTTTTCTCATCCTTGGAATAATCATTATCAATGTATATTTTTTGTCCTTTCAATTTATTTTTGTTTCTCATAATCCTGTTTTTATCTTCATAATCTTCCAATTCTGCTACTATCATTGACGATTTTTCCTTACTTCCGATTAGTGTAGCTGATTTTAATGGGCACTTGATCTTCAACTCTTTTTCCAGCAAAACACTTATTGCTTCTTTTGGCACCTTCTCTTCAATTACCAAACCCTTAGCTATCATATTTTTATTCCTATTTTTCTTATCTTGTTCTTCTACTCTTTTTGTTAGTGCTGCTATTTCTCCCATCATTATCTCCTTTTCCTTCTGCCAATTTTTCTCTTTTTCCTCATATTCTTTTCTAAGTTGTTCTATTGACATAGTGTTTTCACTAATCTCCTTTTTTAGATCCGTATGATTGATGTCAATTTTAGTATTAACTTCATTTACAGTCTGGATCAATCCACTTATCATGCCCTTTAGCTCTTCCATTTCAGTTTTACTACTATTTGATTTTTCAGGTGTTCTTGTCACAATTTTACTTCTTTTGAAAATATCTCCTTCTCCTTCCTCTTCCTTCTTTTCCTCTCTTTTCCGCTTATCCCACGAGTTCTTTCGCTCTCTAAAACCTTTGTCCATTCTCCACTCACTCCGCCACTGACTTTGCTCCCTGCCTGGCACAGCGTGCTTGTGTCAAAGCTCTTACATACGTACACACCTTGCACTGACTTATCACCTGTACAAGGCCACTTCATGCACTCACTTTAGAAACGATATTTTAGCACTTTTGGCTGATTCTACACTAACTCCTTATTTTTATTCACGTTCACTATCCTTTCATACCGTTCTTTCTACCTATTTTATTTTTATTTGCACAGTAATTTCCGACATATCAGAGAAGATTGCCGGTGCTCATAAAAACTAAACTTAAGCTCGCCGCACACGATGCAATTTTTCAAGCAATTTTGTTCACTTGGCACCGCGCTGGGTGCCAGGCTTGCTCCGATGCAAGAAATTTGGTGCGATGCGGGGTACTAGACTTACCACGAGACTTGTTTTTCAAGATAGGTTCGGTGCTATTTTTCGCACTTGCTGCGCCGCTGGCTACTGTCCACAGCCAATCAAAGTAGACGATGAAATCACATGATTACATCACTGAGTTGTATGTCGCATCAGAATGCTGTGCCTCATTAGTACATTGTGTTTTGTGGTGTTTTAAAATACAAATAAGTAAAAATTATGGCTGGTGGAAATTAGGTTATGTTTACGTACCCTAGCTCAGGGTGTATACCAAAAAATTAATTGAAAATTCCCGGACTTCCAGGTTTTCCAGGTTATTTTCAATAAAATTCCAGACAGTAAAAAATAAAAGTTTGATACAAGTTTACATAAAACTTTACTTAAACGCGAACATAGGTGTAATCTATACTATGAAATAACAAAATTATTTCTGTGCTATATTCAATTGTCCTTGAATTTGGTAAAAATAATTCGAATTTTGTTTCAATTTTAGAATGACATCTTCTAAAGTGGTCCAAGTTATTTTTCTTGTTGCAATGGCATCTTTCGGAGTTGAATTTCTGACCACAAAAGGACACTTGAATTCAATGATGCAATTTGTGCTTACTTAACCATCCGGTGCTGCTGCCAAAAAATTATGTTTATTATAATCAGATTTTTTTGTTTGTTGAAAAAAAAACACAGTTTGTTGCAGAAAGTTTAAGAAATTTTGAATTTGAAAATTAATAAGATATCAGTTTATTCTATGAAAGAGTCATGCAGTTTAGTATTTGATTGTCATAACTATTTTTCATAAATGGTTATTTATATTCAGTAACTAAAGATCTATTTCAATAAATATACAGGCGGGTCCATCGGTCTATACTTTTTTTCCACTCGATTATTTCAGATATTAGTGAGATATTTCAAAATATTTTTCAAACTGAGTTTATTTACGATTTAATTACCCACATTTTTCCCGTATGAGATTTTTTACAAGGTTTGTTAAAGTTAAAATTTGTAGTACAGGAATTATTCATGTGAAATAAATATAAAATTGCTCCATTTTCGCGCAATTATATATTTATTTTATATGAATAATGCCTGAACCTACTAATCATTTTAAGATTGTAACAAACTTGATTTTTTTCAAAGAGAAATAAAATATCTTCAAGAATAAGCAACAATATATAGGATGTTCCATTAAAACCTATAAAATTGCATATCATTGCGCAAAAAAAGAGCACTCTGTAGAAAATTTTATATGGCGAAAATGTGAGTAATTGATTGGTAAATGAACACTGTTTGGAAAATATTTCGGTAATATTCAAAATAATCGATTTAAAAGGGAAATACAGACCGATGGACCACACGGTATAAAAGCTAAATAATTATGTGAAAAGCATTTGCAAACACACCGTAAAGAGGCAAATAATAATACCCAAATTAATTCAAAATATAAAAAAAATATTACTCACCAAATTTTCACCACTTATTTTCATAGCTCTGATTCTCCGCATCTTGTTTTTCACACTTATATGAAGTCGTGAAAGTTTTAATTTACTGCGTGAATCCATTTTAATCACAAAACCACAACACAAACCAAAAATTAGTATCAAATTTTTATCACTGATAACAATTGACAAGTACAAAATATTTGTATCACAAATCAGCCACTAAATAAGCGCCATTCAAAATCGTTGGGCGAAGCATCCGAGCATCCCTTAAATTTACACTGACAGATCCACCTAGCGAGTAAGCAATTAACAAAAATATACAATTATTTACGCCTGATAATGTAATCTGGCAGCTGTAAGGGGCACTGTAGCAACCGGTAATGGGTATTACGGAATGGAAGAACTTTTGTCCACAATGACTGTACCAGTAATGACTGCAAAGACTTTCGAAAAATATCATCAGGAAGTCGCAGAGGTATGTTTAAAATTTACAATACTATTTTATACGTTTCAAATGTCAAATAATAATATTAGCTTCGTTCGAGCAGAAAATCACGGATTAGTTTGTAACTTTTTTTAGAGCGCATGCGTGATCCCTGATTAGTGTGTGACTAGTTTTAAACTTTTTGCTGCACGAACGGATCGACTATTCTAGCTGGATTATCAACATAATCAAATTATTAATAATTAAAAGTCAGTTCAAGAAATAATTACTTCTTCTATCGCTTGAATTAGACGTCATATTGTAACACTAGACTACATGCAAAAGATGTCAATTTTATTTCTGACTATTAGTCAATAGTCACGGTTTTTGCACTGCTTGAACGTCAGCAAATTTCAAACTGCCACGGACTCACTGCTCGAAGTTCGAACAAAGCGATTAATCTCCTTTTTGAAATTGTAATAATAAATTTTGAATGTAAAATTATAACCTAACGAAACATTATCAATTCTAATTGTAGATCTGGTTCCAATCCCTCACGAAAGCAATTGAAGATGCCGCCGCAACTGAGTACCGACATGCACAAGAAATTGGAACCATGAACGGCGATATAGGAGAAATAACAGTATCATTGGATGGAGGCTGGAGCCAGCGCAGTTACGATCACAGCTACACGGCAAAATCCGGCGTCGCTGTCATCATCGGGCAACACACAAAACATATTTTGCACCTGGGTGTTCGGAACAAATATTGTAGCATTTGCGCTATTGCTGCTAGGAAGAATTGTGATGCTCAATCTCATCAATGTTACCGAAATTGGACTGATTCATCTCCTGCTATGGAAGCAAGCATCGTTGTAGAGGGATTCCAGAGCAGCGAATCCATGTAAGTCAGTTTAATAATAATTACAGTGTCGAGCACTGGAATGCTTTGAAACGAGTGCTGCGTTATTTGAAAGGAACGCTTAAATGCGGATTGATGTATGAGAGAACTGGTCTCCAGTTGTTCGGTATAGTTGACGCAGACTGGGGCTCATGCACTGTAGATCGTAGATCATATTCAGGGTACGCGTTTATACTGGCGGGATCACCAGTGAGTTGGGAAGCGTGGTCAACGTGCAGGCATGGACGACAGGAGATTTGAAAGCGCGATCCAACACTATTTGGCTATGAGTCCGAATGAACTTAAACAAGTTAAAAATTGTTAGACATCGCAGGCCATGTGGGTGAAACTAAAGGAAGTCTTTCAATCAAAAGGTCCGGCAAGAGAGGCAACGCTCCTGAAGAAACTAACGCTGGCAGAAGATGGCAGAAGGAGACGATGTGCGCGCGCATCCTAACGGTTTTTTCGACTCAGTTGACAAATTGAACGAAATGGACATCGAAATTAAGAAAAAAATTTTTTTAGGTATTGAAGTCCATTTAATTTTATTCATGCTAGTGTTCAATTTTTGGACGTTTCGGATGTTAACCCATCCATCTTCAGCGTTCTATTGAAATATTACAATCCTATAGCTTCGTTTACAGCATAGTTATGAAGATAACCTTCCAATACTTATTGATAACAATATAAAAATAGCAAATAGCTCAAAAATCACAAAAAATGTGTGAATGTAACTTCGAGGCTACCACCAACCAAGGTGGCTGGTGGGTCCTTCAATCTGCATTTAAACATCGAAATTAACGTGGATTTGCTAATGATCTTACTTTTGTATAGTCTACCCGCAAGTTTTGAGAATTTCATATGTGCAATAGAATCGCGAGATGATTTACCTACACCGGAAGCTCTCCGAATTGAAATCATTGAAGAAAGTGAGGCTCGTAGAAGCGAATCGCGAAATACATCGAATGCTATGTTTGTCAAGAAGGCAGATTGGAAAAATCGAAATGCAAAAACAGAAACTATTAGAAGTGATAGTGAAGAACGCCAAACGGATAAAAACTTTCGATGCTTTAAATGTAACAAGCCGGGACATAAAGCTAATGTGTGTCGAAATAAAGGCAAAACAGAAAGTGCGCGACGTGTTGATGACGTTTGCCTCAAGATTTCTGGATTCACGGTGTCTAACACAAAACAAAAGTGGTGTCTAGACAGTGGCGCGACATCTCACTTATGTCACGAAATCGAACATTTTCGCGAGATTGATGATTCGAAACCAAGTGAACTTAACTCAGCAAATAACGCAACAGCTGATACGATCGGTGTAGGAACGGTTCATTTCGTCGCGAACACGGGCAGCGACAAGAAAGACGTGACGTTGAGTAACGCGTTGTACGTTCCGGACTTGAAGTCAAACCTACTTTCTGTGGGAAAAATCACCGATCGCGGATTTACTGTTTGTTACCGTGAAGATGGGGCCACCATCGAGAACTCAAGCAACGAAATTGTGTTAACCGCGGTTAGAACCGATGATCTGTACTATGTGCGCGAAGTACAGTGTGCAAATGATACATGCGCCGTCGCATCGAATTAGAAATGCAAAGTAGGACTCGGGGAATTACACAGTCGCCTAGGCCATGCCAACGCGCGTGACATTGTGGACGCTGTTCGTGGGGGAGTTATATGCGGAGTAGACATAACAAATCCAACTGAGACTTTGGACTGTAACGTTTGCCTGAATAGTAAGTTGACCAGAACCCCGTTTCCAAAGAGGTCCGATCGACAATCGAAGATCCTTGAACTGGTTCACACAAACGTCTGCGGGCCGATAAAGACAGAGTCCCTATCAGGGGCGAAATACTTCGTGGAGTTCATTGATGACAGTAGCAGATGGTGCGAGGTCAGTCAAGTGTCTTCAGTCGGACAATGGACGCGAGTATTTCAACAGTGATCTCGATGGTTACCTAAAGAAGCGTGGTATCAAGCGACGCCTTTCTGGTCCACACAATCCAGAGCAGAATGGAATTGCGGAGAGGAAGAACCGCACTCTGAACGACGTTGCTAGATGTTTGCTGTTGGAGTCGAACATTCCCAACACTTTTTGGGCTGAGGCAGTAAATACTGCCAACTATGTTCGGAACCGTTTGCCCACGAGAAGTTTAAATAGACGTATACCTTATGAATCCTGGACAAGTGAAGTTCCAGATGTCTCTGATTTTAGAGTTTTTGGAAGTCAAGACCGAGACCATGGACACGGGAAACACGACAGCCGGGGGAAAGAGGGCATCTTTCTTGGCTATGCTGAGGAGTTCAAGGTGTATCGAGTATGGTCATCAGAGAAACGCCGAGTACTAATTACACGTGATGTAAAGTTCGTCGAACCTGGAAGCAGTTCAGAAGCCCATGAAGAAGGTGCAATCCCACAGGCTATAGAACTAGACAGACCTCAAGTTGCAGAATCGACTTCTGAGCCAGCTATGCCAGTGCGTGAGCAGGAGAACGATCAACAGAGTATGACCTCAGAACAAAGCGATTTTCAGGGATTCGACGCCGACGATGAAGCCTCACAACCCAAAGAATCCAGCAACTGTGAAAATTAGAACAATATCAGAGGGATGAATGCCAACGAAGCCAGCGAACACAACATTGATAAAGACGAGAACAAAAGCCTGAATCTTTCAAGAGCCCCGGGTTGACCCAGAATTTTTAGGTCTGGTTCAAGAGGAAGACCTAAAAAGCTTTTTAACATTGTTTAAGACCACACCAAGGAAGCCCGCATAGCTGAAAAGAGTTACCTTTTCGAGGTAGCTATGAGGGATGCTCTCGGAGGACCTGACGCCAACAAGTGGCGTAAGGCCATCGCAGAAGAGATAAAGTCCATCTTGAAAAACAAAACATGGACGTTGGTCGACCGACCTAAGGGACAGAAAATATTGGGATGTCGCATGGTTCTGAGGAACAAATTTCGCGCTGACGGCGTGTTTGAAAGAAGGAAGGCCCGCTTGGTCGCTCAGGGGTTTAACCAGAAACCAGACATTCATTTTACGGGAACTTTCGCTCCCGTAGCCAGAGTAAGCTCTATTCGTCTTCTAGCATCACTCGCCGCTGAGTGCGGCATGAAGATTAGGCAATTTAATGTTGAAACTGCTTACCTAAACGGACATCTGGATGAAGAGATCCTGATGGAGCCACCAAGAGATCTGGAAGAAATTTTGCAGAGCATCGTCAACGATAAACGTCACAAGGGTGACATTCACAGAGCAAATGACATGTTGAAGAAACTACGAGAAGGGAACAAGGTTTGTCTCTTGAAAAGGTCTCTATACGGATTACGTCAAGCTGGAAGAAGCTGGTACACCAGACTGAGCAACACTTTAAAGAAATTGGGCGCTACTCCTTCTAAATCCGATCCTTGTTTGTTTCATATCGGATCTGAAAGGGATGCACCTCTAATCGCTACGTATGTTGATGACATCCTAGTTGCACCTCGGGATGAGACAAAAACAATAAAAATCAAAGAAGGATTATCAAAAAGTTTTGAAGTCAAAGATCTAGGAGAGGTAAAGCATTGTCTTGAGATCGAGTTCGGACGCAACGGACACGAGATTACGTTGCATCAAGGAGGCTACATTCACGAGTTGCTGTCAAAGTTTGGGATGTCCGACTGCAAACCCGTGGCCACCCCCATTGATCCGGGTTCTACATTGAGGAAGAAGGATGTGCAATCGCCAAATGATCTGAAACTCCTGTATCGGGAATTGGTTGGTGCACTCACATACTTATAAAGTAAGATCCCAGGCCCGCCAGACCTTACTTATTTTCTGAGAGACAAAATGTGTGGAATAGTGTAGTGTTAGTATGTACTTTGATCATACGCATACTAGCTAGTTTGTGGCGACGGCCAATTTACAGATACGAGGTGCTAGTGGTACGTTAAGACATTACTCACTTTTCTTAAGGTCTTGAGTGCTGATTTTGAGGTATGTTCCAGAGAATATTGTTAAAAATTGATAATTAACACTGCTAGACACTTTCCATCGGTGGTAATTTCTGCTAGAATCTTTAAAGCTCACGAAGAATAACGTGATCTTGTTTATAGTTTGAGTGCTAATTTTTATATATGACACTCAGGGTACAATTCCAATACTTTTTTTTCACAGCTAAATTAATCGTAGGGCTAAACATTCCCCAGACACATCTAAAATATCGCTGTGAGTAATAGCGCGAGGTCACTATTTGTAGGCTTGATAGTAAGTGAAGTATCTATGGCCATCCAACTCTTCCTTGGTCTGGCTATTCATAAAAAGTCTTGAAATTGCTCACTAAGTATTATAAATAAAAATTAGGACTCAGACTATAAGTAAGATAACGATATTTTTCTGCGAGCTTTGAAGCGTTTAGCAGGAATTACTGCCGATGAGAAGTGTCTGGCAATGGTAATTATCAATTTTCAACAATATTCTTTAGAACATACATAAAAATCAGCACTCAGACTTCAAGAAAAGTGAGTATTGTCTTGATGTACCTTTTACACCTCGTATCTATGAATTGGCCGTCGACACAAACTAGTAAATATGTGTATGATCAAAGTACCGACTAACACTATTCTAATCCGCAAATTTTGTTTCTCAGAAAATAAGTAAGATCTGGCGGGTCTGGGATCTTGGACTATTAGCGAAGACCACACGACCAGACATCTCATTCGCTGTTAGTCACCTGGGACAGTTCAATAACTGTTTTGGTATCAAGCATTGGAAGGCAGCGAAACAAGTACTACGCTATTTAAAGGGCACCACCAAGATAGGGCTAACCTTTGGCACGGACTCCGAAGCACTCGTGGGCTACACCGATGCCGATTGGGGCAGCTGTCCGGAGGATCGACGATCTTACACCGGTTACATATTTAAACTAGAGGGAAGTCCGATTTCCTGAGACTCTAAAAAGCAACGTACGGTTTCGTTGTCTACAACGGAGGCGGAGTACATGGCTCTGTCCGAAGGCGCTAAGGTGTACCTTTTCCTATTTCCAAGGTGGCAGTAGGAAATTAAAAAAGGTAATGTTTCTTCACTATTTGGTGGCAAAAACTTAATGTACTGCTGATTGACACTAAATTTAAGTAATGGAATATCCTACCTTGTAAGTGAAGACCCAGGCTAGCTATTAATAAGGGCACCAGAAATATTTTACCTGAAAAATAGGAAATGGGCGCCACTCCCAGGAAATGATCAAAGGAGAAAAAGGTACTATTCTGGGAGACAATAGCGACAGCAGAAAAGAAATGAAGCATAGACGTCGAAATCAATTTTAAATAAAATTATTATTAATTTAAAGCAAAGAATTCCAAAAATTAAAATTCAAAAAATTTGTAACTTACGAAAATGATTGAAGCTATTATACAAAAAAATCTCACTGCAACAGCCAAAAGGGAACTGGAGAGCACGTCACAGACGTTCAAACTTACGTTACAAAACTAGCTAAATATCCTCTCCAGGCGGAACTCAAGACTAGTATCGGCAGAGAAGATAGATGTCGAATTGGTAGCCACAAAAACAACGTCAGACAAGAACGTTCCCTGAATTAAGTAAAGTTGATCTTGCGTCTTATAGGGCTTTGATAAATACCCAACGGTCCTTGAAGGTGTTAAGGTTGGCCGTGCGCTTGGTCGTCAACTTCGGGAGATATTAATGTTCTTCTCAAATTCGTAGACGTGTTGATGTTTTTCTTAATTTGAAGTTGGTCAAAAACTAGTCTCAAGTGGCCACTGGTCCCCAAGATCCCTAGCAGTTTACACTGAAAACAAACAACTCAACCAGTATCCAATTCAACTGAAACAGGAGGTTCCTTCAAAAAAATTGGAGAGCTCTCTTCAAACGTGAAGCGTTAAACTTGAATGAATAAATTTAGATTCAAATTGAAAAACGGATAAACTGTAAATTTAGTAAAAGTTAAATAAAATAATCAGTAAGTTATTTATTTGTCTGATTTTGAATAGTGCACTAAAAATTTACAAAGTAAAAACAAACTACGCTGAGCATTAAAGAGAAGAAAAACAAAGAAAATACAAAGTCTAGCAGGACAAAAAAAAGGATTTATTAGCGACGAGTCGATAAATTTACGAACGTGGTTCGTTACTAAAAAATTGGATCAATCTTCACAAACTCGTAGGATTTTCCAGCTTAAAAACGGGAACTAAAGCCCACAACAAAATATTTTAAGCTCTGGAAACAAAAAAAAACTACACAAACAACGTAAGAAACTAAACAACGAGTTGTTGAATGACAAATCCGCAACGCGTTGGATCCAAAATATAGTTAAATTATGTATTATCAACCACTTTCACTAATCATTCATACATCAAACATACTTAGGTGAGGAAAGGTAAAGGGAGGAACGAAGATAGCCACAAATCTCGTAGGTTTTATTACTTCGAGTGTACATATAAAAAAAAATCGCGTATCACCGAATCGATATCCGCCTGATCGCGTTTGGTAGTAGAAAAAAATTTAAAACAGAAATACAAAAAACCGGTAGATTACAAAAAAGAATGTCTACTCTTGTAGACGGAATAGTATGGTAAACTAGGGCAGGTAGCAACTAGAACATGTGTACGAAACACTATCAATAGTAATGATTATCAAAACTAATCTGAATATAAAACATCAGAAATAGTTAAACGAATCTTCCCGAGGAAGGACAACAAACAATAATAACCTCCCAAAGAGGAAAAGACCAGCTCCTACGACCGGAACGGCTATTGCCTACGCTATTGTAAAATTTAGAAAAAATAAATTTAGAACAAAAATATCAATTTGGCATAAAAGTTTCAAGGTAGTAAAAAGGTGCTGAACACAAAAAACTAACAAATAATTAAGGATAAAAGAAATAAATTTGGAAAATAAAAGGTTAACCACGCGGGTCGCCTCAAACAAAATCACTAGAAAAATAATACTAAATTTGGAATAACGTGAATAAAAATAATAAACGAAATACTTACAAAGTCATAGCACTGATTTTAATTAAATAAAATAATCACCAAATTTAGAACAACAAGTAAAATCACAAGACTGCTCAAAAACAACCCGTCTGCAACAACGGCTCGGACGAAAGAGGCAGAACCAGACGTGCATACTCCCTAAGTTAGCGCTTCAATCAAGGTCATACGCACGTACTATTTTACAAAATTAGTGTGAATCTGTTACATAGATGGCGACATGGGTATGCAATGAGAAAGCAATTGTACAAAAAAAGACGTCAGACGAAATTTTTGTAACAAAGGAAGCCATATACTTGAAACGTTTTCTGACGGAATTGGGTTTTCCTCATCTCTGCAACATGAAGATGTTTTGCGATAACATGAGTACGTTGAAGTTGGCCAAAAATTCGATGTTTCCTTCCCGAAGTAAGCACATTGATATTCGACACCATTTCTTGAAAGACGTGATGAAGGACAAGGAGCTCGATCTACTTCACGTGGCAACTGATGATCAGATCTCTGATTTCCTAACGAAGAATTTGCCGAGAAAGAAACACGAACGATGCTTGGACTTGGCGGGGCTGAGTTTCAGCAAATGAGTCACCGCGTTCAACCGGCTCGAGAGGAAGTGTTGGAGATTTTAAATTCGAGCGCGCTTGTCTGCTTGCGGAGCCACTTGTCAACTCGTTGCCGCGCAGTTCGCTATCTCTCTCTCTATCCGCTGTACTTTGCGCAGTCGCCAAACGCCAGCCGCTGAATGCACATATTGTACCTTTTCCTATTTCCAAGGTGGCAGTAGGAAATTAAAAAAGGTAATGTTTCTTCACTATTTGGTAGCAAAAGCTTAATGTGCTGCTGATTGACACTAAATTTAAGTAATGGAATATCCTACCTTGAAAGTGAAAACCCAGGCTAGCTATTAATAAGGGCACCAGAAATATTTTACCTGAAAAATAGGAAATGGGCGCCACTTCCAGGAAATTATCAAAGGAGAAAAAGGTACTATTCTGGGAGACAATAACGACAGCAAAAAAGAAATAAAGCATAGACGTCAAAATCAATTATAAATAAAATTATTATTAAGTTGAAGCAAATAATTCCAAAAATTATAATTGAAAAAAAATTTGGTAAGTTACGAAAATGATTAAAGCAATAATTCAAAAAAATCTCACTGCAATAGCCAAAAGGGAACTGGAGAGCACGTCACAGACATTCAAAATTACGTTACAAAAACTAGCTAAATATCCTCTTCAGGCGGAACTCAAGACTAGTATCGGCAGAGAAGATAGATGTCGAATTGGTAGTCACAAAAACAATGTCAGACAAGAACATTCCCTGAATTAAGTAAAGTTGATCTTGCGTCTTATAGGGCTTTGATAAATACCCAACGGTCCTTGAAGATGTTAAGGTTGGCCGTGCGCTTGGTCGTCAACTTCGGGAGATATTAGTGTTCTTCTTAAATTCGTAGACGTGTTGATGTTTTTCTTAATTTGAAGTTGGTCAAAAACTAGTCTCAAGTGGCCACTGGTCCCTAAGATTCCTAACAGTTTACACTGAAAACAAACAACCCAACCAGTATCCAATTCAACTGAAACAGGAGGTTTCTATAAAAAAAATTGGAGAGCTCTCTTCAAACGTGAAGCGTTAAACTTGAATGAATAAATTTAGATTCAAATTGAAAAACGGATAAACTGTAAATTTAGTAAAAGTTAAATAAAATAATCAGTAAGTTATTTATTTGTCTGATTTTAAATAGTGCACTAAAAATTTACAAAGTAAAAAAAAACTACGCTGAGCATTAAAGAGAAGAAAAACACAGAAAATACAAAGTCTAGCAGGACAAGAAAAAAAGGATTTATTAGCGACGAGTCGATAAATTCACGAACGTGGTTCGTTACTAAAAAATTAGATCAATCTTCACGAACTCGTAGGATGATTTTCCAGCTTAAAAACGGGAACTAAGGCCCACAACAAAATATTTTAAGCTTTGGAAACAAAAAACTACACAAACAACGTAAGAAACTAAACCACGAGTTGTTGAATGACAAATCCGCTATTACGTTCAAAACCGATTTGATGTCTCAAAACAAAATCGCCGTTTATGATACGTGATTGCTCCTAATCTCAGGGAGACCGTAGGGGGAGTGAGGCGTCATGAAACTAGGCTTCGGGCATACCCGGGGCGCCACGATATTGTCTTTTTGTCCGCAGGGCACACAACAACGAAAGTACCTGCAATAAAAGGTAGTAATTCACTTACCAAGTATTGCGCCTTCAAACAGAGCCAAGGGTAGCTAAGTGCTCTGAAAGAGAACAGGTAGGGCTCGGGGGTTCCTCTTTCCACGAAAAAATAAAACAATCTACAATTTAATTTAAACAAATTAAATGACTTTAATAGCAAAAAAGAATAATATAGGTTAAACAAAATATGAATAATGAACTGAATCTGAATTTACCAACAAAAAAAAATGAATAACTGATTAATAAGCAAATGAATTTAATATTAGATACAAAAAAAACAGGTACTAGCTGAAGGCTAAAACGCAAACAACGCACCTTGGCGGACAGCGCGCAATTCCAAAAAAAAACAACAACAAAAGAAAACGGTGCCTATACGTCTAGCCCCACACTCGCCGAAGCTCACAAGAAACGTAGTAAGGGGCTTAGCTCAATCGATTGCGCTTCACAAATTCGACGTATAGCGCACGTACTAGCTACTGCGCCACAACTACTGTGCCCAAGGGGCGTTTGACAGTACCGTAAAAGAATAAAACAAGAAAATATATATTGTGCTCCTAGCTGCCCTAGGAGCACCACAAATGATCAAAATAACAAAAAAAGGACTGTGCACTTAGCTGGGCCTCTGGAACAATGGCTTGACATCGACTGGCCTTGGTGAAGGCGTCGGACCAAAGTCGGTCAAGGGATGGTGTCAAGTTTAAGGGTCCTGGGATAGTCTTCAGGATCCAGGAGTCTGTACTCGCGTCGCTGCGTGCCTGGCGGGCGACTAAGACCTCGCCTTGATGGACTTGGCGGTTTTTGCAACACGAGGTCGCGGCCGTAAGTTCAAGAAAAAATCCCCACAATGGGCAGCTCGATTGCGGACTGGTTCCGCGACACTTCACGCGACCGGAGCAAACGCTGATTTAATTTTTAATCCCGCAAATGCGGCTTTGAACATTCAAAATTAACAAAAACTTTATGGTGCGACCTTCTGTTCTCTAGCACTTTTCTGCCTCGATTTAACTTAATTCATCTTTTCCGCACAATCAAGAGAAAAAAAACCGTTTTTACTTAACTTCCAGTAATACTATTGGTTTCAGCTAATTGAGAGAAATGAAGAGAGAAGAGGGAATGGCGGGAAAAAGGATTATTAGGGTTAAGGAATTTTATTGTGAGTGTTATTTTATTCTAATGTTTATGTATTATGTGCTGTGTGTTGTTAAATATGATTTGAATGTAATTTTAACTTTTAAATAAAAATACGTTCAATCATTTGACAATATCTGAAATCGCGCTGTCTACTAGTGACCCTTACGGCAACTATTCCAACTAAAATTCAAAAACTTTTGGACTTGTCCGAACAACTCAATTAAAAATTATTTATCGATCTGTCAAACTACAATAACAAATGCTTTGTAAGTAAAATCTGATTCTATTGGAAATAAAAATTATCAATATTTTCAAATTGTAGCTCAATGAATGGATAGCAGTCTAGGATATGGAAAATGGAGAAATAGGAACAAGGTGCGAAATTGGAACGTAACACCGCAACGCGTTGGATCCAAAATATAGTTAAATTATGTATTATCAACCACTTTCACTAATCATTCATACATCATACATACTTAGGTGAGGAAAGGTAGAGGGAGAAACGAAGATAGCCACAAATCTCGTAGGTTTTATTACTTCGAGTGTATGTATAAAATTTAGAAAAAAATACTTTTAAACAAAAATATGAATTCAGTATAAAAGTTTGAGGATTGTAAAAAGATTTTGAGCACAAAAAACTAACAAAGAATTGAGGATGAGAGAGATAAATTTGGAAAATAGAAGGTTAACCACGCGGGTCGCCTCAAACGAAATCACTAGCAAAAATAATACTAAATTTGGAATAACGTGAACAAAAATAATAAACACAATACTTACAAAATCATAACACTGATTTTAATTAAATAAAATAATCACAAAATTTAGAACAACAAGAAAAATCACAAGACTGCTCAAAAACAGTCCGTCTGCAACAACAGCTCGGACATAGATGGCGACATAGGTATGCAATGGGAAAACAATTGTACAAAAAAAGACGTCAGACGAAATTTTTGTAACACTGCCCCTCCACGAAAAAGGATGATGTTTGTTACTGCTGGCTAATATGTTATCAAGGACCATTTAGGCATTACAGATTTCAAATTTCTGTTCGATGGGGCTAAATTGAATAGCCAGTCCGCAATAGTCCGCAAAATTCACCAAGAGTAAAGTAGTCCTACGGAGATGATGCTTATTACTGCTGGCTGATATGTTATTAAGGACGATTCAGGCAGTACAAATTCCAAGTTTCTTCTCTGTGGGATTAATTTTAATAGTCAGTTCATAACCTTTTTTTATGGTCCGCAAATTAGGTACTACCAAAGTTAAGATATGCTGGAGTAAAACCAGTAACTTCGTGAACAGAAGTACGTATTGCTTGACCAATTTGGGGTAAATTTACATCCCAAGCGCGGTGGTTGTCTTTCATAAAGGATCGAATAGCGGTTTTAATGATTCTATTGGTGCGTTCTACAAAATTTACCTGCTTGTGGTATTTAGCATTGTACCAAAGTTTTGGAACTTGATATTTTTTCAGCAAACGACGAAACTCGTCACAATTAAACTGAGTACCATTATCCCAAATTACAATTTGAGGGACTCCAAAGAGAAGAAAGACATCACGTTCTAGAATAGTAGTAATACTTTTAGAAGTAGCTTGACGAAGTGGAAATAATAGAAGAAATTTTGAAAACCAATCTGATACTACTAATAAATGCATATTTCCATGTGATGAAAGAGGAAAAGGACCCATTAAATCAATGGCGATGGCCTACCAAGAATAGTTAATTTTCTTAGGCTCTCCCATATGGCCTAAAGAAAGTAATTGAGAAAGTTTTTGAGCTAAAAAAATTTTACATTGTGTTACAAATCGGTGTACGGAACGTCTCATACCAGGCCAATAGTATGTTTCACAAAGACGACGGAGGGTTCTAAATACGCCAAAATGACCAGAAGTAGTAGCAGAGTGAGCTTCTTTAAGAATTTCATCCCTTAGATCTGAGGGAACGACTATTTTCCAAGGAGATAAATTTACAGCACGGCTCCGCGGAACAAGTTTATAAATTGTATGATCCTCTACACGCCATCCTGGATAATCAGAAGGAGAAGCAAGAATTGAAGTACGAAGATTTATATACCATGGATCTGAGTTATCGGCTGGTACAAATAAAGTTGAAATTGTTAATGGAGCAAGTGAAAGAGCATCTGGGACAGTATTTAGTTTTCTAGGTCTATGTAAAAGTTGAAAATCAAACTGTTGAAGCTCAACAGCCCAGCGCGTTCAGTGCGCGTAAGAGTACGACTTGCATAAGCAATAACGTGTTCTTCGCCAGAGGAATCTTGAGATAATACAGCGGCTATGCCGTAATTTGAAGCATCAGTTTGAATGGTAAATGGTTTCGTAAAATCTGGACTAGCCAGAACAGGTGAAGAAGTGAGTGAAGATTTTAATTTATCTAAAGCTTGAAGAGCTTTTTGATCCCAAGTAACAATATTAGATTTGCGTTTTCCTTTAGTTAAAGCAGTGATAGGAGCTGAAAGACATGAAAATTGAGGTACCAGGAAGCTAATCCTAAAAATCGTTTAATTTCCGTAACTGTTCGTGGTAAAGGATAGTTATTAATGGCGGCAACCTTGTCTGGGTCGGTACGTAATCCTTGTTTGTCAACTACGAAGCCAAGATAATTTAAAGAGGGTTTACAAAATTCACATTTTCCAAAGTTGATAGTAAGACCTGCATTTTTAAGACGATTAAAAATGTCAAAGAGCACTGACAAGTGTTCTTCGAAGGTGGAAGTACAAATTATAATATCGTCTAAATAAACGAAAACAGACTTATGTAAAAGTGGACCAAGAACGGCATCCATTAATCTTTGCAAGGCTTGAGGAGCATTTGTAAGACCGCAAGCGGTTCGCGTGAACTCAAATAAACCTCGATTTGGCACGGTGAAGGCGGTTTTTTCACAAGAAGCGTCATCAAGTGGAATTTGCCAGAAAGCGCTTTTTAAATCAATTGAAGACAAATAGTTAGCATCGCGTAATCGATCCAAGATGTCATTGACTAAAGGTAAAGGATAAGCATCCTTTTTGGTAACTGAATTAAGTTTACGGCCATCAAAACAAAAACGGGGCTCTCCGGATTTTTTCTTCACGATTAGAACGGGGGACGACCAAGCACTTTTTGAAGGACGTACTACACCGAGTGCAAGCATTTTATCTAATTCTTGATGCAAGATGGACAACATAGCTAGAGAGACAGAATGATATCGTTGTTTAATAGGAGTGGCATCGCCAGTATCAATTGAATACGTAAGACAATGAGTGCGTCCAAGAGGTTTTGAGCCAAGTTCTTTGAAAGAATCTATGACTACTTGTAGAGCAGCAGTTTGAGAAGTAGTTAATTCGCTAGAATCATGTAGTGAACTAAAAGCATTAATAGTCGGCCTAGTATTCCATAAATTATCTTTTAAATTGACATGAATTTTAAAAGTTTGCCAGAAATCGGTATCTAATATGACAGATTGTTCAAGGGCAGGAACTATTAAAAAGTCTATATAATGAGTGACTGAATCTGCAGTGATAGGAACGGTAACTTTTCCATTGACTTGTTGAGAAGCACCATCTGCAGTAGTTACAGTAGGTTCTCTAGAAGGTAAAAGGGGTATATTATTAGCAGAAAGTAAAGAAATGCCTTCATTTCCTAGTACAGAAACGTTAGCACCCGAATCTAATAGAGCGACAACAGGAGTTTTTCCGGAAATAATTTTAACAAAAGGTCGCGAGTCTAAATTAGGATGATGAATAATAGGCGAAATGGTAGGACTTTTACAGAATTTAGCTACAGTTTTCAGCCAGTCATTCCAAGCTGAACGGTCAGTCTTAATAAAAGATCGTGTGCGTCGGCGACTGAAACAACGCGATCCTATTCGTTTTTTGAACAATGTGGGCATGTAAAACGAGTGACATTTTTATAACCGCAACTATAACAATGCTTATTATGTCGCTTTGGGCATTGAGGCGCTAAATGATTTGGATCACCACAATTATAACACTTACGAGTATTTTGATTTTTAGAAGGTGTCGTGTGCACAGTATTCACACAAGAAGATGCAACGGGACGTTGGTAAGCTAACTCTGGCTCTAGTAATTTATTTGTACGAGAAGGTGGAGGCTTAAACTTTTCAACCCTCTGTTCTGTGTTTTCTTTGAGTTTACAAATACTAATAAGATGTTCGATGGTAGGAGATTGTAAAACGGCGATATCCTGCTGAAAACGAGGCTGAAAAGTTAGAAAAGATTTTGCATCTGGTTTAATTTGTAAGCGGCTACACAACGATTTCAAAACAGCAACAAAAAGTTCGGTTTTTTCATCAATACCCTGAGTACGAGATTGTATTTCCTGCCAAAGTTCGAATTCATAATCTATATATAGTTATATATATATATATATATATATATATATATATATATATATATATATATATATATATATATATATATATATATATATATATATATATATATATATATATATATATATATATATATATAATACGATGTGATTTTGTGTTCGATCATATATATCATTGGATATGTACATATAATCAAACACAAAATCTCATCGTTCCACAGTTAATCGTTTTGGATTCACTCAAAAGATTCTAAAAATCTGTCAAGTAAAATGCACTTTCAGCCAAGTCGGTTGCTATGGAAACAGTAGGCCATTATTCTTGTACTACAACATTCCTAAATACTGATTTCCAAAATTCTACGACTACCAACATATCTGATTTTATGCGCAAAATTAAAAAATAAATTCCTACTGAAGTGCACTTCCGGTTCAGTCTATTGTTATAAAAATAATAGGCAATCATTCAGATCTCAATAAAAATTGGATATAAGCATCTAGACGGTATAATCGTCCAAAATACTGAATTCTAACAATCTACGTTCGATCGTTTTGGATTTATGCGGAAAATTCAAAAAATGTTTTGGGTAAAGTGCTATTCCAGCTTAGTCGATAGCAATCATAATGCAAGGTGTACAACTAGATATTATGAAAGTGCCTAATACAAAATTTAAATATTCTACGACTGATTGCTCAGAATCTATCCGGAAAATTCAAATAGTCTGTCATAAAAAGTGCACTTCCGGCTTAGCCAATTGTTACAAAAATAAAAGATGACCATTTCGATGCTACAGCAATTTCAAATGCTTAATTCAAGTATCCTACGGCTGATCATTCTGGATTTATGCGGAAAATTTAAAAAAAGTCTTGAGTAAAGTGCACTTTCGGCTCAGCAGCTCGCAATCATAATGCAAGATGTACAATAAGATATTATAAAAGTGCCTAATACAAAATTTCAATATGCTATGGCTAATCATTCTAGATTTATGCAAAAAATTCAAAAAAAGTTTCAAGTAAAGTGCACTTCTGGCTTTACTGATTCATACAAAAATAGTAGATGACCATTTTAAAACATCAAGTTCAAATACTGAATTTTTACATCCTACGGTTAATCATTCTGGATTTATTACAAAAATTCGAAAGAAGTTTCAAGTAAAGTGCACTTCCGTACAGACGATTGAAACCATAATGCGAGGTGCACAACTAGACCTTATATCAGTCTTAAATACAAAATTTTAGCATTATACGTTCAACCAGTTTTGAGATTTGCGAGTTACGCTCGAACGCACGGATGAATATATGTACCGACATCAAGCCAAAAATAGTCAAAATGGATTCAGGGATACTCAAAACGGATATTCCCATCAAAATCTCGATAGGTGAATTTAGTTGGTTTCACAATACTTACTTGTTACTTTGTACAAGTAAGTAAAAAGGATCATTTTCAAGTTCATTGTGTTGTTCTATGAGTTCATATTTGTCAGCAGTTTGTTCTTGTTCATCTGAACTCTCGTTAAGATTGTAATTCTGTCTAATTGTCTGAGTTGACATAGGCATAGTATTCGTAAGTCTTGACTGCTGGGTCATTGGCTTAGGTTGATATGCTCGTTCCGTGTCATATAATTTTTTATATTCTGACGAGGGGCAGAAGGTTTTAGCTGATTTGGGTTATTATTAAATTGGATAGGTTTAGATGAGAATTGTTGAATTGGAAACTTTTTAGGTGGTATATTGAAGTTAAAATTTTGTACATCTTTTAACATTGCTGATTGATGTAAATTCTGATGTGAGTAATTAAATTCATTTCTCAATAAACATTCACATTCCTCTAATGATTTGGTTGTTTAACTATAAATGATCCTCTTACTGATAAAGGTGGGAGGGTTATAAAATGTAAGACTAGTAATTTTTGATTTTCTTCAATAATATTGCATTTTTCTGTAATTGATTATATTTGATTTATATTGTGAGAATTTCTTAATTATAACATCCAAAGTTTTATCTGTACTGATTTCATTTTTCATCTGCAAAGTATCTAAAAAAATTGTTTCGGCTGTACTGTAGTGTATTTTTATGATTATTCACAATAACTACTCAAGACAACAGTTTAATTTCACAGTCCTTTATTCTGTGTTTTGTGTTCACATACTAATGCCGTCTATATCCATATATATATATATACTACATCTACCCTTTTCTTTCATAAAATAATATTTCATATTATTTATAAGCTACATAATCTTCGAATCTGGACGGATACTTTTTCTCTCTTTGTGGTCTCGTGTCTTCTCTGGGTATCTTTGGCATCTGGTTCCGGTTTGTAGCTTCTTTTCTTTCGGTATTTGATATCTTCCTTTCTTGTTCCGTCTCTTCCTTTCCTTCCTTTATGAATGCTTTCCCTTTCGATTTCTGAAGCCAATCTTGATCTCTCAAGTCCTTGTCAAATCTTGCTTCATCTTTAGGTCTCTTTTCAAAGTATTTAGGAAGTTCACAATTAATTTTCCTATTAAACATTAATTCAGCAGGTGCTCTATTTCTCGTACAATGCGGTGTTGTTCTGTACATTAACAAATAGTCATGTAAATCATCTTTCCAATCTCTGTTCATTTCATGTGTTATTTTCATTCTTTTTAATAAAGACCGATTCTGTCTTTCAACTTCCCCGTTAGCTTGCGGCCATAATGGTGTTGTTTTACGATGATAAATATTCAATTCTTTACAATAATTTTCGAAATCCTGGCTGACAAATTGTTTCCCATTGTCTGTAGTTATGGATTTTGGAATTCCGAATCTTGCGAACATAGGTGTTAATTTCTTAATTAATGCTTCTGTTGTAATGGTTTCCATTGTTTCAATTTCAAAAAATTTCGTATAGTAATCCACAACAACTAGAAGATATTCTCCATCAGGTAATGGTCCCATATAGTCGGCTGCTAAATCTTCCCAAGGGTTTTCTAGAAGCCTAGTTCGAATAATTGGTTCTGTTCTGCTAGGTTTCCCAATTAGTTGACACCCAGGACAACTCTTAACATATTTTTCAGTTTCGTTGTCAATTCCAGGCCAATAAACTTTAGCTCTCAATTGTCTTTTCATTTGGACTATCCCGGGATGCCCTTCATAAGCAAGGTTTAATGTTCTCTTCCTTAAATTTATTGGAATAATTATTCTTGTACCTCTTAGAACAATATCTCCCCCTACACATAGTTCTTCTTTTATTATTTCAAGATTTCTCAGTTCCTTTGGCCAGTTGTTAGTCCTTAGAGCTTATTTCATTTTAGAAATTATTTCATCTTTTCTTGAACTTTCTTCTAATTCTTCTATTGTTATAGCTTTGGGTTTGTGTAATGTTACTATTTGATTTATATACTCTTCACCATTGATATCAAAATTATTTTCTCCAGGTTTAGTGACTACTAGCCTAGAGAGATAGTCAGCAATATTTTTCTTTCCTTCACAGTATATAGCTTCATAGTCATACGTTTGAAGTCGCCACACCCATCTTTCAATTCTTAAATTTGGTTTTGATTTAGGTGAAAAAATAAATTTAAGACTCTTATGGTCTGTAATAAGTTGAAATCTTTTCCCGTAAACGTACATATGAAACCTCTCGCATGCCCAGACAAGAGCTAGAGCTTTTTTCTCAGTCTGTGAGTATCATTTCTCAGTCTGAGTTAAACTTTTGCTTGCATATTCAATTATTTTGTTTTCTCCCTCTTGTTCTTGTATGAGTACTGCCCCTAATCCTACTGGACTAGCATCGGCTATTATTTTTGTTTCAGCTCTTGGATCACAGTATGCTAACATACGCTCATCGCCAAGTCGTCTTTTTATTTCTTCAAAATGCTCGTCATGTATCTTCCCCCATTTGAAAAATTTCATTTTCATAAGGTCTCTCAATGGTTCAGTAAGCTTTGATAGTTCTGGAATATAGCGCCCAACATAAGTAATCATTCCTAACAAACTTCTTACTTCTTCTTTTGTTTCCGGTCTCCTAAAATCCTTTATTGCTTCTACCTTACTCCGATCAGGTTTAATACCTTTTCCTGTCAAAGTATGACCAAGAAATTTCAATTCATTTGTGCAATACACGCATTTACTTTCATTCAAACATATATTTCTCTTCTTTAAAATTTCTAAGACTTTTTGTAATCGCAAATCGTGCTCTTCTTTAGTATTTCCATACACAAGTATATCATCTATGTATACAAAAGTCCCCTCACAACCTTGTAATATTTGTTGCATTAATTTTTGGAACAACTCTGGCGCGTTGCATATGCCAGATAATAATCTTTTATATTGATACATTCCTTCATGTGTCTGAAATGTAGTGATTGCCCTTGAATTTGGATGTAATTCCACTTGGTGAACTGCCCATTTTATGTCTAATTTGAAGAAATTAAAAAACAAATTCCTACTGAAGTGCACTTCCGGTTCAGTCTATTGTTATGAAAATAGTAGGCAATCATTCACGATGGTACAGCAGACTGAAATACCAAACTTCAATATTCTACACCTGATCGTTCCGAATTTATGCGAAAAATTCCAAAAGACTGTCAAGTAAAGTGCACTTCCGGCTTGGTAGATCTCAATAAAAATAGGATATGAGCATCTAGACGGTATAATCGTCCTAAATACGGAATTCTAATAATCTACGTTCAATCGTTTTGGATTTATGCGGAAAATTCAAAAAATGTCTCGAATAAAGTGCTCTTCTGGCTTAGTCGATAGAAATCATAATGGAAGGTGCACAACTAGACATTATAAAAGTGGCTAATACTAAATTTAAATATTCTACGACTGATTGTTTAGAATTTATGTGCAAAATTCAAAAAGTCTGTCATATAAAGTGCACTTCCGGCTTAGCCGATTGTTACAAAAATAAAAGATGACCATTAATATGCTACAACAATTTCAAATGCTAAACTCCAGTATCCTACGGCTGATCATTCTGGATTTATGCGGAAAATTAAAAAAAAGTCTCAAGTAACGTGCACTTCCGGCTTAGCCGATCGCAATTATAATGCAAGATGTACAATAAGATGTTATTAAAGTGTTCAATACGAAATTTCAATATGCTATGCCTAATCATTCTAGATTTAAGCAAAAAATTCAAAAAAAGTTTCAAGTAAAGTGCACTTCCGATACAGACGATTGTAACCATAATGCGAGGTGCACAACTAGATCCTATATTAGTCTTAAATACAAAATTTCAACATTATACGTTCAACCAGTTTTGAGATTTGCGAGTTACGCACGAACGCACGTACAAACATACGTACCGACATCAAGCCAAAAATAGTCAAAATAGATTCAGGGATGCTTAAAGTAGATATTTCCATCAAAATCTCGATAGGTGAATTTTGTTGGTCTCACAATACTTACTTGCTACTTTGTACAAATAAGTAAAAATGGAGCAAATAAGTATGAATTAATTTTGAAATTTAACTCAAAACGTCAAAGCACTTCGTGAGAATATTACTAAGAGTCCAAGAACATTAATTCGGCACTGTGCTCAAAAATTAAACATTTCGAGAAGCTCTCTCTCTGTAGCGTATTCTCACGAAAGATTGTGCTATTGCACTAGACTTACTGCAGGTACGTGATTTTATTATTATGTTCACATTAAATAGTAGCCCTTTGCTGCTTTTTGTTTGTAAAGCTCCAAGATATTGATGATATAAACTGTAAAGATGAATTTTACTCAAACCAGAAGTATCGAATCGAAATAATGACAACAATGTTCATGCCACATTTAACTTTTAACGAAACAAGAAAAAGCTATATCTCTTTTCCCAATATTCCGAGCCTCACATCTGATCTTATTGGTTTATCTAAAGATGAAAAACATATTATTTTCGCCTAGCAAAATTTGAAAACCGTCAAGCAACTGTATTCAAAATTAAAAGATAAAACATCTGATTATAACCAATCCAACTTAATTTACAAAATTCCATGCGGTGGCTGTAGCAAGTGTTACATCGGCCAAACTTCTCAGAAATTAAGTGCTAGAATGTCTCAACATAGGCGAGGTGAGAGAAAACTTGACATCAGTAATAAATGTGCTATGGCTATACATGTTCAAGAAACACAGCATTTTGTGGAGTATGACGAAACAGTCATTTTAGAATTTGAAAATAACTATAGAAAAAGATTGTTTCTTTAAAAGTGTCCTATATACGAAATATTGGACTTTAAATAAAAATAACATCTTGATGAAACTTTTCTTCTGGAGTGTTTCTGCCCTACAACCACCGTAGTTTCCGTTAAATTATTGTTTTATTTATTTTTATATTCGATATATAAATAGCGTTCGTTTTACAAAAAATTTCATCTCAAAGTGAGATGAGATAAGTGAAGTGAGTTGAGAGAGTTCTCTTATAAAAAGAACGGACTAAAATCTCGTTTAACTCAATTGATCACATGATCTGTCAGAGCTTGAATTCTATTGGTACACAATTTTCCGCGCTGCTTCTAGCGTCCTTAAAGTTATCAGCTGTTTCTAAACACAAAAGTTATCTAAGAGGAATACTTGATAAAAGTAAATGTAGAAAAATATCATAAATGGAAACTGCAAATGTGGAGGATACAAGTAAAATTCAATGTAATGTTATATTTATTCCTATAAATAAAATTATAACATAGCACAAAATATTCTCTCACCAGTAAAATATTTTTTATACTCTTTATTTTCTCCTTCATAATAGTTTGCAGTGCAGTATGTCCCTTTTGCAATAATAACAAGTATGAAAGTCAGAAGCAAAGTTTTAGTGCCAATTCACAATGTGCGTAAACTTAAGGAGTACGTAACCGTAAACATAAACATAAAGTTGAACTACTGTATTTCAATGCCCGTGTTCACAATGCTCTTACGTATTTTTTACGTTTACCTATTGACATAAGATCTAGGTAATGAAAACGTAAAGTTGAGATAAATTCAAACTCCCTGAATTCAACTTTATGTTATGTTTACGTGCGAAACAACCAATAGCGCATGCGTCAACTTTGAACACATTTTTTCATCTGACACTTGACAACACCCTGGATCGAAGCGACTTTTATAACGCAGTTTCAACAATAATGAAACAATCGCAAGATCTTTTTCAGACATCGTACAATAAAACAAAACAAACTAAACTCCAAACTAATGAAAGTGAAACCAGAGAAAAACATTAAACACGAAACAGAATCTAAATCAACAGAATATTTGAAAATGACAGTTAGAGAAACCAACCCAATACATCAATAACCCTAATTTGTACCAACGTAAAATGAAAAATTATTGTTTTATTTATTTTTATATTCGTTATATCTGGACAAATTCAGTATTATCGCCATCTGTCAGCTAAAAACTAAACCGTCACTTGGGCTCGAAACTCAGCTAGGACATTAAATGAGGTTTTCGCTGTTACCACGGTCGAATATACAGTCTGGAAACTATCGTTCAACTTGAGTCTCTTACTTGTTGTCAGACTCGTAGTTACCCTCTCTGTTACCTTCTGTTACTAGGTAGCGCATGGGTCTAAGTATGTTGAGACGATTAAGCGCTAAATCGTTTAAATTTTAAGTCTCACTAAACAAAGATTTCGGTTGATAATAACCGCATATTTTCAGTGCAATATTCTACTCAAATTAACATAATACACAATGAGTGGGGATAGAGGGAGATTTGAACAGAAAAGTAATGAATGTTAAAATTTTGCTTCTGACTTCAACTTGTTATTATTGCAAAACGGACATACTGCACTACAAACTATTATGAAAAAAAAATAAAGAGTATAAAAAATATTCTACTGGTGAGAGAATAATAACAGTCTAGTACACATCACATTGAATTTTACTTGTATCCTTCACATTTTGCAGTCTTCATTTATGATGTTTATCTATATTTACTTTTATCAAGTATTCCTTTTAGATAATTTTTGTGTTTACAAACAGCTGATAACTTTCACGACGCTAGAAGCAGCGCGAAAAATTGTGTACCAATAGAATTCAAGCTCTGACAAATCATGTGATCAATTGAGTTAAACGTGTTTCACATCACCTTGGTGGAGACAATATCTCCTGTAGCAATCCTCAGCCTAGTCGGTGGAGAGCATATCTCTAGAGGAAAACTGCAGCCTGCTGTTGATGTGGTTCGCCTTTCTACTGATGATGAGAACTTAGTTCTCGATATACGTATATAGTTTTTACAAATTTTATCTAAGGTTAGGGGTTTATTTTCTTTTTGTTTATAACATTTACCTTAAGACTCATATTAATTAGTATATGAAAACATAAGTTAAACAAAAATTAGATTCAGTTCAAAATATTATATCTCTATATTATACATAATGTTTCACAACGTAATAGTTTTTTCTGTATTAAGGGCACTTATATTTATTTTTAACAAATTCACGTTATTTTAAATTATCTTTTACTTAATTCATTAACATTGTCAAAATTTAGATTTAATTTGAATGACTTGATACAAATTTACTCTGTGAGTAAATTTGAATGAGAATTAAATTCATTTATGAAACTGGACCTAGTTTAATAGTTATTCATACAAGTGAATTAAACGACTGTTTATTTGCGAGAAGAAAGTTCAAAATCACGAGCGCGTTCAGCGCGAGTGCTTTAATTCTTTGAGCAAATAAAGAAGTTTAATTCACGTGTTTGTATACATAATTTTATTCAATTGCTTTGTCCCAAATTTCTATCATGTCAAGTGGAGCTCTAAAAACACTATATTTTATCTTACAACTCTCATATCCAGAATTACAATTCGGGACAAAACATTTTCCAGGCATTTTAATTGAATGTTCATTTGTCACACGGCTATCACTTTATGAAATTATAATTTATTTACTATAATCTGACTGTATTCAACGACACAAACACTAAAATCAAACGCTTTTCAATTGGCAACTAGGCCCTACATATCCGCCATCTTGAAACATTTCCTCTCACCACTCACGTCCACATGCTTGACGCTGTCAGCGGACACATTTATAATAGACCGGCAATGAGAGTTGTGGGGGCCCGTCCACCATTCTGTGTCCTTAGAAAGCGCTTTAGCATATATGAACAGTGCAGGAAACGCGATGATTGAGTCGAAATACTTCAATCTTTAGGCAAAAAAATGTGATAAAATAATATCGGAGTCTATCAGACTATTTATTTTTGGCGTGATGTATTATTTGTAACCAAATTACATGCTTCAATTTAGAATTTTCAGTTATCAAATGTTGAATCAAATTATTCGGTTTCCAATCATATATAATTAGAGTAATATTAAATATTCAGAATATCATTCTGGAATTTTAATTTATATTGTGTAATACAATTTTTGAAAACAATCTGACAAATTTATTGCACTTCGGGATGTCTAAATATGTAAAACTCTATTGTTTATTTTCAAACTTTGTAATCTTTAACTTTCCTAGAAAATCTTTTATGCATATTTATTGGAAGATTAATTATTTTACTACTCTCACCCAAGGGATAAAAAATATGGAAGTATATTATTTGCAATTTTTTATATCGCCTGTCTTCATAAAAAATTGCGAGTTCATAATACCAAAGAAATAATAAATGATTATATATCATACTTATAATATATTCATATATGTAAATATATAATATATATTCTATATAATAGGTACCTATGTATAATACATAAATATATTGATCAATTATTGCTTGAAATTGAGGTTAGATTCTATGATCGTGTCTAAAAATTTAGATAAAAATATATATTAAAATGAACTGAGATAACTTCAATCAAAATTTTAATCTAATCATAACTTTAAATGGAAATTTTGACTGAATATATGTACTTTTATATGAAATACTTATAATTCGTCTGTGAATCTCACAGCCACAATTGCCGCTAATAATGATGATAAATCATTCGGCACATTAATGAGTCACTCCGATACTATTTTCTTCAGTTTTTCATATTATTATAACATTTCATCCTCGTCAAACAACGCATTTCCTGTAATGTTTACATTGGTTTACATATGCTTTCTTTTATTGACAGGACACCAAATGGCGAATGATAATACCTATGGCTGGTACCACAAGCTGTTTTTGGCTATAGTAGCAGTGTTATTTTAAGAAGAGTTTATGGCAATATGAATATTTTGAGCTATTTTCATAGAAAATATTTAAATAAATTTTATAGACATATGAGTTTTCTGTAATTTGTATTTGAAGATTCTTTTCTAAAGTATTTGAGAAAATTTTAATTGCGTTAAAACACATCTTAGTAGCGCCAAAAACAGAGCTCGTGGTACTTGCCCAAGGACGTTTAAGGGAGGGGATGTGTAAATAGTGTCGAATAAGTGAGGCCAGGGTAAGTAACAGAGACAGAAATAGATTTTCTGCACCGTATGGTAGTCACTATTGCGCATGTAGAATAAGCTCAGAAATTAATTTAGATTTCATATTATGCAATAAATTAGTAACAGAAATTGGTTAGGAGATGATTTAGTAATTTCAGAGATGCTAATAATTCTTTTCATCCATTTTGATTCGCTTTATCTTTTATATGCACCAGAAATTTTAAAATGTTCTAAGGGTCGTCGAAAATTTTAGAAATTGCAAAATCTATCAACAATTAACAACCTACCTCTAAAAATAAGGCAGGTAAAAAACAAAATATCTATATCTATTATTTTCATTATATTTAATTCATATATAAATATATTTACATTTATTTATTCATTTCTAAATAATGTTAATTTTTTGAATCTTCTTCTTTGTGTAATTCTATTTCTAATATTCTGATTAGCCGGAAATTTTAATTTTGTATCTAAATATACATTTAAAACTGTATCAATCAATTGATTATATTGCCCAACTAACTATACACACGCAATACACAATGTCCCACGCACAACACTTACAACAGCCAAACGAAAACAAAGTGCTTGTGAAATGAGAACAAAAAACAACCTTTCAAGGACACTTTCTTCTTCCACAAATATTCGAATTTTCAATAAGAAGAAGTACTACTACCACACGGTGCAGAAAATCCATTGTTCTACTAGAGCACTAAAAACATAGGTATTATCATCCGCCATTTGGTGTCCTGTCAATAAAAGAAAGCATATGTAAACCAATGTAAACATTACAGAAAATGCGTTGTTTGACAAGGATAAAATGTTATAATAACTTGAAAAACTAAGGAAAATAGTATCGAAGTGATTCATTAATGTGCCGAATGATTTATTATCATTATTAGCGGCAATTGTGGCTGTGTGATTCACAGACGAATTATAAGTATTTCATATGAAAGTACGTATATTCAGTCAAAATTTCCATTTAAAGTTATGATCAGATTAAAATTTTGATTGAAGTTATGTCAGTTCATTTCAATATATATTTTTATCTAAATTTTTAGACACGATCATAGGGTCTAACCTCAATTTCAAGCAATAATTGATCAATATATTTATGTATTATACATAGGTACCTATTATATAGAATATATATTATATATTTACATATATGAATATATTATAAGTATGATATATAATCATTTATTATTTCTTTGGTATTATGAACTCACAATTTTTTATGAAGACAGGCGATATAAAAAATTGCAAATAATATACTTCCATATTTTTTATCCCTTGTGTGAGAGTAGTAAAATAATTAATCTTCCAATAAATATGCATGAAATTTTTTCTGGGAAAGTTAAAGATTACTAAGTTTGAAGATAAACAATAGAGTTTTACATATTTAGAGATCCCGAAGTGCAATAAATTTGTCAGATTGTTTTCAAAAATTGTATTACACAATATAAATTGAAATTACATAATGATATTCTGAGTATTTAATATTAGTCTGATTATATATAATTGGAAACCGAATAATTTGATTCAACATTTGATAACTGAAAATTCTAAATTGAAGCATGTAATTTGGTTACAAATAATACATCATGCCAAAAATAAGTAGTCTGATAGACTCCGATATTATTTTATCACATTTTTTACCTGAAGATTAAACTATTTCGACTCAATCATCGCGTTTCCTGCACTGTTCATAGATGCTAAAGCGCTTTCTAGGGACACAGAATGGCGGATGATAATACTCATGTATTTATAGTCCGTGAGACAGCGCATAAATTTTTTGTTGATTACCGCTCACTTGAAACTTTGTGAGTGGCTTCATTGTGATGAGTCCGACAATTTTCTCATTTGGCAAAATTCTAGATTTGGGGGCGTTTACCCGCGAGGGCTAATCAATTGAAAGAATATTACCGTAATACTGATCTTTACACTAATCGAAAGATTTTTTGATAATAAAATGGAGAAAAATATTGTCCGACATGAATATTGAGGCTACCGGTGAGTCCGACTTGTCATAAGTACCAACATACTTACCATTAGTACCAACATACTTATGACAAGTGCGGCTTGTCGGATTCACCGGTAGCCTCAATATTCATGTCGGACAATATTTTTCCTTCATTTTATTATCAAAAAATCTTTCGATTAGTGTGAAGATCAGTATTACGGTAATATTCTTTCAATTAATTAGCCCTCGCGGCTAAACGCCCCCAAATCTAGAGTTTAGCTAAATGAAAAAGTTGTCGGACTTATCACAATGAAGCCACTCACAAAGTTTCAAATGAGCGGTAATCAACAATAAATCTAGGCGCTGTCTCACGGACTATTAGGCCTTAGTTCTACTATTGTTGTCTCTTTCCCTTGCCCTGGACACACTGTCAGCAATGTTAAAGTCTTGTGATGCCACATCCCCTTCCTTAAACGTCCTTGTACCAGCCTATGTTTTTAATACTCTAGTCCAGATTTATAATTCAGTGATGTCGCCATCTGTGAGCTGAAAACCTAACCGTGACTATTAAGGTGAAACATCACTCGCTAAATTTGAATTGATGAATCTTGTAGCAATATGTTTGATAAATACTTTCTTATAAGAAATTAACAAAGTTTTTAGTGGCGTGTATATCAAAAATTAGATAATTTGTCAAAGTTTCATTATGTCTGTAATAAATCTGTATAAAATTAGTGCTAACGTAAAAAATTAGCATGCAAATCCTATATCTCAGAGACTTTGATAACAACTAATCTGGAAAATATATATATACTAGGCGCTATACTTGCAGTTATCATATAAAAAATTTCATTAAAATTGAACTTGAGAATTTCGAGAAAAAAAAAATTAGTGCTGAGAATATTAATTTCTCAGAGATTATCCAGTTTTTTGGGACAAAATTTGGTAAACTTATAGATGACATTATTCTGCAGAGTGCTGTGCAAAAATTGTTGATTTTTATTAATTAATATTCCGTTTATAACCCTTTCTGTGCTCTTCTAAAAGTATAATATTTATATTGAAAATTGGAGGAAAATGAAAGTCTTGTATTCAAAAATTATATATATTTGAATCATTTTTTTTTTTGACATCGGCCACTGGATTTTGGGCTCAAAATTCTCGATATTTTGGGTACTTCTATGATGTCCATTTACACTTTTTTATTCCCTGCAAGGTTAATTAAGACAAAAGTAATTTTATTCCATGGCCAAATACTTCTTGGAGATAATATATTCTTTGAGAGTCGTGAGATTCCAAGTTTTCGAGAAATTATTATTTTTTTTGTTTAAATCATAGATTTTGTTATGAAGAAACGTCAAATGAACAAAAAGAAATATATTTATTATATCTAAAAATTATAAGCAATTTTTTACAATATTTTCCAGAGTTTCAGCGGCTGTACATTTCAAAATAATAATTCAGGAAAATATTCTTCAATTTCTTTTCTACTTCTTTTATTAGTGTGAATGTGAGATTTTACTAGTAGATTTGTTCTGTGGCGCTATCTAGTATCCAAATTTTGTATAACATGACAAGTGTCAAAGATTAATTTTATCATGTATTTATTCATTAGAGAATAAATAGCCTATGGCTGATTTTAGTAACAAAAACCATTTTGAATATCAGCTTCTGGCTGTGACTGTAGTTTTACCGATCTTGTCACACTAGTAAGAAAAATGGTTCGGACTCCAGTATATTTGACAAATCTGACTTATGTTACAGTAAGTTCATTGGATATATACATTAAAAATCAATCTTCAAATCTAATTTTGTAAAACTGATCTCTTTTAGATTTCTGAATACTACTATAGCTGGAGGTGTACAGATGAGAATTTCAAGTTATCAATATCATATTTCTCAAGAAAGCGACAAAATATTTTATTTATGTCTATCAATTATTATTGGGATCTGTCACTCTACAAATAATAATACTTGATCCGAATCTGCATTGCTATGAGGCCCGAGATATTCACCTCCAAATAAATTACAGGTATTAATTTCTTAGTGAATACATCAAGGGTAAATACTCTAAAGAAAACATAGACTAACAGCTTCAAATTTTGGTCTAGTCTGTAAGCGAAAACTGCCTGCCGGACCTCTAGTAGAAAACATACCATATGTTCGATATCTATCTACTAGTGCTACGGAATGGGGTAAGAGTCATGAGCAAGTAGCAATACACAACTATGAAAATGTAATAGGTGTTACAGTTGCACATTTTGGGCTGAAGGTAGCATCGAGCAATTCTTCTTTGAAGAAACAACTGATCATCAGGCAAAAACATTTAATGTTGCTCGCTAAGGCGACATGATAATCAGGAGTCTGTATGTGCCAACAAAGTCGTGAAGATCATTTGCTCTATATAATATTCCATACATAATCCTTGTACTGTATACTTTACGGTTCAATAAAAAATTCATAATTTTCAATTCAAAACCAGTTTTCTATCAAAATTAGATAACCCTTTACTTTACCTTATCCTTTATGATTCAATAATAGACTCATAATTTTTTATTTAAAACATGTTACTATCAAAATTAGTTCTTGCGTGAATTTTGGGACATTTTTATATCATAATTTCATATTCTCATTATGAATAATTTCATTAAAACTTATGTCTTTGAAAAATGATTTTGTATGCGAGCATTAATTTCAGTAAATTTCTCTATAAAACGTTTTTCTTCTGAAATGTCAAAGTTTGAATTCTTGTGTATCCCGCCGTCATCACTGACCTTCCATAAGCCTCACTTAGGCTGCATCCCCATGGGTCCGTATATACGTACATACGTATTCGTATTTACGTACCAAAAATACAAGCCTGTCCCCATGAAGCATGCGTGTTATCCGTGTCCGTATTGAATTTGACATTTATCTGACGTTTAAATCTAACCTAGCTTATTATAATGAATTCAGAAAGTTGATTGTCAAGTTTTATTAGTACATCTCGTTAGCTAAATTCCACGGCATTATATCGATGACAAGGCTTGGTAGAAAAGATAAAAAGTTGTACCATTATTGGAGCAGTCAGAGCTTATGGAAAATATTACAAAAACACGTTCTTGTTGGGTTCGCCCAATATTTACCGAACAGAAACGTATATCTCAAGGTGCAAATGATAATTTGATGAAGGAAATGGAAGAAAATGATCCAGATAAACGCATAATTCTAATGCAGTTGTTGCGCTAGCACCGCCGATTCTTTTTACAGAGCATTCATATGCTGCGAAATCTGTAGATCCTGATTTCAGGCACCACCCACAACAACCGCATTCCAAAAAATGTTTTTGTTATTATTTTGTACACTGTATGCACAAAATCAACTTGGCATAAAATTCAAACAACGATAAAAGTATTGAATACGCATGCGTCAATTCGTCCGTATCCGTGAAAAGTTAAACTAAACCAACTTTCGTACGTAGTGTCCTTGAAACTCTCCGTATCGTGAATACTTTATTCTCATTGGTTCCACATGAATACGTATACGTATATACGGATGCATGGGGATGCAGCCTTACTCCAAAACAAGATTAGACTAGACAGAGATAGCTAGTATTTCCGGGTGATGTTTCATCTTAAATTAGACTCGAAGCTCAATTAGGACATTAAGGTGAAACATCACCCGGAAATACTAGCTATCTCTGTCTAGTCTAATCTTGTTTAGGAGTAAGTGAGGCTTATGAAAGGTCAGCGATTACGGCGGGATACACAAGAATTCAAATTTGACATTCCAGAAGAAAAATATTTTATAGAGAAATTTACTGAAATTAATGCTCGCATACAATAGTTATTTGTGTATCAAGGCCGTAAAGGTTATCTTTTTTGGTCGAATCTGTTGTTTGCGGCCGAAGCGTAGCTGAGGCTGCAATTCAGGTGAGACCAAAAAAGAACTGTAGGCCGAGGTGCACACAACGTTTTTTAGGCGATCATTATGAAATAATCCAAAATCACATCATTTTATCTATTTATTTCTAAGACATTGCAATTGTAAATCTTAGTTGTCGTTGAAATTGTTTTATTTTATTGTCTTCTATCAAGTTGACATTTAACAAAAAATGCGTATTTATTTTTTGAATTGCAAGAACTACAGAGGTTGACGGAAGAATATATGTACTACTTAAGCGAAAACTGTTTCTTAAAGAGTTCATCAAGCTGCCCATAAAGGTAAATATAAAGTGTTTATGAAATATTTTTTGACAGATCAGTCCCAAAAAGTAATATTTGACAGATCAGTCCCAAAAAGTAAAATTTGACAGATCAGTCCCAAAAAGTAAAACTTCACGGCCGCAAAAGGATCCATAAAAACATCTTTTTTGTCATGATCGCCTAAAAAATAATTTTTTAAAGACATAAGTTTTAATGAAATTATTCATAATGAGAATATGAAATTATGATATAAAAATGTCCCAAAATTCACGTAAGAACTAATTTTGATAGTAACATGTTTTAAATAAAAAAATTATGAGTTTATTATTGAATCATAAAGGATAAGGTAAAGTAAAGGGTTATCTAATTTTGATAGAAAACTGGTTTTAAATTGAAAATTATGAATTTTTTATTGAACCGTAAGGTATACAGTACAAGGATTATGAATGGAATATTATATAGAGAAAATGATCTCCTCGACTTTGTTGGCAAATACAGACTCCTGATTATCATGTCGCCTTAGCGAGCACCATTAAATGTTTTTGCCTGATGATCAGTTGTTTCTTCAAAGAAGAATGGCTCGATGCTACCTTCAGCCCGAAATGTGCAACTGTAACACCTATTACATTTTCATAGTTGTGTATTGCTACTTGCTTATGACTCTTATTCCATTCCATAGCACTAGCAGATAGATTTCGAATATATAGTATATTTTCTACTAGGAATCCGACAGGCAGTTTTCGCTTACAGACTAGACCAAAATTTGAGGCTGTTAGTCTGTGTTTTCTTTGAAGTATTTATCCTTGATGAATTTACTAAGAAATTAATACTTGTAATTTATTTGAAGGTGAATATCTCGGGCCTTATAGCAATGCAGATTCGGATCAAGTATTATTATTTGTAGAATGACAGATCCCAATAATAATTGATGGACATAAATAAAATATTTTGTGGCTTTCTTGAGAAATATGATATTGATAACTTGAAATTCTCATCTGTATACTTCCAGCTATAGTAGTATTTAGAAATCTAAAAGAGATCAGTTTTACAAAATTAGATTTGAAGATTAATTTTTAATGTATTTATCCAATGAACTTACTGTAGCAATGCAAATCAGATTTGTCAAAAATCCTGGAATCCAAACCATTTTCTTACTAGTGTGACAAGATCGGTAAAACAACACACACAGCCAGAAGCAGATATTCAAAATGGTTTTTGTTAGTAAAATCAGCCATAGGCTATTTATTCTCTAATGAATAAATACATGATAAAATTATTCTTTGACACTTGTCATGTAGTACAAAATTTGGATTCTAGATAGCGCCACAGAACAAATCTACTAGTAAAAACTCATATTCACACTACTAAGAGAAGTAGAAAAGAAATTGAAGAATATTTTCCTAAATTATTATTTTGAAATATACAGCCGCTGAAACTCTGGAAAATATTGTAAAAAATTGCTCATAGTTTTTAGATATAATAAATATATTTCTTCTTGTTCATTTGACGTTTCTTCATAACAAAATCCATGATTTGAGCAAAAAAAAAATAATTTTTCGAAAACTTGGACGACGACTCTCAAAAAAATATATTATCTCCAAGAAGTATTTGGCCATGGAATATAATTACTTTTGTCTTAATTAACCTTGCAGGGAATAAAAAAGTGTAAATGGACATCAGAGAAGTACCCAAAATGTCGAGAATTTTGAGCCCAAAATCCAGTGGCCGATGTCAAAAAAAAAAAAAATATTCAAATATATATAATTTTTGAATACAAGACTTTGATTTTCCTTCAATTTTCAATATAAATATTATACTTTCAGAAGTGCACAGAAAGGGTTATAAACGGAATATTAATTAATAAAAGTCAACAATTTTTGCACAGCACTCTGCAGAATAGTGTCATCTATAAGTTTACTAAATTTTGTCCTAAAAAACTGGATAATCTCTGAGAAATTAATATTCTCAGCACTAATTTTTTTTTTTCTCGAAATTCTCAAGTTCAATTTTGATGAAATTTTTTATATGATAACTGCAAGTATAGCGCCTAGTATACATATATATTTTTTCCAGATAAGTTGTTATCAAAGTCTCTGAGATATAGGATTTGCATGATTATTTTATACGTTAGCACTAATTTTATACGGATTTATTATAGACATAATGAAACTTTGACAAATTATCTAATTTTTAATATAAACGCCACTAAAAACTTTGTTAATTTATTATAAGAAAGTATTTATCAAACATATTGCTACAAGATTCTTCAATTCAAATTTCGCGCTAAAATAGTTCTTCCGGGTGATGTTTCACCTTAAATTTTAATTCAAGCACCAGAATAAATATATAATACCTATTTATGAGATATATTCTCATATTCTCTTGTTTTGACTAAAGTGTATTAATTTTTGAACAAAGATGTTCAAAATTACTAAATCTATCATAATACTAGGAAGAAAATTTGTACATTATCTGTCAAGTAAAGTAAAGTACGCTTTCGGCCCAGTCGATTGCTATGGAAACAGTAGGTCATCATTCTTATACTACAACATTCCTAAATATTGATTTTCAAGATTCTATGGCTAAAAGATCTAATTTGATGAACTTTCGGTTGAGTCGATTATTATGAGAATGGTAGGCAATTATTCGGATACTGTAGCAGATTGAAATACTAAATTTCAATACTCAACGGCTGATCGTTTCGAATTTTTCGTAAATTTCTAAAAGAATGTCAAACAAAGTGCACTTCCGGCTTACTCGATCTCATTGAAAATAGGATATGAGCTTTTAAATGCTATAATCGTCTTTAATTCTGAATTCTAATGTTCTTCGTTTTGTTCAATTGTTATGAAATTATACGGAAAATTCAAAAAATGTTTCAAGTAAAATGCACTTCTGGTACAGACGATTGCAATCATAAATAAATACAAAATTTCAATATTCTACGCCTGATTGTTTTGAATTTAAGGGCAACAGAAATTTCGAATATTGAATTTCGGTATCCTATTCTGGATTTATGCGGAATATTCAGAAAAAGTTTCAAGTAAAGTGCACTTCCGATACAGACGATTGCAAGCATAATGCGAGGTGCACATCAAGATCTTATATCAGCCTTAAATACAAAATTTCAGCATTATACGTTTGACGGGTTTTGAGATTTGCGAGTTACGAACATACATATATACCAACATCAAGCCGAAAATAGTCAAAATGGATTCAGGGATGCTCAAAACGTATATTTCCATCAAAATCTCGAAATGTGAGTTTTGTAGGTTTCACAATACTTCCAAGGAAGTAAATAGTATATTATGCTACAAGGACCGAACGACTGTCATTTTTGTCCAGGATAAATTTGGCTGCATTCGGTGAAGACGAGGGCAAAGCCCGAGGCAGAGGCGAGGGCGAAGACGAGAGCAAAGTCAAAGGCGTGACAATAATGACAGTCGTTCAGTGTCCGTGTTGCATACAATACATTTTCTGACAAGTGCACCGAAGTACCCCCTTTATTAAAATATTTAAATAAATTTAGATGTATTTAAACTATCTTATCAACTTGACAAACAGATTTTTGCAAATGCAATCACATTACAGTAAACTAATACAATGAAACATAACTTACATGATTTATTTTATTGATTGATATTTTTCACATTTTCTGTGCCATCCCGTTCACAGTAAATGCACATACTATAACGAACACATTCTATAATACAAATATTTTTCAAATATCAATTTGACATAATGAAATAAAAAAATCCAACGGCATCTATGATCCATGATTGATCTACAATCGAACAAAAGTGCTCATAATTTACACAAAATTGCAACATAATTCCGCTTATTTTCAATATTACCTGTTTTATTTGAATCATTATATAATATGATCGGTATTTTTGAGAGCAGGGATTATTTTATTCCAACAAAGATTCATGACTGATGCTAGGCAACCTGTATAAACATTTTCCACCCAAGAGATGGAAGTGTCGCTTCCGATCCGTGAGATAATCATTGCAGTTGGAAATTTCATACTTCCCAACCTCTAAAAAGTTAGGAATTGCCATATTACTATAATGATTGTGAATAAAGTATATTATTCATTCGGTTACCCGAAAAATTTGGGAAATTATCGATTCTTCTAATTTAAAATTTCACGTTTGATTCCAATATACACTTTTAATTTTCTTGTACTATTAGATTTTAGGAACTACTAACATTTTAGTTTTGTATTCAAACTGCCGCACATGACAGTTGAACGTGGTTGAACACCGAAGTTTCAGCTGACTGCGCGCGACTTTTCTGATCTTCATTAACTTTTAGTTTGGAATCTGCCGCTAGATGTCAGAAGCTGTCTCAAAATTTGTGTAATGCTGCAGCAATTTGACAGTTGATACCGCCACTGAGCTTTCGCCGCGGTTGTCAAAGAACGACAGGAAATTCTTGTTGTTAGACGCGAGCGGTAGATATAGAGATATCTTATATCTAAAATTAGAATCTTTCGTGAGTGGTGCTGAAACGAATTAGTGGACCACGTAGTGTAATTTCATCTTGTGTTGTGTAAATCATAATATGTAAGTGTTGGGATACACGATGGGGTTTTCCTCGTGCTTACAAGGGCGCGCAGCGCACGAGGCTCTTCTTCAGCGGCAGGATGCAGAGCTGCGACTCCTGGAGACAATGCGCCGTTGTTTACTAAATAAAGTGAAGTGTGACCGCGAGTATGCCATTGCTTTAAGTTCGGTAGCCACACAGGGTATGAAAATGGATCGTTGTGAAGAATTGTCAGGTAGTGTCGTTGCTACGGCATGGAGAAGTACCATGGAAGAAATTGAAAATGTGGGGAGGCTTATTCGTCAAAATGCAGATTCGATGGAGGGTCGTGCCGTGGATCGTCTAGCCGCAATGTGCATCGAAAAACGAAAAGCTAGGAAACAGTACCAAGAGGAACATAACAGGATATCGCAACAGTTCACGCATGTGAGTTATTTATAAATATCTTGCGGATTTCTGTCGTTATTTTATGGCGCCCACATTTCTTTATTTGATGGCTCGGGGTCAATTTCTTGACCGCACACGTTATTTGACTAATTGGTTTTAATTAGTTTTAATTGTTGAAAACAAGTGAACATCTTGGAATAATCTCTTAGCTGGTGTATCGTTGTTAAGTTTTCCTTTTATTTATTTGACACACTCAACAGAACAGGACAAAAGTCCCAATTACAGAATGGCAACAGGAAAAAAAATTAATTGCGAGTAACAAAATATTATCATAAAGGAAAAAATTGTATTACAAATAACATAAAACTACCGAAATTGCCTAAAAAATATTGAAAATACAGTTAATTGAAATGAGCAGTTTGTTTTTAAATATTTGCAATGAATCACTGAATTTTTCAATATCCCGGAAAGATGAAGCAATAGTATTGAAAATTGGAAAGATTCGCCTGAATGGGTTTTGTAATTCATAATTTGATGTTGCAATTGATAAATTCAAAATTGATTTTTGCCTTGAATTAGGGTTTCTGGTAATATTTATATTTATCTTTGCCACTAAGCTCATGTCATTGATTACATTATTAAGTATTTTGAAAAGAAATATATAGGAATTATAAATACAACGGTTTTCAAGCGATATCATCTTGAATTCATTTAGAGTAAGTTGGTAATGAAAAGCTAGAATAGTGTCAGAAGCGTGATAATATTTGAAGTAGCTGTATCGCAAAAAAATTCTCTGAATAACTTCGATTGCTTTTATTGAATTTTCATAGAGTGAGTTCCAGAATAGAAAACAATATTCCAACTTAGCACCAAAAAACAACACTACAAAGATTTAAGAATAGTTAGATTGTTGTCCTTATTTAAATATCATCAAGTGGAAGCCTTATATCTGTCATCTATGAAATTTCACATTGATTTACTGTGGGAAAATGAGATTAAATCATGATACTAGATTCACAGAAAAAAGTATATGTTGAAATGTTCGTTTCAGTTCGAGGCTCAAGACATTTTTTATCCGAATGCAAAATTTAATCTCTCCAAGTTATGGAAATTATTACGTTTATATCGGTTTACATCATAGAGTTAGGAATACTTATGGTCAGTTGCACCGCCGTTACTTAACTTTAAGGGAAGAATAATATCTATGGTTACCATTGTATAGACAATTGTTCCCATAGTAATTATTCCGTACTTAAAGTTAAGTGATAGCGGTGCAACTGGGTATTAGTCAAGTATATTTTTAGCTAGATTTTTGTTATAAGAGTGTAAATCAAGCATTATGACGTGAGGCTTAAGTACTTTAAGATGAGCTTCGTCGAATCACGAAAATTTGTATCTACATGTCATGATGGTCATAATACTTCTTCTATACAAATATTTTGCATGCAAGATTTTTTTTGCGGCCTTCAACTGCCATATTCGACAATTATTAAGCACATTTAGACTTGATAAATAACCTAACGAATGGATCGATGACAGGTGCTTTTTTATATCAACATGAATTCACATAAAAATTAAACTTAGTGTACGAAACTCAACTGCCACGTTCTTTCATGGTGGTGGACTTGCGAAAAACGCCTTGTTTGCGCATCGTTCGCAATGACTAATCCATCAAGTTTAGAGTTTAGAGCTTGCCGTAGAAAAAAATGTGTCTTCTCTCTTATACAGTTTTGCACACGCATAAAAAACTAAATTGAGTGCATATGTTAATCTACCAAGTCCACTTTAAGTGTCTGCCACACCCGTAGCAGGTAAAAGGCCTGATTGATATTTATTTATTTTATTTATTTAAGTGGATTTATTTAATACAGTATTTAATTGTTTATATTCATTGCTAGTATTTTGGTTGCAAAGCTCAGTTGGTAAGATAATTGTTTAATTTAAATATTTTCACCAAATGAGTTTTTTTCCTAGTTTTTCCTCTATTATATTATGAATTGCTATTACCTTTTTTATTATGTAAAATTTTGGTTTGTTTATATATTTGATAGTGATGAACAATATTAAGACACCACTTATCTTCAATTTTATTGCAATTATAAAGAAACTGTAAGAGATTGCCGTTGAAATTGTTTTCTTTTTTGTTGTCCATCAAGTTTACATGTGGAAAAAATGCGTATTTATTCCTAGATTCAAAGAACTAGAGAGATTGACGAAAGTATATAATATACATGTCGACAGAAACTATTCCTTATAGAGTTCATTAAACTTCTCATATAGATGGTAAACAGTAGTGTTAATACTGCTCATGATGTAGTTTTTGACAGATCAGTCTCAAAAATAGAAATTGGACAGATGTGTAAAAAAAATGACACTTTACGGCTGCAAAAGTAAATGGGGGTGGCCATAGCATCATCTTTTTATGTGATCATGACAAATTTATATTCTTCTGTCACTCTCTATAGTTCTTGCACATCGAGAAATGAATATGCATTCTTTACAAATGTCAACTTAATAGAAGACAATAAAATGTAATAATTTCAACGGCAACCAAAATTTATAATTGTTGTTTTTTAGAAATTAATAGATAGATCAGTATTCTGTGTGTTAAAAGTGCGCTATTTCAACAAAAATTTTAATAAAAGGAGATAGCGCTATATGATGAAACATGAGATGCTAAACGAAAGTGCATAATTTTTTAGTAGTGCGATTTTAGGAGGTGAGAATATGGACCATAGAATTTTGTGATTTTGGATTCTATGCATGATGATCGCCTAGATCCTAGAAATCATCGTGTGCATCTCAGCCTGAAGTTCTTTTTGTCACCTGAATTGCAGCCTCAGCTAGTCAGCTAACGCTTCGGCAACAAAAAGCAGATTCGACAAAAAAAGATTACATTTACGGTTTTGATACAAAAATTACTATTTTTGCTATGATTATTTGAAAATTACTATTATATTATTTTTTTGTATAGCTGTTTATAAAAATTAATTGTTTTTCATATACTCTCATGAATACTTCAAGACGATTCAAAATCCTGGAAAACTCGACGGACAGCCATGAATCAGTATTGACATCAACAAAACAAATAATGAATTAGAAATTAATTTATTTTGCACACCTGGTTGGATAAAATGGTATTCTAAGGTGACCCATTACCTATACACATCTAAAATCATTGACTGAGATAAACATATACATCGCATATACATAAATAATATTCACTAAGGTTTGCCCATTGAATGTATATTATAGAAACAAAAGATATAGAACGCAGTTATTCTTCAATTTTTCGCACAAACTCGAAACTATTGGCCGAAGAATGATAAAATTCAGTAATTGAGACTGCTATAGCGTTTTAATGAATTTTACTATCTAAATGATCACCTCAAATTTTTGTTGCAATCGATTTTGTCTTATTTAAATGTCAGTGTTAACTGTCAATTATACAGTCAAACGGTGTGCAAGTAAGTCATATAGGTCCACATAAGATTTTTTAATTTCGTGACTTGAACAGGACTATTTTTCTAACATCACATTATAATTCTGTGTCTATTTTTATTTGATCGAAGGTTCAGTCTAACAGTATAAGCTGTGATGTAATGTCTATCTATTATAGAAATCAACAAGAAATGTAAAGTACCGTTATAAGGATAAAGTATCTTAGTATTTGCAACTTTCACATGAAAATATTCACTATATTTTCTGCATGATTCATTCATATATTATTACAATCTAAGTTTCATAAGATTATGTTATCGAAGATGCGAATAATGCGAGTGATGTTTCTTGTAATCATTTTTTATAAATAGATGCTTTTAATGTTCTTGCAGTTATTTAAATCTAAGTTCATTATTAGAAGTGTATGTTTCTGTATTTGCAGAGAAAAACCTAAAAGAAATATTAGTAAGAAAAATAGTAGTTTTTGCCTTGAGAACACATTTTTAACATAAATATTTATCTGTACAGGTAGTAGTAAAAACAGTAATTTTTATTATAAAATTAAGATATGATGCGCAACGGCAAAGATGGAATAGGTACAAATCGAGTAAAGAAAATATGCGAGTTGTATTTGTAACTTTTTGCATATTGATATATAGGAACCTCGGAATTCGACCAAAGAGGGGCAGATCATAGAGTGGAAACAAGTTCATTGGATCGTAAAAAAATAATATAGTCAAGGAATAATCTGACCTTGAAAAATATCATGTCGCTGATTTTTTGACATCTTGTTTCTGGTGAACAAATTAGTCAAAATCCAAATGACGTATTTCTCTTTCATCACATAAAATGTAGAAGACAAAATATTCTGCAGTGTTACTTCCTTGACCCATATAATAAGGCAAGTATTGTAATCGTGATTTTTTGACCTTACTGAACCAAAAAACATAATTTAAAAAAAATAGGTCTTTCTGGATCTGGAAACTAGATAACCTGAGAACGCGTACGAATTTTCGACTGAAATTTCATATTAAAGTTTTTTATCAAAAAGCTAGGCTCAAGTTCGTAGATAAGGGTTTTTAAACCAGAGGTACCAAAACTTTATTGATGGAACTTTTTAGTCTTTTGCGTTTATTTTATATATCCTCAAGTAATTTGGCACAACATTCACCTGAACCATTTTTCAAAATTATCAGCGGTTCATTTGTTATTATTAAAATCTGAATTATTATTAATCTCGTTGTATTATTCATGAATGCTAATGTTCGTCAACTGTTTTTTTAAAAATAAATAATTTGGCTCTATCGTTTTTGGTATATCAAAGCTCTTACGGGAATAATTTTAGTAGAAGTTTCAAAGAGGATATTTGAACGATTGTCAATTGTTTCTTTTACATATTATTTAAATGATGTCTAGTTTGGTATTAATTTGAAGCTTTTGGAAAGATAAGCTTAGTAGATATCAAGATTAAATAAGTAAAATCCACGTTATCATCTTTAAATTACGTTTCCGGCGATCAAATGTCGAAACTGTGTGTTCCAATGAATTGAAGACCCCGAAAATCTAGAATAGACCTTTTTATTTTCATACGTAAGGACTAAAATTTAATCGCCATCTGCCATTTTAACAATGATAGCTGTTATTTTGAAATATGCAATTAATTGATGCGACACTCTAAATTCTTGAAATAGCGATGAAACTTGCCATATAATTTATTTGTCAAAATTCCGATTCTCTGAAGTTGATAGGTATTTAAAAATCTAGATGGTGCTAAAGATATCAAATATTGAATTCTTCCGACCTTAAAAAAAAAGAAGAAAAACCTAGAGAAAAACGAAAAAATTTAAAAATTTTCCGCAACTTGTCAAAAAAATTATTAATTTACCAGAAATTAGAAGACCTCTTTGTTGAAATATAAAATACTAAATTAAGAGAAGGCGCAACAGTTTAGGCGTTTTCGTTTATTGTATCCGAGCAATCAATAAGATCCAATCTCTGACGTCACATATGTAAGATCCATCCGGTTGATGTAGATTTTATGAACGATCCCCACAGATACTGTTTTAACGTTTGTATTTAAGGTTATATTTTTGTTTTTTATCTTTATTACAGTTTTAAATCATCTTTTACGAGTTGATTCTTCAAGTGAAGAGGATATATAAAAGATAGTAAGAAAATACAGAGTTTGTATAGAGAATCATACTACTGTTATATAGTATAGTTAGAATTATTTGGCGATAAGTACCTCTGCGGGTACTCCGCAAGAGGATTAAAGAAATAGAAATAGTATTCATAATATATTTTCATAAAATGATGCAAATAATAATAAAAAGAGAAGAAATTTTGCAGGAAACCAAATATTTTACTACAATATGAAACTAACATTTTTAAAAATAAATATGTTTTATTGGGTATAAGTTCTGTAAATTTATTAGAAACACAACGTTTCAACAGCAAAGTGCTGCCTTTTTCAAGTGAAAATAAATATAAATATTTATATTTATTTTCACTTGAAAAAGGCAGCACTTTGCTGTTGAAACGTTGTGTTTCTAATAAATTTACAGAACTTATACCCAATAAAACATATTTATTTATAAAATGAGTTCTGAAAAGTTTTTTCCTTCATTAACATTTTTAAATTGATTTAAAAACACAAAAAGTAAGGAAAGTTCACAATTCTCACCTTTTGTACAAACATATACAAAACATGTACAACCTACAAACAGAAACACCAATAGAAAACAATTACATAAAATTAACACCAATCAGAGCTTTTTGTATATAATTGTATGTATTTTATTGTTTTTCCTAACACTTTCTTTTAATTGTCTCCGAATCAACTCAATTAGATTGAGTACACAGTAATACGGTGGTAATCTTAATACTGTATGCCCCAATTTTTTTGGCCATAACGTCGCATTATGTAAGTTTTTTCTTCAAGTTTTGTTTGCGCTACTTCCAATAATTCATTTTTAGTATATAGGTTTCCTCGAAAAATATATCATAGTGGTTCGATGGTGGTATAGAAATTCCTTGGAGATTCCTGAATTTTTGCTTTAGTGCTAGATTTAGTTGGTGTTTTTATTAATTGTCTGGAATGATAACACTGCTATCTGGAATATTTGGTAACAATGTATCGCAAAACCACTTTTTAAAAATTTCAGATGACATTATCATTTTAATAGGATCGGTCGGTAAAAATGGTCGGAGTTAATTTACGAATGGATTGGACACATCTGATTTGATTAACGAACACTTACGACTACATCAGATTAGTTCGATTTAATAGACGAAAACTTCTTATAATGTTGGATGGGATACGATGGGCTCATTCGATTTGGAAACTCTTGAAAATTACATATTGCACATAAAAGCTGTTAATTGCTGATATAAATATGAAAATTATAATGTTTTGTTAAGTATTTAACTGCAAATATTGAAATGAAAATATTCATTTGAACAAGCGCCATTCATGACGTACAAACTATCACTAAAGTTGTCCAGTTGTACCACAGAGTTATACAGTAGACAACACATTTTCTGCTAGGAATCAGTTGAAATGTTTAGTTGGGGAGCGCCACTGTAAATTATTCGACATGCTTTACATTTTATCTCAGCGTACACGTACATCTAACATTACTGTCTAGTCACAGAATATCCTACCTGGAGACCTATTCTAATTGTAGCGACACTTATGCCTTGATAAACATGATGTCATAATGACGTCATGTGACCTTGCTAAGATTATCAACATTTAGTTATTTAAAATTTATAGGTTGGCACAAAATAAATAAGTTGGTAGTATAAGGACGCGTCTTTTATGAATTTCGTTTTCCCGTTACTTAGAAAATTTGCCATTTTCTCATTGTGTTTTGACGATAGTAGTTCTTGTGTGTTGTTTTTGTGTTCTTTTGATAAATCTGTCTTTTTCAAGACAATTTCTTCTTTTTTTGTGTGTGTTTCTCTGTTTTATTCAATTTTAGTTAATCTTTTTCATTATTATCGTTGAATTTTTGTTGTTGTTGTTGTTATTGTTCTAACTTTAGTTTTTAATTTTGATATCGTCAAGATATGAGCGGGAAAAGAGAAAGAGAGGAAAGAGTTTCCAGTGAGCAGAAGTTTTTATTGCTTGCTTTCATGGAAGAGCATGAAGCCCACAAACTGTTTCCAACACTCCGCTGGTAACTTCCATTGGAGAAAAAATGAATTGCTGATAAAATCTGAAAACCAAGAAAAAATCATGTTTGTTCTTATATTCTATCTAATATATGAGAGTATTATTACCCGTAGATGCGCTGGTACACGATTGCGGTATCTACTAACATTTAAATGTTCATTTAAGCTGTTAACAATGTATAAACAGCATTCCTTGCTGAGCCGAAAATTCGCTCGAAATTCCGCATTCGCAATCCTGAAAGGATCTTGTGCATCCCTATTAATCGACGCGCAATTCTGTTCTCTGCTCTTCTCTCTTCTAATTCAATAGCCTCAACAAGCAATAATTGAGGCACACGAAACGCCATATCAATCAAAACTTATTAAAATAAACTCAAAGCAATCGTAAAGTATACAAGATAACCTCAATTTCACGCTGAATGTCAAAGTTATCAAGTCGCTTTCTCGGTAGCGACACTAGCAGAGGTGTCGCTAAGCTTATCAACGCATATACTTCACGGATGACGTATCGCACTAGCTTCTTTTCCCATCCGCTAGGTGCGCTAGTGAGTTATCAAGACCTTTTTAAGTTATCAACTTGACAAGTTGAATTAGAATAGGTACCCAGAAGCGACAGTCAGACAAAGAAGCGCAGTTAAGGAGAGAGATAGGTAGGTGAAGCCAATTTAAATACTCTATCGGCTATCGGCTACTGTCGGAAGATTTCGTGAATGTCCACCGAAGACATGTGCTAGATGCCTGCGTAGACGCAGGCGCATGTTGTTTACTTTAATTCTGTACTAGATGACTGGAATATTTTTATTCACTTTAAACATATAATTTGGAAAAATCTATATTTGACAATCTGAAAACAAGTCATGGAACTATTTATAACTATGTCAATTATTTAGAAAATAGTTTTTATCAAAATATCAAAAAATTAGTATAATAATAACATAATAACAATATAACATAACATATGTTATGTACATATTTAACAAAATTGATTACCTACATTAAGAATGTAATTTCATCTTTATTTGTTTGTCAAAAAATCAAGTAATTGTATCCATGAATACCTTTCTTAATTTGCAGAACTTCAAGAAATTAAGATTTTTATTTTTCACATAAATAACCATGAGGTTAGATACATCGCACTTCTTCCAAATAATGATAACCGAGATTGAAATTTCTCATTTTGACATATTTAAATTACGAAAATGTCAAAAAATCTAATTTTGAAAGTTTTATTCGGATATGTTTTGCTATTTATCAATTTTTGTTTATTTATATCCTCATCACTCGAAATGTACACCTTTTTTTCTTAAGTATGTTTAAAAAACGAATTTTTATATTAAAATAACATTTGAACCATTTGAACGTTACATATGCGAAATTTTACTTAATTATCATTTCAAATTTCCCTCGCAAACCGGTAGCCAATTTAAAGGTCCATGACGTCCAAGGTCACCAGGCCTGAAACCAGAACATCAAAGATGCCGCGCCTTAGTGGCGCTTCTGGTAGGATATTGTGGTCTAGTGACAGTGACGTTATCAGGACTTTATAAATTATTCTTGACTTTATTGAACACTTTTAGGAAAAAAATTAAAGTTACGGAATTTATATTCCTAGATCCTGAATAACATATGTAAGAACTGAAAGACATCCGAACGAGCTCAATGACTAGAAAAGAATCGAGCTGTCAAAGTGCGCTGAGTACGAGTTTTGCTTTGCAAATGGGCATTTCGTTATCACTGGCCTAATATGACATAGGCGTGTGTGTGTGATTTCATAGAATATCACAAACAAAATACTACCGTTGTAATCAAATTTTACCGTTAATTTGCAGTTCAATATACTTTGGAGAATATTTTGAAACTATTCTAATTTGCAGTTGAAGTGATTATAGTGAGAAACTCTTGTTTTACTAGATTCTTATGCTACTGGTAGATGTTTGTACATTATACACTCGAGAGAGGCATGAAATCTTCGCGCATCTTTTGGTGACTCTAGTGAATTCTTCTTCCGTGAGTCGTATTCTACCTACAGCGTCGTCTAACTTTGCAAGTGTCAACTTGAATCCTGATATACTTTTGTTTGTCCTGGAAGTTATTTCAGATATTTTTTGAGATAAAACGATTAAAAAAAAAAAAATTTCAAGATGGTGGAGAACGTTCGAAAGGAGATGAGCTCATTTAAATTTTCACTACTTCGACACAAGACATCAAAAAATCGGCGACAATAGTAGATTGTTTAATAAGTAAAAAAAAAGGTAGTTTTCTTGTTTTCACTTATGACTGTATAAGATTAATGTACGAGCGTAGCGAGTGCATTAATTATACACGAACTTGAAAATCTACTTTTCTTAACATGTTGAACATGCTTTTTTTTTGTGTACTTAAGAATAAGTATACAAACATAGCATGAAAATTCAAAATTTGACATTACATAAATGTTTTTATCAAAGAAGCTATGTCACATTTGTTTTTTTAATTTTTATTGTTCACATGGTCATGGTAACAAAACATCATAACGACGAGTAAATAAACAATTTTAGAAATGGATCAAGAAGAGTTCCCTGATATTTTAAAAGCTGTGTCAGAAGCAACCTCAAATTTACTCCCGACAAAATCAAAAGAAAAATACGAAAAATGTTACGAATTATTTTGCCAGTGGAGAATAATAAAGAAAGTTTAGGGAATAAATGAAGATATTTTAATAGCTCACTTTTTTGAGAAGGTTAGTTTTATAGTCTAACTTGTTAATATTTTTATAATTTTCATATTTTTATAGGCTAATGCCCAGTTGCATGAACGTTCATTAGCTAAACAGTTCTTCAAAAATGAACAATATCAAATCGAATATATTCGTCAAATCAGTTGCTTAGCATTGCTGTCAAAAATTTGATTTGATATTGTTCATTTTTAGAGAACTGTTTAGCTAGTGAACGTTCATGCAACTGGGCATAAGACTTTTAAATCCTCAACATTGTGGTCAGTGTATTCTATGTTGAAAAGCACGTTGCAAATTAATTAAAATGTGGACATTTCTGTATATAGAAAGTTGATTGCATATATAAAACGTCAAAATGAAGGGTATATGGCAAAGGAATCTAAAGTTTTGACGATGATCTAATGTTTTTGTCGAAAGCTCCTGATGATTTATTTCTGTTCATGGAAGTTGTATTAATTTTTGCTGTTCATGGTGCAAGTCGAGGTGATGAACTACGTATGTTACAAGTTGACAACATTGAACATAACGGATCTGTTTTGGTTGTCACATTGCATGATACAAAAACGAAGAAAAAACGTGTCTTTACAATCTTATCAGATGTGGGAGGTGTCAATGGAATTGCATTATATCGAACGTATTTGAGTTTACGTCCAAAAAGTATTGGTCATCGTAGGTTCTTCGTATGTTACCGAAAAGGCAAATGTACTGTGCAGCCAGTAAGAATTAATACTTTCTACAGTATACCAAGAAAAATTGCAGAGTATTTACAATTTCCAAATGCCAGTAGTTACACCGGACATTGTTTCCGAAGGACTTCTGCGACATTACTTGCAGAGAGTGGGGCTGACATCCAAAAGTTGAAAAGGCATGGAGGATGGCGTTCGAGCATCGTTGCCGAGGCATACGTTGAGGAGAGTATCGAGAATAAAATAAATACGACAAGAAGAATTTTCAATGGCCAGCATAACGTTAGTAAGCAACCTTCATCTATTGGAACTTCTTGTGCCTCATCAACAGTAGCATCAAGCGAACGAGCCAGCACTTCTTTGTCAGTTTCGGATTTCCAGTCGATGGCATCTTCTTCTGGCACAACATTTAATAATTCACACAATTGTACATTTGTAATTAATATTAATAAGTGTAATGATAATGAATAAATTTGTTTGTATTGTTTGTTGCTATGAAGAAAAGTGTTTCTATGCAGAAAAGTGTTGTTAAGTGGAAAAGTGTTACTAACGAGAAAAGTAGCACTTTTCTCTATTATTTTCTATCCAGAAAAGACGCTGTTTTCTATCGAGTACACGAAAAAATATTATTATTTCTCATTTTTTCGGTCAGCCCTATAATAAATATAATTGCGACTCTTTGATTCACGTTGCCAGAAAGCCCTTATTTTTCTCTTGAAATAATATAAATTATTTTCGATTTTTAGACAGGGCTGTGACTTTGGTTTGAATAAAATGATTTTCATCAATTATATTATAAATTGTTGCTTCCGTATTATTTTAGAGAAATAGTTGTCTATGATCAAGGACGAAAAGATATCTGTTATGGCTAAGTCTGAGTTTGTATCTACATATATTATTTCATGTCTATAATATTAATTTTTCTTTTATTTTACTATAATGTTAAGAAAAGTAGGCCTTCAGGAATCCATTGAGATGTTGATATTATTTATTTCATATTGAATGTGTCGAGTAGCAAGTACTCATCATTAGCTACATAAAAATGTTTGTAAATATAACAAGGAAATATAATTTTTTTTCCAACTTCTTACCAGGTGTACAAAGTAAAATATTGTTTAATTACTTAAATCAAAATTACATGAATATTACAAATTCACAAAAATTGTAATAGAAGAAATTTAGGAAATGAACTGTGTCAAATCCCCCAAGAACGAAGACATGTTCATGGATCGCGAACTGACGACGAAAAGCAGTAAATCAGCACACAACATCATCCAAAACTAAGAAAACATTCTCTAGCGTTTAGGTGGCAGTTTGAAATTTCCCAAAAACTTGTTGGAAAATTTTATCTTGTTTTTAAAATTAGTCTGCGAGTTTATTGTTTTGTTATCAAATAAATTGATATATAAAGTTTCATATAATAATCTGTGTTGTTTTTTAGATATATTGTCAACGATCTTAACTTATTTTACTACATAATTTTGTAATGTACCTACAACACAGCGGTGTAAATGCAAGTATTGAGCAATAACTAGGTCAAGCAATTACAGACAAATATTAACAAAACAATCGCTTATCGAAGTATGAGGATGTAAACAATGGAATACAACAAAAGAGAAAGCAAAAATAATATATTAAGTATAGTATTGTCTATTTGTTTGTAGCTATAGAACTACAAAATATGTTTTATGAAGAATTAACGCGTGAAATAACAGATTCCTATGGTAACATTTCTTTTTTGAGATAGAAAGTAACTATGTAAAACAGTAATAAATCAAAAGAATGATATCAAATTTCACGAAATATGGGGAGCAAGTCAAAAATAGAACTTATGAGAGTGCGGTTGTGAAGCTAACGATCGTGGAGGATCTTTGAGAATTTCGAGAGTACAATTCCTCAGGTACTCTCAAATGAAATTCGATGACCCTAAATAAGTTATTATCAAGTTGATAGGTTCGGAAAAACTATGTTGGAACAGGTGACATTCCACACGTCGTGTAAGAATAATATTCTGTAACCGTGTAGAATCATTTCGACGTATCAGAAGCTGTTATTTTGGTAATTATAGTTACGTCTCAACAATCCAGATATTCTTTTCTGGTTTTACGTCTGACGTTTCATAATTTTGAAAATTTCTTTTGGAATATTGGTGAGTTTCCAAAACCTTGTTAAAGAAAGTATAGTCTACAACATGTATTGGAACGAAGTATTCCAAACTCGTGATCCGTAATCCTCGTCTTTGACTCAGATTAAAAACCTTTCGCTCATGTGAAATTAGGGCTATTCCAATACTTGTTATAGAACATACTGTTCCGACAGATGACATCTTTTTCAAAATCATTTAAAATTCGCAAACTACCGGCATCATTTCTTTGTTTTTTTAAACGTACACTTTCACTAATTATCATTCTAACTGTAGTACAAGGCACTTGAGTCATTTCTGCAGTTTTTGATATTGGCGCATTTTCGCTATCGTGACTTTACAAAAAATTAAACACATTTAAAACTATTTCTTTTGCATCGTCTGATAAATGTTTGCGTTTTTGATTCGCGATTGTGGTGTTTTCTTCGAAATTTTCGTTCTCAGGTTGTAACATTTTCAATGTTCACTGCGACAATACTGTTGAACTAATGAATTCTAGATCTAGAACAACTAAAATGGTGATTATGAAATTTTCCTAATTAATAGTCTTCTATGAAACAACTTTAATAAAAATATACCGTTAAAATGACCAAAATCTAATCCCAAGAAAGAAAATGCAAAAATTAATTTAATCCGCTCCTGAACAAAAGTAGACTTAATACCTACTGAATTAGGCTAGCCCTAAACATTAGCGAGTCAAGTCAATCGCCAAATATTTCTAACTGTATTATACATGTATTTTTATTAAAATTGGTTATTTCTCATATTATCCTACCTCTAACTTACCTTGTAAATGTATCTTTCGAATCAGGTATATTTTCAGATAAATTGAAAAATGGCAAGGTGGTTCCACTACACAAAGGGGGCGACAAAGAGAATTTGAATAATTATCGTCCAAAAACGAATACATTTTCTTTTTTCAAGATATATGAGTATTGCTTTTTAGATAAACTGCAGTCATTTCTTGATAAAACTAATGCTATAAAAAATAATCAATTTGGTTTCAGGCTTAATCTCTCAACAACTAATGCTATCAATAATTTTTGCAAAAGAATCACAGTACATCTAGAGCCACTCACCAATGACCTCAACTTCCCAATTATACTATCACTGATATCACTTGCTGTTACTGCCACTCCGAAGCTCAGAATAAAATGAATATCAATATCAATTAATTACGCCTTCTATCCGATACGGGTGTGATAGACATTTATAGCGCACTTCGTGGATTTTCACTGAATTATAGTATACTCTGTGGCGTACTCTCCATAAAAACTAAGAGTATCCGTATCTTGGTAACGGCTGAGGAAATATCAATCAACCTACCAAATGCACAAAACAAAAGTTAAGTAATTAGAAATTGACTATCATTTATGGTTTGACACCTCCAGTCTCCGGTTTCCCTTTATTGAATTATTTTTCTCACTATAAAACTTTTTACCAGATTCTGAATCCCTGTTTGTCAGATCATTCTTTTCAACTATGGAGTATCGATTTGATAGATTTAAATATTACTCTGAAACGTTATACATAAACCATCAGAATTTACAGTAGTATAGTATTAATAAAAATTATTTTTGCCATTTTTTGAGGACTACTATTTTCAATAGTGATGATGATGATATTAAAAAAAAAACTGACGTGGACATCACGTGACTTACTTGTACATCATTGGATATATATAATCAAACACAACATCTCATCATTCCACGGCTATAGTCGGTTGCTATGGAAACAGTATGTCGTCATTCTTAAGCTACAACATTCCTAAATACTGATTTCCAGGATTCTACGGCTAACAATTCTTTATTTATGCGCAAAATTCCAAGATCGTCAAGTATAGTGCACTTTCAACTAAGTCGATCTCAATGAAAATAGGATACGAGCATCTGGACAGTATAGTCCAAGAACCCGCTCGGGAATACTACCTTGAATCGCTAGACGATTCCTACGTATTCTAAACGATTCGTCGTGAAAACATTACCCTTAAAAGACAACGGTGCCATTTTTAATTCTGCCAGAAGCAATTATTATTAATTATTCATTATGTGAATTTAACGCACAGACTACCTTTTTGTGTCAGACACTTGGAAATTATACTGGAACATGTATTTTTATGTGTAAAACAAGAAAAACTCACGGTGCCGAGTCTCATTCTGCCACAACTCCCGGCACCGTGGCTTCAAAGTGGTTGGAAATATCGATGAAGTACCTTTTTCTGTTAGACGAAAAAGTCCTATATGAAAATTGTAGCCAGAGACCTAACAAATTCAGAGAGTTTGTTATATAGAGTGCACTTCCGGTTCAGTCGATTAGTACAATAATAAGAGATAACCATTCAAATGCTACAGCAATTTTAAATACTGAATTTCAGTATCCCACGGCTAATCTTTCTGGATTAATACGGAAAATTAAAAAAGATTTTCAAGTGAAGTGCAGTTTCGGTACAGACGATTGCAACCACATTGCGAGGAGCACAACTAGATCCTAAGCCAGTCTAAAATACAAAAGTTCAACATTATACGAATATTTTCATCAGGATCTCTGAATGTGAATTTTGTCGGTTTCACAATACTTACTTGTACTTTGTACAAGTAAGTATGAAGCTCACTTAATTCAATTCTTTTATTGGTATGCGTTGATGATTGATTGATTCCATTTCATTACATTTGTTCCCTGATTGCTTTTATCAGTTTACCGGAATTGAAACGGTATGCATTTAATATAAAAACTTAGTTACTCTAGATTTAATCATTCTTAGATGATAGGATGGAGGTATATCAAATATTATTCCATACTACACCTTACACTCTCTCTTTTAAGGTACTGTTGCATCAAAAATAAATGTGTGCAAATTTTATTCAGACTGAAAATAGCCTGCGCGAGCAACTGATTTGATCCACGGTGCCGAGGACTTCTGGTAAGATGAGAGTCGGCACCGCTGGTTCTTTGAATTTGTTAGGTCTCTGGCTACAATTTTCATATAGGACTTTTTCGTCTAACAGAAAAAGGTACTTCATCGATATTTCCAACCACTTTGAAGCCACGGTGCCGGGAGTTGTGGCAGAATGAGACTCGGCACCGTGAGTTTTTCTTGTTTTACACATAAAAATACATGTTCCAGTATAATTTCCAAGTGTCTGACACAAAAAGGTAGTCTGTGCGTTAAATTCACATAATGAAAAATTAATAATAATTGCTTCTGGCAGAATTAAAAATGGCACCGTTGTCTTTTAAAGGTAATGTTTTCACGACGAATCGTTTAGAATACGTAGGAATCGTCTAGCGATTCAAGGTAGTATTCCCGAGCGGGTTCTTGGACTAGTACTATCATCTTGAATACTGTATTCTAATATTCTACGTTCAACCGTTAAACTGCACTCCCGGTTTAGCCGATCTCAATCATAATGCAAGGTATACAACTAGATGCTATAAAACTGCTTAATACGAAATCTCAATATTCTGCGACTGATGATTTTTAATTTATGAGAAAAATTCGAAAAGTCTCTAATATGAAGTGCACATCAGGCTTATTCGATTAGGACGAAAATAGGAGATGATCATTTGGATGCTACAGCAATTTCAAATACTGAATTCTAGTATCCTACGGCTAATCATTCCAGATTTATGCGGAGAATTCAAAAAAAGTATCAGGTAAAATGCACTTCCTTTTCTGACGATTGCAACTATAATGCGAGGTGCACATCAAGATCCTAGATCCTATACCAGTCTTTTATACAAAATTTCAGCATTATACGTTTGACGAATTCGGAGATTTGCGAGTTACGCACATACACACATACATGCGTACATTCGTATCGACATCAAGCCAAAAATAGTCAAAATGGATTCAGAGATGCTCAAAACGGATATATCCATCAAAATCTTGATATGTGAATTCTGTCGGTTTCACAATATTTTCTTGTACTTTTAGACCGTCAGATAATCGTAGATTTCAGTGCCTCATTTTGTTTTTCATGTCTTCAAGAGGTTTGATAAGTATGTATATTTGGAGTTCAATAATGCTGAAATTTAAGCTGGACCGTGTGACCAACATAATGAAAATTAAGTTTAAATTTGTATGAGAAAGCATGCTCTGGTCCAATTTTGTCGCTTTTGTCATGCTTACGAAATGAAATTTAGGGAAAAATGTTTTGAAATGTAAAATCTACCTAATCATTTCAATTAAACTGATTGTTTTATACCGCAAATTCTGAATTTCTGTTATACTCATAAACTGCACTTTCGGCTTGGCCGATTGATACAAAAATAGTAGATAACTTTTTGATGCTACAACAAGTTCAAACACTAAATTTCAATATGCTATGGCTGATCATTCTAGATTTATGCAAAAAATTAAAAAAATGTTTCAAGTAAAGTGCACCTCTGGTTTGGCCGACTCATACGAAAATAGAAAATAACTATTCTGATACAACATCAACTTCAAATATTGACTTTCAACATCCTACAGTTGATCATTTTGGATTTATTAGAAAAATTCGAAAAACGTTTCAAGTAAAGTGCACTTCCGGTACAAACGATTGGAACCATAATGCGAAGCGCACAACTAGACCCTATACCAGTCTTGAATACAAAATTTCAACATTATACGTTCAACCAGTTTTGAGATCAAGCCAAAAATTCAGAGATTCTCAAAACGGATATTTTCCATCAAAATCTCGGTTTCACAATACTTTCTTGTATTTAGTACAAGTAAGTAAAAATGGAATAACTCCCTTCATGTATTCAACCGTAATTTTAATATTGTGTTTCCTTCTATGACTCGTCCTTTAAAATCAACCTCTGAGACCCTAAATTGGCTGTCTCTTGATATTTTACAACTGTTTTTTTTTAAACTGATATGCCATATAATTTATTCTCGATTTATTCCCAATGACTCAATCCAAATATATTAGATCTACTAGCAGCCCGTGTCGGCTCCGCACAAGTGGACATTCAATCAAATTCAACATTTTTGTACGAATCTTCAAAGTATAAAATAATTATTCAGAATAATACCACATTTCTTGCTTGTATAATACAACTGAAACATCCCCTTAACTGTCAAAATTTGTTGATTAGTGCGCAGATCTATGTATAGAAAGCATCATCAGTATTTAACTGAATAAATTACGGGAAATAAGAGAATAAATTGCAGCGCAGGCAATAAAGGAGTTTTATTGGTAATTTTTACACATCTTGGGTTCCATTATTAAACTTTTTGTAGGTAACCCTTTTTTGAAGAGTAAATTTAAGTCCATGTTACTAAGTGATAATAGGCATAGGATTCTACTGCTTAAAGAATTTTTTGAATCGGTCCCCACGCAAGCGCCAGCAGCAACTATAGAAAGTTTCAATTTAATCGATTGAACGATGCTCGAACGGACAAATACCGTTAGTAGTACTATGTCAGAACCTTATGCAAGTGCCAACAACAACTATTTAAAATTCCAACTCAATCGGACGAACGATGCGTGAATGGACAAGTACGGCTCGTGCACCACTTTAGATACGCTGATGATACAATATTAAGAACTTTCTTGAAAGAACCAACAACAACTGTAGTAAGTTTCAACTCGAACGAACAATTTCGGCTCGTGCGCCATGTTAATGACAATTAGAACCCTCACGAAAGTGCCAACAATATTTTTAATAAGTTTCAACTCAATCAGACGAACAATGCACCAATGAACAAATACGGATCGTGCGCCACTTATTGTACGTTGGTGGTACTATAATAGAAACCTTCACGACAGTACCACCAACAACTATAGAATGTTTCAACCCTATTGGATGAACGGTGCGCGAACTAACAAATTCAGCTCGTGCACTATTTAGTGTATGTTTATCATTTTTCATTTAAACCACCACTGTACTAAAGCAAGCAGTTCTTGAGTTTTAGCGAGATTAACGAACAGCGTTTTATTTTTATTATATTAGATAGATTTATAATAAATTTGGAAAAGGATGGCAACCGTAATATTCGTATTTTGAAGCAAAACTACTTAATAGCCTGTTGAAATCATCTACAAATATTTCGAAGGCAGCTTGGTCTTTGATAAAGAAGGAAACTTCGGCAAATTCTGATAATTCACTTCCCACTTCACGATAATACTAAAATATCCGATCCTTCCTTACTTTCTAATACTTGCAACAACTTCTTCATCAATTATGTCAATCACATTCTTTTATCATAGTCGTGTTCTTGAACTCCATGCAGTTTTGTATCTTTCTCTACCAGGAACTCAATTATTCTGAGTCCTGCCTCCGAGAGTGAAGTTTTCCACGTGATTTACAAGGTTTCTGGAAAACATTCAGCAGGTTTTGACGACATCCCTTGCTCTATTTTACAATTACTGGTTCAGCACTTAACATCTCCTCCGACTCATCTGATTAATGAGTCTTTTGAGTATAGTTTTTTCCTAATCAGTTTGAAGTTGCTAAGATGATCCAATCTCGCTTGTATCAGTTTCTTCTAAAATTTTTTTTATTATCGGTTGATCAATTTTATTAATGTAAATAATTTTGTGAGTTCATCTCAACTTGGTTTCACTAAGGATAAGTCCACCTCTAATGCCCTGTATTTCAGTTTATGCAGCATATTTGACCATTTGGGCAAAAAATTTGACTTTTCCAAAGCATTTGATACAATCAAGCATATGGTATAAGTAGTAATGCTCTCGAGTGGATCAAGTCTTTTCTACGTAATAGATATCAAGTTGTGTGCACTAGATATATTTCTTTTGGTGGTCCTTAAGGAAGTTTTTTCGGATCCCTACTTTTTATTTTATATATCAATGACTTGCCTTCCTTTTTTGAAATGCTGATGTTTGTTTTTTGCTAATGACACTTGGGTTATAGTTGTTGCACCGTCTACTGGTGAACTAAATTATCTTCTGCAGACAACATTCAGTGTCATGAAATCTTGGTGCTGCGGTTGTTCTCAATAACGAAAAAACTAACTTTATTCAGTTTCTGTTGTAGGATTCGGAATTCAACATAATTAGTGACGCGACTCACTAACCAGTTAACTTTGAGTCACTTCCTTTGTAATTAAATGAGACGCCACACACGACGCTACTGATAGCGGACTCGTCACTGATTCACGGAGACCAATTTGTATTCAGTCACCAAGTGACTCGCATGTCAAGTCGGCTAGTGATTTGGGTTTCCAGTTCCCAAGTGATTCGGCAGGATGAACGATCAACAACTCAACATTTTGCTCGTGGTGGAAGTGGAAAAACGTCCATTTTTATATAAACTCATCAATTTCAAATAACTTTCTTTGGACATTCTAGAGAATGCTACAAACTTATTTATTTATTTATTTAATTCGCACAGTCCAACAGGCTTTAAGCCCAATAACAGGACAGGATACAAGAGTGTATACAATTTCAAGAACACAAACAAGAGGAACCATTAATACATTATATAAATTAAGTGAAAGCATTCACTGGAATAAATTCAATGCTGTGGCTGAAGTTGAGATTTAAAATTATTCATCAGTATATCTAGATGTGAGTTGGAATTATTATAAATAGAGCACATATTGTAAATCGGAGAATTTGATTGAATATTTGTATTTGCATTTGGTGAATAGAATAACTTTGGATATCTTGTCTGGATAGTCGGTGTATGGAAACTTATCTCTGCGAGTGAATTAGAATCATCTATTTTGTTAGAAATTAATTTGTGAAAGTGAAGTACACACAGTTTATCCCGGCGCACCTGCAGAGTTTCAAAATCAAAAATATGTAGAAATATCTCATATCAATTAAGTGGAGTTGAGTTGTGAAGTTCAAAGTGTGAAGACGTGTGAGTTTTTCGATCCGATTTTGTTACCTAAACCAGGGCTAATCGATCAGATTTTCTCACTCAAAATAAAATAAGTATAAATAATCAAGCTAATCTAAAAGAAAGTGAAAACAAGTGAAACTCTGCCCCTATCTTAGGGATTAGTGTGGTGGAATAGTGAATTAATTGTATAAATAATAACAAAAAAATACTTGCGAAGAACGTGCAATAAAACTTATAGGTATCGGCATATTATTCACCTGTGATTTGGAAAAATTTTAGTGTGAGTATTGGTCCAAAGAACACATTATCTAACATCTGACGTGACCTCTACCTACGTCACGAAGTCCACGCGAAGTGAGTGACCGGGTATCAAATATCAGCGGCTGCTGCTGACGTAGCATAAGGTGAGTAAGCAAACAACAACTGTAAAGAGGGTCAAGCAACACCAGGCGATGCAGAAACAAGAAAATAAGTCGGACGGATCTTCAACAGATGGAAGTCGGAAAAGACAAAATACGAGTGAATTATTTGGAAGGTGCAAGAAAACACCGAGATCCCCCACTAAAGCCACCCAACAAACTGCAGTAACGGAAGATTTAAAAAATATGATGGTGGAAATGATGAGGGAAATTAAAGAAATGAGATCGGAACAAGCAAAACATTTTACAGTTATAGAGAAAGTAAATGAAGAAATTGAAGAGCTTAGGAAAGAGAATAAAGAACTAAAAGAAAGAATTGCGCTAGTTGAAGGGAAGGTAGATAGAGGAGAAAAACAGCAGAAGAAAAATAATATTGTCATAAAAGGGAAAGACTTTAATAGTAATAGACAAGAAATAGAAAAGTTCTGCAAGGAGTTAGTCGGAGTACAAGTAAGGATAGAGCCGGCTCAAGGAGGGAATGTACACTGAGAAAAATTTCTACTAACCACTATGTGAATTCACATACTAGGTATTAGAATATTCTTTTACAAAAGTGACAGCAAGCCTATTTTATAAATCTTAATGAGTCCGTTTTTTAGTTATATTTGTATGAAAGTTAATAAATCAATTTTATATCCCTCTATCTGAAAACTTGAATAGATTCTACAAAGCTGTGCAATAGTACCTATAAAACTGAACCATAATCTGTATTAAGTATGTTTAATGATCCATAACAGTTGTATTTTATGAAGCTCATTATTCATGTGATGGCAAATATTAAATAAAGTCATTAGAAATTATATAATATTTTATTCAAATTAAATAATTACATATTGATAAAAAAAAGCCTATTGACAGTTTGAAAATAACTATAGATAATAATAAATAGAAATATCATACCAATACATATAGATAAAGAAGATAACATAAAAAATATAAAACAATATTCTCTGAATAATATTGCTAATCTTTGAAGTTAAATACATGAAACATAAGATAATTCATCGGATCCTACTGATTTTAACAAGGCTAAAAAAGGATGTAAATGTTCTATGTCTATACACATATAACTCTGAGTTTCATTCTCGTCTATTTACACATTTTTTTACACAAAATACATTTGTTTTACTAACACTTTTTCTGAATTACGCACCAACATACACTAATACGCTTCGAACACAAGCCACAATCCAAGATACTAACTTGCACTTTGAGAATGGAAGTTGGCGGCAGAAGCACTCGGGAGAGGTGCATGTTTTATAAAATGTCTATTAGAATCTACACAATTGATTGTTAGAGATGAATTCTATCAGCTTGTTTTATACAGATGAATATCGACGGTATTTAATTTGTATGCATTTTTTTTTAATAATATGTATTGTATAAGAAGACTTAGTCAATAATTTATCATGTATTAAGGACTAAGAGATTATTGAATAAGTGTTATAAAAAAGGAATTATGAGACATATTTTTATGAAATTCATAAAACTAACAATTTAATACAATTAAATCTATAATAATCTTTAAGGATAGATCTTTACTATGTATAAAATGAGCTTTAAAAAATTTGTTGTATAAGATCTTTTTTCTCAGTGTAGGAGCAACAAGCAATTTCGTGACAGTAGTAAAATTAAGCAGTTGGAAGGAAAAAGAACTGATTATGAAGAATAAAAACAAACTTAAAGGCAGCAAGATATACATAGACAATGACCTGACTAAAGAGGAAATAGCAATTCAAAAAATTCTTAGGAAGGAAAAACAGCTAAAGTAGGTTATAAGAAAATATACATCGAAGGGCAATGCTGGATATGGAACAGCGAAAACAGGGCAATTGAAAGAGCAAAAAACTAAGGCATGACAACAAAGAAACGGATGTAATAGGAAATGACCAAGGATAAAAAAATTTTAGAATTATTTAAGAAACATAAAAATGAAACGCTAATATTAGGAACATGGAATGTGAGAGGAACAAATGAATCGGGAACACTCAAAAACCTATCAATGTGCTTAACACAATATAAGATTGACATACTGGCACTTCAAGAAACAAAGCAAAAATCAAACGACATAATAGCAGTAGATAATTATATATTTTTCAGTAGTGGAAACGACACCAAATATTTTGGCACAGGTTTTATGATAAAAAATGAATTGAAGCAGAAAGTTATAAAATTCGAACCAGTGTCCGAACGAATATGTACAATACGACTAAGAGGAATGTACCGAAAAATCAGTATTATAAATGTACATGCACCAACAAACGAGAAGGATGAGGAAGAAAAAGATAAATTTTATGAAGAGCTTGAGAGAATAATAAATTCGATACCAAAATATGACCTAAAAATAGTTATTGGAGATCTCAATGCAAAACTAGGCAAAGAGGAAATGTATAAGACTACAATAGGTGCACATAGCAAACATGATGAAACTAATGAGAACGGACAAAAGCTGATTGATTTTGCAGTAACTAACAATATGAAAGTCATGAGCACACATTTCGAAAGGAAAGATATATATAAAGGAACATGGATATCACCTGATGGGCGTACATTAATCAAATAGACCATGTATTAATAGAGAGTAAGCATGCGAAACAAATTAAAAATATCACAAGCAAAAGAGGTGCAGTACTAGACACAGATCATTTTCTTGTAAAAATAGTAATGAAACAGGAGCTGCCAAAAGTAACACAGGATAAACACAACCGTTTGGAACGATATGACACCTCGCCACTAACTAATGAGAAAAGCAGAGAGCAATTTCAAAGTCTACTGTCGAAGGAGCTAGAGCTAGCAGAGCAAGTTTCAGAGGAAAGGGTGGATATAAAATGGAATAAATTGGAAGAAGCAATACTTAAAGTCTCAGGACAGATGCTGCGCAAAAATGTGAGGGACAAAAATAAGGAATGGTTCGACGAAGAATGCAAAAGTGCAATTAGGAAGAGGGATATGGCTAAAAGAACCCTACTACAAAATAACTCAAATGAAAATAAATTGAAATACAACATGCATAAAAGACGAACGAAACAATTGTGAAGACAAAAGAAAAAGCAAATGATGGAAGAAAAAATGATAATATTAGAAGAAGATTTTAAAAACAAGGAGTTGAGAAACTTTTATCAGGAGGCCAAGAAACAAAGAACAGAGTATCAACCGCCACTAGTGTACTGTAAAAATAAAGAGGGAGAACTAGTGACAGCAAAGGACAAACTACATGTATGGGAAGAATATTTCAAGGAAGTGCTAAATGAGGGGAATCTGACCTTGGAAACTACAAATGAAACCGAAACAACTCAACAAGAAGGGAATAGTATAGAGCAAAACCCACCAGACATAAATGAAATTCGAGAAATACTGAACCACTTGAAAAATAATAAAAGCCCGGGAATAAACGGAATAACATCAGAGATATACAAAAATGCAGGAGACGAAGTAATTCAGTATATTATGGAAATAATAGAGGATATATGGCGGACTGAACGTATGCCTGAGAGATGGAAGGAAGCACTAATATGCCCAATTTATAAAAAGGGGGACAGACTGAAATGCGAGAATTACAGAGGTATAGCACTATTAGACGTGGCGTACAAAATTTTAGCAGGATGTTCAAAAAATAGAGTACAAAAACAAGCGGACAATATCCTAGGAGAATATCAAGCTGGTTTTAGACCGAACAGATCAACTACGGATCAAATATTTGCACTGAAACAAACTATAGCGAATAGTTATGAACACAATCTAAGCCTGCAAATGTTGTTTATAGATTTCAAACAAGCATATGACACAATAAATAAACAGAAGCTGTATGAAGCACTCGCAGAAGTAGGAATGCCCAAAAAAATGATAAGATTAATTAAGATGACCCATGAAGAGACAAAATGCAGAATCCTGGTGGATGGAGAAACATCAGAGAGTTTCGATGTAAACAGAGGACTGAGGCAAGGAGATCCAATATCACCCGTTCTGTTCAACTTGGCACTAGAGTGGGTTATAAGGAAAAGCAGAATCTACACAAAAGGAACCATTTGTCAACTAAAACACCAATGTTTAGCGTTTGCAGACGACATAACGTTAATAACCAGAACAAAAACAGAACTGAAGGAGGTATGCAAACGTTTAGTCCAAACGGCGGAGGAAATGGGATTAAAAATAAACGAGGACAAAACCAAATACATGGAGATAGAGTCGGAACATCAAGAAACACAAGAAGAGTCTCTTAAAATACAGGTTGGAGGAGGTAAAACCTACGCATTCGAGAAAGTTAAAAATTTTGTTTACTTAGGTGTTACGGTAACAAACAACAATAGCGAAGAGCGGGATATTATAACACGTATAACGAAAGGAAACAGAAGTGCGGGAGCTATGGGGAAACTATTAAAATCGAAAAGTGTGTCAAGAAGTGCAAAAAAGCGGTTATATAAAACCATTATAAGACCAGTGGTACTGTACGGTAGTGAAATGTGGGTGCTAAACAAGACTATGCAAAATAAACTAGAAGTGTGGGAGAGACAAATTCTGAGGAAGATTTATGGTGGTAAAAAAGAGGGTGATGTGTGGTTAAGACGAACTAATACCGAGCTAATGGAACTCTATGGTGAGCCTGGAATAGTGGAAGTGGCTAAAGCACAAAGGTTGCGGTGGCTAGGGCATGTGCTGAGACTACCAGAGGACAGAGTAGTAAGAAAGATGTTAGACGGAGGTGTTGTGAAAAAAAAAAGAAGGGGAAGACCAAAGGAGAGGTGGTATGACGCGGTGAAAAAGGACTTAGATACACTAGGGATTACGAACTTTAAGCGATTAGCACAGGACCGTAAAAAATGGCGAAAAATTGTAACAGAAGCCATGGGCCTACTTGGCCTGCAGCGCTAAATTATATATATATATATATATATATATATATATATATATATATATATATATATATATATATATAGCATATTTATATGTGTGGCCGTGAACTGAGGGCAATGTAACTTATATATATATATATATATATATATATATATATATATATATATATATATATATATATATATATATATATATATATATATATATATATATATATATATATATATATATATATATATATATATATATATATATATATATATATATATATATATATATATATATATATATATATATATATATATATATATATATATATATATATATATATATATATAAGTTACATTGCATACAGTTATATATATATATATATATATATATATATATATATATATATATATATATATATATATATATATATATATATATATATAAGTTACATTGCCCTCAGTTCACGGCCACACATATAAATATGCTGACACTTTACTTTTGTTTCCCCCACTTTGCAGTAGAATAAGTTTACCTTATGACTTAGAATAGAAATAATAATTAGTCTTGTATCTGCATTCATATAATAAATAAATTGTACATCAAATAAAGTTTTTTAAAAACTAAGTTGCTGAATAAAGAAACATATCTGGCGCAGTCGGTAGGATAGCCAAAAACAAGTTAAAGTATATAACTTGGCTTACTCTAGTAACTTAATTGGCTATCACGAACATAATAACTTCCGTCACGAGCAAATTACGTGTATCGGAAGATATCTCCAGCAACACAAATCGTCCAAGAAGAAAACCGAAGTCTACCCCATTCGAACGAACATCGAATCCGGTAAAACATCTTCAACTTCAGGACAACACATCGTCGGAAGCCGCAGCACCAAGGTCCGAGCCCACGTCGATGTCCCAGAGCCATTCAATGCACATGAAGGCGCTACTGGTATTACTGTGAGTACAAATTAATGTCTTTTAGAGGTCAATCATATAACTCTGAGAGTTCAGAATCAGATTCAGACTCATTCGATTTAGAAGATATTGAACAAATCCCCAAAAACCAAATTCCAAAAATTAATATTCTTAAGAAACCGATTTTAAACAATATTCCAAAAATGGCGACAGCACAAGCTCAAGTATCTGTTTCACAATCCCCAGCCCTTAGAAAAGAATATCTTGACATGATCCCCGAATTTCATGGCGAGAGAGAATTACTTCCTAGATTTCTAGAGATTTGCGAGAAACTAGTTAACAAATTTTATAACACTGTGGATGTAAACGATTTTCAGAACGAATATCTGATGTCAACGATACTTTCAAAAATAAAAGGTGAAGCTGCCGTTAATATTTCTAGTAGCACAATAAGCAATTGGGCATCATTAAAATCGGCTTTAGTAAATACATACGCAGACAAACGGGATTTATTCACTTTAAATATCGAAATGTCTGAACTTAAGCAAGGGCAGAATGATAATGCATTTGAATTTTACCAAAAATTACAACATTTGTTGAATTTACAGACATCATATTTGTCAACTCACTTACAAAATCATGAAGCAGCTGTTTTAATTTCATATTTTCGTGGTTATGCATTACGCATTCTATTAAGAGGGTTAAAAGAACCTATCGGGCAGCTTATGCGAGCCAAAAATCCTGAAGATTCAAATTCAGCTTTGAATATGTTAACGAACGATTTTCAGTTCGACGGTAATACAAACAGAAAATTTATTCAAAAATCAATAGCTCAAAAATTCAATCCGAAACCACAACCACCTCTTAATTTCAATTTTAATCGTAATACAAATAATACCCCGAATAGACCAATGGTTAATAGATATAACTTCAATCAGACAAATCAAATGAAGCCAAAACAGCCTACTCAAGTACATCGAAGCCCAATGTATAATCCAAATTATCAAAAACCTACACCAATGAGCATCTCCACTCGAAATTCAAGTCTTCAACAAAGAGCTGGTCCCTCCAGACCATTTCACAACTATCAAAGTCAGAACAGACCAAATGTAATTGTAGAAGAATTATATAATATCGATTCAGAAGACACAAATCAAATTGAAAATTCTAATGTGCAAGAAAATATCGAGTTTTGCAATGAAAGTTTTGAGCACGAATTGCCCAGCAATGATTTTTTAGTAGAAGAAGCCTCGGAAATCGAACTATACCCAGACTTGAATTAATGAACTTGACAAACTCACTAAACAATTTACCCTATATTGTATTCCCTGAAAATGAAATGAAAGTTTTGATAGATACAGGAAGTACGAGATCTTTCATTAAACCAAAAATTGCTGAAAAGTACTTCAAAAATAAAATTTTCAAAGATCCGTTTCAAATTTCCACTGCACATGGAACCTCAATTGAACAATTCAGTACCCTTGTGCCAGTTTCAAAAATTTTTAATATTAAAGAAGTCAAAAATCCTATGCTAAAGTATCACATTTTTGATTTCCATGATAAATTTGATTTATTATTAGGAATGGATAATTTAAAAAGATTAAAAGCTGTAATAGACATAAACCGGAATGAGATAAGAACCCCAAATTGTTCAATAAAAATACAATATTTACAGAATAATAATAACTGCAATTGTATAACATCTACAAAAATAGAACCAAAGTCTGAGAAAATAATTAATGTGAAAGTAAATGTGAAAGAAGGTAATGTTTTAATACCACAATTGAAATTACAAAATTTAATAATTCCAGAATGTGTAACTTCAGTAAAAGATTATGATGCTTTGTGTTCAGTAATAAACCCGACGGATACAATATTATCCTTGAAATTATTTAAACCTTTGAATGTAACAAGTTTAGATGAATTTAATTATTATTGCAGCCCAAATTATAATTATTTTAAAACCGAAAAAATTAAATTTGACATTTCTAAGATCAGAACTGACCATATGAACGAATATGAAAAAAATGTTATATCAAAATTAATTAAACAATATTCAGATATATTTCACTTGGAAACAAATAAATTAACGTTTACTAATGAAATAAAACATAGCATAAAAACGAAAGACGAAATTCCGATATATACAAAATCTTATAGATATCCGGAAATACACAAACAAGAAATTAATTCACAAATCCAAAAAATGTTGAGTCAAGATATAATCCGTCCATCTAACTCTCCTTGGTCATCCCCAATTTGGATTGTCCCCAAAAAATTAGACGCCTCAGGAAAACGCAAATGGCGCATTGTCATAGATTACAGAAAACTTAACGAGAAGACCGTAGGCGATAAATATCCATTGCCGAATATAACTGACCTATTGGACAAACTCGGTCGTTGTCAATATTTCACCACGCTAGACTTAGCGTCGGGATTCCACCAAATTGAAATGAATCCAGATGACATATCAAAAACCGCGTTTACCATCGAAGGTGGTCATTACGAATTTCTTAGAATGCCTTTTGGATTGCGCAATTCACCTGCCACATTCCAAAGAGTAATGGATAATATATTGAGAGGATTAACGAACGAGAAATGTTTAGTATATCTTGATGATATTATAATATTCAGTACTAGCCTAGAAGAGCATATGCAAAATTTAAAATTAGTTTTTGATAGATTACGTAAATCAAATTTCAAAATTCAAATAGACAAATCAGAATTTTTAAAGAAAGAAGTTGCCTATCTTGGACATATCGTTACTCCAGAAGGTGTTAGACCTAATCCCGACAAAATTTCTGCTATCCAAAATTATCCTATACCCCGAACCACGAAACAAATAAAAGGCTTTTTAGGACTATTAGGTTACTACAGGAAATTTATTAAAGACTTCGCGAAGATCACGAAACCATTCACTAAATGTCTAAAGAAAGACGCAGAAATAAATATCAGCAATCCAGAATACGTCGAATGTTTCCAAATTTGTAAAAATTTATTGACTAACGAGCCACTCCTACAATACCCTGACTTTACAAAACCATTCAATCTTACGACCGACGCGAGTAACGTAGCTATAGGGGCTGTACTTTCACAAGGACCACTAGGTAGTGACAAACCTATTGCATATGCAAGTAGAACATTAAACGATTCCGAATCAAACTATTCAACCATCGAAAAGGAACTATTAGCTATAGTTTGGTCAACACAATACTTTCGCCCTTATATATTCGGTCGGAAATTCACCATCATAACAGATCATAGACCGCTACAATGGTTATTTTCCCTAAAACAATGCAGTCAGAAATTAATCAGATGGAGGCTGAAACTTGAAGAATTCGATTACGAAATTGTGTATAAAAAAGAAAAATTGAATACTAACGCAGACGCATTAAGCAGAATTCCTGGTAATTCCGAAACGGAAGATTCAAAATTTCAAGAAAATAAAATTTTACATGAATATCAAAATTATTTAGAATATAAACAGAAAACCATAACTTATGATAATATTAGAGAAATAAACGGTAATTTATTTGACGCACCTCCTTCTGACAGTTTAGCCCATTGTGTAAGTAAAGATTTAAAAATGTCTTCAGGAATTGCAGAACAATTTGTTACCAAGTATAATAGTATTGAAATTTTAAAATCAAAACAACCAAAATTACATCAGTTAATTCATTTTAAAGACGCAAATAGATTCGTAATATATTTTTCATAATACCTGCATTGAAACAACGCGTTTCAACGCCTGTTTTGTCAGTCGAAACAAGACAATTGCAGACAAATGCGAGTGTAGCCGGGCAGGAACAGGCTTGTTTCTGCCCGAGGGGAGAAACAAGCTTGTTTCTGCCCGCTGAATTAATTTTTTACATCGTTTTACCCCTGGCAGAGTCGCATTTGTTCATTGTCAATCTCTAAATGAAAATCATATAACCTTAGTTAATTTGACAGTTGTTGTATTCGGAACTGTAAATTAAATTAAGAAGACGATTAGTTTCAAGAAAAAAAGTATTAATACGACAATTTTAAGTACACCACAACAACTTATTGATGAAGCACAAGCAGCTACTCTCGACTTATTACCTGCAAAATCAAAAGAAAAATATATACTTTGTTATGACAAATTTGTAATGTGGAAAGTTTCAATGCAGGTATTATGAAAAATACAGTGTGTGGCACGGGACAAAACACGATTTCAGCCGAGGGTGATGCCGGCCCTCGCTTCGCTCGGGCAAGCAACGCTCACCCTCAGCTGAAATCGTCTTGTTTCGTCCCTAGCCACACAATATACTATAGTAACAAAAAATCATTATTTTGAAAAACCCTCCTATCAAGATTTATTTCAAGCTTTAGTTAATTTGAAAAAATTCTGCTTACACAAAAATATTAAAAATCTCAGTATCCCACGGATATCTTGCGGATTAGACAAATTAAGATGGGAAGAAATAAAACCCATGATTCAGTTTATATTCCAGAAAACAGACGTGATGATATCTGTTTACATAAAAATGAAATCTAATACTTTTCCTGTTTGTGAATTAAATGTTAATGAAGCAGATAACACGGATGCTTTTTTCAAATACATGGAAGATTTTAATAAAGATTTAGAGAATGTCCGAAATGATTCACAATCTATGATAGTTGAATTAGATAGATCAATTGAAAATATAAATAACGATAATTCACAAGAGAATATTTCAGACGAAGACGATAATACTGTACACTCGAATATAGAAAATCCAATAGTTGGGATTCCAATAGTAGAGCGCCCCGTCAATGTAGGAAAAAATCAGATAATAATTTGTGAAGTCGAACACAACCCGGCAGAACCAAAAATTTTAAAATTATTCGGAAATAAACAAAAATTTTTAGTACAATTCTCAAAATACAATCAAGAACAAGAGATGATTAAATTTATTAAGGAGTTCGTTGTACCGAAAGTGAAATATCATTTATTTTTTGAAGATCCATTATATGAAAAGTTTAGTACAGTTATTCAAAATTATTTCAAGAATTCGGAAATTCAAATGGTCAAATGTACTACAAAACTATTAGATATAACAGAGGAGGACGAAATTAAACAGATAATTCAAAATTATCATGAAAGTAAAACAAATCACCGAGGTATCGATGAAACAGTTTTAAAAATAAAGCAAATTTATTATTGGCCCAAGCAACGTGAATCAGTACAAACTTATATAAATCAATGTGAAATTTGTCAAGTATCAAAGTATGACAGGATTCCTTTAAAATTAAAATTCAATATAACACCTACAGCGACAAAGCCCTTTGAAATACTTCACATTGACAGTATTACTCTGGATAATACAAAATTTCTTACAATAATAGACGCATTTTCTAAGTATGCTCAAGCATATAAGTTAAATTGCGCTCAAGGTATCGAAATTGTGAATAAACTAGTAAAATATTTCACTCACCATCCACTTCCTTAACAAATAGTTTCAGATAATGGTTTGGAGTTTAAAAATTCTGTTCTACAAGAATTATTAGAGATTCATAAAATAAAAATTCATTTTACTAGCTCACAACATCCTGACAGTAATGGTATCATTGAACGTTTCCACTCAACCCTAATTGAGCACATCAGATTATTTAACAATCAAAAAGAATATAAAGATGAGGCCATAGAATCCAAAGTAAACTATGCCCTACTAGCATACAACAATACTATTCATTCAGTGACTAAATTGAAGCCAACAGAAATAATATCTGGACATATTGATTCAAAGTCCCCTTTTAATATGGAATTAGAAAAACAGTTGATTAATAATTATATAACAGAACATAGGAATAAAATGAAATTATTGTATCAAAAAATTAACCAGAAAATACAACAGAATAAGGAAACGGTCATCGATAAACATAATTCCAATCGCGAAGATTTACCTGAAAGAATTGACGAAGTAGTATACGTGAAGAACAAACAAAAACAACAAAAAACAAAGAATAAATATAAACCCGAGCGAATAAGTGAAATCAACCCAAAATTTAAAACCGCGAGAATCATAGCTAAGCATGGAAATACTGCATCTAAAATACATCTTTCTAACATAAAGAGACCTAAGAAAAAGACTTACGATTTTAAAATTATTCCAGGTTGTTCGGGATCACACAAGGATTCCAAATAAGTAACATTACCGAAAACATAGGCCTTATTCCAATCAATCTTGGACCAGCAAAATTAGAGAAATCCGTGCATACATTTGTTCATTATTATGATTTGACGCCGCTTTACATCGAATATGAAAAATTGAATAATCAATATGAGAATATCAGCAGAGCAGTTATAAATAATACCGCAGTTAAACATGAATTAGATAATTATGATAAAATAATCCAGTACGTCCAGTTGAATATATATGATAAAATTAATAGTATCAAAATTCACTCAAAATCATCCAGAAATAGAAGAGGGTTAGTAAATGGTTTGGGAAGTGTTATGAAGTTCATTACAGGAAATCTGGACGCACAAGATGGCGATAGGTTCAATAAAATCCTTAATCACCTAGAGAAAAATCAGAATAAATTACAAAGTCAATTGAATCAAGGATATTCAGTAAATACACAAATAATAAATAGCTTCAATAGAACAATACAGGATATCAAACATAATGAACTGGTACTAGAATTGAAAATAATTGAAATTTATAACATAATTCAAGCAAAAATTTCATTGGAAGAGATATTGTTTATTAAAGATGTGTATAATCAATTAGTGATCATGTATAATACAATTTTAAGCATTTTACAAGATATTGAAAATTCAGTTGCCTTTTGTAAATTGAAGACGTTACATCCAAGTATTATAAAACCGGAAGAGTTATATAATGAGTTACAGAAAATTTTAGCCCATTATGGTAATCAATTACCTGCAGAATTAAAATATGAGAGTATTTTAGAATTCGAATCAATGTCAAGAATTAGTTGTTCTATAATGAACGAAAAAATTAATTACTTTATTTCAATTCCTATTAATTTCGATAAAGAATTTGAACTTTATTACTTGCACTCATTACCTACAAAAATTAAAACAGAATTCGTAACCATTATTCCTAATTATAAATATCTTCTCAAATCGAATGATGACGAAATAAGACCACTAAGCGACATTTGTATTCGAGGTAAAATATACCAATGCCCTAGCCAATTCCACCCAAGCAATACAGCTTGTGAAAAACAAGTCTTAACACACGGATCATCAAGCCAGTGCCATTATACCAGAATTAATATAAAATCCAATCACATCGAAATTATCCCAGAGATTAACCAATATCTTGGAATATTTCCTGAAGAAGAAAAAATTATGATTAAATGTTTAAAAAGTACAGAAATAAAATCTTTAATGGGAGTTTATTTGATCCAGGAAAACAATTGCGAGATCTATTTTAAAAATCAGAAATTGCAGTTTTTGGAAGAGACGTACGGCAAGCCTTTTCTTATAAGCAATTTGAATTTTAGTATTCCAAATTTAAAAATTAGTAATTTTTCAATTAATTTGAAAACCTTGAAGTTAGAAGATATCCCAGTTAATAATATGGATGTGATTAATAATGATGATAAACAATTTGAACTAATTCATGTGCCTAGTGTTTGGACAGTTATCCTTTACGTAGGACTGATAATTCTGTTAGCATGGATTTTGAAGAAATGGATCCAAAGAAGACAGTCAAAGGCCAGTTCAAATCCACCCGATCATAACGAAGGAATACATCTTCCAGGGGGTGCCTCATTCTAAGAAGGGAGGAGTTACATTGCCCTCAGTTCACGGCCACACATATAAATATGCTGACACTTTACTTTTGTTTCCCCCACTTTGCAGTAGAATAAGTTTACCTTATGACTTAGAATAGAAATAATAATTAGTCTTGTATCTGCATTCATATAATAAATAAATTGTACATCAAATAAAGTTTTTTAAAAACTAAGTTGCTGAATAAAGAAACATATCTCATATATATATATATATATATATATATATATATATATATATATATATATATATATATATATATATATATATATATATATATATATATATATATATATATATATATATATATATATAAATTAAGTGAAAGCATTCACTGGAATAAATTCAATGCTGTGGCTGAAGTTGAGATTTAAAATTATTCATCAGTATATCTAGATGTGAGTTGGAATTATTATAAATAGAGCACATATTGTAAATCGGAGAATTTGATTGAATATTTGTATTTGCATTTGGTGAATAGAATAACTTTGGATATCTTGTCTGGATAGTCGGTGTATGGAAACTTATCTCTGCGAGTGAATTAGAATCATCTATTTTGTTAGAAATTAATTTGTGAAGGTGAAGTACACACAGTTTATCCCGGCGCACCTGCAGAGTTTCAAAATCAAAAATATGTAGAAATATCTCATAGTTTACATTCCGATAAGGGTAATAGTGCATAATTTTAAAATACATGTATTTTAAGAATCTTTTTTGAACTGATTCAGTGCACTTTACTTGGTAGGATCTGAACTCCAAGTTCCATTGCCGCAATAAACAAACGGCGGCGAAAATTTCTCTCAAGGTATGGGTGAATCCAGAATTATATTCTGTTTGCTCTTCTCCTTATAATATAATAATACTTTATGATGCTTTCATCACCTCTGGAATTGTCTTCTGAAGTTGACAAAGCAACACTAGTTGACAGTTTTGAATCCATGAAGAAACTGAATAAACTACATATTTTGATCGGCGATGAGTGGCTTTGTGTGTGGACCCTGGACACTAATAAGTCAGTAACTGGTTTGTGATCCAAGTTACCAGCCAGTTTAGTTCCTTCTCAGTAGTTCTGTGTGTAGACGGCCTCCTTTATATTGAATATGACATTTCTTGGACCACTTATACTGAACATCCAATGCGTAAGCTTAACTGTGCCTCTTCCGTTAGACAGTTGAGAAATAACGGAGTAAGCCTGGAAGTTTTGAAAATGCATTATTTTGCCCACGTATTAGAAGTATGCTAGAATTAAATAGCTATACTTCATGCAGAAGTATTTTATTTGACTTAAATATTCTAACATCTTGCGTTTACATTTTTTGTTGTCTTGTCTTCAAGAAGACTAATTTCTCTCTTCACCACTTATTTTCAAGCATCGAACTAGTAGTTTTCATTCCAGCGTCTACTACACGCCTAATATCACTTTATAATTGCCTGCGCCAACATCTAAAAGATATTAGCAATATCAATACAAATGTAAAATTGTATGATTAAACGAACTTACCAAGTGAAGTTCAATCATAATTGTACGAGGCTCCTCTTCTGAAGTGATCAACTTGTAGTAGCCCCTCTCTTGCTGCCAAAAGCCACAATTTTCATATAATACTTAATTTAAATTTTCGCGCCTCACCATCCATGCATACTTGTCTGCCTATAGCGTCACCACATGACGCTTCCACTTGGCGGTCATTATTTCAAAGCTTCGCCGTAATTTAAAATAGGGTAAAAAGAAAAAAGATAAAATATATTGGGATAGGGTGAGGTTGATCACTTCAGAAGAGGAGCCTCGTACAATTATGATTGAACTTCACTTGGTAAGTTCGTTTAATCATACAATTGTACTGCGGCTCCTCTTCTTCAAGATCAACTTGTAGATGTTCAAAGTATTACGGCAAAAACTAATCAAAAACCTAAAAATAACTTTATTATTTTTTGTTTTTACCGTATAAAAATTAAAACAGTATATTTATAATTTTTACAAAAATAATATTGTTTAACTTTTTGTAAGAATTAACTAATTTATTATCAATATTATGATAATTAGGATTTTTACTTATCTAAAATTGCTTTAGCATAAACATTGCTATTCTTAGCTAAAGGTAAGTTATAAAAACGAGCAAAAGTGTTAGAATTCTCTATCCAACCAGCTGTATTTCTAATAACTGAAATATCAACTTCTTTTCTCTTAGCAGCAGAAGTTGAAGCGTGTCGAGTTGAGTACGCAGAGAATATATTCGTATCAAGTCCACATAAACTTAACATATTTTTCAACCATTGACTTAAAGTTTGAGCTGATACAACTTTAAAGGTTTTTTGTGATCCTCTCAGGCATTTAGTCTTTTCCAAATACAATTTTAATGTAGAAGCTACACATAACTTCTGATCAGGCAAATAATATGGCAAGATAAGAACAGGTTGCTTCTTATTTATGCCAGAAGTTTTAATTCTATCTGGAATCTTGATTTCAAGACTATCATCCAATTTCCTTATATTATCGATATTAATAAGAGAAACGGTTTGGAGCCTATGCCCCGTAATAAGGGCTAAAAGCATTATAAGCTTTAATGATAACATGTGTAATGATAATTTTTCATCTGGTGGTAATTTTCGTATATAATCCAGGACTATTTGAGGATCCCAAGTAGTGTCGTACCTGCGAGTGGTTGGTCGTAAATTTGAAATACCTTTAAAAAATCTTTTGATTGTGGAGTTTTGTCCAATATCTGGACTAATTAAGAGTGAAAGAGCAGCTCTGTGAGTATTAAGAGTAGCATAAGATGCTCCTTTTGAAAATTTATCTGTTAGAAAAAATAAAACATCCGAATTTTCTGGGGAATGTACATTAATATTCTGATTATAACAAAATAGCCACCAGCTTTTAAGTGCACCTTCATATTGCTTCCATGACGAGTTACTTAACGAAGCAAGGATAATATCTATTGACTGCTGGGGAATTTCTTTCTTTTGGAATGCTTCCCGGATAAGATGCCGGCCACCAGGATAACTTTTTCCCAAAACTGGACTTCCCTGTCAGAAAAAACAGAAAACGAAATGTAAGATTCAGCTTTGAACGCAATGGTATCTGATACCAAAAGTTCTGTATACAGCGGGTACCAAGGTTGGGAAGACCAGTTAGGAATAACTACAATACCTTTTGAACCTTCATTACTAATTTTCTGCAGGGTTCGCAGGATAACTGAGGATGGAGGGAAGGCATAAAAGAAAAACGGTTTCCATGAAATTGTGAAAGCATCCACCGCAAATGAATTAGGATCTTTTTTCCAAGAAATATACTTTGGACACTTTGTATTTATTCTACTAGCAAATAAATCGATTTCTGGTTGCCCAAATACTTCAACAATTTCCTGAAATCCATTATTTGATAATTCAAATTCAATATTCGATTCTAGACGTCTAGACTCTGAATCTGCCTCAACATTATCTTGCGAAGAAATGTAAGAAGCAAACAACCAAATGTTTCTTTTTTCACACCACTGCCATATTTGTTTTGATAAGTCGCTCAATTTCTTATTTTGCACTCCCCCCATTTTATTTATATAAGCAATTGCCGTTGTGTTATCAATTCGAAGGAGAATTTGACAATCATGAGTATCTTCAGCAAAGCATTTAAGTCCAAAGAAAGCTGCAAGTAATTCTAAATAATTAATGCTACAGGAATGCTCGATTTTTGACCAATGACCTGATGCTCGTTTATTATTACAAAAAATATCCCAGCCAGATAAGGAAGCCTCTGAGAAAATTTCAATATTAAATTCGAATTTTCTTATTGGATTGTTCACGTTAGCCTTTGCGCATGCTATGCGCTACCAATCAAGTTCAGCTTTTACTTCTTTTGATATCAATAATGACATATCAAAGTCCCCGTTATTTTTTAGAAGAGCTAAATACTTTAGTCTTTCACAAGCTTTTGTATAAACCCAGCCGTAATTCACTGCTTGACAACAAGATGCTAACAATCCCACACATCTTACAAAATCTCGAATTTTGTAAGAATTGTTTAATTTGAATGTATCTAAAGAATGTAATAATTTAAGTTTTTTGGAATCTGGTAACTTTACTGCCATATTTTCTGAGTCAAAAAGAAAACCTAAGAATAAACAGGATTTTGTTGGAATTAATTGACTTTTTTCAAAATTAATTATAAAACCCAAGTTTTGCAATAAGGACAGTAGCCTGGATAACTTATTCGAGCAGTCTTTTTCTGTATCTCCTAGAATTAAAATATCATCTAAATAAATTATTAATTTAATATTACTTTTTCTAAGGTATGAAACTATAGGTTTCATAATTTTAGTGAAAACGAAGGGGGCAGAACATAGCCCAAAAGGTAAACAAGTAAATTCAAATATTTCGTTGCAAAATTTAAAACGCAAAAATTTCCTATATTTTTCATGTATTGGAATTGCATAATATGCATCTTTAATATCTAATCTCGTCATAAAATCATTATGTCTTAGTAATTTCATTACTGTTCTGCCATCCTCTAATTTAAAATGAGTTGTTATTACAGATTTATTTAAATTTTTCAAGTTAATAATAAGACGCTTGGAACCATTTGGCTTTGGAACGAGAAAAATATTTGATAAAAAGTGGTTTTTAACAACCTCACATCTTTTTATAGCTCCCTTGATCCTTAATTCTTGTAAAATAGAATTAATTTCTCGTTTTTGATTATCTGACAACTTATTTTCTGTAGGTGTATTTTGTTGAACAATATGTGTATTGAAAGGTATTTTATAACCTCTAATCCAAGACAAAATTGTCAGATCAGAAGTTACATGTTTCCATTCTTCAGTAAAATATTTAAGCCTACATGCTACCTGTAATGTGTCTTCTACCGTCTCGACCTGACAGGTCGCTGATTCTCTGTACGAGAGGTCTGCCTCAATTGGCCTTTGAGTCCCCTCTGTGAGGACTGGATCCGGTATTTCTGCCCACCTGACGTCCCTGGATAAGACTTGTTCTGTTGATGACGAGGTGGGCGTATTAAGTTTTTTGTCACTTTAATGTTCCTGGTTTTAGGCATAGGTTTTAATTCTCTGGACAGATTCTGAATTGACTTAGCTGTCTTCAGGGATTCTTCCAGATCAGTCCCAAAAAGATTCTCATTAATCTCTGTGGAAGACAAAGTCTTCTTTGTTTCTGCCGAGCTACTAATTCTCGACAGTATCAGACTTTTTCTCATGACTGACTCATCATGTTGTAAGTCCGCAAGGATCTTATTTACATCACTGAGTCCTTCAAAAATTTCTGTGAAATTAGGAAGATCTATCAATTCTAAAAAGAGTGCCATCATTTTAGAATTCGCAGCCAAGGCAGCAGATATCTTCCTTTGTTTTTCGGATATACGATTATCTCTAGTAACCATGCCCTCCTGCATTACTGACTTAACTACTTCATTAAGCTTTGGAGAATCAAAAAACTGGCAGTTGCCTGGAGGCAGATATTTTTTAATAATATCTTTACGTATTTCTTCTGGTAACCCTAACTTAATAATATCTTTACAGCGAATAGCTAGGTCCCGGTGTATAGCTGGGGCTGTTCTTTTATCCTCAAGAATACGTTGTCCCAAAACTGCCAGAACATCTTCGCTTAATTGCCTCGCCTCTACACTCTGTGTTTCTGTATCATTTTTATTGCTCCGACCTTGCCCTGAATCATAATCAGAAACTGAGATTACTTCAGAACATTCTGATCGCTTCCATTGTCTGATTTTCTATAAAGAAAAATAACAATATAAATGTTACGTGAGCAAAAGCTGGTATTAACACAGTCTTTGCTTAGAGTAAGAGTAGCAACAGCTTGAACAGGAGTAACACTCTACTGTATAATATCGAGTGACCACTCGAATACTCATTAACACATTTCTCAGGAGTCTCACTCAACTGAATAACTCTTGAGTAATCACCCGGAGTTTCATCGGAGTACCACTCCTCAAACAATTATCGAATAATAACTCGAGTCTCAATAAAATATATATTTTACAGGAGTCTCACTCAACTGTATATCTATCGAGTAACACTCGAAGTATTATAGGAGTACCACTCAACTATATAAAAGAAAACGAGTAACACAACTCGCAGTTTCAATAACAACGCATTTAACAGGAGTTTCACTCAACTGTATAAGTATAGAAAGATCACTCGAAGTTTCATAAGCTTCACTGTAATAAATCTTTTAAAAGAGAGACTTACTTTCCAAAGAATGGTCTGAAGAACTAGAACTGATAGATTTAGTTTTCGATTTGTGTTTCTTATGCCTATCTTTTCTTTCATGTCGTCGTAGCTTCTTTTCTAGTTTCCTAAGTAGCTTTTCCAGATTCCCTGTGTTAGAATCACTCTCTTCCTCTGAATAATCACTTCTTTTCCTTTTATTGCTCATGATTTACTTTATAAATGATGCACAGCACTATTCTAACCTCAAACGCGAACCGACTTTTGGCGCACAAAAGAAGAGAAGAGAATGACCGCCAAGTGGAAGCGTCATGTGGTGGTGCTATAGGCAGACAAGTATGCATGGATGGTGAGACGCGAAAATTTAAATTAAGTATTAGATGAAAATTGTGGCTTTTGGCAGCAAGAGAGGGGCTACTACAAGTTGATCTTGAAGAAGAGGAGCCGCAGTACAATCTAATTTGGGCACAGTAATCATTGATTTTATTTCGTTGATGAATATTTTAATTACGTTGATATATGATAATGTGTTTGTTTCCCATAAATATTTCTATATAACGAATTTGAAATTTGTATACTTCAATTTTTTGATATGCCAGTGATATTTTCATGTATCGTTTTCTGGTGAATAAATATTGTGACAAATTTTATTGTGATTAAATTATTATTACAGGTTACAGTGCAAATATTTATTTTACAAACTCGCACAATCACAAAATCGTTCACAATTACACTTATTGAATGATAACTCTTACACTAGCTCACGCGCTTTATATACTCTACTCCAACAACAGGCCAACATTCAAATGTCTGACAGTTGAACAATAATGAGCTAGCATTCAAATGTCCGACAACAAAACACCTAGCGACCATGGACTAGCATCCACATGACTGACAACTGAATACCGAATAGATTGTTGGTCAGTGCTAAGTTGGACTTATAATCACAATAAATTATTGAATAAAACAATAATTTAAATAAATACCAATGTGAACTAATATGTTAGGACTCTTCACACTCGTGACAATATACAATCACGGACAAAAATATTGCATGTATTTTTCATTACATAATTTTTTCTTTTAATAAATAGGATTTTTTGGTTTAAATTCTGTATATTTATTGATTATTTGACTGGAGTGCTATGAGTGAATTATAGTCGAATGAATCATATATTGAAGCTTCCCAACAGATTCGTAGATAAATGATAAATTAATGAAATAGCCTGATTTAGATTATTAATTTATTCAGAGAGAGTAACATTATTAAATCCAACTCGCTAAATGGGGCATCTCTCTAACCGAAACTTTAAAAACAAAAAATAAAGCACTCGGAATATCATTCGGATAACATTAAACAAAGTCACACTATGATAATGTTAGTATAAGTCTGCCCATCGTTCATTTGAAAATATATGACACTTCGTCACTTATTTGGCTACAAAAGCCACGTCTTAGTTTTTTTTATCTCTAAAATGAATGGTAGTATATGTAAAACACTCCATTTAACAATAAATAACATAAAAAGTACAACAGATAAATTTTTTGAAAAAATAATGACTAAAGAAAAAATGCAATATTTTTGTCTGTAAGTGTATTTTAATGTATTATATTTAAAGAAAAAAAAAAAACAATTATAGGAATAGACCTATAGCTGTAGTAAATAAAACATAAGTATCACATGATTCAGAATGGCGGTAATAAAAAAAATCTGCTCTGGCTACCATAGTGTTCCTCCGACCATAAATTTCACATCCAGTTTAATTGCTGTTTCGTAAATTTAGAGGATCGCATCAATTAATTGCTTATTTCAAAGTGACTGCTGTCATTGTCAAAGTGACAGATGGCATTTTAATCCCTACATAAAATACGTATTTTTGAAAATGAAAAATTTTTTCGGTGAAATTCCTTTTCTAGATTTTCGGGGTTTTTAATTCGTTGGCATATACAGTTTTGACAGTTGATCGCCGGAAGTATAATTTAAAGATGGTAACATATATATATATATATATATATATATATATATATATATATATATATATATATATATATATATATATATATATATATATATATATATATATATATATATATATATATATATATATATATATATATATATATATATATATATATATATATATATATATATATATATTATTTATTTTATATTTCTGTTAAGCTTACCTGTTCTAGAATTCTAAATTGATACCAAACTAGACAGTAGCAGTATCCATGACGTTTGTTTTTCATGACAGATGATTAAAAAATGTTATTTAATTATCAAAAAAATGTTTAAGGTGAACTATGAATATTTATAAAGAACGTGTTCTCATTATAGAAAATCTGCTCAGCATGGTACTTCCCAGGCCATGAATTTTATGGTCGGTTTCATTGTTGTTTCATAAATATAGAGTGTCGTATCAACTAATTGCTTACTTCAAACTGACAGATGGCAATTATATGAAATTAATATTTTATTTTACAGTGGCCATAAGTTTTATATCCAGTTGCATTAGTTGATCTCAAACTTGGCATAACCTGGTTTCATCAATTATCAATCGAAAAGCGTATTTATTTTAGATTTCTACCAAGTTTAACTCCCCGAGAGCTTTAAATTGATACCAAACTAGACATCATTTGAATAACTTGCGAAAAAACTATTGAAAATTGTTTAAATATGCTTTTTGACCAAACTACTTAGGCCTGGTTGAACAGTCAAAGCTTAACTACAGTTTGGTTAAACTTAGTTTATTTTCTATGGTGAAAATTATTTTACCAATTGAAACCATATAGACCGTCAGATAGTCGTAGATTTGAGTGCCCCATTTTGTTTTCTCTGCCTTCAAGAATTTTGATAAGTATGTATATTTAGAGTATAATAATGCCAAAATTAGAGCTGGACCGTGTGGCCAACATAATAATAATTAATTTGAAATTTTTATGAAAAATCCTGTTTTGATCCAATTTTCTCGTCTCTGCCATGCTTACGAAATGAAATTTAGGGAAAAAAGAGTCAGCGAAAAACGATAGGCAGAAGTGATCCACTTGGCCAAGGGTTTGGAATGAGGGCTCGATTATGCAAAAAAATATATCAATTTTTCACGTTCTTCTCGTTCCTGCCGTTTGGCCATATGAAAGTTGATATCATAAGTATCTCGTAAAAACGAATGGCATAAGTTTTTTGAATGGCCAAGTCAAGATATGCACGTAAACATTCAGACTTTCGCAAGATGTTTTCGTACATATCTTGACTTGGCCATTCGAAAAACTTATGCCATTCGTTTTTATGAGAAACTTATGATACCAACTTTCATATGGCCAAACGGCAGAAACGAGAAGAACGTGAAAAATTGATATATTTTTTTGCATAATCGAGCCCTCATTTCAAACCCTTGGCCAAGTGGATCACTTCTGCCTATCGTTTTTCGCTGACTCTTTTTTCCCTAAATTTCATTTCGTAAGCATGGCAGAGACGAGAAAATTGGATCAAAACAGGATTTTTCATAAAAATTTAAAATTAATTATTATTATGTTGGCCACACGGTCCAGCTCTAATTTTGGCATTATTATACTCTAAATATACATACTTATCAAAATTCTTGAAGGCAGAGAAAACAAAATGGGGCACTCAAATCTACGACTATCTGACGGTCTAATAGTAAATAAGCTCAGTTCAAGTAAATTGTGGATAAGCTTAGATTGTACAACTGGACCTTATTTTGAAATAATACGACGAATGTTTTCATGGGATGTCCACATATGAATAATAATAATTCTTTGCTCCAGAAAAAAACAAAAATATAACGAATTTTATAATAATTCGAATTTTAATAATAACGAATGAATTGCTAATAATTCTGAAGAAGGTTTTGGGTGAATGTTATGCCAAATTATTCAAGGCGAAATAGTATATTCCGATACAAGTGCGGAATGTAGATCATTCCATGCCAATGTGAATAATTCAGTAACGAGACGAAGTCGAGTGGCAAAATTCACATGAGCACGGTATGACCGATTAGCACGAGTGACGGATTTTATTTTTTCTACAGTCAAAGATGTCCGCGTGAATATCTTTAACTAAAATATACCGTTTTCTGAGAAAGAATTTGCTTCATTAATCTTATTCCATTTCATCAAATGTTGATAAAATTACTCATATTGACTCCATTTTGATGAGGAATGATAAGAAAATCAGAAATTATTGAAATTATGACAGTAATAAAACAGTTTTTTCGTGACACCACGCGCCTTTCTTAGGAACCTCTGAGCGTGCGGAATGACACCTATTCCGCATGCTGCAGCGTGTGGAATTGGTATCATTCTATAGTAACTGTAGAAAAAAATCTTCTGTTTTTCTCTCAAATGATCAGAATAGCAGATTATCATACCATTGGCGTAGATAAGGAAAAATCAACTATTTGACGAATCAGAAAATAATTAGGTTATATTTTGAGAACTGAATAATCGATAGAAAGAATCAACTCCAAAATCGGTCTATAGACCAACGGATGATTACTTACGTTCGTTTAATGAGACAATGAGACCATGCTAAGCAGCTGTTTAAATAACGGTACTTACTCTATTTGTATTGAAAGATTTTGTACTTTTGAGCAATTTTGTTGGCTTAATTTATCGCAAGATGCTTTGCGCTTTGGGCTACTTTGAGCTGTGCTTGGTGCGACCCTTGTTTTCACCGCACATAAAGCAAGATGCGCGGTTTATTGGGATGCTAGAATGTGAACTTGCTTATCACAAATATGGACATTGCTGAATAAACTGTCGAAGAAGAGCGGTTATAGCTTGCGCATTAATTAGAGTTGCGGCAAGAAAAGAAAAAGAGAAAAGTGTGGTCAAGAGAGTGGCTGCTGAAAAAGATTTAAGCCTGCGGAGCTCTTAACATGTTCGTCAAACTTCACTGCGAAAACTAAATTGTACCAGTGATTAGAAGTATAGGTGGTATAGTATATTCTGCAATAACATTCCAAGCATGTTTCAGACTATACTTTTTCTACAGTCACTATAGAATGATACCCATTCCACACGCTGTAGCGTGCGGAATAGGGGTCATTCCGCACGCTTAGAAGTTCCCAGGAGAGCCGCGTGGCGTCGCAATAAAACTGTTCCATTGCTGTCATAATTTCATTTCTCTTTGATTTTCCTATCATTTCTCTCCAAAAAAATATCAATATGAATAATTTTGTCAAAGTTTGATGAATTGGAATGAGATCAATTAGGCAAATTCTTTTTCAAAAAACTGCATATTTTGCTTATAAATATTTCCGCGAACACCTTTGACTGTAGAAAAAATAGCATCCGTCACTCGTGCGAATCGATCATTCCATGCTCATGTGAATTCTGCCACTCGACTTCGTCTCGTGGCTGAATTATTCGCATTCGCATGGAATGATATCCATTCCGCACTTGTATCGGAATATACTATTCTCTACGACCATAAATTCGGCAATTTACAGAGAAACAAAAAATTACAAACTCTGAAACAGAGAAACAACAAAAACTCCTAGAGTTAAAATTTAATTCAAGCTCATTTGACATTCCTACTAATTGTTATAATTAATAAATAGATGAAGCTCGATAAAATACCAAATATAAAAAAATATAATACAGAGTGATCAATAATGATTGTCTGTCACGTGACTGGCAAAAGTTCGCATTATGATCAAAACTATCTTCATGGAATAAAGTTAATATGAATTTATTTATATTGAAAACTACTTTACCGACATTTCAAGAGCATAATGGCGTATATTTTGCATATTTTGTGACGGATTTATCCATAATCTGATTCAAAAAACAAGGAAGTGAATAGCTGTATTATGGAATTATTATTGAAAATTTATCATTATTCTACCAAATTATTAGTTTAGAATAATGTTTTCAGAGGAACTGTCAACTGTCACTTGTAGCTCACTATCTCATGCAGGCGGCAAAGAAAAAATCAGAACAAGGCGGCACGGACAATAATTTTTGATCACTCTGTATAAGTCAACAATGACATAACCTCAATATTATTTGGAATCTGTATTACCGACATGTCACTGTGACAGATGCTTATTTTTATTTAAAAATTAATTATCGGAATTCTAAATAAGTATAATAATTTTCGATATTTTAAACTGAATTATAGCAGCTATATCAGTTTTAGAATAAATTTGAATGAATAAGGTAGCCTTTTTCGTATTTTATCGTTACCATAAATGTGTAAGAGATGTCGCTACTTGTGCTCATTCTATCACTTGTGTTGAAATGAATATTCTATCACAGTATGATAGAATTGAATCATTCCGTACTTAAAATTAATATTGGAATGTTGATGTTTTATAATGGTCGTAGAGAAAAGTCTTACCACTTGAGTAATAAAACTTGAATGATAAAACTCAAGTGGTAAAAATCGAAGTTGTGAGTCGATCGCGACACATTTTCATGATGATAAGTAGATCTTATGTACAAAAAAGATGACTATTCCTGTTATAAACTATTAACCTTATTTGAAAGCTGTATTTAATTTTTTTTTACAAACAAATGTAGTTCGACTAAATGAAGATATATTTCCTAACTTCAAAAGCTTGACGTCTGTTACTGTTAATAATATTAGAGAGTTTTTGCAAGCCACCGCTAATGAAACGTCAACGCTAACGTCAAAAACGATTTTCTTTGGGCACCGTTACTGGAATTGATAAATAAATTCATTGTTATGTTATTAATGTTTGCTAACCATTGAAGTTTCTTGTGAGGACATTGTGATTCAAGCTAGCACTATTGAGCAAGCATTTCCCCGAAATTTTGTTTTTCACGTTAGCGTTATCGTATCAATAGCGGAGGCTTGCAAAAACTCCCTATTGAATCGAAAGCACGAAATCAAGTCTATTTGTGATGCATCAATTGATCTAAAGAAACGGTATCTTTAAGTCATGTTTTCAATTAATTTCTTTAAATAAATTAGCAAAGTTGGCTTGATTTAAATCTTTTAATATATGCCTTTCGTATATAAAACTCCTCATAAGTTTGAGTGTTGTGAATATAGGACCGAAATAATCGATTATTTTATTAGTAAAGGCTATTGTAGAAAAATTATTAAATCCCAAAAAGAAAACAAGATTATTTCCAACACGTTGTGTTATTATATTTCTCTTTGATAGAATCCAATGTCTGTCTCAATAACCTAAAAATAATGTTGCTTTTTCGTGTCATTTTATTTCATTAGTGAATCAACAATAACAGCGGCGAGATAGCACAGTGGTTGAGTACTATCCTCTGGACGCAGAGGTCGTGACTCCGAATCTCAGTTAGGTCATGAAAATTTTCATAGCTTTTCTGGATCGGTATTCACTTTTGTCACCTTTCCATGACTGGCAGCACACATGGCATCAAGGTAAAAATAAACGTGGCAAGTAAAGTGAAAAATACAGGGTGGTTTGGTTAAAACCAGGGTGGTTAAAACCACTGGTTTAAACCGGTTTTAACCGTCCTGGACTTTATCCGATTTTGACCGGTGGTTATTATTGAAATATTGAATATTATAATTTGATTCATATTTTCATACTTATACATTCATATATCTATATAAGGTTTCAGAAAATAAACAAAATATGCTTTTTCCTAACATCTAAACAAAAAGTACCCGATTTGCGCAATATAATGAACGAAAGTGGGTCTTTTCTATCTACATATGAGTTTCTTGTATTACTTATTTATTAGTTACCACTGATACCTTCTTGACAATTTCATAAAATTTAATAAGGTATATTCATGAATTTATTTTATATTTTTAATTCACTGCTCACATCGTTATAACATAGTTGAAAATATAAATTATGTTTGAAAGTGCTCAAGTTTAAAAAAATATTTAAAATTGAGAATAATTTTGAGCTGTTAAACGCCGCCATTTTTGCGTGCTCTATTGATGACGTCAAATACTATGCCTAGTGACATTACAGTCCATTGTTTACTACAGGTGTTTTCGTTCTCAACTTATTTCAGTATTAAAAAAGCTCAAAAGTCAGTTTATAAGTATTGCATTGTGCCTGAATGCAAAATACTATCAGAAATGTACCTGATAAAGTATTTTTTCCAATCCAGACAGGTTTTAAGATACGTAGGAAATGATGTAAGGTTATCAGAAGAGATGAAGTATCATAATAAACTTAACAGATCATGAATAACATTATATGTGATTAGTTTTAGCAATAAAATACAATGTATGTATGCGACTTCGTTTAACACTTGCTCGTTTTGAAATAAACAAAAATTATAGGTTATGTTTACTGCTCATCATATTTCGGATTGTATTTATTAAAATTGCGTACATAATGTGTTATTATTGAATAATTACTTTGCAGTGTTCACTCTTTTAAAATTTGGATCTGAAAGAAAATAAGACGACATCATGAATGAATCTATTGGCAGATTATTCGATTGTGCTTTTACAAAACCACTTTGTGTTAAATGATTCATAATCTCACTAGGATGCTAGAATTACACTTGAACAATAAATAAATTTACAACACACACGTCATTACTATGTTTTCTAATCAAAAGCCCGCAATGGCATACAATGTAATAGACCGTCAGATAGTCGAAGATTTGAGTGCCCCATTTTGTTTTCTCTGCCTTCAAGAGTTTTGATAAGTATGTATATTTAGAGTATAAAAATGCCAAAATTAAAGCTGGACCGTGTGGCCAACATAATAATAATTAATTTTAAATTTTCATGAAAAATCCTGTTTTGATCCAATTTTCTCGTTTCTGCCATGCTTACGAATAGTCCGTGAGACAGCGCATAAATTTTTTGTTGATTACCGCTCACTTGAAACTTTGTGAGTGGCTTCATTGTGATGAGTCCGATAACTTTTTCATTTGGCAAAATTCTAGATTTGGGGGCGTTTACCCGCGAGGGCTAATTAATTGAAAGAATATTACCGTAATACTGATCTTTACACTAATCGAAAGATTTTTTGATAATAAAATGAAGGAAAAATATTGTCCGACATGAATATTGAGGCTACCGGTGAGTCCGACTTGTCATAAGTACCAACATACTTACCATTAGTACCAACATACTTATGACAAGTGCGGCTTGTCGGATTCACCGGTAGCCTCAATATTCATGTCGGACAATATTTTTCCTTCATTTTATTATCAAAAAATCTTTCGATTAGTGTAAAGATCAGTATTTCGGTAATATTATATCAATTAATTAGCCCTCACGGGTGAACGTCCCCAAATCTAGAATTTTGCTAAATGAAAAAGTTGTCGGACTCATCACAATGAAGCCACTCACAAAGTTTCAAATGAGCGGTAGTCAACAAAAAATTTAGGCGCTGTCTCACGGACTAGAAATGAAATTTAAGGAAAAAAGAGTCAGCGAAAAACGATAGGCAGAAGTGATTCACTTGGCCAAGGGTTTGGAATAAGGGCTCGATTATGCAAAAAAATATATCAATTTTTCACGTTTTTCTCGTTTCTGCCGTTTGGCCATATGAAAGTTGATATCATAAGTATCTGGTAAAAACGAATGGCATAAGTTTTTCGAATGGCCAAGTCAAGATATGCACGAAAACATTCAGACTTTCGCAAGATGTTTTCGTTCATATCTTGACTTGGCCATTCGAAAAATTTATGCCATTCGTTTTTACGAGATACTTATGATATCAACTTTCATATGGCCAAACGGCAGAAACGAGAAAAACGTGAAAAATTGATATATTTAATGATGGTTTAATACAAATGTCCGGCCAATAGAAATTCGGAATAAAAATATTTGAACCAAAATAAAATTTCATGCATATTCCCTATTAAGCTTTAAAAAATGAATTTATTCAGTTTCATGTTTATGTGTTTGTAAATTAGAAAATTCCTTTAGGTTTATTATTTATAACTACACTCGAATACCCGATGGGATAAATCTATTTCTTTTTATCGTTTCATACATACATAATTATTATTATTCTATATTATATGATTGAATAAAAGAATAAAATGAGAGGAAGATATAAATAACATATGAAAATATATAATAAAAAACAGTAAAAGAATTTGTAAAAAAAAAATTGTGGTTAAAACCAGTTCTGGACGGTTTTAACCATTTTTGACCAGTGCCCTGGTCAAAATCTGAAAAAGTGGTTTTTTTAACAACCCTGGAAAAATAGCTGTGTGTTGTGATGTCTCCACTTGGACATCAGAAATATATGACGTACGATGTGGCCTGTCGCTAACTTTTCCTGCATTCTCAGGCGCCGTTTACTAACGGAGCGACAGGCTATTGCACGTGTCAAGGTAGCTCTGTGAAGATGATGTCCAGATTTCTGAAATTTTGCTGAAAATGGAGAACAGGATACACGCAACAAAAGAGTAACACCTTTTTTCCAAAATAAAATATCTCTATATAATATGGTTGAAAATAAACAATTAAGATAATACACAAATAATAGCGATGATTCCACTCCAATATAAAGTAAGCAATAAATAAAAATCTATTCTATCGTTTTGACAGCGGATAAAAAGGAAGGTAACTTTTTGCAAGTGATAAAACGTTATTTACCTTTCTCCTAGCAACCAAATCAAAACACTCACTATATTTATGTCATTTGCATTATTTGTCCATGCTTAAACTGCAAAATAAATAGAATTTGAAATATTTCCGAAGAAAATATAAAAAAATGTATTAAGAAAAGGGTGTCTATAGATACATAAAACAATAAATCATATATCTGGAGACAATTTATCGTATTTTATGAAAACTAGAATTTTGTATTAGAAAGAGTTACAACGGTATGTCAAATTTCAAATATTTTGCTACATTGGACTTGAAGGATGCGGATAATTGATGGAGAAAATTATCAGGAGTACGTAGTGGAATATGACAAATGAAACGATGTACAATAACTGTACTCTCAATAATTGCACATTTGAATGAGCTTTTTCATAAATAAAATGCATTTTATTTTTCTTGGGATAAATTTCAGTTTGATAACTCAACCTTGTAACCTGACGGCAATTTGACTCGAAAACTGTCCAAAAAAAAATCTGACGTGAACATTACGTGACTTACTTGTACATCATTGGATATATATATACAGGGTGTAACAGAAATAAGTACATTAATTTTAACCAGTTATAGTTCTCGTCAAGCCTAACAATTTTTCTTAGTAACTTTTTCCCGAATTCTCATATTTTTTTAGCATTTTTTATCCCCTATAATTTAACGAGTCGTTCAGGTGCATAGTTATCGGATCTAGTAGCAGTTGCAATAGAACAATAATTGATTTTGACATGTGTGAGTTCTCAATTCCTTCAAATAAATTCTGGAATAAAACAGATTAAAATTTATTAATTCTGTGTACGATTTCATGGGCAGTTTAGGATTAGCTTAGCTAATTTATTTGGAACGATCTCCGAATTGTCATTTTTCACTAAAAATTGAATTATTGTGGTTATGGTAATGTATTTAATGTCAAAATATTATGCACTTATACATTACGATGAGAATACCATGGAATATTTAGAACCTAACGTTTATCTGGAACGTAAAACAGCAGATGAGATGAATGAAATACATCAATTTATGAATGAAGCACCTGTGTATTAGTTTTTCTCATATTATTACAAACTTCACACTTTACACTCAGGTCGTTTCAATAAAGTATGCCCCGTGAATTGATCTGCTGAATAAGCAAAATATTATATCATATATTTCAGAAAATATTTAGAATCAATTACCAAATTCAGTTTGATACATTTATAGGTTATATTTTCTGTTCTTCAAGAAAAGAATCTTCAAAATTTCATGTAGCAATATTTCTATTGAATTATTCAGTGAATTAATTAACTCAGAATTACATTCCATTCAATATTCTACCGTTTTCTTCAAATAAATCTTTGAATGATTTTTCTGATGAAGTAGGTTAGGCACAGCAACTAATTCTCGAACTGCTTGTAGATGGCAGCACAGTCTGACTCTCCTGACACAGTGACACAGTTTCAGACAATTCAAATCAGCTGATCCAAATGCAATGAACTTGTGCAGACAATCTTATGTTTAAGAAATGTACTATCCGGAAATATACGTGAAATCCCTAAATAAAAATCAAACTTCTTAAAAATTACATAAAAATACGACTAGAAGTCCGAATTGTTGATTGCAGAGACAAATTCAGTATTTTTTTTAACATATACAAAAATAGAATAATCGAGGTGAGCGAATAACAATGTATTGCCAAAATACTAATATTTTTCCAGTTTCAAATGAATGATTGACAAGACTACGATGGCTCAAATTTGCAAAATACTCCTTTCAATCGACAGCTGTCATTCTTCCGACAAATGAAGAATATTCAGTTTGAACCATAGGCGCACTATGAAATTTTTGACAAAACTTTGATGAATTTTTACTCTGTATCCAGAGGATTTACGGAAAAAAGTTATTAGGAAAAATTGTTATGCTTGACAAATTGCATCTCAGGTTAAAATTGATGTACTTATTTCTGTTACACCCTGTATATATATATATATATATATATATATATATATATATATATATATATATATATATATATATATATATACAGGGTGTAACAGAAATAAGTACATTAATTCTAACCTGCAATAGATCTCTTCAAGTCTAACAATTTTTCTTGATAACTTTTTTCTGTAAGTCTCCTGGATATCGAGTGAAAATTCATCAAAGTTTGGTCAAAAATTTCATAGTGCGCCTATGGTTAGAACTGAATGTTACTCATTTGTTAGAAGAATGACAGCTGTCGATTTGAATGATTATTTTGAAACTTTAATCCATCATAATCTTATCAATCATTCATTCGAAACTGAAAGAATAACAGTATTTCAATAATACACTGATATTCGCTCACCTCGATAATTCTATTTTTGTATATGTTGCAAGAAAGATCAAATATATCTCTGAAACCAATAATTTGGTATATTGGTAGTATTTATATGTTATTGTTGAGAAATTTTATTCCTATTTGGGAATTTCACGTATATTTTCAAATAGTTGGTACATTTCTTGAACATTAGATTGTCAGCACGAGTTCATTGCACTTGGATCAGCTGATTAGAATAGTCTGAATACAGCCTGTAACACAGTTAGAATATGGGTCAGATTGTGCTGCCATCTACGATCAACTTAAAAAGTAGTTGCTGCTCTCAGCTTACTTCATTACTGTTGGCTCACAAACATAAAGAGAAAATCATTCAACGATTTATTTGAAGTGAACGGTGAAATATACTAAAAATATTCCCGCAAAAATTGTAAGAGCTTATTCTTGAAAAACAGAAAACCTAACCTACAAATGTATCACACTGAGTTTGGTCATTGATTTTGAATATTTTTTAAAATATGAGATACAATATTCTATTTGTTCAACAGATCAATTTATGAGGCATACTTCATTGAAACGACCTGACTGTGAAGTTTGTAATAATATGAGAAAAAACTAATTCACAGCTGCTTCATTTATGAATTAATGAATTTTATTAATTTCATTTTCATCTGGTGTTTTACGTTCCAGGTAAACAATAAGTTCTCAATATCTCATAGTATTCTCATCATTATGTATAAGTGCACAATATTTTGACATTAAATACATGAGCATAACCACAATAATTCAATTTTTAGTGAAAAATGACAATTCTGAAATCGTTCCAAATAAATTCGCCGAACTAATCCTACACTGCCTGCGAAATCGCAGATAGAAGAGCTTGACATTTTCACAGGTTTTAACTTTTGTGACAATAATAGTTAGACGATTTCTTCCAAAATTTATTTGAAGGAATTGATCGGGAATTGATAGCTCACATATGTCGAAATCAATTGTTTCGTTGCAACCAGGGTTGTAACTGCTACTGGATCCGACAATTATGCACCTGAACGACTCGTTAAATTATAGGGGTTAAAAAATGATGAAAAAAGATGAGAATTCGAGAAAAAGTTATGAAGAAAAATTGTTATACTTGACGGGTTCTATCACATATATATATATATATATATATATATATATATATATATATATATATATATATATATATATATATATATATATATATATATATATATATATATATATGTGGTTTTGTGTTTGATCATATATATCATTGGATATATAATCAAACACAAAATCTCATCCTTCCGTTCCACAGTTAATCGTTTTGGATTTACCCAAGAGATTCTAAAAATCTGTCAAGTAAAATGCGCCTTCAGCCAAGCCGATTGCTATGGAAACAGTAGGCCATTATTTCTATACAACAACATTCCTAACTACTGATTTCCAAAATTCTACGACTGCCAAAAGATCTGAATTTATGCGCAAAATCAAAAAATAAATTCCGACTGAAGTGCAATTTCGGTTCCGTCTATTGTTATGAAAATAGTAGGCAATCATTCAGATGCCTCAGCAGACTGAAATACCAAATTTCAATATTCTACACCTGATCGTTTCGAATTTATGCGAAAAATTCCAAAAGACTGTCAACTAAAGTGCACTTCTGGCTCGGTGGATCTCAATAAAAATAGGATATGAGCATCTAGACGGTATAATCGTCCTAAATACTGAATTCTAACAATCTACGTTCAATCGTTTTGGATTTATGTGGAAAATTCAAAAAAAGTTTCGAATAAAGTGCTCTTCCGGCTTAGTCGATAGCAATCATAATGCTAGATATTATAAAAGCGCCTAATACAAAATTTAAATATTCTATGACTGATTGTTTAGAATTTATGTGGAAAATTCAAAAAATCTGTCATATAAAGTGCACTTCCGGCTCAGCCGATTGTTACAAAAATAGAAAATAACCATTAAGATTCTACAGCAATGTCAAATGTTAAATTCCAGTATCCTATGGCTGATCATTCTGAATTTTTGCGGAAAATTAAAAAAAAGTTTCAAGTAAAGTGCACTTCCGATTTAGCCGATCGCAATCATAATGCAAGATGTACAATAAGATGTTATAGAAGTTCTTAATACGAAGTTTCAATATGCTATGGCGGATCATGCTATATTTATTCAAAAAATTGAAAAAAAGTTCCAAGTAAAGTGCACTTCTGGCCTGGCCGATTCTTACAAAAATAGCAGATAACCATTCTGATACAACATTTAGTTCAAATACTGAATTTCAATATCCTACGGTTGATCATTCTGGATTTATTAGAAAAATTCGAAAAAAGTTTCAAGTAAAGTGCACTTTCGGTACAGACGATTGGAACCATAATGCGAGGTGCACAACTAGACTTTATACCAATCTTAAATACAAAATTTCAATATTATACGTTCAACCAGTTTTGAGATTTGCGAGTTACGCACGCACGCACAAACGCACGCACGCACGAACATATGTACCGACATCAAGCCAAAAATAGTCAAAATGGATTCAGGGATGCTCAAAACGGATATTTCCATTAGAATCTCTATAGGTGAATTTTGTCGGTTTCACAATACTTACTTGTTACTTTGTTCAAGTAAATAATGAAATCACTCCACCTACGGTGTCGCGATCTCATTAGAACAGTTTTTTTGTCAAATTGCTAGGTAACAAGGTTTCGTGAAAACAGAAATTCATCCAACAAAATAAAGAGCTCTTATGTAATTGCTGTTGATAATAGTTTCTAGAGCTAGACTTACTTAATAATGTCAAATATGTAGTATGTCAACAAAACCAATGTAACAATCAAGTGATTGACCGCTTGACCAAATAATCAACTACTGACTGAATGTACTGACTGATTCAATATACTGACTGACTACTGACTGTACTGACCGGTACTGACTGATTCAATATACTGACTGACTACTGAATGTACTGACTGACGGGCTATACTGACTGACGAAGTATACTGACTGACGGAATATACTGACTGACTGGAGTATACTGACTGACGGATTATACTGACCGACTGAGTATACTGACTGACGGAGTATACTGACTGACGGAGTATATTTAGTAACTGAGTATACTGACTGACGGATACTTTTACGTACTCCACAACGCAGATCCACTGAAACAGAGGTGGAGGACGTTGACTCGGAAGATACGAATCGGAACACTAGGGTGTAGCTCGGAAGACGCGAGCTGGATAGCAGGACGTTAACTCGGAAGATGCAAGTCGGAAGTACGGTGTAGCTCGGGAGACTCGAGCTGGATACTAGGAGGGAGACTTGGAAGACACAAGTCGGACACTAGGTATCGGTTCGCCTACCCTTAATCTGACGAACGGTACTGGCTGCTGGCTCGTAGGCTGTCCATTAGCCTAGAGCACGGTACAAGACATAGTAGGTAACCTAACTCGCCCTGAAAATGCGTCCGCTGAGATGGTTATAGTTCGCACTGTCGCCGCTAGAGGCGCCTACATCAGTAAGGCCTGTTTTACAACAGTGTTTAATGTATAATTACACTAAACTTATAAAATTTTACGAAATCATTTATATATTGAAGTTAACCGTATATGTAATGTTTACAGCATATATTTTACTTTAATTAAAAATTGATATACTTGTTAAATTAGTGTTGCATTGAGTAATATTTAATATTTAATTATTACCTATGCAAGAAACTTAGTTGGATGATTTCCGAGATCACATGCGATTAACAATAATTGAGAAATATTTGAACAATACATTAACAATGTGTTTAATCTTCAAGAATACATATAGATTATATCTTTTCAATTACAAGAAAATTGTTCGAACTTTCAATAAAGGAAACATGAAAACATATGTTAAACAAAAATTAGATTCAGTTCAAAATATTATATTTCCATATTATACATAATGTTTCACAACGTAATAGTATTTTATGTATTAAGGGCACTTATATTTATTTTTAACAAATACACGTTATTTTAAATTATCTTATACTTAATTCATTAAGATTGTCAAAATTTAGATTTCATTTGAATGACTTGATACAAATTTACTTTGTGAGTAAATTTGAATGAGAATTAAATTCATTCATGAAACTGGACCTAATTTAATAGTTATTTATACAAGTGAATTACACCACTGTTTATTTGCGAGAAGAAAGTTCAAAATCACGAGCTTGTTTAGCGCGAGTGCTTTAATTCTTTGAGCAAATAAAGAAATTTAATTCACGTGTTTGTATAAATAATTTTATTCAATTTTGCGTGAATTTCTGGAACATGAAACCGAGGAACAAAATTCAAAAAAATTAAATTGCAGTTGCAAGAGAGCTTCGTTGATATCGCGACGAGTGTTTGTTTTTCAAACATTCGGGAGTGTGACTGTCAGTAAACTGACAGTTTTGTGAACTTTGAATTGAAGCGTTATAATTGTGAAAAGTATTGTCTGAAATGATGGAAGAAAGTGATTGAAACAATGTTCTCGTCCCCGATACCATTTTGAACGAAGCAGCCGCAGCAGTTGGGAAAATTATGCCTCAGATATCGAAATCTTTTTATGAAAAGGAATTCCAACAGTGATTTAAATTTTTTTAAATCACTAATAACTCATTTTAAATCACTAATGAATAAAGATTTACTTATGACTGTTGCTATGGATTCAATAATGTAGCTTTAAAACGTGAAATGCCCGGTTTTATAAAGGGCAGAGTATTTTACTTCCAGAGTAAATAAAATTTACTCTATTAGACAACAGTCGATTATTTGACAGCAATGATTTTGTTGTCATAAGGAAATTCGAACTGATCAGAATTTGTTAAATAAAATAAATTTGCTTGGTCTTTTATAAAACCGGCCAAAAATTGAATAAACTATTTTATCTCCAACTAGCACCAAAGTGTATTTATTGCCTTGGCTGATTTTCCATCCTCAGCCAAACAAAGAACTATTCACCCACTAAGTTTTTTGCAACCGAGATAATTTTCGTTTTTGTGCTGTTGCTGATTTTAATTTTAAGCGTTCTTGTCGCACATGATGGTTCATTCGTCTTAGAATATAATAATATATGACATAGCAAATAATATCTAATTTATGAGTGTCGCAAGGAAAGATAAATTTATAATGTTTTGTGATGTGCTCAATAGTTTCTTCGTACACATTGGTTTTAGAGCAAAGAAGACTTCAATACATTTTACCATTTTGAACATTGATAAATTGGGATGCGTTAAAAAACCAAATGATTTTAAATTAGTCAATGCTGCTGCGGGATGAGCACATATTGGTTCTCCCGTTGATAAGGCATTTATACAAGTTGAACAAGTAGTTGTTTTCAATAATTTCTTGCAAACAAAACCAGTTAGATAATAAATGACACAATCAACAGATTTTACGTCTGAATCGCTGATGCAATCTTCATCATCCCAAGAATCGGTCATAATTAATCCATCAAGTTGGCTTCTTAAATTTTTCAAGTGCTCATGTTGGTACGATCCTTAATTTTTCTTGAAGATATTCCTAAACTCATTGAACTTCAAAGTATTAGGATTTTCAGGTGTACAATTCCCATACATTGGTGGTTTTATCAATTTGTAAATGGATAACATACGATAAAGTTGAAGGAACGTATACAAAGTTGGATGATCGTTTTGGCATCCAGCTTGCCGAATCATACCAATATAACACTGTCAAACTGGTCGGGAAAATTAATAACAAGAAAATACAATACTCTATAAATTTATATCGTAATTCAAACAGAATATTTTTTCATAGCTGATTTAAACGTAATCTTTGCTCAACTCAAAATAGTAGATAAAGTTGCACATTAACCGAAAGGGAAAAATCATAATTTAACAGCAACTTTAGATAAAATACTTCGAAAATTTACAAACAATATAACAACCCATCCTAATATGAATAGTTGGAACTGCTCCTTTTTTCAACCGTGGAATTTGATACGGTACCTATTTAATATAAAAATGCGTAAAAACTGTTCACAAACGTTCCTTTGTATACTTTTTTGAATTTATTATTATTTCAAGAAGTTAATTAACAGTGTTAATTGCCATTCTGTATTATATTGCCCATTATTTTGTATATTAACTTGTTCAAACTAATTTTTAAATAATAATTGATAACTTACCCTTGTGAGACCATCTGCAGAAATCCATTCTCTAATAATATTGTCTTGTGCAAAATGTCTTTCGCAAACTCTATCATTTAAACCTAATTCCCGATCACTTCTAGGAATTGCTTTGTCCCAAATTTTTATTAAGTCAAGTGGAGCTCTAGAAACACTATATTTTATCTTACAACTCTTATATCCAGAATTACAATTCGGGACAGAACATTTTCCAGGCATTTTAATTGAATGTTCATTTGTCACACGGCTATCACTTTATTAAATTATCATTTATTTACTGTAATCTGACTGTATTCAACGACACAAACACTAAAATCAAACGCTTTTCAATTGGCAACTAGGCCCTACATATCCGCCATCTTGAAACATTTCCTCTCACCTCTCACGTCCACATGCTTGACGCAGTCAGCGGACACATTTTTCGTAGACCGGCAATGAGAGTTGTGGGGGCCTGGCCTAGAGAGCTGGGGGTCTGTAGGAAGACGCTACAGCCCAACTCTAGGGAGCTCAACTGTAGGAAAGCGCTACAGTTTAACAGCCTTCTCTTCGAAATTGCAGGCTTTATATACTGCCTATCCATTAAGTATTTAATTTTCAGTTTTGACTTGCATACCGATTTTGAATGAAAAATAAAAATGAAAAAGTTTCCTTCATGCGGTCTAAAACCTCGTTCGCTAGCGCAATAAGCGTGCACGCTAGCCGCTAGCCTAGTCCAACAGCACATATACATTTGTGTTTTAAATTACGGAGTGACTTAGCTACATACGTGCTACATCGTCACAGTGTGTGAAAACAAAAGTCAACCTAGGGACATAACCGACAGCTTCAAATCCCGAAATTCATTAAATAAATAGTGAATTAACAATATAATATTTACAGAACAACAAGATTAAGATATTTTTATACAAATGGAAGATTAGCTTGTCGTAAATTACAGCATAATAATTTTTATGGCCATTTAAATTGCAAACTTCAAATTAAGTAAAACTTGCCATCGAATTATTCACCTTATATAATATAAATTTATTAATGGATGATGATATTACTGAATATTTCCTTTCAAACCAATGTATAAGCAAATTAGCAACCATATTCCTATCGTCATTTCCGTTTCCTTTGTCTTGACCGCATCGCCCACATCACTGTGCTCGGTATAATTATAATACTTTGAGGTTTAACCTGTCTGGTGTGCGGTTTGTCTTATGTTAACCATAGATAAAAGTACTTCAATGCTGACCATGACCTCTACTCGCTGCCGTGAATCTTTTTCGGCAAGCTAAGTGGAAGTGGATAACAAAACAATAAAAGGCTGTCTGTCAGCCTTGTGAATCTATTCGCGTTGCATTAATATCATCCTATAAAAGAAGATTTGTCGATAGCAATAGAGCAAGAATTGATATCTGAAAATGATAAAAATAAAGGATTCAATAGATATTTGACTGATAAATTCATGTTTGAAGATTCAATTTCTTCGACTTTCGGTGAGTATTTTGTTGCAAACAGGTTAAAGTAAAGAAAAATTATCACTCCCACTTTGCGCAAATTGAAAAAAAAAATAGCCTATAGTTAAGAGTTAACTTGGGATTAATTTGTAACCAACAAATTAGAATTTGTACCCACACACTTTAGCCGCAAAATCAATTTGAAAAGTGGAAGTGCCCACTTGGAGAACAGCTGGCATCCCCACATTGGCCAATCAAAAAATAGTTTTTCTACAGTCACTATAGAATGATACCCATTCCACACGCTGTAGCGTGCGGAATAGGGGTCATTCCGCACGCTTAGAGGTTTCTAAGCAAATCGCGCGGCGTCGCGAAAAAAGTATTTCATTACTGTCATGATTTTAATTCTTTTTGATCTTCCTATCATTCCTCTTCGAAATATAGTCAATATAGTAATTTTATCAACGTTTGATGAATTAGAATAAGATCAATTAAACAAATTCTTTCTCAGAAAACGGTATATTTTAGTTATAAATATTCACGCGGACATCTCTTACTGTAGAAAAAATAGCATCCGTCACTCGTGCGAAATGATCATACCATGCTCAGGTGATTTCTGCCACTCGACTTCGTCTCGTGAATTATTCACATTCGCACGGAATGATCTCCATTTCGCACTTGTATCGGAATATACTATTTTTCGCCAACTGTCAAAAAAACATGATATTTTTGTATTGTTATGGATACACAAAGTTCGTGATTTTTTCACTAGTAAAAAATTGAAACATATTTTTTTCACTAGTGAAAAAATGAACATATTTTTTCACTAGTGAAAAAATAAATTCTATTTTTGCATACCTTATCTAATATAATTCAGGTTAATAATGCTACAAGGATAGAAACAAACAGGTATTTAACAAAAAAGAAATATGAATTTGTACACAAAACTACTTATTTTTGAATATAAAAATTAATTGTTGACAGTTCTTTATTTATCAAACAACAATTGCGCATACTTTTGGTTACAATACCCAGGTGACTGCAAATTAATTATAGTTTGTACTTTTTTCCTACATTTTACTGAATAAAACAATAATTATTGTTGATCTATTATTTTTTGACATTTGGCGAAAAAATATTGTTTGTATTTCGTGTGCGAAGTGATTGTATTTTGTTGCGCTTTCGAATGAATTTGTTACCTCGACCTTACGGTCTCGGTTAAAATTGACATTCTCACGCGCAACAAAAAAAAATAATCACTTCGCACACTTAATACAAAAATAACTAATCTTACTCGAAGAAACTAATTCAGAGCTAATTTGTACCCAAAAAATTTTGTGAAAAAAATATTCTTTTTATGGCAGATTGATTTTTTTCGAAATTACGATATGAGAAATTCGGAGCAAAATTTGGAAAATAATTTCAGGACAGGAAAAATTCATATTCAAGTTTTTTCAATTCTCCTTTATTCTCAAATTTTTTGCTCAAAATCGCTTTCAACTTTGCGCAACACAATTCCAAAACAATCGATTTCCAACAAAAATAATTTATTTGAAACAAAATCTTTGTGAGTACAAATTAGTCAATGATTTAAATTTGACTATTTACAAAAATATTGAGAGTATTCCCTGAGTAGGTATCATATATTAAAAAACCAGGACTTAGACTATAAGTGAGATTACATTATTTTTTGCAAGCTTTTAAAGCGTCTAGCAGAAGTTATCGCCAATGGAAAGTGTCTGGCAGTGTGGATTATCAATTTTTCACAATATTCTCTAAGACGTACATAAAAATCAACACTCAGAATTTAAGAAAAGTGAGTCATGTTTTAACGTATCTTTAGCACCTGGTATCTCTAAATCCTGGGATCTTGGACTATAAATAAAGGTTTTCTCAAGTTTTCTTGATTCTCAAATTGTTTGCTTATAAGTAATTGTTTTCAACTTCAAGCAGCACTATTTCAATATATGTAACTGATTTGCAACAAAAACAATTTGTTTGTAAAAAAAAAACTTTGTGGATACAGATTAGTACTTAATTCGGAATCGGGTTTTTCTAAGTTTTCTTTATTCTCAAATTGTTTGCTTATATTTGTTTTTAAGTTCGTGCAACACAATACCAAAACAATTGGTTTACAATAAAAATAATCTATTTATAACCAAATCTTTGCGGATACAAATTAATCCTTAATTCTAAATCAAGTTTTTTTTTGTTCAAATTGTTCGCTTATAATTATTGTGAACTTCACGCAGCGAAGTTTCAAAATAATTATTGATTCTCAGCATGAAAAATTTGTTTATAACAAAATCTTTGTGGGTACAAATCAGTCCTTAATTCAAATTTTTTCAAGTCTCCTTTGTTTTGAAATTGTTTTTCTCTAAATTGCTTTCAACATCGCGGAGCACAATTCGAAAACAATCGATTTACAACAAAAATAATTTTTTCTCCTATCGCTTGACTAAGACACTATATTAAAACACTGCACTACAGACAAAAATAATCTAAATATTTTGAAATTTCAACAAATTACAATGGCAACTGTACTTTTTTTGGACTAGTACAAAAAATAAATCACGTTACATAGTCCGTATCTCCTAACTACTAGTTAATCTATCATAATATTCAATTTAATATCAATTTGATGCGTCAGTTATTTTAGTGGAATTTATTACTTAGAAATAGGCACATGGAATTCAAGGTTTGACACTTGTCACTTTAATAATTTGAGCTTAGCACAATGTTTTAATTTAAAATAGCCATTGAATTAATTCTTCAATTATATTAAATTAAAAATGAAATTACTAATCAATTTTATTCATGTTTATGCGTGAATAATTATTTTAAACCTCCTTAAAAAAACTTATGATTTTATAATTCAGAAAAGAAAAAAAATGCCACTACAATTTTCAGGGATTTAATAATAAAGTGCCATAGAAGAAAAAATATTATGCTTAATACATACAAAAATACGTCTTTGGGATTCGTGAGATCGCTATATTCCGCTTCACGTCTTCTTACTCATATTTTGTTAGGTTTATTCAACATGGTTACAATTACTGAAATAATTGTAACCATAGAAATTAAACTCAGTTCAACTAAATTGTGTATAAGCTTAGATTGTACAACCGGACCTTATGGCCAGTTGCCCCTTAAATTTTAGGTGTCGCTTAACTAAACAATATCGTATCAGGACTCAGAAGTCAAATGCGACATAAACATTGATGTCATTATTCCGATTCGATATTTTTTGTTTAAATAAAGCTTAAAATTTTAGCTAGAACTGTGCAACTAGCCATTAAACAGATAGCTATATTTATAATAAAATTTTGGTGGGTTCAAATTAGTCCTTAATTCTAAATAAAGTTTCTTTTATTTTCAAATTGTTTGTTTATAGTCGCTATATACTTTACGCAGTGCAATTTCGAAATAATTGATTTTCAACAAAAATAATTTGTTTATAGCAAAATTTCTGTAAGTACAGATTAGTCATCAATTTGAAATTGAATTTTCCCAACTTTTTCCTGTTCTGAAATCATTGTCTCTAATACTGTTTTGGTATTTGCCAGTATTTGCATAGTTCATAACCAAAATTTTATGTGGGAACAAGTGACATTCCAACACATCGTTTAGAATAATTCCGTATATCGTTTAGAATCATTCAATCATAACTTTTGACGAATCAGAAGATGTTAATTTGGTTACCATGGTTACTTCCTAACAATTTAGATATTTATTCCTAGTTTCGCGTTTGATGTTTCATAATATAAAAAATTTCTTCTGAAATATTGGTGAGTTTCCAAAATCTTGTTAGAGTAAGTATCAGGGTTAACAAAAGCTCGAGTTTTTACAAAAAGAAACCCAACCCACATGGTTGTTTTTTTCAATAAAATCTGGTTTTATTAGAAGCGTTGAAATATATGAATTAATATTAATAAGGTTATATAATTTTATCACTGATTCGTACAGTCCTGTTCTGTTGGTCAGTGGTAGCTCAACTTGTTTGTTATTGTATTAGTATGCACAAGTCTCAATTTAATAGTAACAAGTCCGTAAAATTCAATATATCTGAAAAATAAATGAGGCAGTAGTATTAGGTTTGTTTCCAAAGCGAATGCACATATTTAAGTTTATTTATTTTAAATAATCTATACATTTTTCAGAATCTTATTTAATAAAAACGACTTTTGACTTTAAATTTTGTAGATTTATTTGAAACTTTGACGTTTCGATCCTTTGACCAAGGATCTTCTTCAGAAAACAATGATACAAAATAAAACAAGGCAATTAACTAGATACTAAAAATATACAGAATACTAGATGTGATAACGTGGATATCACACCTAAACAAAAAGAATAAAATCTTCTGGCATCCACCCAAGGCTTGAGGAAAGCCACGTGAAAACCCCAAACAGAGGAATATGTCCTACCTGGTACAGCTCCGCACACATCCCAAATCACAAAATACACGACATTTCAACAAGACAGCGTAGCACTACTCTTTACTATTGGTTTGGCTCACAACTGCAGTGTCAAATAGTCTTCAGTGTACTTTATAATCCAAAATATACACAAAACTACACCAACTAAAATATAGTCATTATATGTGTGTTATTGATTACAGAAAGCCAAACGTTTGATAATTCAAAACAAAATAAATCTTCTGCCATCGAGTTTTTGCATGACATCAAGTTTGAAGAAACAAGAAAGACGCTCATCGATTCATGGTAGATTGGTCAGAGAAGCGATTGAGATACTTAAACATCCAAATAACTTTAATCATACTGATGGTTTTGAATTATCAAATGTTTGGCTTTTTGTAATCAATAACACACATATATAATGACTATGTTTTAGTTGGTGTAGTTCTGTGTATATTTTGGATTATAAAGTACACTGAAGACTATTTGACACTGCAGTTGTGAGCCAAACCGATAGCAAAGAGTAGCGCTACCGCTGTCTTCTTGAAATGTCGTGTATTTCGTGATTTGGGATGTGTGCGGAGCTATACCAGGTAACATATATTCCTCTGTTTGGGGCACGGTACAAGACATAGTAGGTAACCTAACTCGCCCCGAAAATGCGTCCGCTGAGATGGTTATAGTTCGCGCTGTCGCCGCTAGAGACGCCTACATCAGTAAGGCCTGTTTTACAACAGTGTTTAATGTATAATTACACTAAACTTACAAAATTTTACGAAATCATTTATATATTGAAGTTAACCGTATATGTAATGTTTACAGCATATATTTTACTTTAATTAAAAATTGATATACTTGTTAAATTAGTGTTGCATTGAGTAATATTTAATATTTAATTATTACCTATGCAAGAAACTCAGTTGGATAGATTCCGAGATCACATGCGATTAACAATAATTGAGAAATATTTGAACAATACATTAACAATGTATTTAATCTTCAAGAATACATATAGATAATATGTTTTCAATTACAAGAAAATTGTTCGAACTTTCAATAAAGGAAACATGAAAACATAAGTTAAACAATAATTAGATTCAGTTCAAAATATTAAATTTCTATATTATACATAATGTTTCACAACGTAATAGTTTTTTCTGTATTAAGGGCATTTATATTTATTTTTAACAAATACACGTTATTTTAAATTATCTTATACTTAATTCATTAACATTGTCAAAATTTAGATTTCATTTGAATGACTTGATACAAATTCACTTTGTGAGTGAATTTGAATGAGAATTAAATTCATTTATGAAACTGGACCTAGTTTAATAGTTATTTATACAAGTGAATTAAACCACTGTTTATTTGCGAGAAGAAAGTTCAAAATCACGAGCGCGCTCAGCGCGAGTGCTTTAATTCTTTGAGTAAATAAAGAAGTTTAATTCACGTATTTGTATACATAATTTTATTCAATTGCTTTGTCCCAAATTTCTATCATGTCAAGTGGAGCTCTAAAAACACTATATTTTATCTTACAACTCTCATATCCAGAATTACAATTCGGGACAAAACATTTTCCAGGCATTTTAATTGAATGTTCATTTGTCACACTGCTATCACTTTATTAAATTATTATTTATTCACTATAATCTGACTGTATTCAACGACACAAACACTAAAATCAAACGCTTTTCAATTGGCAACTAGGCCCTACATATCCGCCATCTTGAAACAATTCCTCTCACCTCTCACGTCCACATGCTTGTCGCAGTCAGCGGACACATTTATAGTAGACCGGCAATGAGAGTTGTGGGGGCCTGGTTTGGGGTTTTCATGTGGTTTTCCTCAATCCTTGGGTGAATGCCAGAGGTTTTTATTCTTTTTGTTTAAGTATGATATCCACGTTATCACATCTAGTATTCTGTATATTTTTAGTATCTAGTTACTTGCCTTGTTTTATTTTGTATCATTGTTTTCTGAAGAAGATTCTTGGTCAAAGGATCGAAACGTCAAAGTTTCAAATAAATATACAGAATTTAAAGTCAAAAGTAGTTTTTATTTATTTTGCAAAAATGTCAAAATGTGCTGCTCGCTAATTGGCGTGTGAGTGGTCTATGTTCAATGTTCAGGATAATAATAATAATAATAATAATAATAATATATTTTATTTCCAATAGACCAATACATTGGTATAGGAATAGTCAAATAAATAAACATGTAATAATAGTACTAAATGTAAAAAACGGGACTATCTTTTGAGTGGAAAAAATTAAAGAGTACGATGCCATATAAAGAAATGTAATGGAAAAGAGGCAACGTCAGGAAAATGTATTTTTTAATATTTCTTTCTAAACGGTGTGTTTTCTATTTCACAACTTTTTGATTATGTTCGCCAGAACTGAAAATTGAAATTTCGAAATAGCTTCAAATTTTTTCAACCCACTGATTTTATAATAAATAGTAATATTTAACCCAAATTTATGATATTTTACTGTCCTTTTTAGCGCATTTTTTGAAAAAAGCGCTATTATATTCACTTTGGCTGTCTGGCTGGCTGGTTGGCTGGCTGGCTGGCTGGCGTGACACTGAGTTCTCAGCAACTATACTATTTACAGACTTGAAACTGGTACTAAATAAAAGCTACTGTTTCGTAGGTTTGCACAAATTGCTTTAATTCTAGCTCAGTGATTGTGGAAGTATAAATTATTCAATTACTTCAAGTGAAACAATTCCCATATATATATATATATATATATATATATATATATATATATATATATATATATATATATATATATATATATATATATATATATATATATATATAAATATATATATATATAAATATATATATATATATATAAATATATATATATATATATATATATATGTGTATATATATATATATATATATATATATATATATATATATATATATATATATATATATATATATATATATATATATATATATATATATGACATTAGGGATATGCCAACTAAAATTTATTAAAGTAGATAAAAATTTAGTTACAACTTTAGCCGCGGGTGTCACTATTAATATGTACAGTTGTCAAATCTGTCCGGGATTCATTCAATGACATGTTTGACGCGAATTTGAAGCTTATCAGAATGAATTATTATTATTGGTTGAAAATTTGTTTACTTTTGGTGTATTTTTTTATATAGCTTTGATAAAGATCAAATTATCATTTTAAGGTACAGCACTTGACCTCCCGTCAGTCAATAAATAAACAATGAAGATTAAAAGGTATTTTTGAGTTTTTACATGCATAAATTATGTACCTATCAAATAGTCAACTTAAAACTAGTACTAAATGGAAGCTGCTGTTTCGAAAGTCTGCCCAAACTGCTCGATTTCAAGCTCAGTAATTGTGAGAGATGGTAATTTGCGAAATCTCTGAAGTAACAAGCATTTATGAGCTGTCAAAAATGCGCTTTCATCATCTAGATGATTCTTCCATTTTTTGGAAAAAAGCGCTATTATATTCAGTTTGGCTGTCTGGCTGGCTGGCTGGCGTGACGCTGAGTTCTCAGCAACTATACTATTTACAGACTTGAAACTGGTACTAAATAAAAGCTGCTGTTTCGAAGGCTTGCATAAATTGCTTTAATTCTAGCTCAGTGATTGTGGAAGTATAAATTACTCAATTATTTGTTTCAAGTGAAACAATATCCATAGATATATATGACATTAGGGATATGGCAACTAAAATTTATTAAAGCAGATAAAAATTTAGTTACAACTTTAGCCGTGGCTATCACTATTATTATGTACAGTTGTCAAATCTGTCCGGAATTCATTCAATGACTTGTTTGGCGCGAATTTGAAGCTTATTAGAATGAATTATTATTATTGGATGAAAATTTGTTTACTTTTGGTGTATTTTTTTAATATAGCTTTGATAAAGATCAAATTATCATTTTAAGGTGCAGCACTTGATCTCCCGTCAGTCAATAACTAAACAATGGAGATTAAAAGGTATTTTTGAGTTTGTACATGCATAAATTATGTACCTATCAAATAGTCAACTTGAAACTAGTATTAAATGGAAGCTGCTGTTTCGTAAGTTTGCCCAAACTGCTTGATTTCAAGCTCAGTTATTGTGGGAAATGGTAATTTGCGAACTCTCTGAAGTAACAAGCATTTATGAGCTGTCAAAAATGCGCTTTCATCATCTAGATGATTCTTCCATTTTTTTCAATTCCTTCTTACTTAATAAATTGAATTAATAATTCAAAGTGGCAAATGTTTGGTTTGTGAATAAAATTACCTTTAAAAAGCTATCTATTTTAACTGTATCCAATAACGATTTTGAGCAATATACTTTAAAAGCCTTTAAAAAATCAAGGACTCCTTTTTTTGTAGAGTCAATTGACGGATCGCCAAATTCTAACTATCCTGCGGATCCAGATTCTGACATCTTATCGTTATTATGTACTGCTAATACTTTTACTGCATCTGCGTCTTCTATTTCTACACAATTTTCAATGTTTCAGCAACGCCAATTATCAATAGATGATTTTACTATAAAGACTACAGAACAACAAAAAAATATATTAAACTTTAAAATCGCGAAATTCTTCTATGCGAATAATGTCTCGTTTAATGTGGCGTACAATAATTTTTTTAGAGATATGATAAAGCATTACGCCCAGAATACGCCACCAGATAGATTTTTATTTGGTAGATCGCTTCTGGATTGCTTTGCAGAGGATGTTGAAACTGACTTGACCATTGAATTAGCAAATGAAAACTATACTATTACATTATTACAAGACGCTTGGTCCAGTATAAAAAAAGATCTAATTATAGCTACGAGCATCCATACCGCCAAGAGTTCTTTTCTTTTGAATACAATTGATTGTGAAAGTCACAAAAAAAAACTGCAGAATTTTGTACAGAAATCGCCAAAACATCAATTTTAGAATGCCAAGAAAAACTTGGAAAAATCTGTCTTTGCTATCTATATGCACCGATAACGAAAACAAAATGATTAAAATGCGCGATATCTTAAATGCAGAATATTCTAACATCGATCCATTACAACATGAAAGTGTAAATACTTTAATTGTAAATTACCTAAATACACTCAAATCAGAATTGAATATAGTGACGATATTCCTTTAAGTTTAGTCAAAATTTTGGACAATATAATTATATATCAAAACGCAATACATTTGCTAAGACAATTAAATACAGTAATAGTATAAGCTTCCATTACAAAAAAAGCTACCCCATCGAACACCTCAAAATGATAAATTGAGAATGGCTGAAAAACATGTAGAATAGTATATTACATCTGAGGTAGGAGAGTTTATTATAATTATGACTGAGAGGCGTAGCCTCGAGGATCAAACATAGCTAGAGGCTGATATGAAATCATCACCAAAGTATGTATACTATTTTATTCACAATCATCCCTAATTTTTCGAGAAATAATTGATTCAATTTCGTTCTTTTTTCAACAAAGTAAATTTATGTAGTAGTCTATGAAAACAATAAGAATGTTTTGAAAAATTTAATTAATTTGACATTTGTAGGATTTATGATTTATGAATCAAGTTATTTATACGTGTATTCATTGAAATTATGTTAAGTGCAGATATCAATAAGTTATAACAGTGAAATGGAGTTATACACTTGCCCCGAATCGAACGAAAGTGCTACGTATGTGAGGTCATAGCGATTTTGTACATAATTTACAAATTTATGTATCTATGAGACATAGATTTACACAGAATTGCAATATAAATCCGCTTCTTTTCAATATTAATTGTTTTATTTGGATCATTAGATTATATGATTGGTATTTCTGATAGCACGGATTATTTTACTACAACAAAGATTTATGACTGATGCTAGGCAACCCTGCATAAACATTTCCCACCCAAGAGATGGAAGTATCGCTTCCGACCCGTGAGATAGTCATTGCAGTTGGAAATTACATACTTCCCAACCTCCAGGGAGTACCGGGAGAGATCACTCAAATGGAAGAATTTGGCGCATAGCTACTACCATCTTGCGGGAAGGGGCGCAACTATTTTTCAATTTTATTTGAATATTGAATCTTAGTTACCATTGAAAAAATTTGAGCAAATGTCGATTTAAGTAAATAAAATTGTTTATAATTGTCAATACAGATAATTAAGAGTTTTACTTGCGTTATTGCTATTTATTTTCTATAATTTTGAGATTGTGAATCGATTAAAAAAGGTAAGCTCTCATTTCTATGATTCATACATAAAATTGTGGTGAGTACAATGCAAATTTGATACTATATAATGATAATATAATATAAATGATGTTCATAATTTTTGTAGATGTCAATTTCGAAGAAATGTTGTTGCGTGCCGGATTGTTTTCTTTACGCTGGTCAACCGATGATAAGATTTCCGGCACCAACAAAAAAAGAAATTTTCCAAATTTTCAACTGACAGACGCTAGATTGTATGACACTTGCACTGGACTTTTACTATCTACTGAGACCTTACCGGAACATGACCTGATACAACGACAAGAACTGACTGTGAACGGACTGACAAGACCTAGAACTATGTTCATGTATTATGTAAAAGTAGTCATGGATAAGACTTTTGGACTTTTACCTCGACTTGGACATGAAAGACGTGTACTGAAACGGACTGTGGACTTCGTGACTTCTAATACTAACTTAACAAGACTAACTTGTGGGATCCACGATATTTCGAGGACGTTTGTTTTGTTCACCGTTAAGTTCTCTATTTTTGTTTGGTGTAAGCGAACAAATAGATACTTAACTGGACAAGACAGCCGTCCTCTAGCTGTTTTGGATCCCATACAACGACTTGCAGTTGAACGTTACAGAAAGACTTTGAAAAGCAAGTACCGCAAGTAAATTGTAAGTCTGTTTAATATTTTTCTGTTAATTTATTATAAATCATAATTATTCTAGGTACGTCTCCACTGGTTCCATTCCGCGGCCTGGAGTTTCTATTAGTGCAAATGCATTAATACACACATGATGTAGTTCGAGCATAATAACAAATATTGGACTAGATGATTTTCTGGACCTCACAAATACCTGGAATTTCGAATAGTAAACAAGAAGCATTCGGGATGGATGAAAATTTTTCAGCTGCAATATTTACACGGAGCTAGAACTGAAAATTATTATTTGTAATGGAAGATGCTCCAATATTTCTATATCATATGGAACCAAGAAGTAATATTCTTCAGTCTTGATATTACTTTAGAATTCAGACAGCCGAAGAAGCTTCAATAAGTGGAATGAAGAAAAAACAAATATTTGTGGAGAAACAATCTCAAATACAGTAAAATTGACTCAGTTTAGACAGTAAGAATTTATGTTCAGGTGAAGTGAAAACTATGCTAAACGTCACTTTAGCTCAAAGTATATTTGAAGAATTCAGTGATTATTCTATAATAATACTTCTAAAATATTTTTCTATTTTTTCCATTGATTTCTTCAATTAATCACACATCTCAAAATCATTTGAACTAGTCTACAATCTTGGATTAGTGATTTTGGTCCTAATATTTTCAGTTTTGTTATTAAAACTCATTCTAGTTCATATCTACTGCCGTCATATCACCATAAGTGATTCAAGATTGAATTAAAATAGAAGAGAATTCACTAATCCAGAATTGTTGGTTAGTATGAACTCCTTTGAGAATATGGCTATTGATTTTGATATTGTGTATTAGAATAACTTTAAATTCTTCTGAACATTTGTATACAGTATTTCTTTAGTCCTGTTCACAATGGAGTTGAAATACTGTAAAAAGTAATTTCAACATGAAGTATGACTCACAGTAATTAAAAAAACATTTTTTGAAAATAGACACTTTAAAGTAATTGATTCATGGCTTTTTAGTTCAAATTACTAATTTACCAAATAAGTACAGAGCTGGGTCAAACCTAATGCATGAAATGACTTTATTTAATTTTGAGTTTGGTACCTATTCAATGTATTGCAATACTGTAAAAAGTGATTTTATTTTAAGGTATGATCCACGCAGTTAGTGAAGATATTTTACAAAAATACATTATACAAAGTTATTGATTTGTAACGTTTTTAATAGAAATTTTAAATGAACTTTATAACTGCGAATTTGTTCATTACAATTGGATCACACTTTATGCATAAAGTAACTTTAAATCTCAAAACCTGATATTTGTATATATATATTGTCAATGAGATTGGTTTACATGTACAAACATTTATAATATATGTATTTTTGTTTGATAAAAATATTGACGTCTTTCAATTTATAGTACTTAACCTCAAAAAATAAATTTAGATTGGGAGCAATGACGTCATTGATTGGGAGCCATGGTAACATAGCTATCAGAGACCTCAGGTAGCAAGGGGCGCAACTATTTACATGCGCATAATTTTTAACATTGAGTGCTCTCTCCCGGTACTCCCTGCCAACCTCCAAAAGGTTGGGAATTATCATATTACTATAATGATTGTGAATAAAATTTGTTACGTCCGCCAGACTAGTAAAAGTTTGTTAATTGTTATTTTTTATGAATTTTTAAATTTAGCTAAAAAAGAATGATTATTTTGAACATTTTCTTGAAATTTATACACTTTGTAGTAAATAATGAACACTTTTTGAAAATAATTGTCTGACAATTTTTGTTAATTAATTTCTGACAGACCTGTTATTGGAAATATTTTTTTCCATGAAAATGCACTTTATAACTCCTCCTTGGTTCTTCTTTCAAAATGGATTTAAGATCTGTTCTACCTATACAACTTGCCTGGCTGACAATTTTTGTTAATAAATTTGTCAGACTTCATTAATGCGCAACATCAAAGTATCAAGGTCAATCACCGGCATCTCAGAGCACTTTGTTAAAAAAAAATCTACTGAAGTTCAGGATGTTCTCTACGCATAAAAATATGCGTGTCATTAAAGAAATGTTTTTTACCACGTCATATTTTATTTTCAAGCGCCGTGACAATGTTTTTCCAAGAAAGTAAGTTTTTATAAGGGCCTTGCCAAATACTAGCTTAATTTATTTTTGAAAGAAAGTTTGACATCTATTTTATGCATAAAAATCGATCTGTTAGCGAAAATATGTTTTTGCTATGTTAGACCTAATTATTAAAATGCTGCGACCACATTTTTCAATTAAAAAATGTGTTGGAATTTTTTCGAACTGGAGATTTTTTTCTTTACAATTCTAAATTAATATTGTAGATTCCTTCTATATATTCGAATACGTTTTTCATGAAATATTGTTTTTTAATATGTCAGACTAAATTTTTAAGCCCCGCGACCTTTTTTTATTCTTATAAAAATTAGCTTTCACAATGGCCTCGTAAAAACATCACCTAATTTACTTACTGACAGAATGTTTGACATCTTTTTTATGCATAAGAATTGGTCTGTAGGCGAAAAAATGTTTTTCGCTATGACAGACTTCAATTTTTAAGTACTGCGATTACATTTTCTAATTTCTTACAATTCTAAATTAATATTGTAGATCCATTTTATATACTGGAATACGTTTTTCATCAAAATGGTTAATGAAACATAACTTACGTAATTTATTTTATTGATTGATATTCTTCACATTGTCTGTGCTATCCCGTTCACAATAAATGCACATACTATAACGAACACAAATTCTATAATACACTTCCAAATATCAATTTGACATATATCAATGAAATAAAAAAATCCAACGCATCCATGATCCATGATCTACAATTTCATTTTTACCCAGCGGGAAAAAATATCCATTAATTCCCAGTCAACAGAAAAATTAATGAAAATTGTTACCTTGGTTTGGAATTGAGAACTTTCGAAGCAGAAGTCAGCTCAGTAATAGGGTACTTTCGGTGTACGTGTTACAAAAAATATTTTAAAACAAATGGTCTGCCAGAAATTAATTAACAAAAATTGTCAGCCAGACAAGTTGTAATAGATGGAAGAGATCTTAAACTTCATTTTGAAAGAAAAACCAAGGAGGTGTTATGAAGTGCATTTTCATTGAAAAAATCTGTTGTACATCATTGGATATTTTTATATATATATATAAAATACGATGTGATTTTGTCTTTGATCGTATATATCATTGGATATGTATAGTTAAACACAAGATCTCATCGTTCCACAGTTAATCGTTCTAGATTTACCCAAGAGATTCTAAGAACTTGTCAAGTAAAATGCGCTTTCAGCCAAGTTGGTTGCTATGGAAACAGTAGGCCATTATTCCTATATTACAACATTCCTAAACACTGATTTCCAAAATTCTACGACTACCAACAAATCTGAATTTATGCGCAAAATTAGAGAATGAATTCCTACTGAAGTGCACTTCCGGTTCAATCTATTGTTATGAAAATAGTAGGCAATCATTCAGATGCTACAGCAGATTGAAATACCAAATTTCAATATTCTACACCTGATCGTTTCGAATTTATGCCAAAAATTCCAAAAGACTGTTAAGTAAAGTGCACTTCCGGCTTTGTGGATCTCAATAAAATAGGATATGAGCATCTAGACGGTATAATCGTCCTAAATACTTAATTCTAACAATCTACGTTCAATTCAAAAAATGTTTCGAATAAAGTGCTCTTCCGGCTTAGTCGATAGCAATCCTAATGCAAGGTGTACAACTAGATATTATAAAACTGCCTAATCGCAATCATAATGCAAGGTGTACAACTAGATATTATAAAAGTGCCTAATCGCAATCATAATGCAAGATGTACAATAAGATGTTATTGAAGTTCTTTATACGAAATTTCAATATGCTATGGCGGATCATTCAATATTTAGCAGATAACCATTCTGATACAACATCAAGTTCAAATACTGAATTTCAACATCCTACGGTTGATCATTCTGGATTTATTGAAGAAATCCGAAAAAAGTTTCAACTAGACCCTATACCAGTCTTAAATACAAAATTTCAACATTATACGTTCAACCAGTTTTGAGATTTGCGAGCTACGCACGAACGCACGCACGTACGAACGCACGAACATACGTACCGACATCAAGCCAAAAATAGCCAAAATGGATTCAGGGATGCTCAAAGCGGATATTTCCATCAAAATCTCGATAGGTGAATTTTGTCGGTTCCACAATACTTGTTACTTTGTACAAGTAGGTAAAAATAATTTTTAATAGCAGGTCTGTCTGAAGTTAATCAACAAAAATTGTCAGTCACACCTTTTTTTCCAAAAGTAGTTCATTATCTACTACTAATTGTATTAATTTGAAGCAGGTGCTTAAAAAAAAATATCTTTCAGCTAAATTCAAAAATTCATAAAAATATCAACTAACAAATTTCTTCTAGTCTGGCGCGCGTAACATATTTTCTACATGTTTTTCGGCCATTCTCAATTTATAATTTTGAGGTGTTCGATGGGTAGCTTTTTTGTCTTGGAAGCCTACACTATAAGCAATATTCTTGACAACATGCAACCGAATACTACGAATATATCGCATGCAGTTGAATTTGGGTTAGATTTGATACATAATGAAGATCTTCAATTGTCTTAAATACTGAATTGTAACATTTTACGTTTAATCGTTTTGAATTTATGCGAAAAATTCAAAAAATGTTTCGAGTAAGCTGCACTTCTAGTACAGACGATTGCAATCATAATGCGAAGTGCACAACTAGATGTTAAAGAAATGCTTAATACAAAATTTCAATATTCTACGACGAATTGTTTTGAATTTTTGCGAAAAACTCGAAAAGTCTGTTATATAAAATGCACTCCCGGCTAAGCTGATTGGTACAAAAATAGAAGATAACCATTTAGATCAGGGGTGGGCAAAAGCCGGCCCGCGGGCCGGATCCGGCCCTTTTGCTAATTTTATCCGGCCCGTTGAAAAATTCCGCACATAAATTTTTTTAAACTCTTTTATGAGATTTTGTTGACATCAGCATTATTAGTGTGCGTACTGTATATATAATAGTCTTAATAAAATGGGCAGTCGGCTAACTACACTAGTGTGGACGATGTCGTGAGCTTGAAACAATCCTCGTGTGTTTCACACGGGTCGCTCGCGACGATCGCTAGGTTCGAAATGCCTGTGAGTACGGCATATGCTGCACTCCTCTCACTTTTCGAGGGACGACAGGTCGCACCACGTGTATTGTTAATTTTGATTTAGTACTGATCGCATACTCTTTTTTGTTCGAGTCTAATATTAGTTTGCAAATATAAAATTGAAAAAGTGGACTTTTTGTAAGTAAAATTTTAAAACATTGGTTTTATTTTATTGTATTAATTAAATTATAGGTTTGTAGACCTTTGTAAAATGAGTCAATCTAAAAAAAGAAAAGTTGATTTGGAATGCAGAAACTTCAATGAAGCTTGGACGGTAAAATATCTTTTTACAAACATAAATAAGAAAGCAATTTGTTTAGTTTGTCAGGAAACAATTGCTGTTTTTAAAGAATACAATTTAAACAGGCACTTTACAACAAAACATCCAAAATATGCATCACATTCATTAAAAGAACTTCAAACTGTAGCAGAAAACTTAGCAAAAAACTTGAATAAGCAACAAAATATATTTACCAAACAAAGTAATATAGAGAAATCTACAACAAAAGCAAGTTATGTTGTCGCACACAAAATTGCTAAGTTATGTAAGCCGTTTTCTGAAGGAGAATTTGTTAAACAATGCATGGTACAAGTGTCGGAGATATGTTGTCCTGAAAAGAAACATATTTTTGAAAATGTAAGCCTTTCAAGAAGAACAATAGTACGACGGATTGAAAATATTTCAGGAAACTTACTTGACCAGCTAAGAACAAAAATTGCTGATTTTACCTATTGTTCTCTGGCTTTAGATGAGTCCTGCGATATTACTGATACAAGTCAATTATTAATATTTATTCGCGGCATTAACAAGAAATGCGAAATTAGCGAGGAACTTCTTAGTGTGCATCCAATGAAAGATACAACTACTGGTGAAGACTTTTTTCTCGCTCTTGAAGAGTGTTTAGTTAAAGTAAGTTTAACTTGGAATAAAATAGTAAGCGTCACTACGGATGGTTGTCCTAGTTTAACAGGGAAAAATGTAGGCTTACTTAAACGAATTCGCGACAAAGTAAAAAAGTTACAACCAGAACACGATATATTATTTTTGCACTGCATTATTCATCAAGAAGTGCTATGCAGAAAGGTTTTAAAACTGAATCACGTCGTTACTGTTGTGACCAAAGTTGTGAATTTTATTCGAGGACGTGCCGTAAACCATCGACAGTTTGTTGAATTTTTGAAAGAAATTGAAAGTGACTTCTATGAAATTCCTTATTACACTGAAGTGAGATGGCTTAGCATTGGTAAAGTTTTGGACAGATTTCAATATTTGCTTGGTGAAATAGTATCCTTCTTGTCGATAAAAGAAAAACTACATGATTTTCCTGAATTGCAAAATAGAGCTTGGCTAAACGATTTCTCATTTTTAGTAGATATCGTAAAATATTTGAATGAACTAAATATAAATCTACAAGGGAAAAAACAATTCGCTTTCAATATGCACTCAAACGTCAAAGCATTTATGACAAAACTAAGTTTATTTGCTGAAAACTTTAATAATAAATTATTAAATCATTTCCCCTCATTGCAAGCACGGCGAGAATCATTGAAAAATACAGATTTTTTTAAATATAGTACAATAACACAAGACCTGCATTCTTAATTCCAAAGAAGATTTCAAGATTTCAAAGCTATTGAAAAACCTTTATCATTAATTAGCCAACCTTTCAATTTCGATGTGCAAGAAGCCCCTGTTGAAATTCAACTAGAACTAATTGACTTACAATCAAATATTTTACTAAAAGAAAATTTTCACTCAAACGAATTGAGTGCTTTCTATGGCGCTTTGAATGATGAACATTTCAAACATTTTTTGAACTATGTTCAAAAATACCTTGTTTTATTTGGTTCGACATATATTTGTGAAAGAACTTTTTCTTTAATGGTTTCCACGAAAAATAAATATCGATCACAAATTACTGACGAAAATCTACACTCGGTATTAAGGATTGCTGCAAGTGATTTGGAACACAATTTTGAAGAAATAATGTCAGATGAACATTCGAGATTTCACGTTTCGCATTAACTTTAAATATTTATTTTACCGTTTGATGTTTTTCTTTTCTTTTTTGAATTCTATTTACTATTATATTTACGAAATGCAATATAAATGTTAAATTGTAATAACTATGTGTCAATATAAAATAATTTGTATCATTAAGACATAAATAAGTAACAAAATAAAATGTTTCATTGACTGGTTTATCTAATAGGCATTTATTTATAAAAATATTTCTTTAAAAATTACGTGACATATTTTATTCAAATTGAAATGATACTTAGTGTTTTTGTCAAAAAAAAATTGGCAGGGAAAAAACTCCATCCAAAACATCCGCTTGTGCAAAGCATATGCGGTATAGTCCTCCGGCCCGGGAGACATTTTGAAAATTTCATTTTGGCCCGCGCTTTAAAGTATTTGCCCACCCCTGATTTAGATGCTACAGCAATTTCAAATACTGAATTTCAGTATCCTACGATTAATCATTCTGGATTTATGCGGAAAATTCAAAAAAGTTTCAAGTAAAGACGATTGCAGCCATGATGCGAGATGCACAACTAGACTCTAGACCAGTCTTAAATATATAATTTCAATATTATACATTCGACGGGTTTTGAGATTTGCGAGTTACGAACGCAAATACACACATACATACATACATACCGACATCAAGCCAAAAATAGTCAAAATGGATTCAGGGATGCTCAAAACGGATATTTCTATAAAAATCTCGAAAAGTGAATTTTTTCGGTTTCACAATACTTGTACTTACAAGTAAGTTAAAAGTTAGATTGTAGTATAGTTGCCATAGTGATAACAACAGGCCCACAATAGTATACTTTTTCTGCGACAAAAGTTGAATTAATGGTGTCATACCCTAATAGTTGACGATTATAATAAATCTATTCGGTAAATTCGGTTGTCCAATCTAAGCTATACGCAGGGTGCGAAGTACGTGGTGGGGGTAACTAAATCGACTGCAGCGTGAGTAGTGGACAAAATAGGCATTATTATGGACTGATATTGTGTGTACAGTATTATAAAAAAATGAGCCATCATAGTTGTGTCATCAATTGCAAAAATACAAGCGGAAACATCAGTTAATGTGAATTTTATCCTTTCCCAACCAAAAACTGAAAGTTGAAACAAAGAAAAAAATGAACAATTTGAACTAGCCATCATCTCTATTTCGAGAACTAAAAGAGCTATAGAGGTTGGTTAAATGGACAAAGGAGCTCCATTTTACAAGAATATTGCATTGAACTCGACGAAAAAAGTCGATCAGTTATTCTTAAAATTTGTGATAAACTTTCTTATTTTAAAAGAGAATAAATATATTTTATTCCGAAGAGAATTTTATCCTGAATCCAATAAATTAATCATTCACTAAGAGTATTACATGCGAAAAATGCATATCAAGTTTACACTAATTGAATTCAAATCAGATAGCTATCAGAATGCTATGAATTTAACAAATAAATAAATGAATTTGCTTGTTTTTATTATATTTATTAATACACGTCAATCCGATAATTTTTTAAAGAATTTTTATTAGAAATGAATGGTATTACTTACGAACAAAGAGTTGATATGTTTGAAGTTTACATTATGTGTAAATATATATATATATATATATATATATATATATATATATATATATATATATATATGTATATATATACATACACACAAAAGCTCTTGGATAGGCTACAATATATGCCAAAGCGTTAGTTTTAGCATCGACATTTCCAAATTTTTCTTCATGTTGTCGAAAATATCGATGTTTGGGTACTTCCCTATCAGGATAGCGTTCTATATATATATATATATATATATATATATATATATATATATATATATATATATATATATATATATATATATATATATATATATATATATATACATACACACAAAAGCTCTTGGATAGGCTACAATATATGCCAAAGCGTTAGTTTTAGCATCGACATTTCCAAATTTTTCTTCATGTTGTCGAAAATATCGATGTTTGGGTACTTCCCTATCAGGATAGCGTTCTATATATATATATATATATATATATATATATATATATATATATATATATATATATATATATATATATATATATATATATATATATATATATATATATATATATATATATATATATATATATATACATACACACAAAAGCTCTTGGATAGGCTACAATATATGCCAAAGCGTTAGTTTTAGCATCGACATTTCCAAATTTTTCTTCATGTTGTCGTCGAAAATATCGATGTTTGGGTACTTCCCTATCAGGATAGCGTTCTATATATATATATATATATATATATATATATATATATATATATATATATATATATATATATATATATATATATATATATATATATATATATATATATATATATATATTTACACATAATGTAAACTTCAAACATATCAACTCTTTGTTCGTAAGTAATACCATTCATTTCTAATAAAAATTCTTTAAAAAATTATCGGATTGACGTGTATTAATAAATATAATAAAAACAAGCAAATTCATTTATTTATTTGTTAAATTCATAGCATTCTGATAGCTATCTGATTTGAATTCAATTAGTGTAAACTTGATATGCATTTTTCGCATGTAATACTCTTAGTGAATGATTAATTTATTGGATTCAGGATAAAATTCTCTTCGGAATAAAATATATTTATTCTCTTTTAAAATAAGAAAGTTTATCACAAATTTTAAGAATAACTGATCGACTTTTTTCGTCGAGTTCAATGCAATATTCTTGTAAAATGGAGCTCCTTTGTCCATTTAACCAACCTCTATAGCTCTTTTAGTTCTCGAAATAGAGATGATGGCTAGTTCAAATTGTTCATTTTTTTCTTTGTTTCAACTTTCAGTTTTTGGTTGGGAAAGGATAAAATTCACATTAACTGATGTTTCCGCTTGTATTTTTGCAATTGATGACACAACTATGATGGCTCATTTTTTTATAATACTGTACACACAATATCAGTCCATAATAATGCCTATTTTGTCCACTACTCACGCTGCAGTCGATTTAGTTACCCCCACCACGTACTTCGCACCCTGCGTATAGCTTAGATTGGACAACCGAATTTACCGAATAGATTTATTATAATCGTCAACTATTAGGGTATGACACCATTAATTCAACTTTTGTCGCAGAAAAAGTATACTATTGTGGGCCTGTTGTTATCACTATGGCAACTATACTACAATCTAACTTTTAACTTACTTGTAAGTACAAGTATTGTGAAACCGAAAAAATTCACTTTTCGAGATTTTTATAGAAATATCCGTTTTGAGCATCCCTGAATCCATTTTGACTATTTTTGGCTTGATGTCGGTATGTATGTATGTATGTGTGTATTTGCGTTCGTAACTCGCAAATCTCAAAACCCGTCGAATGTATAATATTGAAATTATATATTTAAGACTGGTCTAGAGTCTAGTTGTGCATCTCGCATCATGGCTGCAATCGTCTTTACTTGAAACTTTTTTGAATTTTCCGCATAAATCCAGAATGATTAATCGTAGGATAGAACGCTATTCTGATAGGGAAGTACCCAAACATCGATATTTTCGACAACTTGAAGAAAAATTTGGAAATGTCGATGCTAAAACTAACGCCTTGGCACATTTTGTAGCCTATCCAAGAGCTTCTGTTAAGGTAGTTGTCGTGCTATAGCCATAGTATCAGAATATTCCAAATTTTTGTATACTTATTAAAAATATTATTATACAATTATCCTTGAAATTTGAAGTCGATTGACCATCTCAAACTTGAGATAAACGCAATTGAAATTGAAAATTTTAACATGGAGAGCAATGGAGAGTATACATTTTAAGCAGTAATAGTATCAGTTTTAATTTTTAATGAAGAAACTAACAATCAGATTCTTTTAAAAAATTAGCTATGAATTGGTGAATATGTTCTGCGTATTTGGAAATGAAGAGAAAATTATTGACCATCTGATTGTTTAGATATAAGAACGCAAAGTTGAACATTTTATATATAACAGAAATGCTTGGCAACGCTGTACGTCACTCTATACATCGCGTTGTACTATTCGAAGTACAAATTCGCTACGCTCGTGACATAAACTTAACCCTGGAAGTGTACACTGGGGTCTCAGAGACCCCATGCTCCAATTTTTATCTTGTCCACAAGCACAAAGTCGATATAGTACGATGTGACCACCTCGTAAATTTAGTTTAGTAATATCTTCAGTATGTGCTATATGTATTTGATGATAGCTGAAGTAAGTGGGCCATAATTCATGAATTTGTTTGTGTTTGGGTCTCTGAGAACCCAGTGTGACTGTTTGCGTTAGATTTTTTGATATACCTGAAAGCTCCTTATTATTTTCCATTCTGAAATTTCAGCAGAAAATGACTACCCCGGAATTCAAAGACCCTTCTGCGTTGATAAATGATGAACTTGAACGCGAAATTCATGGAAGATCTTATATTTTATGCATTGAACAAGAAAAATTCGAAAAATATGTACTTTTCATGAATTGTCCTTTTTTTCAATAAACTATGCTCTCAAAAAACTCAATGCTTCACAAACTTCATTCATTATGATCCTATCATTAAAATTAATTAAAACAACATCCATTTCTCAGAGAAATTACGTTTTCGTTTGGGATTTCGCGCTAGATTTATTGGCATAGCTTAAAGCTCCTATTATTCGTCATTTTGACATTTCAGCAGGAAATGACTCCTTCTGTATTCAAAGATCCTTCTGCATTGATAAATGATGAACTTGAACGTGAAATTCATGAAAGATCTAGTATTTTATGCATTGAACAAGAAAAACTCGAAAAATTTGTAGTTTTTTATGCATTGTCCTTTTTCTCAATAAATTGTGCTCTTAAAGAACTCAATGTTCTCTTACTTTCTTTATGATTATCCTATATAGATTACGTATCATGAAAATCAGTCAAAACAACATCCAATTCTCAGAAAAACTACGTTTTCGTCTGGGGCTTCTGAGACCCCAGTGTGACACTTATGCAACTACAAATGAAGTGTGCATGTCCAGGGTTAACCTTCGTGAATAATAGCCTGCATTATATGCTCGTATAATAATATACTATTATTTTTGTAGTTTGCCATTTTTTAATTCTGTTAAAATTTGGACAAGTCTTTGCTCTCCTTCCTCATCGTAATCTAAAACTTTTTGTTTTATAAATTCACCTTTATATCGCAATATTTCGGATATTTTCTATTTCGAGATGACAGCGAAGCACAATGTTGCCAAGTTATTTTTCCGGCAAGTACCTGCGAATGTTTACTATAATGTACGAGTATGAGATACACTCCCTGACAAAAAATTCAATGATCCACTAAATTTATTCTAAATTTCTTAGTCTTTACTCATCAATATTATCATAAAAATCTATATATACTGAACTATCTATGTTATGAACAAGTTCTGACAAGAATTACAAGCATCTATATCACTAGATTTTTATGCGGCGAAATTAAATAGATCAGTTTGCAAGGCGCTTTTTGTAGATACGCTAGACTTTATTTTTTGACAATGATGTACCACGACAACAGCCTTAAGCCGCGTACACATCTAGCGAACGACGGCAAAAGAAAGATAATGAACGAATGCGTTTGCTAAATGTGTACAGTCAAACAGACACATGCGATCGCCTTCAGCAAGGTTCGATCACCAGGCGGTACATCAAATAAAATTCATGCGCAGGTTGGGATTTGGGGGATATACCGTTTGCGCGCGGCGGTCAGTTTTGTCCTAATCCTATAGACCATTTGAGCATTTTTCTCTTAATCCCTATATACCGTTTGAGCCAAGTTTATTACTTCAATCTTTTGATCCCAAATAAATGTACCTTCTCTAAGTGCAAAAAATTGTGAGTTAATATAATAAACGAACTTGGATAACAATTCATTTTATTTTATCATAAACAAATAACGACTGATAAAAACTATATAGGTAGAAAAAATCTAACATTTACAAATATTTACACTTTTTTACAACCAACACAATTCATTTTATTGAAAACTCGTCATATATACATATTTACATTTTAATCAATGAATACTAATGTGAATGTTATATTTTGGTGTCAATTTATACACTTACCCCTACATTATTCATTCAAAAAATGGATGAATCATCTAGATGATGAAAGCGCATTTTTGACAGCTCATAAATGCTTGTTACCTCAGAGATTTCGCAAATTACCATCTCTCACAATTACTGAGCTTGAAATCAAGCAGTTTTGGCAAACTTACGAAACAGCAGCTTCCATTTAGTACTAGTTCTAAGTTGACAGTTTGATAGGTACATAATATATGCATGTACAAACTCAAAAATACCTTTTATTCTTTATTGTTTAGTTATTGACTGACAGGAGGTCAAGTGCAGTACCTTAAAATTAAAATTTGCTCTTTATCAAAGCTATATAAAAAAAATACACCAAAATTAAACAAATTTTCAACCAATAATAGTGATTCATTCTAATAAGCTTCAAATTTGGGTTTTTCTGGAACACTTGTTTAAGATGTGCCGAGTTGGTCATAAGGATTACTACCAACCCTTGACTGATGTCCCATCCGGAGATTATATGTGCCGAGTTGGGGTGTGCCCGCGCAAACGGTCTATGCCCGGGATTTGCTATTGCTAGTGTGTCTAATTTATTTTTATTCGGCAGAACGATAAAGTAGACAAATTGAGCTCAACTGCTCGTATAGAATATTCTTTGATCAAAATGGGATGGAATAATGCCGCCGTTCTAGAATTAATAGAATCATATCGAGAATGTGAGTGTTTATGGAACCCTACAAACGACAACTACAAGAACAAAAAGGAACTGGTTGCATGAAGTAGAACTGCCGAATTGGCCAACAATCGTAATGTTAGTATAAGTCTTTGTACTGCAGGAATAGCTACTCTGAATGATGTATCTCCCTTGGTAATCTTGGTTCCAATTCTATTTAATAAAAAATCAAATTCTGTAGATTTCATTCCACAAAATTTTTCAAAAAGTCCTTATTCAATTTTCATCCTCAAGACATTCGTAAATCGGGTACGTTATAATGTTCTCTGCTCTTGAAAAGTGAGGTCATCCACCAACGACGTTCCTTCCTCCTCCTTAAATAGTTCTTCACTGATAGTAAGCCGCATTTGCGATTATAATATCGTCATCAGACATATTTCGTTCTTCCCACTGATTGTGAACAATAACCCGCGAAAATCAGAAAACCCTTGTGAACACATTCGATTTGCTCAGTGTGTACAAGTCATCAAATTTTATCGCTCGGTCGATCGTATTTGAGCGAATGCGTTTGCTATCCTTCTTTCGCCGTCGTTCGCTACATGTAATAAAGAATGGCTGCAGCTGAATGTTATTTAAGTGTGGGGACGGTGCATCGATATTTGGAAAAATATAAGTACAATGCATTTAGATTTCACAAGATTCAACATCTTCATTCTGGTAATCATGAGCGACATTTAGAATTTTGTACTTTACTCATTAATGAAAGAAGATATATTAGGATAGAATAGATATAATTTGGACCGATGAAGCTAACTTTTTAAATAATGGTATATTTAACAGAAAAAAAAGCACATTATTGGAGTTCAGAGAACCCGGTTTTAGTGCGGACTGGAGGAATCCATCAGTAATCCTAACTAATATTATAAATGCAAAAGTGAGTTCGTTTGTTTGTTTGTTACGCTTTCACGATCAACCGATCATCTTGAAATTTTGAACATATATTTATACTCTATTTTTAAACTAGGAAGAGCAAATTGAAGTAGGCGTCATGTAACTAGACGTTTTTGATTGGCTTATTTCACACCAGTTTTACACTGAACAAAAATTTGTTAAACCTTGGATGAATGTTAAACATTCCTCATGGTTTTCCATCTTGTTCAAACACTGCTGGGTAATTCGATTGCTGAATATAAGAGATAGAGTTGTTGTAATATTTCTGCAATTTCCAATTTAAATTTTTCTGTAATATTACTTTAACTTGTTCTGAAACATTCTTTTCAGCACTGGATTGTATGCCTAAATACATAAGTTTGCCTTTTCAATCCACATTATTATTTATTTAATAAAATATCTTTGTTATCGTTATGTAATACATAAATTCGTATTACTGAAATATTTTTTGTTATTAATTAACAAACAATAGCTGTAAAATAAAAGTGGTTACGCGCCGACAATTTCAAATTTAATTTCGCCGCATAAAAATCTAGTGATATTCTCGTCGTATTTACACAGTGTATATATGACTCGGAGCAGCAACTGCTGTTTACTCCTCCTAGTTAAAAAATGAACTATGGGATCAGTGGCGTAGCGTGGGTATCAGCCGCCCGGGGCGGAAGAAAATTTTGCCGCCCTCTTATTTAGGTATTCTAATTTAAGGCCTCAATATACAGTGATTCCGAAGAATTTTCTGGCAAGAATAGTCACATTATTGTGTACTGTCAAGGTTACAAATGAAAAGTTAGATACAGGGTGTGCAACGAAATGCGGAACATAGGAGTTCAACATGCGATTTTAAAAATGTGTGGATATTGGCTCTCCTGTATATTTTAGAGTAAAAGCACAAGAATAAAAAGTTGTTCAAAATAAGTTTTTACACGTGAAAAGCTTTCATTCAATTTAGAAGATTATCTGTAGCATTAGATATTTAGGAAATAAGATATGACATTTCCGTCAAAAATTAAATAGCCATGGAAATAAAGAACGAAAGAAACAAACCCCCATTCTGACAGTTCAATTTAGTGTTATTACAACAAACATTATCAATAATGAACGATTACAATAGTGTCTCTATTATATTATAATGTTCATTGCTCTTAAAGGAATTGTTTAGTATCAAAATAAAAGTCACTATTTAATGAATGAAAAAAAAAATTGAAGTTTTAATCTTTGATGCAATTGAAACATACACTATACAATTTATTTGTCACTCAATATTATTAAACTTCAACTACAAAGCCACTAAAATTTATTCACAACAACTTATTTATTTATCACACTTGGCACTTAGCTGATCACGCTCTGGATATTTACTAATCACTCAGTCGGGCCGCTCCCCTTATATACTCGGATGTTCACTTCTAGAAGATTCTACGTCATTCTAGCAAGCTACTCAAATGTTCGAATGTGTAGACCGGCGTGACGCAGAGATGAAAGGTCATATTCAGTAAAAAATAATTTAGATAGATGAGTATGTTTGGCCGAAGTATGATGATAGTCAGACAGTTTCAAAAAACTATGTTTTTTTATGAACTCATATGTTCAATTAGCAATGAGCTATTTAAATTAAGAAGAAATGATTATTCGAATATTATTAATAAGTATAGGCAACTTAAACTAGAAATGAATGAAATTAATTTATGATATTATATAATTTGCGAATAAAAACAATGTGAGTTCCATATTCACTTACTTCGAGTGTAGTTAATAATACTTACAATCAACTTACAATCTTCATTTTTAGTCATACAATCCCTACAATCAACAAATACTGTATTTATAATCTTACAATCTACAAAAGTAATTATCCATTCCTCAAAATCACATAATATATTGTATAAAATCATACAATCACTGAAAATCGCTTACAGTCGTCTGACTGTACAGTCGGGTGTGAAAAATTTGTGTTAGTGAGTTTCCCCTCGGGCTGATCATTCTAGATTTATGCAAAAAAAATTGAAAAAGTTTCAAGTGAAGTGCATTTTTGGCTTGACCGATTCATACAAAAATAGCCATTATGATACAACATCAAGTTCAAATACTGAAGTTCAACATCCTACGGTTGATCCGAGGTTGATCATTCTGGATTTATTAGAAAAATTCGAAAAAAGTTTCAAGTAAAGTGCACTTTCGGTACTGACGATTGGAACCATAATTCGAGGTGCACAACTAGACCCTATATCAGTCTTAAATACAAAATTTGAACATTATACGTTCAACCAGTTTTGAGATTTGCGAGTTACGAACGAACGCACGCACGAACATACGTACCTACATCAAGCCGAAAATAGTCGAAATGGATTCAGGGATGCTCAAAACTGATATTTTCATCAAAATCTCGATATGTGAATTTTGTCGGTTTCACAATACTTTCTTGTACTTGTTACATGTAACTAAAAATCAACGACGCAAATTCAACTCAAAAAAATGAGAACATAGGTTAGACTTAGTACATGAACTAAATGTCACATGACGTCATCCTATTCCGTGTTCTATGTTATCTATAAATGGGGGTCACATAATTCCATTTCACTCCACTCCGTGTCATCTATGGATCAGGCTCAAGCTGCCGTGCTAGCGAAATGAGTTTGATGAACGGTAGGCTACCGTGCGAGCGAGCGAGCCGATCTTGGTTAACTGTAAGCTGCCGTACGAGCGAAACAAGCGCGGTCAACGTTAAGTCGTTAGTAATTTTATTTTCACAGAAATCGAGCTTGGTTAAGTGTAAGCTGCTATGCGAGCGAAACAAGCTTGGTCAACAGTAGGCCGCCGTGCGAACATAGCAAGCTCGATTAACGTTAAAACGTTAATAATTTTTTTTTTTGCATACATTTCAAGAAGTACATTTCTATGCGGGCGAATCCGCGGGTAACTATTAGTTTTCTATAAATGTGTGGTGTGCTATTTCTCATAACATACTATATTGTAATGTTTATTACTCTTAAAGGAATTTTTTATTATTAAAAAAAAAGTTTCTATTTAGTGAATGAAAAGAAAATAAGAATTTATTTTTTTGATGCAACTAAAACAATCACTTTACAATTTATTCCTCACTCACTACTATTTAACTCCAACTACAAAGCCACTAAAATTTATTTACGACAACTTATTTATTTTCAATATTTCGTACTTAGCTGATCACGCTCTGAATATTCACTACTCACTCAGTCAGGTCGGTTCCGTTAGATATTCGGATGTTCACTTCTAGAAATTTCTACGTCATTCTAGCAAACTACTCGAATGTTCAAATGTGTGGAACGGCGCGACGCATAGAAATGAAAGGCTCTGCCCAGACAGAGGTGTATTCAGGGCCTATTTTATTTTTACTAGTTATGTCATCTTCGCACGTTACAATGCATAAAGGTACCTACATTATCCAGACCACGGCGAAATCTATTTACCAGGCGGGAGTGTGATGGAGGGGAGCGTGACGTCAGTAGGCTTTGTGAGCGAGCCAGCGATAGTAGTAGACTTGATGACTTCGTGATACGAAATAGATTTTCTTCTAATATTTCGAATACCTACCTAAATGTATACATATTATTCAATTTAAACATACCTCGCAAATGTGTCTCAGCTTGTAAAAGCAATTATGATAGTACAGAAGAAAATGTAACTACATTTGAATTTCTGAAGATTGCATTGCAACTAGCTATACAAATGCATACAATTATCGAGGAGAAATTAGGACTTTTTATTACGATAAACCGCATTTGAAACCTAATCCGTTTCAAACTATCTTTCCTGGATTTCCTCATTATTTAAATATGAAATCAAATACTAAAAAAAATCTTAGACGAAAGCCTAACGAAATTTTTAAATCAGAAAAAAAGAACAAGAAAAAACCAATAAGATATTAGAAATACAACTAATGGAAAATAGAGTTCAAAATTTTGACTTACTGCTTGAAAAAGCACCTGAATTTGTCAAAACTATAAATGGCGATATTTTTGTGAAAGTAAATGATGACGGTATTAATATTTACAAAATGGATTCCAAAGCAGTAAGTCGTTCCTTTTATATTGAAATAGATAGAAATCTGAGCCCAAAGTATTTCTTTGAAAATAAACTGGTAAGTTTGAGTGAATTACAGCATAACAACACTCCATTATCTACAAATGAACTTGATACATTATCCAAATTGAGAGATATTTCAGAATGTATGTTAAATGAAACTGATTTTGTCAATACTTATTCTATTATTTAGAATTTAGGTGATGATGTCTGAGAACGAAGGCGATGAAGAGAGAATTGGGCAATTATTGTACTTAAGTGAACAAATAAGTCTCATTTTCTCAAATCAAAAGCGCTACACTTCAAAAATTATTATTTGGTCTTACATGATTAATATGCAATCACATCCTAAATATTTGCAACAACTTACAGCTTCTTTTCATATATGTTCAAGTTCTTAAATAGGAAATGATCATTTCTTAAGAGTAATTGCAAATAGACTTACAAAAGAAGAGGACAAGTGGGTGATTTTGCAACTTGATAAAATATATGTTAATGAAAGCATTGATAGCGAACTGTTATTTTGAGTTACATTTATCGCATTATAGCGTTTTACTCTAAAACTATATGCAGAGACAAGAGAATTACCGTTATTATTGTTGTTAGTAAGTCAATAATCATTCTGCATAAACATTATAGTTCTAAAATACAAATTTAATACTATTACATCGTATGAAACTGTGTAAAAACCAGCCTACTGACGTCATGCGAATGCTGTGGTAGTAGGGGTCACACTCCCGCCTGGTATAGAGTCCGCCGTGTCCAGACTTAAATCCTCTATATTATTTTCTATGAGGCTAACGGATATAGTGTGTGCATCCAAACGTACCACATTTGAAAGACGATATTGTAGATATTATTACTAATATTGATGGAAGAAAATTGACACAAGTCAGAAGAAATTTATTTAAAAGAGTTGAATTATGTATTCTCCACAACGGAGGCAATTTGAGCATTTATAACATTTGACTATGGTGTTTTAGGAGGCTTGGAGTTATACTGGTCATTAAATATAAATTTAATTACATCACATTACTAATTGAATGAAATTAAAATAAAATTAATTATTAAATTAATGTAAATTAAATGAGAATCAAACTGTTCATTAAATTGATGTAAATTAAAATTTAAAAAAATACTCTATACATTTTTCTCTAAAATTTTCTTACGTAAGGATAGTAAACGATGAATTTATCGAATTCAGAACAGAATTCTCTTTGAAACAAAAGAAAAAAAATTTGAAATAAGAAAGTTGCCTCCCATATTTCGAGAGCCACTGATCAAAATTTATTTTTGTCGAGTCCAATGCAATATTCTTGTAGAATGGCACTCCTTTGCTCATTTAACCAATTTCATAGCTCTTATAGTTTTCGAGATAGCAATGGTGGTCAACTCAAAATTGAAGATACTGTGTAATACGCTAACAAAAAAAATCATTTATTCTCGAATACAATCTAGAATCAAAAATAACTATTTTCCACAGACGTCAAAAAATGATGACATTGTACATCAATATTAGTATGCGAAATATCACATTGGAGCTGTTTATCATAACAACGGACACGAAATATTTCGTGCACTCATTTTATCTTGACAACGTACACGTTGTCAAGATGAAATAAATTTTTTGACGTCTGTAGAAAATTTCTTTTGGGCTTTCGAATGATTTGTGCCTGGGCTACCGCCTCGACAAAAAACTTTCATTCTCAAGCACCAAAGTATAATTTCGCGCACTAGATACATAATTAACTATTTATTGAAATAATTGAACAACAACACTTAACATTAGCATACCAATATTCAAACTCAAAATTTATTTATTTATACTGTAATATTTACTTGCGACATAACACCGTATTTACTTCAACTGGTTTCTCGATTGTCACTCGAATAGCTCATTTTTTTTATTCACACAAGGGCGTGCTTTATGTATTTTTTTGGGTGAATCCAGAACACTAGAAAGTTTTGCGAGCGCTTCTGGAATTTTACGCGAATACTTCCGAATGTTGACGTGTGAAATTTGTTAAAGAATGAATTGAATAGCTATATCATGGCAGCAGACCAATAATAACCAATAATAATATCTCTAATTTTAAAAACTGTACATCCACTTTTAGTATGTCTTCGAGAAGGAAATACCGTTGTACGTAGACACCGTGAGAAATTGCACGCGTTGGAATTCGCCCTTGACATTAAAGAGAAATGATGACCGCTGGGACTAGAAGACACCACACTACATAGCGGTATGTCTGTAAGTATGTGTGCTTTGTTTAATCTTTGGCACAAGTTAACGACAAGTGTGCCAGTTGCCTGTTGAGGAGTTTGATTCGAAGTGTATAAGGAATAGAATGTTCAAACTTTGATCATTTGATTAATTAAAAGAGAGGATGATTCAGTACAAATTCATTCTACTGTTTAAACTTTGTCACTCTGAGAATAATTTATCCATGTAAAATCATCTTAAATAAATCCATTTCGACACTTGGACAAGCGTCCTTAGTAGTGCGTCCCTGGGCGAAGAGATGATCAGCTCGGAGCGAGTGTCTATTCATGCTTTCAATATTTAAAAATTTCGAACTAGTTTTTAGTACTACGACATTTTGGAAGATCGGCAAAGTATTGCTTACCTCCAGAAGAAATTTGTAGATAACCAAAGTATAACATTCATCATTTATTCAATAACAAATGCCTTTTATTTGATAATTTTTTAGGCTCCATTGCAATACTATCTTATTCATTAAATCAATTACAAATTGTTATCGAAAAAACAAATGCTTGATCTTTATGTATCTATCTTTTATAAAATATCAATTATCATTTGCAAACTGTTCACTAATTTTGAGTGTTCGAATCACTTTTATCATTTTAATAATGATATTTCTCTAGATTATACACCAAGAAATTATGTAAACGAAAAAATAGTATATTATTGTTGCGTTTATTGGATTCAGAATAAAAAATCAGTCTCAGTATCTTTCAAAATTGAATATTATACTCAATATTGAACAGAAAAATATCTACATCAAACATCAAACTTAAAACGCTAAATTAAACTAAAATTAATCTATTTCCTCACTATATTATTTGTAATGTCATCAGTCAGTATTTAGTAGTTATGTTTACAGTTTCTTGTTCCATTTATAACATCAAAGGATCCGCTTATCTTGCATAAAATTTCGAATATTTTGGCAACTTTCATTATTTATTCTGAAGTATGTTTGTGAATTAATGAACAATTTACATTTTGTGTGGTCAATTCGGTACACAGGTTTTTATCAGCAATCAGTATATAGGTTTATAACTTGAAATAAATTTTGGATAAAAATTATTGAAGCATGTTAGCGTAGTGATAGAATAGTATATTGTGTGGCTAGGAACGAAATAAGACGATTTCAGCCAGGGTGAGTGTTGCTTGCGCGAATGAAGCGAAGGCTGGCATTATCTGAAGGCTAAAATTGTGTTTAGTCTCGTTCACGAAGTATAATATATAAAGGAGTTGAAACGAAGCGCTCGTACACGGCACAAATTCTTATCGCCGAACGAAGAGAGAGATGGAAGATAGTAGGCATGTATTAACATGGAACAACTCAGACAATCACTTAAAATTTTCAGTTTATCTAGTATTGATCAAGTTACATTTGTTTAAAATCAAATAATTTTTTATAATGATTTGTCCTGTGATTTTTAAAAATAAAAATCATGGATCTACTTCAGATAAATATAGAAACTCCTTTCACTTCCAGCAAAGGAAAAAGGAGCAAATGCGCATTTTGTGGAAAGTCTTGATTTACTCAAATAAATTGACACCCGAAACATCCTATGTCAAATTGATAAATAATAGTCTACATTTTCCAAAATTTTGATGAAAAATAAATTATTCTTGATTTCAAATTCTGTATAAATACTTTTTAATTTTTTTAATTACCACGATTTTCATACATCCTGCTATCACCTGACTAATTTATGATTGAAAATCATTTTCAAATACTAACTTATTCTATTTTTAGAATAGTTCATTTTAACGGAAGAAAGTGTTAAGTACTTGGAATTAATAAATTGTGTTAGATTTTTTATAATTGACTTTCTTCAATATCAGTGATATAAATTTCAAAATAAGCCAGGTGTCTCACGTTACTAGAGATAATTATTTATTAGCATTTGATTGACATAGGAGGTGTTAATAAAAGAAATAGTGAAAAGTATCATATACATCACTTTTTTCATTCACATATTCCCAAATAAATACTAAAGATAACAATAATAATAACTAAAAATATCACAAAAAAAAAAAAATTAAATGAAAATAACCAATCTTTTCGCGGCATTACTCGTCTCCACTTCATTAATGTCTTTTCGTCCTTCGGAGCACTAAAAATAGATATTTTCTCCTTACAACTTAGCTACCCACTATTGCAATTGGAACTAAAACACTTTGTTCTCATTCTAAAGTTAAATAATCAGAAATTCCAGGCTTCAAATCACAAAACTAGCTGCAAATTCAATAGTGGCAAATGCTAAATGCATTGAGAAAGATGCCTACTATCTTCCATCACACACACTCAACCTCTCTCTCTAACGCGATAAGATATTGAGACACAGCTTGTATAGGGAGATAGCATAGTGTTTCACCGGCGTGGTCCCGTTACTACATTTTTCATATTACCTGCATTCTTTAAATTTCCTGAAATAAATATATGATGATATAATTCAGAAAAGCAAAAAAATGTCAGTTCAATTTTCAAGGAATTATTAATAAAGTGCGATAGAAGAAAAAATATTATAATAATCTTTTCATGTTTTTCAGAATTATATCATATCAAATATTTTTTTTTGGATTAAATTATAAATATTTATTTTTATTTTTTGACGTTTTGACTCTATCCGAAAGACTTCTTTCAGATAGAGAATCGAAACATCAAAAAATGAAAAGAAATATCGAGAAATATACAGAATTTAGTCCAAAAAATCTATTCAAAAATATTATGTTTAATACGAGCAACAAATAACTATTACCGTCCGAACAGTTTCATCACTTTTCTGCTAACTATAAGTTCTTGCTATTTTTACTTACTTGTACTAAGTACAAGGAAGTATTGTGAAACCGACAAAATTCACCTATCGAGATTTTGATGGAAATATCCGTTTTGAGCATCCCTGAATCCATTTTGACTATTTTTGGCTTGATGTCGGTACATATGTTCGTGCGTGCGTTCGTTCGTGTGTTCGTTCGTAACTCGCAAATCTCAAAACTGGTTAAACGTATAATATTGAAATTTTGTATTTAAGACTGATATAGGGTCTAGTTGTGCACCTCGCATTATGGTTCCAATCTTCTGTACCTGAATTGCACTTTACTTGAAACTTCTTTCAAATTTTTCTAATAAATTCAGAATGATCATCCGTAGGATGTTGAAATTCAGTATTTGAACTTGATGTTGTATCAAAATGGTTATCTGCTATTTTTGTATGAATCGGCCAAGCCAAAAGTGCACTTTACTTGAAACTTCTTTTTAATTCTTTGCATAAACACAGAATGATCAGCCATAGCTTAATGAAATTTAGTATTTGAACTTGTTGTAGCATCAAAATAGTTATCTACTATATTTGTATCAATTGGCTGAGCCGGAAGTGCAGTTTATATGTATAACAGATATTGGAATTTGCTGTATAAAACAATTTGTTAAATGAGCCTTTTTTCTGAGAATAGTGTAGCTAATTTGTCACGAGAGGCAGCACTTGTGGTAGGGACAAATACTAAACCTTCCCTATTTACGACAGTGTTATTTAAGTCATCTGACTGAATTATTTAAAATTATTAAATATATTCAAAAAAATTTTGTTAAATAATTATAATGCCGACAAAACATTGTAGTATCGCGAACTGTACCTCCGATAATCGATACTCAGAAGAAAACGTGTTTTTATACCATTTATAAAACCTCACATTGATGAGGTGAGATGTAATAAATGGATACATGCAATGAGAAGAATGAATTTAATAAAAGGAAAAATTAATGTATATACATGTTACAGAATAATCAAGAATGATTATGTAAATCCCTCACACTCAAATATCTTAGTGATTATATTATTATAACTTATTAACTGTAGTTAGGTAATTGTTATATACACAGGGCAAGTTACCGCAGCACGAGCTCAGTTTATGTTTGGACAGAGCGGTGAACGGGTTATTGTCTTAACAAAGTGTATTGAATATTGTACGTAGTGAGTGAAACGAGCTTAATAAATAAATGTAAAAGAGAATGTGTTGTTGTTGTTACATTATAATCCTTGATATATTCGCATTTTGATTTTGCTCCTGGAACGTCGTTTTCTGTTGAAAACATTATTTCGATAGCTACATTTACATGTATTATAAAGGATAAATTAATCAAAGCATAATTCAATATAACACTTGTATTATATCCCAATGAAACATTACAATAAAGCAATATCCATCTATAATTGATGTTCAGCGGCCACCGGTCTCAGAGTGTAGATCTCATGAATTCTGGAAATGAAATACAACATAAGCAAACGACTGGCTTAGTGAGGAATCACATCCACACACACGTTATACAATCATAACCATCAACATCAAATCAGACTCTCTGGTATACACATAAAGAGGGAACGCACAAAGTGCGAAAACACATAAACAGTATCATCAGGGAGCGCCGACCAGTCGACCTGCTCAACCCTACTGTGAGCGCCGAACTGTTGACCTGCTCAACCTCTGCCGGGAACGCCAACACTACGTCTAGCTTGACCTGCTCAACCCCGAGTTCTCAAGACGATGTCAGCCCCACTGGCTCGTCCGTCTGGGAGTCGAAAGTAACTCAGTCACGTCTGCCCTGAATCACCCTAGCTGCGGTCACCTCATCGGTTTTACAAAGGCCTTATGAGGCGTTCGAAAAGCCAAGGTAAAACCCTCTGCCCCTACCGTATAGTGATCCAGCGAACACTTGCACAAGGCTAGCAATTGTGCACACACACATATGTCGCCCTCTTGGCTTACGCTCTCTACTCAGAGCTACGACCTCAAATAACAGCACAAGGGATATCACAGGGATATAATCACAATCACTCAGGCTCAACGTAGACACAAATAAAGGCATACAACTAGTACACCAATGCTCACTCTCAAAACGCTCTCTCAACCAACACACTGCATACTCATTCAACTCACACACCTAGCAACTCAACTCACACCTCAACCTTCTGATTCAACTCACCCTTGACTCTTTTGAAATATATCAAAATACTATAGAACTTATCTCGCGTAAATAATAACACAGAGTGAGGTAACAAATGATGGTCGGGCTGTTTAAATAACTTACGTATTGTGTAACTCCCTGAAATATGTTAATAATGATATGATTATTGATCTTACGTAGAGCCAGAGAAAAATTTGCGTAACACATGTATGTAAACGAGAATTGGCTCACTTTTACAATAGGAACCTAGTGACGTGCGCATGCGCGTATCTTGCACATGTGCTGCTATAGTCAGTGGCTTTCAAACAAAGAGCATTCCACCTAAATACGTACAAGTATGTGCCTCGCTGACAACAATGGATTTTTTCAATACTAGTTGGGCTTAAAGCTTGGTTCAGGTTATGTTTTAGTTGTTTTCTTTTCAACTAGAAAAACACTAATTAAGTGTTTTCCAGTACTACTTGACCTAAAAAGTTCGGTTTAGGTTATGTTTTGTTTTTTTTTTTAAACAAGAGAAACACTGATTTACTGTTTTCCAATACTAGTTGGCCTAAAAAGCTCGGTTTATGTTATGTTTTGGCTGCTTTTTTTAAAACAAGTAAAATATTAGCTCCCACCGTTCTAATGCCACTGGAAAATTCCTTTGCATCCCTGTGGCGCCATCTCTTTTTACTTTTATAACTACCACTAGATTCCTATTGTAAAAGTCTACTCGAGAATTTGGTAATGTTTGTCACTACCAGTGACCTCTAATCATATATAGACCGGAAAGCAGGCGAATATGCGTGGCTCCAAAATGAAGGTATGCAACCGCGCACAAATGGAGTGAGGTTATCTCTTTCTAATGCGGCTCTCAAAATGTTTTCTTTTGCTTCTGCAATAATGTATTTTTCCCACTGATCTCTAATAAACACTGGATTGGGTTTAGGCCGCTGGAATGCGGCTCCAATTGAGCGTCGCCATCTTGGCAAAAACTGAGGTTCTGTGTCAATTGGTGACATTTCAGTATGGTGTTGGGACGCAATTTTATACTGAATTAATTTTGTTTATTTATTTAAATGTAGATATATTATTACATAATATTGTTATTGTTTTATTTTATTAGAAAAACTCAACTGAAAAAGTTTGAAGATATAACTTATTCCTATTTTCAGTGAAGTATTACTTTTTACAGGTTTTATGGAGACCTAGAAGGATACATCAATTCATGATGTTAAAGTATTAAAACGATTTGATTTTCAATTTTAGATTAAATTGAAAATATCATGAATAATAAAATCATATTGTTGGGCAATGTTACAAAGTTATGATAACAAATTTGAGTAATATATCAAATTTAATATAAAATATCTTGCTCACAAAATTAATCGCTGGATTGCAAATTTGTGCTTACTTACGAACAATAAAATCTTGATTATTAAATGTATTATTATTCTCCTATCATGTGTAGTAGATATTTAAAATTATTAGTTTTGAATAGGCAATATTATCGCAGAAATGCACTTCATTTATTCATATAGGTAAATTCATAGTTTTAAATTTTAGGTAACAAAAATTTATGAAACTATTGAACGGATTAAATAATACTAAACTACAATGTTTAAAAAATAGTTAAAACACTGACACTAAAAAGTTCACAAATATTTTTAACTATTAATAAATATTTCAACTATTATAACAATTTTTAACTTTTGTTGATTATCAATGTATGTATTTTAATATATATTGAGAATAATTTCCTCATCTTACTTGCATTATACTTTGAAATTCATCGAGTGTCTTCTATAAGTGTTTTGAATTTGCCGCCGAATAGTGACACAAAACCTCAGTTTTACTGTCAAGGCCGCCGTTCAACCGGGGCCGCTTTCAGATGCCAGAATACGGTCTAAACCCAATCCAGTGTTAAATAGAGATCAGTGATTTTTCCCATTAAAAAATTGAATAATGAATTTGAAATACATATTATATTGTGAATAGAAAAATATAAGGGAAACATTATAGACCGCGGTACAGAACCCCTTTCTCCGGATTATTAACACTCTTTTGATACCAAACTCATAGAATTGACATTTTCAGAGCTTCGGACTGAAAATATGCAGCAGAAATCTTATCGGACAATATCACCACTCAACTTCACTAATGTTTATTTGATAGTACTGAGAATTCCAACAGAGTGTTAATAATCTAACAAAACTTGTAATTTTGACATGTTGGAGATGGGGGTTACGCCGAACGCCGCAATATTTTTGCTGCATATTTTCAGTCCGAAGCTCTGAAAATGTCAATTCTATGAGTTTGGTTTGCTGAATAACACTCATTTATTTCAAATGTTTTTCCCTTTAGAATGATGTACAGAAAACATTGGTATAATTGTCCGACAAAATATCTGCTGCATATTCATAAAAAAATCAAAAAACTTATTTCGCAAATTCTCACTAATGATATGTTGAAATCGATTTCTAAAGATGAGAACCGTGATATTCTCCAATGTAATACCATAGAAGGTAGAAAGAATAATCTTCTTCTGCCTGGCAATAGTCTCTATACTTACGCTTTCTCTCTTTTTTATATTTGAAACATATCTGCAAGTGTCATCGAGAATGGTGATTCGGACCCAATTTTTGAGATACCAATATTTTAGAATCGTATGGAAAATATCATTTCGATTGATTTTCTAATGTTGAAACAATTTTTCCTCAGCATGTTTTTATGTTTCATGTTTCACATCTGCTTCCAATTTTCCGCTTTCCTTCAAAAATTTTCTCTATAATAATTATATTTTCAAATTGTATGTTCAGTTTTACATCAATATATTTCTTTAATCCCTTTTTTACATGTTGCTCTATATTGTGGAGAAAATATGAGAAAAAATTTTTGCGAATGAAAAATCACTATGGACCAAGTTACAGAAATAAAGACATAGAAATTTAAGGAATATTATTTTTTTATCTTACAAATGGATGTACAAAATTTGATTGAAAGATACATTCTATTTTGTGCGCATACAAACATAGAAAACGCTACTTCTTATCTTTTTATTTTTGGACTGGCAAAACGGCGCACTATTTTTGTCGGACAATATATTGTTTGATCAAGAAATATACCCACCTCTATGTATAATTTTTGTCCGACAAGTGTTAATCAGCAAACCAAACTCATAGAATTGACATTTTCAGAGCTTCGGACTGAAAATATGCAGCAGAAATCTTATCGGACAATATCACCACTCAACTTCACTAATGTTTATTTGATAGTACTGAGAATTCCAACAGAGTGTTAATAATCTAACAAAACTTGTAATTTTGACATGTTGGAGATGGGGGTTACGCCGAACGCCGCAATATTTTTGTCGGACAAAGTATTGTGTGTGTTTTTGCTATTATTATCTTACGATTGAACTATAAAAGAGAGTGATGTTATTGATCAAGAATAAATCATAGAATCGACGTCTTTTTAGGCTGTTCGATGGAAAATGCAGCAGTTTCAAAGATTTTCGCAGATAAAAAAGTTGTCGGACTCATCAAAATGAGGCCACTCACAAAGTTTCAGAAGAGTGTTAATAATCCGGAGAAAGGGGTTCTGTACCGCGGTCTATTACTGATTATAAATATAATTGAATATACAGATGATTTGTCATAAATAGAATTTATGTTCGACTGCATCATAATCATGTAGTTTATGGTTGCATTTAGTGTTCATAATATGTCACTTAATTGGACTAGGACTTTTGCTTTATATAATTGGACGGAACTGTCATTGTCAAAAAAAAATTATCCTTTTCTATCGTATTTATTCTTTTCTACACTTTCTGAAGTATCCATTTATTCTTTTCTATCGTATTTAATCTCTTCTACACTTTCTGAAGTATCTATTTCTTCTATTAAATTGTATTTAATATTTTTGACATCTGCAAATAAACAGTAAAAAACAATTGTAACAATAGCAACACTAGCAAAGCACACCAAGTTATACTTATCGAATTTTTGTATAGGGAAATTGAGAAATATTTTCAGATGATATCCTGCGTCTTTAGAGCAGTCGAACATAAAGCTTTGTATGTAATTCGTACATAAACAAACTTTATAGACTCGCCTTCCTTATTAGACTCGCTCGCGCTGCTCGCTCGTCCATAACCAGCGGCTCGTCCAATAAAGTTCTATATTATATACTAATTACATAAATAGCTATTATTTTGCTAGTCTCACAAATTTACTATCATTGAACATTGGAAAATGAAATTAATTCTGTCAATTTCGATCTCACAGTTGCCTTATTTCTCTGCAAATTTGAATTTAGTTTTTTCACATAATATTTGCAACGAGTATTGAGGAACATTTCACAAACTTGTAAAATATTCTACACAAGTCACCATCTTAAATGTTCACGTAAACTCTCAAGTTGAAAACAATGCACAACAATAAGACTTTTAACTTATCAGATCCCGCACGCCTATGATACAGATAAAGAATGATTCTACCCAAGAAAAGTAGTCACTCGACGCCTCTGGTTCCGCTGAGCTGATTTACAGGGCATGTGCAGTTGTCGCGTTAGATAGAGATAGCATGTAAAAATGAACAAGGATGAACTCTCTCGAATGACATTTCACCGGAGCCAGCCCCTTATGTGTTGGAAGCACGGAGGAGAATAATAGAGGAGCGGACACTCAGTTGGAAAACGTGAAGCCTAAAATGTAATGCGGCAGCTCTGAGAGAGTTAGCGAGAGTGGGCCCAGCTTTGCGTGCGGCAGAAATAAGATTATATTTCAATTATTTTCAATAAAATTTAATAAAATATCATTTTTGGGTACAGAAAAAAGACAATATTTCTCTTTACAATTTCTGTACCTACTACTATTACAATTTGGCACAACACATTTTCTTTCTATTTTACAATATATTTCCATATGAAAATACTAAATAGAGCGAAACTCGCCATTTACTTCCATACAAATATGGGCCCGCCTCTACCTGTCTCTCAATTACCTTCTCTCTCTAACAATATTACATTTTTGGCTTCACTTTTGCTACACAGTTAAGATAAGGAATTGCATAGGCGTGGTTGGAAGTATACAGCTTTCCAGTCCATTATACATATAGAGGTCATTGGTCCCTATCGAACTACTACCGCTGCTAGTGAGGAATTTTTCATACTTGAAATGATAAGGTAGGCAATGATAATCTGTTGTCAATTTTTGATTTTGTTTGACATTGCACATGTCAAAATATTATTAAAATTATATTAATTATAATCTGAAGTGACAGAAAACTTTATTGAATAATGAAGGAAAAATTTTTCAGAACTCATTTTATTAATAAGTATGTTATATTGGGTAATCAGTTCTGTATTAATTAATTCGAAACACAATGTTTCGACAGCAAAGTGTTGCCTTTTTCAAGTGTAAAATTGAAAAAAAATTATATATATATATATATATATATATCAAATGACGTACAAGTATGTCACGTGATGTTCACGTCAGATTTTTTAATTTCATAAATAAAAGGAGCATTTTGATTGGATTACAATCACTTGATTGTTGACCACACATTCTGATAATTTGATTATAACTGTCATTGGCAACAATTGGCGAAAGTAATAAGATCGTTGAATAGAGGAAATTCTTTAAAAAGCAATATATACAAAAAGAAAACGGTACTGTGCTTTCGTTGTTTCCTATAAAACTAGTCATGGATTTCATACACACTACTTACCCACGAAAAACGATAAATAACACGAGTAAAATATTATTTTTACTCCGGCCAAGCGTAATGTTGGTAGGTACTCAATGCATTGTTACAGGAGAGGCAGATACTGTTCTAGTACAGATTAGTAGATTAATATTTCCTAAACCGTGGAGTACGATTACCAATCATCAGTCCACAAGTACTCTTGGCTTTCATAGAAAGTATGACACAGAGTATATTATAGTTCAGTGAAAATCATAATAACTTTCTGACCGAAGCTGGAATTGAACTATTTGCACTGACCTATTAATTTTTCAGTCTAAATTTCAACTGGTATTGTGCTGTGTGCTTCGGATTTATTTTGAAAGTTACTGTTTGAGACCGTATTTTTTGTTTTTTGTATGTAACGGCTTTTAATAGTATATTATCTAACGAGGGACTTAGGTGCTTGATTTGTTTCTGAGAGTGAAGTTTATTGCACAAAGCATTATCAACATGCACCCAGTCAATTATATTGAATCATAATAGTCAAAAAGTAGATTATATAATTTCACAATTTTGACAACAATATACTTGATACAAAAATGTTGAATAAATTCACTATAGTAACAAGGTTGACAACAGAAATTGTTGAATAAATAAGCTTGGTGTCAAAAAGATGAGTGAGAAATTTGCGGAAGAGAACTGAAGAATTATTACCCTAAAATTGTATAAACTGCAATAATGATAATATAAATGTTGATATAGATTATCTATAATAAAGATTGGAACTCTAATAAAAAATTTAATTTGACATTAAGGTACATCGTTGTATAATATTTTTGAACAATGTGCTGAAGATGTTAATGATGTGAGTAAGTTTTACATCATTGATGGTGATATGTTGCTCCACAGAATGAAATAGAAACAAATTCAATTTTTTTCCCACATTTGTAAACAATATATCAGATGTCTGCGTAAAAACTTATATTAATGTTAAAGTCGTATTTGTTTAATACAGTAATACGTCAAAGTTTCAAATAAAATATACAGAATTTAAAATCAAAAGAAGTTTACTACTCAATAAAATTCTGGAAGATGTATAGATTAGTAATAATGTGATTAAAGGTTTTGAAAGAAATCGTATAGATACATAGGTAATATTTCTATTAATCACTTATTTAATGAAGAGACCACTCAGGAAAAGTTCTTAGCGAACAGCTGTAAAAGTAAATTTATTAATTTTCTTTGCGAAAAACTTATTGAAATTGATGTTGAGTGTTGTCAAGCAGAAAGTTTTATACAATCTGGTTAGACTATTTTTTTCTCCCATATACCTGTTGTAGCAGAGAAAATTGATCTGTTATTGCTATTCATGGCTTTATCTCGAAATGATAAGGAATTGTTCTTCTTGAAACCGCGAAGAAGTTTTGACCTGCAGCGATTTTATTCAACGAAGAGATATTAAAGCAGTTACCTAATATTAAAAAAAAAAAAGTCACGCCTTTTACCCGATACGGGTGTGTCAGACACTTAAAGTGCACTTGGTGGATTGGTTGATATTTCATCAGCCATAGAGTGCGGTTACAAGTCGTCAAGTTACAGTTTTTGTGAAGAGTACGCCACAGAGTACATTATAATTCAGTGAAAATCTTACTGACTTTTGTCCGTCGGTAGGATTCGAGTCCGCGACCTTTGGATTACAAATCAGCATATTTGCACTGAGCTATGAATACTCATTAAATATTTAGCTCATACACAATAATATAAATAATAATATAAAAAAGTATATATTCTTTTTATCCATGCCTTCACACGATGTAATACTACATCATAATTTTATGATAGGGAATAGAATTAATTTTTAAAATCTTACAATTCTGATAACAAACTATGTGTGACAGCTGAAACTTTTGTGATTGGAAACATAAGTGAAGAAGATCTTTACAATGTAGGTTTTCACTGTGTTCTCATACTATATGGTCCTAAGCGGCAAATAATTGAAATGAATTGAGATACAAACATTTTTATTTTATAACATTAGTGTCGAAAGATAAAAGCGTACAACTTCTTTCTTTACCTCCAACAGAAGATATTTGTCTTCAAGTTTAGCAATGCAAAAAATGATTCTGAAATATCTCTCGGAAATTGGGGTTGACAGAAAATAGTCATTTGTTTTGATTGATTTTAGGTTGCAATAACTCTTTGTTTCATTGAAACACAGTATTTTTTTTTACATAAATGTGTACAATATGTTTATTGATATTCAAAATTGATTATAAAATGTGATTCATTTAGAGGTACTTTTTTCATAATGGATTTTTCGGACGCGTGAATCATGACAACTTGTCATTGTATTTTTATTCAGTATTGTTTGACATTTCATCGTGGAAAAACTGACACAATCCCTAGAAAAAATCATTAAGCTGTAAATATTGAAATTTTGTATTGAGCACTTCTATTAGATCTAGTTGTGCACCTCGCATTATGATTGCAATCAAATGAACCGGTAGTGCAGTTTACTGGATAATTTTTCGAAGTTTTGAAATTTTTCTCATAAATCCAAAACGATCAGCCATAGACTGACAAAATTTAGTATTTGAGACTACCACAGCGTTTTAATGAATTATAACACCAAACTTTGGTTGCAATCGATTGTGCCTTATGTCAATGTCAGTGTCAACTGTCAATTATTCCGTCAAAAGGTGTTCAAGTAAGTGGTGTCCACATCTGATTTTTCCACTTGAAAAAGACAGCATTTTGCTGTAGAAACGTTCCTCGTATTATTTTTTATACAGAATTCATACCTAATAAAACATATTTATGTATTGATTGATATTTCGATGTCTTCCACACCGAAATTTGTTGTATTTTCAATTTTCATATTGAGTCTACAAATTTCTCAATTCAATTTATCAATTGGCCATTTTGCGTAGGTATTCTTCGTTAGGTCTGTTAGCTGGTTAGTCATTTTGATAGGGAACTGAATATAAACCAGAATTATTCTTGATTCTTTTATTGAATTTCAAGATTTGAACTCATCAGTGATGTCCCTATGTTGACTTTTGATAACAGCAATTTTGCACTTTGTTTGCTATGTTTTTTTACCTTGCTGCCATATATATTGCCAGTCAACCGTGCAGGCCCGTGTTACAAAAATTAGCCGATGCCAGATAGCTTTTTTGTAGTCAAGTTAATTTGATTCCCAACTTGAAATGGTCACGAGAGTGAATACGAATCCAGCCAGCCGCGAAAAATTTCATGACCTAACTGAAATTCGAATTCGAACGAAACTATAAGGTTTAGATTTTTTTTGTGGTTTTTGTCCCTGCTATTTGTTTTCTCTGACTTCCAATGTACGTTATGGGCAATTACTTCGCCAGTAATAAGATATGGCTGTGGTGCGATTTATTAGAGAAAAGAGAAATGAAATTCCGGCAATGACACTAGGAAAGTAATTTTTTTCCAATGGCAATGTTTGTACGTCAGCTCGCTACGTTCGCATTTGAAAAGAAATAAACATTTTTGAAAAATACCAGATTGCGCTACGCGTGCCTGTAAAACCGAATTTGAGCCCAGAATTATCGGCAAGAGCGCACGAAACACCTCATATTCATTTAAAACCTAGTTTGTTCGAAAGCTGCAAATTAATGGCCTATGCACATGCGAGCTGAAAGTAAATGGCGTTGTTCACTCAAGCCTTTTAATCTAATGAATTTATCAATATAGTCGATTCAATCATTTCAATCACTTTCGCGCCATGATTTTAGTGGACAATAAATTGTATCATGTTTACGACAAATTAATCCCTATAATCAAGAGTACAAGAATATCATTCGACTCGACTTTGAAAATTAATTTTATGAACAGGAAGAGCTTCATTAGTTCGCATCTTGCACACTCGATGTCTAATCCCTCATTCTGAGATCCCTATTTGAATTCATTCAAGTTGCAATTCTGTGCGAATCCATAAGATTCTGTTCACATCACGAAAGTAGTATTTTTAGTATTATTAGTTACAGTTAGTGCCAGATGTTTGACAGGTACAATCATGTGTTAAGCCTCGTTCACAACACGAAATCAGTAGTTAGTGTTAGTAGTTATGGTTAGTGCTATGTTTGACAGATACAATCATTAAAATATGCATAGCAATAAATTTAGCCCAGAGTTGCTCTGCACTGACCGTGGTTAGTGCAAGAATTTGCATGCTTCCAACTTTCAGTTAGTAGCTAGTAATTCGACCAATCAGAAGACAGAAAAATTGATGGATATATTTTCCATCTAATTTATTTGACAGTTGACTTCTGTCTATTTTTGACAGGAAATCTGTACCAAATGGATCAACATCAAATGAAAAATAAATATGTATTATTTACTATGTTGATTATTTTATGGAAATAGATTAATAAAATAAATTGAAATTAGTTCATTATTTTCTTGTTCTATACGTTTTATTCTGTCTCTTTATATTAAACACATCATTTAGTATAAAGCATAAACACTAGGCACCAACCATAACTACAAACACTAAGTAATAATTTTGTATTGTGAATGAGGCTTAAGCCTTAAACCTTTCTTGCATTTGACAATTTTTCCGTCAATTTTAAGTACTTCCTCAAGTTCTAGAAGTAGAGCTCAAGTCTGTTTTACATTTCAATATTCTACACCTGATCGTTTCGAATTTATGCGAAAAATTTTAAAAGACTGTCAAATAAAGTGCACTTCCGGCTTGGTGGATCTCAATAAAAATAGGATATGAGCATCTAGATCGAATAATCGTCCTAAATACTGAATTCTAACAATCTACGTTCAATCGTTTTGGATTTATGCGGAAAACTCAAAAAAATGTTTCGAATAAAGTGCTCTTCCGGTTTAGTCGATAGCAATCATAATGCAAGGTGTACAACTAGATATTATAAATGTGCCTGATACAAGATTGAAATATTCTACGATTGATTGTTCAGAACTTATTCTGAAAATTCAAAAAGTCTGTAATAAAAAGTGCACTTCCGGCTCAGCCGATTGTTACAAAAATAGAAGATGACCATTGGCATTGAGATGCTACAGCAATTTCAAATGCTAAATTCCAGTATCCTACGGCTGATCATTCTGGATTTATGCGGAAAATTAAAAAAGTCTTTAGTAAAGTGGACTTCCGGTTTAGCCGATCGCAATCATAATGCAAGATGTACAATAAGATGTTATAGAAGTTCTTTATACGAAATTTCAATATGCTATGGCGGATCATTCTATATTTATGCAAAAAATTTAAAAAAAGTAAAGTGCTCTTCTGGCCTGACCGATTCTTAAAAAAATAGCAGATATCCATTCTGATACAACATCAAGTTCAAATACTGAATTTCAATATCCGACGGTTGATCATTCTGGATTTATTAGAAAAATTCGAAAAAAGTTTCAAGTAGAGTGCACTTCCGGTACAGACGATTGGAACCATAATGCAAGGTGCACAACTAGACCCTATACCAGTCTTAAATACAAAATTTCAACATTATACGTTCAACCAGTTTTGAGATTTGCGAGTTACGCACGCACGCACGAACGCACGCTCGCACGTACGAACGCACGAACATACGTACCAAAATCAAGCCCAAAATAGTCAAAATGGATTTAGGGATGCTCAAAACGGATATTTCCATCAAAATCTCGATAGGTGAATTTTGTCGGTTTCACAATACTTGTTGCTTTGTACAAGTAAGTAAAAATTCTACACATAAAGTGACACTTCATTTTTCAGTTGGCACTTCCATAGTTTTCACTAAAATCACTAGAAAACCCTAAAAAATTGAAGGAAAAATAGAACTTGTTCTAATTGCAGCTTATTAAGATGTAAAGCTATATTCTAAAGTCTATCTTACATTTAATGTAAGATAGACTTTAGAATATAGCTTTACATTTGCCAATTATGCATATTATAATAGTAAATTAAGATATAAGTTTCATAAGACATGATTTTAGGGCACGCGTTCTTGTTGGAGAACGAGCCTCTTGCGGCTGGTTTTCTAATGAATAAATGACCTAAAATGTCTCATAGAACGTGTATCTTATACAATTTTTTCTATTTGGGTTTTTAAATGTAAAAAAAATAATAAATTTTATATTTTGGAAAGATCGATAAAGAATATTTAATTCTTTTATTTGACTCTTTTGGTAACACTAAGACTTGACAGATAAGTAATATCTGTAAATCAAAAATACTTTTCAAAATGTGTTAATTTGAATATTGTTCTTACTAGAAAATATAAACCTAAACAATATGAGAATTTTCCTCAGAATATATTGTATTTTGACGTATTGAAATGACAGTTAGGTTATCTAGCAACGTAGCTACCAACCTAATAAAAATTGGGTTTGAGTTCTATAAAAAGGGAAACGAGTCTCATAAAGTACACTTTATGACACCCAAATAGAATAAGTATGTTTGATCTCTGTGAAGTTTGGAGAGGAAAAGCGACGTGTTCCTATATACATGTATGTTGGTAACACTTTTTAAATTATGTAATATTAGTATTTCGCAGCTTAAATTGAAGATAAAATTGACAAATATATACGGGGTGCATATTTTGTAGACTTTGCACAATTTATCGAACAATTTTAAGTACTTATAATTGATGGAGAAATCGAAAAATGTTAAACAGGCTTTACTGATTCATGAATCCATAAAAAATGATTAAAACCGCTTCGACTATTGTTGATTGGTGTATACTCATTCATAAGGTTCAAAAGTTCCTTGCGATTTTGTTCACAATTTACAAATTTATAAGACTTATAAGTTTGCTCAGAACTGCAACATTATTTTGTTAAATTAATTCTATATTCAAATATTTCCATCAGCTTGATCTAATATTATAAAATTTTTGAAATCATGTCAGATATATCTAAAGAAGAAATCACATAAATAAAAATTTCACACAAAAACTGTGAAATATGTGACGTGCTGTGCTATGGAACATTCAAAAAATGAATAATTCTAAAAAAGAATTGTTTTCCATAGAAAATTCGAATCTAAGAGTCAGATATATCTATAAATAATTAATTAACTTCATAAGTTTATACCTATTTCAAAAGAGATCCAAATGTACTATAGCAAAAACTGTGAGAATGCATTTTTTTTTAATATTAATTGTTTTTCAATGCTTTAATTATGCTGATGTAAGCTTATCTCTAAATCACATCTAAGGCAATGACCCCACTCAAAGCATGTTTTCTATACGTGTTTAACGCCTCTCCTGTACTGTGCTGTGTATGTATAAAACAGAACAACTCGCAATGTCACACACCTAATTGTGCCACTTTTATCTGAGCATGATTATATACAAGTATTTTGGATATTACATAGCCCGATTCAGCACATGGATGATTTTTTTGTGTAGTTTCACTTCTGGTCTCACTCTTGACAGTCAGTCTTGATGAATAGAAGATAATACATTTCTTGTAAGGAATTAGCTCTTTACTATGGACGATTGAAATTGAGAATGATAATGTTTTATGCTTGAAGTAGACAAACAAACAATTTTCGTAAAAATATCGTGTTAACATTTTTCAAAGCAATCCTTTCGCGGTTCCATCCTTAATAAATCAAAAACGAAACTGATGAGACATTTTAATGTTTGAAAGAAGGAACTGATGGATGATTGAGCGGAGAACATGTTTATTTTAATGAGTAAAACTTCTCGGAATTGAAATTGTGATATTTTTGAAAAAAATTCAATAATGATTTCTTCATATTTCTTTGCTATAGAAAACCAATTGATCATGATTCCCCTCAGTTATATTCTTGGTATCAGTATTAATTTTTAACTTTTATTTAATTTGTAATGTTTTCTTGACATTTCAATAAACTTTGAAGCTTTTACTTCAAGATCTGCATTTGACCAAACTTTTGGTTCTTAAATATTAGTACACAAAAAGAAACATGTATACTCATTTATTTGAAGCTTTCTGTCTTCTCAGTCTTATGCAAAAGTGCTACTAGTTGTACAAATAACTATTAATTTTGTTTTTGTTTCAGCTGACGGAGGATGTAACAAGGAAGAAGACTGAATATCAAAAATATCTGGAACTATACAAACTAATGCGATCCAGATTTGAAGAACATTATGTGAAATGTTAGTAACTATTATTTTTTTTATACTAAACGTATACAGATGCGTGTACTACCAGAATTCCGAAGCCAAAGAATATTTGAAGTTGAAAATTTCTTGTATATATATATATATATACATATATATATATATATATATATATATATATATATATATATATATATATATATATATATGTATATATATATATACATATATGTATATATATGTATATATATATATATATATATATATATATATATATATATATATATATATATATATATATATATATATATATATATATATATAATTAATTCATAGATATGTGATACATAATATCGAATATGTCAGAGTGAGAATATTTAAAAAACAATACAAAATTGAGAAAGATTAGTTAATTGGGTCAATATTTTACTAGGTCGGAAGCATATGCAAAAAATTTATTAAGTTTGTAAAAATTTCTGTCAAGAAGATAATTTTTGAGTAAATTTTTGAATTTGGCCTTTCTAAGCTCTTCTATTATTTTTGTGGGTAGTCTTTGAAAACTTTCAGGCCCTGTGTTAGACAAAAAATTCAGAGAACTATGTTTTATATTACAGATATGGAATAGCTGCTTTTGTCTTATGTTAAAGGAATTAATGTTTGATAATAATCACCAAATTGTTCAGTTCGAGAATAATGACATATCATCATATCCATCAATAAATATTTGATTATAATAAAGTTACGGTTAATGCATCTGTTATAGGGGAGAGTGAATTAAACCAATTCTTGACACAGACCAAATCTTTATTTTCAATAATAATTTTAACATACAATATATAGGATAACTTTTATTTCATACATTTTTTTTATTGACTGACAACAACAACTGAAAAAACTAGACTACTATGATATTCACTCATACAATATCAAAAACATACTTCACATACATACTCAGAAGAAGCTGCTTACACTACTTAAGCAGGAATCATCATCACAGTTTCCAACTCTCCTCCTTAAGCAGCTTCTGGCGTAAATCTTCAAATATTTTTCTACTAAGAGCTTTGGTGAAAATATCAGCTACTTGTTCCTTAGTAGGTACATAAATTAGCTTTACAGTCTTTCCAACATGGTAATTAACAAATTTTCGACGTATTTCAATATGCTTCTTTCCTTTAGTCACTTTTCCTTCCTCTGCATTTTCAAGCATATGAATCGTTGCCTGGTTATCAATAAATAATTCTGTAGGCTCAGTCAATACTTCAATTTTTAACTCTTTCATGATTCTACGAATCCAACTGACTTCTTGCACTCCATTCACTGCAGCACGATATTCAGCTTCAGCTGACGATAATGAGACAACTGTCTGTTTTTGAGCCATCCAAACAATAGGACCTCCATATTCTACTAATACTCCACTAGTTGAAATCATGTCTAACTCCGTGCCACCGTAGTTCGCATCTGTATATGCCTTCAACTTGGCTTCTCTTCCAAAATGTATTCCAAGATTTTCTGACCCTTTGAGATATCTGAGAACTCGTTCAATCATTTTCCAATGACTCTGTTTAGGCTCACTGACTTGACGACTCAAATAATTGACAGAAAAACTTATATCTGGTCTAGAAATTGTGGATAAGTACAACAGACTTCTAATTACTTCTCGATAAGGTTTATTTTGAAGAAAACCATCATTCACTTTCTTTTCGGTCAACATTCCAGGCTCAATAGGTGTTGCTACTTCGTAGGCTCCTTCGAAACCAAAACGAGCTAATACTTTGCGTACATATCTAATTTGCGTCACTAAAATGCCATCTTCTCTTAGATGAATCTCCATTCCAAGATAGAATAATCTTCCTTTTACAGAACCTGTTGATTTCATGTTAAAGCTCATAGCTAGTTCAGACAATGTTTTCCTTATCTTTATTTCTTCCTGACTAATCACAATTCCGTCATCCACAAAAATTCCAATTATTATTGACCTATCTTGATTGTAAAATATGCATGGATCATCATCGGTGTCTTTGAATCCTATTTTCTTCAAAATTTCGGTAAACGTAGCATTCCAATCTTTTGGAGCTTGCTTCAGCCCATATAAACTTCTTTTCAGACGACAAACTCCAGACGACAAACTCTCCCAGTTTCATCATCAAAGCCTTTTGGTTGTAACATAAATATTTCTTCTGACAATTTCCCATTCAAAAATGCTGTATTTATATCAAAAGTGTGAATTTTCAGTTTTCTCCTTGCAGCATGACTTAGCAATAAACGAATGCTTGAATATCTAGCAACAGGAGCAAAGGTTTCGTTATAATCGACTCCATGAACTTGGTCAAACCCTCGAGCAACTACTCGTGCTTTCAGACGACCATCTGCTTTTTCACGTAAAACCTATTTGCATGACAATGGTTTTCGACCTTTAGGTAAATAGTCTAGCTTCCCATACATCCATTTGATTTAGAGCATCGATTTCATCTTCCATAGCTTTTCTCCATCTAGAATCTTTCAGTGCATCTTCCACTGAAATATCTGCTGACTCAGCAATTACCGCATAATTATTATATCTTAAAGGTGGTTTGATATGTTGACGGTTTCGCAGACCATATCTTGATGTAGATTGACTTTCTTCTGTACTTGGCTCAGACTGATCTTCTTCACAGCTTCTAAAATTCTCCTCCTGACTCTGTTCTTCTTCTTCTAGTTTGTCTTCTGACTTGAATGATTCTTCACTATCTGTTTCTTCTTCGTCTGGTATTTCTTCAATTGGTTTGTAACTAACTTCTGTGTAGCCATACTCTGTACCAATCTTTTCATCAAACAGAACATTACATGAAACTTTTACGTGTCTTTCATTAGGTAAATAAATTCTGTATCCATGTACTTCAATATCATACCCCACAAAGATTCCTTTCTTGCTTTTTCTATCAAGTTTCTGATGTTGATGATCTGGCAACATTATGTAGCATTCACAGCCAAAACTTTTCATAGACTTCAGATTCATTCGTCGACCAAACCATAATTCAGCGGGTGTTTTATTGATGACATTGCTGGTTCCAGTCTGATTTATAGTAAATACTGTATAATTAAGCGCTTCTGCCCACAAGGATTGTTCAAGTTCTTTGGCATAGATCTCAGCTCGTGCAGCTTCAACCATGGTACGCATCTCTCTTTCAATTCGACCATTTTGTTGTAGAGTGTATGTGGCTGATCTTTCATTGAATATTCCAAGTTGCTCAAAAATATTTCTGCTTCTGACATTTTTGATTTCTTTTCCATTATCTGACATCAAAACTTTTACTCTTCTTCCAAACTGATTTTCAACTAAATTCAAATATATACTCAGTTTATCAACTGCTTCTGACTTTTGTTTCAAGAAATAGACTGTTCGAAATCGACTGAAATCATCTTTAAAAAGTAGAAAATATTTTGCGCCACCAAGTGACTTAACATTCATTTCGCCCAAGTCCACATGTACTTTGTCGAGAGGTGCCTTCGCAATTACATCATTTCTTGGATGAGACACTTTATGTTGCTTCCCGTACACACATTCTTTGCAAACATTATCTTCCCAATCATCAATATAACGAATTTCATTTCTCTTAAGTGTATCCCTAACATGTCGAATATTCTGATGTGCCAATCTTTCATGCCACAGTTTTAGACTTACTGCTGGCATACTATACTCTTTCATTGAACGAAACATCATTTGAAATAAATCACCAATTCGTTTGGCTATCAATACAACTTCATTTTCTTCCATTATCAATGACTCTTCTGCAGTCGCCAGTTGTGTATATCCTCTGTCGAGAACAGTTGTAACAGAGAATAGATTAAATGTAAGCTCTGGAACATATAGAACTTCTTTCAATATAATAGGATACCATTTCTTGCCATCATAAGCTTGTAGTTGTACATCACCAAGTGATACACCATGCAACTTGGTTGAGTCTTCGATTTCGACTAGAATAGGTGCATCCAAAGGTCGTACATTTGTCAACCACTTCAAATTTCCAATCAAGTGATGTGTAGCTCCACTGTCTTGAATCCATGACTCACATTTGTTTGGTAAATGTTCTAATAACGTTGATGGTAGTGCTACTGAGACAAATGACTTTCTCATGTCAATAGTTACAGCTGTAATTGTTCTTGCAGTTTGCAAGATATTCAATACAGGGTCTATTTGTACATTCACGTTTCATGTGTCCAGTTTTGCCACATTTGAAGCATTTGTAATCTGACTGACCTGACTGTCTTTGCTGACTCGAACTGGAACATTCTGACTTCTTTCTTGACATCATCTGACCCTTCCTGTGCTGATCCTTTCTAAACCTTCCAGACTGCCCGACTAATGCATTCTTGACATTTTCTGACTGACGACTTTGAAGTCTTATCTCTTCTTGTTGAAGACGATCACGCAAATTAGGAAGAGTTTTCTCAGCTTCTGCAACTGATTCCCAAGCAGCATGAAAATAATCAAATTTAGCGGGTAGAGAGTTTGAAATTCTTGACATCACCAAACTATCCTTGACTTCTTCGTCCGTAGTTCCTGCGCCAATCCATCTATTTGTAGACAATTTCCTGCAACTGACTTTGATTCATCATATACGTAGCTGAAAAACTGTTTCTGCAACACAGCTGTCGACTTCTGACTTTTCTGACCATAAAGCTGTTCCAATCTTTCTATCATTTTCGCCGCAGAATCACATGTCGTAAGCTTCAATGCAATTTTCTCGTCCACATTTAAGCCAATGATTGCTTGAGCTTCAATGTCTTTTCTTACCCAGTCTTTGTAATCTGAATCTGAATCAAACGGCTTCGATGTTACACCTGTAGCAATGTTTAACAACTCCTTCATTCTCAGTAATAAATTCAGCTTGAATCTCCACGATACATAATTAGATTTTCCGTTTCCTTCTGCAGACTCAACTAACTTCTCCAAGCTCAATCTGGTATCCATTTTATGTATAGTTAACGTGCTTGCAAAAAATTATCTTTCCTATTCAAATTAAATTCACTCTTCTACTAGCCTACTGGGCCTCATAACCAGTTATAGGGGAGAGTGAATTAAACCAATTCTTGACACAGAGCAAATCTTTATTTTCAATAATAATTTTTATTCACAATCATAATAGTAATATGGCAATTCCTAACCTTTTGGAGGTTGGGAAGTATGTAATTTCCAACTGCAATGACCAGCTCACGGGTCGGAAGCGATACTTCCATCTCTTGGGTGGGAAATGTTTATACAGGATTGCCTAGCATCAGTCATAAATATTTGTTGGAGTAAAATAATGCGTGCTATTAGAAATATCGATCATATAATCTAATGATCCAAATAAAACAATTGATATTGAGAAGAAGCGGATTTATGTTCCAATTCTTTGTGAATCTATGTCTTATAAATTCATAAATTTGTAAATTATGGACAAAATCGCTATTAACTCACATACGTAGCACTTTCGTTCGATTCTGGATAAGTGTATAGCTCCATTTCACTGTAATAACTTATTGATATCTGCACTTATCACAATTTCAATGGATACACGTATAAATAACTTGATTCATAAATCATAAATCCTACAAATGTCAAATTAATCAAATATTTCAACACATTTTTGTTTTCATAGACTACTACATCAATTTATTTTGTTGGAAAAAGAACGAAAGTAGATCATTTATTTCTCTGAAAATTAGGGATGATTGTGAATAAAATAGTATACATACTTCGGTGAGGATTTCATATCAGCCTCGAGTTATATCTGATCCTCGAGACTTCGCCTCTCGGTCATATAATAAACTCTCGGCTGTAATGAAATACCTCCCACCTCAGATGTAATATACTATAACATACAATATATAGGATAACTTTCATTTCATACATTTTTTTATTGACTGACAACAACAACTGAAAAAACTAGACTACTATGATATTCACTCATACAATATCAAAAAGATACTTCACATACATACTCAGAAGAAGCTGCTTACACTACTTAAGCAGGAATCATCATCACAGTTTCCAACAGCATCACACCAAGTTCAAAATTGAATTGATAATAATATAAATTAAGCTCCCATGTATGAATGTTATATTTGAAAGGATATAAGATGAATTTTGGTGAGTTATACAGATTTTTTAAATACATTGACATATAATTCCAAAATATTGACAGGTGACGTAACACCTCGAAGTTGTTTTTCTTGAATACTATGCGGCGCTTTCGTCAAAAATTACAGATACGCAACAGGCGTATACGGTGGAAAGTTTAAAAAAAAAAATGGAAGAATCATCTAGATTTCTAGATGATGAAAGCGCATTTTTGACAGCTCATGAATGCTTGTCACTTCAGAGATTTCGCAAACTACCATCTCTCACAATTACTGAGCTTGAAATCAAGCAGTTTGGGCAAACTTACGAAACAGCAGCTTCCACTTAGTACTAGTTTCAAGTTGACTATTTGATAGGTACATAATTTATGCATGTTCAAACTCAAAAATATCTTTCAATCTTCATTGTTAAGTTATTGACTGACGGAAGGTCAAGTGCTGTATCTTAAAATGATAATTTGATCTTTATCAAAGCTATATAAAAAAAAAAACACCAAAAGTAAACAAATGTCCATCCAATAATAATAATTCATTCTAATAAGCTTCGAATTCGCGTCAAACAAATCATTGAATGAATCCCGGACCGATTTGACAACTGTACATAATAATAGTGACACCCGCGGCGAAAGTTGTAACTAAATTTTTATCTACTTTAATAAATTTCAGTTGCCATATCCCTAATGTCATATATATCTATGGGCATTTTTTCACTTGGAATAAGTAATTGAATAATTTATTCACTGAGCTTGAATTAAAGCAATTTGTGCAAACCTACGAAACAGCAGCTTTTATTTAGTACCAGTTTCAAGTCTGTAAATAGTATAGTTGCTGAGAACTCAGCGTCACGCCAGCCAGCCAGACAGCCAAAGTGAATATAATAGCGCTTTTTTCAAAAAATGCGCTAAAAATGAGGGAATAGAACTTGAACAACACTTTCAATGAAAATTGAAAGATATGTTGTGTAGTTTTTGAAATATGGAATATTATCAGTCAAACGCTATTTTGAATATTACTTTACGAACTTATATGTATCTTGTATTTGGAAAACTATGTTCATCTAAAAATGGAAAACTATAAATTAATATTAACTTCAAATTTTAACGTTTAAGGTTCTTTGCCACTACGGAATCCTTCACTATGCGCGGTCCGACACGCACTTGGCCGATTTTTTTTAATTGAATAAATCCGATATGAATAATATATGTATGTATATTTACTTTGCACAACTGGTATAATCTTATTCTCGATAAAATTATTTTCTAGGGGGACGAGGAGGTCGCAAACTTGATGAAGTTCGCGACAAGTACCAGAAGGCATGCAGAAAACTCCACTTAACCCACAACGAATACGTGTTGTTGCTGTGTGAAGCTGCTGAATACGAACGAGATTATCGCACAGTCCTACTTCCTGGATTACTAGAACATCAGCAAAGTATTCAGGAGACGTTTGTCACCAATTGGTGAGTCCGATGGAGTATAAAAATTATGTAAAATATTCAAGATGACTTTTTAATCTCAAAGTATGCTTCTCATTGTCTAATCAAAGATTTTGTAACGCAACGTTTTATATTTAGATAATTCTTTTGTAATATTGCATATCTATTCTTTGAATCAAAGTTTATCTTAAAACTAATAAACCATCTTACATACAATACTCACAACTGGATAAAAAATATCTTCAATTCTTTTTATTGCTTGTCGGTTGCAAATTCTTTGTATCCAGCTTTTAGAATTCAATCTTGTTTCTTTTGAAATGAAACTTCTCTATCGGTATGTGTAACAAAACTTGATAAGTGAATTTGAAACGTTATTTTTGAACGGAGTTGGCGATCATACGACAGAAATTTACGCGAAATATAAATATTATTATCTCATATCACAGTAAGTACAATTGGACTTGCATTTTTTTATATATATGTAGCACATCTATGAACTTCGTGTCAGCAGAAGCATCTTGGAATTATGTATACGTCGTCCAAAATATATCTGTTCTATAATATTTCGTAAAAATTAGTAAAAATTAAATATTCTTAAATCCTAATAATTTAGGTAATGAACTTGGTGTATTAAGTATACAAATAGTTTGCCAAAATAAGAGGGCACTAGTATTCCATTCGTACCGAAGCAGTGGAAGAGTATCTTTTTGTAATGCTTAAAATATTTATTTGTAATGAAGGAAAAAATTTTTCAGAACTCATTTTATAAATAAATATGTTTTATTGGGTATAAGTTCTGTAATTTATTAGAAACACAACGTTTCAACAGCAAAGTGCTGCCTTTTTCAAGTGAAAATAAATATAAATATAAATAAACAAAATTGTCAAGACAACAAAAATAAAAATAAAAGTACAAATAATAATAATATTTATTTATTTGTAAGATTAAAGAATGATATTTTCCAAAATTTTAGGCCCTCATTCGTATAACTTGGCTCAGAATGATTCTTTTTTTATCGTTTCTGTTTTTATTTTTTATATTTATTATTATTATTCTCCTCTACAATAGTGAAACTTACAAATATGTTTCAAATATCAAAAAAATTGAACATATTTTTAAATTTTTTTATCGATATGCAGCAGATATATTTTTGGACCATCATTCATGTGTGCTCTGTATATCATTTTAAAGAGAAAATAAATAAGTGTTGATGTTAATCAGCAAATCAATGTTGTGAAATTGTCATTTACAGAGCACCGCCGCCGAACTGAAAATATGCGACTAAATTTTGTCGGACAATATCATCATTCATTCTTACCAATATTTATTTACTAATACTGAAAATTTTGGCCGAGTATTAATAACCTAACAGAACTTATGATTTTGACATGTTGAAGGTGGAGGTTACGCTGAACGCCGGTAAATATTTATGAGACAAAATGTTTTTTGTGTTTTCTTTTTACTGTCTTAAAATTTCACTATTGAATAAAGTGATGTTAATAATTTGGAATAAATAATAAATCGACGACTTTTTCAGTTTTTCAGTGGAAAGTGCTGCAGTCACAAGAATTTTCTCAAATAAAAAAATTGTCAAAATGAATCCACACACAAAGTTTTTAGAGGAGCATTAAAAATTCGGATGAAGGGATTCTTACGGAAGACTATTATTTTGTCCATGCGAGTTCGGAGTCCTTGTGTAGTCTATATGTATTGAAGCTTGGAATTAAATTTAATTATTGATTATATGACCTCAGATATAGGTATAATCATTTGGAATATATTACCAAATCATAAAATCCAGTTATTGACGTGAAATCCCTCTTGAATTGGCCTGCAGCACGAAACCTGTGCGATAAATACGTCCGTAATAAGATAATGATCTCATATAAAATCTATATTATACAAATAGTACCTAATTTCTATCAAAATTTTAATTTATCAAATAAATTTTAATTTCGTACGTGCAAGCTCTGTGAATTACTATTTATTTTTCTTGATACACAATGATGAACTCGTCTTTCATGTTTTTATCATGTTATGCATGTGTGTTTGATTTTTTTTTTCACTATGGACTAGACTAGCCATATTTCATTGATCTTATTTTTTCCAGGAAGCAAGTACTGCAAGATGTTGCTCAGTACTCTGACCTCACGTCTAACAAATTCAAGGAAATACAACAGAAGATCGAATCCAGTATTGATACGATACGACCTGCAGATGAATATAAAGAATTTACTGAGAAATATAGGTAAGATTTTTAGTGAGAAACCTCTTGAGAAACATTCATTTGTGATAAGTATAGTTATAAATATATAGAATAAGTATCGGGATATATTCAAACTGTGTATCTTAGAATCTGGGTTCCAATTTCATGTAAAGCTTAAATTTTTTTGTGTTCTATCAATAAATTCTAACTTGGCAAGAATTTCGAACTGCTAGATGAACGATGCAAGTAAATAAGTAAATGAATGAATTAATTTTGCATGAAAAAATGTAAAGAATCATCTTTTACGAATAAATTAATTGAACACTAATATAATTATTATGAATCAAGAAAAGCTATGAAATATACCAATAGGTGAAAAATACCGGACAAATAAATAATTGAATATTAGTCCAGTCAATTTAGGTTTTATGTACCTAATAACCGGCATTGGCTTTTTTGCGGGCATATCTTCGTTATAGTATGTACAATGAATATGCAAAAATCATATTGTCAAATCTTGAGGCTTCAAGAGATATCAAAGGCCAAAGATCAAAAACCCCGTTTTTGACCAGTTTTTCGCAAATATCTTATTTTCCAACAGTCTTAGAGCATTTGAGGTCATGAGTGAAAATGAAGTATACATTTTGCCCTACAAAAAAGATTGTATGACTCATTTGCGTATCTATTACCGAAACGAGGTACTGCGCGTACAACGTGCATCGACGCGAAATCATATATTCTTTTCTGCACCACCCCTGGCGCGTCTCATGTTTAAACATAATCCATCGTCAAAAACAATCAAAATAACTCATTTCACTTTCTTATTCATACCGTAGTCCAAGATCATCACTGAATTTTTTTTTACTTTACCAGAACTAATAATCTGTTGTTTCATCCGTAACTGCCATAACCGTTTCCAGAATGTCGATTGGATCACAATCGTTATCCATGTTATATTCGTTCATTTCGGCTGAATCAGATAGAATATTAAAGCATGCAAGGCAAATCATACAATCTTTTTTGTAGAGAAAAATGTGAACTTAATTTTTACTCATAACTTCAAATATTCTAAGACCATTAGAAAATGAGATATTTGCGAAAAACTGGTCAAAAACGGGATGTTTGATTTTTGATTCGATATCTTCTGAAGCCTCATGATAATATGATTTGTGCTCACTTATTGTATATGGCAAAACAAAGATATTTCGCCAAAAAGAAGACCAGTATCGGTTATTCGGTAGATTGGGTCTTTTTACTTACTTGTACAAAGTAACAAGTAAGTATTGTGAAACCGACAAAATTCATCTATCGAGATTTTGATGGAAATATCCGTTTTGAGCATCCCTGAATCCATTTTGACTATTTTTGGCTTGATGTCGGTACGTATGTTCGTGCGTTCGAACGTGCGTGCTTTCGTGCGTGCGTAACTCGCAAATCTCAAAACTGGTTGAACGTATAATGTTAAATTTTGTATTTAAGACTGGTATAGGGTCTAGTTGTGGACCTCGCATTATGGTTCCAATCGTCTCTACCGGAAGTGTACTTTACTTGAAACTTTTTTTGAATTTTTCCAATAAATCCAGAATGATCAACCGTAGAATGTTGAAATTCAGTATTTGAACTTGATATTGTATCAGAATGATTATCTGCTATTTTTGTGAGAATCGGCCTGGCCAGAAGTGCACTTTACTTCAAACTTTTTTTGAATTTTCTGCATAAATATAGAATGATCCGCCATAGCATATTGAAATTTCGTATAAAGAACTTCTATAACATCTTATTGTACATCTTGCATTATGATTGCGATCGGCTAAACCGGAAGTGCACTTTACTTGAGACTTTTTTTTAATTTTCCGCATAAATCGAGAATGATCAGCCGTAGAATATTTAAATTTTGTATTAGGCACTTTTATAATATCTAGTTGTACACCCTGCATTATGATTGCTACCGACTAAGCCGGAAGAGCACTTTATTCGAAATATTTTTTGAATTTTCCGCATAAATTCAAAACGATTGAACATAGATTTAAGAATTCAGTATTTAGGACGATTATACCGTCTAGATGCTCAATACTTATTTTTATTGAGATTCACCAAGCCGGAAGTGCACTTTACTTGACAGTCTTTTGGAATTTTTCGCATAAATTCGAAACGATCAGGTATGGAATATTGAAATTTGGTATTTCAGTCTGCTGTAGCATCTGAATGATTGCCTACTATTCTCATAACAATAGACTGAACCGGAAGTGCCTTTCAGTAGGATATTTTTTTTCTAATTTTGCGCATGAATTCAGATTTGTTGGCGTAGAATTTTGGAAATCAGTATTTAGGAATGTTGTAGTATAAGAATAATGGCCTACTGTTTCCATAGCAACCGACTTGGCTGAAAGCGCATCTTACTTGACAGATTCTTAGAATCTCTTGGGTGAATCCAAAAAGAATAACTGTGGAACGATGAGATTTTATATATATATATATATATATATGTATATATATATATATATATATGTATATATATATATATATATATATATATATATATATATATATATATATATATATATATATATATATATATATATATATATATATATGAATGTTAGTTCATTGTTGCTCAACTGTCAGAAATTAGAATGCTAGCCCATTGTTGGAGGAGAGTATATAAATCTCGGAGCAGAATGAATCTGTGTAGGAAAAATCCGGGAGATGAATGAAGAGCTTACTAAAGTGAAGCATCAAATCAAGCAAGTTGAACATGATTTGAAAGCAAAACTAGACCCGATTGTCTCCGAGAAACTGCAGAGCCTCAATCTCAATAGTGATCGCGCAGTCCTACGGTTAGAAAGTGATCCAGCATCTACTCCAATATAAGTTACGTCTAATTTCACTCTGAAACCGACATCGCATGATGGTAAGACTTCCTGGGATGAGCGTTTCGCTCAATTTGAATTGATTTCGACATCAATTGTACTGGCTGGAATGCTTCGAGATGCAGCATTAACGGTACTCTCAGGATTGTCCGAATAAGACCGCTTGGATCATGGAAAACTGACATCTAAATTAAAGTTGCGCTTCGGAGAGAATATGCTGTGCAGAGTCTGGCCAGGAAAACATTTGCAAACTGCCCCAGCTCAATACAGGAATATATAGCAGCAGTAAGGTAAGTGTCCATTTGAGACACAATAGTCTCGAGAGCAGTATCGAGACTAGACTCACAAATATATACGGGCTTGAGAGCACTCTCAGAGACTGGTCTCGACTAGTCGCCGAGATTATACGTGTCGCAAGTGGACATGTTCATTCCTGCACTCGAGATCTAGTCTCCAATCTTCTGTCAATGTCAGAAGAGCCAAGAGCACTCTCAAGCAAGTCAACGTGTGTATGTATTAATTATTTACATCATTAATCAATTAAATTAATCCATTCGATTTGATAAAATAACAATGGATAAATAATCAAATATATCAATTGAGTCTTTATGTGAAAAATGAATTTTTGTGAAATGTTAATCATAAATTATACAGGAATCGGGGAAAAGAAACAGTATATATGAAGAATTTGCCATAAAAATCAATTGTGATAAGAACAAGGTACAAAGAAAAATAGTTGGACCGGCTTCCAAGTCAATTCGACGATCCACTCATTTCTTTATCCAATAGTTTATTTTTTATCTGCCGTGTTTGTACAATCTTATACGCAATTAAAAAAGCTAGGACCTGACGTGAATACATTTTAAGAAATAAAACACATACAAGTGCGATCAAGTCACACAGCAGACTGCGTATTGACTTTCTAGTCGATACAGAATTGTCTTGGTCCAAAGATTAAAATTACTGCCAAATCTATCATACCTATCTCGAGACCTCAAATGATCTCAAATGGACAACTCCCTGAAACCAATATCGAGAGTTTCTCTCGAGATTTTATCTCAATTGGACACTTAGCTTAAGCAATTTGTGGATGGCATCGGCGACGATGAGATTGGGCTAATCATCCGTTTAGCGAATCCGAAGACGGTGAGAGAAGCACTAAAATGGCCCTGGAAATTGAAGCCGCCACGAAAGCATCAAGACTGGCGAAGAGAGTGAAGTGGCTTAATCGTGATAATGAGGAAGAGCTCGAGTCGAAAAAGACCATATAGATAAGATATATCTTTAGTGGTTCTTTTACATACAGCGCTAATTATTTCTTTGAAATTTCCAACATGAAAACTATAGACCAATTCATTTCTTCTGAATTTCCTCCATGGTAGTATGTAATGAGATAATAAGACAAAAAATTTCCAAAAAAGCATACGTATGGTTAGAAATCTTCAGGCGATCGATTCCAATTTCCAATCTAATCCAATTCCTTTAAATCCATAGGTTAATTTCTTTTATGTATACACTCGATATTTTCAAATCAACTGACATTTCATTTCCGTTATCATATCTTTTACCTGAAGCTACCTTTACACTACTCGCGAAGTCATCCCGACGAAGTGCTCGTCGAAGTTGATCGCAGTCCGAAGTACGTGACTACACATTCGTGCAACTTCACGAAGACCTTAATCGCCGTGAATGATACTTCGCAAAATCCTTTGACTCGGGCGCAAAAAACCGATAGCGAACGGAAGTCGCCCGAGATGAAGTGAAGTTGCATGAAGCGAATCGAGATAGCTCTCTACCAGTGATCTCTAGTAACAGTATGTTTTAGAGGTCACTGCTCTCTACACTATTCACCTCGCCCAACTTCGATTAACTTCGCGGATAGTGAAGAGAACGCTTAATAGTTTATTCTCTTCTCGTTGCCGCTAGTTGGCACGCGTGTTCCGAGCTGTCAAAATTAGCCAAGTGTATTGTGATCGATGAACGTCAGTAGCAGTCAGAAGCTTCGACATTTTGAAATTATGGTATTGACGAGCACTAGTAACGAATGTTAAACAAAAATGTAAAGTATTTACTTTAGAATCTAAATATGCAATAGTGTAGAAGTTAGAACAGGGTGTAAAAAAAAGTGTGCAGAGAAATAGGGTTGAGTAAATCAACAGTCGGTATAATTTGGAAAGAAAAGAACAAAATAGCCGAGCATTTTGAACGAAATTATTTGAATAAAAATAAGAAAATCAGTAAATAATGGACTTGACGAAGATCCGTTATAACCATACCCGACTGTACTTGTACTTTTTACAAATAAGTAAAAAGAACTATTTGTTGTATGTTAGTTACTAAATATAATGCTGCAGGTTCAAATATTTCCCGGCAAATTGGTATCTCGAATTCAGATACGTACAACTATAATACAAGACACAATAATTTGCTGATACTTCATCAGGAAAATTTTTTTGGGTCATAATAGTAACGAATTTAAGTCTATAAATTAGTCATTTCGACGTTACTAATGCTTAAAATTATTGTGGAAATATTCTACATCAAGAAATAGGAGCGAATATATTTGTTTTCTAGAAAAGCCTGGATATTTGCGGGAAAAACGTAGTGGGGAGAGACCCACGAAACATATATATATATATATATATATATATATATATATATATATATATATATATATATATATATATATATATATATATATATATATATATATATATATATATATATATATATATATATATATATATATATATATATATATATATATATATATATATATAAATTAGTCATTTCGACGTTACTAATGCTTAAAATTATTGTGGAAATATTCTACATCAAGAAATAGGAGCGAATATATTTGTTTTCTAGAAAAGCCTGGATATTTGCGGGAAAAACGTAGTGGGGAGAGACCCACGAAACATATATATATATATATATATATATATATATATATATATATATATATATATATATATATATATATATATATATATATATATATATATATATATATATATATATATATATATATATATATATATATATATATATATATGTGATTGACTCAACAAGGAGATTATTGATTTTGGCTCAGATACCTTATAATATGGACTGCTAGTGGTTGGAATAAATTGTGTTATTTAAAATAAATCAATATTGACATAAATAATTAAAGTCAAGTTATAGTGTAGTGTAATAATCTTTAGTTTGAATTAGAATTATTTATTAGAAATAGTGTTAGTTATCTAATTTATTATTTTAATAAATCATAAAAATAAATAGTAATGCTTAGTAAATTTTGCTCCCTCAATTAAAATAAATAGCGTTACAATATAAATTTTTTTTTCTGATGAAGACTTTCGGATAAAGATTCGAAACGTCAAAAATAAAAGGAAATATACAGAATTTAATCCAAAAAATATATTCAGCACGATATAATTCTGAAAAACATGTATAGATCATTTTTTGTTTCATTTCTCTAATTTTAGATCAAGTCCTGCCAACCCTGTGCCATTCATATTCGACGAAAGTTTAGTAGAAGACACATCTGGAAAACTTCTAGCGAATAAATTAACTGTAGACAATTTAACAGTCGAGTGGCTGAAGAACAAACAAGCAGAACTCGAGGCGAACATTAAAGAAGGGCAGGAAAAGCAAGCGCTGATGTTACCTACGAATAATGAAGCTCTTGTTAATGGCAAATCTGGACAGGATACGATAAATAGCAGGTAAGTTACTTTAAAGTTCTTAGTACCGTAGGTAACAGAGACATAGGAACAACATTTTTTTTTTTAAGGAGGTGATTTTTTTTTAGTATTTAGTATAATATTTTGAAAGTTTATTTATTTTTTGATTTAGATGTTACTTATTTATTTATTGTATGTAACAATTGCTTTATTTCCTTTTCTATTGTTGGGAGGACGTTATGATGTGGAAATAAACTACATCGACTATTTAATAATTTAATAAAAACTGAATTTGAGGGCAAAATAATGTTTGGATCGGTAATGTTGCAACGAACGGCGGAGATGTCCTGAACTTCTGGTCGCTGCTTGGAGGCAATATCGGGTGTCATCCCGCTTTCTATTTTTTAGAAATAGTTGGGAAAGGGTGCAGGTAGCAAAAAACCAGCAAGCTACAATTTCACAAGCACCAAAAATACAGAATTCAAACATAGAAAGATAGAGAACTGAGACGCAAAATATTAGTATGAGAGAGACAGTATGAATAAAGAATTTTTAGCAAATAGAAGATTTAGCAAAAATAAAATACAATACTATATACAGATTACAATTTAATAAAATATATGTGTGTATGTGTGTTGATGATCAAATGAAATATATTTGTGTATAGTATGTGTGTTGATGATCAAATGAAATATAATATGTGTGTATGTGTGTTGATGATCAAATAAAATATATGTGTGTATGTATCTTGATGACCAAATAAAATATATGTGTGTATGTGTGTTGATGGTCACCATACTATATACATTGTTAATACAAAAGTAAATAAATTCAAACACTACTGCCCGGTTCCAGAATCGTTAGTCCAATTAACCCGGATCAAATACCTCATTCCCTGAGTAACAATATCAATTCCTCATTTTTTGTGTCATTATTGGTTAGTCAAATTGATCAACTAAATCAAAGCACAGTTTATTGGCTCTCTCATTTTCATATTAACCCAAGTTAATTAAACTTTTTGTCTTGAAACCGGGCATACATGTCTGAGTTTGTCATATGGTTTTCAATATCTTGAGCCCGGTCTCTTTGATTTTGATTATAGATAAATATCCTACCAAATTAATAAATATATGGGAGAAAGGGAACTATAGTTTTTGCATTCCAATAAAATATGCGATAGAGGCAACTGCTACCCTGATTCTTATTCCATCGTATAATAAAATGTTGTGATTATGAGTATAATTGTAATTTTAAATTGATGTTAACTGCTAGAAGATTTTAAACAATAGATTTTAATTATTTGGAATCTAAAAAAATTGAGCTAAGTGAAGATATGATCGTGGTGAAAAAGGATCCAATTATTAATAGTATGAAAAGAACAAGGCCTTCAGTGATCCAATGCTCCATGATATCTATTTACTTACAAAGAAAGAAACATAGAACGTTTCGGCATGTTCCATAATCAGCTATAAAGAGGAAATAATTGTATGAGTTGATAATAATGTTACAATTTAGTTGCTTTACTGAAGCTTCACTTTTATTTATACTTTCAAAAAGGATTTTAATGAATTGCTGGAACATACTATATTAAATAATATTAGTCTGGGAGCCAGGGGCCATTCACTTGACGGAGGCTACCAAATTATTTGAGCCCGAGAAGTTGTGGACATAATTACACTTGTAGTAACAGAAAACCTGTTTCTTGCTGCCTGGGGTAGAAGCGTTTAGAAACTGCATTTTTTTAGAAATATCTTTTCTGGAGAAATTTGACAAAACGTACCATGAATTTTTGTAATCGGAACTGATAAAGGGTAATATCCTGTGCATGAAAACAGGTTAGCAAGAAGTTATCGGAGGAGCTTTAATCCCCCAAGAAGTAATCTAAAATATACTCATATCAAAACAATTGGATGGACTGTACCATAATAAATTTATATTAGTAGTTATCGGGGATACTACACTCGTACACTGTATAATAAAACCGGTTAGCAAGAAGTTTGGGCTAGGGTTTTCATACCTCAAGAAAGGGTTTTTTTGATATGTCAATTTAATTTTGACATGAAGTACTATGCAAATTCGTTACTCAAAATGATGAGAGATAATCTCCTGTATACAAAAATAGGTAAGCAAGAAATTTCAGGGAGGTTTTCTTCCCTCAAAAAGTAATCCAAAATATACTCATATCAAGAAGCATTTTATCGAGAGTACCTACCATAAAAAATTATACTTAGTAATTATCGGGGATACTCAATAGTACATCAAAACCAGCCAGCCAGAAGTTTTTGTTGAGTTTTTCATCCCCTTAGAAGAAATTTTCTGATTTGTTGATTTAATTTTGACAAGTAAAGTTGTTGGAGGATCCAGTGTAGTTAAGGTTGAATTTGAAAAAAAGGCCTTAAGCGATCCAAATTGTTTAAATGTTATTTATTTGAACATAACTTAGGACGTTTCGAGAGTCCTACTGCTCTCATCATCAGCTAAATATGAGTAATACATATAGTCTTAAACTTTAATACGTGAATGATGTAAAATTATTTGAATAGAAATGCCGCAAAATGTAACGCAAATCCATAGTCAGGGCCACATCCGAGGCAGTATCACATCTTGAACGGTAGGCGAACAAATCAGTTGTTCGCCTACCGTTCAAGATGTGATACTGCCTCGGATGTGGCCCTGACTATGGATTTGCGTTACATTTTGCGGCATTTCTATTCAAATAATTTTACATCATTCACGTATTAAAGTTTAAGACTATATGTATTACTCATATTTAGCTGATGATGAGAGCAGTAGGACTCTCGAAACGTCCTAAGTTATGTTCAAATAAATAACATTTAAACAATTTGGATCGCTTATGGCCTTTTTTTCAAATTCAACCTTAATTTTGACAAAAAATACCATGCAAATTCGTTACCAAAAATCATTAGGGGTAATTCCCTATGTATGAAAATAGGTAAGCAAGAGGTTTCCATCCCCCAAGAAGAAATTCAAAGTATACTCATAACTATAGATAAGATACGGAAGTGGTCAGACAAAATTTTTTGAAAATAAAACAAAAGTTATACATTTTTCCAGGCACAAAAATAAATATGACAGCACAAAAATTACTCTACGTAACAACTATATTAAAATATTAGGTCTTGTTATAGACAGAAAATCAACGTGGAAAAAACGCACCATGGTAATAAGCACGACTGCTTCAGGAAACTGAACATTTTAGTAATTCTATCACACTATGGCTGGGGATCAGATGAAATAACGCTGCATTATATTTACCATGCTGTTATAAAAAGCAAATAGGAATATGGTATAATAGTATACACAACGGAAAAAAAATCACATTAAGCATGCTGACCACAATACTCCACTCCGCTTCAAGGATTATTACAGGGGCCATTAGATCTAATCTATTGCGAAGCCTGTGAACCATCACTCTTCCAACGCCGAACAACTCCAACACTCATATACAATCATAAATTAGCTAAGCAACCAAATCATCCATGCTACAGATGTACCTTTGACCCATTATCGCCGGTTACAACTAACAAAAATCAGACAACCTTTCAATCTCACGTACTACAAATGCTTGATTCCATAACTCCATTCCCAACATATGAACTAACGACCTATCCAAAATAGCCTCCTGATCCATCAAAATGCATGTCAAATTAGATCTTAGTAGTATGATACAAAATTGGACCAGCCTGCATCACACCAGACAAAATACAAAAGTATCACACTGCCTAGTGAAGTTAGCATATACATAGCAGTAATGTTTGAAATATACTACAGGCTAACTTAACAGAGAACGCTGGAAACTGACTCTATTAGCTCCCTTCAATCTATTCAAACGAAATAGCCAAAAATTCAATGAAAGATATTCATGATACTCTATATCAAATTACCTTGAGAAACATGAAAATTGTCTTCATCTGGATCTCGCTCACATAATGGTACAACAGCAGATGAATAGGCAGACTTAGCCACAGAAGCAAACATCATTGCAGTGTCAATTCAAACAGATGACGCAAAAGCAATCGTGAAACAGAAATTAGATAAATGGAGAAATATTTAGAGCATCCTGGTCACAAACAAGTTGAGAATCATAGAGAGACATATTCAATTGTACATACACAATACAAATTGAACTTGAAGTGATCAAATAATTTTTATAAGAATGAGAATAGGCCATATCAAATTGACTCACAAGTACCTATTTGAAAAAACAGAGCCCCCAAAATGCGACACAAGTCATATTCAACTAACAGTACAACACTTTGCTCTACAATCCCTAAAAGAAGTTCGTGAGCGAAGAGAACACAAAATACCCAAAAATATCAAAAAAACTTTGAACACAATAAACAGGTATATTGTGAAAAAAAACTACTTTTGATTTTAAATTCTGTATAGGTATTTTATTTGAAACTCTGATGTTTCGATCCTTTGGCCAAGGATCTTCTTCAGAAAACAATCGATACAATCAATAATACACATAAATTATGATTCTGTCTTAGTTGGTGTAGTTCTGTGTATGTTCTGGATTATTAAGTACACTGAAGACTTGTTGACACTGCAGTTGTGAGCCAAACCAATAACAAAAAGTAGCGCTCCGCTGTCTTGTTGAAATGTCGGGTATTTTGTGATTTGGGGTGTGTTTGGAGCTGTACCAAATAGGACATATTCCTCTGTTTGGAGTTTTCACGTGGTTTTTCCTCAAGCCTTGAGTGAATGCCAGAGGATTTTATTCTTTTTGCTTAGATGTGATATCCTCGTTATCACATCTAATATTCTGTATGTTTTTAGTTTCTAGTTACTTGCCTTGTTTTATTTTTGTATCGATTGTTTCGTGAGGAAGATCCTTGGTCAAAGGATCGAAACGTCAAAGTTTCAAATAAAATATACAAAATTTAAAATCAGAAGTAGTTTTTTATTCAATAAAATTCTGAAAAATGTATAGATTATTAGATAATTATATTGTATTATCATATATGATAGATATAAATGATACAAGTTTGATATAACCGTTGTAATGAAACGTGTGTGATGTTAAATCACGAGGCGATTAGCCGAGTGTTTTTATCACTCAAGTTTTATTACACTAGTTATATCAAACGTGTATCATTCAATATTTTATCTACGACGGCCTTAATTGCTGCTGAACTAGATTTTTTTATTTGATGTTTGACATTCGAAAAACATTTAGTGTAAATGAAGGAAAAAACTTTTCAGAACTCATTTTATAAATAAATATGTTTTATTGAGATATAAGTTCTGTATATTAATTAGAAACACAACGTTTCGACAGCAAAGTGCTGCCTTTTTCACACTTGAAAAAGGCACCACTTTGCTGTCGAAACGTTGTGTTTCTAATTAATGTACAGAACTTATATTCCAATAAAACATATTTATTTAGTGTGAAATTCATAGCTTGATCAAGTAGCATTTTATTCATTGTTATTGCAACTATTTGTTTGTTCGACAGCTGTCAAAATTATAATAGTATATTGTGTAACAAGTGCGATAAGTTATCAATTGCCCACGAGAGCGAAGATGGGCGCACGAACGAAGTGAGTGCTCTCATTCGCTCAAGTGGGCAATTGACAACACCGCACGAGTTGCAGATACTATTTTTTATTACGAATGTGGGATGAATATTATTTTACGTTTGTTTTTCTGAACGGTAAATGATTTGCGTGCGACAAGTTTACTTGTCGCACTTAAATTATACTTGGCGCACTCAAAAAGCAAAGAGCTATTTACCGCCCGGAGAAACGTACGCAAAGTAGTAATATAAATTTTTCATGGTACTCTTGTTGAAATTTTCTTGATATGAGTATATTTTGAATTGCTTCTTGATGGAAGAAAAACTTTCCGAAAAGCTCTCGATCACCTTATTTTCATGAACAGGAAAATAATTTTTCGTAACGAATTTGCATAATATTTCTTATGAAAATTCGATTGACAAATCAAAAAACCTCTAGTTGGAGGATTGAAAAACCCAAATTAAAACTTTTCACTTGCCAATTTTGACGTAGTGGAGAGTACTCTACTCAGGATAACTACAAATATAAATTTTTCATAGTACTCTTCGACCAATTTTCTTGGTAAAAGTATATTTTGGATTCCTTTTCGAGGGATGAAAATCCCACCAAAAAACTCCTTGATTCTGTTTTATGTTCAGGGGATTACCTCTCATCATTTTTGGTAACGAGTTTGCATGGTACTTTTTGTCAAAATTAAATTGATAAATCAAACAATTCTTTCTTGGGGAATGGAAGCCCCAACCTAAACTTCTTGCTTTCCAGTTTTGATGTGCTGCGGAGTAGCCCCGATGTAAGAAGTTATCGATGAAGTGTAAAATGTTGTTTTTTATAATATAGTTCTGTAATATTTTGATGACATTATATCGCCCTGTTGTGTTATACGCTTTTTCAAGATCGAATGACACTGCTACCATGTGTTGCTTAGTTTGGAATGTTTCTGAATTTCTGAGGTAATGATATAATTTTCTCATGGTACTATCCGTAAAATTTTCTTGATGAGCACATTTTGAATTGCTTCTTGGAAGAAGGAAGCCCCCAAAAATGTCTTGCTCACCTATTGAAAGTCCCAGCCTAAACATTTTGCTTCAATTGTTCAATTTGTTCATGGATATGTTGTTACAAATGACTTTAAATGGCTTAAATGATGTGCATAATAGTGAAAGAGTAATATTCTTATGCTGATAATGTAGTGAAAGTGAAAGTGAAGAAATTTGAAAAGTATAATGGATAGAATATTGACAAATGTAGAGTTCTACTTTTTGAAAAAAGCGTAGAACTGCAACAATTGAATGAAATGTAATGCTGAGTAAGGGAAGAATTGAAATTATGTCATTCAAAGAAAATGTATGTAGGTTGCAAGATTTTGGGTGCGTTAAGGATATGTGAATTGTATCTGTCCATTTCAAGAAATTTAGGGTTCAGTGTATATAATGGAGTATTTGTACTTCCAATGATGTATGGCAATAAATTCTGGGCGATGATACAAAAGCCTAAACTGTAGAGTATCTGATTGAAAGAATGGAAATAAATCAGTTGCGTTGGATGTGGAATGAGTGATTGACTGATGAATAAAATGATGAAATGATTATAAATGGTCATAAAACAATAAGTAGGTTGGATAAGGATATCTGCGTTAGTTCCGACCTATAAAACGAGTGAAAATGAAACATATATGTGTCAAAATTGAAGATGAAAGTTTGTGGGAAATGAGTGGATGGATATAATTATTTGCTTGTGAAGTGAGAGAAATTTATTTATTAGGAAGAAAAGAAGCGAGCTTATATAAAGGATTATGAATGTTGATGAAGCAATATAAGTATATTTGGTTAGGAGTTTTTGGCAAAGAATAATGGCTTGTTGAATATAAAATTGGGTTCGTGTCAACCTCATTTAACATTTGTATATGAATGTATGCATGTAAGAAAAGTATTTGATATTTTTTTAAGTGTACGCCAAAGCGCGAAGTCCGAGGGCTACAAGCTCTGAAAATGAAACATTAATAAATAAAAACTATTAAAATCAAATATTCTGTCAGATGGAATGTGGCATATTATTGTTAATTATTATCTGTTCCATTTCGTAGTGATAAAAAACTCTGGCGTAGTATATGAATAAATTTCGTTCGTTACTTTATTTTCAAGACTTCATACTTTAAAAACAGAAAGATATTTTTTTTTTAATTATTCATATTAGAAGAATATTTTTCAAAAATTCCTTCTTTTTAACATAAAATAATTTGATTATGTGTAATAATAGAAATTATATTTTTTCCAGGCATTCGGGTATAATGGATGTAGTTAAAAAAGAAGTGAATGAACTTCGGTGCCATGAGCGCAAAATGCTCCGTCAAGTAGAACTTATCAAGAGTGCTTTAAACGAATTAGGCTGTGAAGAAGCTCCCCCTGGTTGTGATTTAGTCATTGAGCAGCAATCGGTGCCTACTGAAAACGGCACAGAGAATCAGGTATATGAAATATCTTTCAATGTTAATACACCTTATTGTCAATAACGTCATCTCATTTCTTTTCTTGGCTTTCTTAGCTATCAGAGATTTGAATTAACAGGTTAGTTTTTATATGTGTAGATATAAAGATATCATTTATATAATTTCAAAAGTTGAGTGAAAAACAGTTGCTGAATACACAATATACAAATACAACAAAGATATGAGATAATGATGAAGAAGCAACTGAGTATCAGTTCACATTTAGATTTAACAAATAATCTAACAAATGAATTGGTGATAGGAACTACCAACATGTGTTTAATGTGCTTATCGTCATCTGTCAACCCAAAATTCAATTTGATATCACCGTGCTTGGTGTCTTAAGAAGTTTATTGGAACCCGGTTTTTACTTGTACAAAGTAACCGACAAAATTCACATTTCGAGATTTTAAATATCCGTTTTGAGCATCCCTAAACCCATTTTGACTATTTTCAGGTTGCCGTTGGTACGTACATATGTCCGTTTGTATGCATGTATGTATGCATGTATGTATGCATGTGCGTATGTAAGTAACTCGCAAATCTCAAAGCCCGTCGAACGTATAATGTTGAAATTTTGTACTTAAGACTGGTCGGTCAAAATAGTTATCTACTATTTTTGCATCAATCGGCCAAGCCGGAAGTGCAGTCTATGGCCCAGTATTTCAGGTTCAGTTTAATCTACAGATTACTTAAACGAAGCTTAATTACTATGGTAACAATTGTTTTTACAATCGTTGCTACGGAAATTAATCTACAGTTTTCGTAATCCGAACACTGAAATACTGGGCCTATGAGTATAACAGACATTCAGAATTTGCGGTATAAAACAATCAGTTTAAATGAAACGATAAGGTAGGCAATGATAATCTGTTGTCAATTTTTTTATTTTGTTTGACATTTTACATATCAAAATATTTTTCCCTATATTTCATTTCGTAAGCATGACAAAAGCAACAAAATTGGATCAGAACATGCTTTTTCATACAAATTTAAAATTAATTTTCATTATGTTGGTCACACGGTGCAGTTTTAATTCCAGCATTATTGAATTCCAAATTTGCATACTCATCAAACCTCTTGAAGGCATGAAAAACAAAATAAGGCACTGAAACCTACGACTATCTGACGGTCTAAAAGTACAAGGAAATATTGTGGAACCGACAAAATTCACATATCGAGATTTTGATGAATATATCCGTTTTGAGCATCCCTGAATCATCCATTTTGACTATTTTTGGCTTGATGTCGGTACGTATGTATGTATGTATGATAGTATGAATGTATACGTATACTCTTTCATAATCATTGCGTCTTTCGTCGTATTCTTGTTCATCATATTTCCCATTGCCATATTCATCATTTCTTCTTTCTTGATTGCTTTCATACCTATCGTTTGTCTTTTGCTCAAATCTATCACTTTTTCTTTCATATTTATCCTGTTTATCACAGCTATATTCTTTCTTATGTTTTAAATAATCTTCTCTGCTGTTGTTATTCCTTCCTTCTTCATTTTCCTCAGAATTTTTTTTGTTTTGCTTTTTCTCTGTTTTAATTTTTATTCTCGGACTGCTACTATCTTCAAATGTTTTGGAACTCCGAGTTTCTTTCTCCAATTCCGTTTTATCTTGTTTTTTACCTTTCTTGGACCTCTTAGAATTTTCTGATTTTCTTTTTTATCTTCAGAACTAGAACCATCACTACTAGAACTACTTTCTCCACTACTAGATTCAGTAGAAGATTAACTAGATCTAACTTGTTTTTTCTTATGTTTTTTCTGTTTCTCAACCTTCACTATTTTGGATTGACTTTTTTCCTCCTCTTTTCCAATTTTCATTTGTTTACTAGGTAATCTAGGTGGAAGTCTAAACCCATCTGGAGGAGTTTCTGTTTCTTTTGCAAATTCGGGTGATTCAATATGTAGAATTGATATTGATGATCGCTTTTCAAGTTTTACATTTGATCCCCAATCTTCTTCTCGAAGTTTTCGAGTCTCAGTATTAGAACTTTTCTTGTCTTTCGGCATTTTTTAATCGCTGACATGATCCACGCGAATCGTTCCTCCCAATATCTTTAATCCATTAAGATTGTCGTCAACTGCCAGGTCGGTTGATCCGTGATCTTTAATAATTCTTTTCACAATTTCTTTTAGCAAGGCTGTATTTAGAATAATATTGGGATATGGTTGATTTCCAAGTTCAACATTCATAAATTCATTTGGCTTATATCCATTTTCAAAACTAGGTTTCTTCTTTTGAAATCTCAAAGAACTCTCTTGACAAGACCAATTAAATTTCAACATTATACGTTCGACGGGTTTTAAGATTTGCGAGTTACGAACGCACATACATACATATAGTGTACATTCATACTATCATACATATATACATACGTACCGATATCAAGCCTAAAATAGTCCAAATGGACTCAGGGATGCTCAAATAGGATATTTCCATCAAAATCTCGGAATGTGAATTTTGTCGGTTTCACAATACTTCCTTCCACTTTATACTAGTAAATAATTAGAACGACAATATTTCTGTAAAGCTGCTAGATTTTGTTTCCACATTTCATCCATTTCATCCACTGCACATGATTTTGAAAATAAAAATTTATTTAAATTTCGGTCGCATTTTTTTCAATATTTTTATTATATAAGGATGTAGAACTAATGAATAGATGGTTTAATTTGAATATACGCTACCGAAAAGGCACAATTAATTTGTACAATCTCCTTTGAGAAAATATAATTTTGTGCTGTAACTTGAGAACCACTGATTCAAATATTTTATCCTATATTCAAATGGCTCCCTTGTTATGTATCATATTTTTGAATCTGTAATAACTTTCGCGTAAAATTATACGCCCAACTTTCGAACGATCATCCATGCGCCTGTACAGGGTGTAACTGAAACTTTGGAACAAAATTTGATGGTATATAGTATTGGACGTACTGATCATGAATCAAAGAGAATTTCGCTGAAATTCGAAAATTGGGAAATGGCTTTAATCAAATGAACAGTTTTGGGCCACTGAATTAATAATTCCTTTTAGAATTACAACATTACTCCTAAAAATTACCCAACAACTAATCACAAATTAAATAGATATTGCATAATACATAAATGAATCAAATAATTTTCTATTAATTTCTGTCGGCAAAAGTTTACAAGTTTGTAACGTAAAACAGTGTTTGATGCTATTGTTATTGAATTAAAAAAAATAGAAATGCAAATTGATATCGCATTTAGTAATTTAGAACTAACTGATATAATGATAGTATACGTAGAAGTGGGGCAAAATGGGAGAACAGCGCAGCGTTTGTATGCAGAACGATATCCTGACAGGTGGCATCCCAGTCATCGAATGTTTGAAAGACTACTACAGCGTCTTCGTGATACAGGATCACTTCGACCTAATCCTAGTAGAGGTGAAGGACGTCAAAAATACCTACAAAATTTTGAAAATGTTTTATCGGATATAATTGATGTTGATCTTACAATTAGTACCTACTCGCCAAATTTCACGCAACTTGGGACAAGAAGTTTCTCATATGACTGTGTGGAGAATTCTTCGAAATTTAAGGTACCATCCGTTCCATTACCGAAGAGTTCAAAATCTGATGCAACGTGACCACCTCGAGCGAGTAAATTTCTGCCAATGGCTTCTTCACCAACATATTCAAGACCAAAATTTCACATTAAATGTAATTTTTTTCCGATGAGTCCTTGTTCACTCGAGATGGTATTTATAATTTTCACAATTCACATTACTGGTCACGAGAAAACCCACATGTTATTAGAAGAAGTAATTTCCAGCATCGATTCTCTTTGAACGTTTGGGCGGGGATTGTGAATGGTACTCTACTTGGTCCATACATTATACCTGCGCGTATGAATGGTAACGATTACTTAGAGTTTTCACAAAACACTCTACCAGAATTGTTAGAGGACATTCCGTTAGATGTTCGGCAGCATGCATGGTTTGTCCATGACGGTGCATCTCAGCATTACAGCAGATTTGTGAGAGAGCATTTAGATACTGCATACGAAGGTCGTTGGATAGGGCGTGGTGGTCCTGTACCATGGCCTCCGAGATCACCAGATCTTAATCCTCTTGATTTTTATTTTTGGGGACATTTAAAGTCATTAGTTTATGATAACCAAGATGCGCCGCAAAGTATTGAAGAACTGCAACAGCGTATTGAAAATAGCGCAGAAATAATAAAAGAATACAATTACCTTCTTCAAGTTTGTACCGTTAACCTCATTCAACGTGCTGCATTGTGGCAACAATTTTGAGCAATTTTTATAAATTTATAATCTTCCAATTTTTTTCTTTAGATTTATGTAATATCTTGTGTAGTACAAATTTTATTTAATCTGCAGTTGATAAAAATATTCTTATTTAATTGATTTAATTGCTTTACTGATAGTAAATTACGCATGTGAATATTGTGTAACATAGTTTTTCATTTATTTTGTATAGGAGTACCTATAAAAACCAGCGGAACCCAAAATGCTATATTTTTGCAAACTACTGCTGTTTTTACGAATTTCAGCAAAATTCTTTTTGATTCATGATCAGTACGTCCAATACTATTTACCATCAAATTTTGTTACAAAGGTTCAGTTTCACCCTGTATATGGCTACCGTGTTATTTGGCATGCCTCAAGGGACGAGTTTCCACAGCCAACAAAACTTTCAAGTCATATATCTTTTTTTCTATTCAACATACACAGTTATGCCCATTTTAAACGATCATATTTTTACATACAATTTCAAATATATTTTCAGAATATTTGATAGCTTGACAGCAACAGCTAATATATTTGTGATGGCAATACTTTTGAATTGAAGCAACGAACAACTTCATTTGTATTTTTGTTTCCTATGAATTTATTAGACACTTGATAAAGATTTATTTTTGTCCATACGACACTATCAATTTCAATGTATTTTCTTAATTTCACATCTTTTATAATACTTTTTCACAAAAACAAGAAAGATATATTAACATTGACACATAGCACACTGACAGCTGTTTGAATCATAATAAACCTGATAATAAGAATAAAGTTAAATGCTAAACGTGATTCACACAAGCCAGCAACCACGGACTCAAGTCTCTAAATATCACCAAAATTTAATGAAAATGGCCTTGAAAAATTTGAGCATGCTACACTCCAACTATTTTTACAACTTCTTATTGAACAATGCCATTCTGTAAATTTTTGTCGCTTTACACGGTCAAATATCATTGAACAAGATGATTTTGTAAAATTATATGTATATTTACAACCGTGTAAAGTAGGCATTAGAGTTTTATAGAAAACTTTCTCATATATCAAATTTCAATTTTCACCAGATGATTATTCAAAACTTGAAACTTTGTTACTCAACTTTTGCAATTGTATTGAGAATGATTTAGAATCTTTGAATTAGTCTTGTTCTGTTGGTATGAATATTCATAGCGCGGAGTCAAATACCACCGAACAACAAAAAGTTACCAAGATTTTCATTGAATTTTGATATATTATGTGGCGTACTCTCCACAAAAAGTAAGAGTGACAATGGCTTGACGGCTAGTAGCCGCACTTCACGGCTGAGGAAATATCAATCATTCTGTCAAGTGCACTATAAGTAACTGCCACACTCGTTTCGTGTGAAAAGCGTGATTGATATTTATTCTATTCTATTTCTGTTGATAATGCCTTGGAGAATTTTGTGATCAAATTTCGAAAAGAAATATCAATAAATGTTGAAAATAAAGCGATTTACTCATGAAATAGTATATTCTACAGAGTGATCAATAATGACTGTCTGTCACGCGGCTAGCAAAAGTTCGCATTATGATCAAAACTATCTTCATGGAATAAAGTTAGTATAAATTTACGTTACCGACATTTCAAGAACACAGTGGGGTATATTTTGCAAATTTTATGACGGATTTATCCATAATCTGATTCAAAAAACAAGGAAGTAAGTAAATAACTGTATTATTGAATGATTATTGAAAATGTATTATTATTCTACCAAACTTTTAGGTTAGAATAGTGTTTTTAGAGGAACTGTCATCTGTCACTTGAAGCTCACTATCTCAAACAGGCGGCAAAGAAAAAATCAGAACAAGACGGCACGGACAATAATTTCTGATCACTCTGTACAATAAAGTATCGTTTTCATTGTGGTGTCGCAGGCGCGGCAAGTATGGTAAGCGTGGTTCGAAATTTGTGTTTTCTATTTTCATGGTGGCGTGAGAGGCGTGGCAACTGACAAATGCGTATTGGTATGAAAGTTGTAGTTTGTGCGAGCTCGCATTTTTAAATTACAAATAACAAAGTTAATATATCAAATTTGAACATTATTCGTAAATATGACGACGACAACGCGGCGCAGACGTATAGCTTTCTTATATGAATATTTAAATTTACTTCGATATTAGGATTAATTTCTCATCAAAATCCATCTCATTGACTTTATAAAATAAGAATGCGAGGATGTGAACCAGATAAAGTTTATCTTTCTATATTTTGACGGCTTATCTGATGAACCATCAAAATATGAGAAGATTTACGCATGCGCGGAGGCGAGCGTGGTACAAAAGTTGAATATTTTCAACCTCTGACACCACGCTTCCAACACCGCGGTCCCAAGACCACGGTACGGTGAAATTCAAAATCCGGCAATCCTATTGGCTCAATTTCTCGTTCCATGCCTGCGACACCACAATGAAAACGATACTTAAGTATTGGAATGACCCTTATTCCAAATGAGCGAATTACTGTTCGCGAGTGTTGAATATACCATTCCAAACATGTTGTAGACTATACCTCTTCAACACTGTTATGGAATTTGCATATTCCATAACCAAAAATTATGTTGGAGCAGGTGACATTCCACACGTCGTGTAAGAATAATGTTCTGTAACCGTAGGCGTGTTTCTAATACTGTGAATCTCAGGATCATAATTTGCTCAATCATTAGGCGTGTTTCTTCGACCTAATTCTGTGAATCTCAGGATCATAATTCGCTCAATCATTATTTATATGAATCATAATTCTTTTTAAAACGAGAAAACAACTAACTACGAATCATTGTTCATATTTAAATTTTGATTTGAAAATATTTATATATTCGTTTTTAAAAATATATTTTATAACTATGATTTTTGGCGATTTTTTTCTCTTGTAATTGGTTAAAATGTCAGAATTTTTCAGTATTGATTTTTATTATAATTCATTAATTAAATAGTTTGTTTTTCAAGAACTAATTATTATTGCATGATTATTCGTATATTCATCTCTTCATATTAGATGCGGAATGTGCACTTATTGTTTTGCCAACGATTTTCTTGTTGTGTTCTATCCAAGGACGTTAAAGAGGGGACGGGACATTCCTATGTTAGTAACACACAGACCAGCGTTATCGAAAGTAAGAGAGAGATAGACTTATGGCAACTTCATTTTTTCTATCTGCCTCATTACTTTGTATCTTGTGCGCTTGCGCCTGTGACCACGTGATGAGCAAGAAGCGGAAGCTCTAACAAAAAAACACGTGGTTACTAGCGAAACATTTAAATTGCATTTCATGTATAAGATATTTGGGAGATAGAAATTGCAAAAATATTTTAATAAACATTAAAAATAGAGATGGACTCAAATGTCAATCTGTAGATGTGAAAAGAATTTGCTTACTAGTGGAAAGAGCGATCAGAGAAAACGATCATATAATTTTTACAAATAACATTAAATAAAAATTATCGTATTCCATAAAAAATTCAGGGAGCTATTTATCACTATGAAATAATATTCCATGTGAAATATGTTTAGGTGAGGATCATAAATTCGAGTTATCAGATCTCATTATCTCCTATTATTTAAATGTAAGGTTGCACCACTTGGCAGAGAACAAAACGCAAAATAAAATTAGCAGAAAGCAAAAATTTACGATATTAATCTTATTCAATAATATGTAAGCATGTGAATATAGTTTTCTATAACAGTGTATGTGAAAAATAAGTATTTGATTCATATAAAATTTTAGCATTCTAAATTTCTTGTGAACCTATCCGATTGTTATTGATATAAAATAATCAAAAATAAATATATCTACCCATGGAAGAAATAAGCAAAGAGTTGTTTTATCTTTACTCAATTCAATGTTTCTTCGCATTCCAGTCGAAATCTTCATTTAAATCCAGCACAGAAATAAACAAAGAATTGTTTTCTTTTCATTTTATTCAATGTCTTTTTGCATTTAGATCAAAATCTTTATTTAAATCCATCACATTTTTATTTTACAAGAAGTTACTTGCTCGTTAAACATCGTTCATCCGTTTAAACTACGCGCGTATTTTACAAATGCGATCTCAAAATGTTTTTCACAATAAATTTTAATTGATATAAATGTAAGCATAGTGAAATTTTTACTTGAATATAAATTATAGAAACACATTAGTAATCATTTTTCAACTGTTATATTCGCACTATCAGGTATTCCAAATGAGATTAGTATATTCATATTGATAAGATTTTATGCTTGTTTGAGGGCTACTGTTTGCGCAAGCGCAAAAGATACAAAGTAAAGAGGCAGATAGACAAAACGGAGTACTCATAAGTTTATCCCTCTCTGACTTTCGATAACGCATCTAAGACAGCTTTGTCCCATCCCCTCTCTTAAACATCCTTGGTTCTATCCGCCATTTTTCAAATTTAGAGATTCTGTTATTGCAATCATCGTGAACATGCAAAAAGTCCGATTAAAATAAAGGGGATTATCACTTTGTGATCACAAAGTGAAGAAGTGGGGATAACGAATAACGACCAAAGAAACATGATTTACTGAATCATGAAGACTTAGATAGCTTAGATTTCCCGAAGAAACACGCCTCGTAGAATCAGAAGCTGTTATTTTGGTAACTATGGTTACGTCTCAATGGTCAATATTCTTTTCTGGGTTCACGTTTGACGTTTCATAATTTTCAAAGTTTCTTCTGAAATATTAGTGAGTTTCGTGAAATTTATGAAGAAAGTATAGTAACATGTATTGGAATGGCGTGTTCCACACTCGCGAACCGTAATTCTCGCTTTTTGCTCGGATTACAAACCTTTCACTCGTGTAGAATTAGGGCTATTCCAATACTTGTTGTAGAATATACTATTCTCTAACAAGATTTTAGAAAATTGTCAGGAAGTAACCATGGTAATCAAACTAACAGCTTCTGATTCGTCGAAAATTATGATTGAATGATTCTAAACGTCATACGGAATTATTCTAAACGATGTGTCGGAATGTCACAAGTTCCCAAGGTTTATACATACAAAGGTTGCCTCAATCCCATAAGCTCTATGTATTCGGTGGTGGGAGTAGTAGTGGGGATAAATGACGCCAGCGCTAGACCCAGAGCGATAGGCTGCTACTGTCTAGCAAGTAGAATGATATATTTATATTTTTTTCTAGCACTTTTGTTTGAATTAATAACCACATTTAATTAGAGGCAGATTTAGGTCTAGGCCTATGCGACTCAGACTTCGGTTTCCAGAATTTAGGGGGCGCCAAATTTTGAAGAATGAATAAAAATTAAAATTAAAAAGGCAAGATATATACTCTAACTATTTTGATTTAACACGAATTAGGAGAAAAAATTAATTATCCCTCTAGTAGACATGATTTATTTTGCCTTCAATCCAAGTTCTAAGAAGAAATATTTATCGTAACCGATATCCTACTTAGAATTACAATATTACTTCCAAGAACCTAACAGTTGGTTTGACTTTTATGTTCTATGGCTATGCTATGCAATGTTCATCTAAGGGAGCTCATCAAAAACAATCTAGCTAAATCTGCCTCTGCATTTAATCATATTTAATCCAAGGTAAATAAAATTTTTCTAGATTGAGAATTCATTCTAATTTCTAATAGTTATTATAATCAAAGATGCCAGAAACGCGATGTACTGTTGCAACGTGTGATAATAGTTTGACCAAGACAAAAAAATCATCGCAGCAAATATACTACAGTTTTCCGACAAACGAGTGCATCAGAAAACAATGGGTGCAACGATGTAAAAAAGATAGGAAATGGAATGCAAATGCATGTCATATTTGTTCCGAACATTTTTCGGAAGAAGAAAACATCCGCGATTTGAAGGCGGAACTATTGAATGTATGTATTTTTCAAAAATTTCTGCTTTTTACCTGTATACAAGTAAAACAGTTTAGAATGAAATTTACTCGTATATCATTCGAATAGTTCCTGTTTTCAGTGCGTTTCGTATCATTTGTAGTGTAAAATAAATATCTATTTACAAGATATCTGCGATCTGATTCACTGCTTCCTTATAAATTTGTCTGGCGACTGATGATAGCTATGATTACGAGTGCTTCAATAAGCGAATCATAGTTTTTAACTGTCAGATAAAATTATCAAACGATGAAAAAAGCCCTCAATCTTTGAAATCAACATATATTATCTGGTTCGAGTCATAATAATTCAAACAATATAAATAATCCAGATAATTTTACGTGCATATTTCAATTTTTAATATCTCTATTGCAAACTAATATCACAAACTCTGAATTCGTAGTAATTTTTAGTGAAATATGTGAATTTCAATTATTTTTATTATATTTATTTTATTTGTATGTACATTATTATTAATAGAACAATTTATATTTCAGAATAAAACCATTCTTCATTTTGCAAAATATACTCTTCTTTCTCTACACAAAATGACAGACATAGAAATTTTGCAAAAACAAAAGATAAATGACTAAAAAACTGTGTTTTATCCTATCCAGATAATGTTCTTCTAAGAGCGGAGGGTCTAGCGCTTACGTCATAAAGAAGCGCATGCGCATCTTGAATTCGTTGAATGAGGCAACCTTCTATATTTATAAACCTTGACAAGTTCCAACATAATTTTTAGCTATGGAATATGCAAATTACAAAACAGTGTTAGAGAAAAGTATTTGATTTTTTTCTTTATTTTTCACTTCTCAGTCATTTTGTGCAATGTACTTGGTAAAAAATAATTAGATTGGCATTCAGTTACCTCGAAAATATAAGAAAAAGCCTGGATTTAAACATTATTTTCATTTTGATCACTGTCTGGTCATTTTAGTGGTGACTTCCGCTCGCTTATTAGTCATATAGGCTTAGATTTTGTAAATGTTCAATAATAAAGGTATTTTTCTGTGATATAGACATTTCCTGGGCACAGTCGTCATAACCGACTGCTGAAATATTGTCATTTTGAAAGAAAAAATTTGTGTGAATGGATATTGTTAGTAGCATGTTTTAAACGTTGGTGATGGTGCGTTAGTAGTTAGGGTGGTGGTTATTTCGCAGGGTGGTGGGCGGGGGTCAGAGACTAGTCTGCATAAGGCGCAGAGTCGCTTGGTTAACATGTTCCGCAAGCCGTTCAGACGGAAGTCAGTGCCCAGTTCTCCCGTGACCGGGCCGCGCCTCCCGCACAGTCAACCGCACCGCGCTGAATCCGTTCCCAAAACTACGGATTCAGCTGCCAGTGCTGATCCAGTATGTTACAATGCACTCCATTTTCTAACTTGCAAGCAAATGCATTGCTTTTTTTATACTAACATTTATTAATGCAATAAACTAGCAAGAGTGACGTTACAGATTAAGCTTATATAATAGTATGTAATAAACTAATGTTAGTACCAAAACTCTTTCTCTACCTTATAAAATGAATACAAAAGTTAAAGAATGATGCATTAATTTTTGTTTGTGACATCATACATAATATCTGCAGAGATATTCAGTGTGTTGCGTATCACTGAATATATCACAAAAAAATTTCATTATTTTTGGTTGAATGAAATATAATGTATAGTCAACTATATTTTCATAATAGTAAATTTTCATCAAAAAAACTTATGTACATATAATCTAGTCGAGAAGTGAGTATTTTGAGGAAAATAGTTTTAATGCGCACTTTACACGATTATATTTTTACATACAATTTTACATGTATTTTTTGTCATATTTAACAATTCATAGCTGCATTTTAAAATTACATGTATATTTATTACAGTGTGAAGTGGGCATTAGAGTTCAAAAAATATAAGCAATAGCTCATTCAATTTGGAAAATTTTAAAAATTTTAATAAATCATGGTGTCATCTTAACAGTTGAAAAAATTAAGTTCCATTGGATTTTTTTCAAAATAATTCTCTAAAAAGTGATGCTATTGTTAATGATTTTTTCTCGAACATTTGATTTCATTGAGGACAATAAAAAAAAATTACTTGTCTATAGATTTTTTGCTTCTTAGGCCCGGTTTTACCAAAGTTAGTTAAATTTATCTAGGGGTTATTTTGAGTTAGTAACTATAGTTGAAATAACCTCTGGATAAATAACTGTCTTTGGTGATACTGGCCCTTAGAGTTATATATATATATATATATATATATATATATATATATATATATATATATATATATATATATATATATATATATATATATATATATATATATATATATATATATATATATATATATATATCATAAATTGTTTATAACTTTTATAACTTATTGTGAACTTAATGAACAATGGAATTATCAGTGAGAAAAAATATTTTTTTCATAATACCTGCATTGAAACAACGCGTTTCAACGCCTGTTTTGTCAGTCGAAACAAGACAATGTCAGAAAAATGCGAGTATAGCCGGGCAGAAACAAGCTTGTTCCTGCCCGCTGAATTGATTTTTCACATCGTTTTATCCCTGGCAGAGTCGCATTTGTTCATTGTCAATCTCTAAATGAAAATCATATAGCCTCAGTTAATTTGACAGTTCTTGTATTCGAAACTGTAAATTAAATTAAAAATAAGATTAGTTTCAAGAAAAAAGTTATTATTACGACAATTTCAAGTACACCACAACATCTTATTGATAAAGCACAAGCAGCTTCTCTCGACTTGTTACCTGCAAAGGATGATGCCGGCCCTCGCTTCGATCGGGCAAGCAACACTCATCCTCGGTTGAAATCGTCTTGTTTCGTCCCTAGCCATACAATATACTATTTAAAGCTTGTTTCTGCCCGCTGAATTTGTTTCTTACATCGTTTTATCTCTAGCAGAGTCACATTTGTTTATTGTCAATCCCTAAACTCCCTGCTCTAAATAAAAATCATATAACCTCAGTTAATTTGACAGTTATTGTATTCGTAACTGTAAATTAAATTGATTATTTTTGCCATCCAAATTTCGACCAATAAAATTGCACCATTCGACGTCACATGGTACAACTTACACGGTTTTCAAGTGGAAATTTTTTGGAAATTTTGTCTGTTGGTTATATATACAAAACAAAGAATATTCAGCCGCGTTGATTCAGCATCTGTCAAACTGACAGACAGATTGAATGTGAAAATGAGCAGATTCAGAGTCAAGTCTCTGGAATATATTGATGAATTTGAATGGGAAAAATAATCTTCCGAATACCATTCGTGATTAAATTTAACCTGGCAAAATTTTTAGATTGTTACGAGAGCTTGCTACCAATTTATTTCGTGATATTGATCAAAAATCACTCGCTTAACAGCTCGTGATTTTTCTGTCAATATCACTCAATAAATTGCTAAGCAACAAGCTCTCGTAACAATCTAAAAATTTTCCGGTAAAATTCAACCACTTATGATATTATATATGAGAAAACGATGAGTTTCAAGAAAAAAAAAATTTACACAACAATTTCAAGTACATCACAACATCTTATTGATAAAGCACAAGCAGCTTTGCTCGATTTGTTACTCGCAAAATCAAAAGAAAAATATTTGCTTGATTATGAATTGTAAAATGGAAAGTTTCAATGCAGGTAATATGAAAAATACAGTGTGTGGCACGGGACAAAATACGATTTCAGCCAAGGGTGAGTGTTGCTTATCCTCGGCTGAAATTGTCTTGTTTCATCTCTAGCCATACAATATACTATTTTGTTATTCTATAGAGAATTGTCAGTTATGATTTCTAAAGAATAAATAATTTTTCCACTAATAATTCAAATGGTGGATATATATATTGAAAACAAACGATTATTATCTCAAATAAGAGATAATCAAATGGTTTGAAACAATTGAAAACAAAATTTTTTTTATACATTTGCCCGACATAAAAACAGCAATAGCATAACATGAACAAAAAAAATCTCCAACAACATTTATAGAATTTTTTATTTTTCGTTGACTTAAAAAATTTCTAACAAACAAAGTAAATAACTTTCGATTACTTATATGACGTAATTTTATTGAATATATATTTAAAAAAAAACTCTAAGAAGCGAAAAATCTATAGACGAGTTATTTAAATAGTTTTTGTTGTTTTCAATGAAAACAGAGGCTCGAGAAAAATTAGTTAGTTAAATCTTCACTTTTTAAAAGACCAATTTTTCAAAAAAAAATTAACAGAATTTATTTCTTTCAACTGTTGAAATGACACCATAATTCATTCAAATTTTTAAACTGTTATTTAATACTATGAAAAAATATATTTTTTCACGCATTCCCGGAGTAAAAGACGAATTTAATCCCTCATTTCAGGTATTTCAGTTTAAGTTTAGTCCCAGAGGGATCTATAATGACCAAAACTCTCAAATGACTAAATTTATATATATAAACAGTTTTTTCCATGACAATTGAATAATCAAAGAACTTGAATATCAAATTAATTTTTTTTATTAGAATTCAAACTTTTTTTATTGATGATTTATATCAACATTTATATTAGCATTATTTCAATTCACACAATTTTACATATGCAGCGTATTCGTAATTTTTCTGGATTTTTCGGGGTAATAATTCATCGGTTATCTCTTCCCCAGCCTTATCAGTATCAAATTTCTCATTCACCTTTTTGACAGCAATCTTATCTACTTAATATCTGCTGTAGCCATATGGTGGATTTCCTCTACTTCTGTACCAAGTTTGTTGTTGTCAAAATTATAAAATTAAATAATCTGTTTTAAACTATTGTGATCCAATATAATACGGTAGTGCGAAGAATAGCGAAGATAACACAGGACTTAAGTGCCTTTAATCCCTCGTTATAAAATATTTCTTTATGTGCTGTAATCTCTCAACAACCGGTGCCCTCGGGCTGTAACGGCCGCGCGGAACCCTATTTTTAACATCAAATTGAAATTATAAGCAATAGAGATAGAGCGTAGAGAAGTTGCACTTTTTTATTGGAAATTTTCTCTTCTTTAAGAATCTCTTTTTCAATTACCACTATTGTTTATAGTTTTTGAGTTATTACAAAAGAACTAGGCAACGTTTTATGTTTTAATTTTTTATTAATAACAATTGCAATTTTTGTTGTCGAAAAAGAATCCTGAAAATATCTTATTTTCAATGTCATTCCGAATCAAAGGATCTATTGCTCGCAGTTTTTGACTTTCTTCTCGACTTGACTAACATATTGAGTAAACTACTCGTAGTTCTTGAAAATCAGTAACGAGCTTGCAAACTACAAAATTGTAAGGACTGTTATAAACTAATTATAAATATTTTAAAATCTTACATGAATTACAAGATAATGTCTCGGTTTTTCTTCCAATTCAAATGAAGAAGTATCTTATAATTTTTGAGATTCCTTTGCATTACATTGTTATCTTGGACACTATTTATATTTTTCTACGTCCATTTATATTTTCTTTTTCTATAAAAATATACTTTTTTTTTCGCATAGTCCAAGTATGTAATGCATAGATAAATAAGCATCTACAAATAAATAAAAGGCATGAATTGAATGAGAATTACATGAACAGTTTTTTTTTTTTTTATCACATCCACATTATGCGTCTCTTGTATAATCGACTATTTGATAAATCTTTGTATTATAATTTTGTGTATTCTTCTAAAAAAGTAAATATCTCTGTAACATTTTTTCTTTCATACGAAATCAATCATGAATCATTATTTCTTTAAAGTTTGCTGTTTGTATTATTGTAGTATTTTTTGTTGTGGTCTACATAATAATCACTTTATTTAATGTTTTGTGAAATTTTGAACTAATTGAATTGGTTTACATTTTAAATAATATTTTAATGGGCTCCGCTAATTTACAACTAACAAGTTTCAACTTAGCAGTTTCTGAATTAGTATACAGAGGCTACACTAGCGCTCCATGCCGTTAATTAAGGCGTAATGTGATAATAAATCACTGATCTATATAAATAACTGTATAGACCATGATATATGAGTCTAATTGGAGCGATTGCTACTGTGAGGATAGTGAACATCTAATTGCAGCACCATCAAATATAATGATTCACACGTAGTTTGCCATAATATGTTTGGAATAGAAATAGTTTGATTAATAGGATTTTTTGGTTTAAATATCGATATATGAAAGTCAACGTCAAAATTTTCAATAAATATACAGAATTTAAATCAAAAAATCCTATTAATTATGATTCAATTCTGAAAAACATGTATAGATCATTAAAAATAGCTTGTTCATTTGGGATTTTCAATAAATTACTGTGTGAATAATTCAAATTTTGAGAGAACACTAAACCGTTGTCCATTTTCTGTCCACTATCCTTACTTTTTCTGCTTCAGTGGCTCATTGGTTGGTTAACTTGAATGCCCTATTCAGATATTTATACAGATTAGTGTAAACCACGTAAACACATTGATTGATACCACGAACTTTATTAGGATCTGGCATATTCACTCCTGACCTCTAGAGGCCAGGATTGAATATGTCACTAGTGTCGAAAACGAGAAATATTGTAAGATTGTATTCAATAAAATTGTCGATCAAGCTACATTTGTTCAAGAGTGTCTATTAATCCATATTTACATCCAAAACTCTCAATAATGGAATTAGAAAAATTTCCACCTCGTTAAAAAAATAAAATATAGATTTGTTGTGTAGAGCAATGATTCTTAATGGGTCGCGGAGCATATTTCTTGGATCATGCAGAGCCGAATCAAAAAAATTAGTGATACACTAAATCAAGGCTGTCCAAACCAGATACGATTCTGGGGTAATAAAAATTACTAAATAGATTGGAGGGCCGCAGAAATTATACTTTGAATGATTCAAGAAATTATAAAATGCAGAGATATCATCGTTATATTATTATTATCAATACTTATTAATAGTCTATTTAATGCACGTGGTTTCCCTAGCAATTCTACCAAACAGCACCGATTAGCACCAAAATTTGACTGTAGGCTCTACTTACCCTCTACTTCAAAGTTGTCGATGTGCCGAGGGTTGCTTTTACCCTGGAGATAGACACCACCCATTCTCGTGGATGAATTTTTTTTTATTAAAAACGTGTATGGAAATGGATAGATTGACTAATTCTGAGCAACTTTTATTTCATAAAGTTTTTACTGAAAGTCAATACTTTTCGACTTATTCGAGAGTGGAAACGTCAATTTTTCAACAAAAAAACAAAAACATCTTTTCAGAAGGGTTTTTATGAAAAACTCTGAAAATAAGTATTCTATGAAAATATCATTCGGAATAAGAATGTAGCTTATAAAAAAAAAAACTTGGTTTAAAATATCATTAGACTCAATACTAACAAAATAATAGCTTGTTAAAGGCTGGTTCTTGTTTATCAAACGCCAAAATTGAAAGTTTCAACGTGAAATATCCAAAAAACAATGCATTTTCCGGGGAAAACTCATAGAACTTTCTTGAAGTGCTTGTAGAATCTTTTATTTTTTTTATGGAAGTTCCAAATTTCAAAATTAGGGGAGTTATGACAAAAACAAAATTAGTACCTATTTTTTTAGCGGCAAAAAAATATGAAAATCACTCCCTAATTTCCACCCCGACTGAAAATGATCGTTACCACTTCACAATGTACTTTATTTATGTACTTGTAATATACCGTATAAGTATGAACTGTTTGAAGTGCTTAGTTTTGAAAAAATTTGAGCTTGAAGTGAAGAGAGATTCTTCACAAGTTTGCAAAAAATTAACTCTCTTTAAAAATAACTCAAAAACTATGAAAGATATGCAAAATTTTTAAGAGTTAAAAATTGTAGGCTTTTTTTTCTGGAAAAATATTAGTTCACATCAGCTTATAACTCTTGAAAAGGCCTATTGAATTGTTTATTGTTGAACTTGATAGCTCAAAAACTAAGCGAGTTATGGTGAAAATACCATACTATACATATATTACAACACTGATGAAGAAGATTCCTTCATCTTTTATATAAATATAGATATATATATATATATATATATATATATATATATATATATATAATATAAGACTTTTTCAAAAATTAATTTACTTTCATTCAACCGTCTGGCTTATTACGGATTCGCCAACTAGATTTACATTCAGAATATTTACATAAGAGTTAATTACTCACGAATGTCAGCCGTTGTCCTCCATTGTCAAAGACACAAAAATGTGTCGTCTTTGGAGCGTACAGCAAACTTGACAAAAATGCAAAGAATCTTGTACAGTGTTGGGAGACTTACTCAGTTGTCTCAGCGTGGTGTAGTGGTTATCACGCATGACCGGAATTCATGAGATCTTGGGTTCGAATCCCGGCGCTGTACAAGACTTTTTCAAAAATTAATTTACTTTCATTCAACCGTCTGGCTTATTACGGATTCGCCAACTAGATTTACATTCAGAATATTTACATGAGAGTTAATTACTCACGAATGTCAGCCGTTGTCCTCCATTGTCAAAGACACAAAAATGTGTCGTCTTTGGAGCGTACAGCAAACTTGACAAAAATGCAAAGAATCTTGTACAGTGTTGGGAGACTTACTCAGTTGTCTCAGCGTGGTGTAGTGGTTATCACGCATGACCGGAATTCATGAGATCTTGGGTTCGAATCCCGGCGCTGTACAAGACTTTTTCAAAAATTAATTTACTTTTATATATATATATATATATATATATATATATATATATATATATATATATATATATATATATATATATATATATATATATATATATATATATATATATATATATATATATATATATATATATGTATATATATATATATATATATATATATATATATATATATATATATATATATATATATATAAAATTTTAATCAGTAGGAGTTGTTCTTATAAGGTGTGCAACTTGTAATTCATGATGCAATGATAATTTCTATCAATTAAACGCTTGAATCTACAATTCTACAATTATTTTCGAATAGGGGTAGTTTAAATCCCTAAAAAATTGAAAGCAACTCTCGGCACACTGACAACTTTGAAATAGAGAGTGAACAGAAAACAGAACCCAAATCTAAATTTTGGTGCAAATTGGTGCAGTTTGGCAGAATTGCCAGGTTTGGCCGTTTTTTGTGTGAATTGTCTGGACTATAATATCAGTTGTTACCAGACGCAATACGGGTCTAGGTGACTTTCTGTCAGTGAGGACTTATATTTAGATTTTATAAAACTCATAGTTAAATATGTGCTTTTACAAAAATAAGTACTGCCCGTGACTGAACTCATTTTTAAGCCAAATTCTTAAGTCTTTTACAGAAGGCTGTAAATATGAAACGTCGCGGGCCGCACAAATATAAGCCGCGGGCCGTGCTTTGGATAGTTGTGCACTAAATAATAGGTAATACGAGTCCACATATTTTATTTTCTAAACCAATGTACTTGAATAATAGAGATGAATATATTTTTCTTATGGCCGAGGAGAAAGATATATATTTTTTTAATATGATCTAAAAAAAGTTATGAAAATATTTGGCTCTTTTTGAGCCACAACTTGAACATATTTTTCAAATTTGAGGCTTGGTCTAAAGAGGTCAAGAGCCACTGGTGTAGAGAATTGTAGAAGTTGTAATAGTAAAGATTTAGACATGAGGTTCTATAAATAGGGTATATCATTTCATTTTTAAATACTTTTTTTCCGGTAATATCTACAAATGAATAATCAATTATGAATAATATAACTATTATTTACTATTACTATTATATACTAAATCGGTGAGGCTATGCGTCACACTTATATGAATAATAGGGCAAACTTTAATCGATTTATACAATATTATCTTGTAGTCCGTGAGACAGCGCATACAATTTTTGTTGATTACCGCTCACTCGAAACTTCGTGAGTGACTTCATTGTGATGAGTCCGACAGCTTTCACATTTGACAAAATTCTTGATTTGGGGGCGTTTTTCGGCGATAGCTAAATGAACATGTCAATTTCATGAAGTCTTGAAAATGTATTACCGTCATATTGGTGTTTACACTAATCGAAAGATAGTTTGATTATAAATTGAAAAATGAAATTGTCCGACATGAATATTGGGGGCCAGTGGTGAGTCCGACAAGCCGCACTTGTCAAAAGTACGTTGGTATGAAAACGGATTACCGCTAGTCTGAGACTTTGAGGACGTGTTCAGCTATTTTTTTTCCAAGATTTGGTCATTTTGTCCGACAAATTTTCGGGGGCGTTTTCTCAGTCCGACACTGAAAACGTGTCAGGATTATAACAATTCCTTCATCAATGACCGCTTGTCGGACCAAAACAGTCATAATTCGAAAACATATTATCTGTCTAAAAAACATATTGTCCGACAGAAATATTGGTTCTTATTGTCAGTCCGACAAGAAAACGCTCGCACATATATAACTCAGTTTTTGACGTATTCAATATCAAGAGATAAGTAATGGACGTTGTTTAGAAGCTAGTAATAAATAATTCATCAACAAAATAGTTAAAAAAAGTAGAGTAGAAAAAGAAAAATATTGATTTTTATTTATTTAGATTTTATTTTTCATCAGAATCAACAGAAGAAGATTCTGAAGGCTCACTATAAGTCTCATTTTCACTGTCGCTGTCATCATTATCATTATTTGATCCACAGCAAATAGTAATTGATTTTTAAAGTCAAGCATTAGGTTTAAGTCAAGTGTACAAATAATGTAATTATTTTGGCAGCCAATATTTATAACAATTTTTTTGTATCAAGTTTTTAAGCCCAGAGAAAGTAGGTGATTTCTTTGTATCGGAAATATTTGGCAATATTCCTTCGAATGATTCCAAAATAATACAAATTTGTGATCAAGTTATATTAGTGAAGAAGGTCCTGAAATATGGGCTCGTGCTTATGGTTATATGTACAGAACAACAAACTCGTATCTAATGTTTCGTAACTAAAGTACATTGTAAATAAAATATCCCTGCACAAAATGATATTTAAATAATGCGTTATCACTTATGACCTGGGTACCTTTTTCAATTCAACTTAACGACTTGATAAACTTAACAAGGTCTTGATAACTCACTAGTTCATACAGAATTATCAAGGGCTTGTTGAGTTATCAAGCTGGTAAGTTGAATTGGAAAAGGTAACCTGGACATACTCTTCAAGCTCCTAGTATTGTTTTAATCCCTGCGGTTATTGGTGGGGGAGCAACTCAGCTATGAGATTATAGCTACCTGAGATCAGGTGGAGCAACTCCGCTATGCCTATATATACACCTCTCGCAAAATTATAGTAAAACGAACCACGGGCCGGGCACTCACCACATCATCAGTACAGGATTATCTTAATATAAAATAGGTAGAAAAACAGAGACGCATCGGAATAATCTATTAAAACTATGTGTATTTTTAAAAATGTAGGATAAAAAAATTAAATTCGAAAGTTTTTTTTATATATTTATTAGCATAAAAGGTCCATATATTTGAGCTCTCATTCCGTTTAAACTGATTAAAAACAGTTATTTGAAGGTATTGCATCTTACATTTCAAAGAAAAACTACTTAATACAGAACGATGACAAACCTCATGCTGAGCCTGGTCAAACCCCTTGATTAGGAAGTCAGGCGGTTTTACTATAATTATATATATATATATATATATATATATATATATATATATATATATATATATATATATATATATATATATATATATATATATATATATATATATATATATATATATATATATATATATATATATATATATATATATACTCCAGATATACTTCAAATATGCCATATCTCACATTCTCCACACAGACTTCAACTAAGCCAAGTTTCACATCACCTCGTGTGCGCGGTACAAAGTTTTCTCTTCACTTCGTAAAATTAAAATGGGACACCTGTATATACTTTCAGCTTTCTGCACTCGATCATATAAACTTCAAGTATGCCAAATATCAATTTTTTTTGTGCGTGCAATATGCTTGAAAAAAGATACATAGCTTCCTCATTACGTATCAATATATAGATTAGAATAGGACACCTGTATATAATTTTCGCTTTCTGCACATCTTCTCCATATAAATTTTGAGTATGCGAAATCTCACACTCCTCCGTGCATGCAATATGCTTAAAAAGAGGTCGAAAGTTTGCTCTTGACGTACTAATATATAGATATCACAGATGAAGGTAAATTTGAATGATATTTGAGATGATTATCTCAGTATACTGACTTCATATCACACATTTGATTCCAAAATAATATTAATATATTGGTGCACAAGCCTTTTTTTAATTATTCATAATCAATAATCATACTGACTTGATATGCCGCATTCATACCACATATTTTTGCTTTTTCTGGAGTATTGCCCCACTTAAATTGTCGGACATGTATACAATAATGTTCTAGACACTATTTGAATGGAAAATAGAAAATATAGGGATAAGCGGTCATTGATGAAGGAACTGTTATAATCCTGACACGTTCTCAGTGTCGGACTGAGAAAACGCCCCCGAAAATTTGTCGGACAAAATGACCAAATCTTAGAAAAAAAATAACTGAACACGTCCTCAAAGTCTCAGACTAGCGGTAATCCGTTTTCATACCAACGTACTTTTGACAAGTGCGGCTTGTCGGACTCACCACTGGCCCCCAATATTCATGTCGGACAATTTCATTTCCCATTTTATAATCAAAATATCTTTTGTTTAGTGTATAGATCAATATGACGGTAATACATTTTCAAGACTTCATAAAATTGACATGTTCATTTAGCTCTCGCCGAAAAACGCCCCCAAATCAAGAATTTCGTCAAATGTGAAAGCTGTCGGACTCATCACAATGAAGTCATTCACGAAGTTTCAAGTGAGCGGTAATCAACGGAAAATTTATGCGCTGTCTCACGGACTATTGCTTTGTAGCGAAAGCTAGGACTTGCGACCAATCAGCCAATACATTTTTTTAAATTTTGATGTCTTGTTGCTTTATTTTTGTGAACAGATGCTTTTTCTATATCAGGCCTTTTTCCAAGTGCATCCCTAAATAGGTCACTTCTGTTTTCTCGGGCAGTATTTTGTTGTTCAAGGCAACTGCCGGACATGGGGTGTGTTTCTTGGTGAAAGTAATGTGCACTGATTTACTGACATTTATTTTGATCCTTCATTTGTTTGCCCACATCTGCATTTTATTAAGGGATTTTTGTAGAAGATTAGATGCTTCTGCTGGGTCTGCATGTGATGCGAGGAACGCAGTATCGTCTGCATAAGTGGCTGTTAATACATTATCTTCACTAAGTAGATCCGAGGTAAATAACTGGTTCAGCACTGGGTCTAAGACGCTTCCTTGCGGAACTCCAGCTCTAATAGGGTAGTGTTTGGAGTAAGTACCGTCTTGATTTACCTGAAAATATCTGCCAGTAATGTAGGATTTAATGAGCAGGTAAAACTTTGTACAGATGTCCTATATTCCAGACACGGTCAAAAGCTTGACTAATATCTGAAAAAGCAGCCGAGCAGAGCTTTTTTTCTTCAAAGCTCTTTTCTATTACTTCAACTATCCTATGTATTTGTTCCAAGGTCGAATGTTGATTGCTGAATCCGAACTGGTGTTTCGGGACTAAAGGTGGATTTATGCTCGAAAATTTAAGAATAAGGAGTAATACTTAGTTTAGTATTAAGAATAGTTTTAAGGCAGATGTTTATACTGCCAGATTTAAGGAATAAGAATAGAATTAAAAATAGTAAAATTATATCTTTCAGGTTGGTGAAAAGTGGTTCTATTTATCATTCTAATGTTGGTTGCGACTTTTATAATTGACATTATCTTATGAATAAGTTATATTGATATTATTTATTCAAGTTATTTCATAATTTATTTGTATGGAGAACAGTAATATTAATTCATCTGTTGCTGGATTAGTTGTTTGCTGATATAGATTACCATGCGTTCTCTACATATAACTTATATCTAAACACAGGATCTTTTTTGTTCCACAACTGCGAATATTGCTGAACAAGTTCAATTAAATTTGAGAGTAGTTCGTCCATACTTGCAAACATTGATAGTTAATATTTTCAGGTTATGTCCGACTAGTTTGAAACGTTTGTCGCATATGCGCATTTCGCTAATAAATTTAGGCGTAAAGTTGAAAGTTAACCAACTTTTAATTCTTAAACCTTATTCCTTATTCTTAATTCTGCAGCATAAACCGATCCATATATAATAACTGTTTCTACTTTAATACTATTCTTATTCTCAATTCTTATTCTTAAATAAAGTGAGCATAAACCCTCCTTAAATCTTTATCTTTAATGCAGGGGCCACACCGGACACACTAATGTCTAATGCCGTTAAGTAAGGCGTTATATGACAATTGACATATTGTCATTGACAATGTGTTCATTATTGAATGGCGCCTCAATAAATGACATTATACGTAAGTGTGGCCCCAGCATAATAAAAGGCTTAAGGCGTTTCAGCACTAATATTTCAAGGGATCTCGATAAGACAGGAAATAGAGATATAAGCTTTATGATGATACTTCGTTAGTTGGTTTGCCTGGTTTGGGTATCATGGTAATTTGAGCGAATTTCCATTGTATTGGAATATATGGAATTCTGATAATTGCATTGAATATCTGAGTAACTGCGATCAAGGCTTGGTAGTTGTTTCAGCACTGTACCGATTACAAGATCGTACCCGGAAACTTTCTTGTTGGTTAGAAACTTCACTTCTTCACAGACTTCTGAAATCAAGAATGATTTTATTGGTGGCGATAGTTGTAATGGAGCATCTAATATGTTAGCAGGGCATTTTCTTCTTCCATCGACGATTGTGTGAAATTCGGTTGGAAGATGTTAGCTAATTTTTCAGCAAATATCTCTGCTTTATCGTCATCAGATCTGGCCCATGTTCCGCAATTTTTTCGAAAATGGAGGATTTGTTTGTTTTGGTCTCTTTAATTTTTCCAGTTTTTTCCATAGCGAATAATCTTCGTGTGCTTAAGGACTTAAGTTTCTTATGTAGCTTTGGAATGATTCATTTTAGAGGATGGAGAGAAGTTTTTTTGACTTCCTAACTCAATTTATTAAGAGTATTTTTATCGCTTGGGTGTCTGATATATTGCCATTTTCTTATAGCTTTTCTTTTTTTTAGAAATCTTGTGTCTGATATATTTTGGATAATTAATGATTATGTCGTTTCTCAGTTTCATAGTAGATGTCGATATCCAGGCCGCTTTCTTGTATTTAGTTAGTCAAGAGTTGCACGGGAAAATCATTATCATCTTCAGACTTGAGTGAAACGTTAAGATCGATACTTTTATTTAGATGTTCTTTAAATAACTCCCAATTGAGTTGGTTTCTGTTATTTATGAATTATTGCTGAGCTAATTCTAATTATTATTGGTGAGTGATCCGATGACAAGTCGAAACTCTCGGTTATATCGATGTAATTTGAAGATATTCCTGTAGTGATGAAAAAGTCTAAAAGATCAGGGATTTTTGTGGGATCTGCGGGCCAGTAAGTGGGTTTGCCAGTGCTTATAGGTTCGAAGCCTTTATCAGCTATTGCAAATTGAAGTTGTCTGCCTTTGGGAGTATTCAGACGAGATCCCCATCGGGTATGTTTTGAATTGTAGCCCCCTCCTGCTACAAATTTATCTTCTAATGTTTGAAAATTATGTTCAAAGTCCGCTTTTTTCATTGCGTGCTTTGGTAAGTAATAAATGGCAGCTACTACTAGTGAACTATTTGCTTCTTTGATCTTAATGTTGGTTGCTTGCAGATGTTCTGTTTCATACTTTGCCATTTCGAAGTTTTTTATTTTGTCACTTACTAGTACTGCAGTTATTCCATGTACAGTACCGCCGGGGTGGTTTGTGTAATATTTTTTATACTTGTGTATGTTGAAATAGCTTCTGTTTGTGAAGTGTGTTTCTATCACCAATAAGATATCAATTTTTTGTAGCTTCAGGAATGTTTCTATTTCCATTTTGTGTTGTGCTAAGCCATTAGCATTCCATTTTGCTATTCGTAAACTACTCATTACTTAGATTTTTGATTAGTGTGGAAAGCGTATTGATCATTATGCTATTTTCGTTCATGAGCTGATAGTGTTTGGGGTATTTTGAGGTACAAATCAGTAGAAATTATGGCTAATGAAAAAGGAGTGAAACGGGAAAGAGTAGAAGAGGAAGCTTTCATTGAGGCATACAAGAATAAGCCGTGTCTGTACGCGGTAAGATCGTCAAACAACATGTCGAGAGCTCCGCTGCCTTGATTCTTCCTCAAAAGCCACTCTTTTGACCAAAGTTAGATCTTATTTTTTCTTTGTCTCGTAATTCTAATTAGTTTGCTAGCTATAACTGCAGTAAATGCTCCTGCTCTCCTCCGACGATCATTTCCGGCAACATCCATGTTTGTAATAAGCATGTCTACGATCTAGAGTCAGAATGAGTGGCTCAGCTTGCATCGTGTCTTGCCAAAATAAGTCTTACACCAAATGCAGCTCAAAGTGGCCCAGAGTGCAAGAAAACTTGCTGCAAATTAAGTGAACAAAATTGCTTCGTGTGCGGTGGGCGTTACACTCTCCTCAACATTAACTCAACCTGAACTCAGTTCTCACTCACTTAAATGTGAGCTTTGCCAACACTCACTTCTTCCGCAATTTTGCATTCAGTAAAAGCGAATAAAAGAGTCACTTATGAAAGTCGTTTTTTGAGACAATACGTCATAAAATGATGACGTCACTCCTGGAAATTTGCGCATATGTCATTTAATTGACGTTTGAAATGGAATTAATTTATACCGAAAGATTCAAAATCAATTTATATAGATAATTTGAATGAATGTAAGAAAGAATATAAATATTTTCTGCATAAATACTGTTCAGTGATACAAAAAATGTAGAATGTAAGAGAATGAGTTGGATACATACTACAAAAAATCATTCTCTGGAGCATTACCATCAATTAATGACCAACCGTAATCTTCTGCATTCAATTTGACACAACATGGATCTGTTGCATTCTACCACATACAATTTATACAAATAGTTCGTCACATTTTCTGTTTTAATGACTTCCTACAAGGCGGAATTAGTTTCGAGTCAAAACGAGCAAGTTTTTTTTAAAAAAAAAAATTCTCATTTCTATCGCTGTATATATTTTTTTTGAAAAATTAGATATCTAGCACTATTTGATGATTAGTACATTTTTTGGCGCCGTACATAAGTGCGGTAAATTCTTGGACAATAGAAAATTTTTCATCATTGAAAACATCAATTGCATCAGTCAATGATGACTTTCTTGTAATGTATCTTGTATGAAAGCATCAACTTGAATCAATAACATAATTATGTTTCTGAAAATATGTATGTATTGTCTATTGGAATTCTCCGTGAATTACTATCGAATGGAAACAAAAATTTTCTTCAGTTTTCTAGGCAGAAATTCTAATTTTCTACATGAGAATATTAAATTTCTATAATATCTATGCATTGTTGAAAACTCAATTTTCTCATACTATTTGTCCAATAAATGAGAATATTTTTCAATTCATTATAAGTACATCTTCTCAACATTAATTTTATAAATAGTAAATAAAATTCGATAGACATGCGAAGTTCGTTTCACTTCATTATTCTTTCCTTATATTTTATTTCTTTGTCCCTCTAACGTAAACTGTATTTTCCTCCCTTTCTGGCATAACCGTTCGCAAAAAAGTAATGTGTGATATAGGACTCTAAATATTATTTATGATCTAAGACAATTTTATTGATTATTTTTATCATCCAAATTTCGACCAATAGAATTGCACCATTCGACGTCACGTGGTACAACCAACACGGTTTTCAAGTGGAAATTTTTTGGAAATTTTGTCTGTTGGTTATATATACAAAACAAAAAACATTCAGCCGCGTTGATTCAGCATCTGTCAAACTGACAGACAGATTGAATGTGAAAATGAGCAGATTCAGAGTCAAGTCTCTGGAATATATTGATGAATTTGGATAGGAAAAATAATCTTCCGAATACCATTCGTGATTAAATTTAACCTGGCAAAATTTTTAGATTGTTACGAGAGCTTGCTACCAATTTATTTCGTGATATTGATCAAAAATCACTCGCTTGACAGCTCGTGATTTTTCTGTCAATATCACTCAATAAATTGCTAAGCAACAAGCTCTCGTAACAATCTAAAAAATTTTCCGGTAAAATTTAACCACTTATGATATTATATATGAATATTTTTTGTTTTTGTCACTAGAGGACAGGAGTGAATATGTCAGATCCCAATTTTTCGCTGTTTTAGTAACGTTATTTTCCTACGAGTATAATATCATAAGTGCATTGAATATTACCGATAATTTTTTCGAGCTCACGTATGCTTTTGTTGCTATGGAAATATTCCCGAGTCGCAGACAAGTGCGTATTTCCTAAGAGCAACAAATAGATCGTCAGATAGTCGTAGATTTGAGTGCCCCATTTTGTTTTCTCTGCCTTCAAGAGTTTTGATAAGTATGTATATTTAGAGTATAATAATGCCAAAATTAAAGCTGGACATAATAATAATTAATATTAAATTTTTATAAAAAATCCTGTTTTGATCCAATTTTCTCGTTTCTGCCATGCTTACGAAATGAAATTTAAGGAAAAAAGAGTCAGCAAAAAACGATAGGCAGAAGTGATCCACTTGGTCAAGGGTTGGAATGAGGGCTCGATTATGCAAAAAAAAATATATCAATTTTTCACGTTTTTCTCGTTTCTGCCGTTTGGCCATATGAAAATTGATATCATAAGTATCTCGTAAAAACGAATGGCATAAGTTTTTCGAATGGCCAAGTCAAGATATGCACGAAAACATCTTGCGAAAGTCTGAATGTTTTCGTGCATATCTTGACTTGGCCATTCGAAAAACTTATGCCATTCGTTTTTACGAGATACTTATGATATCAACTCTCATATGGCCAAACGGCAGAAACGAGAAAAACGTGAAAAATTGATATATTTTTTTGCATAATCGAGCCCTCATTCCAAACCCTTGGCCAAGTGGATCACTTCTGCCTATCGTTTTTTGCTGACTCTTTTTTCCTTAAATTTCATTTCGTAAGCATGGCAGAAACGAGAAAATTGGATCAAAACAGGATTTTTCATGAAAATTTAAAATTAATTATTATTATGTTGGCCACACGGTCCAGCTTTAATTTTGGCATTATTATACTCCAATATACATACTTATCAAAACTCTTGAAGGCAGAGAAAACAAAATGGGGCACTCAAATCTTCGACTATCTGACGGTCTAAAATGCAAGAGTGAACTGCTAGAAAAAATTATCAGGAAATATTTAAAAGCACGAGTGTTATTCGGTAAGAATATTGCCCAACGAAATAAATCAAATATAAATCTATTTTGATATATCATTTTGAGATCTGTTACTAGGATAATAAAAAAAAAAAAAAAAACTATAACTGTGATAGAAAACAGACAAATTTATCAACAGTTATTACACAAGAGCTTTTTATTTTGCTGGATAAATTTCTGCATTCACGAAATCTTGTTACCTAGCAATTTGACAAGAAAACTGTTCTGTTATTTTTGGTTCTAGATTGCGAAATGTCACTTTTGCATTCGAGATTGAAAGATATTTTTAGATAAGCTATATTGGTATCATAGCAACATTAAAAGTGACATTAATTGATTCGAAACGTCAAAATTTTCTTTTTACATTTTTATTAATTTTGAGACGTGGTTTTTGAAAAAACGTTGTTTGATACATGATTGCGAAATTCTTTTGCATTCTCGAATAATTTTTGTGCTCGCTACGCTCAGAAAAAATCTTTTATTCTCGAATGCAAAAGTGACATTTCGCAATCTAGAATCAAAACTAACTATTTTATTTATGGCTTACTCTATATTGGAGCGTAATTATCAGAGTAATTTTGCACTAGTGCAAATTATCAGAGTAATTTACATTATCATTCATTAATTTGTCCATTTCCATGACAACGTGGTAAAATACTGATGTCTTATTGGCTTTCCACACTTGGTGGGCAATATTTTTCAAAGTAGTTTGGAATATTTTATTGTCTCAAATATTTCTTGAAACAAGGTTCTTAAAACAGTCAAAAATAGAGCTCGTGATACGGACTACTGTCATTGACAACGGCTGATACCATGAACTCTGTTTCTAGCTGTTTTAGAAGCGTTGTCTCAAGGAATATTTTAAGGCCTCTTCAAAAATTATCATTACTGTTTTAATCTTCAACTTTTATTGAACAACTCCTACAAATTTCCCGACTTTATAAGCAAAATTATAAAGATCTAGAGCAGTAGCTGTTAATATTTTTGAACTCAGGAAGCACTTTTGATTCTATGAAAAATTCGCGGAACATCAAAGTCCATATCTCTGCTTGGTGTGCGAGAATGATGAAGCGTGTCACATGCGTACATGAAAAACCTCGTAGAGGTCATGGGCTCTCTGAGCACCAGTTCAGAACCACTGGTATAGAGCCTCCTTAATTAATGACAATAGGCGTAGACGTGCCCTCAACATTATATATAATTTAGTGGTAGCATCAATGATCATAAAACTAAACTTTCGCTGTGAAACTTTGAGTAAGTTTATATCGAAGATCTTAATCGGATTTATTCTAAATCGGATTTAATTAAATCTTGAATGTCGACTGTTTACATCGACAAATTTATAAACCGATTCAGTTCAATCGGATAAGATTGGATTTATTTACTTATTACTGGTACCATAGAAATATAATCATAACATCAAAATTCTTCTATTTTGGATTCATTCTTCAAATATTTGATTCCCACGTGTCATTTTTCCATCTAGAAAACTTATAATTTTACTCTCTTAAATTCATTTTAGAATGTATTCACTACTTTGGTAGTCCAATAAACACATAGACTTATTTCTAAAACCTCAAATTACTATTTAGATGACTGAACTAAGCAAACCAACGTCTGTCAGGTGAAACAAATAATTTGTATAATTTTGTTTCAGTACCTACTATTAAGTTTTTTATTTGATCGCTGTTTATTTCGGTAAAGTAGATCGGATTTACAAACAAATCTTGTTCATAAAGTTGATTAGGAATCCGATTTTAAATCTAATTCAGACCGTTTACATCCTTATGAATCAGATTTTTAATCCTAAATCCAGTTAAAACCAATTTAGGTCCTCGATATAAACTTACTCTATGTTTAAATTAATTGTAAATCGAGTTTCTGTTGATATTGTAAACTGCTGTACTTGATATTCAGAATTGCTTTATTTTGAAATTAATAGTTTTCTTGAAAAAGCTAGCCTTTTTAGAGAGATTTTGCTTTCTTCAAGGAAATGTAAATGAATGAAGATTTAAATTTTCTGGCATGAAATCATTTTGAAAACAATGATTGTTTGGCGAATGGCATTTTGTGGATTTGTTGTGTCGTTTTTATCAGATAATAGTTAATCCTAACCGTCCTTTGGTTGATGAGGAATGGTTCCACGGAGTACTACCACGAGAAGAAGTCGTCAGATTGCTGACCAAGGAAGGTGATTTTCTTGTGAGAGAAACAACAAGAAATGATGAATGTCAAACTGTGTTATCAGTCTGTTGGGGAGGTCACAAACATTTTATTGTCCAAACTACTACAGAGGTGAGATTTCTATGCTAATGACGAGGGACTAGAAAATTGAATCAGACTAAATCATGACATTTTTTTACAGTATTTATACAATGTTTTTTTTACTGAGTTGTTTGTAAATGAATTTTGTTACTTAATAGTTATTTGTGTATCAAGGCCGTAAAGGTTATCTTTTTTGGTCGAATCTGTTGTTTGCGGCCGAAGCGTAGCTGAGGCTGCAATTCAGGTGAGACCAAAAAAGAACTGTAGGCCGAGGTGCACACAACGTTTTTTAGGCGATCATTACGAAATAATTCAAAATCTCATCATTTTATCTATTTATTTCTAAAACATTGCAATTGTAAATCTTAGTTGCCGTTGAAATTGTTTCATTTTATTGTCTTCTATCAAGTTGACATTTAACAAAAAATGCGTATTTATTTTTTGAATTGCAAGAACTATAGAGGTTGACGGAAGAATATATGTACTATTTAAGCGAAAACTGTTTGTTAAAGAGTTCATCAAGCTGCCCATATAGGTAAATATGAAGTGTTTATGAAATATTTTTTGACAGATCAGTCCCAAAAAGTAATATTTGACAGATCAGTCCCAAAAAGTAAAATTTGACAGATCAGTTCCAAAAAGTGAAACTTCACGGCCGCAAAAGAAGCCATAAAAACACCTTTTTTTGTCATGATCGCCTAAAAAATATTATAATGAACAGAAAAATTTGAATATGTATAGTAATATAGAGACAACCTTTAATACTATGAAATTGTTTTTTTGTTTGCCTAGGGACTTTATAGATTTGAAGGTCCTGCGTTTCCAAGTATACAGGAACTGATCTTGCATCAATATGCAAGTGGTTTACCAGTCACAGGTCGGTCAGGTGCAATTTTACGAAAACCAATTCCAAGAGAACGGTGGGAACTCAACAATGATGATGTTATCCTTCTTGATAAAATTGGAAGGGTATGAACGTTACCTATTTATGAGTCTTATTTTTTTTTGTTTCAATAATTAATGCTTCAGAAAAAAATTGATGTGGACATCACATAACTGAATTGTACACCTTTTGACTGAATAATTGACAGTTGACACTGACTTTGACATTAGACAAAATTGATTGTAACCAAAAAGAAAAGGGATCATTTATTAAAACGCTATAGCACGCTCAAATATTAAATTTTATCATTATACGACCAATTATTTCAAATTCAAGCGAAAATTAAAAAAAAAAGTCAAATAAAGCTCTCTTCCGGCTCAGCCGATTAATACAAAAATAGAAGATATCTAATCATTAAGATGCAACAGCAATTTCAAATACTGAATTTTAACATCCTACGGCTAGCCATTTTTTATTTATTTGAAAAATTCAAAAAAGCTTCAATTAAAGTGCACTATCGGTACTATTGCAACCTTAATGGGGTCATTCCAAAAAAAATATTATCTTGTTTTTTCGCTAAATTACGAAAAAATATTGAATTTCAAACATATCTGTAATCATAATTTCCCAAAATATGAAACTTTTCTTTCATAATTTTGATAAAAATCTTTCGCGGGCTGAATAATGACGTCACAAGTCTCCAAATTTATAGTATATCCAAAGAAAATAGATGTAACGTTTTTATTACAGAAACTTTAATATTTGTGCTCAAAAGAATATCCTGCACCTATCTACATTTACACCGTAAATATATATATCATGTACGAATTTTATTTCTGAAGAAAAATATATATAATACATTTTCAAATTTTTTTTTTCGAATCATGTTTTCCAAACGGGTTACAATATACATTGTTAGAACAGGAAGTTTTGTGGAGGTCTCTAGCGGGAATGTAAGTAAGCTTAAGGTTGGAACGATGAACAGTCAGAGTACATGTTTCCGCTTAGACAGTACGCACTCTCCATCTCAACCAATAGGAACAAGAGACTTATGACGTCATAAGATTACTTGAAAATTGATGAAAATTTAAAAAAATTATATTTTTAAAACTAAACATGTTATGACAGTTTTATAAACGTGATTATTATTTTTGTTCATTCTTTCGGAAAACAAATTTTAAAAAAAGTGTGGAAAGACCCCATTATTCGAGATGCACAACTGGACCTTTTAGGCTTTTAGACCATTCTTAAATATAAAATTTCAATCAATGGATTTTGAGATTCGCGAGTTACGTATATACGCACATGCATTTATATACATACATACATATATACATACGTACCGACGTCAAGTCGAAAATAGTCAAAAAGGATTCAGGGTTGCTCAAACGGATATTTCCCTCAAAATCTCGAAATGTGAATTTTTTCGGTTTCACAATAGTTTGTAAAAGTAAAAAAGCTCTATTTTAATCTTTTTGATATGCAAACATTTATATTAGTGGTAAGGTAGAGTGAATCAAAATTATGTAACACTTCGCCTCGTTCACATATCACAAAAGTAGGGGGGGTCAAACTCGGAAATGCATTTGAGGGAAGGGGTACAACAACTTACAGTATTAGCTATGGTGACAGTTGAACAATTTTTAATTATGTTAACCTTGTAAAGAAAATCGCTATGGGTTATTTTCTAATCTTCAATCCTTTCATTTGCAGTCAATTACTAACGTTGATGTCTACACATCACAGCGGGAATGCGTATGCATTCATTAGAATTTTTTTTTTACATATAAAATCAGTTTTCATAGCATTATTCTTGTTTGATGTCACTGATCTCTATATATGGATAGCTGATACCGTAGTCCGCCATTGTTGCCTTTAGAGCAATCACCAGCGCCATGGTTACCGGCGTTGCCGGGAGAGAAACTGGAATGACATTTTGGTAAAACACACTGATCGGATATATGAAAATATTATCTGTCATAAAATAACTCTTGAAATATATTTCATTTTTTGTTTTGAAAAATAGCGGCATTGTTGTAAAGGGGCCCATACATTGTCAAACAAATTGCGCAACAAAACGATGCGCAACGTTGCGTTACACAATTGTGACATCCATACACTTGGCTAAATTTTATTCAAACTTTAGTTACAATTTGGGAATTGTAAAACAACCATGTCCTCAAGTATCACATGTGCCTAAGATGATGACGATATTACTAGAAAATAGAAAAGTAAACAAAGAATTTGGATTGATCAGCTCCTAGCTCAATTTCTTTTAATTTTTCTGACAACTTTCAGGCTTCTATTTTTGTGGATTTCGCTCTTAATTTTTCATACTTCAGGTAAATCTCTGTATATTGCAATGAATACTGTCAAAAATTCTCTATTCTGAATAGTCGTCATGGTCGCAAGTGAACCTTGTACCAAGAAAACCGGACCATAACTCAAAAATATTACGCAACAGAGCACAACATACACATACACAACACAACGCGTTGAGCAAACGTTCTCGTTGCACAACGGATTTCAAACATGTTTGAAACTTGTCAAACATTTGTGCAACGCATCAAACACTGCCATAAATTGTCAAATTATTGCACAACAGCATGTGTTGCGCAATTTGTTTGACAATGTATGGACCCCTTTAGTAATCAAATTCTCGTAGTTAAATTATCAGCATGAACATGTTTGTGTCACTTGACACGTGCAGTGTTTCGTTTCGTAATTTGTTTCGTTCAATACAGGTTCAATATCGCTACGCAGGCTGGATTCATCTTTTAATTTTTTTCTCATAAATAATAGCTATTCATTTATATAATAGAGATCAGTGTTTGATGTGTTATTTTATAACTAAAATTGTTTTGTATTTTAATTTTTCAGGGAAATTTTGGAGAAGTTTACAAGGCGCAACTAAAAAACAGCGGTCAAGAAGTTGCTGTAAAAACTTGCAAAGTTCACATACCCGAGGAACACAAAAAGAAATTTTTACAAGAGGGTCGAATACTCAAACAATACGATCATCCAAATATAGTTAAATTAATCGGTATTTGCGTTCAGAAACAGCCGATTATGATAGTCATGGAGCTAGTACCAGGTAGATAAATGATTATTCAACTTGGTTTAAAATGTGTAACACACTTATATTTCTTTCAGGAGGATCACTACTTACATTTTTGCGTAATAGGGGAACAACGTTAAAACAAAACCAGTTAATGGCAATGTGCAGAGATGCAGCAGCTGGAATGAGATATTTAGAGTCAAAAAATTGTATTCATAGAGATTTAGCAGCTCGTAACTGTCTTGTTGGTAAGAGTATTTGTTGCCTGTTTAAATGTGCAATATTGTTTGAGACTTATTATTTTAGTATCATCACAGCATAATTTATTTTGAAAATCAGAGTGTAAAATTATAGGCAATTTTTATTTGTGCAATAAGCAACACTTAACCTAATAACTAATGATATATTTTTTTTCATACATAAAAAAGCTTCATTTTTCTTACTTGCTGCGTGATTCGATTGTATTCCTTATGTTGAGACAAATTTCAATTAACTAATAGTCTGACGGTAGAAAGATCATAAAAAATACAATTGTGTGCAGTTTTCTTTTCTTTTAGGTGACGAGAATATAGTAAAAATCTCAGATTTCGGAATGTCACGGGAGGAAGAAGAGTATACCGTTTCTGATGGAATGAAGCAAATCCCTATTAAATGGACTGCCCCAGAAGCACTCAACTTTGGGAAATATACTTCGCTCTGTGATGTTTGGAGTTATGGAATTTTGATATGGGAAGTATTTTCTCGAGGCGGAACACCTTATAATGGTCTTAGTAATGCTCAAGCACGAGAGAAAATAGACGCAGGTAAAATATTTATTATCTCTTAAAATTAGTATATAAAGTATAATTAAAATATACCATCTTAAATTTTTATTTAATAGCTTTCTAAGTTTGATAAGTTTATTCATTGTTTAGTAAAATGTTGGTAATACTTATGCAATGTAATCAAGATATAAACTCAGTTTACAGATTGTTGAATATTATAAAATATTGATCGTTCATATTTACTTGAATACCACAGTTATCGGATAATTTAGTCCAAAAAGAGATACTGTGGCGCTATTATGACTTTTTTTTTTGGTGAACCAACTAGCCAAAATCCATATTGATACATCTCCCTCTCTCGAGTCTTTTTCGCCATCACAAAAATATATTCAAATCTTTTTTCTGTACGTTTTGAGAGAAAAACTTGTAGCACAAAAAATGTAGAGTACAAACTTTTTTCTATTTTTGTCAGAATTACTACCCATATAAAGATTGATGATGCTGAAAGTTTCAAAAATCATATTTTCTCGTTTATCAGCGTTAAAAAGTTTTTCAGCTAAAAAATTTCGGAGGAGAATTATGAATGGATTGGAAAAATTCATAACGAAATGTCAATAGTACGTTTTCATCTCATCGTTTGAGAGGAACACTGCGTCAAAGTTTGGCCTGTATTTAATAGATATTTAAGATACAAGTGTAAGAAGTTCTTCTTAAATGCACGAGCGGCTTGGTTTCAATACAAGCGAAGCGAGTGTTTATGAAAGCTCCGTGAGTGCATTAAAGACTTACACGTGTGTCTCACAATATTTTATCTTCAATCATCCTAATTCTCGTAAAACTGTAAATTATACATGAGTATTTTTTCTTTTGTTAATGTCTCTTTGACGACTACTATATTGGTAACTAAGGAACGATAGTATGAATTGAACTGTTGACATAAATGTTCCTGGGAATTTGAATTAAAATATCGAGTTCTAAATATCCAAAAGTGATTTTAGTGTTCAAGACTAGTTTAAAAGTATTTGCCAGATATTCAAAATACAGATCTGAGAACGTGCTTCAAAAATGTGCAGTAAAAATTTTATTGCACAGTTTTACATAAAAGCCTGTTTATAAAATTTAAAACTATGCAAAGAAAACAAATACGAGGAGTTGTCACAGGTTGTAAGTTCTATCTAAAAAAAATACAAAACATTAACTGTATAAAACGTACGTCTCTTAGAAATACCTACACGAGTACATATCTGAGCACAAGGACTTTGCCTAGACGAGGAGATAGAGAAAAAAACACTTAGCAAAAAAAAAGTAAAATGAAAGTCCACCGTAGTTATTTTTTTTTATCATAGTCAATGTAAAAAATAGACTTTCATGAAAAACTGTGCTATAATGGTATATTCCGATACAAATGCGGAATGATCGATCCGCACAAATGACGGATGTTATATATTCTATAGTCCGCAGAAATATCTATAACCAAAATATGCCGTTTTCTGAGAAAGAATTTGCTTCATTGATTTTATTCCAATTCATCAAACGTTGATAAAATTACTCCTCTTGAATTCATTTTGAAGAGGATTGGTAAGAAAAACAAAAAGAAATAAAATTATGACCGCAATGAAATAGTTTTTACGCGACGCCATGCGGCTTTCTTAGGAACCTCTGAGCGTGCAAAATGACTCCTATTCCGCACGCTACAACGTGTGGAATAGGTATCATTCTATAGTGATTGTAGAAAAAAAACTTATTGCACGTCATTTTTAATGCACGATTCCAGTTGAAGGTTCGATTAGTTCTCATAGTCAATATTTTGAACATTTATGAGGTATTTTGAAACTTGATACTTCAATTCAAACTCCCAAAAAACATTTAAGTCAACTTCTACGAAAATAGTTCAATTCATAATATCACTATCCTAGCTACCAATAGTAGCTGTCAGAATGATGTTTACAAAATAGTAATATATTATGTTGCAAGGACCAAACGACCGTCATTATCGTCCAGCATTCAACGTAGGCGACGACGAAGTCCAAGGTGTAGCTTCGTCGTTCAGTATCCATGTTGCATACGATAATTTCTGTAACAAATGCACTAAAATACCCCATTACTGAATTTTTTTAATTTATTTGAATATATTAAAATATTTTTTATACGATCATAACAAAAAAAAAAGTTTCTATGGCCGCTTTTGCGGCCGTGAAGTTTCACTTTTCTGTACACATCTATCAAATATTACTTTTTTGCACACATGTGTCAGATTTTAATTTTTTTTAAACTAATTTATAAATACTTGATGTTGATATTTACCTACTAGAGATGTGCCGGATCGTTAAAAATGTATATTCGCGGATACGGATACGGATACGGATACGGATTATTAGTGTCTAGATCCGCGAATACGGATACGGATACGGATCTCAACTTCTATTCTCAGTCGATTCTTGTGCGTGTGACCTTCGACCGAGCAGTTTTTCAGTACAGCAGGATTTATCTATTATTCACATAGTAATAGACTTTTTCATAATACCTGCATTGAAACAACGCGATTCAACGCCTGTTTTGTCAGTCGAAACAAGACAATTCCAGACAAATGCGAGTGTAGCCGGGCAGAAATAAACCTGTTTCTGCCCTAGGAGAGAAAAAAGCTTGTTTCTGTCCGCTGAATTTGTTTCTCACATCGTTTTATCCCTGACAGAGTCGCATTTGTTCATTGTCAATCTCTAAGAGAAAATCATATAACCTCAGTTAATTTGACAGTTGTTGAATTCATAATTGTCATATAAAGGACCAAACACGATTTCAGCCGAGGATGGTGCTAGCCCTCGCTTCGCTCGGGCAAGCAACTCTCACCCTCAGTTGAAATCGTCTTGTTTCGTCCCTAGCCACACAATATACTATTGACAGACAAAGCTGCCAATTTGCTGCTCTAGAAGATAAATATACATATACTTCATTTCAATTATGGCATTGAATTGCAATTAATTTTTTTTAAAAAGCAATTATTTTCTATGTTGTGAGCTCATTTGATGATTATTTCTATTAGTGTATCATGAATATTAGAGGTTTGATCTCGCCATGAAGATAATTAACCTCTCAATTCATTATAATAAATATTTGAATAATTGAATTGCAATATAAATGCTCCAAATCGATGATTTCAGAAGATACAAAGTAATTTGAATTAAAGCTAATAATATCTCTTCGCTAAAATTCCATGAACTTGGTAAAATTTATTAATGCAAAAGATCCGTTAGGGATCCGCTAAAAAGTCACAAATACGGATACGGATACAGATCTTTATTTCTGCTTGGATATCCGTGGATACGGATACTAATACGGATATCCGGCACATCACTACTATCTATATGGGCAGTTTTTGTCACAAATTCTTTTCAGAAACAGATTTGGCGAGAAGTATATCATATTCTTCTCCTAATCTCTAGAGTCCTTGCAAATCGTGAAACAAATACGCAATTTTTACAAATGTCAACTTGATAGAAGACAATATATAATATAAAACAACTTCAACGGCAGCTAAGATTTACAATTATTGCAATTTTTTAGAAATAAATACATAAAACTTTGGGTGCACCTCGGCCTAAAGTTCTTTTTATTACCTTTACGGCCTTGATACACAAATTACTATTATTGACATCACAAATAAATTTTTGCAATTGCGATCATATTTTCAGCAAACTGATACTATGAACATAACTTACATCTTATTTCATTGGTTGATATTATATTCTGATTTTCACATTTTCTGTGGTATCACATTTAGATCGAATGCATATACTATAACAAACACATCCAATAATTCAATTCTTTTTTTCAAATGTCGACTTGATGGATTGATGGCAATAAAATGAAAAAATACCAACTGCATTCACGATTCACAATTATATTTTTTTCCTCGCAGCAAAAAAATAATAATCATTAATTCCCTGTTGACAGGGAATGAATGATAATTATTTCCAGGGTTTGGCCTTGAGAGCTTTCGAAGCTGGAAACAGTTCAGTAATAGAGTACTTTCGGTGCACGTGTTACAAGAAAAAAAAAATCATAAAAAATTTACTATATTCTACAAAAATTAGAACGATCGAAACAAAAATTTTGTAAGACAAACGTGTAAAAAGTATCTAATGCACTCACGGAGCTTTCAAAAACATTCACTTCGCGCGTGCATCAAATGATAACTTTTTACGTTTGACTCTAATTAGTTGGACAGAATTAGTTCAGACAGACTAAAATCAAAAAAATTGATAACTTGAATTTTTTATTCTATTTGTGTGTTTATAATGTGGCGAACAACATAGCACATTTGTACGCGACTACGTTGTCAGGCAAGCTGTCAAAAAAATTATCAAAATGTGACAAAAACAGTTTTCTGCGTTTTACAAAACAATGCATCGTCGGTAAAAAGTTTTTCGGCATGAAACATGCACAACAAAAGACAAATCAAATGAGTTTTTTTGAGCACCGAACCGTCATTTTTGGCTATTTTTTAAAGAAATCATTACTCGCGTTCTATCAAGTATTAAGAATTGAGATTTTAATTGAAAATGGGTTCTGCAGCTTCCAACATACGCATTAAGTTTAATGAAGATCGGCTGCAAAATTCTTGAAAAAATTTTAAATGGCCATAAAGAAGTAGTTAGCCAACGTAGACCAATTCAACAAAAAGTCTTTGGTTTGTCAAGGGTTACTCTACAGCGTATCGCACCATCGAATACCCATTCCGACGAATGTTCGCTGCGGCGAAAGTCCGCATCCGTCGAATATCCACTATGGCGAACTTATCCCCACTACTGATTTGTGTGTCCGTGGCACTTAAACAGTGGTTTTTGTTTTCAACCGGTGGTGCTTCGCACCCAACTAACAAGCGGACTTTACCCGCTCTGAGCAAACTCGATATTCCATGCTCAATATTATTTGTCTTATGTTTCAAAACATATTTCAGTGAGAATTTCATCACAACCTTACGCTACATCTGATCCTTGAGGCTTTTTCTTCTCGGTCATTTGATAAGCTCTCGGCTGTATGTAATACAACCTTTGATGTATGTATACTATCAATTCAAAATAACTTCATCGGTCTAAATTATTCAAAAAGCAGTTATAAATGTCATGAATTATTCCTTTTGACATTGAGAGATACAATTTTTGTTACTGCTACACGCTACACACTGTTTGAAATATTTGTCTCCAAATGCCACGACAGTTTACCTCATATATCCAAATGCCACGTTTGTTTTTGCTACGCACCGAAATTTCACGATTCTAGATATGTACCGAAATTCCACGTACCCATCTGCCACATCACCATTCTCGATACTTTCAGTGCCATCTAAATGGCATAGGAGGATAAGCATTGTGAAAGTGCCCCAGACGGAAAATTAATTTCAACTACATGATTTCGTTGGTATTGATAAAAGATAGTAAGCGTCAATATCTTAGACGTTTAACTCAACCGGATCTCGAGTAAACCAAGAAATACTTAGAAATGAAAATAATTTTTTTTTCGGGAGTGACTGAACCGATTCCGGTGAAATTGGAATATGTTATAGGCACATGTAAAGACTCTCTTAAGACAAAGTATTAACCGCATAAAGTTTAATTATTCAGTAAAAAAATAAAATTTGTTTGGTTTTTTTTTTTAATTATGATATAATTTGAGCAAAAATATGAACTAATTTTTTTCAGAAGCTTCATACTCTCTTATTTGACATATATTTTTTTTGAATTATTCCAAGTGGTGCGCCATACAGAAATAAAATAAAAACTATTTTTGAATGTTATTTTTTGATTAAAAAAGCCAAAAAAATTGCATTTTGAAATAGTTTTTATTTTTTTTTCAGTATGGCGCACCACTCGAAATCAATCGAAAAAAATATATGCTAGATAAGGGAGTATAAGGCTTCTGAAAAAAATAATTTCATAATTTGCTCAAATTATATCATACTTAAAAACTCATTTTTTTCTTAATTTTTTTTTTTCTATTGAACAATAAAATTTTATGAGGTGAATAATTTGTCTTGAAAGAGTACTCACATGTTTCTATAACATATTGAAATTTCATTAGTATCGGCTTAGCCATTCATGGGAAAAAAAAATTCTTCATTTTTAAGTATTTTTCGGTTTACTCGAGATACGGTTGAGTTAAACGTCTGAAATTTTGTCGGTTACCATCTTCTTATCATTATCGACGAACTCCTGCAATGAAAATTGAATATCCGCCTGGGGCACTTTCCCCATGCTTATCCCCCTATGCCATTTACAGAATTATGATTTCGACAAAGAATGTAGAATATTCTGCCATCCAATTTTTTAGCTAAAATTGTTTTCAGATGAACGATATTTCAGAAAAAACAATTCGATAATTTTTCGAGTTGGCAGAAAACATCGCGAGGGAGAGACGCGCTAAAATTGATTTCAACTTGATCGGTCAACTAAAACAAGATTTATAAAAAAAAATCAGGGACAAGATTTCTTTTTTAGATTTTTCGTATAATTGCAACTCATTGAATGTACTATTAGCACTAAAGAACAAAAAAATTAAGAAAATTAATCAACTATACATACTTTCAGAATTATATCATAATAAATAGACTTTTTTGGTTAAATCCTTGAGAATTTGAGAAACGAAAATAGTGTTTTAGTGTAAAACCGAATAAATCCATGATAATATTTTTGTTTTTCATCTGTGAAAGGCAGATTCCGTGGATTTGTTTGATGCATATTGGAAAATTGAGTTATTGAGAAAATTCTTGAACATTGACCCCCCATATTTGAACTCGAGGCATAAATCTTTTTCTGATATTTTCTTCAAATATAAATCCGTCAGTATTGAGTGAGGTTTGAGCCAAACTGAATAAATCCAGTTTTGTTTTTGTTATATTATTCGCAATTATCATCTCTTTGAATTCAAACTCTAGGAGAAATATCGATACCGAGTAACCAATAGTTTTCACCATGAAAAACAACTAAAAACCTTATACCTTTTGCTATACAGAAAAATCGTCTTTTTCTCAAAATGGTTTATGATGGATTTATTCGATTTTGCTCAAAAGCTCCTCAACTATAGACCTATCGCAATTTTATGCAATTCTGCGAAGCTGTTTGAGATCATCATTTATGATCAAATATTTTTGCAAGTCAAACATATTATCACTGAACTTCAACATGAATTTTATCCGCATCGTTCAACAGCAACGAATCTTTGTATTTTCTCCCAATATATAGCTGAGGCTTTAGATTCTAAATGTCAAGTTGACGTTATTTTCACAGATTTTTCTAAAGCTTTTGATAAAATTGATCATGGTATCTTATTCAATAAGCTTCAGAGATCTGGCTTCAATAACAGTATAACTAATTTACTCAATTCGTATCTTACCAGTCGCTTCCAATATGTTTCATATAATGGTTACGTATCTACACTTTATACTGCTAAATCTGGTGTACCACAAGGTTCTAATCTCGGACCATTGCTGTTTCTTTTATTTATCAATGATATCACCAATAATTTAGACTGCAATGTTTTACTTTATGCAGATGATGTCAAAATATTCAAATGCAAATACTAAATGCAAAGTTATGACTTTTACTCGTAGAATACAGTCAATTATTTTCGAGTACAAAATTGACATTCAATTAATAATGCGTACTAACACTTTCAAGGATCTAGACGTTCTTTTTGATCCTGGTTTAAGTTTTGAATATCATATCAATGAAATTATCTCTGCTTCGAATAGAATGATAGGCTACTTGATAAGAAACAGTAAATGTTTTAAAAATATTAGTTCATTTCTTTGCATTTACTATGCTTTCGTGAGGTCTAAGCCTGAATATGCGATTTTAATATGGTATCCAAATTATGACTGTTATAGATCATTGTTAGAAAATGTGCAACGTAAATATTTAAAATATATGTGGTTTAAGATATTTCATATTTATCCTCCACAGGGAACTGATTATAATATTTTACTCGATCAATTCAACTGTATTTCTATTAAAGATAGACATGATTCTATTGCATTGAAATTTCTTAGGAATATTATACAAAATATTATTGAGTGTCCTAATCTTCTAGTGCATCTTAATTTTCGTATACCGCGCCCTTCAACTCTCCTGTTCAATACTTTTTATCTGCCAGTTTCAAAAACAAATGTTTTAGCCAAGTCACCTTTATATGTTATGTGTTATATATAATTATGCCTCACAGGCACAGGATATAGATATATTTTTATGAATTTTTGTTTTCTATGTTTTTTTTTGTTGTAAGTTTGGAAATATTTTTTTTTTGTTATTGTCAATTCTATATTTACTTGTTTTGGACTTTGTAGTCTGTTTAAGTAATAAAGGTTATTATTATTATTATTATTATAAGTTTTAAATTTTATAATTAATTGTTATTAGGTTATCGCATGCCTGCACCTGAAGGAACTCCAGACCAAATGTACTGTCTCATGAATCGTTGTTGGGAGTACAATCCTGAAAAAAGACCGCACTTTGATGAAATCTACACCGTGGTAGATACTTTATACGATGCTCTACGGTAAATATCCATTCATTTCACCAACAATTTATAGAAAGTAGTTCATAATAGTATTTGTACTGTGATTTTTTTATGAATTAGTTACAGAAATAGGATAATATTGTAACCTTTCCTTAAGAGTTATATAATGTTGTCAAAATATGAAAGGAATGCAGCCAGTCATAATTTAATTATAGCAAAAAATATCTTCATCCCAATCTTGATACTTGTTAGGAATCTGCAATTTAATTCAGAATTTTTGTTTAGCGTTAATATATCAGATGTTCATTAACTCGTGTAGAGGCTTCAGGTGACATATTCTGTTATGATGACGATTGTTACAATATGTCTTATTATGTATACAGATTTTTTCTATTCGAGGTAATTGAACGTAGCTCGTTTGTTAATACTTGATGTGTCCATATTTATTGTGCAATGATTAACAAAGATATTATAAACTTTGCGATTTTGAATTTATACAAATACAACTAAGAATATTGAAGTATTTATTTTCAAAGGATACATTTGCATAAAACGCATTAAGAACAGTTAGAGCCATATTCATTATTTAAGTGATTATTTTTACCATGCAAATTTCGACCAATAGAATTGCATCATTCAACGTCACGTGGTACAACCAACACGGTTTTCAAGTGGAAATTTTTTGGAAATTTTGTCTGTTGGTTATATATACAAAACAAAGAACATTCAGCTGCGTTGATTCAGCATCTGTCAAACTGACAGACAGATTGAAAGTAAAAATGAGCAGATTCGGAGTCGAGTTTCTGGAATCTATTGATGAATTTGGATGGGAAAAATAATCTCCCGAATACCACTCGAACTTCGAAATTAATCTGATATTTCTCTCAAGGTTCCCTGCAAACAAATCAACTTGTCAAGTTTTCCAGAAAAATCACTCGTGCTACGCGCTCGTGATTTTTTAACCTGGAAAACTTGACACGTTCATTTGTTTGCAACGAACCTATCGAGAAATATCCGATAATTTCGAAGCTCTTGTGGTATTATATATGATTATTTTTACCATCCAAATTTCGACCAATAGAATTGCACCATTCGACGTCACGTGGTACAACCTGCACGGTTTTCAAGTGGAAATTTTTTGAAAATTTTGTCTGTTGCTTATATATACAAAACAAAGAACATTCAGCCGCGTTGATTCAGCATCTGTCAAACTGACAGACAGATTGAATGTGAAAATGAGCAGATTCGGAGTCGAGTCTCTGGAATCTATTGATGAATTTGGATGGGAAAAATAATCTTCCGAATACCATTCGTGATTAAATTTAACCTGGCAAAATTTTCAGATTGTTACGAGAGCTTGCTACCAATTTATTTCGTGATATTGATCAAAAATCACTCAATAAATTGCTAAGCAACAAGCTCTCGTAACAATCTAAAAATTTTTCCGGTAAAATTTAACCACTTATGATATTATATATGATAAAACTTATTTGATATTATAGTACAGAATTCTGTACTTAATTTATAGACGTGAATTCAAAAAGTAGAGAAAATAAAAGTGAGTTGAAGTCTCAAAAATATATATAATAAATAAAATATTTATTTATTTTGTAAACAAACGTTATTTTACGCAGTATTCAAAGTGATAGATATACATGAAAAAAGAAATATTTATATTTTACATTATTTTGTAATAGCTGTCACTGTGGGACAAATTAAAATGTTGACTATATTCTATTCCAGCTAAGAACGATTCAAGGCTCCTACGGGACTACGATTTAAGACTTCTGATTGATCGAAGTGCGAACCAATTTTATATTAGTTGCATTAACAATCAGTCGTTAATTATTATAAATAAATTTGGGCAGTTCGAATATAAATTTGTTTATATCTATTCAGATAAAATGTGAATATATTTGTTGTTATTATTTATTGTATTCATTCTCAGAAAACTTGTTTTCAATCCTGCATTTGATGAAAGTGAATCGTGTTCACATTTCGGTCAGTCAGAATGCTTTAGTCCCATAAAAGCCCTTGGACCGTTCTTAACTGGAATAGACTATAGAATATTTAAAATGTCAAAATGTAGTGATACCAACTTGAAGAAACTAAATATTTATTTATAATAGAATATTATGCTACAAGAATCGAACGACCGTCATTATTGTCCAGGGTGAAGTAGGCTGCACGAGGCGAAGCCAATCTCACCTGTAACAATAATGACGGTCGTTCAGTGCCCGTGTTGCATACAATACTTTTTATAACAAGTGCACCGAAGTACTCCATTACTGAGCTTTTTAAATTCATTTGAATATATCAAAACTCTTTTATTGATTTTACAAACAAATATGTGCTATTTCGATCATATTTCTAGCAATTTAATATTGCGAAACATTATTTACATGACTTATTTTATTGATTGATACTACATTCTGTTATTTACATTTTCTCTGCTATGACTTTTACAGTAAATGCTAACTCTATTAATGAACACATCCCATAATATAAATTTTCTTCCTAATTTCAACTCGAAAGATAACAATAAAATGAAAAATACCAACAGCATCCATGACCTACAACTATAATTTTTTGCTCTGTCAACAGGAAATTGATAATAATGGTTTCTATAGCTTGGAATCGAGGGTTTTCGAAGCTGAAAACATTTCAGTAATAAGATACTTACGGTGCAAATGTTACAAAATAGTATACCTAACAAGATATGTTTCATAAGACATGATTTTAGGGCACGCTGCGGCGAGTTTTTTAATGAACAAGTGACCTAAAATGTGTTATTAAACGTGTATCTTATGGTATTTTTTCTATTTGGGTTCATATAATATAAGTCTGAAAATAATAAATTTCTTATTTTGAAAACATCGATTAAGAATATTTTTTAGATGACTGTTAGTAACACTGAGACTTGACATATATGTAATTTGTGTATATCAAAAATACTTATCAATATTTATTAATTTGATTGCTGTTACATTAACAATCTAGAGAAAGATGCAATTCCGACATTTGCAAAACAGAGGACAAAAATTGAACAAAGGATTCAAGATCAACCTAAAAGAAGAATACGCAGAGAATTGCTATTAGAATATGACAATGAAATGAATAATATAGAAGTCATTAACGAAGTCGAAGTCGCCAGTAAGAATGTTGAAAAATAAATCGATATGATTCAGACTACTAAAAAGAACATTGAAGCAGGAATCCACAAGTTTGTGAATCGCAGGGTGTATACCAAACCTGGAAAACCTGGAAAACCTGGAAATATCAGGGAATTTAGATAAATTGGAAATGTCATGGAATCGTCAGGGAATTTCCGTTATTTGTCTGGAAAAAATAAATTATAGGATTTTTATACATTATTAATAAAAATACATGAAATTTCCATTTTGTAAAATACTAGTGCCATCTGTCGTATGAACCACAGTGACACAGTTAATACAATGAATGGTTTATGTTGTAATTCTGTGCAAATCCATGAGTTTCACAGATCTATAATCCATTAAAAAAATATCAAAGCGCATTTACTTTTGTTAATTAATATAAATTCGTTCGTAAGAATATCAAGTTCATTGCATATATTGTAATATCTTTCAAACTTTTTGAATTTTACTGTCTGGAATTTTATTAAAAATAACCTGGAAAACCTGGAAATATCAGGGAATTTTCATCAAATTTTTTGGTATACACCCTGGAATGATCAAGATTTTTACTTTATTTCCGAATATACCTTTCAAAGAGTTCCCAATAATTCATCTGGTCATACCACAATCTTTCAAATCAAACAATAACAAAGAACTGTCAGTGGTACGTAAGTTGCATGCTGTCCTCTGTGATGATTTTTGCCTACCTGCTCGCATTATCAAACAACGCAGCTACCAACCTCATAAAAATAAGATTTGAGCTCCATAAAGAGGTACGTTACGATACCCAAACGACTTTCATAAAGTATATTCTATGACACCCAAATAGAAAAATGATGTTTATCACAAAAAATTACTACAAATCTTGTTCGCAATTTTTTTTATAGTGATGCGTATAATAAGATACCCTTGCTTCTGCCGTTTCTCAAAACTCTATAAAATAGTGCTTATAGAATATTACTAAAGATGGCAGTAAGAATTAACTTCAATCAAAAGAGTTTGTTTCTATATTTCCTAGTTCTAAGCGCAATACAAACCACACAATTAATATTTAGCTTCGTGATAAAATTAAAATCAGTTCAATCCCAACTACTTTAAGAAGTCTGTCAATTGTCATAAAACGTCTGAAATAATAAAAAAAAAAAAAATAAATAAAAATTGTTATTTTGTGAGCTGTATACTGTACTTAATTATAATCTATTAATTAAACAAATAATAACTTATTTTCATTGATCAATTTCAGAATTTACTAAGTATATTTAATTTTAGTATTTATTCTAAAAATGCATTGTTTATACTGAATATATATTTTTCTTTCAGAGAATTCAATAAATAAAATTTAAATCAACTGAATGCAACTGCATTCATTAAAATTACATCATTCATTTTAGAAATTGAAGAATAGCGATTAGTAGTTGAAAATTTTGTCATATAGTTTCTTAATAATTCTGTATTTGTTTTTATTTCTTTCCGTTGTATTTGGCTCACTTTTGTTTTATTCTACGGCAGGCAGTATAATTATTTCCTCTGTATAATAACTAGTTTTTGATAGGTTAACAAAGTATTTTACAATATGAATTGTGTCATAATAGGCAGCTAGAGAATCATTTTGTATATATTCCATTGAAATTATTGTTATCATACTTATAAAGAATATATTGGATTTAAAATAAATTTTATTTAATACGTTGTAATTTATTTTCAATTTCAAAATAGCAATATAAATTATCTACAGGTACAACTTTATTAATTCATCACTAACGGCCGATGGCGTCAAGATCCCTAAGTCCGTGAAAAGTAAAGTTAAGTAAGCAGGCGGAGTATAATCTACTAGAGGATGTTCTTTATCTAGATCCTTAGTGCGCATACTTGCTGTATACTGAAAAAAAAATACAGATTAAAATTATATCATATCCTAAAGTATTTTCGTATATAATATCACAAGAGACTGTAATTTTATCAATAAATTTTTCTCGAAAAACATTTTTCACCAAGCAACATCGTGAGAGTCATCTGTCCGATTAAATCACGAGAGCGTAGCTCGAGGGTTTAATCTGAGCAGATAACTCGAAGGATGTTGCTTGAAGATGAAAAATGTTGAAAGAAAAATTTATGATAAAATTAAAGTCGCGAGTGGTATTTATGGAGAATATTTCTGGAATGAAATTGCTATTATAAGTACTTATTAAATGATGTTGGCTGCAACTACTAACCTTTTTTATTGCAAAATGCACTAAATTATCTTCATATACTCTTTTGACATTTTTTTTTTTGTATTTACAGACTTCTTGTTTCCGATTATATTACAAATTTCCTCAAAAAATGCATTTCCAAAACAATTAGATTTTGAGAATTTCGAAAATTGATTGTTTGTTTACATAAAAACTGTATTGTTTCTCCATGACAAAGGCAATTTATCGCGATAAATCGCTTGCCAACGGGATTTTACCGCGGTAAATTCCCGTTGACAAGCGATTTGTTACTATAAATGTCATTGTAAATATGCAGAATTTGTCAGTATAATTGACATGACTGAAATAATCGATTTAAAATTTATTGACAAGTTCTCTTCAAGAACAGATAATACTGTCACTTGGTGATCTCACTTCCAACGAATGCTATAGCAGTTTTAAATTCAAATAATTTTGGATAGTTCAATTCAAAATACAGTCAAATATGGGTTGGTACCACATCAAGTCGACATTGACATATTCCGATCTTGTCTTGATCTCCCAATCCTTGTCATCATTATCTAGATCTTTTTTTAAAAGGATAACCTGATATAGTCCCTGTCATGGCCCTATGATGAATATTAACTCAAAACATGTCCAAATTGCTTGGCAAATTGACGTAAAAATCAAGTCAATGTCAATGTCAAGTCGTAGTTCCAGCTATGAAATATTAAAAAGAGAGACGTGTGCTTTTTTATTGGGGTGAGTTACACCCCAATGTATATTTTCAAGTAAAAAACACTGATTTTTCAAAAGTTTCAAGCAAATTACTCAAAGAGAATTAAATTTTCAAAAAATTTGTTCTAACGATAAAATTAGCTTATGAAAAATGAGAAATATTGCATGTAATTCTTTAATCTCATCGTTGCCGAGATAGTTAATGTTAGATGCATTACATAGCCCTGAGATCACGTTTTTCAAGCAATCATAACTAGTTTAAGAAAACCTTAAAGCTTGTCCCTTGAATCAAATTAAAGTTTAAAACAGTAGTAGCTTGAAAATCATTCTCGGCAAATTTTGATATGTATAAAGTAAAAAATTATGCAAGGGAAATAAAAGCAATAATTTTATGTTCTACATTCAGTATCAATAGATTCTGAATTGAGAAAAATTATTCCTAATCATATTTTTTGATAGTCATAAATTTCATGTATTCAAAGTATCTAGAAAAGTTTTGAAATAATGATTTTTTTGGTTTAGGATTAAATAACTTTAGCCCGATGTTACTAGAAGTTAGAAATTAAGTTAATAAACTAAGAAAAATGTTGCTATTTTTATTTTCTTGATAAAATGAATAACTTTGAAGAAAGAAGTGTTCGAAATTGAATTTTACTGTTTATTTTTTCTCAAATTGACGCATTCAAGATGAGTATAGAAAAACTGAAATCTGTGTTGTTTTAGCCTGATCTCAAAAAAGTTTAGAAGATCTTCAAAATTATTTTCTTCGATGATTTTTAGAGTTCATTGCAAAACAGATAAGACCAAAATATGAAACGTGCTTCGTTTCAACGAATTCTAATTTTTATACTTTTTTGACATTCACGCACATTCCTCAAGTTGTTGAACCTTGAATGTATATATGTATTTGTGTGAATATATATATATATATATATATATATATATATATATATATATATATATATATATATATATATATATATATATATATATATATATATATATATATATATATATATATATATATATATATATATATATATATATATTATATATATATATATATATATATATATATATATATATATATATATATATATATATATATATATATATATATATATATATATATATATACAAGTTTCTGTTACACTTATGATGTATTGAAAGTAATGTACAATTAAGATAATTAATTAATTCATTTTTCCCTTTTTATAACGGTCATATTGAGGGAGCAATAAAAAATTTTTTATTTCTGTTTTCTCATTTGTGATAAGCAACCCCAAAATCACAAATATTATGTTTCATTAATTCATTGTAAGTTGACTGGTGATTTTCATCCTATAAGGGGTATAAGCAATGATTTTCTTGTTTAGATATAAGTTTTATGTCCTAAAATGTGAGAAATTGCAAAAAAAGTTCTACTTACTCAAAACAAGTAACATATAGCTATCCATTGTACCTCTATTTTATGGTCATAATAGGGAAGAAATCGCAAATTTTGAAATTCTGGCTTCAGATTAGTTATCAGCAATCTTAAAAACATATACATGCATTTTTTCCATGGCTAATTCTCATTAATTGAGTCAGTATCAAATTTTGAAATTCATAAATTATTTTCACCGGTTTAGGGATGGAAGCACATCTATTTCTTTTTATCATTCGAAGTTGATACGCTAAAGTTTATGAATTCGCAAAACCGAAAAATTACAAGGCGCTATAAGATTAATTGGAAGTTGGCGTACTTATTGACATCAAATGACTACGAAGAAATAAGATAAAATCTAATTTTCAAAATTTTTTTCAGTTGACGTCAAATATTTAGGACTGGCTTGAGTATGATAGATAATTTAACTTTCTTTGTTTCTATGTTTCAAACTGTTAGAAATTGTAACGGTAATTTGAAAATATCGTTCTTGTAACACGTACACCTAGAGTACCCTATTACTGAGCTGACTTCTGCTTCGAAACTTCTCAATTTCAAACCATGGTAACAATTTTCATTAATTCTCTGTTGACTGGGAATCAATTGATATTAATGTCCGCTGGGTAAAAATGAAATTGTAGATCATGAATCATAGATGCCGTTGGATTTTTTTATTTCATTGATATATGTCAAATTGATATTTAAAGAAATTTGTATTATAGAATGTGTTCATTATAGCATGTGCATTTATTGTGAACGGGATAGCACAGAAAATGTGAAAAATATCAATCAATAAAATAAATCATGTAAGTTATGTTTCATTGTATTAGTTTACTGTAATGTGATTGCATTTGCAAAAATCTGTTTGACAAATCGATAAGATAGTTTCGATAGATCCAAATTAATTTAAAAAGCTACAAAAAGTATCGTATGCCACACGGACACTGAACGACTGTCATTATTGTCACGAACAAATTTGGCTGCACGGAGCTACGTCTTGGGCTTTGCCCTCATCTTTGCCTCTTGCTTTGCCCTCGCCTTCACCTCGTACTTCGCCCTCGTCTTCACCGAATGCAGCCAAATTTATCCTGGACAAAAATGATAGTCGTTCGGTCCTTGTAGCATAATATACTATTGTTTATCTGATAAATAATACACTGAACAAAAATATCAAATGAAAATCAAGACATATAAATGTACCTTGAAATCATCAGGTAAGTCTTGTTGACTTAATGGATACAATCTGGCAAATTTGAAGCTCTCTGTCAGTACATAGACAGGTTTCTTCAATTCTTTGGCACAAAGGGCAATTGTGTAACTGCCAACCTTTAAATGAACAAGCTTAATTATATGAATATATTATATTTATGTATATTACTCACTTTATTGACAATGCCGCCGCTCTCCACGACGCCTTCAGCACCGACCATTACAAAATTTATTTGCTCCATTACGTAGCCCACGGCAGAATCAAGAATCAAAGTACAAGGGATATTGGCTGCTTTTAAATCTTTGCACATTCTTTCACTATAAATGAGAAAAAAAAAAACACAAATTATTATTCGAGAAGCACCGCCGGTTGTAAACAAGAACCACTGTTTTAGTGCCACAGACAAAATTTCATTCCACTAAATGGAAAAAATATTAGTGTCAAAAAATGCAGAAATTTTCCTTCTACAATAAACTATTCAACTTTTTTGATGTAAAATGATTAGGGGAGCCAATAATAGCATTGAAAACGCTATGGTGGGTCCTTTGAGTCACCACCTTGTATGACTATCTCCAACCTCACGGTCATAGTATGAGATACCTTTTTAGGTACACTCGTATTGAAACAAACTCATAATAATTTCATACTATAATAAATAATTTTACGTCTTGTATAGTCGTATCTTAAAAGACTTTGAAAAAACCTTATTCCAAGTATGGTATCACTTTTGCACTTCACCAAAAGTATGGCAAATAAATGAATAATCTCATTGTGTTATAAATTTTCCACGATTCGAGTGCCATACTGTGACAAATCGTTTTGCATTATTAAATAAATCTGCTTTTTGCGGCAGTATGAAGTTATTTGGGACCGTCGGAACGTTATGGCACAGTGATTTTCGTGAATGCTTACTTAAATGTAATAGAGCAGGAGCCAGGAACAGGTTTCTCTTACTAAATTCCTCCCGGTTGATAACTTGTGAAATGCTTCTGAGACGTTTCATACAGCATGGTGACCGTCAGCTGCGGCACCATTGGTGGGTCAACTGATTGTGGCCTTCCACGCACGTGGAAAAAATAAAATATTTTCAATCATTTTCTCCCAATTTAAAATTCATCAAATTATAGGTGACGATATACTTTCATTAAAAAAAAGTCAGCTGGCTGTGAGTTGGTGGTTTATACGTCAGTTGGTCACAAGAACTTGAAGATAAAAATAATAATTTGAGTGATTTCCTCTCATTCAAATTTTTGTCGAATGATTATCCAAGTAATACTTTGACTAAATAAAAACGTCAGCTAGCTGTATATTGAGGGAAAGATTGTCAGCTGACGTAGTAAAGGGTACGGCGCAACAGATAAAGATTTGAATTTTTTTTTAGGTTAATATTATCGTATGATCATTTAAGTCCTATTAAAAATGAATCATCCATTTATTTGTCCCTGTTCTTCTATATTCTTTTCATAAATTACATATTAAAAAACGTATTTTAGATCAAGTCCAAGTGTGTATATTCACATGCTGCGCGGGCAAGAAGCATGGTTTCGAATAACTTTGGACACATCATTTCCTCCCGTTTGAAAATTTGTCAGATAATTATTGATATTATACAGTAAATAATAAAAAAAAAACGGCTGGCAGTATGTGGGGGGAAATTACGTCAGCTGGGGTATTAAAATACGCGATCAACGTTCACGCCTGTCTGCTGCGCCGTACCCTTTACTGTATCAGTTGACAATCTTACCTCCGATATTCAGCTAGCTGTCGTTTTTATTCAGTCAAGACATTACTTGAACTACCATCCGACAAAAATTTGAGTGAGAGGAAATCACATAAATTATTATTTTTATCTTCAAGTTTTTGTGATCAGCTGACGTATAAACTACCATCTCACAGCTAGCTGACATTTTTTTTTTTGATGAAAGTTTATCATCAGTTCTTATTTGATGAATTTTCAATTGGGAGGAAATTATTGGAAATATTTTTTCTATTTCACGTGCTTGGAAGGCTACAATCAGTAAAGGCTGGTTTATAATGGATGTAACCGGTGATTTATTCTGTAGTCTTTAAAATTAAACTATACGCATTCACACGTTGACGTTCATAATGACATGAAATATGATGTTAACTTATGCTGTAACCGTAAAGTTCACCAACTTTTAAGTTTAACATCATACAGCTTATTCCCAATCAATAGCGAGTGAGCATTGTATCACGTGTATGCATTGCATTTATTTTTGTGTTTCAGCAGACATATTTGACATTTCGTCCTCACATCATGAAGTTTGTACTAGGGCTGCGCGATATTCATTTTCAAATATCGATATTCGATACGGAAATATTATCGATAATTTCCAATATATCGATATGTCGATTTATCGATAATTATCGACAAATATCAATAATTATCGATAATTATCGATAAATATCGATGAATATCGATACATATCGATAAATATCGATAATTATTGATAAATATCGATAAGTATCGATAATTATCGATAAATATCGATAAGTATCGATAATTATAGATATGTATCGATATTCATCGATAAGTATCGATAAGTATCGATAAGTATCGATAAGTATCGATAATTATCGATAAGTATCGATAATTATCGATAATTATCGATAAGTATCGATAAATATCGGTAATTATCGATGAATATTGATGAATATCGATAATTATCGATAAATATCAATAATTATCGATGAATATCGATAATTATCAATATCTATTGATGGAAGTCAATGATTATAGATGAATATCAATAATTATGGATGAATATCAATATTTATTGAGTTATATCGATAATTATTGATGAATATTGATAATAATTATTGGCGTATATATCGATTGCAAAAAATGGAATATTGAGACGCACGAGACGAATTCGAGGGCAATTCTCATCTGAGAGATTGAATGCACTTGAGTCCTCTGTTATATACGCTATTATTCGCACTACCGTATTATATTGAATCACAATAGTCTAAAAACAGATTATTCAATCTTCCAATTTTGACAACAAACTTGATACAAAAATCACCATAGAAACAAGGCTGGTTACAGCAGTCGTTGAATAAATAAGCTTGCTTTCAAAAAGATGAGTGCGAAATTTGATGATATTGATAAGGCTACAGAATAGGTAAGAAGAATTTACTACCCTGAAAATCTAGAAAATTCACGAACAACAATACGATGCATTTGTAAAATTGTATAAATTGCAATAATGCTGATATAAAGATTGATATAAATTATTATCGATGATAAAGATTTGAACTCTAATACAAATAATTCAATTCGACACTCAAGTACTTCGATTATTCACTTGCCTTATGCCCGGTTTTATATAGGGCAGAGTATTTCACTTCCAGAGTAATCGAAATTTACTCGATTATTTGACAGCAACGATTTTGTTGTCATAAGGAAGCTCAAACTGATTAGAATATGTCTCATAAAATAAATTTACTTAAGGAGTAAATTTACTTGGTCTTAATTAGTTTATTCTACTTTGGTTCCTTGGAAATTTTTATCATCTTAGATGCTTCTGGACTAAACCCAAACTTAAGTCCCTGAAATAAGGGATTCAATTCGTCTTCTACTCCCGGGATTGCGGAAAAACTTTTTTGCAAAAGAGGTTTCTCAAATTATTATTATTTATTCGCAAAATTTTCACAATTTTCCGTGCAATTGTGTGTTAAGTAAGAGGAGCAGTCATATTTTTTGTGAACTTTATCGAAAAAAATCTTCGTCAAGTATTGTTGAATACCGATGATTACTCTCTATGAATATGAATAATTATCGATAACTATCGCTGAATATCAATAATTATTGATAGCTATCAAAAAATATCGATAAATGTCGATACATATCGATTATTATCGATAACTATCAATATGTATCGATAATTATCGATATGTATCCATAACTATCGATAAATATCAATAGTTATCGATCAATATCGATAATTATCGATAAGTATCGATAAATATCGATAAACATCGATAATTATCGATATATAGATAAATATCGGTAAATATCGATATATAAAGATTAATATCGATAATTATCGATAAATATCGATATATGTCGATAAATATCGATAATTATCGGAATATCGATACATCGATACGGAAAAAAATTAATATCGAAGTCCGATATTTGGAGAAATATCGATATTTTTCCCAGCCCTAGTCCCTGGTTCCCTGGTCTATAATAAGTTAAAAAAAAATTGTCTGTCAAAAAATAAAAAAAATTATGTGCCCTAATTGGTATGGCAGGATGTGCGCCTCACCAAAAAAGTATGGCATTTTTATAGGCCGAGTTTATTATTTAACGACTTCTAGAAAATACAAAAATCTTTGTACGCCTCGTCGACCAGCGCTACGACCATTATTTTTCGTCCATCAGTTACTTAATTCGACCCCTGAAGGTTCGCCATACTTGTGAAAAATGTCTTGGATTTTTTTGTCACTATCTCCCGGTCTTATAAGTTTATAATGAAATCAATAAATCATATTCTTTATTCGGTTATTTAATTCGTATTCATAGAAAACATATACAGGATGTATCTATACCTATGTAACAAACTTTAATGGTATATAGTATTTGGCGTATTAATCATGAGTCAAAAAGAATTTTTTCAAAATTAGTAAAATTAACAGTACTTAGCAGAACATGAGAATTTTAGGCACCACTATTTTTCATCTTCATATCCGAAAATATAAACATAATTTTATGTAATGTTCATGAACGTAGTCTATTTTAATAAATTTAAGGTAATTAATCTTAAAAGTAGCCATCAAACCAGTGTCCCGAAACCTTTCGTTTACTCAACCCATTAATGACCAAGCATTAAAATAAGAATATTTTTCGAAATTTTTCTATCGCACATCGCTAAAAATATATCAATCAAGACAACTTTCAAATTTTTTTCCAAAAAACAATTGTAGTTTTTGAGCAGAAAAAGGTTGCGCTCGCGCACCTTTGGCTAATACCCTATTAAAAAAAATGGATGGAAAAATTATATAAGTTATACAATTTCTTCTTATCTACTGTGAACTTCAATATGTTGGATCGACCACTTCAAGAAAACAATTACAGTTTTGTATGAAAGGACACAAAAAATTCAGGATGTAGATGAATTTCACATATTCTGCATGAGTAGATTGTGCTGTTTTCACAGGATCTACATTTTTTCTTTGCATTTGCATCGTCTCTCTCTATCAAATGTCCTATATTGTCATATCTCATAATGTCTGGCAGGCCATTTTTGGATGGACGCCGATAATTTGAATTTCTGGTACCTATCACAATATCCAGCGCTACAGCATCTCCCTGATATTTCATTTGAATTTTGATGTTTTCTGATGAAATATGATTGCTACTCATGAAAGTATTAGAGAAGATAGGTGTGTCATTTACTTCCTATTTTGGTACAATATTTATTTTATTCTCAATAGTTTTCTTGCTTTTTTATTTTTATTTTCAGTAAATTCTATCAGTGGTATGTTATCAACTTCACTATCATTAGCTGTGACTGTGTTGATCTCGCACGTTTCAGCAATTTCGTCATTTATATTTTCCTCTTCTATAAGACCCATATCAATAACTTCTTCGTCAGTCAGTTCGTCGGCCACTGGTGGAATATATACAACATCTTCTTCATTGAATCTACGTCTGAATCTTCTTCAAGTATTGCCATCAACTCCTGTGAAGTCAAGGGTCGATTGTGAGAGTCATTTCATAGATGTCCACTGAACTAACAAATAACGCCAGTCAAGGAACAAACGCAAAGTAAAAATAAATGAACAAGTTAAGATTTGTCAGATACGGCACACATGCTGATAGTATAATATCACTGCTTAGGGTATTAGCCAAAGGTGCGTATACGCACCTTAGATTTTGGAAGATGCCTACAAGTGTATTACAGGAAAAAAATCTGAATTCACCATACTAGTCAATTAGTAGCGATATAGAAGTATAGTTCTGTTAGAAAAAAAAGTTTCAATCTGATCAATTACTGTCTGAAAAAAGGAATCATTTATGGAGGAATATCATCATTGAAAATTGTCAATGTTCAAGAATATGCAAGAAAAAAATGGCTTCTTATAACGCTTGAATTCAAATATTATTGAATCTATTCAACCTTTGCAATGATTCCCAGATGAAAACATTATGAGAAAAAACTATTATTTGACATGAAAAAAAATTAAACTTAAAAGGTTGCGTATACGCACCTTTGGTTATTAATGGGTTAAACCCCTTTTTAAAATGAAGAATTTAAAAAAAATTCTTTTTGATTCATGATTAATACGCCAAATATTATATACCATTAAAGTTTGTAACAAAGGTATAGATACACCCTGTATAAAATAATAAATCTGAATGATTTTAGTAGAAATTCATCAAAAAATATTGGTTGGTACCACAAGCTCTGTTTTTGGCTATACTAGCAATGTTATTTTAAGAAGAGTTTTAAGGCAATATAAATATTTCAAGCTATTTTTATGGAGAATATTCAGATAAATTTTGTAGACATATGTGTTTTCTGTAATTTGTATCTGAAGATTATTTTCTAAAGTATTTGGGAAAATTCTGATTGCGTTAAAACACATCTTGACACAACGCTCTTAGTCCCGCCAAAAACAGAGCTCGTGGTACCAGCCATTGTGTTTATTGATAGAAATTTCAATACAAAAATTTATCATGATGGATTAAATATAGTAGTAATAACTGATGAAGCCTAGCTACGCATTCGCTATCTGATAGTTGATGTGTTACCGTTATTTCTTCTTGTTGTACTTTTTACTTTTGAATTGAAAAAGAAGATATACTCCATTTATAGAATTTTTCAAAATATTTTCTTTCATGCAGGACATTTAAGAGATTGTAACTGGTAAATATTTTCGCTTGGATTGTTTTCTATTTATCCAGGTTCACTTCACATCAGTTTGCGAAGTTATCTTCAAATCATTGATAGATTCTCTGAAACAACAAACAATCCAACAAATAAATACTAATCTAATGGAAGTAGTGGATGATGCTGACTGTTAGATAAATAAAACTCTTGACTGAATTTCTACACTTCGTTTTCTTCACTAATCTAATGTTTATCTTAACAAAATTCTCGCGCTACTTCAACGCTTTAATACCTGGTACACAATAAAAAAATTGAAGGTGCTTGCAATTGGCGCTGTTTCCTGCTTTGCAAGAACAAGTCATATTCTCAATCTTCGAGGCATCATATTCATTACAACTCAATTCTCTTTCAATTTCATACGGATTCCCAAGCTCTTTCAAGTTTTGCAAATAAAGAGCATGCAAAAATACTTTCTTGTCGCTACCATCATTCAATTTTCCACAGAATGAAATATGTCAAGCATTTACTAGCTCTTCACCCTCACTTACACAGCGTGACTTGACATGTGCTTCAAAATATTCTTGGAGTTTCAATATCATTATCTAGAAATTAAAGGTTACGCTCAATTTAAAAATATGAAATAAATATAAATATAAATATACATATAGAATAATTCACTTCACTGGTACTTAGGAAAAATAAACTTTTAAGAAATATTCATGAAAGACAAATCTTTATTTCATATACACGATTATTATCTTTAAAAATCGTATCAAGCCTATTATAATACATGTAAACTTCAAGTTTATCCTAATTCAGCTAGTTCAAAAATATCCACTGCGGCGCTGCGTTATTAAATTTATTTGCCAATACTCCACTTCAACAAGAGGCCAACATTCAAATGTCTGACAGTTGAACAACAATGAGCTAGCATTGAAATGTCCGACAACCGAACATCTAGCAACAATTGACTAGCATTCACATGTCTGACAATTGAATATCATCTAGATCTTAATTAATAAATAACATATTCTAAAAATTATTTGTGTGAAATAATAACTTAAAATATTACACATCTGTGACACTGCTCCCCCCTCATGGTTCGTCGTCCTCGGTGAACTCAGAATCTCGTCCTTGGTATGGTCACAACCTTCCATAGTTTCCATGAACGACTTTCGGTTTACCGTTTCTGCCCATCCGTATCCGGAATACAACGTCGTTCAAACATTTTATAACCTCGTATGGTCCCTCGCAGTTTTTCTACAATTTGAAACACTTTCCTCTTCATCTCATAGGTTTGCAGAACCACATCATATCGTCTTGCTGGAACCTGGGCATTCTGTCGCTGGCAGCTTGTATGTTGTATGTTCTCCCGGACGCTTCATAAGCTGTCCTGAAGATGGTTGTTCCATTCCGACAACTGTTGTAGTAAGCACAGGTAGATCTTTGTATCCAAATCACCTTGGTGTTCGTTGACGAATTTTGACAGATAATCCAGATTTGTTTTGTTAAAACGTTCTGCCATGCCATCAGACTGTGGGTGTAGCGCTGTAGTTCTTGTCTTGCTAATGCTCAAAATATTCATTACATATCTAAAAAATTCAGACTAAATTCCTATCTTGATCAAAGTGTAATTCCAATGGCACCCCGAGTCTTGAAATCACGTTCTCAATAAGGGCTTTCGCAACTGTTTCAGCTTTTTGATTTCTTACTGGTATTACTTCCAGCCACTTGGTGAAATAATCCATGACAACAACCAAGTACTTATTTTTCCGTTCAATGATAGGCAAAGGTCCAAGTATGTGCACGGCAATCATCTCAAACGGAGAGCCCACGTTGTACTGCTGCATCTTAGCGCGCTGTCGAGTGGAGGGCTCCTTTTTTGAGTTACAGCGTTCACAAGTCTTGCAATATTGTTCTACGTCTTCTCGATAGCCAACCCAGTAGAAGTGTTCACGGACTTTATCGAGTGTCTTCTTGATGCCAAAATGTCCACTGCTGTTATCGTCATGCAACTGTTCGAAAATTCGACCTTTTAAATTTTTAGGCACTATCAGTTTTTCTTTTGTTCCCTCTCCCTCGGAATTCTCCAATAGTCTCAGAGAATTCCATTGTGCCAAATAAGCCTTGATGATCGGATCCATAGCTGCCGTTCCCTGGAAACCAGGCTTTTGGCCAATCTTTACCTATTCCATGATCGGCTTCAGAACAGAATCATCCAGTTGAGCCTGTTGCACTTCGTGCATCGATAATACGGATCCATCTTGTTCAAATTCTTCTATTCTGGTGATAGTTATGGATCGTTCACGTTCTTCTTGTTCATAGCAATTATTACAGTCATCGTCACACGGCCGACGGGACAAGGAATCCGCATTAGCATGAGTTTTTTCCGGATATGTGACGGATCTCAAAATCATATACTTGCAGATATTCCAACCAACGGGTTGTTTATCCTTCATGATTCTTGAATTTCATTAGCCACTGACGACAAATTTTCGGCCGTTTTCAAAAGCTTCTTGAGTCTCATCGATCCATTCAAATTTTCTATTGCAAATCGAACAGCGGCTTGGCAATCAATGAGCAGTTCTTGACAAATAGGCAGTAATAACTGAACTAACTCAGAAAGCTTCTCAGTTCGTGGATGTTGTTTTATTTCAAGAGCCCGCTCAGAAATGCTACCTTGAATCGTTAGACGATTCATACGTATTCTAAACGATTCGTCGTAAAAACATTATCCTTAAAAGTCAACAGTACCATTTTTAATTCTGCCAGAAGCAATTAATATTAATTTTATATTATGGGAATTTAACGCACAAACCACCTTTTTATCTTAGACACTTGGAAATTACACTGGAACATGTATTTTCATAAAACAAGAAAAACTCACGGTGTCGAGTTTCACTTTGCCATAGCCACCGGAATTGTGGCTCCAAAGTGGAATAATGAAAATGGTCATCTTCTATTCATACCAATCGGCTAAGCCGGAAGTGCACTTCATATAACAGACTTAAAAAAAAATATTGCCATCAAAAATTGATGAACGTATATATCTTGCTGTGGGATCTCGGACTATAATATACAGGAATACGTATCACAGCTCACAGCTAACCAGCTAACAGAATATTCACTATGGAGAACAACAAAGTCATTAAAACAACCAAAACAAGCAATTCCTTCGTTACGGACACAGAACAACACATGGGCTAAAAGTGACAAACAGAAGACAGAATTATTTGGAACTCATTTCGAGGATGTTTATAAACCATTTTCACGACAAATCTCAGAATCAGAAGAGCAATTTATACATGAATATCTGCAATCATCAAATCAGATATTACCACCCATTAAAAATATTAGTGTGAGCGAACTTGAAACATTGATAAAATAAAGCACCAGGTTATGATTTAATTACCGGAAAGAATCTGAAGGAAAAGCTACAATTCATAATTTTCATCTTCGACGCGACCATCCGATTAAGTTACTTTCTCGCTCAATAGAAAGTTGCCCAAATCATTCCGATACTTAAACCCGGAAAAATAAATGGTATCGTCTTATAGACCTATAAGCTTAAAGAAGAAATCACATAAATAAAAATTTCACACAAACACTGTGAAGTGCTGTGCTATGGAACATTCAAAAAATGAATAATTCTAAAAAAGAATTGTTTTCCATAGAAAATTCAAATCTAAGAGTCGGGGCTGAAGCCACCATCATCTTAGATCGGGGATGCAACTGTATACAAATGTTTCGTCCTTATTAGGACTCTTCAGTACAGTATAGCCAAGCACAAGATAATCATGACTTGGATCCCAGAGTGTATAAACTCATTGCGATCAAAGGTGCGCTGTAGCAAAAACTACAAACAACACCATCTACCGGACATAAATTCCGATTGCACGGCTGACAAGATAAAGAAGAAATCACATAGATAAAAGCTATAAGCTTACTTCCAATACTATCCAAAGTCCTCGAAAAACTTTTACTGAAAAGAATGAGTTCCATAATAATGACAAAGAATCTTATCCGTGATCACCAATTTGGCTTCAGACAACATCATTCAACAATAGAGCAAGTCCATAAACTAACAAACAAAATCAGCGAGGCTATTGAAAATAAATAGTTTTGCTCAGCTGCCTTCCTAGATGTATCGCAAGCCTTTGATAAAGTATGGCACGAAGGTGTGTTATACAAACTAAAGCAACTATTACCAAATAATATATATTAAGGCCCGAAATATCCACCTCCTAATAAATTTATTTGGTGAATAATAACTATGGTTACAATTGTGCAGACAATTGTTGCCATAGTTATTATTCACCAAATAAATTTATTAGGTGGTGGATATCTCGGGCCTTAGTCTTACAACCATATCTCAGCGAAAGATACTTCCAGATAAAATTCAAAAGCGAATATACATCCCTACATCCTATAAAAGCAGGAGTACCACAGAGTAGTGTTTTGGGCCCTGTCCTTTACACGCTGTACACAAATGATCTGCCAACAACTACAAATATAGAAACTGTAACATTCGGGGGCTATACAGCAATCTTAGCAACTGATGACAGTTCCATAAATGCGTCACTGAAACTACAAGAAAATCTCATATAACTACAGAATTGGTTACGTAAATGGAGGACAAAAGTTAAGGAGAACAAGTCCACCTATGTTACCTTCACCACGAGAAGAGAAACATGTTCCAAGTATACTTAAATGATAACCCAATATCACAGGCTGATCACGCTAAATATCTAGGAATGCACTTTGAAAGACATCAAAACTGGCGGAAACATTTAAGAATGAAAAGGCAGCAACTAAACCTCAAGCTGAAACAGTATTATTGGCTACTAAGCCCAAATTCAAGGTTAGCATTAGAAAATAAGCTACTTACCTACAAGGTAATAATCAAATCTATTTGGACCTATGGAATCCGGTTATGGACATCAGCTAGTAATTCAAAAATAAAAATTATTAAAAAATTTCAAAATAAAATCTTATGCATCCTTACTAAATCATCATCATCATCATGGTATATACAAAATCAAGCATAACATCTCGATCTTAGAATACGTACAGTGAAAGAAGAGGCAAAAATCGCTAGTGAAAAATATCTGTAGAAACTCGAAGATTACCCCAATCACACGGCAGTAAATCTCCTAGATAATAGCCAGGAAATGAGAAGATTAAAGAGATACAAATCTCTAAACATTCCAAATAGATTCTAACTGTTGTATAATAAATATAAGAATGGGAAATAACCAATGGGTTGAAGTCCCTTATTTTTGTAGCTAATGAAGCATTTACTTATTACATCTGTTAAGACAGGTTGTAAATAAACTAAAATTTATAATTATAAAATTGAAGAATCATCTTGATGATGAAAGCACATTTTTGACAGCTCATGAATGCTTGTTACTTCGGAGATTTCGCAAATTACCATCTCCCACAATCACTGAGCTTGAAATCAAGCAGCTTAGGCAAACCTACGAAACAGCAACTTTCATTTAGTACCAGTTTCAAGTTGACTATTTGATAGATACATAATTTGTGCACGTTCAAACTCAAAAATACCTTTTAATCTTTATTGTTTAGTTATTAACTGACGGGAGGTCATGTGCTGCACCTTAAAATAATAATTTGATCTTCATCAAAGCTATATAAAAAAAATCCCTGAATATTACCTCCAAAGCTACAGATTCAAGAAAACAAGTAACGGGTGGTCATGTATTGGCCTAAATTGATCGTAAAAACAAAAGTCGAACTCATTCTGATACTAATAACATCGAAAACCGCATGTCAATATCGTGTGTAAAATGGGTACTAACCCGTATCGGTTCGAAATTTCAGGTATAAAATTCAATTACTGATATGTTGCTCATTCTGTGCAGTAATTTTCAGATTTCAACTATACATAGTTCAGCAGTAATTACCTTTTCAATTTTTGTTCCAATTTTTACCCAAAACTGAGTGTATGGATAAGAAAATCTAGCAGTTTGTGCAAACCTACAAATCAGCATCTTTCATTTAGTACTTGTTTAAAGTCTGTAAGTGCTGTAGTTTCTGAGATCTCAGTGTCACGCCAGCCAGTCAGCCAGACAGTCAAAGTGTATATAATAGCGTTTTTTTTTTTTTTTGTGAAAATGCGCTAAAAGTAGTATATTACATGTGAGGTGGGATATGTTTCATTACAGCCGAGGGCTTATTAGATGACCGAGAGACGAAGTCTCGAGGCTCAGATGAAGCGCAAGGCTGTAATGAAACTCCCACTGAACTATGTATACTATTTTATTCACAATCGCCTTTAATTATCCAAATTACCTTCTCATTCTATTTGTACATCGCCTTCTTCAAACACTATGTTAATGTATGGTAGTAGACTATGAAAACAAATGTTTAAATTTATTTCAATCATTTGACATTTATGCTGAATATTGGAAAGCTATAAAATGACCATGAGTTCAGATTCAGATTGTGATATTATGGAAAATGTACTCCCCCCGAGATAAGAAAAGCTGCTACAGAAGCTACTGAAAATTTGTTGCCTCAAAAAAGCAAAGGGCGGTATGAAAATATATACAAACATTACAAAGATTGGTGTTCTGCTAAACAAGTTCAGAAAAATTCAGAAAGTGTTGTGCTCGCTTATTTCAGTGACTTATCGAAAAATAAAAAACCAACAACTTTATGGGCAACCTACTCTATGTTGAGATCAACACTAAAAATTAAAGAAAATTTTGATATATCTAAATTTTGTAAACTAGCAGCTTTTTTAAAAAGACAGAATGTTGGATATAGACCCAAAAAGTCGAGAATATTTTCTAAGATTGATATCGACAAATTTTTGAATGATGCGCCTTTAGAATTTCTTCCTCAAAAGGTAGTTATCAATTTATTACCGAAATTCACACTATCATACTTTAAAATTTTCAGGTCGCTTTAATAATTGGCGTTTCTGGAGCTTGTCGAAGCGACGAATTATTTAAAATGAAGGTAACCGATATACAATTTTTGGAGAATAAAGTCTGTGTTGCCATTCCAGATACAAAAACATATCGCCCCAGAGTATTTATCATATCAAATTCCAAATGGATTGCAATATTAAAGCAATACATTGATTCACGTATAAATACTGATAATGATAGATTATTTATGCAGATAAGATATGGTAAATTAACAAAACAGCCGTTCGGACATAACACAATTTCCAAAAAAAATTGCCATATATTTGAAATTAGAAAATCCCGATTTGTTTACTGGTCATTGCTTCCGGAGAACTGCTGCCACATTACTTGCAGATAATGGAGGTGATATTTTGCAATTAAAAAGATTGGGGGGATGGAAATCCAATAATGTAGCCGAATGATACATTGATAGTTCATTAGATGGGCAGGCGAAAATTGCGAATATGTTGACAAATACGAATACCTTGACTAATATTCATGGATCAGGCACTTCCACTCAAGAATTTTAAATTTCAAGTGACCAAATAAAACAAGGAATATCTATAAATATAAACAGTTCCGGAAATTCAAATGTTACAGTAAATTTAAATGTTGATTCTAATGCAGGGGCCACACTTACGTCTAATGTCATTAATCAAGGCATTATGTGACAATTGATATATTGTCATTGACAATATGTTTATTGTTAGATAACGCCTAAATTAATGGCATTAGGCGTAGATGTGGCCCGAGCATAATAAATAAAAATACGTCTGCTTAATATTGATATTGTAATTATTGATGTTTTATTGTAATAATAAGGTTTTATCAATTTATTTGACAGTACTAATCACATATTTTCAAAGATTTATGACTGTGTTGCTAGGCAACCATATGTTAACATTTCCTCCCCAAGAGATAATATAGTTATTTACATTACAAGATGCGAAAGTATACTTTTTTGTGTGAGGTGGTATTTGAATGGCCGAGGTGAAGCCATTATATTTGAAATAATGTTATGGAGGCTGTTTTACCTGTTTAAAATTATCCATAGCAACGGTTTATTTACAATGTTATCTGTCATCAGCGCCTGTCACAGATTTTGAATTTCAATAATTTAGTGAAACATTGCATTTGTCCGATTTAAAATGTTAACAGAAAATAGAAATGGTATTCAAAAGGCAGCTAACAATGCATGTGCCTCACTTCTTCCGGATGAATTCAAAGAAAGGTACAATCAAACATACAGCATGTTTTCTAAATGACTTGCTGATAAAAACACTCGAATTGACGAAAATGTAATGCTTCGGGTGCCGATATTTTGGATTTAAAGAGCGGATAGAAGTCTTCTTTGTAAAGTAATGAAATTGAAATTTCTAAAAAGGTGTTACATGAAATTCACATTAATATTTCCTCAAATAAAGAAATAATGGCAAATATGCATTTTGACGTAATTCAAAATAATAAAAATCTCCCAATACAAAGTGAAGAAGTTAATAATTCAAATAATATTCCTACCATGACTTTTTCCAATTGTTCAAATTGCATAATTACCTAAAACCAATAGATAGATAAAATTAAATTAAATAGATTGGATAAAATCATATTATTGTTATAAACTACTTATTTATTTGAATAAATATTGAAATTTCCAATATATTTGCATTTTTTCAAACTTTTACTTTTTTGTCCTGGCCCCGAAAGTATTACTTTCGTAGCTAGCAACGCATAGCAACGAGGTAACACGAAGGTTTGCTTTCGTTATCGTTCAAGTTGCCAGGGCTACAAAACTCACTTATTTATACAGTAGCAGAAAAAAATATTTGCAACCCAAGAGATTGTCATTTGCAGTTAAAAATGACATATATTTCTAACCACTGAAAGGTTAAGAATTGGCATATTACTATAGTGATTTTGAATAATAGTTATTTATACAACAAGTGAATTAAACCACTGTTTATTTGCGAGAAGAAAGTTCAAAATCACGAGCGCGTTCAGCGCGAGTGGTTTAATTCATCGAGCAAATAAAGAGGTTTAATTCACGTGTTTGTATACATAATTTTATTCAATTTTGCGTAAATTTCTGGAACATGAAACTGAGGAACAAAAAATTAAATTGCAGTTGCAACAAAGCTTCCTTGATATCGTGACGAGTGTTTGTTTTTCAAACATTCGGGAGTGTGATTGTCAGTAAACTGTCAGTTTTATGAATTTTGAATTGAAACGTTATAATTGTGAAAAATATTGTCTGAAATGGTGGAAAAAAGTAATTAAAACAATTTTCTCGTCCCCGATACCATTTCGAACGAAGCAGCAGAAGAACTTGGTAAAATTATTTCTCAGAAATCGAAATCTTTTTTATGAAAAGGAATCCCAACAGTGATTTAAATTTTTTTAAATCACTCATAATTCATTTTAATTCACTAGTGAATAAAGATTTACTTAAGACTGTTGCTATGGATTTAATAATGTAGCTTTAAAACGTCAAAATTGAATAAAATATTTTTTGTATCAATACTGTAAATATTCTTGGGGTTAGATTATATTTAACGATTTTTATCATTGTTAGTAAAAGTGTGATAGAATAAAGACGATTCTAGAAGAATTCTGATGTTTTGCTTATTGTAGATGTGATTGTAATGGGAAGTGCGTGCTCCTATTTAGTAATAGTCTATAAAATTAAGCAGAGGAGAGACGTCATCAAAATTTATAACTAGATAATGACGTCACGTAATTACTACGTTTATATGCTATACCAAGGAAGCAAAACTCGAATAACAATTACTGTTTGTATTGAAAAATACAGATTTAATACGCAACAAGGCAACAGTAATGATATTCTAACCAAAAAGAACAAAGTAAACACGTGTTGATCGCACTGAAATGTCGAAAACGAATGCAACGAATGCGAATGTAAACGTAGTCAACTTTCATAGTACCAACGTATGATAAAGAAATAAACAACAATTATTGTTAATGAATGAAATTTTGTTGAGAATATTAAATTTGAGTATAAAATAATTGTTATTTGAATTAAAATATACTCTTCTTATAGTATGCAAAAAATTGCATTTATTTTCTTTGGTTTTTCCCAAACATAAACATCACGTTGTCATTACGACAGGTTCTTTTCATTTTGTAATGTTTTGATGACGTCTCTCCTCTGCTTAATTATAATGATGTAGTTGTGGGGATTGACCATATTAATTTATTGTAAATGTACTTACAGTTTTAGAAAATTGGGTTTTAAAATAAACCATTCGCAGTCACTTACCTTATATGACGGTGAAGCTATATATACCAAATATACTTATATAGAATATAAAATCATGTTTTTTAAAAAATACATGGCAAATTTTAATCGTTTAGTTCACTTCACTAATTGTCAAAGCTCTTTTCGTGCTTTGAAATAATCAATTTTTTTTTAATTTCCCAAAAATATTTTGTCCATACACAGAACATTTTCGTGCATCAAGGAATTTATAGAATCTTATGTCTAAATCGTTATTATAACTACTTCTACAATTCTCTATATAATAGATAATTCTTAATTTAACCTTACAAACGAATTGAAAATTTTGTTAATGAATAGACTTTTTTGGTTTTAATTCTGTATATTTTATTTTATTTTTGACGTTTCGACTTTCTAACCGAAAGTCTTCATCAGAAAAGATGATACAAAAATAAACAAGGCAAGAAGGTACCTTCTTGCCTTGTTTATTTTTGTATCATCTTTTCTGATGAAGACTTTCGGTTAGAAAGTCGAAACGTCAAAAATTTACAGAATAGGCTATGTGCAAGACATAACCTCACTTTTAACTTGGAGGACATACAAATGTCAAACGCGCATCTGCTTACATTGAATCGTTGGGTTTCACAAAGAAAATGTCAAGTTTTCGTGCAGTTTTTGGATGTAGCAATAGGACAGAGAGAAATTGTGATGAATCTTATTATAGACTTCCTTCTATTAAAAAGTATAAGGGCATAATATGCCCAAATCGAAAATAATAGAAGAAATTTGTGGTTACGTGCTCTCAGAAGAAAGGATTTATCGACTGATCTGAATATAACACTGGATTGGGTTTAGGTCGCTGGAATGCGGCCCCAATTGAATGTCGCCATCTTGGCAAAAATGAGGTTCTGTGTTCAATTGGTGACATATGTTGGTGACAGTTCAGTATGGTGTTGGGACGCAATTTTTAAATCATGGTGTTGAAATGCATGTTCTGCGGAAATAAAGCCTATTCATTAAGAAATTTGACGCTGCACAAGTTATTATTAAATGTATTATTATTCTCCTATCATGTGTAGTAGATATTTAAAATTATTAGTTTTGAATAGGCAATATTATCGCAGAAATGCACTTCATTTATTCATATAGGTAAATTCATAGTTTTAAATTTTAGGTAACAAAAATTTATAAAACTATTGAACGGATTAAATAATACTAAACTACAATGTTTAAAAAATAGTTAAAACACTGACACTAAAAAGTTCACAAATATTTTTAACTATTAATAAATATTTCAAATATTATAACAATTTTTAACTTTTGTTGATTATTAATGTATGTATTTTAATATATATTGAGAATAATTTCATCATCTAACTTGCATTATACTTTGAATTTCATCGAGTGTCTTCTATAAGTGTTTTGAATTTGCCGCCGAATAGGTACACAAAGCCTCAATTTTACTGTCAAGGCCGCCGTTCAACCGGGGCCGCTTTCAGATGCCAGAATACGGTCCAAAAACCCAATCTAGTGTTATGTAGAGATCAGTGGATTTATCTGATGAGAAATTAAAATATACTCGAATATGTTCCGATCATTCTGTAACTGGTCACAATTATTTAAATCTTGTCGATCGATAATAAGTTAATGATTGTGTCATAGAATATGGCCAATTATCTATAGTTTCACTCGTTTTAAAATAATAAATATTATTTAAGAACGTCATTTAAATGTTTTTAATAATGATACATATTTCTAACTTGTAGAGGTTTCTCAAATAATGCAAAAAAAATTTAATCTGGCACAAATTTATCAAGAAGTAATAGTTATTTACATAATTAGTTATGAAAAGTGCCATATTGTTAGACGAAACGTAATATTTGCCAAAACGAGCGAAGCGAGTTTTGCAAATTACGTGAGTCAAACAATATGGCTTTTCATAACGTATTCTGTACAAAATTTTATCTAATTCTGTCAGAATAATTTTAACTATATTTTTCAATGGGAACATCTCTCACGTCACATCAACAAATTCAGATGACTGTGATTCATGACCATCTATTGTTACTACAGAAACAAGAGTGCACTGAAATAAACAAATATCGAATTTTCACAAAACGTCAAAATAATTTTTTTAAATGTGCTCAAGCAGTAATATCCTGAGTGATATAGTACTCTTTAATATTAAAAACTCTGCCAATGCTGCGTACTGTGAAAAATAAATCTTTTTTTTAATTGTACGCAGATAAGTATAATTGATTAGCTCTGAAACATGGCCAGTTACGTAAAGTCATTACGTAACTACTTTATGCTACTTTACGCAACTGTTGCATTGCAGTTATGAAAAATGGGACGTTGCATAACGTCAGGAATTAATGTAAAGTTTGACTTTTCAAAACGGAATTAGATAAAAGACATTTACATTGATTATGAAAACAAAAAGTTTAAAATAATCAAGTGGTAAGGCAAAATAAAAATAGAAAATAGCCAGATGCATTGAGTTTTCACCCACACAACTGTTCACTAGATGTACATTTTGTCACTGATTTTTCTTTTGTCATTTCCAAGAAAAACAGTACTGCTGCCACATGTTTCACCTAAACCCGCTATACAAGTGCAATGGGCATATAGGATCTCATTTTTTAATATCACCCATGGCTTCAGGGGAGTTTCATTGATTCTTTGAGAATGTAGTATCTGAATGAAGAAAAATATATATTTATAAACAAGAAGTTATTTGCACAAGTATAGTAAATGAATGTTCAGATATTAATCGACAAATAATTAATAAAACAAAATTACTGAGAAAACTCACCTTCCCAATCACGACGCAACAGTCTTCTATATATTTAAAATCTATAGTTTTCACCCATTTACACAACACTTTAACAAATGCCTGCATGCTTTTATAATCTCGCATTTCTTCTTGAGTAAATGGACTTATTTGGATAAGCCTAGACTGTACAACTGGGCCTAAATATCATAATTATTATTGTCAACATATTAGGTTATGTGAGATTTAGAAATTTGTTTTACTGTTATTTTAACTGAAAATTTACAATTTGATTTCAAATTTGCATATAATGAAGTCGCTCACCTTTCTCACAACAATCAAGAAATTCCAAACAATAATAAAACTGGATATATATTGAAAAAGCGTCTTTTTCTCTACCGTAAACCATTATCACGACTACAGAAACAGGTTTGTATGCCCTCCAAGTTAAAAGTGAGGTTAATGGTGTGCACATGCCCTATTAAAACCAAAAAAGTCTATTCATTATGATATAATTCTGAAAGTATGTATAGATCATTGAAAATTTTATTATTTCCATTTTTTAAAATTTGGATTGATAAACACACTTGAACAAATGGAGTTTGATACATAATTTCACTGGATGCAGTCTTATAATATTTCTCGCATTCGCCACTAGAGGTAAGGTGTGAATATGTCAGATCTCAATATAATATAGATTCAAAAGTAAGTGCCAATTCACAATGCACGTAAACATAAGGAGTACGTAAAAACATAAACGTAAGAAATTATGTATGTTCACAATGGTCGTAACGTAAAATATTGAAATAAAGTGTTTTTTCATTTTACGCTGGTGCAAATTAGGGTTATTGATGTATTGTGTTAGTTTCTCTGACTGTTATTTTCAAATATTCTGTTGATTTCGATTCTGTCTCGTGTTTAATGTTTTCTTTTGGTTTCACTTTTATTAGTTTGGAGTTTAGTTAATTTTGTTTTATTGTATGATGTCTGAAAAAGATCTTGCGATTGTTTTATTATTATTGAAACCAGATTGAAACTGCGTTATAAAAGTCGCCAACGAGAGAAATATTGAGACGAGGAAGAAATTGTTGGTTCCTTTTTATTAATAATTCTATTTCAATCATATTTAAAGCATGTTTCGATTCAGGGTATTGTCAACAGTCAGATGAAAACATGTGTTTAAAGTTGACGCATGCGCTATTAGTTGTTTCGTACGTAAACATAACATAAAGTAGAATTTATCTCAACTTTACGTTTTCATTACGTAGCTCTTATGTCAATACGTAAACGTAAGAAATACGTAAGAGCATTGTGAACACGGGCATTGAAATACAGTAGTTCAACTTTATGTTTTTGTTTACGGTTACGTACTCTTTACGTTTACTTACATTTTTTGGTTCTCCATGGCATTTTTTGTAAGCATGTAAATAGAGATTACATATTTTTTGTATTTTTTATTCAAAAATCGGTCAATAAAGACACGAACATATTATACCGTTGGAATAAAAAAAAAAAAAACGCTATCAATTGACGCAATGAAAAATATGTTGCCATTTAAAATTGAAGAAGTTAAGTCACTAAATTGGCCGTCAGAGCACTGCCCTATTAACAAAGTTTCGTTTGAAGAACTACTTGGACCTTGGTAGCTCTTTTATTACACCATTCCAGTAAACCTTTGGTGATAGCATTATTGCAACCAAAAACTTACTAGATTATTATACGCGCGTTCAAAATTTACAATGACAGTTGACAGAGATAAACGCTAGTGTAGCCACAACATTGCGATAAATAATGCGCTTGATCACATTGATGTGTAGAATTAAGACCGCCAACCGACCTATCGCGTAACGCCTCACGTCATTATCAACACCGTGAATAAATTAGCCTTAAGACAAGACTACACATATGTTCAATGTCAAATAACACTTTAAATAATGTCGTTAGGCGTAAATGTGGCCCCAGCATAATAACAATAAACATATTGTCAATGACAATGGATTGCCACATAACGCCTTAATTAACGGCATAAGTCATTAGTGTGGTCTCTGTTTTAAGCACTAAACATAACATAATTACTAAACATTGAAAATTGAAAGTTATATATTCTCGATTTTAGACCTACCGAGCACTCATACGAATACATTGTTCCAAATCAATCATTGAACATGAGGCTTTGAATGTTAATCACTGAACGTCTTTTAAACCCATCTTTGTTCCCGTCAGAAAGTCAGAAAATTCACAGTCATTATCAATAAATAAACACGAATAGCCAATGTAAATGAATTCTGAAAAACAGAAATTTAAATTCTTACCCACTGTTATCTGGAGCAGATTTTGTTACATATACTTCAAATCTTTTTCCCATTTTCGCTGCCTCTTTTAGTGTATGTAATACAACTCTAGATCGAGAATGTGTCAAAATTCGCTAAAAATATTACATAATGAATTATTTTACGTGAACTATTTCAATTATCAAGCACATACTGAGCCATCAACTATAAATTGATTGGCGTTTTTAACAATTTTTCCTCTAGCTTCATCTAGTTTTTCCAAGAATAATAGCCCTCGCTCCAACATAATCTGCTTACATTCATCAAAAGTCTACAAGAAAATTTGTGTGTAATTCGTTTCCAATCCAAAGATATTGGATAACTTACATTAGTATCTAATTTAGCCAAAGTAATAAATCTTCTGAAAAGTTCACATCCTGAAACAATTGCTGTAACGGGATAATTTGTATCTCGCATAACTTCAATAGCTTGTTGCAAATTCGAATCCAATTCTTGAACAGTCTCGGCTACAATAAAAAATGACAATACGTAACAAGATAAAATATGGTGAAATTGTTAGTCAATACATTTGTAATGTTCTAGAACTTTGAATAGAGTCCTAATAGCTGCAACACCAGCAGATACATCTTCTTCTTTTTGTAAAATACTACAGAAAAATTCTTCTATTTCTGAAAAAAAAATGGTATTATTTCCTTTTGAGGTTAAATTAAAATAATATATACAAACCTTTTTTTTCCATTTTTTGCTGATAAGAATGAGATATTGAATCACTTTATCCCTTGGTTATTATCTATATCTATCTGAAGAAAATAACTAATAACTTGATTGACAATTTATAGTACTTATGGTTTTGACAGATTTAAATGGTAGTCTTGTTGGAAATATTTCGTTCAGATAATTTAAAATGAAATTTTGAATCAAAGCGTACTGCATTAAATACGATATTCTTATGATGTACAAATATATCGAACGAAGATGGTGTTCACTGAGATATTTTAAATAATAGCTTATATTACTTTAGTTCGCGCACATGACAGTAGATGGCCGTGACTTACGCATTTTTGTCAAGTTCATTCTAAAGTTCAACCAATGACTGAGCTCGTGCTAGTCACATGACTTCAGTTGGTCCAAGTCTTTTCGGCAGTGTAGTTCGTGTTGGAATGTATCTTTATTTTTGTGTTTTTTGGATGTTTCTCTAATTTATTTTTGTATATTTGTAAGTATTATTATTGCATTACTTATATTGTTGCATGAAATGCTAGAGAGAAGTAGGTATATCACTTTATGAGACTTCATAGGCATGCATTTAGATGGGTTGCTCAATAGTTATCAAGAGTACGACGCCATTTTGCAAGTGTCCAAGAAATGTTGGTTAATTTCAGTTGTATCACAAAGATTCTTGGTTTAAATGAATTGATATATACGGTTGATAAAGAAATATTAGAAAACTTCTGTCGATGTTATCATGATTCATTTTTGCACTTTAGGGGCTGTAAATGTGACCTTTGGTTAATTTAACTTTTTACGCAATAAAAACCATCAGTCATTGTTGACAGAAGTGTTTCCCATTCAGTGACAGCTCTTTCTAGTATTTGCGCGCCTGTCCCACGTTGTATTCTGGAATTGTTTCAAATAAATTCAAAAGTGATACATTTGTTTAAATTCAAACTGCTGTTCTTACGCACAAGATTAAAACATCTTGCTTTGTGACGTTAGTATCTTTTGTCTACAAATTTGTTTTGCAAAAATCAGTTTTGGGTAGGTGTGAGTAAACAAGTATTTCATGATGTTTTGACATTTATAGATATTTTCTTTATTTACTTATTTTTATTACTCCAAAATTAAGAATTTTGTGTTTGCATTATCAATTCTAAATGTTGTTTGCGCCATGTCCTTCACTTTCTTTATAATGAAGCATATGTATATATCTCTAATTGAGACAGAAAATTCTATTCTCCATTGATCATGAATAAAAAAAAGTCCCTCTATTGATATAAAGTTATTTTACCTTTACTATAATAATACAGATTTTTTTTCCTTCCAGGTTGATTTGGACCTTCTCAGTCCTAAACATTTTGTTTTTATAATAATTGGTTCTTGTGATGAACTGCAGCTGTAGTGCTATAACTTCAAGAATTTTTCTTTAACATCAACAAAATCGGATTTGCAACTGTACTTCGGCATGGTAAGCAAAAGATTATTATTTTCTTCTTCCAACTTTTGTTTACTATGTTCATCCAGAAACATACTAAGTTTTTTTTTTTTTTTGTTTGCCATTATGTGATTATGTTTTATGTATTGAAATTTTCATAACTTTAATTTGTAAAATAGTGTATCATACTTCGGTAAAGCTGCAAAATTGCAGTATATGTTATTTGTGACAGTGGCGTGTATATGTGAGTATAGTATAGACAAATTCAATTCACGTTCAAAGACGATCAATAGCAAAGAACGGTAGGTCTACTTTAAAATTGGCGTTCGAAAAGTGCAGCTTGAATCCGTCGCGACGCTCTCATAGTGGCGGCGGATGGAGTTTAAAGTTTGGGGCTCCGTGAACGTTTGGTTTATGTCAGAGTTAAATGGACTATCGTTTTTCGTCTTTTTAAATTATAACATTTATCCTGTTTTTATTGTACATTGGGTTTTGTTGAAATATGATTAATTTTTTTATGAGGTAACTCAGTATTGTGGCATTATTTGATTTCATGCAGTGCAGATCCTCAGTACATAGATGATGCATTATTTAAAATGAGAAAAACAGGTTGAAGAAAAATTGAATATCGCAAAAAAAATCGATCCTCAAAGTCAGACTAGCTTTATGATGTAAGTTTGCGCAGAGCTATAAATTTTATAGATCTGTGAATTATGAATAAAATCGCAATGAATCTGTCATTCTTATGAACAAATTTCTACCAATCAACAAGTGACCATGCATTTTTTATAATTTTTTACTGATTTACCTCTAAAGATCTGTTTTGTATTAATTTGTATGGAATTACAACATTGATTTTATAATCTAAACTAAACCCCGTCCTTCTGAAATTTTGCAGTCTTCATAACTCATTATTTCATAGTTTATCATTTGAATTCCAAGAATAATCAATATCAACGAAATTCAAGTGAACCAAATTCTGTTTACGTGTCTTTTGAACTTAGCTCAGACTATTATGACGTCGTGTAATTAACATTTCGTATTTACCTAATATTGTTTATTTCAAAATTAGTTACATTCAATTCAAGAAGTTGATAAATATATTGAATGTTTGATAGAAATATTTAATTTCAAATTTAGCGGTAAATATTTTTGATATGTACAGAATATTAATGGATTGTACTTACACACATTCGAGTAGTAAATATTCTAGGACAGTCGCGTTATCGTCTGTAATAATATATTATTAGTATAATGCGGTATAATGTAAGTGTGTTACAGGCGGCAGAAGATTAGATCACGAGCTAAAGGCGAAAATTTCAATCATCAGATATTGAAATAAACTGTCGATTTTAAAAATCAAGAATAGATATGATAATTATGATTCTTTAATAATTTGTGATGCATTGAAAAGCAAAAGCTCGTATGCTCACGCCTTGAAGGAGCGCTTCTTCCCAAAATTCGATGCATTGTCCTTCTGTATTACATTGTTTTCATTATAACGCTATCTTTATTTATTCCAATTTTTATTTAAGTAGCGCTTGAACGCACCCAAGCTTAAGTTTTTGGTCATGTGTCTGTAACACATCAGGCTGAAACTGCAACGACTTGACATTGACTTGATTTTTACTGTCAATTTGCCATGCAAGTTGGACATGTTTCCAGTTAATATTTATCATAAGGATTTGACAAGGACTAGGTCAGGTTATCCTTTTATAAAAATAAGATCTAGATATTGATGACAAGGATAGGGAGTTCAGGACAAGATCGGCATATGTCAATGTCGACTCGATATGGTAGATAATCAAAATGATCTTTACTTATATTGCCCGTTCGTCTAATTTTTTGTGGAGCTATCTCCTAGCTTTTTCATTCGATTTTGATGATTTTTTAGCGCATTTTTGCAAAAAATATCCTATTATATGCATTTTGACTGTCTCGCTAGCTGGCGTGACGCTGAATTTTCAGCAACTACAGCATTTACAGATTAGAAACTGGTATTAAATGAAAGCTACTGTTTTGCAATCCGGGTAGCCATCTTGTTATACGACGTGTTTGACCAGTGTTGTCATGAAAAAACCCACTTGAAAAAACCCGTGAAAAAGCCAGTTATTATAAAAATTCAGGCACGTCGAAGAATTTCTAGAAAAAAAAATTTACTTGGCATGATTTATGTTTGGAACTCAGCTACGAACTAAATATGATATGCTCAGCCTCTTTCACACGCAGAGCCGTACGTCTCTCGCTCCCGAACGAGGGCACGATACGTGAGACCGAAATGCGAAGAGTTCTATGGGAGCTTTCATACGGGAAGTTGGAGCCTTTACGGCTCGCGAGCGAGAGACGTCAGAGCTCTTGTATCTCGAGCCGCGCGCTTGGAAGGAGGCCGCGTCTCTTCATCAAAATGCAAGTGGAGTAGTGGAAGCATTCACAGGGAGAGCGAAAACGGCTCTTACTCTTTATAATTTCTTGCTCCGCAGCGAAAATTCCATATAGATTTTGATATCGAATTTAGAACAGAAAGCGGTCATAGCGGAGCAGTTGCAGTCCATGGAAAAAAAGAAGAAATCCTTCCGTAGATTCAGTCAATCTCTTCTCCATGGCCTTCATACCTTCCGTAGATTCAGTCATCCTCTTCTCCATGGCCTTCATACCTTCCGTAGATTCAGCCATCTTTTTTTCCATGGACTGCAACTGCTCCGCTATGACCGCTTTCTGTTCAGCTGCTGATGTCTTCTTGAATTCCATCATCATGTTCAGCCGATCCTGCATCTCGCTGGTGGCCATGCTTCTTGTCTTAAGCATTTACCACAGTCCTAATACAAATTTATATACTTCACAACACTGCAACCTAATCCACTCTTCATCATTATTTTCACTCAATTTCTCAGGATCCCTCTTAATTTAATATAACAGGTTACAGTGCAAATATTTATTTTACCAACGCTCACAATGACAAAATCGCTCACAGTTACTCTTCCTGAATGATTGCTCTCTCGCTAGCTCGCGTGCCTTCACATTCAAATGTCTGACATTGAGCAACAATGAACCAGCATTCAAGTATCTGACAACCACCAAACATCTAGTAACCATAGGCTGCCAATCATGTCCGACAATTGAACACCGACTAGATTATTGGTCAATGCTAACTAGGATTACAATTATAATAAATTATTGAATAAATAGCGAATTCAAATGAATAATAATGTGAAATAATGACTTAAAATATTTTCTTCATAACCATTATAGTAATATGGCAATTCCTATCCTTTTGGAGGTTTGGAATCATGTAATTTCTAACTGCAATGACTAGCTCACGTGTCGGAAGCGATACTTCCATCTCTTGTGTAGGAAATGTTTATGCAGGGTTGCCTAGCATCAGTCATGAGTCTTTGTTAAAGTGCAATAATCCGTGCTGTCAAAAATATGGTTTATGTTATCTAATGATTCAAATAAAATAATTATTATTGAAGAGAAACGAATTCATGTTGCAATTCTGTATGAATTTACATTTTATAAATTCATAAATCTATAAATTATTAACGAAACTACTATGAATTTACACCCCGTAGCACTTTCGTTCGATTTGGGGCGAGTATAGCTCCATTTCACTATTATAACTTATTCAGAACTTATTAATATCTGCACTATTAACAATTTCAATGGATATACGTATAAATAACTTGATTCAAAAATCCAGCAAATGTCAAATTAACTAAATTTTTCTAAACATTCTTGTTTTCATAGACTACTACATCAATTTACTTTGTTTGAAAAAGAACGAAATTGGATCCATTCGGATCAATTATTTCTTCAATAATGAAGGATGATTGTGAATAAAGTAGTATACATACTTCGATGAGAATTTCATCGGTCATATAAGCTCTCGGCTGTTATGAAATACTTTCTATCTCAGATGTAATATATTATCACGACTATGTGACAATATTTTAAATTAGTAGAATCGTTATAACAACTTCTTTAATCTTGAATCAGCTAATGAATTATTAGTTAAATATTCAAGAGAGATCACAATGAAGAGCACTATTAATTTTGTGTTTTCAATAGTAGAAGATCCAAGTCCTCGAAGCTCGTTTATTTCAAGAGCAACCCTGCACTTTGGCCGCTACAAATATTTTCCACATAATCTGATAGGAAATTTTCCGGCGCATCTAATGCCAGAGGGCGCGAAGTTTTATCTCGATGCCAACATTCAACAATCCACGTTTTCCAAAAAATTACGCATTTTTGTGATTATTACTTTTTTCAACTTTAACTTCTCATATCTTCAATTTTTTTCAGAAAATTACGTGTACATGTATTGTTGGTATGTGCAAGTAATAAAAATACTATGTTTTTGTTAATAATATTGATAAAAAAAATTGAAAACTAAATATGCAAATTTTGCATTTTACAGTACAATTTTCTATCAGCGAGAAACTTTTCGGTCTTAGGAGATAGACCCATACATATCGCGACACTTTTATAGAGTACGAATTGAAAAAAGTCTTTTTCTTCAGTCACTATAGAATGATACCCATTCCACATGCTGTAGTGTACGGAATAGGGGTCATTCCGCACGCTCAGGAATTTCTAAGAAAGTCGCGTGGTGTTGCGAAAAATTTGTTTCATTATTGTCATAATTCTAATTCTTCTTGATTTTCTTTTCATTCTTCTTCGAAATGAAGTCAATATGAGTAATTTTATCAACATTTGATGAATCGAAATGAGATCAATGAAGCAAATTCTTTCTCAGAAAACGGTATATTTTGATTATAGATATTCACGCGGACACCTTTGACTGTAGGAAAAATAACATCCGTCACTCGTGCGAATCGATCATACCATGCTCATGTGAATTCTGCCACAAGACGAAGTCGAGTGGCTGAATTCTTCACATTCGCATGGAATTATCTCCATTCAGCACTTGTATCGGAATATTTCGTCTAAGATTATTGTTGAAATATTTACAATTTTTGAGATACAGAGATGGAAAGTTGGAGTAGTAAATGTCACGCGCAATCCATCGTACCTCTAGCGCTAAGAGCCTATGAGTTTCAGCACTTAATTTACACATGTGGCTTATAATAAACGTGAAAATTCTCTAAATTATGGGTTATATAGTTTCAAAATAAACAAACTGCTCTTCTGGAAGTATATTGCTTATTACATTTTTTTTTCATTATATAAATTATAATATATTAGTTCATTGTTAAACACACTTAAATATTTTCCAGCACACATCCACTTGTACAATTCACACTTTTTTTTAAACACTTCATCTACTTCAACAATAATTATTTTTACATTTACAATATACATTACCGGAATATAACATTCCGGTATAGTATTTTTGTCCATACCTGAATGGGAAATTAATAATTATTTTTATCTAGTTCCCATCCGGCTGTATTGGGATTTTGTGGTTTGTAGTTTTCGTTTATTGAATTTTCATATATTTCTATTTGATATGGTGCAGCTTTGATATAAAATTCAAATGCATTTTCTATTGGCGGTAAATATCTAAAAGTATTATATTGAATAATTCTGCAAAAGCAAAAGTAATAATACCAATCTTACTGTATGTCTTGCTTACAATCTGCAAAAATATGACGTCAAAAAAGATAGCACTCCCACTTTGCGCAAAATAAAAAAAAAGTAGCCTATAATTTAGGACTAATTTGTACCCAAAAAATTAAAATTTGTACCCACGCACTTTGGCCATAAAATCAATTTGAAAATTGGGGGTGCCAACTTGAGCAAAAGCTGGCTTCCCCACATTGGCCAATCGAAAAAAAAGTCAGCTCACTAGAAAGAAATAATTTAGGACTAATTTGTACCCCATAGGATTTCCTAAAAAAAAAATAGTTTTTATAACAAATTGATTTTTTTGCAATTGCGCTACGTGAAATTCGGAACAAGATTTGAAAAATGATTTCAGGACAGGAAAAAGTTTGGAAGTCTCAATCTCAAAGTCAAGACTAATTAGTAATTAGAAAATTTTTGCTATAAAAAAATTATTTATGTTGAATAACAATTATTTTGAAATTGCGCTGCGCGGAATTCATTATAACCAAATAATTTGAGAGTACGGGAAGCTTGAAGAACTTGATTTGGAATTAGGGACTAATTTGTACCCACATAGATTTTGTTATCAACAAATTATTATTGCTGGAAATCAATTATTCTCGAATTGTGCTGCGCAAACTTGAAAGTAATTTTAGGCAAATTATTTGAGAAGAATTTTTACTTGAGAAAACTCAAATTTGGATCAAGGACTAATTTGTACCCACAAAGATTTTGTTATAAACAAATTATTTTTGCTGGAAATCAATTATTTTTGAATTGCACTGCGCAAAGTTGAAAGCAACTTTAGGCAAACTATTTGAGAAGAAAATAGATTTGAGAAAACTCAAATTTGAATTTGGGACTAATTTATACTCACAAAGATTTTGTTATAAATGAATTATTTTTGCTGGAAATCAATTATTCTCGAATTGCGCTGCGCTAAGTTGAAAGGAATTTTAGGCAAACTATTTGAGAAGAAATAAGACTTGAAAAAACTCAAATTTGAGTTTATGAATAATTTGTACCTACAAAGATTTTGTTATAAATAAATTATTTTTGCTGTAAATCCATTATTTTCGAATTGCGCTGCGCAAAGTTGAAAGCAATTACAGGCAAACTATTTGAGAAGAAATTTCACTTGAGAAAACTCAAGATTGAATTCAGGACTAATTAGTACCCACAAAGATTTTGTTATAAATAAATTATTTTTGCTGGAAATCAATTATTTTCGAATTGCGCTGCGCAAAGTTGAAAGCAATTATAGGCAAACTATTTGAGAAGAAATTTGACTTGAGAAAACTTAAATTTGAATTTAGGACTAAATTTGTACCCACAAAGATTTTGTTATAAATAAATTATTTTTGCTGGAAATCTATTATTTTCGAATTGCGCAGCGCGAAGTTGAAAGCAATTTCAGGTAAACTATTTGAGAAGAAATTTGACTTGAGAAAACTCAAATTTGGATCAAGGACTAATTTGTACCTACAAAGATTTTGTTATAAACAAATTATTTTTGCTGGAAATCAATTATTTTTGAAATGCATTGCGCAAAGTTGAAAGCAACTTTAGCCAAACTATTTGAGAAGAAATTAGACTTGAGAAAACTCAAATTTAAATGTAGGACAAATTTATGCCCACAAAGATTTTGTTATAAATGAATTATTTTTGCTGGAAATCAATTATTCTCGAATTGCGCTGCGCTAAGTTGAAAGCAATTTTAGGAAAACTATTTGAGAAGAAATTTGACTTGAGAAAACTCAAATTTGGATCAAGGACTAATTTGTACCTACAAAGATTTTGTTATAAATAAATTATTCTTGCTGGAAATCAATCATTTTCGAATTGCGCAGCGCAAAGTTGAAAGCAATTTTAGGCAAACTATTTGAGAGAAAATTAGACTTGAGAAAACTCAAATTTAAATCAAGGACTAATTTGTACCCACATAGATTTTGTTATAAACGAATAATTTTCGTTGGAAATCAATTATTGACATTAGGAATTAATTTTTAACATGAAAAATTTGTTTATAACAAAATCTTTGTGGGTACAAATTAGTCCTGAATTCAATCTTGAGTTTTCTCAAGTGAAATTTCTTCTCAAATAGTTTGCCTAAAATTGCTCTCAACTTTGCGCAGCGCAATTCGAAAATTATTGATTTCCAGCAAAAATAATTTGTTTATAACAAAATCTTTGTAGGTACAAATTAGTCCTTGATCCAAATTTGAGTTTTCTCAAGTCTAATTTCTTCTCAAATAGTTTGCCTGAAATTACTTTCAACTTAGCGCAGCGCAATTCGAGAATAATTGATTTCCAGCAAAAATAATTCATTTATAACAAAATCTTTGTGAGTATAAATTAGTCCTAAATTCAAATTTGAGTTTTCTCAAATCTATTTTCTTCTCAAATAGTTTGCCTAAAGTTGCTTTCAACTTTGCGCAGTTCAATTCAAAAATAATTGATTTCCAGCAAAAATAATTTGTTTATAACAAAATCTTTGTGGGTACAAATTAGTCCTTGATCCAAATTTGAGTTTTCTCAAGTAAAATTTCTTCTCAAATAGTTTGCCTAAAATTACTTTCAAGTTTGCGCAGCACAATTCGAGAATAATTGATTTCCAGCAATAATAATTTGTTGATAACAAAATCTATGTGGGTACAAATTAGTCCCTAATTCCAAATCAAGTTCTTCAAGCTTCCCGTACTCTCAAATTATTTGGTTATAATGAATTCTGCGCAGCGCAATTTCAAAATAATTGTTATTCAACATAAATAATTTTTTTATAGCAAAAATTTTCTAATTACTAATTAATCTTGACTTTGAGATTGAGACGTCCAAACTTTTTCCTGTCCTGAAATCATTTTTCAAATCTTGTTCCGAATTTCACGTAGCGCAATTGCAAAAAAATCAATTTGTTATAAAAACTATTTTTTTCTTAGAGAATCCTATGGGGTACAAATTAGTTCTTTATAGTGAGCTGACTTTTTTTTCGATTGGCCAATGTGGGGAAGCCAGCTTTTGCTCAAGTTGGCACCCCCACTTTTCAAATTGATTTTATGGCCAAAGTGCGTGGGTACAAATTTTAATTTTTTGGGTACAAATTAGTCCTTAATTAGTCCTAAATTATAGGCTACTTTTCTTTTTATTTTGCGCAAAGTAGGGGTGCCTACTTTTTTGACGTAAAAATATGTGCTCTTAAATTGTATAAATTCTCTACAAAATTGGGCCTGTTATATAGATATTTGTAGAAATAACAGTTTCTATTGTTTCTTCTTCATCAACGAGTGGATATTTTAATTTTTGCCAATGCTTGACACAAATTTTGTAAGCAAGATTCTTTCCTTTATTGAAAATAAAACTTACGATGTCGCATCCGTTTATGACATAAATAGATAATAATAAGTAGCTATATCTTGTTCAGAAACTGTATATTTGTTACAAATAGACGCTAATATTTGGTTTACTACAATAAATAGGTATTCCATTCTTATTTATTCATAAAGAAATTTTTAATTCGCGACAAAAATAGAGTGCAAGAAAGAAAATATATGTATCTCGTGACATAATAATTGCTTCTTGAATATTAAAGTAACTTATACAAAATTTAATAGCGGCAAAAATTCGAGTATCAGCTTCTTCGTGAAAAGATATTTTGTACTCAGGTAAAATGGTGGACAAAATATTATTACTAACTGAAATACTTCTTACCTCTTTCAACAGTCCGCAAGTGATTACTGTTATATTCAGATTTGAAGAAATGTAGTTTTATATTACCGACTCTGTAATATATTTCAACAATTGTTTTTTATTTGATGAACTATAAATGAAAACTTCCCAATCTGGTAACATCATTGTTTTAGTTATGTTATATGTATCTGACATCTTCTTTCCCCGTCTGTTTCTTTCGCTATATCTTATACAAAAATTCTAGTACAATAATCCTCGTTTTAAATTATTAAATATATCCATTACCATCAGTATTCATTGTTCCAGTAATTTATAATGATAATAGCATGACATTATTCTTCAATAAATAACTCTTAATTTGTGAATACTTTGAACTTAGGTATAGGGATTTAAAGTTTTGCTATCAGCGCCACTGTGAGTGAAATTCGAAGCTCGAAAAGAGACATTGCTTGAGGTTTTTCATTGTGTACAAGTGGAAATAAAGTGATTTACGAAGAATTTGCTGTTTTTAAAAGTTGTACATTAATATAAATGTTACAGATTATTATTGTTCTGAGTTTGATTCTTCGCCTTTATAATACATTTATGTTTCAGATAAATAATTCAATGAATAATAGCGAAATGACAAAGGATCTAAGATTTTTCTTGATAGAATATTTCCTATATATTAAATTAAAATTCCAGAGCAGTTTATGTGGGAGAAGAAGTTTTTAATGCTGGAAACATAATTTGTGGCACTTCACGTGACAACTTAAATTTAAATATAAAATTGTATGGTATATGTTTGCAAACTTCTGCGTTGCAGTCACCGCCACACAAAATTGAAGAAATACTTTCATAAAAGGATTCACTCTTTTTCCAATTTTGAAAGAATCAATTCATACTTTTTATCTACTTATAAATTCAAAATCATTAAATTTATTTTTCATTTTAACCTTATTCTCTTGTTAGTCTTGTTTAGGAAATAGGAAAAAACTTGAGCTTGAATCCCGCTTTTTTACAGTCAGGTACACAACAATATGTAGTTGACATAATTATTAAAATCAAATATTCAAATAATAAAGCTTAAATTCTTAATAAATTCAGTTGAAAGAGATAAAAAAATGTAACTGACATTTTACGAATATCTCTTATTGAGCTTCTAAAATTTGCCACCAGATTGCGTAGCGCTTAGCTGGCAAATAAATATAAGCGATACTCTATCTGGTGGCAGAATTTCAAACTAGTGATGTTAGGATAGATTTGGCGGGCTACATATATATTATACATGAGCTTATAATCAAATCAATAAATCATATTCTATATTCGGTTATTTAGTTAGTATTCATAAAAAACATATATGATATAATAATTCTGAATGATTTTAGCAAAAATTCATGGAAAAATATTATTTTTATTGATTGAAATTTCAAATACAAAAATTTACCATGGAGGATTAAGTGTAGTAGTAATGACTGATAAAGCCATAGCCTACGCATTCGCTGTCTGACAGTTGAAATGTTGAGGTTGCTATTTCTTTTTGTTGTACTTTTTAATTTTAAATTGACAAAGAAGATAGAATACAAAGCAGGGTGGTTCGGTTAAAACCAGGGTGGTTAAAACCACTGGTTTAAACCGGTTTAAACCGTCCTGGACTTTATCCAATTTTGACCGGCGGTTTTTATTGAAAAATAATATATTGAACGGTATTGACAAGTTTTAGCTTGAATTATAAGGTTTCAGAGAATGAACGAAATATGCTTTTTCCTAACATCTCCATAACAAAAATTACCCGTTTTGCACAATATAATATTCATATTCATATATTTGCTAACTATAAAACATTGAATAATGTTGATAGCAAGTTAAGTTAGGGATAAAAAAGTACAATAAGTGAACATAATTACATCTCAATATTCTTGAAATAAATATTTAGATACTCTTGTGTAGTGCAAAAACTGTTTCCCTGAAAGAAAGTTTTGATTTTAGCTTTAAACACCTACAATAAACGAAAGTAGATCTTTTCCATCTACATATGAGTTTCTTGTATTACTTATTTAATAGTTACCATTGATATCCTCTTGACAATTTTATGAAATTTAATTAATCTTCCAAAAATAAATCTATTTAGTTTCATATTCATTTAATAATTTGTGAATCAGAACTACACTCGATAACCAGATGGTATTAATCTGTCTCGACTGAATAAAAGAATAAAATGAGAGGAAGATATAAAATATGTAAATATATAATAAAAAAATTGGAAAGAAAAATTGTGATTAAAACCAGTTCCGGACGGTTTTAACCATTTTTGACCAGTGCCCTGGTCAAAATCTAAAAAAATGGTTTTTTTAACAACCCTGATACAAAGTTTTAGAGTTTTTCAAAATCTTTTCTTTCATGCAGGACATTTCAGATATTGCAACTGATGAATATTTTTGTCTGGATTGTTTTCTATTTATCCAGGTAGACTTTACAAATACAAATTATCTTCAAATCATTGAAAGATTTTTTGAAACAACAAACAGTCCAACTAATAAGTACTAATCTTATGTTTATTTAACAAAATTAAAAGGTATTCTCGCGCCACTTCAACTTTTCAACACATGGTACACAATAAAAAAACTGCAGATCTATGCTTGCAACTGTCGCTGTTTTCTGCTTTGCAAGAACAAGTCATATTCTCAATCTTCAAGGCATCATATTCATTACAATTCAATTCTCCTTTAATTTCATACGGATTCTCAAGCACTTTTGATGTTTGCATGCAAAGAGCATGCAAAAATACTCTCTTGTCACTATCATCATATAATTTTCGACAGAATAAAATATGTCAAGTATTTACTAGCTCTTCACCCCCATTCACACAGCGTGAAATGATATTAGCATCAAAATATTCTTGAAGTTTCATTATCATTATCTAGAAATTAAAGGTTAAGTTCAATTTAAAAATATGAATTAAATATAAATAAACAGATGGAATAATTCACCTGCCTGGTACTTACGAACAATATACTTTTAAAAAATATCCATGAAAAAGCAAATCTTTGTTTCGTATTCACGATTATCATCTTTAAAAATCGTAACAAGCCCATTTAAATACATGTAAACTTCAAGTTTATCCTAACTCAATTAGTTCAAAAATATCCGCTGCGGCGCTGCGATCTTAAATTTATTTGCCAATAGTTTCTGTTCATCATGATTGTTTGAGAACCTGTATGACGTCATGAAGTTTCTCCCACCTTGAAAGATTTAATCCTTATGAATATATCTAGTGACGCACCACATCGCGGACAAACTGTAAATAAACACACGTCAAAGTCTTGAGCTACCTCACAGTAGAACGTGACTGCCCGCCTCCTATATATGCGAAACATCTGATCTTTATGAATAACCGGATAGCGCATTCGAGCTAAATTATCCATAAGTTTATGAAATACAAAAAAATGAGGATCGTGTACAGAAAATGGACACCTGCTTGATGTTTTTACTTACTTGTACAAAGTACAAAGTATTGTGAAATCGACAAAATTCACATTTCGAGATTTTGATGGAAATATTCGTTTTGAGCATTCCTTAATCCATTCTGACTATTTTTGGCTTGATGTCGGTACGTATGTGCGTTTGTAACTCGCAAATCTCAAAACCCGCCGAACGTATAATGTTGAAATTTTGTATTTAAGACTGGTTTACGGTCTAGTTGTGCATCTCGTATTATGGTTGCAATCGTCTGTACTGGAAGTGCACTTTACTTGAATTTTTTTTTTTAATTTTCCGCATAAATCCAGAATGATTAGCCGTAGGATACTGAAATTCAGTATTTGAGATTGCTGTAGCATCTAAATGGTTATCTTATATTTTTGTACCAATTGACTGAGCCAAAAAGAAAGTGTACTTTATATAAAAGATCTTTCGAATTTTCCGCATAAATTCAAAACAATCAGTCGTAGAATATTGAAATTTCGTATTAAGCACTTCTACAACATCTAGTTGTATACACCTCGCATTATGATTGCAATCGTCTGTATCGGAAATGCTTTTTATTCGAAACATTTTTTAAATTTTCCGCATAAATCCAAAAGAATTGAATGTAGAAAGAATGTTACAATTCTGTATTTAAGACGAGAGTATCGTCCAGATTTTTATATCCTATTTTCATTGAGATCGATTGAGCCGGAAGTTTTTTTGAATGTTTCGCATAATTGCAAATGTTTTTTAATTGACAACAAATTATTCCGCTTTTTTTATAAATTTCAATTTTGTGTAAGTGTTACATAAATCAGTTTGAAAATTCGAAATAGTTTTAAATCAATTTACATAAAGTTTATGATTCATAACGAGCATGTACATCTTTCCACTATTTGAATAAATTTTTGTAATTTTGTATATCAATATATCCAATAATGTATCAGTAAGTCCCGCGATGTCCATGTAAAAAAATTATGAAACTAGTATTATTCACACAGTATATTATTGGGCATCACAGCTGAACAAATTATTTCTATTCCAAACATTTTGCAAACTACGTTCTAGAAATTGTCTGATGGTGCTGAGTTGTCACTTTTGTCACAATATGATCGCTTCAATTAGCTTCACATAATTGGTCTTATGTTCTATACAGATCAGTGCGCGGAACACACTGACCACTAGATGCCGAGATTTCCCGAAGTTTTCATTACGTCGGTTTTATCCTCCATTCTAGTGCTGTATATGCGAGCAATAGAAGTTCCACTTCAACAATTGAAAAAATGTGATTTTTTTCGTCATGTATAAAGATTCAATCATCAATATTTACTTCCACGTGTCTCTTTCGTCATTACTTTTCTATTCCACTAAGCACTTTGTCTTTATTTTCTACGTCACAATACCTTGGGTTTTTTCTTAATGACACATTGATATATTGCACTTGTGTTTATTCTATCAATTCCGTTTGTTTCTTGGCTCTGTCACCCAAGGTTTCAAATATATACTCAGACGACGCTGTTTCTTATTTATGTTAAATATAGAACTTTGTAACATTGAGAGGTTAATACCTTGGTTGGTAAAATAGTTCAGTCGCATTACTTTGTGCTGAATTTTTTTGGCAGATTCTTCCGGATATGATATTGCTCTTTGTTCGAAGTTTTGAGTTAAAAACTATAGAAAAGTTGATTTTCTTCATGTATTCCGGCGCAATTTTTCTAACATTTTCGTTGTAATAGTAGAAATAATTTCATTTTGTGCTTGAAGGAAAAAGGAAATTATTGATGTGATTGTGAATTTTAATTTTCAATTACGTTTCATGATTTCGTAAGTAAAAAGAAAGAAAGAAAAAAGAGCTTGATATTTAAAGAATATTTTTCCTGAAGTGACCATAGTGGTTATAATTTATTTTTTTTAAACTCTACCTGATCGCTGGTCAAAACTCATTTAAATTGGATGAATCTAGTTTCAACGAATAAATACTCAATTTGAGTCAAAAAATTCGAAAAAAATTTTTATTGAGAACATTTTAAATTTATATTTATTTCTAAGACCATGGGTAATGTTATTGTGAACATTGCGTAATGTAAGTATTATTTATAATTTTTTTCACCTTTTCATGCAGGTAGCACCACCCGTTAGCGATTAATTTGCTTTAAACTGTTGGATTTTTAACGTGTGGTTTGTTTTTCTTACAATTTTGTTGGTTTTTAATAAGTGTTAAAATTTGGAAGTTTATGATATTTGAGAAAAATATTATGAAAATATTGGAAACGCAGCACACTTTATACAATATCCATCACCGACTCACTTTTTATTTATTTGTATAGTCTACATTATCTTGTACGGTATTTTGTGCTTCCAGTTTGTTTCGAAAGCTAATGCTTTGGGGTAAAAATATTGTACGCAATGCTAGTGTAAACAAGCTTTACGTCATATGGTCAACAATTTTATTGATAGGACAACGCAAGATAACTTCAAATACTTGTCCTTATGTCATAATGCTCAAGTTCATATTTTTGTTGTATAATTTACTATTATGAACTAGTTTGGTCATTTAGTGGAATCACACATTTTTGGGTTCATCGGTTCATGTAACATCATGATATTATCTTTCTCTTTAGTTCAGTGAGTTCACAATTGTATTTAGCGAAATTTGAAATAAGCTTGGGTTTAGAAAGAGCTAAAACCAGAATTAGAAAAAATTATTATTCAAATATTAAAAAAATTGATAATGGATTTTTCTAACATCATGATTTGATTTAATCCTGGGAATGTAGTTTATTGCACGAGACGAAGTCGAGGGCAATACTTACCTGAAGGATTAAAGGCACTTTATATTGAATCACAATAGTCTAAAAGCAGATTAATTAATCTAACAATTTTGACAACAAACTTGATACAAAAAAGTTGAGTAAATTCACCATAGTAACAAGGCTGGCTACAGCAGTTAATAATTAAATAAGCTTGCTATCAAAAAGATGAGGAAGAAATTTGATATTGATAAAGCTGCGAAAGTGATATCTGTAAAATTATTTCTCCTAAAATCTAGAAAATTTACAAACAATACGATGCATTTGTAAAAATTGTGTCAATTGCGATAATGCTAATATATATAATCTATAATAAAAGTTTGAATTATAACGAAAAAATTCAATTTGACATTTAGGTGAGTACTTTGATTATTCTGTAGACATAGAAAAATTTGTTAGTTTTACTTTAGTCCCATGGGATTTTTGATCATTTTAGATCCCTATAGACTAAACTCAAACTTGAGTCCCTCTAATGAGGAATTAAAATCATCTTTTACTCCTGGGAGTGCGAAAAATCATATTTAACTCTGTACAAGAGATAGCTTTCCAAAAGAATTTTAAATTTCTTCTGAACTATATACTAATCAGAATTTAAATAATCGTCAATTTCTTGTATTTTTCAATTATTTGAATTGATAGATTATTTAATATATTTGAGTGCAAATTGAACTCCTTAAAAGATATTTTCTAGGCGATCATTACAAAAAAGGTGAATGTGGTCCAAACTCCAAACTTAACTTGACCTAAACTCTTCTACGTGCCGACTATACACGCTTTGATGTGTCGACGCTTCATCTCAATTTTTCTCATATCAACATAATTCACTTTTTTAAAACTGTCTTTTGGGACTCTGTGGCTTAGGCCTAGAACAGTAGTTTTCTTAATTTATCTGCGTGCAATATACCTGCATAGAACATTCATACAAATGACAATAGCATAAGACTGAAGAATAGAAAGTGGTGTGCCAGGTATTTGTAACAGGCATAGACGTGGCACACTTTTTTTCTAATACAGAAATGTCTAATCTTTAATTTGATCATAGTCTGAAGCTGTTACTCGATAGGTCAAGTAACGGACCAGAGAAGGATTGAAAAAAGTGGTGTGCCAAGGCTTAAGAACAGGATTTGGTGAGGCACACGAATATATTCTCTTTTTACTCAATAACACCTAAATTTTGAGAGTAATTTCATAGTGTTACTCCATTGGCATGGTTGCTGTACCAAAAATGTACCACAAAAAAATCATACTATACTTGTGCACAGCTTCTGCCTAGGCACACCATGACTTCTCTCATTGTCTCGGTAAGTACTAACGTTTGAAAAATATTTCATTTTGTTACTCGATCGGCCGGGATTTTTGCAGCCAGCTCTTGGACTAAGAAAAAATATAGAAATAGTGTAAGATCCAATTTTCACTTAGTACTATGTGCATGCAAATACTAAGTTTCAATTTCACAATCAATAATTAGGATCGTGTACGCGATAATTTAATTCAGTGAACCGTACAAAAAGATAATTTCTTATTTTGAATGTCCTTCAACTTTTTTATAGCTCAGACTATATTAGTATTCGCAAACACAAATGTATAGAAATAAAGATAGACGTAGATGTATGATAACATCAGCTGTTTTTTTTTAACTGACTCCACTTTCAAGAAATTAAAATAGTGAAAAATATAATTACACGATTATGATTCCATAAAATATGAAGTAAACAACATGAAAATAATTTTTTATACCAATGTGCAATGCGATGCGATATATCAGTTATGAGAGAAAAAGATATGACACGACGCCTGAAGGGCAAGTATCTATTTTTCTTGAGTGACTAACCATATTTCACCCGAGTGCAGTACATCGTTTTATCCAATACCTCTCTTAAAACAACTTGAATCGTTTTCTTATGCTGGCTAATTTTTGACATTGTATATGTAATTTTTTAATGTCATTTTCACGTATAATTCTATTCAAAAAATTATAACTTTGTATCGTATTTCAAAAGTATGTATCAGAAAAAAATACTTACGTAAGTCACTGATTGGGTTATAATAATAAATCTTCAACTTTTTCATTTGAAACTCTTTTCAGATTTGCGAAAGTTTGGGAATTACCTATTTACAAAAGAGAAAATCGACCAAAATCAATTTTCTTCATTATTTAGTGACCTATGAAAAAGGTCGTATCTCCTTTAGTTCCCGAGATTCCAGTGGTGGCACTTCGAAATGTGGACACACTGTATATTTTCGTAACAATTACGCACATAGCTGATTGTTATTTTCGTATTTCTCATCATGTATACAATTACCTAGCAAAATTTCATCCAGCGTACTATTACTTTAATTGACGTATTACTTTTTCACAAATTAACTGCAAGCAACTGACGTATAATCCCCCCTCCATGGTGCTGCTGACGATTTTTTCTCAAGTCACTATCTCGTCAACTATTCATAAAAAAAATCAGCTGGCATACTATTAGTTTATAATTATTTTTTATTTTTTTATCACTTTCGCTACCTCTCGCACCCACATCCACCGACTGGAGCAGCTGACGGTCGGTTTACTGTTAGTTGTTCGACATCAATTATCAAAACCAGCCGGCTTACTATGAATTTTACATTTGCAACGCTACTTTCAGGACTATACGTTCATCCAGAAACCAAAACACAAGCGGCACGGCGAGCTGGTATTACAAGTTCGCTATAGAACACTATACTTATGAAAATATCACGTATAAACTGGTATAGTTCGGTAAAAATCGTATTACTTACATTATATTGTAATTAGAAATGTAATAAATCAGTGTTTCTTTTCATTATTTTTATGCTATCTCAACTGTAAAACACTTCTCACAACTGTTTCTGTTCGACGAGTAACTTTATTTTTACTCATACAATGTTGTGAAGTCTAATTACAGTGCATAAGAAATACGGAAAATACTGGCCTTTTACAAACATCCAAATAATTGAATAAATATGGAATGAAGAAATTTATGTTGACGCTACTTAACAGATTATTTCAAGTGATAATTATAGAAAATAAATTTTATTTACAATAATTATAGTAATCTGGCAATTCCTAACCTTTTGGAGGTTGGGAAGTATTTGATTTCCTACCGCAATGACTATCTCACAGGTCGGAAGCGACACTTCCATCTCTTGGGTGGGAAATGTTTATGCAGCGTTGTCTAGCATTAGTCAGAAATCTTTGTTGAAGTAAAATAATTGGTGCTGTCAAAAATACCGATCATGTTATCTAATGATTCAAATAAAACAATTAATATTGAAAAGAAGCGGATTTATGTTGCAATTCTGTGTAAATCTATGTCTTATAAATTCATAGATTTGTAAATTATGAACAAAATCGCCATGAACTTACATCCGTGGCACTTTCGTTCGATTCGGGGTAAATGTATAGCTCCATTTCACTGTTATAACTTATTGATATCTGCACTAGTCACAATTTCAATGGATACACGTATGAATAACATGATTCATAAATCATAAATCCAATAAATGTCAAATTAATTGAATTTTTCAAAACATTCTTGTTTTCGTAGACTACTCCATCAATTTACTTTGTTGGAAAAAGAACGAAATTGGATCAATTATTTCTCGGAAAATTAGGGATGATTGTGAAAAAAATGGTATACATACTTCGGTGAGGATTTCATATCAGCCTCGAGCTATAGGTATCTGATCCTCGAGGCTTCGCCTCTCGATCATATAAAAAGCTCTCGGCTGTAATGGAATACTTCCCACCAATCCCACCTCAGATGTAATATACTATATTATTTTCATAATAACTTTGACAATTGTCACTGTGAAACTATTGTCTACGTCAAATGACTTCAACATAATTCCCATAGATCTTGACCTTGAATTAAGATATTCTATTAAAAAATGTTCATTGAAATCAGGGTAAGATATACCATACTGGCTTTTTTTGAATTTTTTTTTTATAATTACTGATGGATTGGTTTGATTAATTAGAGCAATCATATCTTCTACAGTGTTCATAAAATTTGACAAAGATTTGACATCTCCGTCGAAGTTTCGTGCTAATTCTAGCAATTTTGATACGTCTTTATTTAAAGATGTAAAAATACTTCCTTGCTCTTGTGGCATGTTTGTAGTTGTTAAATTATCAAGTTGCTCAGTGATTGAATCCAGAATTTATATAGTAAAACTGACTTACATTAAATCAGGATTTCTGATCATTGGGCTGATGACTTCTGCTCCCAGACGATTTCCATTCGGCTGCTGGTGGAGACTTGTGAAGTTGATTTAGCTGGTTCCGCTGCTCTTTGCCGATGATGCAGTGGTTGGAGTTGGTGCAGTTCTCAGTTGACGTTCGCTCAGCTGATTTTGAACAGGATTCTTGAAGTTCAGGAGGTAGAGTTCTGACTATGATGACGACTCGTGCTGCTCTGGGTTACTTCTTCTGCTTGCGAGTTTCTTCTTAAGAAATTTGTATTTTTGTTCGAATAGCGGCGTTAAACAGTTGAAACTGACGGTTACTGATTTTTAACGAATTGAATACCTAAGAATTAAGAAATTCTTCAATTAATTCTTTAACATGCCTAAATTTTTATAATAACTGGGTTTTTCACGGGTTTCATGCGCAATAGCAGGGGTCGGCAATCTTTTTCGGTCGGCGGGCCATTTTAAAAAAAAAAATTTTTATGCGTGCCGCACATTCAAATGTAACTTGAATAGTGCTTTGATCATATACGAGTATAAATATTATTAAATATGAATATTGGTGCTTCGGCGGGCCGCGCAAAAAGTTGCAAAGGGTCGCAGTTTGCCGATCCTTGCGCTATAGTATATTACATCTGGAGGTGGGAAGTATTTCATTACAGCCGAGAGCTTATTATATGACCGAAAGACGAAGCTTCGAGGGTCAGATATAGTGCAAGGCTGTGATGGGAAGCCCACTGAAGTATCATGCTATTTTATTCACAATCATCCTTAATTATTCAAAAAGAATCGATTTAATTCCATTCTTTAATAAATTTCTATCATCCAATTGGAGCTATCCTGTAACTCAATCGATAAGTTTTTATTAATCATTATCTGTTTTTATCAATGAATATAGGAAGCACTAATACCATTTTTGAAAAACAGTCACAATTGTTTCCATCTGTCAAAAATTTGCTTGATCGATAATATGATTGTGTTACCAGAACACGGATGAATTATTTCATCACCATTAAAATTTTAGCTGTGTTCGTCTGTCAGTTCGAATAAATTTATCAAATTGACAAAGTATTCAAATGAAATAGTTATATATAAATTTTTTAAAAGATTATGTCTTACGACTAATAGATACTATCGGGAAAATAATGGAACCATGCTCAAACGATTTTTTCAAAGACAAGTGGCAAAAGTCATTTTTTTTTGCACGTATCTACCTCATAACTCCTAACATTCTATCTTCAACGACATTAATTCAAATACAAAGCCATTATTCATTTATTGTATATCTTTTGAAATGTGCGCCGATTATTATGAATTGATACTAATGTAGAATCTAGGAACTCGAATAAAATACTATGAATGCTTGCGTATATCTTTTTGTTTTGATAACTCCTTTTGAGGATTGACGGGTACAAAGAAAATAATGAATCGAGAGAGCATTCGCCCCTCCTTACCTGTCCGTATGTGTATATCACAAATACCCACTAATACATATAACTTTAGAATGTGTACGCACTGACGTACTGTATACAGGTGATCGACAGCTAATAGTATCTATAAGAAATGTGTGTCGGGACGAGTATATGTATGCGTTCTGCATGCCTTTGTGCACCAGGCGGACAGCGCTGGTCCACAAGCAGGTGTGGGTAGAACAGTAGAACTCAAACAATGGCGTAGAAATTTGTTTATGAAAACTAAAGATTGCAAATTTTGAACGTATTTTGACATATTTTACAAAATATTTTAGCATTGTAATCTGCGGAGTATGAACTCGCAAAATACTGTTTATTAGACAATTAAAATTAATAGTATTAGACGTCCAGTTGATGGAAAATTTCTGTGAGAAAATGGCCAGGGGCTTTGCCAATTTAGCTACAGGAGCAGGGGTAGAGGAGAGAGAGATCAACTTAAACTCGTCTAGGGTAGACTTGCTCCATTATCTTGAAAAGAGGTAAATTCAGTTTTTAAATTTTTTTCATTTTATGTGACTCTGTATTAGAAATAAATCGGAACAGTTTTGTGAGAAATCCAATAATTTTCTAAAAATGAAGAAAAGTGGAAAAACTTAATTTAAACCCAAGATAAAGGAATGCGTACATCTCCCTCAAGATTTAATATATGCTCTTGGGATTTGTAGATAATTTGCCCTAAGTGGCTAAATTAAAAAAGAAACATCTGGCAATTAATTGGTGACCAACATTTTCATTAATATTGTATTTGATTTAGAGTTATATATGGCTTGCTACTTCAAAATTTGTGTCAAACCTTACCTAAACATCATTTCAATCCCCATTACTCTGACGAGTTCATAAAGAATACGATGTAAATGTCAAAAATTTATTTTTAGTAATACTCAAAATCTGGTCATTTAATGTCTATCCTCCTTAACAGTAGCTACTTTGATTTTTGAAATGACAATGGGATTAAGAAACTCTAATAAGCGTAGGTGGATCTGGAAAACCATTTCCTACTAGTAACCCGATTATTTCACATAATGAAATGCAAAAAGGTGTAACTCATGTTTGCCAAATTACAAAGTGAACAATTTCTATCACTTTTGATCAATGATTCGTGAAAAAATTTTGATACAGTTTGATCTAATTTACTTGAATCAATATTCGAAGTTACGATGCGATTTTAATCATATTTAGATTCACTTGAATAATTTCCAGTCTGATGGGACAATGAAATGATGTTTACTTTCTATAAATATGATGAATCTATCTATATGTGGGTACATGATCTTTTCGTTCTTGAATAAAACAAATAAATATATTGAATAATTAATGTCTTTTGTTCTCTAATGAATTCATTTAAATAAGAATATCCCTGACGCCGCTATCCGGAAATAACTTTCTTTGTCTCACATATTTTGACGAGCACTGTTCTACTCATTGTAAGCATTGGCAGGAAGCACGTGTGTTTTTCATGCTGGCTCTCTTCGTCTTGTTGGACTCCACGTGCCATCCAAGCACCTTGAACGGCCATGATTACGATGCCGTTTCCACTCGGCAACGTTCGTTTCGATTCGATTGTCTCCGTTCCTTCAGTGTCATCATTTTGTAGACTAGACACCAATTCAGCCAGTCACTCGTTTACTTTGTTGTGGAGAAAACGTGGCTCGTGAGTGTGACAATGTTCTCATATTTGTGATACAATAGCTGAAGAGATAGGTTAGAAAATTTGTTTTATTTGTGCATTTCATTTAAGAAGTGAAATCAAATTTACAAAATATATCAACATATGTTTGGTGCTGTTGGAACAAGAAGTTAGACGAGTGATCTTTGGAATACTGCGTTATGCCTACGATAATGAGTACGTATTTGTATATTACTTTGTATGATTTTTTTTACTGTAGTTAGTGAATTGTTTTGATAACAACTTATTTTTGAAAACCTCTTGAATTATAGATACTTTGGAAGTGAAATAATTTATAATACATATAATTTTTACAATGTATTCCATGTATAAACTACTGTGGATTACTACAATTTCTAAAAGAAAGTAAGTGTGTGAATAATTTCATCATATTTCCTTTTTTTTAAACAGTGTTTAAGTTAAATCTCAATTCATTGTATTATTCGAATGAAAAATATGATTGCTTATATATTAACACTGAAGCTTTGATAGAAAAAGTGTAATTATTGAAAACTGAATAGAAAGTCAAGTTACATATTGTGAAATAATTATTTTCATATCTCAAATATTTCTATACTCGTATTCTTTTTAGTAAATGAAAGTCACGAAAATGCTGAAATGCAATAATTCAATTAAAGAATCCATTATAAAACTACGTGATTTTTTTTTTCTTTTAATTTTTTTTTTTGTACAAATTTGATAACGTCATTGTTATTGATGACACAGTTGAGATAATTCTTATTTACGAAATGAAAATATGTTTGATTAAAGATTAAGAAGTTTATTAGGTCTGGTGAATTTTTTAATGTGAAAGATTTCAATTAAGTGGAACATCATATGATGTGTATATGTTCAATTTCCATCTATGACGAAATATATACGTTGATAAGTGCACGCTTACAATAAATTTCAATTGTATTACTATCCCGTATACATGCGCTATTTTGAATGACCTTGCAAGGCTGAAATATACCTGTCAGCTTTAAGAGCGCAGAGCTCCTCTTTAAGCCATCTGTTCTCGCGGTTATTGAACCAAGAAATGTCTTATTTCATTTAAGGATATGTATCCTTCAGTTTCCAACTGCTTTGTTTGATTGACTGGATATTCAGTTTATAGGTTAGAACATCTTTACATTTATTGAAAAATAAGGAATTCAAATTATTACTGTGTTAACGAAACGTTTTAAAGAAGATAGTTAATCATTAGGAAGTTTTTGTAAGCCTCTGCTATTGCTACGATAACGCTAACGTGAAAAACTAATTTTTTGAAAAACGATTTCTTGATAATGCTAGCTTGAATTATAGAGTACTCATAAGAAATTTCAAGGATTAGCAGACATCAATAACGTTATAGTAAAGGACAAATTATTTTAGCATGGCTTTAGGAAATCTTCACAGTAAAGGGCCTATAAGCAGCTAATAAATTATCTTTTTTCTGGGCTGTACTAAAATTATTCTGATTTTAATTTTAATATTAGCTTGAATTTAAAATAAAGTTACAGTTTGAGTATTAATTCAAATTTTAAAATTAAAATATATATAAAATAATCACCAAATACTTTTTTCTTACTTCTAAATATTATGTTCTAGGAAAAATACAGAAATTTACTTAGAAGAAAAATATTCTTAATACTATCCTTTTTCACAGGTAAACAGAACTCATGGTGAGCCGGGGTTTACCATGCTATTAGCAAGTAAAGTCATGCTAAAATAAATTGACCTGTACTATACAATAAACTAATTTGTCAATTCCAGTACGGATGCATAAAGAAAATCGTTTTTGACGTTAGCGTTAACGTTTCATTAGCGGTGGCTTGCAAAAACTTTCTATTATGTTTCAATTAATATAAAATTGATGAAAAAACGTAAGATCCTGTTGAATTCACTCTGTATTATAGTTTTCTTGCGATATGATTTATTGACCAGGGATCATTCATTTATATAAATGATTCAAGCTCTGTATATGATGTATATGGCAGTCGTTGAAAGATGTGCGAACAAAACATGATAGGGCAGGATGCCAAATAAATTCTATGCATCTCATTCGATATACTTTATTCTTTCTTATAGTATGTCTATGTATAAAACCCACACGCCAGCGCCCCGTGATTGAAAAAATTCAATCAACTCATTAGAGTTTGTCCATCTTTTATTTGAAAAAATGACTTTCCCTCCATAAACATTAATCGCTACTACTGTTTAGAATTCTTGGTTTCAAGCAAATATATTATACTGGCTAGCCTACAATCATTGTTGGAAACTATATTTAGGCCCAGTTGTACAGTCTAAGCTTATCCCAAAGTTTAGTAAAACCAAGTTTACTTTCTATGGTTACAATTATTTCTGCAATTGTAACCATAGAAATTAAACTTGGTTTTATTAGACTTTGGATAAGCTTAGACTGTACAACTAGGCCTTAGTATATTTCAGCCCAACATGAGTAATTGCAAAGTTGTACTCACTTATAAAATCAAATCTTGCAAGATGATCATGGGTTTAAAATTGACGGTGCTGATTTCATATGCTTAGCATCGGTGTCGAGTTCGTATTCTTGGTGCCGAATTCGTGTACGCCCATATTTTTCGCACTACCGTATTATATTGAATCACAATAGTCTAAAAGCAGATTAATTAATTTTTCAATTTAGACAACAAATTTGATACAAAAATGAAGGAAAAAACTTTTCAGAACTCATTTTATAAATAAATATGTTTTATTGAGTATAAGTTCTGTAATTTATTAGAAACACAACGTTTCAACAGCAAAGTGCTGCCTTTTTCAAGTGAAAAGATATATAAATATTAATAAACAAAATTGTCCAATTTTGTTTATTTATATTTATATTTCTTTTCACTTGAAAAGGGCAGCACTTTGCTGTTGAAACGTTGTGTTTCTAATAAATTACAGAACTTATACCCAATAAAACATATTTATTGATACAAAAATGTTGAGTAAATTCACTATAGTAACAAGGCAGGCTACAGCAGTTGTTAAATAAATATGCTTGCTGTCAAAAAGATGAGTGAGAAATTTGATATTGATAACGCTGCGAAAATCCAGAAAATTTCCGAACAAACTATACGATGCATTTGTAAAATTGTGTCAATTGCGATAAATCATCAATAATAAAGGTTTGAACTCTAATACAAATATACAATTTGACCTTTAGATAGGTACTTCTATTATTCAGTTGTCATAAAGAAATTTGTTCATTCTACTTTAGTCTCTTGGGATTTTTAATCATTTTAGATCCCCAGGGACCAAACTCAAACTTAAGTTCCTGAAATAAGGAGTTAAATCCATCTTACTTCCGGGAGCGCCAAAAAGTTATTTTTTCAAATGAAATATGGACAAACTATACCTGGATGTTGATTTTGTATTGTATGTCCAGGAAAATAACGTTATGGCTTTGACTTAACTAAGCTTGCGGTACACCTCGCACAGCAGGGAGTATCACTATCTGTTGCTAGGGGTAGGATTGAAAAAATTTGAAATTTGCAGTTCGTATTTTATAAACTTACTATTAAATGTATTCTGATTATCAAATTAGGTCTTTCCCACAAATTTGAAAAAACATACTTTCACTACTAAGATTAGAGAAATATGTTGTGAAAACATACCTGGCAAGTGAATATAAATTAGAACTCAAAAATTAAAAACCACTAGTGATATTTTTGTACTGTGAACAACAATACATTATTATACCCTGTATATTATACATCCTTGTTACGTGTTCTATTTTGTAACTGTTTTATCGTTTATTCGTAATAATTAATGACTTACGGTTATTGCTGTGTGTAATTTTATACGTAAAGGTACATTATCTATTTGTAATCTGTAATTTTGATTTCTCATTAGGGGCCAATCCCACCAACGACAGTTAAATTTGTTCGAAGTTTATTTTTTTTACAAAAATTATTGTTAACACAGATACCTTCTTATTCCACATAACATCCAAAAAAAATATAACTGACATTGGTGAAATTGGTCCTATATGACTCACAGTCATAAAACTCGAGGTCAGATTTTTGTTTGGTTTTGTTTTAGAATTCTTGTCAAATAAAGTTACTGTTTCTGTAGAAATGGAAAATTTTTATTACGTACCTGTTCTTTCACTACTATAAATCAATGCTAAATCTGCTCTAATCTGCCTGCTGTGAGAGCCATAACGTTATTTTCCTGGACAGGCTATAACTAGAAAGCGATACTGAATACGTATTCGTTGCCTAGCACCAATCTGAAATCAGCCGTTTAATGCTATTCTCGGTTGAATAGCCTCATTCAACTGGTCGGGACCAGACGAATACGTATTCGACACAGTGAAAATAGTTCCAGATTACACCGAAAAATAGTATAAAATGGTTCATTTCAGATGGCGCTGGGTAACGAATACGTATTCAATATCGCTTTCTAGTTACAAAATCAACACCCAGTTATATTTTATGAGTAATAAATTTTCCTTAAATTGAATTATTCTATTATACAAATAATTTTTATTCACTCCCACAAAGTTATTTAGTTTAGGGTTAGTGACTGAATGAAAGTTATTTAAAAATATGTAGATACATATAGTTTAACTAAATTTTTGAAAGAAAACCACATATATAAAATAATTTAGGAGTCAACTTTCATTCAATCAAAAACTGAAAACGAACTTAATCAAAATGAAGTAGTATCAATAAACTCAATTTACCTTATTTTTCGAATTAAAAGACTCTTTTTTTTTTTTTTACATAAAACAAGTGAGTAAAAATGGACCAAGATTCTAGGTGCATCTTATGGTCCGAAGGTAACATTAAAATATTCTTTTCAATAAAGGCTTGTTTATAGTGAATGTAAACTTAATCTGTTAACTTATGATGCAGGATGTATGATATTATTTTCAACAGCTTGGTTCATAATCAAACGTCAAAATTTTAGGATCGTGTCAGAAATGGGTTTAGAGAATGATTTTCTAATTGATTGACAGTATAACGATTCTGTCATGTTTTCAATAATTCCGTTAAAATATAAGACAATTATTACAGAGAAGGAGTTACCATGAAACGCTGCAGTCTAGTTGGGCATTCGGTAAAGGGTACCTTAATCTGAGTATTCCAGTTAGGCATTTTAATCTCCTACAATGCAGATATCGGATTTATCTGTGTCAAGTACCTATCCGCCTCCATAACTGTATGATTATGATGTTTGCGATATATTCATACATTTTACATTTTCCATAACATTTTTTTAACTTCGCTTCTCCTAATACTATGTACTGTTTGGTCATTTCCCTAATTGTATGTATAGCTTCAAGAGTAAAAAAGTTCTAGAAAAAATTGCATTCAAATTGGTAGCATTGCTTTCATCAACAAATGAAAGTGAAGAAAATAAAATATTTGCGTTTCATCAGTTATTTAATATTTAGTGATCATGGAAATAAATCGCATAGTTAGTGAAAAGTAAAAGGAATTGCTAGTTATTGACAATTTTAAATTTTGCGTATCTTCAACAACAAACGACAGAATGAAATGATGTTGTACAAATAAAAATTATCGATGTACCGCTGAAGTATATACAAATCGCAAGTTTAAAATAATGAACAGTGACTTTGTTCATAATCACGAAGAAGAATTAAACATTGAACGGCAGGCGCTAAGTAATATTGTCGAAAGAAAAGCAGTCTCCGACCTTACCGAAAAACCATCCAAGCTGATTTGTTTGGTGTTTGAAAGAAATTAATAGTATCATAACTTTAGAATCTCGTATGATAATTGAAATTTGATGGAATACAAATAAAAGCAGTTCGAATTCACTTCTTATATACAGAAAAATACAGGTAGAGAAATGCCCAACTAGAAGAGCTTATTACGCCTACCCTTTCGGTTGTAAGGGATTATCTCAGGTACAATGCCCTACTCTGATACAGTCCTATGAAATGTATTATAATTTCATGTAATTTCTTACTTGATATTTATAATTTATCAACTATGTATTTCCACGAATTTTCATGACATAATTTATTTTTATAGTCCAAGTTACATTTGTCATATAAATAAATGCGGAAATTTTTCAACAAGTCAAATTAACTTTATATCAAAATCACTCATTTCAAACAGCAGTACAAACTTTGTGATGTGAAGAGGAAATGTCAAATATGTATCCTGAAATACAAAAATAAATGCAACGCGTGATACAATGCTCGCTCGCTATTGGTTGGTAGTAAGCTGTATGTGTTAAACTTCAAAGTTGGTGAACTTTACGGTTACAGCATAAGTTAACATCATATTTCGTGTCATTATGAACATCAACGTGGAAATGCGTATAGTTCAATTTTGAAGACTACAGAATAAATCACCGGTTACGTCCATTATAAATCAGCCTTAAATCATCTCTAAATTTGAGGTACGTCTTATAGTCCGAAAAATACGATAATAATATTGTGTTAAACCAATTCAAACGGTCTTTATTATTACTAGTTTAGTAGTTTATTTGAATTGAAAATGGAGCATTTCGAAAACATAAGTATGGAAAAATACGCCATATTGTTACTCTACGTCACAAACAAAAGTAATCAATTTAGGTATTTCAACAAGTTGCCATGGCATCTGTATAAAAAAGTAATTTACGTGACTTGATTTGTATCTCCTAATTATTAGTTATATACAATTAAATATTAATTTGATGCGTCAGTCATTTTAGCGGAATTTATTATTCAGAAATAGGCACATAGAATTCAAGCTTTAACATTTGTCACTCAAATAATTTGAGGTAAGTATAATATTTTAGCTTTAAAATTATTAATAAATCAATTCTTCAAATATATCACACTGAAATGAAACTACAAATCAATTTTATTCATGTTCATACCAAAAATAATTATTTTAAGCCTCCTGAAATAAACATAATTATGATTAAATTATTCACAAAGGAAATACCACAAAAATTTTCAAGGATTCAATAATAAAGTGCGATAGGAGAAAAATATCATGTTTTATACGTAAAAAAAAAATACGATTTTGGGATTCGTAATATTGCTACATTCCGCTTCGCATCGTACAGCGAACTTTCTTACTCATCCCAAAATCTAGCATTTTTTGTAACTGTTAAACAAGTAATTATTGTTTACCTACATAACATTCCGTCAAATAAAACTGGAATAAAGAAAATCCCATTTTTAGAAGTACGTCATTTCTTAATTATCTTACTGTTATGTGTACCGTCGGTGACACACTATGACGTAACTGATACTTTTTTATTTTTGTTGTTTATTGATGACGTGACCTTCGTTGACGGACTGCGACTGCGCCGTTTCATATGATTGAACTGGAAAGAGTAATATCAGCCTGACGGAATGTTGATCAAGCAGAGCTTCGACATTGTGATTGAAAAATACTTGAAATAACACAATAAAATACATGAGTATGGATTAAATTCTTTTTCTATTAAATCGAAAAGTATACAAATGTAGTTCAAAGTGTTATGTAGGTATAATTCATGCATCGATTGTATGTTATATCCTAAATCGGGGTACTTGCTGTTAAAGGTTATTGCAAATATGAAGAGGTCTCAATTAGTGCGAATGGAACTAGTTAATTCGGGGTATTCAAATAGAATAGAATAAAGAAGAAATGAATAACGTTGACAAATAGCTATACAGATTATGAATTTTAATAGAATCTATCACATAAACAACTTTGCTTTTGTAATTTCTAGTATCATTCTTCTTCTGAAGTATTGCATATCACTTTGATCAAATTTTAATGGAATTTCACAAGTAGCAGGTTTTGCAAACATACATATAAATACGCCGAAATCATAACCGTTGCTTTGTTTCGAACAAAAATAATCGTACGTATAAGAGTGCCCTGTCAAAAACCTATATTTTTGGGAGTAGCGTTATAGCTTGTTATAGTCTAAGAGCCAGTATTACGCAGACTTACTGTATAGTAGCAAACTCCATATTAATGCTAGGTATACTATTTCATCTGCCGTAGTTGAAATGGGAATTCACTATTCCCATCGAGGGTTCCTTTGGACGTGGCCAGAAGTCGAAAAGCATCAAAATTGACTTTCAAAACGTGTCTGCCGTTTTAATAACATAAAATATATAATTTTTGTTATAGAAAAATTTAATAGCAAAGCAGACACTTACTCCGGTTCGGCGGTTCCTACTATATTTTATAGAATTTCAAAGCTTCCAAATTTCATACAAATTTACGTTACTTTAGCAAAACTGAAAATTATATATGTTATTTATATTATTGTTATTTACATATATTTACAAAAACAGATACATATGTCGGTTCTGACATGCGGACAGACCACATAATAGTTTCTCAGTCGTGCAAATGAAGGCGTATGATTTTGACTCTCTCACTCTTAATCTCGCAGGGAACTAGTGTTTCGGCAAATCTGCAATTTATCCATGCTATTATTGTACATATACATATATCTAAGAAATCAGACAGATAGGTTAGTTCTCAAATGCAGGCAGATCACATAATAGTTTCTCCGTCGTGCTTATGAAGGTGTATGATATTGACTCTCTCACTTTTCATCTCGCAGGGAACTAGTTTTCAAGCACCTTTGTAAAAACGATGGACAAGGTTTGTTGAATATACACTACTCATTTTGGAGCTTCCTTGAATGGAACAGATGTCTTTCTTTCCGATTGAATAGGAATTTTACCTGATTTTAAAGTCACACTTGCCATAATGTATAATGAACAAAATTTTTATTTACAGAATGTAGTATCTCTGAAAACGGGGGCGATGAAAATCCCAAAAACTTGGAAGATTTGGAGTGTTGCATTGAATCCACGGAAGTCTGCAGTTCTGACGAAGAACAATGAATCATTTTGATTTTTTTTTAACCATGTTCAATTTATTTATTCTGTATTTCCATTTCGTGCTGTACGTTTTGTAAGAACAAAATGAATACCAAATACTATTCATATTTCATTATACAATAATGCTAAATGTGTCACTAGATAATAATATTAAGAAATAGATACATAACTGAATATAGTTTAACCATCGAATTAAAAGTTGACTTTCAAATAATTTTTGCACGATTGGGCGTCTTCATGTGTTTACCGGCCCTGTATTTGAGGTGGTATGTTGATTTTACCGGCAAACTGTGATTACTATGTTTATGCTGACTTACCGCCCATGGACAAAGGCGGTAAGTGAAATATTGTGAATTTTCACAGAAAAATATTCATTTATTTATCTTCGTTTGTAATTGAATATTCAAAATACAATGTCAAACTTGACAGCTGACAACAAATGAGCAATCATCAGTAGTAATTTAATTTTCAAAAGAAAATTTGGACCCATATTTTGTAAGCATCACGGTCAATAAGTACAGTACTGATTTCGTATAATATTTGGAAACCTCGCCAAGGCTCGGTCTCTCAACTATTATTCTTAATCGATAAACTGTACTTACTGACCTAAATATTTGAATAACTATTTTGCACGATTAGGCGTTTTCATGTGATTACCGATTCGAGGTGGTATGTTGATTTTACCAGCAAACTGTGGTTACTATGGTTACGCTGACTTATCGCTCATGGGCAAAGGCGGTAAGTGAAATATTGTGGATTTTCACAAAAAATATTTCTTCATTCATCTTTATTTATAATTGCAAATTCACCCAAAAAAATGTCAAACTTGACAGCTAACAGCGAATAAACAATCATCAGTAGTAATTCAATTTGAAAAAGAAAACTCGGATCCATATTTTGGATATTCCAATCGTAAAAAAAAATTTGTAAGCATTATGGTCAATAAATACTGTACCGATTTCGTATAATATTTGGAAACTTCGTCAAGGCTCGGCCTCCCGGCGATTCCCAACTCGGCACATTTACAGGTAGTCTCTGCTAATGACTCCCCAACTCGGCACATACGAGTATCTCAGGTACTTGCAGTGATACCCAACTCGGCACATTTGCAGGTAGTCTCTGATGATAATGTAATGACTCAGGTACCTGAACAAAAGGAGAACTGGGCTTTCTAATGTTTTTAAATGAAATAAAATCAATTTTATAGTTTCTTTTTTATGAATCGTACAAAATTTGACATACAATAATACAAAATCAAAAAATAAGTAGGTTGCATCATACAATAAAAATAATAATTTCAGCGTGATCGTGGATTAATCTTTTTGTCGAATAATAGCTAAATGTTCTGAAAGAAAACCTCATCTATGATAGTATATTCTACAAAAAGTATTGGAATGACCTATATTCTAAACGAGCGAAAAGTTTGTGAACCGAGCCGAAGGCGAGGATTACGGTTCGCGAGTGTGGAATACGCCATTCCAAACATGTTGTAGACTATACTTTCTCTAATAAAGTTTTAGAAACTCACCAATATTCCACAAGAAACATAAAAAATTATTAAATGTCAAACGTAAAACTAGATATGAATACTTGAATTGTTAGGAAGTAACCATGGTAGTAACCAAACTAACAGCTTCTGATTCGTCGAAATTATTCTAAACGGCATACGCAACCATTCTAAACGATTTTTTTAGAATTTCATTGGTTCCAACATAATTTCTGATTATGGAATATATAAATACCAAAACAGTGTTGGAGAAAATAATTCAAGAGTCAACTTTCATTCGATGGTTAAACTATAAATGAGACTGTAAAGGAATAGTCTAAAACTGCTATGCAGCTTAGTACGGGGTTTAACTTCGAACTTCCATTCTACATTTTACTTGATTCTACATTACAACCCGATGACTGACTGGCTGTGGGTCAGTACCTGGATTCCCATTCTATAATATACTCTATACCGCTATATGCCTACCTAACAAGTACTGAGTCAGCCAACTAAGTCTGTTAAATATTAAGTTACAATAATTATTATCAATTATGAAACAACCTCCTTTTGTATATTGATTCTATAATTTATAATGTCTGCTTCTTGTATGCTGACTTAGATTTGTTACCTGTAAAAGTAGACTGCCAATGTCTCCTGATCAATTATTGAGTCCAAGTGCGTAATGTGTAGAATGGAATATAAAACATTCTATTAACTTAGTAACTTGCCTAATACGCCAAATTCAGCCGATTACAGAAAATATTTAACCTATACATATAGTATACTTGATAAAATATAATTGTGAACTCATATATTCCTAATTTTCTGATAATCATGTAATAATTTTGATAGTTCACAGCGTAATAGAAAATACTTTTGGCATTATGAGTATTATTCAATGATCGAAGAATATTTGGCAGGATAATGTCTTCAGTTTCAATTTGATAAATTTTCTTGGGAGATTACCAGTGTAATCTTGATTTCATTCGTCAATTTCACACATGTGAACAAGAATAAATTGATAAGAATGTACTTTCATCTGGCGATAGTCAGTAAGTAATTGAGATGTTTAAAAGATATTGCATAATATTCCGTAATCGGTATTCTTCTTTACTATTCGTTGCATCTGTAGCCTAAAGCAAATGAAGAGTGCAATGTGCAATTAAGTAAGGATCCAAGTGCCAAATTAAGGAAAACTTTATTTTGTCGTCGTAATATGGAATGAGAGTAAAATTGGCAGGCGATTCAAAAATAAAGTAATTGTGAACAAGTCACATGTCATATGCGCAGGCGCGGTTAACCAGGGCTCACTGTATTTTGGTATAATATATTAGATTGACTTTGTAATAATGAATGGCATTTTTTACTGTATATGAGCAAAATAAAGTAAAATTATTGTAATATCGAAGTAACATGGTAGATGAATTGAAATTTTACAGTATTTAATATTTCTGCTCGCTTCTGCTAGTTATGAAAGAGAACATAACCCTTAAACCTGTTCTACAATCAGACGTATTAAGTTGTCGGATGTCGTACGCATGCGTAGTAGCATTCAATTTTGATGGTACGGATAGTCAAGTCGTTTGTCGTTGACGGGCTGGAAGATGATCAACTTTCATCCTTTTATGTTACGACACGACACGACAAATTTCGAGATGGGAAACTTAAGTTTATATGAACTTGTAACCGTCTCATTCTAATTGTTGGTATCCATACCGGTATTAATTTCAAATAATTTGCCAGAAACTCTGTGTCAATTTTAGGTTTTGGTTGTTCTACAGTCATTCGTTATCGAATGTCGTACGCTGAACGTCTTATTTTAATTATTTGTATCCATATCGATATTAAATTTGAATAATTCGGTAAAAATCTGTATCCATTTCAGTTTAAGTGCACTAAAATGACAAATTGTTCGACTAGTACCAACTTCGTTGTAGAAATCAATGTCGGCCACTTATTACGACAACTTTTTTGTTTTTTGCGTTTATTTTATGAACTGTAGTATTTTTTTATCATTAAATATAAAATAACTGAAATTAATCCTAGAATAATTTGGCACAATCAGAGTTGTCATAAAAAACCAAACCCGAAAAAACTCAGTGAGTTTTTTTCATATATAATATTAGTTATTTATACAACAAGTGAATTAAACCACTGTTTATTTGCGAAAAGAAAGTTCAAAATCACGAGCACGTCTAGCGCGAGTGGTTTAATTCTTTGAGCAAATAAAGAGGTTTTATTCACGTGTTTGTATACATAATTTTATTCAATTTTGCGTAAATTTCTGGAACATGAAACAGAGGAACAAAATTCAAAAAAATTAAATTGCAGTTGCAAGGGAGCTTCGTTGATATCGCGACGAGTGTTTGTTTTTCAAACATTTGGGAATGTGACTGTCAGTAAACTGTCAGTTTTGTGAATTTTGAATTGAAGCGTTATAATTGTGAAAAGTATTATCTGAAATGATAGAAGAAAGTGATTAGAACAATGTTCTCGTCCCCGATATCATTTTGAACGAAGCAGCCGCTGCAGTTGGGAAAATTATTTCTCAGAAATAGAAATCTTTTTATGAAAAGGAATTCCAACAGTGATTTAAATTTTTTTTAAATCACTAATAATTTGTTTTAAATCACTAGTGAATAAAGATTTACTTAAGACTGTTGCTATGGATTTAATAATGTAGCTTTAAAACGTCAAAATTGAATAAAATATCATAAGGGCCAGTTTCACCAAAGCCTGTTAAATTTATCCAGAGGTTATTTTATACAAAAACTATTGTTGATACTATTGTAACTATAGTTACTCACTCAAAATAACCTCTAGTTAAATTTAACTGACTTTGGTGAAACCGGGCCTAAGTGATATAATTTTCCCGATAAAATTTAACGTTTGTTACAAGAGCTTGTTGCTTGGCAATTTCGCAAGAGACAATGATCAATGTTTTGAGCGAAATTGCTCCAGAGTAACAAGCTTGAACATAATAATAATCGACAAATTTTATCAGGAGAAATTATGACACGAATAGTATTCATCATCAGGACTATTTCACGAATAAGCTGACACTATTGATAATTACTGCGGAATGAAATATCGAACGACCAACCTTCTAAAATATTTACATTTTCTTCTAAAAGTGAGTTGTAAAATAGTTTCAAAATATCTCCAAAATATTTAAAATACTGATAGTTGAAACTGATGGACGCTCTCACTTAAATCTTATATTAAAAGTATGCAATACATTTTTTATTGCAGTTTTTCTTGGATGGCTTCTCTTCTAATTATAAATTATGTAAAAACTGTCATTTTTTATACGATCGTTGATAAAAAAGTATAAAATTGTCTTATATTTTACTGGTTTCGGTGAACCCAAAATACCTTTTCGGGGATCCCCAATTTTTTTTCCCGCCAACGTAGACCCCCGTCAAGTCTCCACTTTGGGAATCAGTGCTTTAGATGCTTTAAATTTTTTCAGGAAATATTTGCAGATCAGATTGAGAGATATTCATTTTATGGTATAACAATATAAAACAATAAAAGTTTTAAGAAATTAGTATCGTACGTCGTACGTCCGTCATACAATATTATTCTAAAGATGATTCATTTGTGATAAAGCAAAATCGTTCAATGACGGCATATTTTTTTTATAATCTCCTATTAAGACAATCATTACAGATTGAATGAATTTGAAATTTGAGTAGCTCATGTATTTTCCTGCAATTATTTTCGGATAGTTGTCAGTTAAATATTACAATTGAAACAATAAATAGCTACCACAATTTTTTTCGAATTGCGCTTATGTAACAGCAATTTTTAGTTGGTATATTGATGCGCTGAGGCAGGGAAGACAATCATTCTTAACTAATCATTAATATTGTGTCTCAAAATTTTCATCATAAATTCTCATAGCTACAATTTAAAGTTGTATAATTATATGTAATGATAGTACTTTGTTGAATGAAAGAAGGGCCTGTACACTTTATAAAGAATAGTATTTATTCTTTTTTGTTCAATTATTAATTTGATTCCTGTCTGTGTAGGTGAACCAATACTCTTGACGGCACTTGAATCGGATTGACTCTTGTGCACGTTTGTTTATCGTCGACAATCCGTCGCGATTGTGATCGTTCTGCGGCTGGTATCCGCACAATATCCTGAGGTCCTCTCTAGGTTATATATTCGCGCACAAAATGGAGCGCGAATCCAACCCCATGCAGGCGCTCTGCCGATCTGGATGTGGATTCTACGGAAACCCGGCAACGGATGGATTATGCTCCTTATGTTTTAAGGTACACCAAATTTTCACGCTCTACTTATTTATAATTAAATGTTATTTATAATCGTATTTTTATCCACAATACAAAAGTTTCTAGATATGAATTATTGAAAGCAAAGTCAAACTATATCAAAGTAAATTTAATGAAGGAAAAAACTTTTCAGAACTTATTTTATAAATTAAGTAAATTTAATTTATTCCGGAAGTAAAATAATCTGCCCTTTATAAAACCGGGCAATTAGTCAATCAATGGTAGATCATATTATTTTTCAAATTTTAATTTATTTTATACATTTGTGTGAACTATTATCAGATTAAATTGAAGCCGTAACAGCTTATAAAAGCTTTGTGTCGATTTTCAGAGAATCTCATGATCAAATTATTGATTCTTAACATTTATTTACGCTCATCACTGATGCACTGACTTCGTAACGCTCTTACATAAATATATAGATATAAGTCAGTTACAGCAACAAACCATTATAGCTCAGAGGTAGAGCGTTTGTCTATGATTCGGCCGGTCGCGTTCGGGTGAAGTTCAAACTTTCATTTTTTTTATCTTTTGTACAATTAACCATTTCATCAATATTAATTATCTAAAGCATCATCATTTACATTTAAATTATTTTTTGCACGATTGGGCGTCTTCATGTGTTTACCGGCCCTCTATTTGAGGTGGTATGTTGATTTTACCGGCAAACTGTGGTTACTATGGTTATGCTGACTTACCGCCCATGGGCAAAGGCGGTAAGTGAAAAATTGTTGATTTCTATAAAAAAATATTCATTTATTTATCTTTATTTGTGATTGAATATTCACAATAAAATGTCAGACTTGACAGCTGACAGCGAATAAACAATCATCAGTAGTAATTCAATTCGAAAAAAGAAATTAGAATCCATATTTTGGGTAGATTTTCCAATCGTGCAAAAAATTTTGTAAGCATAACAGTCAATAAGTACTGTACCGATTTCGTATAATATTTGGAAACCTCGCCAAGGCTCGGACTCCAAACTATTATTCTCAATCGATAAACTGTACTTATTGACCTTAATACTTAAATAACCATTATGTTAGTTATAATGTGCTGAACATATCTTCTATTTGACTGACGATCCATCACTTTTCAACGGGCGCCTCAGACGCCTTGCAAACTCCTAGTCTAGGTATATGTTTGCGGTAATATTCACGTACATAATTTTATGGTTTACGAAAAGATCCCATCCATGTTTCGTACTTTTCGCGTTATAAGCGATTTAAGATAAAAATGTACTATTTTCAGTAACACTGGTATTTTATTAAAAAAATTCTGGGACATCCTCAATGGCGAAAATTATTTTCCTGCAGTATGAAATACTAGCAGCCCGTCCCGGCTTTGCATGGTTGGACATTTATTAATATTTAACATTTTTCCTCGAATCTTTAGAGCTCATATAATATTATTACTAAGAATATTACCACATTTGATCTACATACAAAAACTGACAAAATTCATTCACAAGTACGTAGATCTATGTATACGCCAACCTGGTAGCGCCAAGAACTCCATCTAGCGCCGTCAATTAGAAAAAAGCTAGCGTACTGTCATTTGAGCGGCACTTGATATTTGATTGTTAACTTGTTGAAGCTAAGCAAATTTTATTATAAAACCGAGCTAAAATGTAAGTAAATAGTGGGAAAATAAGAAATAGAAGTCTATGCTGTATGTCTGAATGCTATCATATCGATAAAATGAACCATGAACGGCTATTTTATTCTTTTCCAAATCGCGAGTATGAAATCAGTAAAAGCAGAAACTTGGATCGCCAGAGTACGAAGAGATTCAAAATGAATTGTTAACAAAAGTAAATAATAATTGCATGGTGGATTTACATAAACTATATCTTTAATTGTACTTTTTTTAGAAGCTGAAAGAGTTAAAAAAATATTGTATAACCTATAATATTTAAAGCAAGAACTGGGCAAAACATGGGAACTAATTTGAGGAGCAATATCAATTTATGTTACATTATATGAAAAGAAATCATTCAATAGAGTTGAAGGTTGTTGACATCTTTTAATGTTAAAATATAAGTTGAAAAATATCTTACTGAGATCAAGATTAAATTTAATCATAACGTAAGAAAATGAATAATACTTACGAACGTTGATTTCTGCAAAAAATTCAATTGTGTCAAATTTTTAATATAATCAATAATTATTAAATGTGTTTTTCTCAATAGTAGAGATGCTAAGAATTGCTTTAGAACTGGAACAAAAACATGGATGCCAACAAATGTAATATACCTACATTTGTCGGAGGAAAAAAATCAGTTTTGAAATGTGTATTTTCTGATTGACGTATATGCAAACTGCAGCTCATGTTTGCAGTATTCTTCTCCACTCTTGCAGTTACAATCTGTATCTGATATTTCTCTTGATGTATCCATTTCCTACGAATACGGGATCCAATATATTTATTTCAATATAATATTGGTATTATTAGTTGAGCTTGACAATTTATTGGATCAAAAATTAAAAATTCTGACCAGTTGCTAGGCATCAATTTTTTCATTTATATATGTTAAATAATAAATTCTTGTCTCCCTATTTGGTTAATAGGAACTTATATTCTTCCTAATACAATAAGCATCAGAAGTTTCCCGCACAACTATCAGAAATTAATCAAAAATCGCAGTCATGTCTAATGACTGGTTTTACGTCATGATATAACAATAATTTTCGATCTTCACTAAATATTTTTGTCGCGAATACCTGAATCGATGGCTTCAAACTAACAGCGGATGATAACTACCATTATCATAGGACATTTGCTTGTTTGATCACTTTTCTAGGAATATTTGCAGACCTGTCATTAGAAGAATTAAACAAAATAATTTGAAATTTTACGCTAGCTATTTCGACACTTTTCCAATAGAGCGGCGTTACTGTCGAATGTAGAGGAATTGGGTTAGCGTATAGATAGCGTCATCAGTATTTAGTGAAATAAATAAGAGGAGATAAAAGATTATATTACAGCGCACGCAATGTGAATAATTTTATTCACAATTATTATAGCGATACGGTAATTCGTAACCTTTTAGAGGTTGGGAAGTATGTAATTTCTAATTGCAATAACTATCTCACGAGTCCGAAGCGACATTTCCTTGTGCACCACCCAATATATGTTAAAGATAGAATAATAAAAACCTCCATGAAAGAGCCAACAACAACTATGGTGAGTTTCAACTGAATCAGATGAACAATGCGCAAACGAACATATACGGCTCGTGTGCCTCTTCATGTATGTTAATTATATTATAACAAGAACCCTCACGAAAGTGCCAGCAACAAATATACCAAGTTTCAACTCAATCGAATAAACGATGCGCGAATGAACAAATACGGCTTTTGCGCCACTTGATGTATGTTGATGATACTATATTAAAAACCTTCACGAAAGTGGCATTAACATTTATAGAAAGTTTCTACCTAATCGAATGAACTGTTTTCGAACGAACAAATACGACTCGTGCGCTACTTCTTGTAAAGTTGTCTGTTATAGTCTCTGTTACTCAGTGATAATATAAGATTATACTGGTAGAAGAATTTTTGAAATTGGTCTAGTTTTTTTCATTACAAACAAAAATACAAATTTTTCCTTTTTATAATATTGAGTAAAGATTATCCAATAGATTTTTAAAATTTGAAAGTATGTTTTTCTGTTGGGTTAGTCCAAGTCGCTTATTTTATAGGAATATATTTCCTTTCATCTGTCATATAATGTATTCAAATCATGACAGAAAAGTTATAGAATCCCACACTTTGTTATGGTGCTATTCTGTACGTCTCTATAAGCACTGTTAGCTCTATAACTTTGATAAATCATTCAAAGTAAGCAAACTGCGATTCTGTATGCTTCTATAAACGCTATAGAGTTATAGAATCTCTATAAATCTTACAGCGATTTTTTTTTCGCCGTAACTCCTTATAGTACGCTGTCAATTTATTCAAATTTGACTTCACATAAAAATAATATGAATGCAAATGATCCATTGCCAATATTTATATATTTATTGATGGAAAAAGATGATCGAAGGCTTGTTTTATAAGTTTTATATAATAATGATAGTGTACATATAACATAACCTACTTTTTAATTTTTATGAACAGAAATTACATGCTTATAGAAAGGAGATTATTAAGGGATAGAGAATATCCTTTCGAGGTACCTGACGATTTTTTTATCAATTCCTATCGTTCAAGTTAACCGTTGGTACACGATCTGATAAATAATCTACAAGTTCATAAATAAGAAATAAATAAATATGCAGAATTTGAATCCGAAAACCATTTATTCATTATGAAATTCTGAAAAATTGTGTGAATTATGATGAATTATTAGGTTAACTTATTCATTTACAAACTCTAAATATTAATTCATACAAATATAACTATTTGATACAATATATAATAATATAATATCAATATTTCACTTACTTTGATTCATAACAATGATATGAACTTGATATTTATATTTTCAAAAGAGTTGCAATACCAAACAAATACTGAATTTTGCAGTAAATTCGAACTGTCATAATATATTTGAAATTAGTCACACTATAAAGTCGGTACTGTAGGAACACTGGTTATAGAATGAGATACAGAATTCGAAAATCGCTGCACTATAAGAACCACAGTTATAGAGCTCTATAGCTTACAGTGTCTATAGAATTACGGCGCTATAGGAGTAAAATACAGAATAGCATCAATAGTTACATTGATGTGACGTTGTATCTGTATCTTAAAGTTTGTTCCAACAAGAACAGAAACCAGTTCGGAACTGTCCGACGCATGCGCATTCACAAATAAGCGTTCCAACAGATTTCAAACGTGGATTTTGACTATTAGTCAAGCGTTCCAACAACGTGCGACTCAATCCGCAAACCAGTTTGTGGTCAGTCAAAACATTCCATGGACCAATGCTTGTACTATTCGTCAAATAAGATAACCTCAAATAAAAATGAGTGATTCAAGTGCTGCAAATGAATTTTCATCACATCCTAGCGATGATGAATTTGATTTAACCATGGGAATACATCAAATTAAAAATATAAATTATATAGGGATTCAAAGTTATGCTATCAGCGCCACTGTGAGTAAAATTCGAAGCTCGAAAAGAGACATTGCGCGAGTTTATTGCATAGTGTACAAGTGGAAATAAAGTGATTTACGAAGAATTTGCTGTATTTAAAAGTTTTACATCATTATAATGTTACAGATTGATATTGTTCTGAATTTGATTCTTCACTTATATATTACATTTATGTTTCAGAAAAATCATTCAATGAATAATAGCGGTATGATGAAGGATCTAAGATTTTCTTGATAGAATATTCCCGATATATTAAAATTGAAATTCCAGAGTAGTTTACGTAGGAGAAGAAGTTTTTAATGCTGGACACATAATTATTTGTGGCACTTCACGTGACAACTCAGATTTAAATATGAAACTGTATGGTTTACGTTTGCAAACTTCTGCGTTGCAGTCACCGCCACAATAAAATTGAAGGAATACTTTTATAAGAGTACTCACTCGTTTTCAAATTTTGAAAGAGTTAATTCATACTTTTTTTCTATTTATAAAATCAAAATCATTAAATTTATTTTTCACTTGACCCTTACTTCCCTGTTTAGGAAATAGGAAAAAAATTGAGCTTGAATCTCGCTTTTTTCAAGAACTACAGCCAAGTACACAACAATATGTAGTTGACATAATTATTCAAATCAAATATTCAAATAATAATGGTTAAATTCTTAATAAATTCAATTGAAAGAGATAAAAGAATGTAACTGACGTATTACGAATATCTTTAGTGAGCTTCTTAAATTTGCCAGCAGACTGCGTAGCGCTTAGCTGGAAATCCCTATAGGTCCGGTTTCACCAAACTCAATTTAATTAATCAAGAGGTTATTTTGAGTCAGTAACTAGGGTTACAATTGTATCAACAATACTTTTTTCGCCAACTGTCAAAAAAACATGATATTTTTGTATTGTTATGGATACGCAAAGATCGTGATTTTTTCACTAGTGAAAAAATTAAACATATTTTTTCACTAGTGAAAAAATGAATATGTTTTTTCACTAGTGAAAAAATAAATTCTACTTTTGCACACCTAATCTAATAAAATTCAGTTTAGTAATGCTACAAGGATAGAAACAAACAGGTATTTAACAAAAAAGAAATATGAATTTGTACACAAAACTACTTATTTTTGAATATAAAAATGAATTGTTGACAGTTCTTTATTTATCAAACAACAATTGCGCATACTTTTGGTTACAATACCCAGGTGACTGCAAATTAACTATAGTTTGTACTTTTTTCCTACATTTTACAATAATTATTGTTGATCTATTATTTTTTGACATTTGGCGAAAAAATATTGTTTGTATTTCGTGTGCGAAGTGATTGTAATTTGTTGCGCTTTCGAATGAATTTGTTATCTCGACCTTACTTACGGTCTCGGTTAAAATTGAAATTCTCACGCGCAACAGAGAAACAATCACTTCGCACATTTAATACAAAAATAACTATTCATATAGAATAACCTTTGGATAAATTTAACTAGCGATGGTGAAACTGGACCATAGGCATGTAAAATTATAAGAAAATGGGCATTTTTATTTGATATGTTGAAATGAAAGTTTCAAATAAAATATACAGAATTTAAAATCAAAAGTAATTCATTATTCATTGAAATTTTGAAAAATGTATAGATTTTAATTGAAATTTTATTTTGTGTGGTTTTTGAATTTTATTTTAGGAGAAACAGTTTCTCTCTAATACTTTGATAAGTTTTTTGAATACTTTCGTCTGAGCAGAGAAATTTTTGGGAATATAACAGAAAATTTTAGAAGAAATGATCAGGATAAACAGCACTTTGAATAATATGGAAGACTCTTCATCGAAATTCAGGTGTACTATGTCACCATTATTGTCAAAAGGAATTAAAATTACATGGTTATATGAGAAGCCAGGGATGAGAAACTATTTAATATTTTTAGTTTTTACCTGTTTCTACCTTCCTTGTTTACTACAACCAAATAATTATAACTCAAAATTATATGTTTGATATTTAACAGTCAAATCTTGTCAGAAATGCGTTCCAACACGCGCCACGTTCAACTCAGTCCGAAACTGATTCATTCGACGCGCATGCGAATGAGTCAAATCGGAAACCAATCCAGAACCAGTCCTGAACTGCTTGTTGGAACAAACCTTTTGCGATATGGTAAAATTTGACATAATACATCATTCCTAACTTCACCGTGCACGTACGTCTATTGATCAGGATTGTCATGAAAAAACCTAACCCGAAAAAATCCGTGAAAAAACCCTGTTATTACAAAAATTTAGGCATGTTGAAGAAATAATTGAAGAATTTCTCGCAAAAACTTCTACTTTCGGCATGATGACTATTATATTTGAAACTCAACTTCAAACTAAATAGTATGTTCATCTAGAAATCAAAACACAAGCGGCATAGTGAGTTGGTTGAATTCGCTAGTAGAGTATACGCATATGAAAATATAACGAATAAACTTGTACATTTTAGTAAAATTCGTAGTACAATATATTGTAAATAGAAATGTAATAATAGTATACTGTGCAATAAGTGCGATAAGTTGTCGATTGCCCACAAGAGCGAAGTTGGGCCCACGAACGAAGTGAGTGCGCTCATTTGCTCAAGTGGGCAATTGACAACAACGCACGAGTTGCAGATACCATTTTTTATTACGAATGCGGGATACGTACTATTTTGCGCTTATTTTTCCGAGCGATAAATGGTTTACGTGCGACAAGTTTACTTGTAATAAAAACTAAGGTTTCTTATAATTATTTTCAGCTTTTATTACATGAACAATGTAATAAACTTTTATTTTGATAAATCCCAGAAATATGTTGGGTTTTAAAAAAAAAAAAACTCGGTGGGCATATCCGAGGTTTTAGCAACCCTGCTATTAATACTCTTATGCCAATGTCATACCGCTTAGACCCAGCTGTACTATCTAAGCTTATCTACAGTTTAGTTAAACTACGTTTATTTCCTATGGCTATAAGTATTTCAGCAATTGTAATCGTAGTGAATAAACTTGGTTTAACTAAACTGTTCGTTGAGCTTAGATTGTACAATTGGGCTTTAGTGTCCATCAGTGAGCATTAGTGAGAGAACGACCCATTACTGATGAAATACATTGTAATACAAATAATAACCCAACATATCAAAACAAATGAATAACATAAGATATGCATGAAGCTAGCTGTATTTATTTTTTTCGTCAGCGTCTCTAAGGAAAGATAGAGGATTCTCTATTTTTGTAAGTGATTTCGAAAAAAAAATCCGAAGCAGATGTAGTAAAATTATAGGGAAGCATTCATTTTAGCGATTTTATGTTGAACGAATATTTAACCATTGTTTCACTATTTCCAGGAAGCACTAAAGAAAAAACAACAGCCTCCAGTCACCACACCTAGCTCCAGTAGCAGCGGCCAGTTTTCTCAGGGTGCTGCGTCTCTCGCTTCCCTTATTGATACTGCGACAGCACAACCTACAGTACCCTGCAGCGCCAAAGAGGCAGCACAACAAGCTGCTGCTGTCGCTGCAGTCGTTGCTGAAACAGACAGCGCTGCTATTGCAGCATCTGCAGCTGCCGCTGAATCACAATCTTCTGGCGTCATCAGCGATGATGGCTCCGATGGCAAAGAAGAGAAAGATGGCAAAAAGAAGAAAAATAGATGTGCAATGTGTCGCAAGAAGGTTGGACTCACGGGTAAGGAGCACCGAGCTTTCAGAAGAATAACAATTATGTATAATATTTCAACGCTTCTGTATTATTGTATTGGAGAAAAAGAGAATGATTTTTAAAAAGAAAAATTCCTAAAGGTCTTCATTACGGGAAATTGCGCGTAATTTTTTTTACGATTGGAAAATTTAAAAAATAAATAAAGGATGGAAACAAACACCTTTATCATGCACAGTTTCAACTCATATGTCTTTAGTTATTGCAAAAAAATATTTGTTTTTTGTAAATTTTCCAATCTGAAAAAAATAACGCCCTCAACTCTCTTGAGAAATTTTTATCGTCGAAATATACAATACATTCTTTCGTATATATGAATAATATTATATCGATTTCAGGTACGGTTACGGATATGAAATTATTTCGGACTATCTGCTAGTTTTGGATAGTTCCAGTTTCGGATATAAGATTTCGCGAAATTGCAATTAATTTTAATTATAAGTCTAAATTGAATTAGATTCAGAACGCGCTTTACCCAGATATTTATATTGAACACTTATTTTATCTAAATAATTTCAATCTTACAAGAATAGATGTTGACTAATATGGCTATGCAATAGAAATAATAAAAACTATCTGAATAATGGAAGCGATGCGGCTAGTGTATTGCGAAAATCTGTTATAACGAGTCTCATTTAGAATTCGCCTTTATCCGAAATTATTCGAAATTTTTAATCAGACTCCGTTACGATTTCGGATAGATTTTTATTTCGGATATCCGATAGTTTCGGTTACAGTTATACAGCTCCGTAACGTCCCCATTTTATATGAATTATCTGCATTATGTCCGGCGGTGTCTACCTTTACTTCTTGTACTCACGTACTGGCAATCGATATTTGACAAAGAATTTATTGTTGTGATAATTGTTTTCATTTTCTCTTCTCACTTTCAGATTCCTTTCTCTATTTTGTTTTTCAAGGTTCTAGAATAGTTCACTTTTAATTATTCTCCAAATTTTCTTGAATTTTTCTCTAAATATTTCTCAAATTTTTTAGAATATTCCACTGATTGTATTTTAAATTTTCGGGAAAACTCTTCTTGTTTGCTAGAAACTTATTTCATCTCTTCTTTCAAGTTTTTGGAATATTCTTTTTGTTTATTTTAAAATTTTCTAGAATTTACTTCCAACTCTTCTCTTAGGCTTTTGCAATTTTCTTGTAATTCTTCTTTGAGACTTCTAGAATTTTCTTGTAGTTTCTCTTTCAAACTTCTAGACTTTTCTTGTAAATCATCTTTCAAGTTTCTGATAATTTTGTCTCAATCGGTGTCAAAAATGTGATCATCAGGATTTTCTCCGCCTTCGAATAAAGCTTGACAAAGCACCGCCTCTGTTCCAGATGTTTCCAAGTCCCGATTTACCATGTTTTTTAGGTAACTCCAAATACACATTTTTTTGTTGTAGTATCAATACAAAAATGTTCAACATTATTAACAATGACGAAAGTTGTATCGAGAATATTAAAATTAATATTGTGACGTAGATCCATGTTTATATGTTTTAGGTATACTGATCAAATTATGTCCATTCAGAATAAAGTAACCATATCTGAACATTAATCAGATTTACAATATCAAAATTATGATCCTATAAAAAAATCTTTGAAACTATATAGGAAAACACTTTATTTGTTCTAAATGAAATACTATTCGCGAAATCAACGACATTTACAGCCTTATTCATAGTTGAATAAATTGGTTCATCTTTAGATCCGTTTCAACTCTTATTCATTGATGCGATTTAGAAGTAAATCAGGTTTAAATATTCAAACCAACTCGCACCCTAGTTTAAATATGTTTTAAACCAAAAAACAAGAACTGAAGTGACATGTTATTATAGTGTATATTTATTTTTATTGGATCCTGTAAAGATCATTATTGATGTTACAGATATTTTATGTATCAAATTGTCATATACGCCATGTCAGTAGCGATGTGCGCGGCGAGAGCGCCGTCCTGGTGGCGACACTTGGCATCTATTTACTAAGATGTTTAAAATCGTGACAACCCACAAATTTTGACGTACTCACAAAATTTTCAAAACTGGCACTCAGAATTAGCAGAAAGTTTGTTACAATGACTGTAGTACTTTGATGCAGGTCTCAAGAAGTTGATTTACCTATATTTAGATCCAAAAGTTTCAGCAAAGGGAAAAAATTGGTACAAAGTTTTCATGTCAGCGACGAAGAAGAAATTAAAAATAACGAAGAAGATAGTGAAATTACAGGAGTTACTTTGTGCGAAACGCCTGGCACATTTAGTGATAGAACAAATCTGAATTTGTATAATTTATTGGTCGAGATATGTGTAAATTATTATAAGTGTAAACATAGTTTTCTACTTGACATGATAATACGTACGTTCGGGTGTACTTCTTGTTTGTTCTGTTTGATTATTATCTGAATATTGAATCGATAAACAATATTAATTTTTTTCGTGATTTTAGATAACTTCATCTGATATTTACGAGTTATTTTTATAAATTGAAAATAATCTGTGTGACTATCATAAAAACTTCTTGATTTGGTGTATTTTGAATTCTTCATCAGGGAATCAGCATCATTCATGCCTGATGATTTGATATTTGCTTGCCAGATACGAGTTATCCGAGAAAATAATTAATTTAAATAAGTAAAAATTCATTAATAAGGATTCATTCATGATATTTTGTCTTCAATCTATGATCAATGATAATATTGTTTAAATATTATTTTAATAATTCAATATTGATTCTGTACAAACATTATACAATTTAAAAAACATCAACTGCTTATTTCTGAAGCTCGCTAATATAATAATAAGTCTGTGTTTTTTACATGATTGCTGTAAAAATTTAATAATACAGGTAAATTTAGGTCGAAAAATTGTTAATATTAGTTGCAACTGCAAACATACAGCTGCAGTTTGCATATAAATTAACACAGAAGGTATCTGCTTCAAGACTGACCAGTCAATGATTTGGAATCGTCCAGCACAGTTGAATGAATATCATAAGAGTGCAAGGATTGATAGTATGTACTATTGCATAAAAACAAACTGAGAAGATAACTTTTTCATAGTTTCTTACGCCCATTCGCGATTCGAAAATGAATGAAATTTCAGTTCACCATTGCGCAGTTGTGTGTGCGAACACTCAGACACACAATAAATTAGACCTTGTCCCTATGATCTCCACTTTTTCAAAGGATTTTCCATATTTATTTGCCTCAAAAACACAGTTTGGCTTTATGGTCTTTTATATTTGTTTTGACAGCTCTAGTCAGTATTAGTAAAGAGCTTATAACTTCTACCGCATGGAGTCGCGTCCGTCGCTACTGACATAGCGTATTTTCATTAAAATCAAAAGAAGCAAAAAATAATTCTCGAAAATATCTCGTTTGAAATTTCAAATTCACTCCATTTGAATGCAATATATACAATTGCAGCATATCAAGAAGTAGCAAATCTTTCTGTTGCATTTGCATGTTGATGCTGATTTGAATTATCCACCAGTATTATGTAACACAATCATTAATTTATTATCGATCGATAAGATTTTTGACAAATAGAAACAGAAACAATTGTGACAAGTGAAAATTCAGAAATTTTGTCAGTGCTATCTATGCTCATTGGTTGAAATAGTAAATGATCGATAAAAACTTATCGATTGAGTTACAGAATAGCCCCGATTATTGTTAAATACTTGACAAGATCAAATATATCTTATCTCAAATGTGAAAATGATTCAAGCACTCATTGGAAACAGAGATAGATATTAAATTTATTCATGAATGAATAGCGATAATACTCAAAATAATAATTACTAGAATTATCAATTATTCATCATCTTTTTTGCGATGATTCTTTTCTTTTAATTACAACAAAGGATTCGACAATGATCACTTCAGTACACAAATTTAAGAAGTTGTAAGTTTGGTTATTTACGACAATGGAATACTCAATAGATATGACCATATTCCTTCGTTCTCAATCAAATCAGCAAACAATAACTATAGATTGAACTGAATCAGATACGCAAACAATAGTTTTCACTGATTATAATAATGAAACAATCAATAGTATATTATAAACCAAAAAATTCTGTCAAGATCTTCTGTTTTTTCAATAAGACAATTATCAAAAACTATTGCTATATTGGAGATTAGAATCTATTTTCACACCTAAAATTATATGAATGATTGTCCATTATGTATTAGTGAGGGTCTTTATCTAAGATTTCTCCGATTCTATAACTTATTCTTTTTTTTTCCGGGCGTATTCGCTCTTTAGGTCAATCTGTAGTCAAGTTCTCGTTCTGTTAGATTATAAACCATATCATAATCAATATTCCATTTAATTATCTTCAGAAACTGAATATTTGCAACGACTGTGTCTAAAATTATATCCATGCTCCATCTCCTCTTTCAGTTTTATATTTATGAATACATTTCAAAGTGAATATTAATTTTTGTTCGTCTATCTCATTTTGTTGTACTGACCATCGTTTATTCATTTTGACCTTATAAAATCAGCAAATATGATAATCCTATAGTTCATTTTTTAATTAGGAGGAGTAAACTAAAGTTGCTGTGCCGAGCCATACATACACTGTGTAAATACGACGAAAATATCACAAGATTTTTATGGGGCAAAATTCAATTTGAAATTTTCGGCACGTAACCTTCCCACTTTTATTTTACAGCTATTGTTTGTTAACTACCAACAAAAAATATTTCAGTAATACAAATTAATGTATTACGTTACGATAATGCAGGGGCCACACTTATGTCTAATGCCGTTTAGTAAGGCGTTATGTGACAATTGACATATTGTCATTGACAATGTGTTCATTATTGGATAACGCCTCAACTGATGACATTAGACGTAAATGTGGCCCCAGCATAACAAAGATATTTTATTAAATAAATAATAATGTGAATTGAAAAGATCAACAAATTTTTGTTCAGTGTAAAACTGGTGTGAAATAAGCCAATCAAAAACATCTAGTTACATGATGCCTACAGTTTGCTCTTCCTAGTTAAAAAATAGAGTATAATAAATAATAACTATCAAATGTCAATACATATCAAAAACAAACCAAAGCCTATCAGACAGAATTCTTGAATATGATTTAAACTCAGTTTTGTCAGACCTAGTTTAGAACTGGTTTAAATATCTTTATGAATTGACTTATTTAAACTAGGTTTAGTAACCTAGGTTTTATGTGCATTACTATGAATAGGGCTGTTAGAGTTGATTGGATGGATTAAGCCTAAAATAAAATATTTCTAGTTCCATTCGAGTTTCGTTCGATTTTCAGATTTAATTCCAAAGTACAGTTTCGGCAACTTTCAAAATGAAATATGGTAATATGACAGATTGAGGGAAGTTGCTATGGAAACTGAAACGAAATTATAAAAACTTAAGCCCGCCTCACATGACGCTTGTTTCATTGATGGTTTTTCTGCATGGAGTTGTGCTGGCTACCGGGCTTGTTTCTATGATAGAAAATGACAGTCACTTCTGGTTTTTGTACATGATTTCCGTGATAGAACGTGTGCTTTTTTTCATGCTTGTTTGTCTGATGGATTCAAACGGTGACCAATAGAAAGCTAGCTCCTAGTCACGTGAGTATAAAATGTGGCGTTGACATTTAATTTCAAAAAAATGTCACATTTACTCTTCGTTATTTTTCAAGAAAAGTGATCCTAGATGCATTCAATTTCTGGTGAATTCACATCTTAGTTTTGTTTAAAATTTGGCAGCTACATTTCATTCTGAATAATAACGATAATTTCTGGTGCCGTACGCGTATCGAAAAGATCTGCTAATACAACCTAGCATCGTGTGAAGCCAATACGCTATGTCAGTAGCGACGGACGCGACTCCATGCGGTAGAAGTTATAAGCTCTTTACTAATATGACTAGAGCTGTCAAAACAAATATAAAAGAGCATAAAGCCAAACTGAGTTTTTGAGGCAAATAAATATGGAAAATCCTTTGAAAAAGTGGAGATCATAGTGACAAGGTTAATTTATTGTGTGTCTGAGTGTTCGCACACACAACTGCGCAATGGTGAACTGAAATTTCATTCATTTCCGAATCGCGAATGGGCGTAAGAAACTATGAAAAAGTTATCTTCTCAGTTTGCTTTTATGCAATAGTACATACTATCAATCCTTGCACTCTTATGATATTCATTCAACTGTGCTGGACAATTCCAAATCATTGACTAGTCAGTCTTGAAGCAGATACCTTCTGTGTTAATTTATATGCAAATTGCAGCTGTATGTTTGCAGTTGCAACTAATGTTAACAATTTTTCGACCTAAATTTACCTGTATTAATAAATTTTCACAGCAATCATGTAAAAAACACAGACTTATTATTATATTAGCGAACTTTAGAAATAAGCAGTTGATGTTTTTTAAATTGTATAATGTTTGTACAGTATCAATATTGAATTATTAAAATAATATTTCAACAATATTATTATTGATCATAGATTGAAGACAAAATATCATGAATGAATCCTTATTAATGAATTTTTACTTATTTAAATTAATTATGTTTTCGGATAACTCGTATCTGGCAAGCAAATATCAAATCATCAGGCATGAATGATGCTGATTCCCTAATGAAGAATTCAAAATACACCAAATCAAGAAGTTTTTATGATAGTCACATAGACTATTTTCAATTTATAAAAATAACTCGTAAATATCAGATGAAGTTATCTAAAATCACGAAAAAAATTATTATTGTTTATCGATTCAATATTCAGATAATAATCAAACAGAACATGCAAGAAGTACACCCGAACGTACGTATTATCGTGTCAAGTAGAAAGCTATGTTTACGCTTATAATAATTTACACATATCTCGACCAATAAATTATACAAATTCAGATTTGTTCTTTTACTAAATGTGCCAGGCATTTCGCACAAAGTAACTCCTGTAATTTCACTATCTTCTTCGTTATTTTTAATTTCTTCTTCGTCGCTGACATGAAAACTTTGTACCAATTTTTTCCCTTTGCTCAAACTTTTGGATCTAAATATAGGTAAATCAACTTCTTGAGACCTGCATCAAAGTACATCTGTCATTGTAACAAACTTTCTGCTAATTCTGAATGCCAGTTTTGCAAATTACGTGAGTACGTCAAAATTTGTTGATTGTCACGATTTTAAATATATTAGTAAATAGATGCCAAGTGTCGCCACCAGGACGGCGCTCGCGCCGCGCACACCGCTACTGACATGGCGTATATTGCATAGCACCTATCACAATGTCCAGCGGCGCAACCAGCTAGGAACCCATCAGCGTAACCAAGCAAGAAATCCAGCAGCGAAAAAAGCGTCGTGTGATGAGGCTTTAATAATCTATACATTTTTCAGAATTTTATTTAATAAAAACGGCTTGATTTTAAATTCTGTTTATTTATTTGAGACTTTGACATTTCGTTCCTTCGATCAAGGATCTTCTTTTGAAGAATATCCTTGGTCAAAGGATCAAAACGTCAAAGTTTCAAATAAATATACAGAATTTAAAATCAAAAGTCGTTTTTATAAAAACTTATTTTATATAAAACAGAGTTTAATTCATACAGTTCTACGATTCAAGATCAAGATTTAGTCATATTTGGCAGCCATTTCTTGGCCACTATGGAACAAATCATAATACAAAGAAATATCAAATATCAAATCAAATGTCAAAAACTAGAAGGTTGGTGAGATTGGCAATATGCAAAACTGCGCATTCGTTCTCGAATCTAGCTAAAACTCGAATAGAAAAATAGAACCAGATCTATTTTTCTATGATATATTTCAGTGCGAAAATCGAACGGAAATTTTTAATTTACATTATGCTACAATTGGCTATAAGCTTCTCGGGTGAAACTCGGACTGAAATTTAGCCGAAAAAAGTATAATGTAATTCAAGCTTTAAGATGAGTAACACCAATGAGCAAAATGAAGAAAATAAAAGTATAGACGAACGAGTCGATCTCTTACAAAATAGTACACTGAATAATCTTAATTTACACACACAAATTCATTCATTCATCAAAATTGCTTCTTAACTCTCTAATATCATCAATAACTTACAAGACCTGAAAATTACAGCTCTACGAATAAGACTGATCAGTAACAGGCAACAGAAACTGCTCAGACATTTGTCCGTAATACTCAACTAGAAATCTTAAAATTGACCTTAGTTAATAAATTCAGCATATTTATTTTACATTTTGACAATTTAAACAAAAATATGACATCCTATTGTTCCTTGAATGAGTGCAAATTACTTAAATGCAACTCATCAGCAATTAGAGTGTAATCATGATTAAACCTGTCCATCCTCATATTTAATCTGAATACTACAGATCTCATAAATCTATGTCAAACACTTTCAATCTTTTCATGCTGCAGTCATACAATGGAAACCTCAGTATTGCACGATAAGTTATATTTTATTTCACAAAGCTTTATTAAAGTATTCACATTTTTGACCTCACAAGATATTCTTAAAATATAGTGCAACATGCGGCCCATCTTTCCAAATGCATATTTTTTTTGAGGATCAAAGATCATCTTATCAAAAAATATACCCAAGTCTTTATTTATAGTGACACGCAGCAATGGAATATTACCAATGAGGTAGCCATAATTTTGGTAACTATTACTGTGAAACGATACCACTTTATTCTAAATGACATAACGCACCAATGCTCGATCAATCCTATATCACACTGCAACATCAGGCTGAGCCAATTTCTGCAAATAATTTTAAATCATCGGCAAATAAAAGAATTTGAGCAAATCGCGTTACCAATAAAACATCATTATAAATATATTAAACAACAATGGACCAAGATATAACCCCTGAGGTACACTCGATGTTATAACTCTTTCGAATAATTGATGTCCATCAATATTTACAAAAAACGAATGGTCCCTCAAATAACAATGAACCATACACAGCATATATTTTCAATATAATGGCGGTGATTTGAAACTACTTGCACAACTTGAAATGAATCAGCCTATATTCATCTAGCAAATTGAAAGTAAAGTTTTCTATTATTATGCGTTAATGTATTCTTCGTTTGCAAAGGAAATTGAATAATTGTTTGTATTTTACTTACAAAATAAGTAAATAGTCCATTATATGTATTTCTCTTATAACAAAAATAAATATTCGCGCTGTTCTATTTAGCCGTTTCAGTCTGTATTTGTACTTGAACAAATATTTCTAAGTTAAAATCTCTGTTAATACATATGTTTTCTTGTTATTTTTATTAGGTTTCCAATGCCGATGCGGTGGCTTATATTGCGCGGTGCACAGATACAGCGATAAGCACGAGTGCTCGTTTAACTACCGGGAGATGGGTGCACAGGAAATCCGTCGAAACAATCCCGTGGTCGTCGGTGAGAAAATCCAGAAGATTTAAGCCAACCAACACCACGTGTTTCGTGTGCGGCCCCGAATCAGTTAGTGGTCTCCCACTCATGGACACGCTAACAGTACAAAAAGTGCCAGTGTTGACTTCTCGTTCGGTGGTGCGCTATTAAAATAAATATCCCTTCAATCCTCCCTAAGTCGTGGCTTTTTATTATTATTTAGTTATAGAAACACACTCATCAAACTTATTTTGGTCATTATCAGTCAATGCCATTTTCATACATCCATCAGTCAGTCAATCCATCCATTGCTCATCGATTTATCATCATTATATCATTATTATAATTGAATGGTAGTAACAAAAACGAATTATATTTTTTGAGTGTTGTTTTTTTTGTCTCGTGAGTGAACATTTTTCTTGTTTGATTTATTGCGCTGTTGATTCATTTGCGATATTTGACGGAACACTGAACATATTTAGTGAAAAATTGTTACTTTTTTTCAAAATAATAAAGAAATTTAATAAATAATATTTCAGAATAACAAATACTTCCTTAAAATTGCTAAAAATCTAATTTTGTCCTAATATTGAAAAATTGAAGATATATTGAAAAAATTTGAATAATTTTATAAATAGCATCGTCTCTTGGCGGCAATAGAAAGTGATATCCGAATATGTTGTCAGCTATAGTAGTACAATGGGTAAAATATTTTAATATTATGTTAAAACTTTAAGTGGCATAGTTATTTCACGATACGTTATGAAGAAAGTGTATTTAATTTTGTAATAGCTGCAATAATTTAATGTGGCATACATAAAAAATGTAAATGTTTAGTATTTTTTCAAAATATACGCATTTATGGCAGCAGCTATGAAATTGAAATTAAACTGTTGATTTGTTTGATTTGAATAATTTTTTTCCTAATTTGTCTCACACGCACAAGACAAATCAGCAACACTAGTCGCAGATCCATTCTCTGCGGTGTGTTTAACCGTTGTTTAGTGTATATAAATGAAACCTAACAGTTTACTTTCCTCTAAATCTGAAATCTACACCTAGATACAAATTCAAAGATTTATCCGAACAGTGTACACATGCCAACACTTTACAGAACTATTACGTTTTCGTTGTGAACTGAAGAATGTGCGTTACAGAGACATCACTTAACAATTTTTATTGAAAATATTGACTGTTGTTTTGTGTTTCGTCTGCGCAGGAATTTAAATAAAATTTACTGCTTACGTATGTTTTACCTGTTTCAGTAAAGATGTGTAGCGGGTACATGTTGATAATAAGGCTTCTGTGTATTTAGACATTGTATCTTTGTATGCCTTTTGTTTCGGTGAACCAATGTACTCCCGAGTTCCTTCCATCATTCCTGCCATTTTACCATTCAAGCTGAAGTCGTCTCCAAGATGACTAATGTTTTCATTTCCATAGACCCCTAAACTTGGCTCATCGAAGAAGGTGTATTGTTTAGAGTTGTGTTGTACGTGTTTCATCAAGTGGTTCGGCTGTATCGTCATGTCGGTTTATGCGTAGACTGTTATTCTTAAAAAATAATTCGATTTTCTTGTTTTATAATGCAACTAACGGATATTTAGTTTTTACCGTGAACCATTTGATCAAATACAAATTGTTTATTCACATTTATTATTATTATTATTATTATTATCATATTATCAACTGATTATTATTGAGTAAGCCTTGTGGCAATTATATATAATAAATAATATAAAAAACAAACAAGTGTACAGGTTTTTGAGAGTTCTTACTTAGGATGTAGGTGTGCATGAATATAATTAAAAAGATACTTATGTTAACTGTTATATATTTTCATTTATTTTTAATATGTTACATTTTATGTTGAAAACAATTCTTATATGTATCGTAATATGCATCATTATGTGGATCAGTCTCCGTTCTTATAATTTTATTGTGCAGTGTTGGCCCAGTCTCTGGGAGATTTACTAAACTTTTGGTACTTTTATTTTGGTTATTTTTTTCTTTTTCTCAAATCTATAGACGCTACTTTATATTTAACGTTTGGAATATTAATTGATTGTTCGAGAAGAATGCATTTTTCTCATAATCCTTGGCCCAAAATTTTGATTTACAGAAAATTATTACTTGAAAATAGTATTGCAACAAAAATAGAAGAACGACGTAAGTACCGTATTAATTATATACTTTTTTTTTATTTATGATTTCAAGTAATATTTATTTGAAAAATAGCAGAACTAGATATTTTCATATTGAGTCTGACAAATTTCCTCTATTTTGTTGGCAGACAACCTACGATAATCCCTTTCAGTGCATAAGTATAAATTATAAATGGGATCAAGTTCGACGGGAATTTTGCGTAACTTGAAACAGTGGTTTTGTTTTTTACCGGCGGTGTTTCACACCAAAACGAACGAGCGGGCTTAATTCGCTCTGACCAAGCTCGACGTGGGATCTTGCGTAACTTGTAACAGTGGTTTTGATTTCTACTGGTGGTGCTTTGCACCAAAACAAATATTTTGTAAATTGGGATATTGATATATTAAAGGGACAGATGGCGGTTATATTTTAGTCAACGAGATATATAACTATAGAATGGCGCATCGCGCACTATCTGAATGCATTACAACCGTAGTAACATGAACGATGAAATGTCAGCCATGCTTACAACCAGGAACCAGGTGGGTAATCTATGAACAGTAAGCTTTAGCGCTTTCCCAGACAGAATTTCTGCCGCGCTACAATAAAATTATGCAATATTAATCATACTAAATTATGTGCTGGGGTCGTATATAATCCAAATTCAGATTATTATAGAGATTTTTGATTATTTACTGAATTTCTTTCGCAATCAGATTACCTTATTTGTACGGTTGATATCAATGTGAATCTACTTGCGAATGATCATAAATCATCTTTTCTCAGGAATATACTGTCAATACATAGTATGCATCAGCTTATTACTAATTATACAAGACCGGCCTCAAAAACGTTAGTAGACGTCATGATAACATCTGATGAAAGTATTTGCTTGGATTCTGGTAATATTGATTGTAGTAAGCTTTCGGATCATGACAGTATCTACTGTATCCTAAACTTACCTAGAACAAAAATTTCTAAAAAAAGAGTTACGTACAGAGATTTTAAAAGTTTCAATCTTAATAACTTTTTGATGGACTGTGAATCAGTGAACTGGACCAGTATTATCAATATTAAAAACATAAATGAAAAAGTTACATTTCTGAATAATAAGATCCTTGAACTTTTCAATGAACATGCTCCTACCAAAACTATTTCTACTAATAGAGCTTATACGCCCTGGATCACCCTTGTAATAAAGATTATGCAACGAAAGCAAGATAAGGCATTAATACAATTCAAAAAGTTTAAGACTCAAGCTAAATGGGAGTATTACAAACAGTTGAGAAATCTGACAACTTCAGTCATTAGAAAGGAAAAAACTGCGTTCTTAAAGTTTAGTATTGATAATAATGCTCACAATTCTGCTGCACTGTGGACTAATTTGAAACGCGTAGGTGTTAATAAAGCCTCTACAGATTTAATACATGATTCTTTAAATAAACCTCAAGAATATGGTCAATATCTATTTGATCAAATTGAGTCAACTAATATAAATCCAAACACATTATTATACTATAATATAAATCGATTTCAGCTGGATAGGGCAGAACATTTTGATTTTAGGTGTGTGGATGGCGATGAGATTGAAAGTATTTTTAAAAAGCTGAAGTCGAATGCTGTAGGTGAGGATGAAATTTCTAGAAGGATGATTCTTATTTTTTCCGTTATACTATGTAAAATTCCCAATATTTAAACTATATCATATTAAATTAAATCAACTCATAAAATTTCTATGCTGGGTAGCTGTACAAAACGCTAAATTTAAAACATTGCTTCGTACAAGCATGACTTATTACAAACACAGCCTCGTACATTTAGCGAAAACTTAATTTAATGTCCTAGTTGAGCTTCGAACCTAAAATCAATAGTCACGGTTAGATTTTTAGCTCACAGATGGGGACAGCACTAAATTTCTCAAGATTTATATTATCAAACATAAAAATATAAGCCTCACATCAGTGTTCAAAAAGTGGCGGGAGTAATAAAATTTCTCTGTAAATAAGCTTTTTTTTTTCTTCATAAAATGTATCTCATAATCTGCATTGGATGGCATACATGTATACTGGATATGATTGATACTTTTTTAAAAATAAATTCAAGCAACACGATTGTGAAATAGTTGATTTTGAAGTCGCAAACGTTTATTATTAATCCTGCAATAATGATCAACCAAAAAATATGTTTCATGCTCAATTTTATAAAAAGCAGAATAATTTACTTCCTCAATAAATAAAATTTACTCTATCAAATGACAATCGATTATTTGACAGCAATAATTCATAAAGAAACTCAAACTGATTAGAATTTGTTAAATACTAGTTATATATTAAACAGAATAAATAAGTGTTTTAGTAGGCGTTTAAATGTTTAAATGCTAGAACTTCTTATCCAAATATTAATAAGAATCATTCCAATCTCGCATCTCGAATTCTCGATGTCACACCGAAATCACTGTAAGTCATCTGTCATCTCAAAGCTCCGTGAAATCTAGAAAGCTATGACTGGCTACTACGGTAAGCTTGTTTACTCTATTCTGTGTCAATAAATTGATAAAAAATAGTGTATTTGGAGAAGAATGAAAGAAATTGACTCTATTCCTGCAGAAAGTTCAAGAACTAACTTTGTGTTTATTGCCAGACAAATCCAAGGCACTTTATAAAAAAGCATTTGCTTAATTTAACGACTGAGAAGAACAACGGAGAGTAAGGACAATAAATGAAGAAGTCATTGTTTTCATATTTCTTGAATATCAAGAACAGGGAGTACCGGGAGTGATCACTCAATGTTAAAAATTATGCGCATGAACATAGTTGCGGCCGCTGCCACCGAGGTCTCTGATAGCTATGTAGCCATGGTTTCAGATCTAAATTAATTTTCAGCGGTTATGTACTATAAATAAAAAAGTCACAGAAATTTTTCAAAAATAAGTGTATTTTAAATGTTTGTACATGCGAATCAATGTTGACAACAAAATATTTGTGCAAATATTAGGTTTTGAGATGCAATATGAAGTTACTTTATGCATAAAGTGTGATCCAATTGTAGTAAATAAATCCGCAGTTGTTAAATTCATTCAAAATTTTTGTTAAAAACGCTATCAATCAATGAATTTGAATAATCTATTTTTGTAAAATGTCTTCTCCAACTGTGGATCATACCTTTTACAATATTGCAATATATTCAATATCTTACAAACTCTAAATTAAATAAAGTAATTTCATATGCCTGAAGTTTGATCCAACTCTATAGTTATGTAAATTGGTAATTTGAGCTAAAACTACTTTAGAGTGTCTCTATTTACAAGAAATGTTCTAATTTTTCTCTAATTCTTTCAATTGTAGGTCATACTTCATGTTGAAACTACTTTCCACAGTATTTAAACTCCATTGTGAAAAAAAGTAGGAAGACATTGGATACAAATGTTCAAAAAAATTTGAAGATATTCTATTAGAACATAAAAATCAGTAGCTGTATTCTCAAAAGAGCTTTTGATTGCAAACTAACCCACAATTTTGGATTAGTGAGTTTACTTCTAATTTAGGTCTCTTAAATTCAATCTTGAATCACTTATAGTGATAAATAGGCAGTAGATAGAGACTAGAATGAGTTATAACAAAATTGAAAAAAAAAATTGGATGAAAATCACTAATTCAAGACTGTAGCCAGTTTAAATTGTTTTGAGATGTGATTAATCGAGGAAATAAATGAAATTAAAAAGATTGATAGATTCGGAGTATTTTTATAAAATAATTACTGAATTTTTCGGATATAGTTTGAGCTAAAGTGACGTTTTCCATTGTCTTCACTTCATTTGAACGTAAATGCATCTTACTGTCTCAGCAAAGTCATTTTTACAGTATTTAATATTTTTTCTTCTCAAATATTCAATTTTTTCTTCATTCTACCCCCTATATAACGACTGGAAAATCATTAAGCACTTTCGAGAAGCGTGGACACAATGTGAGTATGAACCTGTTGAACTTTCTTCGACTGCCTGAATTCTAAAGTCACGTCAAGACTGAAGAGTATTACTTTTTCTTGGTTTCATATGATATGGAGAAATTGGCGCATCTTCCGTAACAAATATTCATTTTCAGTTCTAGCACCACGTTATTATTGCAGCTGGTGAATGCTCACCCATCCCAAATGCTTCTTATTCATTTATTGTTTGAAACTCCAGGTATTTGTGAGGTCCAGAAAATAACTCAGCCCAATATTTATTATTGTGCTCGAACTAAATCATGTATAATTGCATTTGTAGTTTTGTACTGATATAAAAACTGCAGGTCGCGGAATAGAACCAGCAGATGTGCGCCTGGAATAATTATATTTTATAACATGCGAACAGAAAAATATAAGATAAACTTACAATTGACTTGAAGTAATTGCTTTTTAATAACTTTTTATAGCGTTTAATTATTAAAATCAATACACAAACACAATTGGAAATTGGAAAATTATAAGTTGATATTGACAAACAATCTTATTTACTTACATCGAGATTTGTTCAAATTTTTTCAATGGTAACTAAGATTCAAGATTCAAATTAAATTAAAAAATAGGTGCGGCCGCTGCCGTTAGATGGTAGTAGCTAAGCGCCAAATTCTTCCATTTAAGTGATCTCTCCCGGTACTCCCTGATCAAGAAAAAAGTATGTGGTTTTATTTTGGACGATATATTCCATGTTGACAGCCATATACCTATAAATATATATACTGCTGACCTCCTATCTTAACAAGGAAGCGTCTCCGTACGGTATCTTTTATCTCTTTTCTTCTGCAAGTCTAAACTGCGCATGGTCACAGTATTGAATTTCATTGGCTGATGCTTGAAAGATAGTGTTCGGGATCATTCGGAGTCAAATTTATTTTCTCAAGACTTATTTCAAGAAAAATCATTGGAAATCTCAAAGTTAATCACAGTTTAAATTAATCTGTGTTTATTTTTCCAAATACGCGTGATAATGTTTAATTATGTCTATGACAAATAAAACGGTAAATATTTTATGTTTTTATTTTGTTTGAAATTCGTAATTTTCGTGCCCATCCCACTTTAATGGCGCGAACTCCGAATCATTCCGAACACTAGCTCTTGACTATCAGCCAATGAAAATCGAGACTGTGACCATGCGCAGTTTAGACTTGCAGAAGAAAAGAGATAAAAGACCCCGTACGCTGTCAGGTCCAAGTCGTTGGTATATATATTTATAGGTATATGTTGACAGCTACAATAAAAGTGGAAAAAAATATAGATATCTTAAAATACATCAAACTGACAGCTTATGTGAAAAGAAACCAAAGAATTCAAGCATTTTGGAAAAAGAGCACATCGAAAATTTTTTGAAGGCAGTTCCCGACAAACAGTATTGGTAATTAAGTTGCAATTCTCATTTTTACATGATATTCAGTATAAATTTTAAATTATTTTAGGTTACACTAATAATGGGGGTCGCAGGTGCCTGTAGATGTAATTGATCAATTTGAAAATACATATACAATCAATACAGGGTCATATTCGATTGATTCATTTCATTTCTTGAAAATTCACCATATTATTGAGAAAGGATTTGCTATAAATGTTGTGAAAAAGTGTTGAAAGTACATTTCTTTACGTCCAAAAAAGTTTTCACAGAATAGATTCTTTTAGCGATATACTAATAAAAAATGCACTGCACAAGCTTCTGATATCACTATCAACACACATTATTAAAAGTATCTTGAAATTACTGAATGCGGGCATTTACACTGGCCACTGCTTACGACTTTGTTAGCCAACAAATCTGCTGATATTACAACCATCAAATAGCATTCTGGATGACGATTCTGTTCATGCATAAATTTTAGCAGGAAAAATTTCTCAGAATTAAATTAAAAGTATGCCTTGTATCGTTTATCCCAAAAGTATCCTTATGTGTGTTTTTATATTCAGTTTGATAAAAGTAATTATAAAACAAATTTGCTTCAAATATCCCTTATAGAAAGACACTCGGCCAATATTAATTTATTCCAGGAAGTACCTGATTTGTTCCTTCACTCTCTCACGAGATTGTAGGAGTAAAGTGTAATTCTGATTATTATTTTATGTGAGTAAAAAGTCTTGGGAATTCAGTCAATATATCTGTTTTAATTTCTTTCCTACTTTACAGTTTCGGCTGTACCTGTAACTGTAAAGTAGGAAAGAAATTAAAACAGAAATATTGACTGAATTCCCAAGACTTTTTACTCACTCAAATTCACTCATCCAGTCAGCTTCATCTATTTTATCTATTATTTTATGTATTTAAAATAGTTTTACACAGTGATTAGGGCAGCTTCATCTCAATTATAGTACAATTTTTTGTAATTTAATTATTACGTTTTTCAATTGAATAAAAAGATATATGATACTATTTGAAGGTTTAATTTTTGAATTATGTTTAGCGAATAAAACAAAAATATTCTGTTCATATTTGGTAAGTTTGATCCAGGAATTTCACTTGGAATTACCTGGAAACAAAGTGTAGGATTAGAATTTCACAGCAACATAGCAATTTTCATGAAAATATTTAGTATATTTATGTTGGTTTATTACATAATTACTTAATAAGTATATAATAAAATAAGAACAACCAGAAAAATCTGTTGTACGAGCTTCTCCACAATTATTTGTGACTATGAAACCACTTAATTCTTCGAATTTGTGTTCGAGGCACAATCCTCACCAGACAAAATATTTGATCAGTTTATCAGATGGAGGTCATGTGAAAAAATATATTTATTATTTAAAACATATCTTGACAGTATGTTCCACTCTTGGAACATAACATAACCCATGTTTACAGCTAAACAGATGTAAAAAACTTTAACATCATAAAAAAAAATTAAATAAATAATATACCTAAAGAAACGTTGAGAAGAGTCAGATGAACATGAAAAAAAATATTATCTCTTTTGGTCACGAATGAAATTCGGACTTATTTTCAAAGAGCCACCAACTGACGGACGCACTGATTGGCTGGAACGTACTCCCTGGCTGGAACAATACCCGTGTCGCCCCCTAGTAAAGTGAGAAGCTTTTATGGAAGCCAAGATATAAGCGCGAAGTTCAAATTCAAATACAGACATGGAAATAAAAAGTTATAAATTTAATTGATTCCTTTTCCGACACTTATCACTTATTCTAATTCCTTACTCTCTAGCTTTACCAAATGTAGCGACTTCGCTGTCTCATTGTCTCATTGAAATTCTTGAAATATTTTCATAGAATCATCTATTTTTTGTGCTATTGCTATTGCATTTGACTTGCTGCAAGTACGTGATTTTATTATTACGCTTACTTTAAATAGTAGCCTTTTGCTGCTTTTTGTTTATAAAGCTCAAAGATATTGATGACATAAACTGTGAAGATGAATTTACATCGGTTATAGCCAGTTGCACCGCTCTAGCTTAGATTTTAAGTTTTACTCAAACAAGAAGTATCGAATCGAAATTATGACAACAATGTTTACGCCACATTTGACTTTTGGAGTCGATACGATATTGTTCTGTTGAGTGAAACCTAAAATTTAAGGGACAGCGAATGCAACTGGTCATTACTTTAGCTGACGAAAGAAAATTAATTCATCAAAATGTATAATTTCTTCTCAAATACTAGTACTTGAATAGAATTTCCCCAATACTATTTCATTGTAATTATTGGTACAGAATGATAAGATAATTAGTACTATTCTGTAACTCAATCGATGAATTTTTATCGATCATTAACTATTTCAACCAAAGAACGGAGGTGGCACGTGGCACTGACAAAAAATCTGAATATTTGCTTGTCACAATTGTTTCGATTGCTTCCATTTGTCGAAAATCTTATCGCTTGATAACAAGATAATGATTGTGTTCCAGAATACGGGTGAATATTAGTTATTACGCCCCTTGAATTTACGAATAAATATCACTCATTTTTTTTTAAGATATTTGTTCTTTTAACAACTTTTTTTAAAAACATTTACAACATTGCCTACGTACTTTGGCTTCACTAAATAATATTCAATTGATCATTTTTTAAAAATAATTATTACAGGATACATAAACGACTGTGATTTTAAAATCAACTGTTTCACAATCGAGTTGCTTAAACTTATTTTTGAAAAAGTATCAATTATATCCAGTATATATGGATCCCTATCCAGAGAAAATTATGGGATGTATTTTATCAAGAAAACAATTGTAAAAATTATTTCCATTAAAATTTTATTACTGCCGCCGTTTTTTGAACTCTGATGTGAAGCATATGTTTTTATATTCGGTAATATATAAATCTGGACGAATTCAGTACTATCGCCATCTGTCAGCTAAAAATCAAACCGTCACTATTAAATTTAGGTTCGAAGCTCAGCTAGGACATTAATTTAAGTTTTCGCTAAATGTACGAAACATGTTTGTACGAAGCTGTGTTTGAAATTTAGAGTGATGCACGCGTTCCCTAATATATATACAACAAAAGAATTATGGAAATAAAGGTAGTATTTCAAAGTTATTGATAATTATATTAATATTACACCTTACGGCCAAGCACACTGTATCACAGCTCCGTCAGTTCCTGATATTCTCACTTGGCACTGTGAGCTTAATCAGATTCGCCAATTCTGGTGCAAGATGGTCCGAGCAAATTAATAGTTATTTATGCAACAAGAGTGTAAAGTTGAGTTTTATCACATGAGGCCATTTGGTGACGAGGCTTGCCGAATCATTAAAATTATTGGCTCAATGTCATAACGCTTGTTAACACTTGTATTGCATACAAAAAAATTCTACGTCACTCAACTTCCATATTTTGACAAATATTAAGCACACAAAAAGAAAGCCAAGAGCGCAAGTTAACTTTCAGATTTAATAAATACCAAAACAAATGGAACATGAATTCAAAAATTCAACTGCTACGCGTTTAAATAGTGGTAAAACTAAGACGCGAAAAATCTTTACTTTACGTGTCGTTTACAATGCGTAAAATACCTTCTTTACGAACTACCGTAGAAAAACTTATTTTGTTAAATCACAGTTCTTGATCGTATCACATTGATCCATTTTTGTCTCCTTTCAAAATTTTGGGGAAATCTGGAATATATCATTTAAGAATTCAAACATTATGAATTTACTTATAAAATGATTTGCCAGTATTTGCAACTTATTTATTTGTACAACCAGAAATTGTCATTATAAAATAATAATGATATATACTTTATTGACACCTAGTCAATGGCGGGATTCAGCCAGAGGCTGCTCTTCCATCCAACCAAATACAAATAATCATATATATACAAACAAATAAATGACTGCCAGAAAATTACAAAATTATTCCAATTATATACAACAAAAAAATATATTACACATTTCATAAATACATATTTACTAGAAGGAGTTTTTCCCGATGCATGGAAGTCTGCCATAATAAGATCCTTGCCCAAAAATTCAAATCCTTCTTCCTTTAATGACCTTAGACCTATTAGTATACTACCAGTATTATCCAAAATCTTAGAAAAAGTTTGTGCACAGCAAATATTTAGTTTTGTTTCTAAAAACAGAATAATACCAACTACACAGTCAGGCTTTAGGCCAGGTCACATGCCTTATAAATTTAATAAATAATTTTGATAATTCCAAAATTTCAATTTTAATTCGAATTGATTTCACAAAGGCCTTTGATATGGTTAATCATGCTTTATTAATAGCTAAACTGCGTTATTATAATTTTTCTGAAAATGCTTTTAACTGGTGTACGAACTATCTTCAAAATAGAACTTACAAAATTAGTATGACCCATGATTCGACGATAATGAACTCTAATGAATTTTCTTTAGTACGTGGTGTGCCGCAAGGCTCTATACTTGGTCCTTTATTCTTTCTAATATATACTGCCGACTGCCGATTTACCTCAAACGTTGAGTTACTGTGAAATTCATTCATACGCAGATGATACACAAGTTCTAGGTTTATCAAAAAATAATGACGTTGAAAGTTCATGCAATCTTATTAATAAGTATCTTGAAGCGTTGTCTCAGTGGGTGATTAATCATGGTCTTAAAATTAATGCAAACAAATCAGCTTTGTTGGTTTTCGGGGCCGAAATAGTACCAGCGATAGTTTTGGGTGACACTACTTTGGAACGTACTTATACTTGTAAAAGTTTAGGACTGAGTATAGATGAGGATTTAGTCTTCCACATTCATTTACAAAGCAAATTGAAAGCAGCTAGAATTAGATTGAGACATTTGTATCAATATCGAAACATTTTGTCATCTCCCGTTAAATTACAATTGGTAAAATCACTAGTTCTACCTCTATTCGATTATTGTGCAAGTGTATATGCACCAAATCTGAGGCAAGCTGATAAAAATCGAATAACTGTATTCGAGAATACTTGCTTGAGATATGTATACGGGGTATCTAAGTACGATCATATTTCTAGTTACAGATTACGGGCAAACATAGACAATATAGAATCGCGAGCTAAAAGATCCATCGTCGTACTCACACATAAAGTTTTAAAGTGCGGTATTCCTATGTATTTGCATAACAAATTAATACTTAAAATATATAACTATAGTTTGATAATGAAGGATTTATACGTTGTCCCAAGTTCTCGAAAATCAAAGTTTAAATGTTCTTTTTCTTATTTAGCACCTATGTTGTACAATAGTTTGTCTGATGAACTAAAATCTCTGTCATTAAGCACATTTAAATCACATGTGAAAAATATATATGTTTATGAGTGTATCATATTATCGATTTTTTCTTATTTTTTTGTTGTTGTATATAATTGGAATAATTTTGTAATTTTCTGGCAGTCATTTATTTGTTTGTATATATATGATTATTTGTATTTGGTTGGATGGAAGAGCAGCCTCTGGCTGAATCCCGCCATTGACTAGGTGTCAATAAAGTATATATCATTATTATCAATTTCTGGTTGTAAATAAGTTGCAAATACTGGCAAATCATTTTATAAGTAGATTCATAATGTTTGAATTCTTAAATGATATATTCCAGATTTCCACAAAATTTTGAAAGGAGACAAAAATGGATCAATGTGGTACGATCAAGAACTGTGATTTAACAAAATAAGTTTTTCTACGGTAGTTCGTAAAGAAGTTATTTTACGCACTGTAAACGACGCGTAAAGTAAAGCTTTTTCGCGTCTTAGTTTTACCACTATTTAAACGCGTAGCAGTTGAATTTTTGAATTCATGTTCCATTTGTTTTGGTATTTATTAAATCTGAAAGTTAACTTGCGCTCTTGGCTTTCTTTTTGTGTGCTTAATATTTGTCAAAATATGGAAGTTGAGTGACGTAGAATTTTTTTGTATGCAATACAAGTGTTAACAAGCGTTATGACATTGAGCCAATAATTTTAATGATTCGGCAAGCCTCGTCACCAAATGGCCTCATGTGATAAAACTCAACTTTACACTCTTGTTGCATAAATAACTATTAATTTGCTCGGACCATCTTGCACCAGAATTGGCGAGTCTGATTAAACTAACAGTGCCAAGTGAGAATATCAGGAACTAACGGAGCTGTGATACAGTGTGCTTGGCCGTAAGGTGTAATATTAATATAATTATCAATAACTTAGAAATATTACCTTTATTTCCATAATTCTTTTGTTGTATATATATTATAAAGCATAGAAATTTTATGAGTTGATTTAATTTAATATGATATAGTTTAAATATTGGGAATCTTACATTTTATATATATAATCTTCGAGGTTCAAAATTAAATGTTTTGGTAGTTTTTTTGAATCATTTGATTAGTAAATGATAGCCGTTTGAATATATTATGTTTTCTATAGAATGGATAGCCCAGTAAAGCTGAAATTGAAGGAATATTTCATGTACTTAAAAATGCAGATCACAATTTTAGATATGTATGCGAAAGAGAAGAGGTTTTAGATGCCGGACATATATTATTATGCGGTGTTTTGAATAAAAATATAACAGATGAAGTTAATATTCACACACTTTGCCGTCAGACATCGGTACTAGTGGATGCTAAAAATAAATGAAAATGAAATAAATAACTTGAAAGTTACAACCACGACATGTTCTTGCAAAGCTGGAAAAAGCGGCCGTTGCAAACTTGTTTCGGCTGTACTTTTATTATTTTCCATGTGCTTTATTAGTCATATTTAGCTGCATGCAGTAATAATAGGTTATTCTTTTGTTTTATATCAAGTGCTTAATTTGTCACTTGATTATAAACGAAAGTAATAGCCTGCAGGATGACTACAAAAAATTTGAATATATTTTGAATTAAATTACTTAACCTTATTATCATTACAATCCGTTTGAGTGATTTTATTTATTCACCCAAAACATATTTTGATGAGGTTAAGAAATTTATCTCAGATTATACTCTTTATCTCTTACTATTCCTATACTATGCTGAAATAACTAAAATCTATAAAGGTTGTCATTCTCATCAAAATGAAAGGAACACACTTTCATAAACCTATTGACTGGTTTTCCATTCCTTAATTTCATGTTCCAAGCTTTCAACTTATCTATTATTTCTGTTTCATCATATTTATTTTTTATCTTTACTTGCCACTGACCACTTTTTGGGAATGAGTGAAAACTTGAATTTTTGTCCTTTTTTGTATGGATTTACATCCATACACGGAATAATAAACATTACTCATGTTGACAAATAGTGCAAAATAAAATTTAATAAATAAATATGTTTTATTGGGTATAAGTTCTGTAAATTTATTAGAGACACAACGTTTCAACAGCAAGGTGCAGCACTTTGCTGTTGAAACGTTGTGTTTCTAATAAATTTACAGAACTTATACCCAATAAAACATATTTATTTATAAAATGAGTTCTGAAAAGTTTTTTCCTTCATTAAAGTTTAATGCTTAAATTTGTTTAAATTTGAAGAAAACAAAACGAATCCCATCTATGCTTCTACAATTTATCACACTTCCGATAGTTCTACAAATTGCCACCACACAGAGTAGGTATCGCTTAGCAAGACTCGCCAATGTTATCTAATAAATAGTAATAAGAAGACACTTTTACCTGGTGCAATGTCTTTCTGCCCAGATAATTTGACAAAAGTGCCTAAAAATAATCTCCAGTGCAGTTGATTAATCATCAAAGCTACAATAATTATTTAAGTATTAGAGGCCAGTAAGTACAGTTTACCGATTGAGAATAAAAGTTTGGAGATCGAGCCTTGGCGAGGTTTCCAAATATTATGCAAAATCGGTACTGTACTTATTGACCTTAATACTTACATTTTTTTTGCACGATTAGAAGAGGTACCCAAAATCCGAATCCGAATTTTCTTTTTCAAATTGAGTTACTATTGGCGATTGTTTATTCGCTGTCAGCTGTCAAATTTCATATTTTATTGTGAATATTCAATTACAATTAAAGATAAATTAATGAATATTTTTTGTGAACATCCACAATTTTTTACTTACCGCCTTTGCTCATGGGCGGTAAGTCAGCATAACCATAGTAAATAATGAGAATCATAATCAGAAATTTTTATCACTCATATTTAGATATCACATGCAAACGTTCGTCAATTGTTCTTTTTTTAAAATAAGTTATTTGCTTCTATCGTGTTTGGTATCAAATTAAAGCTCTTGTAGAGATAATTCTAGTAGAAGTGTCAAAGAGGATATTCAAACAATTGTCAATAGTTTCTTTTACAAATTATTCAAATGATGTCTAGTTTGGTATCAATTCAAAGCTCTCGGGCAGATAAGCTTAGTAGATATCAAAAATAAATGATCAGCTGAGTCTCCACGTTACCACCTTTAAATTACACTTCCGGCAAACAAACGTAGAAATTATGATCCAATTAATTGAATACTCCAAAATCTGGAAAATAACTATTTTCAAAAATATTCATTTTATGTAAGGACAAAAATATAACCGCCATCTGTCACTTTAACAATGACAGCTGTCACTTTGAAATATGTTATTAATGTTGCGACACTCTAAACTTCTGAAACAGCGATGAAAATGGTCGGAGAAGTACTGTGTGGCCATAGCAGATTTTTAAAATTATGTTTCCGGGTTCAGTAGATGAGGATTTATCAAAATTTTGAATTGTCAAAAAATTTTCCCCTATTAGGTCCAGGAAGTGATAAAAAGCATTAAGCCTTGTTCACTGCACGAAATCAGTAATTAATGCCCAGTTGCACCGCTATCACTTAACATACGGAATAATTACCATGGTACAATTGTTTATACAATGGTAACCATAAATATTATTCTTCCCTTAAAGTTAAGTGACGGCAGTGCAACTGACCATAAGTCTCAATTACAATACGAACATGATTGTACGTGTACCTGTCAAACATCTAGCAATAATCATAACCAAAACCAAGGAAGGTTTATACATTTAAAGCGAATATAAAACAATATTACTTATCTGTGTATCGAGTACGAATATGTGTTACCAACGGCGAGCAGATTGTTTGAAAGAGTCAAAATCGAGATCGATAGTTTTTCAAGAGCGATGTGCAATTCGTCCAAGTGTACATACTATATTATCCAACAAACGTTATACTAAGTATAAAACTCACAATTTCATTCGTACATAAGAACCTAATGACTTATATCAATAATTTATACCCCTAGAACGACATTTTCTAACATTTACTAAGTGAAAATACTTTAAAAATATGATATTGTACAACAATAGCCGAAACAAGTACATTCTATTGAAATACGCGAATAATACTCCTAATAATTACCATTGTCTAAATGCATTCCACATACGCGAGCACTTTTCCTGTTTCCAATGTTTGATACATTGATAGCTTCAATCCATTGCAATCTTTGGGCTGGTTTGATGAGATCTATTTGATCTATTATGGCATAAAAATTAACTTATATTATTCAAGAATCTTCACCATCAGAATACTTCCCGGATCAAAATTTGCAGAAGTAATTCTAAATAATCGTCTTTTATCTTTCTGATATTCAACATATCCCACAATAAAAAAATAAGCAAGAAGCAAGATGATCATAACTACCACGAATGATCCCTGGTACCGCATAATAGCCCGCAACTCCTAATGTTACTTATATTTTTTTTAGCAAATTTGTTTTACCAGTTAATCAGCACAGTTATTCATATTAAATCCTAAATGAAAAAAACTTTTATTAATGGAGAATTCATGCTAATAGTTTGATAGTAATTATGATCAAAGATGCCAGGAACGCGATGCAATGTTGCAACGGTAGTACTCGTAGTTTGGCCGAAATGAAAAAATCATCACAGCAAATCTTATATCACAACTTTCCGCCAAACGAATATATTAAAGAACAATGGGTACAACCATGTAGAAAAGACGAGAAATTAATGCAAGTACCTGACATATTTGTTTAGAATATTTTTTGGAATAGGATTTGAGGGCGAAACTATTGAATGTAAGTATTTTTCAAACAGTTTTTCTTTTCGACTGTATACAAGTCAAACAGTTTAGAATGAAATATACTCGTTTATCATTCGAATAGTTTTTATTTTTATTGCGTTTCGAATTATTTGTACTTCAAAATAACAATTTTTTTACAAAATATCTATGATCTTCACAGCTTCTGATAAGTTCGTTTGTTGTTTGATAACTATGATTAGTGATTACGATTGCTTTGGCAACCGTGGCCATCGTTTTTGTTGCTAATGAAAGTCATAATATTTTTTCTATGACCGTGCGTGAAGTAAATTTAGTTCGCTTTTCAATTTTACCACTTTTCGAATGGGTGGTAGCTAAATTCCTGTGAATTAATGTTTGTGATACCTCTTAGTGATCCATTTATTTAAATATTTGTTAAATCTGAATGCCAACTTGTGCAATACGCGTGTAAACAAGCATTATAACATTCGATCAATAATTTAAAAGATCCGGCAAGCCTCGTCACCAAATACTTAGCCTTATGTCATAACGCTCAACTTTACACTCTTGTTGCATGAACTATTATATTTTTTGTGTATTCTAAAGTTTCCTACAGTGTCTTTGTTTTCAATGTATGCACATTATTGATATTATAAATTTTATTAAATTTTTTAAATAATTGAAAAAATTGTTGTCTATATTGCGTAACTTGAATGTGATAAACGTTCGAATGTTTTTTTATTGCTAATGTAGGTAACGTTCTAATTTTTCTAGTTTTTGTATTCTGAAGCTACTATATCTTTTGAACCTTGAATCATAACTAATCTGTGATCACAATTACTAGTTTCTTGTTGTGAACCCCGTGTGTTTATACTTTGAGTTTCAAAAACTGCGTTCACAATGCTCCAAATTAACGCCATATAATTATAGTTTCTTTCGTTGATAATATGTTTAATTGCCTCGAATCTAGAATTTCACTGAGATTATTGAATGGATTATTTTTATTTTGACGTAAATTTCAAAGCATAAATCAAATTTCGCGCTGTGAATGGTGCATAATCGGCGAGGAGAGGCTGGGGAAGGGCTGGGGTCGTTGGAGGATCATGTGAAATGCATTTCGCCAGCTTTGCATGCCAACCGCTAGATAGAGTTGTTTGTTTGGCTTACATAGCTATGTCCAATGACGTATTAATATTAATAATAATACGTCATTGGCTATGTCACAGTCCTAGTCCTATGGAGACATGGAGGGTATACAAGCCATAAATTTGAACTGATTTTGGATGTTGTGGTAAAATTATTTTTTCCTGCACAGTGTATCATAAAAAGCGAGTAAATAAACCGGCTTTGTACAACCTGGCATGCAATCATTTGATAGACATACCCAGAGGCGTCTCAAGGGGGGCTGCATGGCACCCCGGCGCCATATCCTTGAAGGCGGCAGTTGGACCCCGAACATAATTCTTTAAAAATAAGACCAATTTCTTCAACAAAATATTTTATTAGAGATAATCCACAATCAACAATCCATAATCTACCATTCTATTTTGGATTGGGATTAAAATTGTGGATTTTGGAGCAGGAATTGTGGATTTTGGATTGGGATTAGGATTTTGGATTGGGATTGGGTTTCTGGATTTTGGATTGGGATTGTGGATTTTTGATTGAGATTGGGATTGTGGATTTTCGATTGGGATTGGGGCTGTAGATTTTGAATTGGGATAAGAATTGTGGATTGTGGATTGTGGATTTTGGATTTTAGATTGGGATTGAAATTGTGGGTTGTGAATTGGGATTGGGATTAAAATTGTGTATTTTGGATTGGGATTGTGATTGTGGATTTTTAATTGGGATTGGGATTAAAATTGTGGATTGTGGATTGAGATCAAAATTGTGGATTACGGATTGTAGATTGCGGATTGAGATTGATATTGTGGATTCTAATTGAGGATTGTGGATTGTGAATTGGGATTAAATTTGTGGATTGTGGATTGGGATTGAAATTGCTGATTTTGGATCGAGAATTGTGGATTTTGGATTGGGATTGAGGTTGTGACTTTGGGATTGGGATTGGAGTGGTGGAATTTGGATTGGGATTGGGTTTCTGGATTTTAGATTTTGGATTGGAATTGGGATTGGGATTTTGGATTTTGGATTTTGGATTGGGATTGGGATTGGGATTGGGATTGGGATTGGGATTGGGATTGGGATTGGAATTGTGGATTTTGGTTCGGGATTAGGATTGTGGATTGTGGGCTATTAATTTGGATTGGGATTAAAATTGCGTATTTTGGATTGGAATTAAAATTGTGGATAATGGGTTGAGATTGAAATTGTGTATTGGGATTGAATTTGTGGATTGTGGATTAGGACTAAAATTGTGAATTGTGGTTTGAGATTGAAATTATTGATTGTGAATTGTGTATTGGGATTAAAATTGTGGATTGTGGATTGGGATCAAAATTGTATTGCAGATTGAGATTGATATTTTTGATTCTAATTGAGGTTTGTGGATTGTGAATTGGGATTGAAATTTTGAATTGAGACTCAAATTGTGGATTGTGGATTAGGATTAAAATTGTGGATTGTGGATTCGGATTGAGATTGATATTGTGGATTCTAATTGAGGATTGTGGATTATGAATTTGGATTGGATTTGTGGATTGTGGATTGGGATTGAAATTGTGGATTGGAATTAAGATTGTGGATTGAAAAAAAAATTGTGGATTGGGATTCAAATTGTAATTGTGGATCGTGGATTGGGATTGAAATCTATAAAAAAGAAATGTACGATGAAGAGAGGGAGGCAGAGGGAGGCGCAATTTATATATCTTTGCACCCCGACGGTAAGTAGGCTTGAGCCGCCTCTAGACATACCTACCATCATACGACAAGTGCAAATAGGGATGTCACTGTTAAACGCTCGCCTATGCAATTTCCTATCTTGACTGTGATGTAAAATTGAAGCCAGAAATGTAATATTGTCAGAGGAAGAAGGTAACTGAGAGATAGCTAGAGGCGGGCCTATGTTTGTATGGAGTTAAATAGCGAGTTTCGCTCTATTTAGCATTTTCATGTTGAAAAATATTGTGAAATGGATAGAAATTTTATGCCAAAATGTAAAAGAGGGACATTCTCTTTTTTCTGTACCCAAAGATGGTAAATGAGTGGCGCAAGAATATACCACGGCATTTCATTTGTGAAAAACATTTCAGACTAGGATATTATAAAAGAATTGTCGTCTGGAGATGTAAAAGTAAGTAGAAATTATTTCAAAATCATAATAGCAGAACTACTGACAATTGTATGCTACAAATTGAAAAGATATATAATATTTCAAATTATTAAAAGTATCTAATCTAAATTTTCAGTGAGAAATTCAACTTCTAGAAAACTTCTCATCAATAAAGAATATAAATATTTCTATTTATGTTTTATAGTCAATAGAGATGTGGTGATTGTTTACAAATTTACCGTACAATATAATTATGTGGTATGGAATTGTTCGATCATGTGGTAAATATATTATTACAGATACCGCTGAAATATTTCGGACTGAAAAAAAATGCATTTCCGAATAATTTTCCAAATTTCCCCAAATATCTGAGAATCTTTGAAAAATCTTTTGTGAAACAGGGTGGACCTTTGGAAAAGCCCAAATTTCAAACTATGTTTGAAATATTCATCTTCTTACTGTAGGAAATCTTTTCCTCGGCTGGGCATCGTAAATAAAACATTCGAGTTTGAAACAACAACATATTATTTTATTCACCAACTTTTTGCATTATAGAAAATAAAAACCACACTTGTCGACCGTTCTGTTGTTTACTTCCAAATAATTCCCTCTCCCTTCCGGCCCTGCGCCCTCTTGGAAACTTTCAAGCTCTCCCGCGCGCCATCTGCTATATATTATATGTTTATAATCTTTGTGCGTCGATTCCAAAGGTCCGATATGGTCGATGTGATAGGTATGAAACAGTTAACTCTCTTTGAACAGCGGATTAAGTAGTCCCTCCTGCTTCCCCATCTTCCGGTTGACCAGTATGCACTTGATGCAGTTACGGATGACCCTCTCGACGACCTTCTTTACTTCCGGGATATAGTCATCCTGTTTCAGCTTCTCCTCCGTTCTCAGAGCAGCGTAGTGTCCTTTCTCCTGCGCGTGTCGAACGACTTCGTGCTGCATCGATCGAGGAACGACGAGCGTCTAGCGCCTATCTCTGAATTTGAAAAGGATTCCATCCTTCAACGCGAAATTACTGTAAGGCTTGTGCTTCAGGTGATCCTGGATTGCCTTCAAACCCTCGTCTGCTTGCTGCGCCCGCTTGACAGCGTACAGCCCCTGTGGATGACGGCTGACGACGTCAGCGTTGGGAATTCTTAATCCACTGCGATGCTCGATACTGTAGTTGCACTCCTTCATCAACATCGCCTATCTCGCGACTCTGGGCGTCAAGTCTCTTTTGTCTATAGTTCTCTGCAGCACGGAGCAGTCTGTGATCAACTTGAATTTAGTACCAAGCAGATAAACACAGAGCTTCTTCAACCCGGTGACTACAGCCAGGACTTCAAGTTTATAGCTGCAGTACTTATCTTCCTGCGGAGTCGTCTTCTTGCCCCTCTAGTGAACTGGGTGTAACTGGTTGTCCGACGATGTACGTTGCAGCAGCACTGCACCGTAGCCCAACGCAGAAGCATCCGTATGCAACTTGATTTCGTATTGCGGATTGAAGATGGCTAAAACTAGTTCTCCCGACAGTAAACTTTTCAGTTGGACGAATGCAGCTCTCTGATCCAGTCTGAACTGAAACTCTCGTTTTTCTTTCAGCAAGTCACTGAGCGGCTTTGCGACTTTTGCGTAATTCGGTATGTACTTCTTGAAGTATCCAATAAGCCCCAAAAAGCTGTGAGCGCCTGCGAGGCATTTTTGCTGTAGGTAATTTTGGATCGCGGATATCTTCGTGAGTGAGGGTGAAATCTTACCATCCTAAACAATGTGACCCAAAAACTCGATCTTGGTCTTCAGAAACTGACACTTGCTCCATTTAATCTCTAAACAGTACTCTTGAGCGGTTCCCAGCATTCGCTCCAGTCGTTGGAGGGCTTCCTGCTCGTCCCGTCCTGGAATGACTAGGTCGTCCATATAGATGAAGACTACGCCCTCAACTACGAGTTCTCGGAGTACACAGTTGATGTGCCTTTGAAAAACGGCCGGGGAGTTGCACAACCCAAATGGAACTCTCAGGAACTTGTAGTGACCGCTGTGGGTTACAAATGTGGTGTATTTATGGCTGGGTTCGGCAACACGTACATGGAAGAATCCATTGTTCTTATGCAAAGTAGGAAACAGCGGCAGTTGCAAACATATATTTTCCTACTGGCGTTAAAAAATAATTGGATTCCATGCATCTGATACGTGCTGAATGTTGCTCTTCTCATAACCTCTCCATGGAAAACAGCGTTCGCCGCACGTTGCCCTAGTGACGTGTGACAAACACTTTGCAGTGATCGCCATATTATTAATATGTATTATAATAGGTTTAAATGATAACAATGCACAAGAAGTTATTTATTTATAGTTACATGAATTTCACAATTTGTATTGTTATTGAGTGTTTATACTAGAAGTTAAATTTGTAGAAGTTCCAACGCCACCTATAAGGATTTTTTTTTGCAATTTTTTACTTATTCTGGTTAGAGTCTTGTATAGCTGTCGATTTCCACCCCCCGTGTCGCTTGATGGTGGTAATATCTGCCTCTGCATCCGCCAGTAAAGTATCCATAAAAGTAGCAGAGGATCTACGGAAACATTGCCCTGTATATGAACGAGGATTTGCTAGTTCAAGAAATGTTGGAGTTTCCATTGGAATTTTTCCGATTGTATTTATACCGACAACCTGCGTTGAACATTTTTGTGTTATATTATTAAAAAATACGAAAAATCTACGATGATCGGTATAAAGTGGACGGAGTGCAGCGTATTTACGGTAAATGTCCAGCCAACTTATACCATTGATTTCTTTATCGACAACCGTGAAATTTCTTGGAATTTTCGTCTTACTATCAGGTATTTTGACAAGTAGCGCAAATCCAACATCTTCTATGTCGTCGATTGGTAGTCGTGTAAGCTCGTCACGTCGACATGCTCCAGCAATACCAAAAATTGTACAAACCTGCGATATACAATATTAATTATTAAATAGTAATGACTTAAAATATTTCACATTTGTGACACTGCTGCCCCTTCATGGTACGTCGTCTTCGGTGAACTCAGAATCTCGTCCTTGGTATGGTCACAACCTGTTTCCATGAATTACAGCGTTCACAACTCTTGCAATATTGTTCTATGTCTTCTCGACAGCCAACCCAGTAGAAACGTTCGCGGACTTTATCGAGTGTTTTCTTGATGCCAAGATGTCCACTGCTGTTACTATCATGCATTTGTTCCAAAGCTCGATCTTTTAGATTTCTCGGCACTATCAATTTTTCTTTTATTTCCTTTCCATCGGAATTCTCCCAAAGTCTGTATAGTAAGTCGTCTCTGACTCTTAGAGAACTCCATTGTGCCAAATAGGCCTTGGTGACCGGATCCATAGCTGAAGTCTCCTGGAAACCAGGTCTCTGACCGGTCTTCACCCACTCTATGATCGGCTTCAGAACAGAGTCATCCAGTTGGGCCTGTTGCAACTCTTGCATCGATAATATGGATCCATCTTGCTCAAATTTTTCTACTCTGGTGACGTTTACGGATCGTTTACATTCTTCTTGCTTACGGTCATTATTACAATCATCATCACTCGGTACATTCTCCACGGTTGGGCTGGCTCGAATTCTTCGCACTTAGATGTCAATGAACTTGGAACTCTTGATGGGAGATCCCGTCAGCTTTTGCTTCTCTAGACTGGTGAACTTGATTCTTCCTGACAATGTGTTCGTACCATAATCGACTGTGCGCTTCGTACGACAATCTGCTCGAAGATGTCCTTCCTGATCACACTGCCAACATCTTGGTCGCTCAAATCTGGGTTATTTCTGTCGTCCAGACGACGTATCTATGCCATAATTAACAGTACAACAATCTATAGGAATATGACCCTCCTTGCCGCACTGCCAAAATCTTATTCTTCTGCTCACTCCAGGTGAGGTCGGTACCAATCAAGAAGAAGATCGCTCCCGTAGGTAACTTCCTGTGTAAGTCGTGGTCTTTTTCACCTCGAGCTCTTCCTCATCGCGCTTAAGCCACTCACTCTCTTCGCCAGTCTTGACGCCTTCGTGGCCGCCTCAATTTTCAGAGCCTTTGTTAGCGCTCCTCTCACCGTCTTCGGATTCGCTAACCGGACAACTCGTCTAATCTCGTCGTCGCTGATGCCGTCTATAAACTTTCTTACTGCCACATATTCCTGTGTTGAGCCAGGACAATTTGCCAAAGCTTTCCTGGCCAGACTCTGCACAGCATATGCGAATGTAGTTAGATCTTCTTTGTGTAGTTGCGTATGATCCCGTAGCTGTCCATGTAGCAATTCTTTCATGTGCTCCTCTCCAAAGTGCAGTCTCAATTCGGACGTCAGTTTTCCATAATGCCAGGCGTTCTTGCTCGGACAGTCCTGAGAGTACCGCTAATGCTATATTACGGAGCATTCCAGCTAATACAAAAGCTCTTTGCTTCATATTCCAGCCATTATTTTCCGAAATTAGCTCAAATTGAGCGAAATATTAATCCTAGGAAGTCTTGCCATCGCACGGCGTTGGTTTCAAAGTGAAATTAGCTGAAACTTCCCTTGGAGTAGATGCTGGAGCACTTTCTATTCGTAAGGCTATGCCATCGCTATTGAGACTGAGGCTTTGCAGTTTCTCGATGACAATCGAGTCTAATTTTGCTTCTAAATCCTGTTCAACTTGCCTTACTTGATGATCCAGAAATTATTCGTCCTGTTTCACGATCAATATCCACTATTATGGTAGCATCATTTCCCATTTTTCGAATCCAGTTATGCAAAACACATGAAACTTTGACTAATTTGATTATTATGTGAGGAGCAAGTGTTATGGGGGATTCAAATACACGAAAATGCATCTTGCTTGACAATGTCTGTAATTGAACACTTTTTCTGCAATAATTAATTGATTTAATCGGCTCCAATGAAAATGCCTCATCGCCTAATATAACAGATCCATTAGGCAAGTTCAATCGATTTTCCTCAATTGCTTTTTACAGAGAAGACTGCGAGTATTCCACCATCTGAACTGCTGCCATTACTACCTATGTCAATATAGGTGAAATTATAATCATGGTCCGCTAGTGCTAGTAGTACAATGCTAAAGATGCCTTTGCAGTTGTAGTATTTAGAACTGGATTTTGGAGAACATTGAATCGAAATATGTAACCCGTCAATCGCTCCAACGCAATTAGAAAAATTCCACGAGGTTTCAAATCTATTTATAATTGTGTTCCAGTCGTTTTCACTTCGCGGTACCTGAAAGAAATGGAATCATCCGCTGATACATCATGAAAGCCACTATAAAATCTATATAAATTAAAATCAATGTTTGTATGTTTGTACCTTATGCGTTCCGAAACCATTGATCAGATTGTGGTGAAACTTTGATAGGGTGTTCTGGAGACGTGCGAGACGGTTTGTGGCACAAAAAATTTATATATAAATGAGTTTTTTTTTCAATGGATTTTTCTGCTTTGGTGGAGAGAATGTATATTATTGATGACTCAATACACAAACAATTGACTATTATTATTACTTCATCAAAGTTTGTATCGACAATAAGATTGATATCAGCATTATACGAAATAAAGTCGGGTTACTTACACCATTCATAAATCAAGAACGGCTTGACCGATTTTCATGATCTTTGAGTTTTTGAATTTGTTCCCGTCCAGAATAGCAGAATCACTATTGAAAAATCGGAAGGAGAACATTTTGTGTAAAACAGATTTTTTGATGATATCATGAGAATTTATTTATCGTATTCAGCTTATAAGATTTGCCCCAGGGTGGAACAAACAAAAGTAGCCGATAGGACGAGCTTGGTCAAAAAAAAGTCGCCATGCAAGCGAATCGAGCTCCGTCAACGTTAAAACGCCTTATTAGGTTAACGATAAGCTGTGGTGCCAGCGAAGCAAGCTTGACCACCGTACGAGCAAATCGAGCACGGTCAACAGTAGACCGCTGTGCAAGCAAAACGAGCTCGGATAATTGTAAGATGCCGTGAGAGCTAAGCGAGCTTGGTCAATGTCAAGCTGCTGTGCGAGCGAAAAGAGCTCAGTTAACGGCAAGCTGCCGTGCGAGTGAAACAAGCTCGGTTGACTATAAGCTACCGTGCGAGCGAACTGAGCTCGGTCAACTATAGAACGTCGTGCGAGCGGAACGTGATTGGTCAACGGTAAGATGCCGTGCGAGCGAAGCGAGCTCGGTCAACGTTAAGACGCCGTGCGAGTGTTGCAAACTCAGTTAAAGGCAAGCAGCCATGCGAACGAAGCGACGTCGCTCAACAATAAACCGCCATATGAACGAAGCGAGTTTGGTAAACTTGGATTATTCCCAGCACATGCAAATAGGCAAGCTATGTCCAATATAATAATTACTTCTATATAATCACTTTAACAAGCATGTCATGTGTAATTCAGATATTTGATGTATAATCTTTCAGAAATTAACAAAAAAAAAAGTGATATAAACTCAAAAGACATTGAGTGGAACTGCAAAGTCTCGGCCAAATACAGAAATCTCCTATTTCGGTTGATCTCCTACAAAAGAAAATCTTTTCACGATTTGACGTGTCCTTATCATTTCCGGGTTATAAGGTCCTGTTAGAAAAGGTAGGGTTAAGTACCTTGCAATCTGAATTTATCAATTCTGTGGCGTTACGAAGTACGCCGGGTCAGCTAGTAGCAAATATTTAGAATTGTTTCAAAATTAAAAAAAAAGACTTTGCGTTTTCATATTCTACATTGCAGACATTGCCGGAACAACAAGAAGCAAATCAAGAGAATAAAGGCTCTACACAAGCAAATAAAGAATCCATGCAAGAATCTTTGCAATCTCAATCCTAACACACTCAATCTGCCCTGTCAGTCTCCCCGGTAGTAAGATCACAGATATCCAGAGAAAGATTAACGAGCTCTATTCGTCGCATACAGGGAAAAAACAAAGTAGATGACTCTTTGGACAATGCTGTGGAAATCCTTGAGCAAGTAATAATCCGAACACTATTCTCTGTCAATGAATCTATTGGTTTTGGACAACACATTGCTTCCCAACTTCAATGTCTTCCTTTGGAGGAAGCAGTAACACTGCAGGCGGATATCCAGAAACTAATAACCGTTGCCCATCTGCGTTATTTGCGAAGACCGAATTTGCAACTGTCGAACTACAGACCCAAGTCAAACAATTCGACTCTACCTCCGATGAAATAACATATCAGTGGCCTATTCCATGCTCATCGGACGTCCCATCGGATACTCAATTTTCTCCTGGAACCGATCTAGAAAATCAAGACGTACGTGAAAGTGAAACGTCCATTGAACCCATTCTCACAAATTATTTCAGAAACTGTCCGGGAGACGATGAAGACTATGTCGTTGATTAAATTGTGACAAATATGTTAGCCTTGTTGACTTAAATTATAATCCCCAATAATAATAATAATAATAATAATAATCTTCTTTATTCACAGCCACAGCCCATATTACAAAATATAGTGAACAAGTCCATGAAAAGAACAACTAAGACATATAAAATGCTAGTAATATTCTATTACATTGGTATAGTTTTTTCATTTACGCTTGTCTTATCTAAGTATTTTTTCACGTTATAATGAAGTTCATGCAAATGAATTGTGTATTGATGATTACCGCTATATACTCTTTCAATGCATTATATATGGCTTCAAGAACATCTGGTAGAAATTGAATTATCGTACACTTTGGAACTCTCTATAAGTACTGTAATAATGAAAGAAAAAACTTTTCAGAACTAATTTCTTAATAAAAATGTTTCATTGGGTAAAGAGTTCTGTATATAAATTATTAGAAACACAACTTTCGACAGCAAAGTGCTGCCTTCTTCAAGTGTAAAAAATGTATAATAAAAATAAACAAAATTGTCAAGACAACAAAAATACAAATAGTTAGATAATACTAAAATATTTACTCCTGATGGGCGTAGAGCTCTGCTTGTGGTTTAGCTTATAATTCAATATCCACAGGTCTTCAGGAGATAAAAATGAAGGTCTAAATGGGGAAATTGTCAACTCCTTGTGGTTCCAGGTCAATATGGCTCTACTCTTTTTGCGCCAAACCATTTATTTATTATACATTTTTTACATTTGAAAAAGGCAGTACTTTGTTGTCGAAACGTTGTGTTTCTAATCATTTATATACAGAACTTTTTACCCAATAAAACATATTTATTAAGTACTGTAATGATCCTAGCGAATCGCCAGTAGCAAGGTACCGACAGGCTATTTCTAGTTTTAGTTTTGCTGGGAGAGCTTCTCTTAAGCCCGCCGCACACGAGGCAATTTTCTATGCAATTTTGTTCACTTAATTTGCAGCAAGTTTTCTTGCGCACTGGGCCACTTTGAGGTACACTTAGTGTGACACTTATTCTCGCATCACACGATGCAAGCTGCGCCACTCATTCTAACACTAGAACGTAGACTTGGTAGATTTTCACATTACAAGTATGGATGTTGCCGAAACTAATCGTCGGAGGAGAGCAGGAGCATTTGCTGCAGTTATAGCTTGCGAATTACGAGACAGAAAAAAAAAGAAGAAAAAACTTTGGTCAAGAGAGTGATTTTTGAGAAGGAATCAAGGCCGCAGAGTTTTCAACATTTTTTTTGACGAGCTAGTAGGGTGTATACCAAACGTGAAAAACCTGGAAATGTCAGGGAATTTAGATAAACTGGAAATGTCATGGAATCGTCAGGGAATCTCTGATATTTGTCTGGAAAAAATACATCATAGGATATTTATGCATTATTACTCATAAAAGTATATTTTCACTCTTTAAGATACTAGGGCCATCTGTGCAAATCTATAAGTCTTCTAGATCTCTAAATTCATGAAAAAATAAATTATTAAAGTACATTTACTTTTATGGATTAATGTAAATTCGTTCATGATATCAAGTTCGTTGCGATTTTGTTTTTAATTCACAGATTTATAGGGTTCACACAGAATTGCAACATTAATCTGTGATTATATGTAAACTTGTATCGAACTTTTGTTTTTCAGTGTCTGGAATTTTATTGAAAATAACCTGGAAAACCTAGAAGTCAGGGAATTTTCATTAAATTTTTTGGTATACACCCTGAGCTAGGGTACGTAAACATTACCTAATTTCCGCTAGCCATAATTTTTACTTATTTGTATCTTAAAACACCACATAACACAATGTACTAATGAGGCACAGCATTCTGATGCGACATACAACTCAGTGATGTAATCACGTGATTTCGTTGTATGCTTTAATTGGCTGTGGACAGCAGTCAGTGGCGCAGCAAGTGCGAAAAATAGCACCGAACCTATCTTGAAAAACAAGTCTCGTGGTAAGTCTAGTACCCCGCATCGCACCAAATTTCTTGCATCGGAGGAAGCGTGGCACTCAGTGCGGCGCCAAGTGAACAAAATTGCTTGAAAAATTGCATCGTGTGCGGCGAGCTCTATAGTAGTGTTACATTTCTGTATGATAATAGCAGTCTTGAAAAAATAAGAAATATATATAAAATGCATGTGAGCTATCTCACAATATACTATAATTCCATGACTATTATAACAATATAATGTATACATCATACCTCATCAAGTAATGTGTTGAACATTCCCTCATTCATGCGCAAAAAATTGGAAACCTTCTGGGGTCCTCCACAGCAAGTTCTCTTATTAGCCTTTGAGAAGCGCCTAATGTATTTCTTCTCTGGATCGATTTTCTTACCAATAGTGCTTTATGTTTTTTGGTTTTTCTGCGTTTGATTGTTACGATTTCAACAATAACAGCAGCAATCGCTGTAATCAGCTCAGTGTCGGCTATATTACTAGTTATCGCAACTATCACAATAATCTTACCGTGTAGATATCACAGTTAGACCGGAAGATAGTGACAGAAAATGCCAAGTCATTTGTTACAAGTATGGCGACCCTTCAGGAGTCGAATTAGGTAATTGATGGTAAAAAATTAATGGTCGCTGGTCGACGAGACCTCGTCGCAAGGTAATTAATTGAACTTATCGGATTTAATTACATGTTTGAACGATTTGTTACACAAAGATTTTTGTATTCTCCAGAAGTCGTTAAATAATAAACTCAGCCTACAGAAATGCAACACTTTCTTGGTGTGGCTTGAATCTCACCAAACCAATTAGAACATGCAATTTTTTTATTTTCTCAAAAATATTTGTAAGACAATTTTTTTTTTCAACTTAGAACCAGATTTATTTAATAATGCAAAACGATTTGTTACAACCTAAAACTTCGGTTACCAATTATTTGAATTGTAACATGCGAAAGTGTCATAAGTCGTGAAAATAGAATAAGCCCTGAATCTGGTCCTGTCTAGGCGGGGCCTTTCGTCTCTTTGTATTGCACCGCACCGCACCCCACTGCCTCGCACCGCACCACACCGCTCCGCACGGTCGATAACTCCAGTAACATGCTCTCGACTAATCTAGAACATTTCTAGAAACGGGCATCTGTATATATATATATATATGAGCTAACGACTCTACTGACAGACAGAGAGCAATAAGACAGTGAAATAGTGAATATCCAGTGAGTGATCAGTGTAGTAGATGAACAAGCTGTTAGAAAATAAATATCTGTGGCTTTGTTGTTAAAGATTAATAATAGTAAGTGAGAAATAAATTGTATAGTGTTTGCTTGGTAATACTTCGAAAAAATAAACTTTTAATGAAAGAAAAAACTTTTTAGAAGTAATTTTTTATAATAAATATGTGTTATTGGGTAATCAATTCTGTATAAATTAATTTGAAACACAACATTTCGACAGCTAAGTGCTGCCTTTTTTAAGTGTAAAGAAGCATGAAAATTAATAAGCCCATACTTCTTTACACTTGAAAAAGGCAGCACTTTGCTGTCGAAACGTTGTGTTTCAAATTAATTTATACAGAACTGATAACCTAATAAAACATATTTACTAAATAAACTTTTATTTTCTTTTCATTTATTGAATAGTGATTTTCATTTTAACTTTAAATTATTCTTTCTAATGCTGGGGCCACACTTACGTCGAATGTTACTTATTAAGGCGTTATTCAATAATGAACATATTGTCAATCACAATATGTCAATTGTCACATAACGCCTTACTTAACGGCATTAGACATTAGTGTGGCCCCTGCATAAGCAATAAACATTACAGTGGTGTCAGACGTGGGATGTTATAAACAATTTGGTATTTTGTTTATTGCTGCTTTGTGAAATTGGAGAATGGCATCCAAGAAGTTGTTGAGAGATTTGAAGATCGCAGAGTTGAAATATCAATTAGAAGAGCGAGATTTGGAAACCAGTGGCCGCAAACAAGTTTTAATAAAACGACTGCAAGAAGCTATTACTGAAAACGATGAGGATCCTGATACATATTTGTTTGAAGTTCAACTTTCTTTAACCGATTTGGCAATAAGTTTAAAAGAAAATTCTACAAATTTAGAATTAAAACTAAAAGAAAATTCTACAAGTTTAAATTAAAAATTAAGAGAAAATTCTATAAATTTAGAATCAAAATTGGAAGAAAATTCTATAAATTTAGAATCAAAATTAAAAGAAAACTCTACAAATTTAGAACTAAAATTGTAAGAAAATTGTACAAGTTTAAGAGAGGATTTGGAGTCAAAATTGAAAGAAAATTCTACAACTTCGAAACAGGATTTATTAGGAAAATTAGAAGAAAATTCTAGTAACCTGAGAGAAGATCTGTATGGAAAAATGGAGGGAAATATAAAGAAAGTCGAACAGCAGCTGGAAAATTTAGAGAAAATTCAAACGTATGAGAAGAAGTATTTGAAGATGATTGTAAAATGTTAAAAGAAGAATTGAATGCAAAATTGGATAAAAGATAATTCGGAGAACATTCAACAAACAGTAGTACAAGTACCTATGCCAGAAAAGCTCACATTTGAAAAAGAAGATTGGGATTTATGGTAAATATCATACAAAAGATATCGAATAACAACAGGTTTGGATAAACAGCCACAAAAAAATTAAATAAATAATTTACTTCTACACATGGGAAGCATAGCCGATGGACTATTGAGTACGTAGGGTAAAAATGCTGATAATTTTACGAAGTATGAAGGTGCAGTTGAAACATTCTCAAACCATTTCGTGGAAAAAGTTAACAAAATATACGAAAGAGCCAAATTTAACTTGCGAAGTCAATGAGAAGGCGAGAGCGCAGCAGAATTTGTCACAAATGTTATTGAGTTAGCTAATACATGCGATTTTGGTACATTAATCAATAAATGAGTACGAGATAGATTGGTTGTTGGTATATTAGATTAAAAATTATCCGAAAGCCTACAGATGGATGATAGATTTTTGACATTTCAAAAAGCAATTTACCAAATAATTCAGTCTGAAGTAGTTAAATATCAAACACAAGATATCAGGAACGTTCAAGATTAACAAAATATAGAAAGTGTGAAATTTAAAACTGAAAAGCACCTAAATAAGTCCTATAAGAAGCAAGAATCTGAATCAAATGTCTATCCAGAATGTCAAAGATGTGGCGCTAAACCAAGTCATGAATTGAAACAATGTCCAGCTTTAAATATTATGTGCAAAAGATGTCACATTAAAGGCCAAAATTCTGCAAAACTAAAATGAAAAATGTGGAAGAAGTAAGGGACAGCAGCGATAATCATGATAGCTCTTCAAATAGTGACTTGGAATTTGGAGAAGTACGCAAGATAAATGAAATAATTGGTGGAAATAATAAACCGTGGAAAATATAACTCAATTGTGTCAACAACGGTGAAAATATTTGATTCCCAAAAGAACAATATAAAAATTTACATAAGAAATATAATTTTTATGAAACAAATGATAAAATATTTGCAGTAGGCCATAAAGAGTTAAAAATCTATGGTACAATAAATGTAGAAGTAGAATGGAAAAATAAAGCCACAAGTATAAAAACGTATGTTGTTGATGTACGCGAAAATCTATTAGGCAGACCAGCAATAAATAAATTAAATCTAATAAAATGGATACCAGAAACTAAATCTGAAAAGCAAGAAGACTACTACAAAAAGTCAATATGAACAAACATTCAAGAACAATGCATACAGAATCAAAATAACTGAAAATTCAACATCATATTCAATTGCTACACTTAGAAGAGTTTCCTTACCACTAATGCATGAAGTCAAAGAAGAATTGCAAAGAATGGTCAAAGAAAATGTTATAGCACCTGTACAAGAACCTAGTGAACGGTGTGCACCGATGGTCGTAGTTCCAAAAAAATCAGGTAGCGTACGCATTTGCGCAGATTTTACAGAATTAAATAAGTTTGTACAAAGAAATAGTATATTGTGTGGCTAGGGACGAAACAAGACGATTTCAGCTGAGGGTGAGCGTTGCTTGCCCGAGCGAAGCGAGGGCCGGCATCACCCTCGGCTGAAATCGTGTTTTGTCCCGTGCCACACACTGTATTTTTCATAATACCTGCATTGAAACTTTCCACATTACAAATCTGTCATAACAAAGTGAATATTTTTCTTTTGATTTTGCAGGTAGCAAGTCGAGAGAAGCTGCTTATGCTTCATCAATAAGATGTTGTGGTGTACTTAAAATTGTCGTAATCATACTTTTTTTCTTGAAACTAAGCGTCATTTTAATTCAATTTACAGTTCCGAATACAACAACTGTCAAATTAACTGAGGTTATATGATTTTCATTTAGAGATTGACAATGAACAAATGCGACTCTGCCAGGGATGAAACGATGTAAAAAATTAATTCAGCGGGCAGAAACAAGCTTGTTTCTCCCCTCGGGCAGAAACATGCCTGTTCCTGCCCGGCTACACTCGCATTTGTCTACAATTGTCTTGTTTCGACTGACAAAACAGGCGTTGAAACGCGTTGTTTCAATGCAGGTATTATGAAAAAATTATTGTTACCAACAGTAGATGAAACTTTAGCACAACTACGAGAAGCGAATATATTTTCAAAACTTGATGCAACGTCAAGGTTTTGGCAAGTAAAACTATCTAAAGAATCAAGAAAATACACAACATTTATCACGCCATGTGGATGTTATGCTTACAAAGATTACCTTTTGGAATAACTTCTGCGCCAGACGTATACCAGAAAATTATGCTAGAAATTGTCGGAAATCTAAAGGGCGTCCTCGGTCATATGGGCGACTTTATTGTTTGGGGAGAGAGTCAAGAAGAACATGACAGAAACTTGGAAAATGTTTTAGCAATATTAGAAAACAATGGCATCACATTAAACAAAAAAATGTCAATTTGATAAAACAGAAATTAAGTTTCTAGGCCATGTGATCAATGGCAAAGGCGTTAAGCCAAATGAAGCAGCTATAACTAGTCTTCAGCAGCCTAAAAATGTAACCGAAATACGTCAATTCTTAGGCATGTGTAATATATTTTCACTTAATATTTTGCTGGGTCACTTTATTAATAATCCATACTTCTTCTTGTAATATCATTTATTATAATATCTTTAGGTTTACAAAATTAAATATAATTCTACACAGGTTTGCTCTTCTTCGCCGCCATTACATGATACATGATACAATAATGTCTCTACTCCTGTTGCCAACAATTATGACTGGTGGCAGCACTTGCTAGTGCGTTCAATTTAATCTATATTTTAATATTATTTATTTAACAAATACATCACATTCCTCCCCCTTAACAATGGACATTACAAATCTAAAATTTGTCTAGGTTTAGGAGTACGTGATGATCGACGTAATACAATGTTTGTCTGCTCTTGTTTACTTGGATTCATTTTGACATTATTATTTTCTTTAACATCAATACACGAATCATTTACAATAGTTTTATTTGTTACATTTTTGTTACTTAGGTCATTACATTGATTTTCTTTTTGATCTATTTTGGAATCAACTTCTTGATCATTGGTCATGATACCTTCCTCCCCCTTTTTTGAATGGTCACTTTTTCCATTCTTATTGATTTGTGGATAGTTTATAAAATCATCACTTGAATTTTTAATATTAAAATCTAAATTACAAGGGCGGAGTTGATCAACATGTCTCTTCCATTGTAAGTTATCAACTGTTTTAACAGTATAAGAAACTGGGCTTAATTTATTTGTTATTACTGATTTTTTCCAGTTATTCTGACTATAATCTTTTGCCATTACTACTTGATTTTCTTTAAATTCAATTTGTCTATTTCCTTTGGAATATTTTTGTTGATCATTTTGTTATTTAATTACTTGATTTCGAGCATCATCTGTTAAAATATCCCAAAGAGTTCTTTTACGTCCGATCTGTAACCCAGCCGGAGTTATACCTGTAGTACAATGAGGTGTAGACCTTATGTGAAACAGATATTTGACTAAAGCATCTTTTTTGGACAATCCTTGCTCTAACAATAATTTAAATTTACTTTTAAATATTTCAACTGAATTTTCGGCAGCACCGTTTGATGCAGGATGATAAGGCGGAGTCTTAATATGATTAATACCGTGATTCCGAATAAAATAATCGAATTCTTCCGATCGAAAAGCTGGACCATTATCAGATACCATATTTTTGGGAATACCCCATGTACAAATATAGTCACGTAAAACATCAATAGTGGTGGTACTTGTAATATTTTTCATTTCTCTTATATCAACCCATTTAGAAAAAGAATCTATTATTGATATATACATTGTACTTTGTATAGGATCGAGAAAGTCTACATGAATTCTTTCACCTGGTTTTTCAGGCCAATCCCAAACGTGCAATACAGATTTGGGAGGGTTATTTGCGTTTCTTAAACAAATTTCGCATCTTTCCGTTAAATCATCGATATCTTGGTCAATTTTTGGCCACCAAATATATGAACGTGCGAGTGCTTTCATTCTTACGATACCCATATGAGTTTCGTGCAAATCGTTAAGTAGAATTTGTCTTAACGAATTTGGAACAATTAACCTATGACCCCACAGTAAACAATTATTTTCAACGGTTATCTCATTTTTTCCATTGTTATAAGCGTTTAATTTATCATCAACTTTATTTGGCCAACCATTCATTACATAATTACGCACTGTTTTTAAAATTTCGTCTTTTTCGATTTCTAGTTCAACTTGTTTTCTACTAATTACATGAATATTCTCTTCAAAGTTATTTAAATAATTAAATTCTCCAAAATTCGCAACATTTTCGCGCTTCAAATTTTTTGGGATTAATCTAGATAAACAATCTGCACTACAGTTTTGAGCGCCTTTAACATGTTTTATTTCGTAGTCATAATTCATTAATATTACAGCCCATCTTTGAACTCGGCTCGCAGACATCTGAGGGATACCCTTTCTATCGCCAAAGATGTATATTAGCGGTTTGTGGTCTGTTTCTAAAATGAACTTTCTACCAAATAAGTATTGGTGAAAATATTTCACACCATAAATTAATGCCAGTGCCTCTTTATCAATTTGTGAATAATTCTTTTCGGCAGGGCTTAAAACCCTTAAAGCATAAGCAATTGGTTTTTCAGATTTATCTTTTAGTACATGTGAAATAACTGCGCCTATACCCGTAGGCGAAGCATCGCAAGTCAATTTTACAGGTAATTGTGTATCATAATACATTAAAACATCATACGATTTTGAACATTTTTTTGCATTTCTAAAAGCATCTTCACAAGCATCTGACCAGTTCCACTTTACATGTTTTTTAAGTAGCTCATACAAGGGATTCATTATCCTAGCATAACCCTTTATAAACTTTGAATATTGATTAATCATTCCTAGGAATGATTGCAGTTTTTTTACATTAGTAGGTTGCGCAATTTCGGTAATAGCTTTAATTTTTTCTTCGGATACATGAATACCTTTTGAATCAATTTCAAATCCTAAAAATTTTAATCGCGTTTTACTGAATTCGCATTTTTCCCAACATAGGGTTAACCCAGCGCTTTTTATTCTATCCAAAACAGTTATTAAACGAGTATCATGTTCCCTTTCATCCTTACCGCTAACGCGAACGCCATCAAAAAATACATTTACCCCTTCAATGTCACCAAATAGTTTTTCCATTTCCCGTTGGAACCAACCCGGTACTGAAGAAGATCCAAATGGAACACGTGTATATTGAAATAAACCGCGATGAGTATTTATTGTTAATAATTCTCTTGATTTATCTGTTAGCTCAATTTGATGATATGCTTGCGAAAAATCAAGTTTTGTTTGAATCGCACAACCTTTCATTTGAGCAAACATATCATGTATACCTGGAATTGGATGCCTGTCAACTTTTATGTATTTGTTTACAGTAACTTTATAGTTTCCACATAAACGAATTTGACCGTTTTTCTCATGTGCAATTACGATTGGAGTAGCCCACTCACTACTTTCAACAGGAGTTAAAATTCCTTCATTTACTAATCTATCGAGTTCAATATCTACTTTAGGACGCATCGCATATGGTATTGGGGTAGCTTTTTTAAAAATAGGTTTCGCATCCTCATTCAAATGTATTTCCATTTTCTTTATTTTATATGTCCCTAATTGGTTAGTAAAAACAGTACCATATTTAGAAATTAAACTTTGTTCATCAATTTTATTTATCAGTAATTCGTTATTTATTCCATTTTCTTTCAATATTCCAAAAACTCTAAGCCATTTTCTTCCAATTATTGAATTCGATCCATTCGGCATAATCATTAAATCAAGTTTGTATATTTTTCCTTTGAAGTTAACATTCACATCAATTTCTCCTATTGGAACCATTGGCTGATTCATATAGCTCTTAAATTTCCTGTCAGTAGCACGTAATTTGAAATCTTTGAATTTTTTCTCATAAAACTCACAGGAAATTGCAGATATAGGTGAACCAGTATCCATTTCAAATTTAATGATTTCATTTTCAACTTTTAATTGCAAGAATAATTTTTTATCTAATTCAGAATCTACGAAATAATTCAAATCATCTTCAAAATTAAAATGATTTTCTGAATCAATGCATTCATCAAAATAATTTTGTTTTTGATCTTTTTTCTGCTCATTTATTCTAACACTTTTGCTATCATACTTTTTACTATAATCATTTTGATTTGCTTTATCTTTATTTTTCCTGCAAACATAGGCCAAATGACCTTTAACATTGCATATCCGACAAGAATACTCACGATATTTACATTGCGATTTTACATGGTTATTTCTTCCGCAGCAATAACACGCTGTTTTCACCGTTGAGTTCCGGTTTTTGGGATGACCTTCTTGTTTATGCATGGATTGCATGGATTCACGAGTGTTCTTTTCCTTATTTCGAACGTAATTCAAAGAATTTGAGCCGGTTGATGAAGTTGCTTTCATACCTGCCGCATCCCTGGAAGCCGTTTCCATTGAAATAGCAATTTCAGCTGCTTTATCAAACGTCAAGTCTGCGCCTGCTCTCAGGAGCCTTTCTCTTGTAGAATTAGATCTTACTCCACAAACAAATTGATCACGAAGGTTTTTATTCAATTCTGGTCCAAAGTTGCAATGCATTGATAACTTTTTCAATTTTGCACAGAAGGCTTTTATATCTTCATTTTCACTTTGCATACATTTTTTGAAATTATACCGTTCTGTAATTTCACATGGTGCCGGTTGGAGATGGTCTTGCATTAACTTTACAATTGATCGTAACTCTTCTCTTTAGGTTTAGCAGGTTGACATAAGTTCCCAATTAACTCATATCCTGTCTTGCCGATCATTGTTAATAAAATCAACAATTTTTTCTTTGTATCTGTTATGTCATTGGCATCGAAATAATGTTCGAGCCGTTTGACCCATAATGACCATTGATCATCTTCCGAGAATTGCTTGATATTGCCATATATCACATTCAGTTTTGTAGCCATTTTTCTTTTCTCTGCAATTTATACACTTGCTTTCCACATAAACCTTTCTTTTCCGGACCACGTGGTATTCTAATTTTTTCCTCGTCGCCAAAATGTAATATATTTTCACTTAATATTTTGCTGGGTCACTTTATTAATAATCCATACTTCTTCTTGTAATATCATTTATTACAATATCTTAAGGTTTACAAAATTAAATATAATTCTACACAGGTTTGTTCTTCTTCGCTGCCATTACATGATACATGATACAATAATGTCTCTACTCCTGTTGCCAACAATTATGACTGGTGGCAGCACTTGCTAGTGCGTTCAATTTAATCTATATTTTAATATTATTTATTTAACAAATACATCACAGCATGGCTAATAATTTAACGAAATTTATGAAAAATGCAGCCGAAGAGACCAAAGAACTTAGAGAACTTTTGAGAGAAGATAATGAGTTTATTTGATCACAAAATCATCAAAAATGTTTTGAAAAATTGAAAGTAATATTAACAACAAAGCCAGTATTAGCTAAATATGATACTAACTTAGAAACAAGAGTTTCTGCCAGGTTTCTGCGGATGCCCCGTCATTTGGCATTGGAGGAGTTCTAAAACAAAAACAAAATGATAATATTTGGAAAACAGTTATATATTGCTCCAAATCAATGAGTCCAACAGGACAAAGATATGCCCAGATAGAAAAAGAAGCGTTATTAATATGATAGAGACCGAAGAGAACCAATTATATGAAGATTTGGAAAACGAACAACTGAAGGATAAACAGCTGGAAACAATAAGAAATTATGAAATAAATGGATGGCCGCAAAAGAATAAATGTGACATGACAGTCATACCTTTTTATAAATACAAGAATGAAATCGGATTGTATAAAAATGTATTATATAATAAGAATCGAATTATTATTCCAACAAAATTGAGAAGAAAGATGCTTTTTAATTTACATATCGGACACCAAGGAATTGTAAAGTGTTGTGAAAGAGCAAAAATGTCTGTATATAAATCAGCATATGACAGAACTTATTCAAAATTGTGAAAAATGTTTGAAGAACAGAAATATTGAAACAGAACCATTCGCAAACATTGAAAATACGGAAATTCCTTGGAATATTATTGGCACTGATTTATGTGAATTCAAAGGTAAAACTTATTTGGTAATACAAGATTAATATAGTTAATATATTGAAGTCGCCAGACTTATGCCCGGTTTTATAAAGGTCAGAGTAATTTACTTCCAGAGTGAATAAAATTTACTCTGTTTAATGACAGTCGATTTTTTGACAGCAATAATTCTGTTGTCATGAAGAAATTTGAAACGATTAGAATTTGTTAAGTAGAATAAATTTATTTTGAGAGTAAATTTACTTGGTCTTTTATAAATTAAACCGGCTATTAGAAAAACAAAAAGTGAAAACGTAATCATAAAAATGAAAGAAATTTTTGCAAGATTTGGGATACCGAGGATAGTTAGATCAGTCAATGGCCCACAATATAGCAGTTATGAATTTAAAAAGTTAGCGAAAGAATATCAATTTCCTCATATAACTAGTAGTTCAACGCATCCTAGATCAAATGGACAAGCTGAACGTGCAGTTCAAATATTAAAAAATATTCTAAAAAAATGTGAAGATCCATTTTTAGGTTTGTTAGCCTACAGAAATACAAACTTAAAATGCGGAGCGTCACCAGCACAGCTTCTTATGGCAAGAAATCTCAAAGAATTAACCCCAATAAGACAGGATCTATTAGAACCAAAATTACTTGAATATAACCTAATCAATAGACAAATGAAGATCGAACAAGAATCTCAAAAGAAAAATTTTGATTAAAGACAAAACAAAAATATTAGATAACTTGAGTGAAGGCAATAGAGTTTGGATTATTGATATGAAGAAAGAGGGGAAAGTTACAAGAAAAGAACCCTTCAGATCATATTCCGTTCAAACCGAAGAGGGAAATTATATAAGAAGAAATAGAGGTTTATTACGAGCTCTTCCAAGTAGTTCTACTAACATAATTGGAAATTATGAACCAGGAGTTGAAATCCTTCCAGCAATAGCAATATCAGAAGAACCACGTAGAAGCCAGAAAGATTATATCTTTTAATAATATTGATTAAAAATTTGTATTTGAATTTTTAGTTTGAAAAAGGGGGATGTAAGAACATTTAGTTAGTGAGCTAGTCAGGTTGGTATGAAAAACATCCCTAGAAAAATAGAATGGCAGGTTGTCAATAAATGTATACACATGAATTGTTTTCATTATTATTGTATATAGTCACATTAGTGAAATAAACGGGGATGGTTGGCAACACTGAGAGTGAGAGGAATTATTTCAATTCGTAATAAAACAATAACAGTAAAATATAATAAATACAATAATTTAATTGGTGCAAACCACACACTGAACACCTGCATAGAAAACTACAAACTGTGAGTAATGAATTTCCGTCTTTATAAAAGTAACAATAATATTTAAAATTCTTTCTTGCACGCGCATGACTAACTTACTAATTCCGTATTGCCAAATATATTTATAAATATTCAGAAAATAAAAATACATATTGATAAAGGGAATAGACCATCAAAACAAAATTGTGCAATAATTATGGAGATAGAAAAGATTTTATCAGCTATAGAAAACTCTAAAGAAGAACTATTAGCAGCTATTAATGCAACAAATACTAAGGTTGATGCATTAGAGAATAAAATTATGGATATGCAACATGAAAACGATGAACTACGAAAGCGAATTGAAAAACAAGAGGCTCAAAATGAGTTTTTATTCAAACAAACTAAAACAAAAAATCTAATTATATATGGAATCGAGGAAAAACCGAAAGAAACAAAATTAACTTTAAAAAACAAACTACTACGTTTGCTCACGGAAAACTTCCACATTACTCTAGCTAACGAGGAAATCGATCAAATAAGGAGAATTTGAAGAAAAGTAAATACAAAACCACGAGCAATCTTGATGAGCTTAACAACGCAAGCTAGAAGAGGCGAAATTTTAGCTGTTAGAAGATACTTGAAAGGAACAAATATATTTATTAACGAAGATCTAACAACTAATGAACTCCAAACGAGAAAGAAATTAGAAGTATACTTACAACATGCTAAACGGAACGGATACAAGGCATATATTAAAAATAATAATCTGATAGTGAATGGAGAAACATACACAATACAAGATCTGTCAAATAATAAAGTAGAAACAGTAGAACGAAATGCTCCTATTAGTCGAATATTTGATAGAAGACTGTCAATTTGGATCCCTGACCTAAACATTGCAACTGCTGGTACATCTGAAGAAATTGAACAATTCAATGAAACACTGAAAATAGCAAATACATATACAAAATATAATCCAAATGAAAATGAAAAAAGTGTAAAATCCCAACAAAAATCAGATGCAACAAATGAGGATACACAGAAAATGGACACTCTAGATCAATATGTTATGCGCACCAGATCCGCATCAAACACAAATACAAAACGACAACCGCTAAAAAACTGGGATACACCAAAAGCAAGAGCGATAAAGTAAGTCAGTCGAAAGAAACTACATATGAACCTGGCACAACAAAAGTACAAACACTATACTGGAATGTGGGAGGTTTCAACACAATTTTTAATTTAGATCAAGAACAAGAAGAAAAACTAAATAAATTTGACATAATATGCTTAACAGAAACCTGAATTACAACTAAAGAATACTCAAAACCTAAATATCTACAAAACTATCAATTTTACGAAACTTTTGCAATAAAGGAAAAGAGCAGAGGGAGAGCTAGTGGAGGATTAATTATTATGATCAAGAACTCATTTACTAACGTAAAACTAATTAAAAACTCGGAACACTGGATATTCCTTAAAATCAGAGTCAATGAACGAAATAACTTCATATTAGGGAATGTGTATATATCTCCCCTAAAGGATTATACAATCTTCACATAGATGCTTGAAGGAGCACTTAACAAAATACTGGACACTAATGACGGAATAAGCTTCCTAATTGGAGGAGATTTTAATTCCAGAATTGGTAATCTAAACCAAGGAGAAGAAATTTTATTTGAAAACTGCAATCTTATATCAACACGCGAAACTCTAGATGAAACAATAAATTCAAAAAAGAGAGAACTCGTTGAATTGATGGAATCTTGTGGCTTTTACGTACTCAATGGACGAATGGAGAATGATTGACCAGCAAATTTCACTTTTACCAACCGAAATGGTAGGAGCATCATAGACCTAATATGGAGTAACGTTGAGGGCTTCGACAGTATAGAAGATTTCATAGTAAATGACTTCACATTAACCCCACATGCACCAATCATACTCACATTAAGATATGATAATGAAAACAACAATAACTTCGAACCAGGAAAAATAAAACACAGTCATGCCCAAAATAATACTAGTAGTACAGGAAAATACACCGTCAGGTGGGAATCTGAAAAAGAACAACTATTTAGACACAAACTTCAGTCTATGGACGAAATAAACTTGGACATTAAAACACCAGCTGAAACTTACACTTATTTTCAATCGACGGTTATATCTGTAATAGAAGAATGTGGAATGCTGAAACAACAAAGAGCTAATAGTGACTCAAAAAATAAACCATGGTTTGACAATGAGCTCAAAACACTTAAGAGAAAGGCGAGAAATACTTATAGGAAATATAAGCGAGAGTATAGAAATGAATTTTTATGTAAGTATCCGGAAGAAAAACAAGAATACAATCAACTGAAAAAATTGAAGAAAAATAAATATAACGAAAATATGAAAGTGATAATCTATAACATTTCAAATCCTCAAGACTTCTGGAAACTATGTAAATCATTATCCAGAAAACCCAGAAAAATTAACCCTATAAGCATAGAAGAATGGGAAGTATTTTAAAGAAAAATACCCAAATGATAGAACTGAAAACCTCACTTTCATGGAGCCATGTCGACCTTTCCTAGACGAAAAAATTACTAGAAATGAATTACAATCTTCAATACGCAACTTAAAAACAAATAAAGCTCCAGGCATAGATTTAATTACAAATGAAATTTTAAAGAATCTACCGGAAAGCTGGATAACCATACTCCTTAACATGATGAATGACTTCTAGGAAGAAGGAAAATTACCGACACCACTCACGATCGTCTAAACAACTCTAATTTATAAGAAAGGAAACCAAGAAGATCCAGAGAACTACAGACCAATCGCTCTGATCTGCACAATAGTAAAACTATTCACGCATATAATATCAAGCCGACTGATGACCTGGGCTGAAAGCTATAACATCATATCCGAATCTCAAGCAGGGCTTAGGCCCAGACGGTCATGCACCGATCATATTTTCACCCTAAACGCCATCATACAAATCCAGGCGATGAAAAGCAATGATCTATATGCAATATTCGTTGATTGTAAAGGTGCATTCGACTCAATCAATCACGAACTACTATGGGAAAAACTATATTCAAATGGAGTAAGCGCAAAAATTGTTAGAACTCTACAGAATATATATAGTGAAACAAAAATGCGCGCAAAAGTAAATGAACATACGACCACCTGTATAGATATAACTGAAGGAGTTCTACAAGGAGATTCGATGAGCCCACTGTTATTCTCCCTATTTATATCAGACATGGAAAACTACATCAGAGATAAATACAACTTATATATCTACCAATCAAGACATACTTCTACTTCTCTACGCAGATGATCTTGTTCTCTTAGCAAATTCACCTATTGATGTCCAAAGAAAACTACAAGCCCTAGAAACATACTGCACAGAAAATTTGCTTGCGATCAATACAAGTAAAACAAATATTATACATTTTCACAGGGGCAGAACTCCAAAGCAGATAAGAAAATATATGTGTCAAGAAAAAGAAATACCATTAACACAAAAGTATGTATACTTGGGTATTCCTTTCGTATCATCTGGTCATTTCTTTGAAGCGACAAAAACCCTAACTTCTAAATCAACTCGTGCCATAGGTATTATAAAACAAATAATGCCCAAATCCAAAATGGAGTCCAGTAGTTCAAGACAAAAACTATATGATACTGTAGTCCTGCCAACCATGTTATATGCTTCCGAAGTCTGGAGCTTAAGATATATAAAATATCTGGAAAAAACACAAGTAGGATACTTAAAAGGAATGTTCAATTGGCAAAGAAATACACCCGATTACATGGTACGACAGGAAGCCAAACAAACTCATGTAGAACTTTATGTATTTATAAGAGCAATTGACTGGTGGTACAAATTGCTAATCATGGGAAATAATAGGTATCCTAAGATGTGCTACGATCAACTATTAAAGAAGAGTGAAACGAACATAGAGCAAGAAAAATATAACTGGGTTATACAACTAAAAAATATGATAATGAGAATAAACTTCTCATGGCTGTGGGATCTACAGAGTTGTGTAAAACTGAAAGAGTCCCGGGATCACTTGATCGAAAGTTATCGACCTATGTTAGAAAATTCGGACAGAGATAGAACTGCCCAGTCATCGTACAGCACGCGCTATAAATACATAATACAAACTAATGACAATTATCTATCTCTTACAGTTCATATCAATGTTCTCAAATTAGTAAGCCAAATCTGATTAGCTAGTACTTCAAGACCAAGGTTCTATATTAAAGGAATCGCCTACGAACTGGGTGCCGAAGACAAATGTACACTCTGCAATCAAGATGAAAAAGAGGACATCTATCATTTCTTAGCCCAATGCCCTTTGTACTCCCCTATCCGAAGACATTACATCTCGTACCCCGTGAAAGCTTTGCAATAAATTTTCTCACAAACATAGACAAAATAAAATTGTATAATATTTATAATTACACTATGAATGCCTTCCAGATAAGATCATTCATTCTAAATCAATAATATGAACTAAATGATCAAATTAATGATAACTATATCCATATGCTTGCTAACAGATTTAATTCATGTATTTATGTTACTCCTGTAAAATATATCACAAACCCAATTGTAAATGCTTCCAGCGAACTACAAATAAAATTTATTATCATTATTATTATTACTAGTGAAATAAACGTATCATAATATAGACGAGTTTCATTGAAAAAACGCATTACAAATTTCACAGCCCATTTGAGACTGGGATTAATATCTCCATCTGTTCCTTTTGGCCTATCGAGCATCCGTACACGAAACGACCGGACAGACTCCAGCAAGAATTATTTTTGGATGGAACTTCAGCTACCATGCGACCCAAAGTTCGGCTGCAAACCCGGAGAAGATCTGGCTGGCGAGGATTATGTCATTAATTTAAGGCGTCAGATGGACGATATCCACTTCCGAGTCCAAATCAACATTCAGAATGCCAGCGACCGCATGAAAGAGACCTATGGCGTCAAGGCACAAGACGTGGGTTTTCAACCAGGAGATTCTGTGTGGCTTTATAACCCAGGGCGGCGACGTGGCTTGTCTCCAAAATTACTGACATCTTGGGAAGAGCCTTTCGAAGTCATCAGAAGGATAAACGTCATAATCTATGAAATCGGACGCAGCCCCAAGAGCAAATCAAGAGTGGTGCACTCCAATCGGCTAGCACCATCTGCGGGAGACATCAATGACGCACGTGCTCGCAAGATCCATGCGCAGGAAGATTCGTTTGACGAGTTTATAAAGACTTTCTCGAGTGGACGACGGGCTCGATTCGGAATAACTACCGAAGTGCAGCAGGATCTATTCGGAGCCATGGCCGACTACTCCTTGGCCCATTGCGTGTCAGAAGATTTGGAGATGTCTCGAGGGATAGCAGCAGTTTTCAAGAAGAAATTTGGCTGGCCAGAACACCAGAAGCCTACAGTAGGGAAAGCCATCTGCCTGAGGGACAATAAAACAACAAAAAAAAAAACGCTTCATTCACCACCTGGTAACAAAAGATAAATTTCTTCACAAACCAACCTACCGTTCCATGTGGGAAACGCTGCAAGATATGCGAGGCCATTTAATGTAGAACGACATCTTGGAGCTGGCAATACCAAAGTTAGGCTGCGGTTTGAATGAATTAGATTGGAAGATTGTTCGAAATATGATAGGAGTTATTTTCAAAAACAGCGGGGCTCAAATATTGATTTGCTGTTTCCACCCATCAGGCCCGATAAGACCAAAAACTGTCGACTGCTACTTTTACCAAACTTCCGACATAGACATGGAGGTGTGTTTCGGGGCGAAAAACTTTCAAGGAGGAGGCAGTGTAACGTGCGAAAATATCATAATTCATAAAAATGAAATAAGCCCTGAATCCGGTCCTGTCTGGGCGGAACCTTTAGTCCTCTTTGTATCGCATCGCACCGCACCACACCGCCTCGCATGGTCGAAAGTTCTAGTAACGTGTTCTCGGTGAACATCTGTATATATATATGAGCAAACGACCTGACCGAGGGAACAGTGAACAGTGAACAGTGAAATTGTGAGTATCCAGTTAGTGATCAGTATGATAAATAAATAAATAGTTGAAAATAAATATATGTAGCTTTGCTTAATTGAAGTAAGTGAGAAATAAATTGTATAGTGTTTGGTTTAGTAATACTTCGAAGAGTAAAACTTTTATTTTTATATTTTATTTTCATTTATTAAATACTGGGGGATACTATACTACACCTCCCAAATTTTTCATCGCCCTGTAATACAGCAGCTTTTACTAACATCGCCTCGGAAAAGTCTTGCCTTCTATTTTAATTCCTATGAAGCTCGTAAGAGTCTAAATTTACTTTAGTCGCCTTGTATTTGCGCATCCTTAGAAAGTTCTTGCCTTTTGGCGCAACTGAGCTGGAACTACAACCACTTGACATTGACATTGACTTGATTTCTACTGTCAATTTGCTATGCAAGTTGGACATGTGTCCAGTTAATATTTATCATAGATCTTATTTTAATAGAAGGATAATCTGATCTAGTCCCTATCATGTCCCTATTACAAATATTAACTGGAAATATGTCGAATTTTTGTAGCACATTGACAGTAAAATGCAAGTCAATATCAATGTCAAGTCGTTGTAGTTCCACCACTGATCTGATATTCGTGCATAACAGCCTTGGAAAAATATTGACTTGTACAAATGTAGCCATGCTTTATTAAAAAAAAGTAGATACCTACATAGAAGATCAATTCTAGTGATACTATTGAATGATAGATGGCTATTGACGCATTTTAAAAGTGAAACAGCGTTTGCGAAAACGTGATAAATTTAGAGAAGCTCTCGAAAAAGTAGCACTTTCAATATTATTCATGAATATGTATTATATATAAAAGTGATATAACAATGGACATTATGGTACGGAGATACCTACATTGGGTGCAATTAGTTATTTATTTCATATTTTTGCCAGTAACAGTGTTACTAACGCAAATAATAATATTTTATTGCGCAGATATATGAGTTTAATTCTTACGCATATATAAAAGATTCTCAATGTGCCGCAGGCTGGATTTGAGTACAACATAAGTTCGAGAATCATGTAATATCCTACGCAGAGCAACAATTTTTTATAATATTCAGTATGATAGCAATGCGTGAACAGTCAAACGAAAATTTATTTCATTGTCATGTATGTTTATTCAAAAAATGGAAGAATCATCTAGATGATGAAAGCGCATTTTTGACAGCTCATGAATGCTTGTTACTTCAGATATTTCTCAAATTACCATCTCTTACAATTACTGAGCTTGAAATCAAGCAGTTTGGGCAAACTTATGAAACAGCAGCTTCCATTTAGTACTAGTTTCAAGTTGACTATTTAATAGGTACATAATTTATACATGTACAAACTCAAAAATACCTTTTAATCTTCATTGTTTAGTTTGATTGACAGGAGGTCAAGTGCTGTAGCTTAAAATGATAATTTGATCTTTATCAAAGCTATATAAAAAAAAAATACACCAAAAGTGAACAAATTTTCATCCAATAATAATAATTCATTCTAATAAGCTTCAAATTCGCGTCAAACAAGTCATTGAATGAATCCCGGACAGATTTGACAACTGTACATAATAATAGTGACACCGGCGGCGAAAGTTGTAACTAAATTTTTATCTACTTTAATAAATTTTAGTTGCCATATCCCTAATGTCATAGATATCTATGGACATTGTTTCACTTGAAACAAGTAATTGAATAATTCAATTTTCCACAATCACTGAACTTGAATTAAAGCAATTTGTGCAAGCCTACGAAACAGCAGCTTTTATTTAGTACCAGTTTCAAGTCTGTAAATAGTATAGTTGCTGAGATCTCAGCGTCACGCCAGCCAGCCAGCCAGCCAGCCAGCCAGCCAGCCAAAGTGAATATAATAGCGCTTTTTTCGGAAAAATGCGCTAAAAAAATCCAATGTGGACATCTCATAATTTATTTGTACATCTATTAAATCATACATATTTTTCAATCATGTAATAGTTCAATACAAAAACGTATGCACGTACATTCGTACACATGTCAAGCTGAAAATAGTCAATATGAATTCAAGGATATTTAGAGCGGATATTTCCGTGAAAATCTCGAAGCATCATTTTTGTCAGTTTCACAATACTTATAAAGTGATAATCAATCGAATTAAGAAAATCGAAAAGATAGTCATAGTTGAAAACAAGGTAGATTTGTCACTTTCATTCAAATTGCTTGCAGTTTATGTATTTCTGTATATGTGGAGCAATGAGGATTACTTTGTCTTGTAGTAAGCGCAGAAGTATTCTCTCATTGCAAACTGAATTAAACTGGCTTCAAATAGATTATTTTACGGAAATGAAAAGTTTAATATTAATCCATAAAATTGTAAACGGCGAAATGCCTGAATATTTTAATGATTTTTTTTAGTCAGATTTAGTGATGTGCATAGCTATTATAAATTGCCAAATATTAGTAAACTGCAGGAATCTAGAAAATTAATTACAGAAATTAAAATATCATTCAAATAGGACATCAGCATAAAAATTGTACAAATTCTTTAAATATTTCATGCTTTCAATAGCTTATATTTTTCAATAATTTATATTCTTTTAATAGTTTATAGCTTCCTTAATACTTCATATTTTGTGAGAGTTATCGATATACCTATTATCTATGTCTCAAATGTACCTGCACAAGTGCACTTGTACTAAATAAACGATTTATTATTATTATGCAAGATGTAACAAATAACAGAATCACTACAATATTGTTTGAAATTTCAAACTTACTCATCTTGATTAGGTTATCAAAATGATCAGAAAAAGAAAACAAAGAGAAGTAATTAATAATGTCATGTCATGTATTGTTACTGATAGTCTGTCATGGAGACTACTTCTTCCATGAAAATAGAGTTGATATTTTATTTGCCATGTTTTTTACCTACATTTGATTATCTACCCTCATTATATCTTCATTTTGTAAATCTCTGAGACTCAATGACGTTTTTCTTATTACCTATACTTACTTAATTTATCATCAATGAGTCAACTCAGTTTGAATTTTCACTATCCTAATAGAAGAGATCATCTCCCCTTCAACAAGAAAATTCAAGCTACGGCCCTGGGTTCTGTGTAATCCGAAGGTCGTGTTGGCGTGTCGGAAGGTATCCCCAAAAGTGATAGCGGTACTATTCGCCCGGTCCAGATGTTTTTTATGGTTTGAGAAGAAAAGGAAAATTCATACTTTTTGATATTCAACTTGTGTATCGCAAACATTTGTCGAAATTCTAAAAATTCCGAAAAAATCAAATCTTAACCATCGAATTTTACTGAAACCTGCTAGTAAATACAATTCTTCTGACTTGTTCTAAAATTTAGAATCTGAGAAATTAACAAATTTTTACGGGCAGAGTCCATTTGAGCTCCGCAGTCAAATTTATAATTCGTGGAACTCATAGGTACTCAATTCAATTCAATAGTACACGACCAACTCCTTTAGTTAGGGAGGTGACAGAAATTTTTATATGATTTTACTGTGTGAATGAGATCGAAAAGTGTGAAGATGTATAATAATAAAAAACCAGAAAAACTATCTCAGTCATTAAGACTTTGCTGAGTTTTTAATTTATAGTCAATTGAAAATGCAAAAAAAATATGCTTCTATATAATTTTATTGTGTCAACCACTTATTTCAAACATTAACTTGTTGATCTGATATCGATATAGATACAGTCGGTTGAAATCTATGTGTCTGTAATTTTCTCAACCTAATTCTTTAAAATAATTTTTGATATACTAAAAATTAAGTGATCTTATTGTGGATGTATCTCATATCAGAAGTTTCACAATGTAATTAGAAACAATAAAGCAGGCTTCAGTCACCTGTATACTGCTGCGTTCAATGGAAATGAATTTCCAAAAATGGCTTGGAAAAATGCCTCTATATTATTTTATTGTGTCAGCCATTTGGCAGAAGACTTTCTTTATTTGTAAAAAATGTTGAAAAAATAACGGCTGAAATCAGCTATTCTGATTTTTCATCGCAGAATTGAAGAATTAAATATTTTGATCCATCCTTCTCTCCCGGTTTTCAAGTGACGCCACTGACTTAGTGACCCTTGAACTAAAAAAAATAAGGAACAAAATTTGATCCACTTCTCGAAATGGTTCGTCATCACTGATATAGTGTATAGTTGAATAATCAAATTAAATGGAAAAAATCAGCATCGCAGTCAGTAATAAAAGTAATGTCCGATATTTAAAGTCAGAAATATGTTTTTTGAATAATAAAACATAAATAGCTAATTGTTTTGACAAATTTCAATACGATAATTATTTATTTGTCTCACTTTGAATTTTTTTCAAGTGAACTGAGAACATTTCTGAGAATCAGCAATGTTTACTTCAGCCAACATCTTGCGAAAGTCTGAATGTTTTCGTGCATATCTTGACTTGGCCATTCAAAAAACTTATGCCATTCGTTTTTACGAGATACTTATGATACCAACTTTCATATGGCCAAACGGCAGAAACGAGAAGAACGTGAAAAATTGATATATTTTTTTGCATAATCGAGCCCTCATTCCAAACCCTTGGCCAAGTGGATCACTTCTGCCTATCGTTTTTCGCTGACTCTTTTTTCGTTAAATTTCATTTCGTAAGCATGGCAGAAACGAGAAAATTGGATCAAAACAGGATTTTTTATAAAAATTTAAAATTAATTATTATTATGTTGGCCACACGGTCCAGCTTTAATTTTGGCATTATTATACTCTGAATATACATACTTATCAAAACTCTTGAAGGCAGGGAAAACAAAATGGGGCACTCAAATCTACGACTATCTGACGGTTTATAAGGAAGTATTGTGAAACCGACAAAATTCACCTATCGATATTTTGATGGAAATATCAGCTTTGAGCATCCCTGAATCCATTTCGACTATTTTCGGCTTGATGTCAGTATGTTTGTTCGTGCGTTCGTGATTGCGTGCTTGCGTGCGTAACTCGCAAATTTTTTGCATAAATCTAGAATAATCAGCCATAGCATATTGAAATTTGGTGTTTGAACTTTATGCATCAAAATATTTATCTACTATTTTTGTAGCAATCGGCTGAATCGGAAGTGCAGTTTATAAGTATAACAGACATTCAGAATTTGCCGTATAAAACAATCAGTTTCATTGAAATGATAAGGTAGGCAATGATAATCTGTTGTCAATTTTTTGATTTTTCTTGACATTGTACATGTCGAAATATTATTAATATTATATTTATTATAATCTGAAGTGACAGAAAACTTTATTGAATAAATTTGTGTATATATCAAATGATGTATAAGTAAGTCACATGATGTTCATGTCAGATTTTTTAATTTTAAGTTTTCATGAAGGAGTAATTTTATGGCAATGATTGAAACAATAAATTGATATACGCTATGTCAGTAGCGACGAAGGCGACCCCATGCGGTAGAAATTATAAGCTCTTTACTAATACTGACTGGAGCTGTCAAAACAAATATAAAAGAACCTAAAGTTGTACTGAATTTTTGAGCCAAATAAACATGTAAAATCCTTTGAAAAAGTGGGAATCATCGGGACAAGGTTTGATTTGTTGTGTTCCTGAGTGTTCGCATACACAATTGCCCAATGGTGAACTGAAATTTTATTAATTTCCTAATCGCGTTTGGGCGTAAGAAACTGAAAAAGTTATCTTCTCAGTTTGCTTTTATGCAATAGTACATACTATCAATCCTTGCACTCTTATGATATTTATTCAACTGTGCTGGACGATTCCAAATCATTGACTGATCAGTCTTAAAACAGATACTTTCTGTGTTAATTAATATGTAAATTGCAGCTGCATGTTTGCAGTTGCAGCTGATACTAACAATTGTTCGACCTAAATTTACCTGTATTAATGAAGTTTTACAGCAATCATGTAAAAAAACACAGACTTATTATTATATTAGCGAACTTTAGAAATAAGCAGTTAGTGTTTCTTAAATTGTATAATGTTTGTACAGTATCAATATTGGATTATTATAATTATATTTCAACAATATTATCATTGATTATAAATTAAAGACAAAATATCATGAATGAATCCTTATTAATGAGTTTTCACTTATTCAAATGAATGGTGCTTTCGGATAACTCGTATCTGGCAAGCAAATATTAAATCATCAGGCGTGAATGATGCTGATTCCTTAATGAAGAATTCAAATCACATCAAATCAAGAAGTTTTTATGATAGTTACACATATTATTTTCAATTCATAAAAATAACTCTTAGATATCAGATGAAGTTATGTAAAATCATGAGAAAAATTAATATTGTTTATCGATTCAATATTCAGACAAAAATTAAACAGAACATACAAAAAGTACACTCGATCATAAGTATTATATTATCATGTCAAGTAGAAAACTATGTTTATACTTGCAATAATTTACACATATCTCGACCAATACATTATACAAAGTCGAATTTGTTCCATCACTAAATGTGCCAAGCGTTTCGCGCAAAGTAACTCCCGTAATTTCACTAACTTCTTCGTTATTTTTAATTTCTTCTTCGTCGCTGACATGTAAACTTTGTATCAATTTTTTCTCTTTGCTCAAACTTTTGGATCTAAATATAGATGAATCAACTTCTTGAGACCCGCATCGAAGTACTATTGTCATTGTAACAAACTTTCTGCTAATTCTGAGTGCCAGTTCTGCAAATTACGTTAATACGTCAAAATTTGTTGATTGTCACGATTTTAAATATATTAGTAAATAAACGCCAAGTGTCGCCACCAGGACGGCGCTCGCGCCGCTCACAACGCTACTGACGTAGCGTATAGGAGCATGCTTTTTTTCTAGATATTTGGCATTTATTTATTTAAAAAAACAGCAGCTACCAAGCTCGGCAGAAGATAAATTTAGTGATCTGCGATAACCATAGTCTCGAAATAACAATAAAAGAAGGAATAAATAATTCTACAGGTGGATCTATGAAGCATTTAGGACCTATTTTTTCCGATCTTTCTTCGACATCTATATTCTCAATGTAAATTCTGGAGTATAATTCACACAAATGAGCTATTTTTCTCAAGTATTTATTTTACGTGATAATTTGAATAGATATATGCAGTTATGTTACAGATACAGTTAAACTTAAGTATTGATATTTGTATTATAATCCATGTTTTTTAAAAAAAGCCATCTTTCGTTGAATAGCATCACTTGAATTGATCTTTTATGTAGGTATCTACTTTTTTATAAAATTAGGCTAGATTTGTAGAAGGCAATATTTTTCCAAGGCTGTTATGCACGAATATCAGATCAGTTGCGCCAAAAGGCAAATATTTTATAAGGATGCGCATTTACAAGTCGAGATAAGTGAATTTAGATTCTTGCGAACTTCATAGGAGTTAAAATAAAAGGCAAGACTCTTCCGAGGCGATGTTAGTAAAGGCTGCTGTATTACAGGGCGATGGAAAGTTTGGGAGGTGTGGTATGCGTTCCCAATAGTGGTTTTCATTTTAATTATAAACAATTCTTTTAAGGCAATAAATATCACAATTACAATATTGAATATTACAAATTTACGATATTCTATGATTTGAAACGTATGTGAATACTTTCAATATTGTGTTTATAATAGCGATTGTTCTATAGTTGTTCGAATCTAGTTGGTTTTTTTTTTGCGGATAAGAGTTAATCTCATTGGCTGGTACCATAAGCTCTGTTTTTGACGGAACTAAGGGCCTTGTGTCAAGATATGCTTTAACGCAATTAGAATTTTCTCAAATACTTCATAAAATAATCTTCAGATACAAATTACATAAAACACACATTAAAATAGCTTGGAATATTTTTATTGGCTTAAAACCTTTTCTTGAAATAACATAGCTTGTATAGCCTCAAACAGATCTTGTGGTACCAGCCATTGCTTTTAACGTCAGAGGAACATCTTTTTGTCTTAGAAACCTGTTTAATTATCTCGCTAAATAAATTTTCCAATCTACAGGAAGGTTCTTCAGTTGTTCTTACAGTATTTTATCGAGCCCTGGGCTTCTATTACTTTTTGAACTCTTCAGGGCAATGTAAAGTTCTGCTAGTAATATCTACATCGTAATAAGGATAAAATGCGCCAAGGTGTTGTTAATTACAAACAATCCTGGGACTGTACCAGCTTTGAAAATGATCTTCCTATTTTTGTAATGAAATGGGATTTGGAATTTTGTTTGGAGATGACTTTATTGTCTTTCAGAACCCCATCTGGTCCTGAATAGTTTCCAATTTTTCTCTAATTTCTAGTTTATATATTTTCTTTTGCAGGTTTACTGTTTGCTTATATAGTATCTTTGATTTTAAGTTAATTTCCAAGCTTTCGTTGTTGTATTGGCTCTTTTTTAGTTGTTCATAGATTTTCCTCATATTTTTTTTTAGGCTTGCACATTCTTGATTGTACCATTTTTTTGTAGTAACATGTGAGATTACGTTAATTTTTATAAATTTTGTTATACCCACTTATTCTGAGGCTGATTTTATTTGCCCAATAATGAGTTGGTATTGTTCATCACTATCTAGTTCATCACCATAGGCTATCCAGTTTAATTGGAGATCTGCTTGGAATGATTCCGCTGATGTTTCATTCCATTTTATCGTAATAATGTTTTTTGTATTTTTTCTCGTAATTCTATTTGAGTTGTTCACTATAATGTTATGAATTCTTGGTGAGCATATTAGATGATCAGAAAAGAAAATATCTTTAATGATAGCAAAACCTTTAATTAGTTGTAATGTAATATTATTTATCGACAGAAGGTCTATTGTACTTTTGCCTCTTGAACCAATCTTTCATTTAGGACAATTAAGGTGCGACTTTATGCGAACGCTCGACGCTAGTTTCCAGCGACAAATTTGGTCATGTGGTACTATTTTAAATTTCCCGGCACTTCAAAATGTCTAGCGACAAGTTGCTCCGTCAACATGGCTGCCTTGCTTGCAGGTAGTAACCTCCAATCATATAGAGGTTACTGCTTGCAGGGATTGAAAATATCAATATCGAAATTTGACATATAGAACTATAAATCAATTCATCGACTCGGATTTATCTTATCAACTTTTCCAGCTTAGCAAATATGGAGTGTATAGATGGAGAATTAGATAGGTGCAGGAAAGTAGATAGCATCCTGTAATTACTGTTTGAATAATCGAATTATCAATAAAAAACATTTATCAGATTAGAAGTAATCAATGGAAGAAAGAGAAATAAAAAAATCTAATTTTACAGAATGAAAAATATTATATGGCAATTTATAATTTATGCAACATTATACTAGAATCATTCAGAGCTACGTCGTATATTCTATGTACTTTTTATTTGACTACAAAATTTGACATTTTGAAAACGTTATTCATTAGAGATAACTCTCATTCTATACACTTCATCCATAGCAACAAAGCTCAATTTATTCAGCTTTGTCGCTAAATAATTTGAAGTGCCGGAAAATTTGAAATAGTACCACGTGACCGAATTTGTCGCTGGAAACGAGCGTCGAGCGTTCGCATGAAGTCGTACTTTTAAGTTTTCTTCATCTAAAGTATCTAGAAGATCTTCACCTCTTTTATTAATGATTTTATCTTTGGTTGTTCTGCTAGCACTGAAGCTGGTACCGGAGAATAGAATATCTTCTAGTTGGTTTTTCTCTTTTATTCTAGCATTGAAGTCTCCATATATAATTAAAGCGAAATCTGGATATGATAAAGTTATATTCTGAAAGTTATCTAGAAAGAGTTCTAATAGAGTAGAATGGTCATATGAATGTGAAAAATAACTTACTGCAATTATTACATTTCGAATATTATATTCGACTTTCAAAAATATCCAGTGAACTTCTTTATTTATAATCTCTACTGCTTCTTGGGGAAATTTTGGAAAAATTATAATCTGTCTTATAGCTGGGCATGGACCGTTTGAGCACTGCGGTCAAATTTTTAATCCGTATAGCAAGATCTTCCGTAATTTCCATATACCACTTGAGCACGGCGGCAGCTTGACAGATTATTGGATAAACCATAAGATAAACCAAAGATAGTAAATAAAATGAAAAATCTTCAATGTACAATGCAAATAGCTGAAATGAATCAATCACGTAAGAATAATATATATATATATATATATATATATATATATATATATATATATATATATATATATATATATATATATATATATATATATATATATATATATATATATATATATATATATATATATATATATATATATATATATATATATATAAATTAATTTTTGAAAAGGCTTGTACAGCGCCGGGATTCGAACCCGAGATCTAAAGCTTTCCGAGCATGCGTGATAACCGCTACACCACGCTGAGACAATTGAATCCCGGCGCTGTACAAGACTTTTCCAAAAATTAATTTATTTTCATTCAACCGTCTGGCTTATTACGGACTCGCCGTAGCGAATTTAAGTCTATAAATTAGTGCTTACAATTTTTGTGGAATTATTTTAAATCGAGAAATAGAAGCGAAAATATTTGTTTTCTGGCAAATTGCTGGTACCTTCTAGCGTTCTTCTAGAAACACCTGGACGTTTGCGGGAAGAACGAAGTGGTGAGAGACCCGAGGTATATATATGCGACTAACAGCGAGAAGCATTATTGATTTTTTAGCACAGTCACCTTATACTATGGATTGAAATAAATTGTGCTATTTAAAATAAATCAACATTGACATAAATAATTAAGGTTAAGTTATAGTGTAGTGTGATAATCTTAAGTTTAAATTAGAAATTAGTTATTAAAAATAGTGTTAGTTATCTAAGTTATTATTTTAATAAATCATAAAAATAAATAGTATTGTTTAGTAACTTTTGCTCCCTAAATTAAAAGAAATAACGTTACAATGTGGTGATCAGGTGTGAAGTTTTGAATTCAAATAAATAAAATGGCGTCAAAGCCAGTAAAATTGAGTGATTTAAAAGTGGTTGATCTCAAGAATGAACTAGAAGAACGAGAATTAGAGACAACAGAAACCAAGACCGTCCTCCAATAACATCTCCGACAAGCTTTGGAAAATGCTGGTGAGAAATCTAATGAATTTATTCCGTGTGGCATATTTGATTTCGCGAAAATGAAAGAAGAGCTGCTGGAAAATTCAAGAAAATCAAAAGAAAAGTTAATGGAAAATTCTAGAAAATTAGAAGAAAAATTGAGAGAAAACTCAAGAAAATCAGAAGAAAAGTTAATGGAAAATTCTAGAAAATTAGAAGACAAATTAACTGAAAATTGTAGAACACTGACAGAAAATTCTAGAATGTTACAAGACAAATCAACTGAAAATTGTAGAATATTGAAAGAAGAGTTGTTAGAAAATTCTAGAACATTTGAAGAAAAATTTACAGAACATTCCAGAACATTGGAAGACAAATTGACTGAAAATTGTAGAACAATGAAAAAAGAGTTGCTAGAAAATTCTAGAACGTTAGAAGATGAGTTAATGGAAAATTCCAGAGCCTTGGAACAGAGACTGAAAGAAAAATTGGAAGAGAGTTCTAGAAAAGCAGAAGAGGATTCGAAGAACTTAAGGGAAGATTATGAGAAGAAAATACAGGAATTGGAAGAAAATTTCTCAAAGATGACTTCATTATTGATATCAGAATCTGTTGCATGTGAAGCGGGCAATGTAAGGGTAATAAAAGAAGAGAATAATGCAAAGATCCACATTAAGACACTGGAATTTGATGGGAAGACATCGTGGCCGATTTACCTTGAATAATTCGAAGCTGTTGCGAAGGCATATGGATGGTCATCTGCAGATAAGGCCACAGCATTGACCGTTTCGTTGCGGAGAGAAGCCATGAATGTTCTTCAAACATTAAAAGAAGAAGAACAAGGTGACTATGACCAACTGATCAAGCGGCTGGAGATGCGCTATGGCAACGCGCACCTCGAACAGGTATATCAGACGCAACTGAGAAACCGATGCCAGAAATCGCAAGAAACTCTTCAAGAATTTGAAGCTGACATTGCTCGTTTAGTTCACCTCGCACACCCTACCGCCCCCGATAGCGTTCTGGAGGGCTCAGCCACTCAAGCATTCATCACTCGCTGTATCATCAAGCCAACAGCATCCTCGTGGATGGATTCATTAATGGAAGACTATAAAATGCTGCTGGATACGGGTGCGACGAAGACAATAATAAGATCTGATTTTGCAAACGGAATCTCTGCATCATTACATCCAACACATTAGCGACTATGCACTGCAACTGGTGAGCTAGCTACTACATCTGGAGAATTGGACTTGACCATGTCTATTGGAAATACTTCCTTCAAACATCGTGTGCTGGTAGCTGAAATTGAAGATGAGTTTATACTTGGCTTGGACATAATGAAAAAGCACGGTTTCAAGCTTGATCTGAAAAACGGCGCTTTGAAAGTCAACGAAGAGGAAGTAATACTGAATTCTGGAGAAGACAGCGCAGCCCGGACACTTATAACCGAAGATGTGACATTACCAGTGTGCAGTGAGATCATCATAAGAGCACAGCTTGAAGGAAAGTTTTGTGAAGGGACTATTGTCGTGCTGGAACCAAGAAATGATGATTTTCGAACTGGTCCTGGAGTTGTAGTGGGGAAATCATTAATCAAGGCTAACAAAGTGATACCAGTTCGAATGATGAACATGAATTATTATCCAATCATAATTAAACGAGGCAAAATAGTGGGGGAATGTTCGTCAGTGTCTTCGATTGTCCGAACCATGACTGGGAGTGTCAAGGAGAGCAAATCGTGTGAAATCCCGAACAAGTTATTGAATCAGATATCAACATCCTTCCAATACTTGACAGCCGAACAGACGACCAAGGCGGTACATTTAATTGAGAGGTATCAAGATGTTTTTGAACATGACAAAGGATCCAAGGGAAGAACCAATGTAGTCCGACACAGAATTGACACCGGAGAAGCAACACCTATTCGCCAAGCGGCAAGAAGACTACCACTGGCGAAGCATGAAGAAGCTGAGAAGATAGTGGAAGAAATGAAGACCGATGGGGCTATTGAGCCTTCAAGTAGCCCATGGGCTTCACCAGTGGTACTAGTAAATAAAAAGGATGAATGTACTCGATCCTGCGTAGATTATCGGCAATCCAATAATGTGACGAAGAAGGATAGCTACCTGCTGCCTCGCATAGAAGACACGCTGGACACATTGGCAGGATCAAGAATTTTCTCGACCTTAGATCTGAAAAGCGGGTACTGGCAAGTCGATTTGGAGCCCAAAGATAAAGAAAAGACAGCCTTTACTATTGGCACAGGGCTCTGGCAGTTCATAGTTATGCCATTTGGGCTCTGCAATGCCCCTGCAACATTCGAGAGATTAATGGAAAACATATTAGCTGGGCTGTCATGGAAAACCTGTTTGGTGTACCTCGACGACATTATTGTGATCAGTAAAACATTCGAGGACCACATGAAGAATCTAGAAGAGGTGTTTAGAAGATTGAAGATGGCCAACCTCAAGCTCAGTCCAAAGAAATGTCATCTTTTTCAGAGAAAGGTCCATTACCTCCGGAAAGGAAATTGCAGTTGACCCAGACAAAATAAAGGCTGTAAAAGAATGGCCAGTACCAAGAGACAAACATGAATTAAGAAGTTTTCTTGGTTTATGTACTTACTATCGACGATTTGTCCCCGGATTCGCCAATATAGCCAAGCCATTGACACGATTTACTGGAGAAGGTAGAAGATTTACCTGGAAAATGGACTGTCAAGCAGCTTTTGAACAACTCAAACAGTTCCTAACTAGCGCACCAATCTTGAGCTATCCTTCGACTAATGGAAGATTCATACTGGACACAGACGCTAGTACCGTGGGAATTGATGGCGTCCTTCCTCAAGTACAAGGTGGGCAAGAAAAAGTATTAGCCTATTTCAGTAAGACATTATCAAGACCAGAAAGAAATTATTGCGTTACCCGAAAAGAGTTATTGGCATTCGTAAAGTTGGTAGAACACATTTACATGCTGCTTTGAAATGGTTGCTCTAATTTAAGAATCCTGAAGGGCAAGTGGCCAGGTGAATTGAAAAACTGCAGCAGTATGACTTTGTAATCGAACATCGACCAAGAACCATCCATCGCAATGCCGATGCATTGTCAAGAAGACCGTGCCACGAAGACTGCAAACACTGTTGTCGCTTAGGAGAAAAATTTGTTGTTATCAAGAGGACAACAGTAGTCGATGAGACATTAGTCCGTGAGACAGCGCATAAATTTTTTGTTGATTACCGCTCACTTGAAACTTTGTGAGTGGCTTCATTGTGATGAGTCCGACAACTTTTTCATTTGGCAAAATTCTAGATTTGGGGGCGTTTACCCGCGAGGGCTAATTAATTGAAAGAATATTACCGTAATACTGATCTTTACACTAATCGAAAGATTTTTTGATAATAAAATGAAGGAAAAATATTGTCCGACATGAATATTGAGGCTACCGGTGGGTCCGACTTGTCATAAGTACCAACATACTTACCATTAGTACCAACATACTTATGACAAGTGCGGCTTGTCGGATTTACCGGTAGCCTCAATATTCATGTCGGACAATATTTTTCCTTCATTTTATTATCAAAAAATCTTTCGATTAGTGTAAAGATCAGTATTACGGTAATATTCTTTCAATTAATTAGCCCCCGCTGGAAAACGCCCCCAAATCTAGAATTTTGCCAAATGAAAAAGTTGTCGGACTCATCACAATGAAGCCACTCACAAAGTTTCAAGTGAGCGGTAATCAACAAAAAATTTATGCGCTGTCTCACGGACTAATGTCTCATCGACTACTGTTGTCCTCTTGATAACAACAAATTTTTCTCCTAAGCGACAACAGTGTTTGCAGTCTTCGTGGCACGGTCTTCTTGACAATGCATCGGCATTGCGATGGATGGTTCTTGGTCGATGTTCGATTACAAAGTCATACTGCTGCAGTTTTTCAATTCACCTGGCCACTTGCCCTTCAGGATTCTTAAATTAGAGCAACCATTTCAAAGCAGCATGTAAATGTGTTCTACCAACTTTACGAATGCCAATAACTCTTTTCGGGTAACGCAATAATTTCTTTCTGGTCTTGATAATGTCTTACTGAAATAGGCTAATACTTTTTCTTGCCCACCTTGTACTTGAGGAAGGACGCCATCAATTCCCACGGTACTAGCGTCTGTGTCCAGTATGAATCTTCCATTAGTCGAAGGATAGCTCAAGATTGGTGCGCTAGTTAGGAACTGTTTGAGTTGTTCAAAAGCTGCTTGACAGTCCATTTTCCAGGTAAATCTTCTACCTTCTCCAGTAAATCGTGTCAATGGCTTGGCTATATTGGCGAATCCGGGGACAAATCGTCGATAGTAAGTACATAAACCAAGAAAACTTCTTAATTCATGTTTGTCTCTTGGTACTGGCCATTCTTTTACAGCCTTTATTTTGTCTGGGTCAACTGCAATTTCCTTTCCGGAGGTAATGGACCTTTTTCTGAAAAAGATGACATTTCTTTGGACTGAGCTTGAGGTTGGCCATCTTCAATCTTCTAAACACCTCTTCTAGATTCTTCATGTGGTCCTCGAATGTTTTACTGATCACAATAATGTCGTCGAGGTACACCAAACAGGTTTTCCATGACAGCCCAGCTAATATGTTTTCCATTAATCTCTCGAATGTTGCAGGGGCATTGCAGAGCCCAAATGGCATAACTATGAACTGCCAGAGCCCTGTGCCAATAGTAAAGGCTGTCTTTTCTTTATCTTTGAGCTCCAAATCGACTTGCCAGTACCCGCTTTTCAGATCTAAGGTCGAGAAAATTCTTGATCCTGCCAATGTGTCCAGCGTGTCTTCTATGCGAGGCAGCAGGTAGCTATCCTTCTTCGTCACATTATTGGATTGCCGATAATCTACGCAGGATCGAGTACATTCATCCTTTTTATTTACTAGTACCACTGGTGAAGCCCATGGGCTACTTGAAGGCTCAATAGCCCCATCGGTCTTCATTTCTTCCACTATCTTCTCAGCTTCTTCATGCTTCGCCAGTGGTAGTCTTCTTGCCGCTTGGCGAATAGGTGTTGCTTCTCCGGTGTCAATTCTGTGTCGGACTACATTGGTTCTTCCCTTGGATCCTTTGTCATGTTCAAAAAACTCTTGATACCTCTCAATTAAATGTACCGCCTTGGTCGTCTGGTCGGCTGTCAAGTCTTGGAAGGATGTTGATATCTGGTTCAATAACTTGTTCGGGATTTCACACGATTTGCTCTCCTTGACACTCCCAGTCATGGTTCGGACAATCGAAGACACTGACGAACATTCCCCTACTATTTTGCCTCGTTTAATTATGATTGGATGATAATTCATGTTCATCATTCGAACTGGTATCACTTTGTTAGCCTTGATTAATGATTTCCCCACTACAACTCCAGGACCAGTTCGAAAATCATCATTTCTTGGTTCCAGCACGACAATAGTCCCTTCACAAAACTTTCCTTCAAGCTGTGCTCTTATGATGACCTCACTGCACACTGGTAATGTCACATCTTCGGTTATAAGTGTCCGGGCTGCGCTGTCTTCTCCAGAATTCAGTATTACTTCCTCTTCGTTGACTTTCAAAGCGCCGTTTTTCAGATCAAGCTTGAAACCGTGCTTTTTCATTATGTCCAAGCCAAGTATAAACTCATCTTCAATTTCAGCTACCAGCACACGATGTTTGAAGGAAGTATTTCCAATAGACATGGTCAAGTCCAATTCTCCAGATGTAGTAGCTAGCTCACCAGTTGCAGTGCATAGTCGCTAATGTGTTGGATGTAATGATGCAGAGATTCCGTTTGCAAAATCAGATCTTATTATTGTCTTCGTCGCACCCGTATCCAGCAGCATTTTATAGTCTTCCATTAATGAATCCATCCACGAGGATGCTGTTGGCTTGATGATACAGCGAGTGATGAATGCTTGAGTGGCTGAGCCCTCCAGAACGCTATCGGGGGCGGTAGGGTGTGCGAGGTGAACTAAACGAGCAATGTCAGCTTCAAATTCTTGAAGAGTTTCTTGCGATTTCTGGCATCGGTTTCTCAGTTGCGTCTGATATACCTGTTCGAGGTGCGCGTTGCCATAGCGCATCTCCAGCCGCTTGATCAGTTGGTCATAGTCACCTTGTTCTTCTTCTTTTAATGTTTGAAGAACATTCATGGCTTCTCTCCGCAACGAAACGGTCAATGCTGTGGCCTTATCTGCAGATGACCATCCATATGCCTTCGCAACAGCTTCGAATTATTCAAGGTAAATCGGCCACGATGTCTTCCCATCAAATTCCAGTGTCTTAATGTGGATCTTTGCATTATTCTCTTCTTTTATTACCCTTACATTGCCCGCTTCACATGCAACAGATTCTGATATCAATAATGAAGTCATCTTTGAGAAATTTTCTTCCAATTCCTGTATTTTCTTCTCATAATCTTCCCTTAAGTTCTTCGAATCCTCTTCTGCTTTTCTAGAACTCTCTTCCAATTTTTCTTTCAGTCTCTGTTCCAAGGCTCTGGAATTTTCCATTAATTCATCTTCTAACGTTCTAGAATTTTCTAGCAACTCTTTTTTCATTGTTCTACAATTTTCAGTCAATTTGTCTTCCAATGTTCTGGAATGTTCTGTAAATTTTTCTTCAAATGTTCTAGAATTTTCTAACAACTCTTCTTTCAATATTCTACAATTTTCAGTTGATTTGTCTTGTAACATTCTAGAATTTTCTGTCAGTGTTCTACAATTTTCAGTTAATTTGTCTTCTAATTTTCTAGAATTTTCCATTAACTTTTCTTCTGATTTTCTTGAGTTTTCTCTCAATTTTTCTTCTAATTTTCTAGAATTTTCCATTAACTTTTCTTTTGATTTTCTTGAATTTTCCAGCAGCTCTTCTTTCATTTTCGCGAAATCAAATATGCCACACGGAATAAATTCATTAGGTTTCTCACCAGCATTTTCCAAAGCTTGTCGGAGATGTTATTGGAGGACGGTCTTGGTTTCGGTTGTCTCTAATTCTCGTTCTTCTAGTTCATTCTTGAGATCAACCACTTTTAAATCACTCAATTTTACTGGCTTTGACGCCATTTTATTCATTTGAATTTAAAACTTCACACCTGATCACCACATTGTAACGTTATTTCTTTTAATTTAGGGAGCAAAAGTTACTAAACAATACTATTTATTTTTATGATTTATTAAAATAATAACTTAGATAACTAACACTATTTTTAATAACTAATTTCTAATTTAAACTTAAGATTATCACACTACACTATAACTTAACTTCAATTATTTATGTCAATGTTGATTTATTTTAAATAGTACAATTTATTTCAATCCATAGTATAAGGTGACTGTGCTAAAAAATCAATAATGCTTCTCGCTGTTAGTCGCATATATATACCTCGGGTCTCTCACCACTTCGTTCTTCCCGCAAACGTCCAGGTGTTTCTAGAAGAACGCTAGAAGGTACCAGCAATTTGCCAGAAAACAAATATTTTCGCTTCTATTTCTCGATGTAAAATAGTTCCACAAAAATTGTAAGCACTAATTTATAGACTTATGGTGGGATTCTGAACGTTTCTATAGCGTCTATAAGAAAGTCTATAACAACTTACAGATTCGATAAGCAAAATGATATTCTGAAAGAATCTGTAACTTATAGATTTCTTTAAATATGTAATAGATGTCTATAACGTTAAGATTAGATGAACTCTAACCATAAGACATATGAAATGTCAAAATAAATAATAATTTAGGTGTTTTGCGTTCTATGTACTTTTTGCTGGTAAAGAGTTATGAAAGGTTAGCATCTATTTTCGATAATTGTATTGACAATTCATTCAAAAAATATGTGAGATTGAGAAGAAAAGTCTAAGTAATGCAATAAGCCCATTCGAAGCTTCAGATAAACATTTTAAACAATTGTTTCGTTTCGATAATTCAATTGCCCATAATTTAATAAGAACTTCGCATCAATTTAAAAATGGTCATCCCAAAATACATCAATAAGAAATATTGATGCTCAAAAATATAATTTCACCTACTTCTACATTTTGACCGTCTCCAATTGAATTCATTGTATTCTGCCCATTTATTATTCAGATAATTTTCATCTAATGTTGAATTTATAGTGTTACTCTTGAATTCGTAATCATCTTCTTCCTAATCCATATACACTTATTGCTCTTTGGCAATATTTCTGGTTTTCTTCCGAAGACACACAATATTTATTCATTCCATCTTTTGTAATGTTAAATCACTAGAAAACCTTCATATTTTAAACTTTTCGCAAAATACTTGAGATCTCAATTCAAATATGTCAAAATAATCTGACACATGACAACTTGAGTGAGAACAGATATGAATTAAAATTAGAAGGTATCGTTATATTCGATGATATTATTCACGTCGTTATATGATTTACTAACTTGAGTGCATCGGAAGCTTGAATAAAATATATTAATCTGTATTTTTGAACAAAAAATCCAAAAGTAAAAATTATTTCCTAACCTATTTGCAACATGTAACTGTAAGTTCCAATGAACGGAAGTATCATGACGTCATAACTTATAGAAAATTGTTTAGAATACCATTTTAATAGGATCTATAAGAACTCCACTTATGGATTCTGATAAGCTTATAGATCTGTAACGTTATAGAAATTTAAGATAATGCTCAGAATCCCACCATTAAATTCGCTACGGCGAATCCGTAATAAGCCAGACGGTTGAATGAAAATAAATAAATTTTTGGAAAAGTCTTGTACAGCGCCGGGATTCAGTTGTCTCAGCGTGGTGTGGCGGTTATCACGCATGCTCGGAAAGCATGAGATCTCGGGTTCGAATCCCGGCGCTGTACAAGCCTTTTCAAAAATTAATTTATATATATATATATATATTATTCTTACGTGATTGATTCATTTCAGCTATTTGCATTGTACATTGAAGATTTTTCATTTTATTTACTATCTTTGCTTATGGTTTATCCAATAATCTGTCAAGCTGCCGCCGTGCTCAAGTGGTATATGGAAATTACGGAAGATCTTGCTATACGGATTAAAAATTTGACCGCAGTGCTCAAACGGTCCATGCCCAGCTATAAGACGGATTATAATTTTTCCAAAATTTCCTCAAGAAGCAGTAGAGATTATAAATAAAGAAGTTCACTGGATATTTTTGAAAGTCGAATATAATATTCGAAATGTAATAATTGCAGTAAGTTATTTTTCACATTCATATGACCATTCTACTCTATTAGAACTCTTTCTAGATAACTTTCAGAATATAACTTTATCATATCCAGATTTCGCTTTAATTATATATGGAGACTTCAATGCTAGAATAAAAGAGAAAAATTAACTAGAAGATATTCTATTCTCCGGCACCAGCTTCAGTGCTAGCGGTCTACCGGAATAGAAATTCTCGTCTGTAGCTACCATTCTAAACAGCAGACGAATAATGGACGGATCAGCGACTGCTACTTCTACAAAACATCCTGATGTACCAAGGGTGACCAATGTAGATTCCGACATGACTCTTCAGGGATTCGTGAAGAACCGTTTCGGAAAGAAACAGTCCTAAGGAAGGAGCAGTGTAGCGAATTCAAGTCTATAAATTAGTCATTTCGGCTTTACTAGTGACATTGACATAAATAATTGAAGTTAAGTTATTGTGTGGTGTGATAATCTTGAGTATAAATTAGAAATTAGTTATTAAAAATAGTGTTAGTTATCTAAGTTATTATTTTAATAAATCATAAAAATAAATAGTAGTGTTTAGTAACTTTTGCTCCCTATATTGAAAGAAATAACGTTACAATATATGAAGATCAGTGATATATATATATATATATATATATATATATATATATATATATATATATATATATATATATATATATATATATATATATATATATATATATCACTGATCTTTCGAAGCATAATACAAGTTAGATGATGAAATTATTCTCAATATACGTCAATATGCACACATTAATAATCAATAATAGTTAAAAGTATTTCAAAATTGTTATAATAGTTAAAATATTCAAGAATAATCATTAATAGTTCAAAATGTCTTTTATCTTTTTAGTATCAGTATTTTAACTATTTTTTAAACATATCAGCTCTGAATTATTAAATTCATTGAATAGTTTTACGATTTTTGTTATAATAGACCGTCAGATAGTCGAAGATTTGAGTGCCCCATTTTGTTTCTTTGCCTTCAAGAGTTTTGTAAGTATCTATATTTGGAGTATAATAATGCCAAAATTAAAGCTGGACCGTGTGGCCAACATAACAATAATAAATTTTAAATTATCATAAAAAGATCTGTTTTGATCCAATTTTCTCGTTTCTGCCATGCTTACGAAATGAAACTTAGGGAAAAAAACCTCAGCGAAAAACGATAGGCAGAAGTGATCCACTTGGCCAAGGGTTTGGAATGAGGGCTCGATTATGCGGAAAAATTATATCAATTGTTCACGTTCTTCTCGTTTCTGCCGTTTGGCCATATGAAAGTTGATATCATGAGTATCTCGTAAAAACGAATAACATAAGTTTTTCGAATGACCAAGTCAAGATATGCACGAAAACATTCAGACTTTCGCAAGATGTTTTTGGCTATTTCTAAGTTTGGCAAACCCATTTGTTCGAGCCATTTTTAGAACGATTGTTTATCGAATGGAAATCTTGAGAATATCCACATCATAGCATAGCAATAAAAATAAGTAATGTTCACTTATCTCAGTCATAACGACAGTCACTTTAGGTTATTTCGTTGTATTTCCTTGTGCAGTGTCAAATTTCTTGATGAATCGGGTTTCTTTCCGCAAAACATGCACTCGATCGTTATATTTGATAAATAAAATACCGTCAAATCAAACAGCTAGATTTTGAATATCGCGGCCCAACACGGTATTGATCTGTCCCAAAACCTCAATTTTTGCCAAGATGGCGGCGCTCAATTGGGGACGCATCTCAGCGCCCTAAATCCAATCCAGTTTTATTATAGAGATCAGTGATATATATATATATATATATATATATATATATATATATATATATATATATATATATATATATATATATATATATATATATATATATATCCACTGTGAATGCGTTAGTTTCAAGAGTACCCGATTGTCATTATGATGCTGTTGAACGTCTAATGGTTTTCAAGATTTGAAGACATAGTTGCAGTTGAACCATCGTTGAGTGATCAAGATGAGTCGCGTTTACTAGTTTCTAAGCTAGATAGTTGTTCTTATGCTTATTTTACAGATTCAATTTTGCCAAGGAATGCGAAAGAATTATTGTATACGGAAGTCATAGCTTTTCTGGAAAAGTTGTTTGGTGACAGAATAACGTTATTCCGTCGTAGATTCGATACTTCCGTATCACCAGAGATCCAGAAGATGATTACCGAGCATTCGGGGCAACAATAAACAGAAAGTGTGACGCAGCAAAGATAAAAAAAATGAAGGAAGAAGATATTAAATGCCTTGTTTTCGTTCCTGGTCTCAACAATGCAGATGATAAAGATGTTCGTGCTCGTCTATTGTCAAAATTGGAACGAAAAAAGTCATCAACTTTAGAACTGTTATTACAAGAGTGTGATTTAGTTACTAGTCTGCGACAAGATATACAAACAATCACAGCAACAGCAGATATGGAGAATATCAACGTTTTAGAAAAGAACCGTAGAGATCAAGCTGAAAGAAGGGGATCCCTAAGCAAAGTACTAACAGATAGACGAAGGAGAGGGTTTTGGTATTTTTGTGGCTCCCCGGATCACTATCAGCCTTATTCATAGTAAGACACATAAAACCAGGTTTAGTCTTGGTTTACTAGACCTAGTTTAAACCTAGTCTAAATAAATCAATTCATAAAGATATTTAAACCAGTTCTAAACTAGGTCTAACAAATCAGATTCAAGAATTCTGACTCATAGGCTTTGATTGGTTTTTGATATGCATTGACATTTGACAGTTATTATTCACTAGGATTATCATATTTGCTGATTTTATTAGGTCAAAATGAATAAACGATTGGTCAGTACAACAAAATATATACGAACAAAAATTAATACTCGCTTTGAAATGTATTGATAAATATAAAACTGAAAGAGGAGATGGAGCATAGAAATAATTTTAGACACAGTCGCTGCAAATTTTCAGTTCCTGAAGATGAATAGACGGAATATTGATTATGATATGGTTTATAATTTTACAGAACGAGAACTTGACTACAGATAGAGCAAATTAGTCCCGAAAAAATAGATTATAGAGTCGGAGAAATCTTAGATAAAAACCCTTACTAATATATAATGAACAATCATTCAAACAATTTTAGGTGTGAAAATAGATCCTAATCTTGATAACAATAATTATTATAATTGTCTTGGTAAAAAAGCAGAAGATCTCATGACTTGAATTTTATGATTTTTAATGTACTATTGATTGTTCCATTATTATAAGAAGTGGAAAGAATTGTTTGCTTATTTGATTTAGTTTAATTCATAGTTATTTCTGCTGATTTGATTGAGAACGAAGGAATATGATCATATCTATTGATTATTCTATTATCGTAATCAACCAAACTTATAACTTTTTTCATTTATGTAGGAACTGAAGGGATCTTTGTTGAATCCTTTGTTGTAATCAAAAGAAACTAATCATCATCGTGGAGAAGATGATGAATAATTGATAATTCTAGTAATTATTATTTTGAGTATTATTATTATTCATGAATAAATTATTATCTACCTCCATATCATTTTCTCATTTGAGGTATATTTGATCTTGTCAAGTATTTAATTATATTAATTCAGATCAGGATCAACATGCAAATGCTACATGAAGATCTTGTACTTCTTGATATGCTGCTATTGTGTATATTGCATTCAAATAGAGTCAATGTGATGTTTTATACGAAATATTTCCCAGAATTTATTTTTGCTTCTTCTGATTTTAATGAAGAACTAGGGTGCGAGTAGGTTTAAATATTTAAACCTGGTTTAAACCGCATCTATGAATAAGAGTTAAAACGGATCTAAAGATAAACCACGTTTAAACCCAGTTTATTCAACTATGAATAAGGCTGTTGGTGCCTAATTATGATAAGAAAAACAAGAACATGAAGAAAAAATGCCAGAGACTGCGATGTCATTGTCTCGGTGCATCACCGAAAATTTATCGATGTCAAAATGAGTGACATTGACACATCAATGCAATTAGATACCGGAGCTGATGCTACGCTCATTGTTCATTCCACGTGGAAATTGCTAGGTACTCCGCCGCTGGAAAATGTGAAGAATCCTCTAGGAGCTACCAATATATATATAGTGGCTTGGACACCCCAGGTGGGGTTGCGCCGCTTCTTCTGAAGCTCTCTAGATCCTTTATTTGAGGGGGATCAGTCCTCATCGCCTTGTTCTAAATATTCTGACATATTTCTCTCCATGTCTTCCTATTTTCTGTTTTCTCCTTCCATTTCTTTATTCCTGCTTTACCCAGGTCTGCTTCTACCTCTTGTAGCCATTTCGACCTGGGTCTGCCTCTTCTCCTGTTTCCGCCTGGTTCCCATTGTAAAATTGCCCTTACGGTGTCTTCTTCCCTTTTTCTCCATATGTGTCCTAACCATTTCGTCCTCTGTTGTTTTATTTTCCTTACTATATCTTCTCCTTGCAGCTCTTGTTCTATTTCATGGTTCATTAATATTCTATATTCGTTTTCTGTCGTTTTTACTAATCCTGTAATAGTTCTTACTATTTTTCTTTCTACTATTCGTAAATCTTCTTCATCTTTTTTGGTCATTGTCATTGTTTCTGCCGCGTACATTATTATTGGTCTGATTATTGTTCTATAAACTTTTAATTTTGTTTTCTTTGTTAGGTTTTTATCCTTGAGTAATTTTTTATTTGCGTAAAAGGCTCTGTTCGCTGTTAATATCTTCTCTTGGATTTCTGTTTTCCTGTCTCCATTATTTGAAAGCATAATGCCTAAATATTTGAATTTATTAACCTCCTCAAACTGCAGGCTACCTATTTTTATATTTCTACTTCCTGATTTTTTTCCTATCCTCATTATTTTAGTTTTGTTCTCATTGATTTTTAGACCCATTTTGTTTCCTTCTGTTACTATTTCTTCGACCATTTCTTTCAATATTTTCCTATTTTTTGTTGCCAATACTATATCGTCTGCGTATGCTATTATTTGTCCGCCTTTAGTTCTGAGTGTTCCTTTGTTCAAGTTCCTCATCACATATTCTAACGCTATGTTGAACAGAGTTGCTGATAGTGTATCTCCTTGTCTTACTCCTTTGTTTATTTCGAATTCCTGAGTTTCTCCTTTTTGTGTTTTAATTGTGGTTGTTGTTCCACTTAATGTCATCAAGATCAATCGTCTTAGTTTAGCTGTTATCCCAAATTCTTCTAGGGCTTTCATAAGTTTTTCTCTTTTGATCGAGTCAAACGCTTGTTTGAAATCAATGAATAATAAGTCTATGTTCATTTTATATTCATGTGCTTTTTCTATTATCTGTTTAACTGTATGTATAGCGTCTGTTGTTGATCTGCCTTGCGTGAATCCGCACTGATGCTGTCCTATTATGTTTTCTGTTTCTTTCTGGACTCTCTTTTGTATTAGTGTTGACATTATTTTATATGTCGTGTTCAGTAGCGTTATACCTCTATAATTTTCGCATGTTTGTTGGTCTCCTTTTTTGTGAATTGTGATTATTTGTCCTCTTTCCCAATCCTTTGGCATTTTTTCTGTTCTCCACACCTTCATTATAAGTTTATATATATATATTCATGTAGTTCATCTCCTCCATATTTTATTAGTTCTGTGTTTATTCCATCTTTGCCTGGAGTCTTCCCATTTCGCCTGCTTCTTATTATTTCTCTGACTTCTTCTTCTGTTGGTTCTTCTGATACTCCTTCGTCCGCAATTTCATCTTGTGTTGTAATATCCACGTTTTGTTGCGGGTCTGTTAGCAGGGTTTTGAAGTATTCTACCCATGTTTTCTTATATTGCTCATCGTTTTCTGTTTTGTTGCCCTTTGCGTCTTTTATACAGTAGACTTTTGGTTTGTATGTTCTTTTTTGTTCATTTATTTTTTTATAGAATTGTTTTGAGTTTCTATTCATACTTTCTTTTTCAATATCTGTTATTTTATCGTCTATCCAATCTCTCTTGTTTTTTCTTAGAATTTTACAACATTTCTTCCTCATTTTTTTATAATCTTCTCTGTCTTCTATCCTATTTGTTTTCATCCACTTCAGTCTTGCATTTTTCTTTTTTAATACTATTTCTTGGCACTCTTTGTTGAACCATGTTTTTTTATTTTCTTGTTTTTCTTCTCCTATCCATTTTTTTGCAGCTTGGTTTATACAGTTTTGTAGGAGCTACCAATGGGACGCCTATAATTACGTATGGACGAATTCAAGCAAAATTTGAGTGCACGGAAGATGTTACGTGACAGACAATCTGCTAATAATGGGGAATGATTGGATAACACAGCTACCACCTTCCAAGTAAATCTTTGCAGAGATGTGTTGCACTGTCAGTACTCAAAACATTGTTACAGAATTGAGCAAGTTTCCTGGAGTTTCTCAAAATGGATTAGGACATTTGTGACGAAGCAGTCTTCGTTTTGAATCATAATCTGCAATTTTTCAAATATTAAATACCGTACTAAGAAGTCATTATTTTGTCATCACGACAGGTCAACTCACTTGGCCTTTTTTAACCGTAATTCTGTTTCATCTGTTATCTTTACAAGTTCATCCTGTTAACTTTCTCAAGTTGCTAATAGATTAATAACATCGATAACCGATCCAAGTTCATTCCTGCAAAATAACAGTCCGTATTACATCCGTATTGGGATAATAATCAGCTCACCGCCGTGTGGAGATTCTCCGTTCCGTATGAGACCCCAGTCAAGGCTTTATTCGAATTTCTACAACATTAGTCAGTTAAAAGCAGAAATGAAAGATCACTCATAGATTACTTTATAACTAACAAGACAGAAAAAATAAGAGTAAACGACGTAAGAGTCAAAAGAGGACACGAAATCAGCAGTGACCATTTCCTTACGGTTGCAAAAGTTCAAATAATCGAAGGAAGAAGACATTTGAAAGAGGATGAAAGAAAGGGAACCGACATTGTTAAATATCGAGTTGACAAGCTTAGAGATATCACTACTAGACAAAAGTACCAGGAGAATATACAAGAACTGTTAGAACATACAACTAAGCCAGATATTAATAACGTAGAAGATATGTGGACAAAGTTCAAATTCATAATATTGGAAGCTACAAGTCTTACGTGTGGAAAACTTAGAAGAACACAAAATAAAAAACAAACGCACTGGTGGAACGAAGAGGTGAAAGAGGAAGTGAAAAGGAAAAAACAGAAGTGGATATTATATTTAAACACTAAGAACGTGAGAGACCATGAAGAATATAAATGCCAGAGAAGAAAAGTGAAAGAAACAATAAAAAAGGCAAAGTTGGAAAGTTGGGAAGGATTTGGCAAAATATTAGAAGAGAATTTCAAGGAAAATCAGAAGCTTTTCTATAGTACAGTTAAGAACTTAAGGAAAGGAAATCAAGTGCAATTAAAACAAATAAAAGATAAGAAAGGGAACATAATAAATGGTAATAGGGAAATAATGGAAAGATGGAAAAATCATTTTGAAGAATTGTTAGAGGAAAATATGACTAATACGGATACAATAAAAGAAGATATGGAGAAAGTAAATACTGCAGAAATAACATCGGATGACGCTATAACAGAATTTGAAATGAGAACAGTAATCAAGACACTTAAAAATGGAAAAGCCTCTGGACATGATGGAATAAAAGCTGAACAAATAAAATACATTGGAGAGGAAGGTGAGAAAAAATTGTTGAAGCTGCTCAATTCAATCTGGAGATCAGGAAATATTCCAAAAGACTGGAAAAAGGCAGTTATATTCCCTGTATATTAAAAAGGAGACAGTAGAAATTGTAATAATTACAGAGGAATATCACTACTCTGCACAGCGGCAAAAATATACGAATCCATACTAGAAAACAAACTCAGGGAAGCAATAGAACCAACATTGGAAAAATCGCAAAGTGGATTCAGGAAAGGGTATGCTACACAGGATCACATATTTACACTTCGAAGGCTTATAGAAATGACGATAAAACAAGACAGCACCCTATATGAAACATTTATAGATATGGAGAAAGCTTTTGATAGGGTACCTCGAAAACTGTTGTGGGATATTTTGAAAGAGAGACAAATAAGTGCAAGCAATACAAAGTTTATACCTGGAAACATTTAACTACATAAGAACTGGAAACGAGACGTCAAAGGAGTTCACCACCTCCCAAGGACTAAGACAAGGAGGAGCTTTGAGCCCACTACTGTTCATTGTATTTCTAGATGATATCCTGAAGAAAATAGCAATCAAAGCAAAAAAATTCGAGATAGTCTACCATAATTTAAATAGAATTGCTATATCAAAGTGTGTATTTGCAGATGATGTAGCTATTTAAGCGAAAAATGAATTGGACATGCAATATAACCTGAAGGTTAGGGATGAGGAACTCCAGAAACACAACATGAAAATAAATATAGAGAAAACAAAAATCTTGATAGTCGCAAAGGAAGATAAAACAACAACAATAACCTTAAGAGGTAAAGAGTTGGAACAAGTACACAATTTCACTTATCTAGGAACAATCTTCAACAGCAAAGGAAATTTAGAACATGAAATAAATAGAAGAATACAAACAGCAAACAAAACTTACTATGCCATAAATAGTTGTATCCTAAATAATAGGCAAGTATCCAAGAAGACAAAAATGACAATTTATAGAACCATTTATAGACCAACTCTGTTATATGGTAGCGAGACTTGGGTAACGGATCAAAGGAGCAAAAGCAAATTACAAGCTGCAGAAATGAGGTTTCTAAGGAAAGTGGAAGGAGTAAGAAGGTTAGATAGGAAAAGAAACGAGGACATGAGGAAAAATCTACAAACAAACAGTGTACATAACACAATAGATAAAAAGCAACTTGCATGGTACGGACACTTAATTAGGATGCTCGAAGACCGACAGGCCAAAAGAGTGTGGAACGCAAAAACAACAAATAAAAGGAAAAGAGGCAGACCAAAAAAGACTTGGGAAAATAATATAGAAGAAATTCTTAGTAGAAACAATATAAGTAGCCGCGAAGCAAGGAGAGAAGCACTAAATAGAAAAAAGTGGAAAGAAATAATAAACAACACTAATTAATACATGTGTAATCTCGACACCCAATAGGGTATAAAAGATTTAAAAAGATAATAATGATAATAATAATAATAGTCAGTAGAGATTAAATTGCAAATCCCGCATGGTAATATGGAATGCCGAATCTAGATAAGAATAATATTAGATAAGTCCATACTATAGTTTAACATGATATGTAACTTACCGTTTAGCAATTTATGTATAATAGTTCATTGTTTATTTTGAGAAATTTTTGTTCTGCATGTCAAAGCAACGTTTGTTTATCCTTTTGTTTACCTGCGTTTGTTGTTAGTTCAAATGTCTCAATAAAGAACCATAATATCAGTCGCCATCTAGCGAGTAGTTAGTAAACTTCGATTTATGCTTTAAATTTAAATAAAATATATTTGAGGGAAGACATGTTATTAACATGATGAGTAAATGATTTATCACTGTACAAAATATGTATTTTATTTAACGGATGATTTTTACATGGACAAGATTAATTCAAATCTAAAAGTACTTGAGTGAACCTGTTGAGTAAGGATTCATTGAGATCGGGGTATAAATAAAGCCCAAAATCAAACAGTAAATTACTCTATTCTGAGACTTGAGCCCAGTGTATTATCCAGCGAAGTTATAAGTTCAACCGAAGTCCGAACCGTACCGTAACTGAACAACGTCCATTTGAATGACTCCCGTGACCGGTGGGTTACCAGAAACCTTCCGTTTGAGTGATCCTCGTAACGTGGGTTACAAGAAACCCTTTTTTTAGTGACCCCCGCAACGTGGGTTACAGGAAACTCCTTTCTGAGTGACCCCCGTGACGTGGGTTACAAGAAACTCCTTTTTGAGTGACCCCCGTGACGTGGGTTACAGGAAACCCCTTTCTGAGTGACCCCCGTGACGTGGGTTATAGGAAACCTCTTTGTTTGAGTGACTCCCGTGACGTTGGTTACAGGAAACACTTTTTGAGTGACCCTCGTGACGTAGTTTACAGGAAACCCCTTTTTTTGAGTGACCTCCGTGACGTGGGTTACAGGAAACCCTTATTTTTGAGTGACCCCTGTGACGTGGGTTACAAGAAACCCCTTTCTGGGTAGCCCCCATAACGTGGGTTACCGAAATCCCGAATGACCGTACCGTATTCGCTTTATCCTCGTTTTGCTGCCGTGTAAGTTAAATCATCCGTTTCGTTTCAAACCGTTGTCTATGTGTTTTTGTGTGTTCAATAAATACTGTGTCTCCACTATACGTTTCAGTTTTTTTCATCGACAAACCCTTTCCCATCCCGTTAGCTACCCAGCACCAACATCGCAAAAGAGCTGCACCGTATTGGCACCCGAGCATCACCGACCGACAGCAGCTCCAGCGAGACGCACCATATGTAGCGCGAATTTCAGTTCCAAAAAGGAAAGTACCATTCTCTGTAGAACCATTGGTAAATGAAGAGTTAGACCGGTTTCAACATATGGGACTGTTGTGATTGATAGGTTTACTATTGTGAAATGATAATTACACTCTGAGTAGTAACTGTATTTATTGACATAAAAATGAACACTGTTAGTACAACTCAAAAACAATGATTACCAAGCCACCTTGCGTGCCGTATCGATTTTCCGAGGCTCGAACCTTTGGTCATCTTCGCTTCGACTCGTCGCGCCCAATTGTCGTTCAGGAATGTGGCGCCTCTACCGGCGCTCATACAACATCTCCCCTTCAAAGCTACAGATTGAGACGCTGTGGAGGTTTTGAACACCGACCGGATCGCGTTCGGTAGCCAGGTACAGGTGGTTCTTCGATGACCGGTGCGATATCTTCAGGCTGCTCAGGCGTCCTCGAGTTCTCCAGTGACGGTTCCGCTGGTGTGTCTCTGGTTTCCTGCTGGACCGGAAAAACTGTGTATCGGTTCCGGCGGAGTGTGCTGGTGTCGGTCTGAATGACATACGACCGAGGTTGATCGGCTTTCTGAATGACAGTGCCGAATTGTTGTTTGTCCTTGATGGAGACCCTGGTTCCCGGAACGAGCTCTGAAAGAATTCTCACTCTTCTCACAGCATTGTAATTCCTCTCGATCCGTTCGCGTCGATAGTCTTCTTTCTGCTTAACTACTTCCTTGTTAACGACTCTCGGTTCAAGGTTTCTTGACGTGATGGGAAGCGAGACGTTCAGCTTCCGGCTCATGGATAACTCGGCTGGCGAGAATCCGTTCTCCAGCGGAGTATTTCTGTAACTGAGCAGACCCTTGTATGGGTCTTTTTCTTGTAGGAATATCCTCTTCACGATCTTGACCCCTGCTTTGGCAAATCCGTTCGAATGTGGATACATCAGGCTCCTCGTGATCAGACGGAATCCATAAGACTTCTGGAAGTGGTCGAAAACCTTGGACGCATGGAACGGATGAAATTGCGTACCATTATCGGTAAGTACTTTCTCCGGAACTCCTTACCTATAAATATTTCGGACATCTTTCGTCTCTATCCTCATATTGGGTACTTTTTTGACCTCTCGGTAGCGTGAGTATCGGTCGATAATGATCAAGTACCAGTCATCCCTCACCTTGAACAGATCCATGCCGACTTTCTGCCACAGGCAACTAGCGGCCTCGATTTGGATGAGTGGCTCGTGACGATTGATCCTGTGCTGGGCACAGATTTCACATTGATCTACGGTTTCTGCTATCTGGGTCGACATGCAAGGCCACCAAATGAATTGGCTAGCTCGTGCGTGGCATTCGGTAATCCCCAGGTGTCCCTCATGAGCCCTCTGTAGCATCGCTGGGCGCATCCTCTGCGGGATGAGTATCTTTGATTCGTAGAGTATTAGATCATTCTGGCAGGTGATGTCCCATCTCTTCTCCAAATAAATCTTCAGGTTGTCGGGTAGAACTTCCCGGTCCGGCCAGCCATTGCAGATGAAGATCCTCACAACGGCTAGTTCCGGATCCTCCTTTTGGTTGGCGACGATTTCCGATAGTCCGTCGTTTGATACTGGTAAGTGCGTAATCGTGCCAATGACATGGGTCTCTACTTCTTCTTCTAGCATAGTGGAGTCGGGCTGAGCGACGGAGTTTCTTGATAGCGCATCAACAGTCAACAACTCCTTCCCTGGCACATGTACGATAGTTAAATCGCATAAGGCGAATGCGATATCTTTGCAGTCTTGGAGACAGGTCACTCAATGCTTTGGTCATGAGAATAGGAATTGATGGCTTGTGATCCGTCTCCAGTTAGACCTCAATGCCCGTTATGTAGTCCGCAAACTTCTCGCACGTGTACGTGATGGTGGGCGCTTCTTTTTCGATTTGTGCGTATCGCCTTTCGGACTCTGTGAGTAGTCGCGAGGTGTATGCGATAGGTTTCAGGCTGCCGTTATTCTGCTCTTGAAATAGCGCTCCTCCGATCCCAGAAGACGATGCATCAGCTGTAACGATTGTCCTCCTCGATAGATCGTACCGAGCCAAAATAGGAATCGAGGTTAGAATATATTTGAACTGAGAGAATGCTTTTTCTTGTTGCGGTCCCCAAACGAAAACTGCATCGTTTCTCAGCAAGGCCTGTAGCGTTTCCAAGATGGGTGCCTTAGTTGGGATTACCTTCGCGAGAAAGTTTATCATCCCAAATATCCTTTCCACCTCCTTTTTGTCCGTAGGAGGTTCCATGTCCTTAATAGCTTTAATCTTGTCGGGTTGTATGCGGATACCCTCCTCTTCGACCAGGTGTCCCAGGAATTCGATGGATCGAACGTTGATTTGTAGCTTCTTTTCGTTCAATGTGACGCCCCCCCTCCGATAATTTCTGCAGGACTTTCCGCAACCGCATATCGTGTTTGGCTTGGGTACTGCCGTATACAAGTATGTCGTCCATGAGGCACACGATTCCTTCGCAGTCCTGTAATATTTCCTGCATTTTCTTTTGTAAGTGTTCCGATGCGCAGGTGATTCCAAATGGTAGACGATTGGAGCAAAATCTCCTAAACGGTGTGATGAAAGTTGTGTAGAGCCGTGATTCCTCGTCCAGGACGATCTGGTAGAACTCTAAGGCTGCACCCAACTTCGAGAAATACTTCGCGTCTTTGATCCTGTTGAGCGTGTAGTGAACGTCAGGTATCGGGTGGTATTCACGTTAAACCGCCCTATTGAGTTCCCTGAGGTCCACGCAGATCCTTGGGCTGCTGTCTTTCTTGAATATAACGACCATCGGCGAACACCAATCGGTCGGGTCGTCGACTGATGATATGACCCCTTCCGTGACCATCTTGTCTAGAGCCTCCCTGACTTTGTCGATAGGCAGAATCGTGATTCGCCGTGGGGAAGCTACCGCAACTGGTTTCACGTCAGATTTTATGGCTAGCTTTCATTTTCCCGGAATTTTCCCAATTCCTTTGAAGAGAGTTGGAAATTGTTCCTTGATGTCCTGTAGTGACATCGCCGTTGTCCCGGAAATCGCGTTAATTCGCTGCACTAGGCCTAGTTTTACCGCTTCAATTTTCCCTAAAATCAGTTGCGATTAATTGTGTATGTAGTAAATGGTTTGCCGGATTGTCTTCTCTTTGTATTTCAACGTGGCTTGGTCAACTCCAAAGACCTTCAGCGATGAAGCATCTGGACCCGTTAACCCTTTCTCCGCAGCTGCCAGTCCTCTCTTGTCAGCGTACTGTAATGGAAGGGCAGTGACGTCGCTGCCTGTGTCGATCTTGAACCTTTCCGTTTACTTGGATTAGTGCCGTCCAGTCAACGTTGTTTGACGTGCTTCCAGCTGCCTTTTGTGCATCGATGGAGTCGATGTGGAACGAGTCGACGTCCAAGTTGTCCTCATTCACCGTGCAGACCTTCTTACCCCTGCAAATTTTTTAAAGGTGGCCTTTGTTATTGCAAGATTAACACGTAGAATTTTTAGCGGGACAAGATTTCCTCTCGTGTTTTGATCCTCTGCACCAGTTGCATGAGCCCGCCTGACTAGGGTTATGACTCTTTGTATACGCTTCTTTCTTGTTTACTTTCCCGTAGGATATTTTTATGGTAGCCCGTATTTTTCGTACTCGATCGACTTTCTTTCTGCGCCGAAACATGATTTATACTCGGCTGTTGAGGATTTATGACCTGTTTTCTAACCTCTTCAGACTGAGTGATCATCTTCACCGCTGCCACCATGTTGTGATTGATAGGTTCACTATTGTAAAATGATGATTACACTCTAAGTGGTAACTGTATTTATTGACATAAAAATGAACTCTGTTAGTACAACTCAAAAACAATGATTACCAAGCCACCTCGCGTACCGTATCGATTCTCCGAGGTTCGAATCTTCGGACATCTTCGCTTCGACTTGTCGCGCCCACGCCTATGCAATTCCCTATCTCAACTGTGTTGCAAAAGTGAAGCCAAAAATGTAATATTGTTAGAGAGAGAAAGTAACTGAGAGATAGGTTGAGGCGGGCCTATGTTTGTATGGTGTTAAATGGCTAGGTTCGGTTTATTTAGTATTTTCATGTGAAAATATATTGTAAAATGGGAAGAAAATGTTTTGTGACAAATTGTGATACTGGGTACAGGACATGTGAAGAGAAATTTTCTCTTTTTTCTGCACCCAAAGATAATATTTTATTAAATAAATGGCAAGGTTATCATAAAAGAATGCTCGTCTGGAAATGTAAAAGTGGAAAGAAATTATTTTAAAATTATATTAAAATTAAAGGTTATATCAATGTTTCAAATTATTGAACGTATCTAATCTAAACATTTAGTGGAAAACTCAACTTCAAGGTTTTCTTGAAGTTGAATTTTTAAAGAAAATAAAGAATATAAATATTTATGTTTATGTTTTGAAATCAATAGAGATGTGATAATTGTTTACAAATTCACTGTACAGTATAGTATGGAATTGTTCAATTATGTGACAAATATATTATTACAGATACCGTTCAAATATTTCCGACTGAAAGAAAATGCATGTCCGAGTATTTTTCCAAATTGCCCGAAATATTTAAGCATCTCTAAAAAACCAAGGAAATCTCTTATAGAACAGGATGGATCTTTGAAAAAGCCCAAGCTGTGCAAAAAAGAGAAAGATATTAAAATGTAGATAGAATTTATCTTCTATTTATTCGATTAAAATAATTTTTAATTTTTAGTAGAAGACACACAAACGCTAGAAATAAATTCAAATCCAACGCAAAACTTGGATTCAAAGGACTTGTAAGAATCTTTTCGATTTGAAAATTATATCCATCGAAGAAAAACAAATTTTCATCAATGAGAATTTAGGAGATTTTTGCTTAGTTTTTTGTTAATATTTTTTTCTGGTATATAAGAAATTGTTTGTGTGTATTCTCTCAATTTTATTACGCCCATTTAACACAAAATATCCATAAAATTGTTTATGTATCTGTTATTCATAATTAGAAAACTCTTATCCAAAGAAACGTTTATAAAACATGTTTCATAATAATGCACTTTTTCATTGCAGATTTTAATAAATAGAAATGTAAATTTACTTTTGCCCTCCATTTAATAAATAATAAAGTATTTAAAGTTATAGAAATATTGAATTTATCTGGCAACTGTTTCTTATTGAAAAAAATTCAAATATAATCTTATTTCTGTATATGAAGCATGCAAAGCTGGGCCCGCTCTCGCTATCTCTCTCACGACTGCCGCATTACATTTTAGGCTTCATGTTTTCCAACTGAGTGTCCGCTCCTCTATTATTCTCCTTCGTGGTCGCGCCTAATTGCCGTTCAGGAATGTGGCGCCTCTACCGGCGCTCTCATACAACAGGGACTGTTGTCCCCGGTAATTTATAGTAGTAGCTGGACTGCACCTATAGTGGTCGCTCAAAAGAAGAATGGATGTATGAGAATATGTGCAGACTTTTCTACTGGTCTCAACGATTCCCTACATTTGCATCGTCATCTGCAGCCAGCCACGGAAGATATTTTTATTAAGTTGAATGGCGGTATTGTGTTCACACAAATCGATTTTGCTGATGCCTATTTGCAAGTGGAGGTTAAAGAATCATCAAAAGAGCTGTTGACAGTAACAACCAAAGAAGATTGTTCCGGTATAATCGACTGCCGTTTGGAGTTAAATCTGCTCCTGGAATTTTCCAGCAAACTACTGATTCTTTAACAACTGGATCGGAGGGTTGCGCTGCCTACTTGGATGATGTTATCATTATCGATTCAACATTTAGATGAGCATAACGAAAATTATTTAAATTATTTGAGAAGAATGCTGATTACGGTTTTCGTGTGAAGTTAGAAAAATTTTTCTCCGCAGAACCGTTTATAAACTTTTGGGCCATTTCATTGACAAGAATGGCCATTATCCAGATCCTGAAAAGATTGAAAGGATAAAGAATATGCCACCACCTGAGAATTTAAAGCAGCTGGAATCTTTTTTGAGTATGATCACATATTATTCATCTCTTGTTCCAGACATTTGTTGACTGCGAGAGCCATTGGACTGTTTGAAGAGGAAGTGGTTTTGGTCAGAAGAATGTCAGACTGCTTTTGATAGACTCAAAGATGTGCTGAGTTCTGATTTTCTTCTAATACATTCTGATTCAAGTCAAAGTATCGTGGTGGCAGCGGACGCCTGTGAGTATGACATTGGTGCAGTCAGGTTCTCAAACGGCTCAGAGAAAGCTATTTATGTCATGCGAGTACAACGCTCACGCAAGCAGAAAGGAAATATCCACAAATAGTAAAAGAAGCTTTGGCTTTGATATTTGCGGTAAAGAAAATTCATCGCTATATTTATGGACGCCATTTTTTGTTGTTGACAGATTACAAACCACTTTTTACAATTTTTGGTAGTAATAAAGTTGTATCTGTTCACACTTCAAATAGACTACAAAGATGGTCACTCATTATGCTTACATATGACTTCAAAATTGAATATAAGCGAACTACCAATTTCGGTCAAGCAGACGCACTTTCAAGGCTTATTGGCAAATCGCGCAATTCCATAAATGAAGATGTCGTTATAGCAAATATTGAAGAAGATGTAAATGTTATTTATTGTTGAATAATTGATTTGCAAATATGTATCAGCACTGCTATGTATGAAAAATGATATAGAAACATATTTTGTATTTTTGTTTACTGAGTTACTGACAATAAAAATTATTGAAACTGTCAAATATCTTTAATATTACAAAGAATTATTTATTGCAGCCCAAAGTGGAATGAATGCTTAAATACATGATCATTTTTCAATAGGTTATGGGCCCAGAAGCATTGTGCAATAAGATTTTTCAATAGTTTAGCAGCAAAGTAAATGTTGGTACATTAGTTTTTCCTTGGTTATCCTATGTGAAAAAATATAAAACGATGGACAACGACGCTGCGAGAATAAGTAAGCTGAAAGGTAATGAAAATTGGGCGACTTGGAAATTTCAAGTTCGTGTCACGCTACAAGCAATTGGTGCATGGGACGTTGTAAATGGTGATTCGGTCAAGCCGGTGTTAGCGGAAAATGTAGATGCAGCAGAAATACAAGCGCAAACAAAGGCGCTCGTACATTGGAAGAAGGCTGACAATGTAGCACAGAAAATAATCGGTACATCAGTTGAGGAACAACCATTAATGCACATTATCAATTGCGATTCTTCCAAAACTATGTGGGATAAACTGTTGTCAGTGTATGAGCAACAATCTGAAGCTGGTATTTACATGTTGCAATGGTATAATTTGAAAGAGAATGACAGTGACAAGATGGTGATTCATATTTCAAAAATTCAAGATCTTGCTTATCCTTTGAAAACTTTTGGAGAAAATTTATCAGAATCAATGATAATGACTGAAATATTGATGACGTTGCCAAATTATTATAATCATTTTGTTTGCGCATGGGATTCAACACATCATGATGATCGTACCATTTCCAATCTTATTTCTAGATTAACAATAGAAGAGAAAAGAATGCAATATCAAGAAGATTCTCAAAGTGATGCTTTGGCGGTAAAAAAGCAAAGAAGAAATTACAATAAACAAAACTCAAATTTCGGTAATAAGAATTCACGAAGATTGGGTAAATGTTTCAAATGTAATAAAGAAGGCCATTGGGCTAGAGAATGCAAAAGTCAAAACGGTAATCAAAACAAATTTAATCCATATTACTCGAAAAACAAGTCACAAGGCGATGCTCTTGTGGGAGAAACATCAACCCTAATCACAGGCAGAAAAACAGAATCATGGTTTCTTGTTTCAGGTGCCACAGATCATATTTCTAATCAACGCAACTGGTTTATAAATTACAAAGAATTTCAGAATCAAATTCCCGTACGTATAGGTGACGGCAAAACCATATTAGGATATGGAAAGGGAGATATTAATATCCTAGCATTTGATGGAAATGAATGGAACGAAAAATACTTATCAGATGTCCTGTATGTACCTGATATTAAACATAATTTGTTCTCATTAGGTGCCACATTAGACAAAGGAATGACACTGCAGTCAAATAAGACATTATGTCAGTTAATACAAGGAGAGCGTATTATTGCAGTGGGAGAGCGAAGTAATAGATTATATGAAATGAAATTTAAGGTCGTGACAGAAAGAAACGGAGTTCAAGCAAATATTGTAACAAAAGACAGAATCTCAATATGGCACAAGAAAATGGCGCACCAAAACTTTTCGCATGTGAAGAAAGTTTTGATGAAAAAGGAAGTTAATTTTATAGATGATAGTGATGACATATGCGAAAATTGTATTGTTGGAGAACAACATCGTTTACCATTTTACTCAAGCAAGATAAATTTATCCAAAATTGGCGATGTAATGCATGCTGATATCTGTGGGCCCATGCAAGAAAATTCGGTCGGAGGATCAAGATACTTTCTTCTATTTTTTTTTTTTTTTTTTTTTTTTTTTTTTTTTTTTTTTTTTTTTTTTTTTTTTTTTTTTTTTATTTGGTAATAAATTTACAACTGGCCAATTCATGGCCAACCAGCAAATGTGATATAATATAAGTGACATGCTGGAAGTTGACACCCATCGGTGTTCTTCCGTAATGCAATACATTTTTTAATTGTACATGATCATAATTCACTATAAGTTGTATCTACAATATCACATATTAATTTGGATATTACATATATATATATATATATATATATATATATATATATATATATATATATATATATATATATATATATATATATATATATAATATATATATATATATATATATATATATATATATATATATATATATATATATATATATATATATATATATATATATATATATATATATATTTAGTTTGAGGGTAAGTCGAAAGGTTTTCTTCTATTAAGTCTTCTGATTTCATTTCCATTGTCCAGGAGATTTATCGCTAGTATGTTGGGATGATTATTTAGTCTGCTCTCATATTTGGTACTAAAGATTCGTACTTGTTCACTCACATATTTTATTCGGAGATCTTTGTGGAGTGTTTCATTACTCACAAACCACGGTGCATTTGACATGATGCGTAGTGCCTTGTTTTGTGACCGTTGTATCATATTTATGTTAGACTGCTTTGCACAGCCCCACAACTGGATGCCATAAGTCCAGATAGGCACTATTATAGCTTTATATAGCAATATTTTACTTTGCAATGATAGTTGCGACTTGCGACCAATGAGCCAGTATATATTTTTGATTTTGATATCTAACTGCTTTCTTTTCGCAGATATATATTTCCTCCACGATAGACCTTTTTCTAGATGCATCCCTAGGTATATGACTTCTGTTTTCACTGGTACAATTTGTTTGTTCAAGGTTACTTCCGGGCATGTGCCATGTTTCTTGGTAAAAGTTATGTGCACTGATTTAGCTTCATTTACTTTAATTCGCCATTAATCTGCCCATGTTTGCATTTTATCAAGAGATTGTTGAAGTAGTTTTGATGCTACCACGGGATCCTCGTGCGATACGAGGAAAGCAGGGTCATCTGCATATGTTGCTGTCACGACATTATTTTCACAGGGCAGATCGGAGGTATACAGCTGATACAGGACAGGACCTAAGACGCTTCCTTGGGGGACCCCGGCATTAATGCGATAGTGTTTGGAGTAGCTACCGTCCTTATTTACTTGAAAATACCTATCGGTTACATATGACTTAATAAGTAAATAGTACTGAGATGGAAGTGTCTGTTTGACTTTATATAAAAGCCCTGTACTCCACACACGATCGAAAGCTTGACTAATATCTAGGAAGGCAGCCGAACAGTACTTTTTTTCTTCAAAACTATCTTCGATCACTTTAACTACCCTATGTACTTGTTCTATAGTCGAATGTTGATTTCGAAAGCCAAATTGATGTTCAGGGACTAGATTATTTTCGACAATAAATGGTTTTAGACGTTTTAGTATCAGTTTTTCTAGGAGTTTTGATAGGACAGGAAGTAAGGATATGGGTCTATAAGAATATACTTCGTAAGTCGGTTTGCCTGGTTTAGAAATCATGATAATCTGAGCAAATTTCCACTCAGTTCGGTTATGAGATCGTACCCAGGTGTTTTCTTTTCATTGAGAAGCTTTATTTCCTCACAGACTTCTACCACTGGAATTGGCTTTATCGGTAGGCATAGTTGCAATGAAGTGTCCAAGTATGACAACAGGGTATTTTCTTCTTCTGGTGATGACTGAGATGGATTTGGTTTAAAGGTGTTAGCCAAATGTTCGGCAAATAGTTCTGCTTTGTCAGTGTCAGATCTGGCCCATGTACCATCATTTTTCCGAATTGGAGGAATGGCTTGTATTGGTCTTTCAAGTTTTTTGGTGGTTTTCCACAGCGAGTAGTCACCGTGAGCATAGGGTGTCAAATTGCTTATATGATTTTGAAATGATTCATTTTTAATCGAGTGCAAAAGACTTTTAATTTCCTTACTCAGTTTATTAAGTACTCTTTTATCGTTTGGATTTCTCGTGTACTGCCACTTCCTCCTGGCTTTTCTTTTTTCGGAAATCTTATCTCTAATGTATTTCGGATAGTTCATGATTGTATCATTGGATGATTTTATTGTGGGTGTTGATCTCCAGGCTGCTTGTTGTATATGTTGACTTATTTGTTCCACCGCAAGATCAATATCGTCTTCAGTCTTTAGTGGTATATTAAGGTTGATATTATTACTAAGTAGTTCTCTAAATGACTCCCAATCAGTTCTTTTGTTGGAAAGAGTGGGTTTTTGATCTTTATAAATTATTGTGGGACTGATTGTGATTATAATTGGCGAGTGATCTGATGACAGGTCAAAGCTGTCGGTTATGTCAACGTAACTCGAAGATATTCCTTTTGTTACAAAAAAATCCAGCAAATCCGGAATTTTCGCGGGGTCTGTAGGCCAATAGGTAGGTTTACCAGTACTTATGGGCTCATATCCTTTGTCAAACATTGCAAGCTGAAGTTGTCTCCCTTTGGGGTTAATTAGTCGAGATCCCCATCGAGTATGTTTGGAGTTAAAGTCTCCACCCGCTATAAATCTATTTCCTAATATTTGAAAATATTCTTCGAAATTTGCTTTAGTTATAGCGTGTCTTGGTGGACAATAGACTGCAGCTACAACTAGCGAGCCATTTGTTTCAACGATTTTAACGTTAGTTGCTTGTAAGTGATCTTTTTCGTATTTCTCTATTTCGAAGTGTTTTATTTTATGACTTATCAGTACTGCAGTTCCCCCATGAGCAGTACCATCTGGATGATTGGTAGAATACGTTTTATATTTGTATATATTGAAATAACTTCTATCAGTGAAATGCGTTTCTGATACTAACAGAATATCTATTTTTTGTAGATTAAGAAATGATTCTATTTCCAGTTGGTGTTGTGTTAGCCCGTTGGCATTCCAGTGTGCTATTCGTAAGCTATCCATTACCCAGATTTTTGATGAACGTGGAAAGCATATTGATCACTATGCTGTTTTGATTCATAAGCTGGCTAAACATGGTTTTGAATTCTCGGAGAAAGTAAGCTAGAGTGTTATTTTCACTATCATTTACTGTACTGCTATAAGGGTGACTTGCTGCTGCGTCAGCATAGCTGAGATTGCCGTTTGTAGCTCTGTTTCGTGTAGGATATTCGGTGTGGGTTCTGTTAGCGTATATGTTTTTTGCTGGTTGAGCTGTTATTTTTCCTCTAGATTTTTGGAGTTCGCGATAAACTAAACAACCTTTATAATTCGCTGGGTGCGGTCCTTCACATAAGATGCATTTTGCTTGTGTGTCTTTCGGTTTTTTACAGTCATTTGTCAGGTGATTACCTGCGCATTTAACACAGTTGAATGGTCTGTTACAATAGGTCTTTGTATGACCGTATTCCTGACACCGAGTACACTGTGGAATTTCTCTCTTTTTGCGTGGTGCTTCTACTATAATTTTGGTGTTCAGTAGGTCTTTGATTTTATATATATCCTTATTATTTTCATTCGGTTCTTGATCGATAAAAAATAAGGGTAGTGGTTCTTTGGTTTTCCAACTTCTCAAGTTGGTTACACCTCGGATTTTGAATCCTAGCTCTTCAAGGGCCTCTTTTATATCCTTCGTTGGGACCGAGTGATGAATGTTTTTGACAACTACTCTGTAGGATCTCTCTTCTCTGACTTGGTAAGTATGGAAAGCTATTTTGTTTCATTTAATAAATGTACGAGCTTACGGTATGCGTCTAAGGTGCTAGTATTCACTTTGATTACGTTGTTTGGCAGTGCCCTACAGATGAATTCTTTTCTTTGAAGAACGGTTTCGATTGTAAGAATCATGCCAGGATAATTTACAACATCCTGAATATATGTAGGAGGTGGCTTGTGCTGTAGTTTCATGTTATTTTCTCCCTGCTGGAAATTTCCTGGCTCTGTTGTTTCTTTTCCTAGAATTGCAAATCTATTTGAAAATTGTATATTGTTGTTGGTGTTGATGTTGGTATTGATCCTTTTGTTAATCTGTTGTGTATGATTCTTATCATCATCCCTATTTCTCTTTCTATTGATGACTTGCCAAGAACAGCCTGCATTATCGTCATCATCATCATGAATATTAATGGGATTACCATATAGTGTTGAAATAACTGGTGATATGGTACCTGAGATTGATGTTCCAAATAGATTCGATTGATATGGAGAGCTCACCTGGATAGGTGAAACGATCGAAGAAGTCGAGTATACAGTTGAAATACATGTTGTTGGATGTGTATATATTGTTGTTGTTGTCATTGTTGTCATGAAGTCCATCGAGGCTGTGGGTACGATGTTTTCACATATCTCAGTCATACCGCCACTTGTTTCTGACATTATCACTTCAGTTTCAATCAACTTTGTTTATTATATTATTATTCAATATTGAATGAATACTAATTTCTATCTGATTGATAACCAACTATTATCACACGAGGTAGTTAAATAATACACTTATACAGCAGAGACAAACACGTCTGTTCGGTTTGACTGCTTGCACACGACTTTTCTTCTATTTAAAGATGATTTTTCCCATTGGAAAACAGTATATTTTCTGAAACATAAATCAGAAACACAGCATGTATAGAAAATTTTCTGATAAAATGTCAGAAACACATTGAACATGGAATTAAAGTCTTAAGGACTGATAATGGACTGGAATTCATCAATCAAGAAGTACAACGAATAACTTTCAAACATGGTATCATACATCAGCGATCAGTAGCTTATTATCCAGAGCAAAACGGATCAGCTGAACGTGAGAACCGTACTGTAGTTGAAGCTGCAAGAACAATAATACATGCAAGCGGTCTGCCAATCAAACTATGGGCAGAAGCTGTTAATACAGCAGTAACTGTTTTAAATCAGACAGGTACAAACAGCATTAAAGATAAATCTCCTCAATCACTCTGGTTGCATAAAGAGGTAGATATCAAGAATATGAAGATTTTCGGAGAAGAAGTATATACACATATAACGAAAGAGAAAAGGAGAAAATGGGACTCTAAAACAGAAATAGGTTTCTTTGTTGGCTACGATGGTGAAGTAAAAGGATTTCGTATTTGGTTTCCGAGCAGAAATCAAGTAAAAATTCATAGAAATGTTATATTCACTGGAAAAATATATAAAGATACACTTCAAGAGGAAGAACAAGGTGAAAAGAACACGTATTGTAATTTTGATCAGCAAGAAGAAATTGATTTGAAGCAGTCAGATTCTGCAGAGAATAATGAAGCAGAAAAAGTCCAAAATAATGAAATAAATGTCACACAAAATGACGCAGCAAATGTGACACAAAATACTGAAGTTATCGTTGAGAATGAACAAAATGAAGTAGCACCTGCACAAAAATTCAACTTGAGAGAAAGATCAAAATTAAAACGACCGGAACGTTTTACAGATTTCAATGCGAATACTACCATAATATCAGATTATTATGAACCAACATCTTATGAAGACGCAATCTCATGTGAATATCACGAAAAGTGGATTGAAGGCATGAAACAAGAAATTGATTCTTGATCCTTGTGTTTTCGTCAACAACAGTAAGAGTGAACAAATTATTTTAGCCATTCATGTAGATGATGGGTTGGTGGCTTCAATCAGGAAGCTATCAATAAATTGATTTGTAATTTAAAAAACGAATTTGAAATTACAACAAGCGAATTAAATCACTATCTTGGTTTACAAATAGAGAAACTATCTGATGGATCAATATTTTTGCATCAAGAATGTTATACCAGAACAATTATAAAAAGATTCATTATTGATAATGCCAATAAAGTTGCTGTACCAGCAGACAAACATCATCAAATGTGTGCTATGATGCATACAGGAGAAATAGAAGATACAAAAGCACCATACAGAGAAGCAGTAGGCAGTTTGCAGTATTTATCAATAGCTACGAGACCAGATATAACCTACGCCGTAAACGCTGCAAGTCAATACTTGGAGAATCCTAAGAAAATTCATTGGAATGCAGTTAAAAGGATCTTAAAAAATCTCAAAGGAACACTACGTTACGGTCTTCATTTTGTAAGTGAACAAAATTATTTATTATCTGTATTTAGCGATGCAGACTATGCTGGTGACGTGGAGACTAGAAAATCTACCAGTGGTTTTGTGGTAAAACTTGGAAAGTCAACAATAGCCTGGGCATCTACCAAACAGAAGACAGTAGTACTGTCTACTACTGAATCCGAATATGTTGCAGCGTGCCAAGCCGTTAGAGAACTGGTATGGTGTCAAAATCTATTGGAAAATATCACTGGAATCAAGAATATTCCTACAATACTTTACATAGATAATGAAAGTGCTATGCGTCTCATCAAGAACCCTGAATTTCACAAGAGGACGAAGCATATTGATGTACAGTACCACGTCGTCAGAGGAAAGTTTAGTTTGAAGAAATTTGAGTTGCAGCACGTATCATCACGTGAACAACAAGCAGATTTGTTAACTAAGCCTCTACCAAAAGATGCTTTTCAACATCAACGTGATATGCTACAGATTCAAGAAATTTCACAAACAAAATTAGCAAATCAAAGTGGGAGTGTTGAATAATTGATTTGCAAATATGTATCAGCACTGCTATGCATGAAAAATGATATAGAAACATATTTTGTATTTTTGTTTACTGAGTTACTGACAATAAAAATTATTGAAACTGTCAAATATCTTTTATATTACAAAGAATTATTTATTGCAGCCCAAAGTGGAATGAATGCTTTTATACATGATCATTTTTCAATATTTATGAAAGTATAATTAGGATGTTACCTGTGACAAATAGGGAAATTAGTATTGCTACAGGTGAAGATCTTGTTTTGCCAACTATATTTCAAGCAATTAAAACAGGAAATTGGCCGCAAGGTAAGCCAGGCTCTGTATTATACAATTTTTATAGCAGAAGAATGAACCTTTCTGTGCATGTAAACTATTTTTTCTTGGCTCGAGAATTGTCATACCACACGCATTACAATCAAAAAATTTTAAAGTACTTCATACGGGATATCCAGGCTCTACTAGGATGAAGATGCTGGCACGCTCGTATGTGTATTGGCAAAGATTAGACGCTGAAATTGAAGATTTGGTTGAAAAATGTGACAAGTGTCAAGCAGCTTCAAAACTGCCAATTAAAAATGATTTGCATTCTTGACCAAGTCCAGTCAATGCTTAGGAAAGAATTCATGTAGATTTTGCGGGCCCTTTCGAAAACCGAATGATTTTGGTTGTAGTAGATGCCTATACTGAAAATGGCCGGAAATAAATGAAATGACAACTGCAACTAGCGCAATCACAGTTCGTGAAGTGTTGAAAATATTTGCGCAATTTGGATTCCCAAAAACTCTTGTTTCGGATAATGGAACCCAGTTTGTTTCAAAAAAGCTCGAAGAATTCTGTGTAAAATTCAATGTTAATCATATTCGAACGCCACCATTTCATCCGCAATCAAATGGTCAGGCTGAACGTTTTGTAGATACGTTCAAAAGAACTTTGCAAAAGTTGAAAGGGGAGGGCGAAATTGGAAAGATTTTGCAAACATTTTTGGACTTACAGGAGTACACCTTGCAGATCTTCACCTGGAGAACGTTCACCTGCCGAAAATTCCATCGAACACCCTCTTCAAACTCCAATTTCTATGTTGGTGTTGGATAAGAATGATTATCAAAAAGTAAATAAAACAATGAAAGAAGATTTTGATAGGCATCACGGCGCAAAACAAATAGAATTTGGAAAAAACGAGTTTGTTTACATACGTGATTACAGAGTTCCTAATAGGCCAAAATGGAGCTCTGAGAAGATATTAAAAAGACGGGGAGAAACGGTTTATGAAGTGTACGTAGATGGAAAAGTTTGGGTTAGGCATGCGAATCAGATTCGTCCTCGTATTGATCAGTTCTGACTACCTTGTTCAATGATTTTGATTTGCTTTTCCTTCCACAGAAAAATCTGTGGAAGAATGTTCAGTTCCAGAACCAATCGACAATAACAAAGAACATAGAGCTGAAGGGAAATTATCACAGCCTCTTCGAAGATCCACTCGAGCTAGAACGTCAACCCGTCGTCTCATCTGTGATCCAAAACTGTCGAAATACGATTGTATGTATTTAATAGAGAAGGAATGTTGTAGAATACTATGATGAAAGTCAGACATTATAATGGAGTAGGCTGGAGGAAAAATGAAAAAGGAATCGCATGTCAATATTGATTGATGTATTATTATTCTCTGGTATTTTCTATGTTGTTTCTTTGAATAAAAACGTTATATCAGAGTTATTGAATGTCTGTCAGTGCGATATAACAAAAAGACATAAGGCCGGTTGCATCATTTATACAACAAGTGAATTAAACCACTGTTTATTTGCGAGAAAAAAGTTTAAAATCACGAGCGCACTTAGCGCTCGTGATTTAATTCTTCGAGCAAATAAAGAGATTTAATTCACGTGTTTGTATACATAATTTTATCTGATTTTGCGTGAATTTCCGGAACATAAAACTTAGGAACAAAATTTGAAAAAATCAAATTGCAGTTGCAAGGAAGCCTCGTTAATATCACGACGAGAGTTTGTTTTTCAACATTCGAGAGTATGACTGTCAGCAAACTGTCAGTTTTGTGAATTTTGGATTGAAGCGTTATAATTGTGGAAAGCATTGTCCGAAATGATGGAAGAAAGTGATTAAAACAATGTACTCGTCCCCGATATCATTTTGAACGAAGCAGCCGCAGCAATTGGAAAAATTACACCTCAGAAATCGAAATCTTTTTATGAAATGGAATACCAACAGTGATTTAACTTTTTTTTTGTGTACTTGATAGAAGACAGCGTTTTTTCTGGATAGAAAATAATAAAGAAAAGTGCTACTTTTTTCGTTAGTAACACTTTTCCACTTAACACTTTTCTGCATAGGAACACTTTTCTTCATAGCAACAAACAATACAAACAAATTTATTGATTATCATTACACTTATTAACATTAATTACAAATGTACAATTGTGTAAATTATTAAATGTTGTGCCAGAAGAAGATGCCATCGACTGAAATCCGAAACTGACAAAGAAGTGCTGGCTCGTTCGCTTGATGCTACTGTTGATGAGACACAAGAAGTTCCAATAGATGAAGGTTGCTTACTAACGTTATGCTGGTCATTAAAAATTCTTCTTGTCGTATTTATTTTATTCTCGATACTCTCCTCAACGTATCCCACGGGAACGGTGCTCGAACGCCATCCTCCATGCCTTTTCAACATTTGGATGTCAGCCCCACTCTCTGCAATTAATACGCAGAAGTCCTTCGGAAACAATGTCTGGTATAACTACTGGCATTTGGAAGTTGTAAATACTCTGAAATTTTTCTTGTTATACTGTAGAAAGTATCAATTCCTACTGGCTGCACAGTACATTTGCCTTTTCGGTAACATACGAAGAACCTACGATTACCAATACTTTTTGGTCGTAAACTCAAATTCGTTCGATATAATGTAATGCCATTGACGCCTCCCACATCTGATAAGCTTGTGAAGACACGTTTTTCTTTGTTTTTGTATCATGCAATGTGACAACCAAAACAGATCCGTTATCTTCAATGTTGTCAACTTGTGACATACGTAGTTCATCACCTCGACATGCACCATGAAGAGCGAAAATGAATACAACTTTCATGAACGGAAATAAATCATCAGGAGCTTTCGACAAAAACATTATAACATGATCCATCGTCAAAACTTTAGATTTCTTTGCCATGTACCATTTTGACGTTTTATATATGCAATCAACTTTCTATATACAGAAATGTCCACATTTTCATTAATTTGCAACGTGCTTTTCAACATAGAATACACTGATAACAATGTTGAGGATTTAAAAGTCTTAGCCTATAAAAATATGAAAATTATAATGAAAATATTAACAAGTTAGACTATAAAACTAACCTTCTCAAAAAAGTAAGCTATTAAAATATCTTCATTAATTCCCTTTCTTTCTTTAATATTCTCCACTGGCAAAATAATTCGTGACATTTTTCGTATTTTTCTTTTGATTTTGTCGGGAGTAAATTTGAGGTTGCTTCTGACACAGCTTTTAAAATATCAGGAAACTCTTCTTGATCCATTTCTAAAATTGTTTATTTACTCGTCGTTATGATGTTTTGTTACCATGACCATGTTAACAATAAAAATTAAAAAAACAAATCTGACATAGCTTCTTTGATAAAAACATTTATGTAATGTCAAATTTCAGATTTTCATGTTATTTTTGTATACTTATTCTTAAGTACACGAAAAAATAGCATGTTCAACACGTAAAGAAAAGTAGATTTTCTAGTTCGTGTATAATTAATGCACTCGTTACGCTCGTACATTAATCTTATACACTAACTAGAAAACTACCTCTTTTCTTTACTTATTAAACAATCTACTATTAAATCACTAATAATTGATTTCAAATCACTAGTGAATAAAGATTTACTTATGACTGTTGCTATGGCTTTGATGACGTAGCTTTAAAACGTCAAAATTGGATAAAAATGTTTAACGGGCTGTCAGTTAACATGCTGTTAAGTCGATTTTTTTATTGATATTTATCAGGATAAAAATAGACCGCTTGAATATTTGCCTTGTTTCTAACGCTTAAATGACGATTTTGAATCGTATTTGTTGTAAAATTGTACTTGAGGTTAGAAACACGTGATCAAATATTGGACTATGTGATTAAAGTTAGCAATGCATTATGCAACTGAACCATAGTAACATAATATTAGTTAGTATTGCTATAAGTCTTGAGTATCTTCTTACGATAATTTTTCTTGATGTATCATTAATGTAATAAATTATTTTACACTGGAGATTTGAAGATTTTGATAATATTGACTATGTATATATATACATATTACATTGATGATACATCAAGAAAGATTATCGTAAGAATATATATATATATATATATATATATATATATATATATATATATATATATATATATATATATATATATATATATATACATATATATATATACATATATATATATATATATATATATATATATATATATATATATATATATATATATATATATATATATATATATATATATATATATATATATATCTTCAAATCGCCAGTCGCGTCTACTGGGCTGATTGGACTTAAATTTAAGTTATATGAATAGTGTGTTCTGTGCTTGTTACCTTGATGAACAGGTATATCTGACGGGAGAGTCAAGCCAGTCGTGACTTCAAATGTGAATGGTCAGTGACGGTGTCATGAACAGGAAAAATGGGCAGAAAGTTTAATAGTTTCAAATATTCTTAGTTATTTTTTTTAGTTAGGACAATTACAAACTGATCGAGTAATGCAAGTAAATTTCCAATTTGAGACCATATTACTCTAAGCACTTCCGAATTCAAAAGTAGTATCTTATCACTGTTTCCTGGTAGAAATTATCATAGTTTAAATTAAACAATTATGCGATGGTATCTATTGGCTCTTGCTATAGAGCAGCGAAAGTTCGGCTTTCAAGCTCCTCTGTCACAAGATACATAAAGTTTAATATATTAAGAAGTTCTCAAAACCTCAAATACAACAATATCACTATTTCCAAAGGCTCCGGAATATCATCAACCTAGCAAATTTTATATTAATTCAGTTTGCTAATTCAATAATCTTTTCAAATCTGGTTTTGTGATTCAAATATTATTCTCCCAACTCGGAAAAATTTTGAAAGAAATGTAAGAAATATAAGAGATGATAAATGACATATCCCTCATCCACATATTGTTCACGAGCGTCTGTAAAACAATCAATCAGTAAAATGACACTATTCATTTATTTTATTTATTAATTACAGTAAACATAACTTTTGGTTCTTCCTCCGACACTGTTCCGCTTTTAGAGAAGGGATAGATTCGTTCACTGTTCTTACGATAGCTCGGCACTTCGTTCAACTCGACGGTGTCGTACAATCACCGCGAGTATTGTAGATAGCTAATGTTGATGTTCTTAGTTTAGTGTGAGTGATCCCAAGTGCACTTGAAGGATAAAGATTTCGGATGGAAAAATGATAAATTTGCCGTAAAATCAAGGAGAAATTATTTAAACAGTGAGTAAAAACAATCATATAATCATTAAAAGCTAAAAAGTAGATCTATTAGAAAGTAAACGGAAGATCTTTATTTTTTCTCTTTTTGGTATGGATGCATGAATTTATATGTGGACGTGTTGTGAAATTGAAATAATAATCACGTTGTTTGTTTTCATTAAAAAATGAACAGTCCCCTAATACTACTTATTGGATTCTATGTATTTGAGTTTATATTTGACAGTAAACAATATTCCTCATTAAAATATATTTTCCCGCGTATCTGAAAAGACAACGAGACTATTGAGTTCCAAGATTTCTTTAGACTACGTCATCCCATTCACTTTATTTTGAATTGTTGAGCAATACAATTTTTTTGTAAAAATTCGAGTATTCGTCAAAAATAAATATTTTGTTCTGATGTTTTAAATGTATTCATTTAAATTGAAAATACTCAATAATTCCTTTATTTTTATTTCAATCAATGTTTATTGATGTTCCTTGAATCAACTTATAAATTAATAACTGAATTGAATAACTTCATATGAAACAATGGTTAATGAAGATTGAACCAGAGAAAACAACAATAATTACGGAAAATGAATTAATTAATTAATTCAATAAGTTTCTTCTTTTGATAGTTTCTAGAAGAATGCTAGTCTCGAGGTTAGATTTTCTAGAAAGCATAAACAAAGAATTAATATGTTTCTCTATCTGAATGTTTAATCTCAGTCATTTTATGGAGATTTTTCTAGTACTCGATGAAGTGTGAAAAATAAGTAATTGTATTATCTAAGCTAGTCTTGTATACCAAGACGGCTAGCATTTTTTTAGTAAACACATTTTCAAGATTTTTAATAATTGTATAACAGAACTCATACTATTATACATGAAAGCTGTGTTCAAAATTTTCATATGGAATGCAGTATTTGCACAGCACAAAATCTAGATGAAATTGGAGAAATTATACATTAAATTTCCTTTTTTCAATTCCATACTACGAAGAGATTAATTTTATTGAAAATGTGGAGCGCTAATTGTAAGACTAAATAGTTTAGCAAATTGGAATTCGGTGAATGTGGCCAGGAATAATTATATTTGAAACATAAATATCTTGTTAATTCAATCTTAATTATTAAAAGCTATCTAAGAAACCAAAATCAATGCTCAATTATTTATTTTCTTCACGTTCTTGAAGAGCAGAGCAGATGTGTGTGTGCTCTGCATCTGCATTTGTGAATTTTCATGTAACAAAATTTATTATACAAAATAGTAGCTTATCACATGTGACAAATGTGTTCCATTGTTTTATGGTATATTATTTTGTAATTTAAATTTCAAAATAGGTAATCATAATAAAATGTCAGAGTTTATTTCTTACTCTCAACGAAATTTTTGCTGAAGTACATATATAAGGGTATTGGTTTCAACTCAATTCAAATTTCCATATCTTGTATGATCCCCGGGTATGAATAAAATTATTATTATTATTTTTATTATCAAGTGATAATAGTATATTATATAACGAGGGACTTAAGTGCTTGATTTAATCCTGAAGGTGGAGTTTATTGCACGAGACGCAGTCGAGGGCAATACTCACCTGAGGGATTAAAGGCACTTAAGTCATGTGTTATCTACGCTATTTTTCGCACTACCGTATTATATTAAATCACAATAGTCTAAACTAGATTAATTGATCTTACAATTTTGACAACTACAAACTTGATACAAAAATGTTGAGTAAATTCACCATAGAAACAAGACTGGCTACAGCAGTTGTTCAATAAATAAGCTTGCTGTCAAAAAGATGAGTGAGAAAATTGATATTGATAAGGCTGCGGAACAGGTAACTGTAAAATGATTTTGCCAAAAGTCTAGAAAATTTACGAACAACAATACGATGCATTTGTGAAATTGTGTGAATTGCAATAATGCTAATACAAATTAAGAATGAAGGTTTGAATTCTAATGATAAAATTCAATTTGACATTTAGGTAAGTACTTTGATTATTTAGTTGTCATAGAAAAATTTGTTTATTTTACTTTAGTCCCTTGGGATTCTTGATCATTTTAGATCCCGGAGGGACTAAACTCAAACTTAAGTCCCTGAAATGAGGGATTGAATTCGTTGTTTACTCCCGGGAGTGCGAAAAAATATTTTGAATAGATTGAAACAATTGCTTCTGCAATAGAAATAATTCACAAACTATGTTTGTCTTATCTTCTGTGGACATGAAAAAATTTCCAAATATCCGGGTTCAGGTTACCCACATATTTCTCTTTTCCTTGTTAAACTGTTCGCTTTTTTACGCAAGATATAATCTATACACCTGCATACTTAGTATCAATTATCTCATACTTTTTTTCACTTGAAGTTATCGATCATCGCATCCCAATATGTAAACGCTAAATATGATTCGTATAAAAAAATTTTGACATCTCGACAGATTGCACCAGTTGAAGATAAATAATATTTCCAGTTATCGAATGAAAAATATGATAAATACATATTGCTAAAAGATTGTAGCAAAGAACAGTCAAAGTTTTTTGTTCTTTGTTACAGCTTTAAAATATTTATAAATGATGAAATTTTAATGTAGGAAGGCCACTGAAAATTGCTAAGCGAGTTAAAATGGTAGCTAAAGAAACCGAAAATGAGACTGTGATGCTTTATTTACCCACTATTTCATAAAGTAAGTATATATTGATTAAAAGCAATTAATACAGAAGTCACTTACAATGTGAGACGTAAATATGAGGAAAAAAAGTTAAAATGTCAGATTCAAATACATGCACAAAAACAACCTACTCTTTCTAACTGTATCTTAACAAAGATCATTTCGTTACCGCATACCTAAGAAACATAAATTCAACATTTCAGTCAGAAACTGGAACTATTTCCAGCAGAAAATAAAAATACTAACAGAATCCTGTTGCCAGGATCTTGAATTAATTTTACTGTAAAATAATTATATCTACTCATTCAGAAATTTTCCTACCGTAGATTGATAAATTTGATGGGCACTTTCCAAGTGCTGGATAATTTTCAAGAAGAATTTTGCAAGAGATATTAATGAAGTGAATGATGGTGCTAATGGAATATTTCTGCACATAGAAATTAATTGAACAACTGAATTTCAATCAAATATACAAATCACAAACCGTCATAAAAAAAATCAATGTTATGATTCGCCCCCATTTTCCCAATCCATTTTTACCACCGTGTCTTATTTTTCACCACTAATTCTTTCCACCACCTGTAGTGAATATTAAAATAATCAACTTCAGAGTCAACAATGCAGTCATAAACAGTGATTTTTGTATTCAAGCTCGACGCGCCATACTTAATGTTTATTAAACCGCTAGTACAGTCATAAACAGTGATTTTAGTGCTACACCGCGCCAACCTCCCAATCCGATTTCAAACCTGCTATCAATTTATTCACGAGATCAGAAAAGACGAAGAGGAAATTGTTGAATAGGTACTTCAGAGCTATAGGACATAGGCATCCAATTTTGAATAAGACTTTATTGATAGAAAAATAAATAGTGGTGAAATATATTAGTGGTAAAATCGAATAGCGGTAAAAAAGTATGGTGATAAAAATATAGCGGTAAAAGCTGAATGGTAAAAGTGAAGTGGCAAAAGTGGATCCCTATGCAATATTACATTATAATAAAAGCTATAGAATTCTCCAATGTACATAGTGACTGCAATAAAATGAACAATTATCACTATATTATGATAATTAGCAACTTCTGTCCGTATTCTTCTGGGTACCTATTCTATAACTTTTCATCCACTTGGGATGATGTATGTATCAATGACGTCTTATCACTTTCCACTGGTGAAGCATGTCAGAATTTGTGTAGTTACTTTTGCTCGCTTGAATTTCTGGTTGAATATATTCATGTTGGTACACCTACAGTTTTCAATTTTGTCGTATAATTACAAACATAGCGATACAATACTTATATTCTACAATAGTTATAAATGAGAATTTGAATATGTATTCGTGATACCAGATATTTCAGTTATTAAAATTTGATCTACCGCATTCTTAACGCAAATGAGATTTAGAATTGATTATATTTGTTTTTAATTATTATTAATTCTCATCTTATAGTGGTTTCATGCATGAATATTTTGCGATAACGATAATTATTAAAAAAGTAGTATAAGATCAACAGCTTGACTATTTGTGTTGGCAATAAACTACTAATAATAATGGTACTTATCTTTGCTTGAACGGTACCTGTAATCAGATTAATATAATATTTTGTCAAACTGTCGATATACTGCTTCACCTCTGATATCGATGAAATTTAGAGAGAAGATTTGTTTTACCATTACAAATAAGATAAAATTAACAACTATTGGCGGTCAGGCTCGGTTGACCTTGAAAATCTCATTTATTAATTTATATCATTAAAAAACTTATACAACTCGCGATGTGTGTGTGTGTAAGATGTTGCTACTATCGAATTACTAGTAAAATAATATTTTGGCACTAAAGCAGTGATTTCTGTTTCCTTACAGTAGTGTTCACCCACTCTAACCAAGCTTGGCGTGGAATCTTGAGTCCGAGACAATGACGGCAGATCAAACCCAACATGAGATATTTAGTGAACCCTTCGTAGTTGTCTCGGAATCAAGATTCCACGTCGAGCTTGGTCAGAGCAGGCCAACCCCACGCATTAGTAGGGCATGAAGCACTGCTGGTTGGAAACAAAAACCACTGTTTTAGTGTCATTGGCAAAATTTCATTTTATCGTTTTACGCTAGTATCGCATATACACACACATGCACAATGTATACATGTAATATTGATATAAATTGATAAATATGATTTTCAAGGTCAACCGAGTTTAACCGCAAATAGTTATTATTTCTTCCATATAAAATCTTTTCATTAAGATTCATTGAAATCGGAAGTGAAGTAGTACATCAACAATTTTATCTAATATTCATTAGCTTGATACAAAAATAATGAACAATAGTAGATAATAATAATATTTGATAGATCTTAGTATCCTTAAAAGTGATAAAGAAATTATTAAATCTCATATTTCAATAGAAATATTTGATTGGAGTTGTTTATTTAAAAATAAATTTTTATCTTGAAGTTTCGAATATATTTTTAGATGAACAATTCTACAAACAAATGTTTATGTTCAAATTTTGTGTTCGTAAGCCCACCGCTGGAAATCAAATCTACATCAGAAATAAATTATGAAACACTAAAGCCTCAAACGTCACTGGTGATAAGATTCTATCATCACCTCTCTTCTGGGAGATACAGTGATACAATTATTCCATGAAGTCATATAGCTTGGTTTGGCACAAACTATGCAAGATGGCAGCCCAAAATATAACTTTTTTTTGCGTATCACCGGTGATGAAAGTTATCGAATAGGGGCCTTAGTGCGATACAGTTGTATGTATAATAGACTTTACAACATAAGTAAGTTATATTACACGAGTTTGAGCTTTGAGCCGAAATCGTACTTCGGCAAAAAACAGCCAATGGTTTAATTGGAGCCGAAGTTTTCTATCAGCCGCTGGAAACGGACGATCTTGCACGAGATTTGCATACAGAAACTGCCGAGGGCAGTAGTAGCGGGAGGATTGATTTGGTCGGCGATTTATTTCAACAAAGAAACAAATATATAATGGCTGGATGCACCGCTGTCTCTTAAATTTTAAGTTTCGCTCAATTGAACATCGTATCAAGACTCAAAACTCAAATGTAACATAAACATTGCTGTCATTATTCCGATCCGATATTTTTTGTTTAAGTGAAACACAAAATTTAAGCTAGAGTGGTGCAACTGACCATAAATCTTATTGATTACTTATTTTATCACTACTATCATGCATAATAGTCCCCTCAGTAATTTTTTTTTTTCAAAATCGTGCAAGAATACATTACTGGCCAAACATTTTGATCTAAGTACTTGCAAGTATATACTGCTCAATTAGCAGAAGTTCTGCAAAAGTATTTCTTTTTTTTTTTCATTCAAAATTTTTTTTTTGAAGAGACAGAAAAATATTTTAGGTAAATTTTGTAGTTTGTAATTTTGTCCACAAAAAGGTCTTTATAAATTCTGTGATATAATTGACCTTTACCAGCCAAGTTTGAATCTAGTGATGTACCCTGTGCGTAAGTGATATTCTCATGTATTCATAGGTCTTGTATATCTCAAGGACTATTTTTACGCAGATTTATCTCACGAACTAATTGTTCAATAACTAAAACTCTGATCATTCACGAAATATAGGAGAAAATCTGATTATCGTGACATCTCGCTTAAAAATCAACGGTTGAATCTTATTGGAGATTTGACTTTTTACTTACTTGTATAAAGTAACAAATAAGTATTGTGAAACCGACAAAATTCACCTATCGAGATTTTGATGGAAATATCCGTTTTGAGCAGCCCTGAATCCATTTTAACTATTTTTGGCTTGGTGTCGGTACGTATGTTCGTGCGTAACTCGCAAATCTCAAAACTGGTTGTACGTATAATGTTGAAATTATGTATTTAAGACCGGTATAGGGTCTAGTTGTGCACCTCGCATTATGGTTCCAATCGTCTGTACCGAAAGTGCACTTTACTTAAAACTTTTTTCGAATTTCTCTAATAAATCCAGAATGATCAACCATAGGATGTTGAAATTCAGTATTTGAACTTGATGTTGTATCAGAATGGTTATCTGTTATTTTTTTGAGAATCAACCAGGCCAGAGCTGCACTTTACTTGAAACTTTTTTTGAATTTTTCGCATAAATATAGAATGATCCGCCATAGCATATTAAATTTCGTATAAAGAACTTCTATAACATCTTATCGTACATCTTGCATTATGATTGCGATCGACTAAACCGGAAGTGCACTTTACCTGGAATTTTTTTTTAATTTTCCGCTTAAATTCAGAATGATCAGCCATAGGATACTGGAATTTAGCATTTGAAATTGCTGTAGCATCTAAATGGTCATCTTCAATTTTTATAACAATCGACTGAGCCGGAAGTGCACTATATATGACAGACTTTTTGAATTTTTCGCATCAATTCTAAACAATCAGTCATAGAATATTTAAATTTTGTATTAGGCACTTTTATAATATCTAGTTGTACACCTTGCATTATGATTGCTATCGACTAAGCCGGAAAGAGCACTATATTCGCAACATTTTTTGAATTTTCCGCATCAATCCAAAACGATTGAACGTAGATTATCAGAATTCAGTATTTAGGACGATTATACCGTCTAAATGCTCATATCCTATTTTTATTAGATGCACCGAGCCGGAAGTGCACTTTACTTGACAGTCTTTTGGAATTTTTCGCATAAATTCGAAACGATCAGGTGTAGAATATTGAAATTTTGGTATTTCAGTCTGCTGTAGCATCTGAATGATTGCCTACTATTTTCATAGCAATAGACTGAACCGGAAGTGCACTTCAGTAGGAATTTATTTTTTAATTTTGTGTATAAATTCGGATCTGTTGGTAGTCGTAGAATTTTGAAAATCAGTATTTAGGAATGTTGTAGTATAAGAATAATGGTCTACTGTTTCCATAGCAACCGACTTGGCTGAAAGCGCATTTTACTTGACAGATTCTTAGAATCTCTTGGGTAAACCCAAAACGATTAACTGTGGAACGATGAGATTTTGTGTTTGATTATATATATCCAATGATATATATGATCAAACACAAAATCACATCGTATTATATATATATATATATATATATCCAATGATGTACAAGTAAGTCACGTGACGTTCACGTCAGATTTTTTTTATATGGAGTGGCTGGATCAAATAATATGTCACCTACCAGCCAGGCATTGTAAGGTGAAACCAAAGGCTGTATCCGAGCTGGGCATTGTACCTGAGATAATCCCTTACAAGCGAAAGGGTATGCGTAATAAGCTCTTCTAGTTGGGCATTTCTCTACCTGTATTTTTCTGTATATAAGATAGTGAGTTCGAACTGCTTTTATTTGTATTCCATCAAATTTCAATTATCATACGAGACTCTAAAGCTATGATACTATTACTTTCTTTCAAACACCAAACGGATCAGCTTGGATGGTTTTTCGGTAAGATTCGACAATATTACTTAGCGCCTGCCGTTCAATGTTTAATTCTTCTTCGTGATTATGAACCAAGTCACTGTTTATTATTTTAAACTCGCGATTTGTATATACCTTAGCGGTACATTGATAATTTTCATTGGTACAACACCATTTCATTCTGTCGTTTGTTATCGAAGATACGCAAAATTTAAAATAGTCAATAACTAGCAATTCCTTTCCCTTTTCATCAACTATGCGATTTATTTCCATGATCACTGAATATTAAGTAACTGATGAAACGCAAATATTATATTTTCTTCACTTTCATTTGTTGATGAAAGCAAAGCTACCTACTTGAATGTAATTTTATCTAGAACTTTTTAACTCTTGAAGCTATACATACAATTAGGGAAATGACCAATCAGTACATAGTATAAGGAGTAGGCGAAGTTATAAACTAAATGTTATGGAAAATGTAAAATGTATAAATATTTTGCAAACATTATAATCATACAGTCATAGAGGCGGATAGGTACTTGACACAGGTAAATCCGATATCTACTATCATTATTATATGGTCCTGTCACTTTTTTCGTATTGTTCATCAACGTTTTTGAAAAAATAGCTTGATAATAAATTGAGTATACTGGCTTAGGAATGTCTTATCGAAACGTAAAGGAAAGGAAATGAAAAGTGAAAAATTTGAGTTTTAAATAGACCTCAATCTATTAAGTGGAACCGGATATATCGATCAGATTAGAGCTTTGTCGTTGGTTTATTAAACGTTGCAATCTTCAGAGGTGTTCTGAAAAGTTATTCCATTTACAGAAGAAATTTGTTTCACAAAGGACGATGTATTTAATTCTTGCAGTAATTACCTGTGCGGTGTGATTGAAATCCCCACGCAACATTTGTTCGTGCGCATCAAAGACATTTTTCAGTAAATGTATGGACTGGAATCGTAGGAAGTACATTATTGAATCCTTACATTCTCCCAAACCGATTGAATGGTAAAAATTATTTTATTTTCTCGAATAATGTTTTGCCAGAGTTTCTTGATGACATATCGATAAACATCAGACGGAGACTTTTGTTGCAACATGATGGAGCACCGGTTCATACAACCCGAGAAGTAATAGCATTACTGAATAGAGAATATCCGAATAAGTAAATTGGAAGAGAAGGTCTTGTTGCGTGATCAGTCTGGAGCTCCGACCTGACCCCTCTAGTTTTTTTTTATTTGTGATGTCAGTTGAAGACCTAGGTATATGAAAAAACACCGGATTGAAACTGATGGCTAGAATGGTAGCTGCAACAGAAGATATAAAAGAAAAGCAGGCAGCTCTTGCAAAAGTCTCTTCTAATATTGAAACACGCTGTTGGGCTTGTGTTGCTGCGAATGGTGGCCATTTTGAAAATCAAATCAAGCTCCTCCCTTGTTGGAGGCAGCAAGCCTACTTTGTTTCAAATGATTGTTGCATTGTGTTAAAATTCATCTTGTAATTCAATTTGGATATAAACTTTTTTTGGACAGATCGAAAAAAATGTTTTAGTAGATAGCTTAAGGATTTTGTAAATATTTTATTTTAAAAGATCAATCAAGTGGCTTCTAAAATATCTTGTTTTGAAATTTTTGATCGGTTGCCATTTTGTTATTTGATAAAATAGAAAATAGCTGCAAATACAGATGTTTTATGAAGTTGAAAGCAAATGCTAGAGATTTTTGTATTTTTTAAATATTCTCTATAATAAGGGAGTAATGACGATTTATAACAGGTTATTGTTATCTTACCAAGTGATTTCCCGATGACGAACAAAAGAATGGAGTCTTTCATAATTGATGTGAAAACATTCATACCGGGAGAAGAGTGAATTGAGATAGTGTAATACATCGGCCGTGTAAAACTACCCGAACTTGTTACACTTGCTCAGGTCTGCTTCGGTAAAACTCAGGAGAAAATTAGTGGCAGCGAGTGATTAAGAAAATAAGAGACGCTGACAAACACACTAATTGAACATGTATTTTTTTGCGCACAAGTTGAACACATTACGCTCACACGCTTACATCTCAAATCCATAATATCTTGTGTAAAAAGATTTAACATTCTGATTATTAGAGATTTTCAACTTTATGGAGAAAATTGCTTTCTATTTTATTTCTTAGTTTTCAATCCTTACAATGCAATCACAGATTCATATTAAAGTCAACACATCTTCACAGCTTTTTTTTTCCTGGGAAATGTATTTAAACCGCTACTGGTTAAACCATTGCCGTGGTTGAACCGTAACCACAATCTTGGTTTGTTTTCGGGATATACTATAAATTTATATTTCAAAGTGACAGCTGTTATTTTCAAAGTTACAGATAGCGGTTATATAGAAATACTATTTTATTTTACAATGGCCATAAGCTTGAAGACTCGAGAAATTCAATTTTTTCCTTCTATTCTTTCATATATCTCAATAACTATTAATTTTAGAAAAAGGCCGAAGAAGAACAAAAGTTTTGTAAATAAATGCTACATAAGATATAGTTGGTTGCGAGCAAAAATAGAAGATATCACTAAAAGAAATACAGAAAAACAAGTATTTTTTGAATACTCATATTACTTCTAGAACTTTCATATTTAACCAAAAAAAAAGTTCTAATTTGATAAATCATCGCACGAAATTTCATTAAAATCAGCTTTACAGTTTTTGCACAAAGAGAAGAATGTAAATTTCCAAAATAACGCTCAGCCGAAACTGAAGCATGTAGATATTTGAAAATTTGATCATATATAAAAGGGCACTCAAATTTCCAGATGAGTTTTGGAAAATCAAACTCCGGTTATTAGGAGAGTCTAGGGAATTGTTTGAAATTTCTTTTGCTTATAAACAAATGAAATAACATGGCGAATTCTCGATAGATTTTTATTTTCTAAATATACATTTTTGTAATTTGCTGATTCGTCGATTAGATCTGAGATTCTATTCGCTAAAAATTTATCATTCGAATGACGAGAAAATCTTAACCTACTTCTACTCAATTTTTTTGACTACGAATATAATAATCTGGATGATTCGTTAAATAAGTCCTAAGCTATGATTCTCTAAAGTTTAGCTCCATTCATAATTTAACAACGGTATAAGAGCTGTTTTTTGGACCAATTTCTTTGTTATTCCCGGTACTTACCCGGACTTGCGCTCATACACAACCTTTTGAAATGGTCAATTAGAAATATTCAAACCTGCGTGAAATCAATATAAAATGTACGGAAGACAGTAGAGGAGGAAGTTTTTTTTACTCATAAAAATCTTACTTTGCTAGTAGTGTTTTATGACTACGAGTACAATAATAATTATTCTTATATCGAATCGGATCAAGCAAAAAAATTGATCACTTTAAATAGCTTGATTTGTCATAATTTATGTGAGTAATTATTGTTCTAGCAATTTTAGAAATTTAAAAGAAATTTATTTGCTTCCATGTTTAGTACCCATGATTGGCAAAGCAACTTTCAAAATAAATAAATATTGGTATACTGAAAAGTCAACAATCAATAATGAAGCGCGTTCTAGATTATTACATTTAAACACTATAATTCGCGAAATACCGATTTAAAAAAAAAAGTACCGAGCTTCTCAAGAAGCTGAGGTTTTTGAAATTTTTAAGGGCATCGATATTTTGGACGCTCGATTTCAATATTAAGTTACCCGCGTTTTATGCTTTCCTCACCACTGCCTTTTGTACAATTTTCATTGACTTCACGCAGACTTGGCTTGAGTATTTATTAGTTAACCTTTTGAGTAGATTTTACATGAGCGCAAGTCTTGCAAATTTATACCTCGTAAGTACTCGGGATAACAAAAGTATTGTTTTATTGTGAATGAAGTTTAACTTCAATCGATGATAGCTCTGAACCTAATTAACAAATCATCTGAATTATTGTACTCGTAGTCATGAAAAATTAGAAGCAAGGAAAAGTTGTTTCGGCATTCGGATTGAATATTTCGAACGAATATAACTCTGAATCTAATTAACAATATATCGCGAAAAATTCATAGATATGTCTTTCCGGGTACTTTCAAAATATTTAAAAAAAATAAAAGAACGCTTGAAAATTCTCCAAGTCATTTCATCAGATTATGAGCAAAAAAAATTGTAAAATTTTCAAAGAATGCCCCAGGCCTAGGCTCTCTTATGTCACGCATCTGATAATTTCAGTGCCCTTATAGCCACATCTTATGTAAAATTCAATTCCAAATTTTTTTTTTTTTCGTTTTCGGTCTAAAATGTATTGTTACTGGGATGTATGAAATAATACGGGAAAAGACTGGATTTTTGGAGAAAAATTATATTTTGTTCCAGGAGTAGGAATTTTGATAGGTGAAAGAATCAATGAGTATGTGAGAAGTTATGGCTTTTCTTCATCAAGAATCTTCTGGTTGCGATCAAAGGCAGGCCTTCATAGAATCTTCTTTATGTCAGTTTATGGCCCAACTGAATCTGAAAGCGATCTTGAAAAATATCAGTTTTGGATTATACTCAATAATGTGGTTGATTTGTATGATTCAGATGAGAAATTGATTGTTTGTGGTGATTTAAATTGCTGGGTAGGTGTGAAAATGGATACGTCTGGTGATGTTCTGGGTAGGTTTGGTGATAGCCAATGAGTAAATGGGAACGGTTAGAAAATTGTGTCTTTTGGTTTGGAGCGAAATCTCTTCGTTCCCTATCCTTTCTTAAAACATAAGTTAGCACATATGTATACATAGGACAATGTGAATGAGAATAGAAGAAGAAAAATACATACATTATGAAAGATATTTTAATACAATTTTACATAGTTGTTTTTTCATATATATGTCTAGTCGACGTAGATTTTCTTCTGTAGTTGTATAGTGTAAGTATTTTTTGAATATTTTATTATTATTTTGTTATTTTTGTGCATTGCTGTAGATTTACAAAAAATTTGTATGTGATCGTTTTTCGTTTCTATGCAGTCTAACCGGCTCTGATGATGGTTTTTTAAAGAATCGAAACCGGTCAGCAATTTAAGCTAAAATAGAACAGTGTAGACAAAACTTTTTCAATCTTTTGTTGAAAACCTTACCATCCTTCAATATTATCATTGATTAAGAATTAAAGACAAAATATCATGAATGAATCCTTATTAATGAGTTTGCACTTATTTAAATGAATGATGCTTTCGGATAACTCGTATCTGGCAAGCAAATATTAAATCATCAGGCATGAATGATGCTGATTCCTTAATGAAGAATTCAAAGCACACCAAATCAAGAAGTATTTATGATAGTTACACATATTATTTTCAATTCATAAAAATAACTCTTAAGTATCAGATGAAGTTACTTAAAATCATGAGAAAAATTAATATTGCTTATCGATTCAATATTCAGACAATAATTAAACAGAACATACAAAAAGTACACCCGAACGTAAGTATTATATTATCATGTCAAGTTGAAAACTATGTTTACACTTATAATAATTTACACATATCTCGACCAATACATTATACAAAGTCGGATTTGTTCCATCACTAAATGTGCCAGGCGTTTCGCGCAAAGTAACTTTCGTAATTTCACTAACTTCTTCGTTATTTTTAATTTCTTCTTCGGCGCTGACATGTAAACTTTGTACCAATTTTTTCTCTTTGCTCAAACTTTTGGATCTAAATATGGATGAATCAACTTCTTGAGACCCGCATCGAAGTACTATTGTCATTGTAACAAACTTGCTGCTAATTCTGAGTGCCAGTTTTGCAAATTACGTGAATACGTCAAAATTTGTTGATTGTCACGATTTTAAATATATTAGTAAATAAACGCCAAGTGTCGTCACCAGGACGGCGCTCGCGCCGCTCACAACGCTACTGACATAGCATACATGTTTCATAATAAAACCAAGAATTACCTATAAGCAACAATTTTATAAAACGTGTGATTGTTAGCGTTTGATTTGTATTGCGAGTGACGGTTGTATGTCGAAGCTAACTTGGACCACACAAATAGGCGCCGTACGTTGTTCGAACCGTTACCAGGATACCGAAGAATATGAGATATAATAATAAAAAATCTGACGTGAACATCACGTGACTTACTTGTACATCCTTGGATGAATATATAATACGATGTGATTTTGTGTTTGATCATATATATATATATATATATATATCATTGGATAGATATAATCAAACACAAAATCTCATCGTTCTACAGTTAATCGTTTTGGATTTACCAAGAGATTCTAAGAATAGTCAAATGGATTCAGGGATGCTTAAAACGGATATATTTATCAAAATCACGATAGGTGAATTTAGTCGGTTTCACAATACTTCCTTGTACTTTGTACAAGTAAATAAAAATACGTTTTGACATTTTCATGTAATTTTCAATTTAAATATGTTTAATATACGTTGATTTCTTCAGTACAAATGTTACAATTTATTACTCGATTGAGCCAAAATAATCTTGTGCTCTAATGGACTCCATGTTATCATTTTCAAATTACACTTTCGGCGATTAAGTGTTGAAACTGTATGTTCCAATGGATTAAAGATCTCACCAATGAATTAAAGACTCCAAAAATCTGGAAAAAGAATCTTCATTCTCAAAAATACTTATTTTATGTAAGGACTACAATATAACCGCCATCTGTTATTTCAACAATGACAGCTGTTACTTTGATAATGAAAGATGCCACTTTAACAATGACAGCTGTCACTTTGAAGTATGCAATTAATTGATGCGACATTCTTTATTTAAAAATATAAAGGTTAGGTATAAATACTCGTACTAGTATAATTTGAGGCCTTAATTATTGTAATTTAACACAAAATACAGAGATTGTGGAATCTCTCATGTTGTACCAGCACAAAGAAAATGAATTTCATATCATTAAAATCAGAAAAAAATATGTAGTTTTCTGCTGTTGTTTTCAAGTATAAGTTCTATTTAGTAGTATATTATGCTACAAGAATCGAACTACTGTCATTTTTGTCTAGGATAAATCTGACTGCATTCGGTGAAGACAAGGGCAAAGCCCGAGGAGAGGCGAGGGCGAAGTATGAGGCGAAAAGCCCAAGGCGTAGCTTCGTGCAGCCAAATTTGTCCGTGACAATAATGACAGTCGTTCAGTGTCCATGTTGCATACGATACTTTTTGTAAGTATCTTCATTACTAAGCTTTTCAAATAAATTTGGATGTATTGAAACTATCTTATCGATTTGACAAACAGACGTTTGCAAATACAATCACATTACAGTAAACTAATACAATGAAACATAACTTACATGATTTATGTTATTGATTGATATTTTTCACATTTTCTGTGCTATTCTGTTCACATTAAATGTACACACTATAACGAACACATTCTATAATACAAATTTCTTTCAAATATCAATTTGACATATATCAACAAAATAACAAGAACCAACGGCATCCATGATCTACAATTCTACAATTTTCATTTTTACCCAGCAAACATAATTATCCATTAATTCCCTGTTAACTGAGAATTAATGAAAATTGTTACCATGGCTTGAAATTGATAACTTTCGAAGCAGAAGTCAGCTCAGTAATAGGGTACTTCTTTTTTACTTAAGTGGTGAGACTTCATCGCTTATACTTTTAACCATTTGGGTGGTACAATTTAGTTTTTCCAATACGCTAAGGCATTGAGCCACTGGCTCGACTATAAAATTATGTTCTAACGTCGAATTTTTGAATTTGTTTTCATAGCAATGTTTTTCATGTTGAAAGTCTCTCTTGGAAGTTCTTTCCCTAAAAATAAGAATGCATATAAATGGGCTTTAACTAATGGAAATAATGGAATTTTGCTAATGAATTTGCGAACTAGTATTTTAAGAATTCAATTTGCATTTAATAAAATAATCATTTGAATACATTATTGCTGAAACCAATTGTTCAACATAATATTTTTTCCAAATTCTAATCATTACCATCCTCTTAGCTATAGCCGGATCCCTAACAACCGCTGTCTGCTAGGTGAGGGTACCGCTACGTAACTGTGGCGGAGGGGCATGAAGGCGGTGCAACGGCCACAGCGGTCACAGATGTACCGGAATGCAGATGTACCGGTGATCGGCGTGGTGCCCCTTGCCGCACAATCGTTAATACTCTGATCTCATCTCATGGAGACGAACTAAAAAAAATAAAGGACAATTGAATGCATTGCGGCATCGACTTGGATTAATGGCATTTGTTTTCATGTCAATCACTTGGACCTTGTCTCACTTCTAGATAACTTTATATATATATATATATATATATATATATATATATATATATATATATATATATATATATATATATATATATATATATATATATATATATATATATATATATCATCATCATCATCATTGGCGCAACAGCCCTTGTGAGGGCCTGGGCCTTTCTAATCGGTATCACCGAGCCGCGGTATAACACCGCCGTACTGCCGATCAGAATTTCGTGCCATTGCTACATATTTTAAGGTGTATAGGTTGGCAACCTGTAGCACCCGAGTGTGTTGATGCAAGATAGCTGCATTTTTTATTTTTACGACAAATCACACATTGTCGGTGAGTGGATTCGAACCTGCGACCTCTTGGTCGAGTGACGTCACAGCATGTATAGGTGAACAAACACGCTCGGCCATCCATATATATATATATATATATATATATATATATATATATATATATATATATATATATATATATATATATATATATATATATATATATATATATATATATATATATATATATATATATATATATATATATATATATATATATATATATATATATATATATTATAAAGCTCTTTTATTTTAGCCCCATCATTAACTGTCACGCCTACAAAAAACTTGTTTTCTCATATATATATATATATATATATATATATATATATATATATATATATATATATATATATATATATATATATATATATATATATATATATATATATATATATATATATATATATATATATATATATATATATATATATATATATATATATATATATATATATATATATATATATATATCTTCATCAACTGGAAAAACGAAGAAATTAACATTTTATAGTAAAACTAGTTACGTTTTGAAATTTAGAAGAAATCGTTTTTTTGTTATTTGACTTACATTTATGCGAGAAATTTTATTTTGAATCGTTAATAAAGTAAAAGAAAATTCACAGGATGTTCTTGCATGAATTGGAATATGAGTACACAATACATTATATATATATATATATATATATATATATATATATATATATATATATATATATATATATATATATATATATATATATATATATATATATATATATATGAGAAAACAAGTTTTTTGTAGGCGTGGCAGTTAATGACGAGGGCCAAAATAAAAGAGCTCTATATCAAATTATGTCAAGCTTTCGGTTTTATTTGAAATCTTCATCAACTGGAAAATCGAAGAAAATATCATTCTATAGTAAAACTAGTTACATTTTGAAATTTAGAAGAAATCGTTTTTTTGTTATTTGACTTACATTTATGCGAGAAATTTGATTTTGAATCGTTAATAAAGTAAAAGAAAATTCACAATATGTTCTTGCATGAATTGGAATCTGAGTACACAACACATTAAAATCTAACATATGATACAGATTAAATATTTTAAATTTTTTTCTGATTTGATGTAATGTTAAAAATTAATTTATATTGTTATTTATTAGTTTTAAGTTGACCCTTAATTTTGAAAAAATCTTGTATCACAAGGCAGTCGAAAAATAGAATTAAAGCTAATTTTTTACGCAGCGATCAAAATTTTAATAAATTTCACAATGACGTTAAATTTTAAACAAGTTGAAACTATGAATAGTGTGAAATACGAGAACTAATTTGAGTTGGCAACATCATTTTCGAATTTCTTTGCTCCCAGCACGTGAATCAAAAGCTTATAATAGAAAAAAATTCGGTCAAGTTTCATCAAAAAATATTAATATTAACCCGTGGTCCAAAATGGTCGAAGCTCGAATAGGAATTAACATGGGTTTTCCCTACTTGCGGGTATCAAAAGATATAACTCAGTTAGAGCATGTGCCATTTAGAAATGGGACTATCAATCACTCTGTGCGCATCTACTACGTACTACTATTTTCGTAGCGGAGTAGATTCTTGCAATGCGTTTCCTCCTTTCATCTACATTGGGATAAGATGCCGCTCACTATAGTAGAATTCAAGGACCGTCCTACAAGTTGTTCAACTAAGTTGCAAGTAAGAGCCACCAGCTTACATCGTCCAAGACAGAAGGGCGCATCCGAATTGGGCACGGATCCCAGGTAGCTCTAATCCGTACATACGAATTGGGCACGACGACCCGCGATAATCCCCTTCAGTGCACAGGTATAAATTATAAATACATACACTACCTACCTGAAAATGGGAATAGCAATAATAAATAAAATATTATTTAGTTTGTATGCAGCTCAGATTGAATGAATTTCGCTGGTTTTTCAGTTAAATTATCAAGGGATTTCCTCTTTAAATTATTGATTAATGTTTGCCTCTGAATATTTATTTCTTCACTATATGATTGTGTCTCACATCACTACTTGAAATCACTGTCTAGTCACTAAGAGACGAATTAATTCTAGCAAAACACTTTGATTTTTTGTTTGCACATCGCCACTGAACACAATCTTTAGTTTTTCTTCCGACACAAAATTTGAAATTGTTCACGAGAAGTAATTCTTTACTCCTTTTGCTCAACATGCTCTTCTCCTCCATCACAATTTATTAGTCTGATATTCTTAACAGAAGAATTAAATCAGTAGGAAATGATAGCAGTGAAATTTTGCGGCCTTATATTCTAATTACACAAAGTGAGAGGGTGTGGTTAAAAACTATAATGGTTGCAAGTAGTGCAGAATAAACTGCTGCGTTTTGCCACGGATGTACCCTGGTTCGTGCGCAACGACCAGCCTCATCTGGATCTGAAGGTCCAGAACATAAATGATCATGCCATAAAATTAGTAAACCAATTCTATGCTGGTCTAGAATATCATCCTAATGCCGGAATCAAGAGACTGACAGAATACGACGCAGATGAAAATCTGTATTACAAAAGACCGCGTCATATCCTGAACGCAGACTGGAAAATTTAGAGTCAAGTTATCAAATATTTTATAAATTGGGAACAGGACCCTTTGAAGGATTAGCGCCCAATTTGTATTGCCGGATTTGAGTACCTGCCTCGACCGTTGGCTACTTCAGGGGATTATAAGGGTCTCGTGCCCAATTCGCTTGCACCGCAAAAATTTTCTTTTTTCATCTCCTCATATTTGCCAGTAGTACCGTTCTGTTACATCTCTGAGCCTAGATATTTCATTTGTTCATTGAGTAAATGTTAGATCATTTTTACTTGTACAAAGTAAAAGTAAGTGTTAAGAAACCGACAAAATTCATATTTCGAGATTTTGATGGAAATATCCGTTTTGAGCATCTCTGAATCCATTTTGACTATTTTCGACTTGATGTCGGTATGTATGTATGTATGTGCGTTCGTTCGAAACTCGTAAATCTCAAAGCCCGTCGAACATATAATTCTGAAATATTGTATTTAAGACTGGTCTAGGGTCTAGTTGTGCACCTCACATTATGGTTTCAATCGTATGTACTGGAAGTGCATTTTACTTAATTTTTTAAAATTTTTTTTTGCATAAATCCAGAATAATTTGCCGTAGGACGTTTAAATTCAGTATTTGAAATTGTTGCTGCATCTTAATGATTATATTCTATTCAGAGCCGAAAGTGCACTTTATATGACAAAAATTTCGAATTCGCCGCATAAATTCAAAATAATTAGTCGTAGAATATTGAAATTTCGTATTAAATACTTCTATAACATCTAGTTGTACACATCGCATTATGATTGCGATCGGCTGAGCCAAAAGTGCAATTTACTTTACAGATTCCAAAATTTTCACATAAATCGGTATCTATTAGAATCACATTTTACATAGAGTGCATGTTTTTATAATTGCAAATATTTTTCAATTGACAACAAATTATTCCGTTTTTTATAAATTTTAATTATGTTCAAGTATAACATAAATCAGTTTGAAAATACAAATTGGTTGTAAATTAATTTACATAAAGTTTATGATTCATAACGAGTTAGTACATCTTTCCATCATTCGAATAAATTTTTATGTAATAATATATCCAATGATGTACAAGTAAGTCACGTAATATTCATGTCATATTTTTTCTTCCAATGACAAAGATTTTGTATAATTTTTTTCTTGTTTCATTATTATATTTTGATATATGTCTCTTCGCATCACAGAAAAAATCACTTTGTAATCGATGTTCACCTGATTCATTGGTAAATAATATCGTTCTGAATTTATGCGAAAAATTCCAAAAAACTGTCAAGCATAGTGCACTTCCGACTCAGTCGATCTCATTGAAAATGGAATATGAGCATCTAGGCGGTATTATCGTCTTGACTATTCAGTCGTTTTGGATTTATGCGGAAAATTCACGAAATGTTCAGAGTAAACTGCACTTCCGGCTTAGCCGATCGCAATCATAATGCAAGATGTACTACAAGATGTCATAGAAGTGCTTGATACAAAATTTTAATATTCTACGACCAATTGCTTTGAATTTATGAGGAAAATTCGAAAAGTCTGTTATATAAAGTGCACTTCTAAATAAGAGATGACCATTTCGATGCTTCAGCGATTTCAAATACTGAATTTTAATATCCTACGGCTAATCATTCTAGATTTATGCGGAAAATTCAAAAAAAGTTTCAAATAAAATGTACAAAGTACAGACGATTGCAACCATAATGCGAAGTGCATATAAAGACCCTATACCAGTCTTAAATACCAATTTTTAGCATTATTCGTTTGACGGGTTTGGAGATTTGCGAGTTACGCATATACATACATATACATACGTACCGACATCATGTCAAAACCAGTCAAAATGGATTCAGGGATGCTCAAAACGGACACATCTATCAAAATTTCGATATGTGAATTTGGGTTTCACAATACCTCCTTGAACTTTGTACAAGTAAGTAAACACAGTTACGTATGACTGTCAAAACTCGCGAGGAAATGCTGCAATTGTGTTCACCTCTTATGAAATAGCATTTATTGTTTTAGACCTCTATTTTTCGTTTAAAGCCAAACTGTTATATAATTGGAAAGTCATGTTTGTGAATAAAATTACATTTTCGTAACATGTGCACCTAAAGTACTCTATTACTGAGCTTAATTATGCTTCAAAAGTTCTGAATTCCAAACCATGGTAGCAATTTTCATTAATTCTCAGTTGACAGGGAATGAATGGATATTAATGTCCGCTGGGTAAAAATGAAAATCGTGGATCATGGATGCCGTTGGAATTTTTTTATTTCATTGGTATATGTCACATTGATATTTGGAAGAAATTTGTATTATAGGATGTGTTCCTTGTAGTGTGTGCATTGATATTGATTGTAAACGGGATAGCACAGCAAATGTGAAAAATATGAATCAATAAAATGATTCATGTGAGTTATGTTTCATTGTATTAATTAACTATAATGTGATCGCAGTTGCAAAAATTTGTTTGTCAATTCGATAAGATAGTTTCAATAAATCTAAATTTATTTAAAAAGCTTAGTAGTAGGGGTACTTTGATGCACTTGTTACAAAAAGTATCGTACATAACACAGACACTGAACGACTGTCATTATTGTCACGGATAAATTTGGCTACACGGAAGTACGCCTTGGGCTTCGCCCTCGCCTTCGCCTCGTGCTTCACCCTTGTCTTCGCCTTTGCCGAGAGCAGTCAAATTTATCCTGGACAAAAATGACAGTCGTTCGGTGCTTGTAGCATAATATACTATTATCTACTTAAAGAAATCATAGCTATTCATGTGATTAGTATACAATATAGAACATTATTGGACGAGCCGCTGGTTAAGGACGACTGCTCTAAGGACACAGGATATCTTCTAAAAATATTGCTTAATTTCCCTATACAAAAATTCGTTAAGTAAAACTTGGTTTGCTTTGCTAGTGTTGCTATTGTTATAATTTTTTTGTACTGTTTGTTTGCAGAACAAAAAAATACAATTTAATAGAAGAAATTGATACTTCAGAAAGTGTAGAAGAGATTAAATATGACAGAAAAGAATAAATGGATACTTTTGAAAGTGTAGAAACGATTAAATACTTCAGAAAGCGTAGAAGTGTTGGCAGCAAGTACCAAAGAATCACAAATATTAGGAGAAAAGTTTTTGCGCATAAATTCAGACTTGTTATGGTCGAGACACACAATACCGCATCGTATCCAATCCGTCAGTCGGCATGGTGTTGGCCATCACACAGTCAAAAAATGGAAGAATCATCTAAATGATGAAAGCGCATTTTTGACAGCTCATGAATGCTTGTTACTTCAGAGATTTCGCAAATTACAATCTCTCACAGTTACTGAGCTTGAAATCAAGCAGTTTGGGCAAATTCACGGAACAGCAGCTTCCATTTAGTACTAGTTTCAAGTTAACCATCTGATAGGTACATAATTTATGCATGTACACACTCAAAAATACCTTTTAATCTTCATTGTTTAGTTATTGACTGACGGGAGGTCAAGTGCTGTACCTTAAAATGATAATTTGATCTTTATGAAAGCTATATAAAACAAAACTCACCAAAAGTAAACAAATTTTCATCCAATAATAATAATTCATTCTAATAAGCTTCAAATTCGCATCAAACAAGTCATTGAATGAATTCCGGACAGATTTGACAACTGTACATAATAATAGTGACACCCGCGGCGAAAGTTGTAACTGAATTTTTATCTACTTTAATAAATTTCAGTTGCCATATCCCTAATGTCATATATATCTATGGGCATTGTTTCACTTGAAACAAGTAATTGAATAATTTAATCTTCCACAATCACTGAGCTTGAATTAAAGCAATTTGTGCAGACCTACGAAACAGCAGCTTTTATTTGGTACCAGTTTCAAGTCTGTAAATAGTATAGTTGCTGAGAACTCAGCGTCAGCCAGCCAGACAGCCAAAGTGAATATAATAGCGCTTTTTTCCGAAAAATGCGCTAAAAATTGCACTAGTACTCATTTACGATTGTTCAAACATTACCGTATCATGCCCAAGCGCACTCGATTCACTGATACTCGGCCGAGTCCGATTCAAAATTTTCACTTTTTAACGGTGACGTGCGGTGTCGGCAAAGAATCTTGTTTTGTTTGACAAATAAAAGCATATATGTCAAAATACGATAGTGGAAATGGATTTTTTAAACATTATATCTGCGTGACCCCGTCAAAATATTAATTAAACAAACTGAAGCAGCTGTTAAACAAACTAAAATCCCTAGGAAAATGGTATTAAAAACGGATAAGCTACAAACAAGTGTGGTGTCTAGATGAACGAGCCGTGGCACGGCCAAAATTCGGCTAACTAACGGATTGGATACGGTGCGATATTGTGTGTCTCGAACTTTAGCCGCTGAATCTTGGAGATCAGTATTTAGGAAAGTTTTAACATAAGAATGGTGATTTACTGTTTGTATAGCAATCGACTTGGCCGAAAGCGCACTTTGCTTGACAGATTCTTAGAATTTTTTTGGATAAATCAAAAACGATTAGCCGTGGAACGATGAGATTTTGTGTTTGATTTCTGTATTATTATATGCAAAAAAAAAATATATTCAATGTTGTACAAGTAAGTCACGTGATGTGCGCGTCAGATTTTTTATTATTGATATGTGACATATTCGGGATGATCAGACGGGGGTAGTAGCAATTCACTTTCGGTCACGTGACTTTTAAAAAAGCGGGAAGTGATTCAACTCGCTTCCATTTTCAAGCGGATCTTGAAAAGTTGATGACTTGTTACTTGCCACTCTCTACTGTCCTGTTATCAGGCTTGTTGGTGTTTACACAGGAAAGTTGCAGGCTTGTAATAATTCATTTCAACAAGCCACTTGTAAAAAAGCTTCGTCTAAATATCCCTCAAGAGTCGGTATTCTAGTCCTTGGTTCATCTTAAGTATAGACTAACTCCCATTACTACGATTATAAGAGAATTGATGCTAAGCTGATTAGGATTCGCTTAAGATAAATCGAGAACTGAGACACTAGCCCTAAATACTTTTGAATAGATTAATTCTTTACCTTCATCAATTGCATTTTCATTAATATGATACAGATTTGGCTTTTTGGGAAATTCTCGTTTGTTGGATCATGTTTTCATTGCCACGTAATATTTCTATTATCAAGGAGCATAAAAACAAAAATCATAATATCACGAGAGATCTTGAATCGAGTGAATATATATTCTAAAGCCACAGCAAAACTCCCACAATATATAATTCAGTTTCTGCTCAATTTCATGATTCGCCTTTTTCATATATCAGAGTTATTACTGAGGCTCATTGTATCATTTGTCAATTCACCAACATTTACCTTGTCTTGTGTGACCTAATAGCTAGAATTTTGCCTCTTTCAAGCAACGATGACATGTATTTCGTCAACGGTAGTTTGCAGTTTTCGCGGATTCTATAAAATATTTTCAACTTCTTGAGAACTTTAATATGGATATGGTAAGTCTATTCACAAAATTCTGCTTGGAACTGGTTTTTGAAAGTATTGAATGAAAATGAGATTATTGTCCGTATTCTATATTATAATCAATAACGCATTATCGGTCGATGAGATCTTTGAAAAATAAAAACAATTGTCACAAGCGAAAATTCAGAATTTTTGTCAATGCTATCCATGTTCATTTGCTGAAATGGATAATGATTGATAAAAACTTATTGACTGCGTTATAGAATAGCCACAAATATTTTACATCATACTTTAATATCAAAAGAAAACTTTTTCATTCTCATTGAGTTTATTCTGAATAATATAATACCTTTTGCTGCAATAAACAATATGGTGCACAAATTCTTGGAAGCCTCGAGGACAGTATCGTGAGTCCCCAGCTCTAGCACATTTGGTTATGAACTGAGTGCAGAACCAGTGCATCTCCAGTCTTTCATTCAAACTACCTTTTAAAAAACATGAAGATAAATTGATTACAGCGATTCCAAGTGACCAACAAGAATAAATTTTGAATGTACTCAACGTAACAAAAAAAAATGTAAACTTTACGATCGAAACAGAGAATGAGAATGGTAATTTGTGTATCAAGGCCGTGAAGATAATTTTTTTTTTGGTCGAATCTGTTGTTTGCAGCCAAGGGATCTTCCACTGTTTTTTAAATATTTATTTGTTTTTCTGAAAATTTGATTCAAAATAATAGCTGAAGTTAGTCAAATTCATTAAAACTCTGTAGTTTCTCAAATATAATTCTTTGAAATTTCATCGTATTTCAAATTTTGTGATGACGTATCAATTGCCAGTTACCTAACTTAATTGGCAATCAGAATTGCCTACATTTGAACCACGCCGGTGAAACGCTATACTATCTCCCTATACCAGCTGTGTCTCAATATCTTATCGCGTTAGAGAGAGAGGTTGAGTGTGTGAGATGGAAGATAGTAGGCATCTTTCTCAATGCATTTAGTATTTGCCACTATTAATTTGCAGCTATTTTTGTGATTTAAAGCTTGGAATTTTTGATTATTCAACTTAAGAATGGGGAGAAAGTGTTTTATTTTCAAAAGCAATAGTGGGCACCCAAGTTGTGAAGAGAAAATATCTATTCTTAGTGCTCCGAAGGACGAAAAGACATAATGAAGTGGAGACGTGTAATACCGCGAAAAGATTGGTTATTTTCATTCAATTTAATTTTATTTTTTTTGTGATATTTTTGGTTATTAATATTGTTGTCTTTAGTATTTATCTGTGAATATGTGAATAAAAAATGATGTATATGATACTTTTTACTATTTCTTTTATTTATTTCTCCTATGTCAATCAAATGCTGATAAATAATTATTTCTAGTAACATGTGACATCTGGATTATTTCGAAATTTATATCATTGATATTGAAAAAAGTCAATCATAAAAAACCTAACACAATTTATTAATTTCAACTACCTATCACTTTTTTCCGAAAAAATGAACTATTCTTAAAATAGAATAAGTTAGTATTTGAATAGTATATTCTACAATAAGTATTGGAATGGTCTATATTCTGAACAAGCGAAAAGTTTGTAATCCGAGCCAAAGGCAAGGATTACGGTTCGCGAATGTGAAATACGCCATTCCACACATGTTGTAGACTATACTTTTTCCAACAAAGTTTTGAAAGCTCATCAATATTTCAGAGGAAACTTAAAAAATTATTGAACGTCAAACGTAAAACCAGATATGAATACTTGAATTGTTAGGAAGTAATCATGGTAGTAACCAAACTAACAGCTTCTGATTCGTCGAAATGATTCTAAACGGCATACGGAATCATTCTAAACCATTTCTTGGAATGTCATTGGTTCCAACATAATTTTTGGTTACGGAATATATAAATTCCAAAACAGTGTTAGAGAGAATGATTTTCAATCATAAATAAGTCAAATGATAGCAGGATGTATGAAAATCATGATAATTAAAAAAATTCAAAAGTATTTATACAATATTTAAAATCAAAACTGATTTACTATTCATTAAAATTCTGAAAAATAGATTATTATTCATTAATTTTACATAGGACGTTTCGGGTGTCAATTGATTTGAGTAAATCAAGACTTTCTACAAAATGCACTTTTGTTCCTATGCTGAAAGTAAAAGGAATTTCTGCATTTATCTGAAGTAAATCCATGATTTTTATTTTTGAAAACCGCAGGACAAATTATAATAAGAAATCATTTGATTTGAGGCAAGTACAACCTGATCAATATAAATAAACTAAAAATTTTGAGTGATTGTCTAGAGTTGTTCCATGTTAATACATGCCTTCTATCTTCTATCTCTCTCTTCGTTCAGCGATAAGAGTATGTGCCGTGTACAAGCGCTTCGTTTCAATTCCTATATATATATTATACTTCGTGATTTGAACACATGATGCGCGCGCTTTGTGCGCACTGTCTTTCACATGTATTTATAGCCCGTCCAAGCACGAATATTACATGTTTTTAATAATTTTAGTTCCATTTTATCGGGCAGAATGGAATATTTCATCACTTTGACATCCAAATGTATTTTACAATAGATTAATGTACCAAAATAGATATATAACTTTTATAAAAGATTGTTCATATTCGCTTGGTGTTACTATACACAATTCTAGCAGCTGTGGCGTCACTTTGGATTCCGCGAATTATTTTTATCAAAATTATGAGTGAAAATTGTCATGTATTCAATTTTTTTTCTTGTATAAAGATGTTTAAAACTACTGACTATCATAATAATAGGAGATAGATAGAAGCTTTTATTTTTCGAAAGACCCCATTTAAGTGAGACTAGAAAAGAACTTTGGGCCAAGATTTACACAACGTGATTCAGGCGATAATCACGGAAGAATTCAAAATCATAAAATTTCAATAATTTGTTTCTAAAAAATTGCATTTATAATTCTTCGTTACCGCTGCAATTGTTTTATCTTATTATCTTCTATCAAGTTGACATTTTTAAAAAATCTGACGTGAACATCACGTGACTAATTGAAGGAAAATTCAAAATTGCCATCGCAGAGAAAATATAATTTTTAATAGGATGTATTAACAATCAAATATTTGATCAATAATAAAAACTCTTTGCGATGGGTAAGGTGTTTGGGAATTCATGAAAGTTTGGTTGAAAATTAAGCTCTAATGTTGAAAGATATCCCATAGATTTATTCGTACCGTCCAAGATTCATAATCAAATAAAATATTGAAAGTAGATAATAGTGTTGGATCGCAAGTTATAAAAAATTTTTGAAATATATAATTTGGTAGTTGTACGGAAATACGTGAGAAAGTATTATTATTCAGTGCTTCATATACTTTGGATTATAATCAATTGGAGTCCTAGATTGTTTCTTGTATTATCACGAAGCTAGAAAGCTCCGAAATTATCTTGTACAATAAAAATATTCCGTGGGATGGCTGACATATTATTTTTGAATAGGGTGGTACTACATCCTTCTGTTAAGTGAAAAATATATCGTTTACTTCCTACTTGTTCTTACAAAAAATCCTAATGAGTAGCTTGTTCGTAGCTCGGCATTTTAATTGTCGAGTGGTGCAATAATTTTTACCACAGTAATTATCTGGCAAATTTATTTGATGAATGCAGAATTGAGACTCAATTACTCGAAACTTTGGTCAACTATGTAAATACATGAACATGAATTATCCTAAAGACAGTGATAGTTTCACTTTTCAGATATCACAGTCAATTATAAATTTCAATTTACACAACAGTAGGTATTCCAAAGTCCACATTACATAAAACTTCAAGTATATACCCACCTCACTGTACCATAATTTACTTTTAGATAGTAGCAGCACCTTGACATTTCTTCACATTTCGCAAACGACTCGGGTAGGATGGGCTGGTACAAACATTTTCTAAGCCCGCACCCGCTACGATATCATCTAGCCGAACATTCTATTTCTGACGAAGACTTTCGGATAGAGAATCGGAATAACAAAAAATAAAAAGAAATATACAGAGTTCCATCCAAAAAATCTATTTATTATGATATAATTCTGAAATATATATATATATATATATATATATATATATATATATATATATATATATATATATATATATATATATATATATATATATATATATATATATATATATATATATATATATATATATATATATATATATATATATATATATATATATATATATATATATATATATATATAGATCATTCTATTTCTTACAAATTACTTGAACAATATCTTCGAAATAATATTTATACAAAATCAAGCAAACGGATCTGATATATTCTTTAAATAATAGAAATACTTCTTCCTATCTTGCTGAATTTGATACAGCAATGGATTCATGTCAAACAAGAAACTGGCAGTGCCAACAATGCTACAGGAGTAACATAGGTACCTGAATCAAAAACATTATTCTAATGAATATAATAGAATGCTAAATGAAATTCAACAGTTTTTAACTTATATAAAAGATTATATTAAAACGTAATCTGTTGGCATCACGAGAGTAAAAAAAAATTTCAACATGGATTCAAAAATAGACCCTAAAAACTTTTCAAATTTATCTCCAAAATTCAATAATTTCTATAATTAATTTTATTATAACTATAATAATAGCTGACATATTTTGATTGGCTCTAGGATCTCATAATAACTAGTTGCGATTTTTTTTTGTAGACTATATCTCCGATTGCTGTTTTTCTAATTAAATATAATAATCTAATCAGAGAGCATAATTATATTTTGAGCTGTAAAATAATGATTCTCAGAGATGCACCGATAATTTGAAGATTTCTCAAGAAATACATAAAATTATGGCTACGCCACTGTAAAGAAATATTGTGTAATCTGTAATCTTCGAGTTGAGTCCGTGAGAATTGACATTTGCCAGTTGAAAATAATACAAGAATTACTTTTATTTCTGTTAACGCCTTAAAATAGATGATTGAGTTGCATCAGCAGATGGTAGACATTTGAATTTAAGTTAAATTTTTATTTAAACTAATTTCAATGAGTTTCAACTGCAATTGGTCATAGTTCCCACACTGATGTGTCTATGCAAATTTCAAGCACAATTTAAATCTCAAATATTTTTTTCAGATGTTGCTTCTATTATTCTTGCGTATTTGAATTAAATTGATTGATAACCTTCATCAGTTAATAAAAACAATATGGGAAAGAGAAACAATACCAGAAGATTGGAAAACAGGATTGATATGCCCCATACATAAAAAGGGTGACAAATTAAGTTGCAGCAACTACAGAGGTATAACACTTCTAAGTGTAGCTTACAAAATACTATCATCAATCATAAATGAAAGAATTAAAGAATTCGCTGAAAATTTATTAGGAGAGTATCAATGCGGCTTCCGACCTAATAGGAGTACAACCGATCAAATCTTCCTGATAAGACAAGTAATGGAAAAATATTATGAGCACGACATTGACCTACACATGCTTTTCATTGACTTTAGGCAGGCGTTTGATAGTATCAACAGACAGATGCTATATACTGTAATGGAACAACAAAAAATACCAATAAAACTAGTAGGGCTGGTGAAGATGACGTTGCAAAATACAAAAGCAAGAGTAAAAGTGGGTTCTAAACTTAGCGAGAGTTTCATCTATGAGACAGGTGTAAAACAAGGAGACGGACTATCAGCCACACTTTTCAATCTTGTATTACAAGAAGCATTAAGCAAAATTGTTAGACCTGGCACCATATTCATGATGTCAAGTCAGATCTGCGCATATGCGGATGATGTCCTGATCGTAACTGAAAATATTGCAAAAATGAAAGAGATTTACACAGAAATGGAGAAACACACAGAAAGCTTAGGATTACAGGTGAACGTCGACAAAACAAAGTATATGAAAGTTTCCACATCAGAACATAGAAGATTAGTACAAAATCTAGAAGTTGGTAGAAATACATTTGAAGGAGTCAACAGCTTCACATACCTGGGTCTTAAAGTAACAAATAAAAGTGACATAAGGTCAACAATCCAAGAAAGGATAATCCAAGGAAATCGCGCGTATTACGCTAATCTTAAGATGTTTCAAAACAAACTTATATCAAGAAAAACTAAGTATAAAATATATAAAACCATGATACGCCCAGTAGTCACATATGGATGTGAGGTGTGGACACTGACTCAAAATGATAGAGAAAAATTACAGATATTTGAAAGGAAAATTTTGAGGAAGATTTATGGAGGTGTACAAGAAGGAGGATTCTGGAGAATGAGATACAATGCGGAGTTGGAAGAGCTCATTGAAGGACAAAACATCGTAAGATTTATAAAGTCACAAAGAATAAGATGGATAGGACACGTGCTTAGGATGAACGAAGAAAGAATGCCGCTAAGAATCATGAGAGGAAGATTGCACTCTAGAAAAAGAAGAGGAAGACCTAAATTACGATGGATAGATGACGTGCAAGATGATATAGTCAAGATTGGGGTGAAGAGATGGAGAAGTAAGGCGCTGGACAGAGATGAGTGGAGGAAGATTGTAGAGGAAGCCAAGGCCCATCCCGGGCTGTAGAGCTAAACATGATGATGATTTGAATTAAATGATAGAAGGCCCAAGTGTAAGAAATTATCAAAAGATTCATTTGGTGGAATATAGAACAGTGAGGACTAGCCATATTCAATTTATTTGAGAGCTTCTTGATTATTCACATTTTATTTTATAAATGAGATACTGAATCTTCTCTCTATTGTGTACCTTCCACAGATTCCTGGAAATATTTTGCGTTATCATGAACACTATTATCAGACTAAGATTAGATTGAGCGTTTTTAAGCTGAAAAATGTTCCACAAACTGGGACTCACGCTACAGTATTCCCATATTCAAGCGACAAAATATAATGTTGCACTCTAAAAACACTATTACATAGCTCTTACAGCATTCAGTTGGAATATTTCGATTCTCATTATACCGCAATCAAATTGTTTAATCTTGCGTTATTTTTCTTGTAGGTTCAAATAATGCTTGAATTTTCTTACATATTTCGTAGAGCTGACACTTCTATGCAAAAAATATGTATAATATTTGGTAGATCATATCCCAAGAAAATATTTTTGATTGAATCAGACAAAATTGAACTAATTTTCAATATAGCTAGAGAGCTGGTGGCACTACGGGTATATGATTTTATTGTAGTTAACAATAATATATGAATTGATATAATTGACCGATAGAAGTAGCAACCGAGCTTGGTTGTTGCTGATTTTCAAAATAAATTAAGTCCAAACTTCCTAAAAAAAGCATGCTCCTATATCAATTTAATGTTTCAGCCATTGCCACAAGACTACTCGTTAATCAAAACTCGAAATAAAAAAATCTGACTAAACATCACGTGACTTACTTGTACATCATTGGATATATACATATAATACGATGTGATTTTGTGTTTGATCGTATATATCATTGGATATGTATAATCAAACACAATATCTCATCGTTCCACAGTTAATCGTTTTGGATTCTAAAAATCTGTCAAGTAAAATGCGCTTTCAGCCAAGTCGGTTGCTCTGGAAACAGTAGGCCATAATTCTTATACTACAACATTCCTAAGTAAATACTGATTTCCAAAATTCTACGACTACCAACAGATCTGAATTTATGTGCAAAATTAAAAAATAAATTCTTACTGAAGTGCACTTCCGGTTCAATCTATTATTATAAAAATAGTAGGCAATCATTCAAATACTACAGCAGACTAAAATAGCAAATTTCAATATTCTACACCTGATCGTTTCGAATTTATGCGAAAAATTCCAAAAGTCTGTCAAGTAAAGTGCACTTCCGGCTTGTTGGATCTCAACAAATAAAGGATATAAGCATCTAGACGGTATAATCGTCCTGAAAACTGAATTCTAACAATCTACGTTCAATCGATTTGGATTTATACGGAAAATTCAAAAATTGTTTCGAGTAAAGTGCTCTTCCGGTTTAGTCGATAGCAATCATAATGCAGAGTGTATAACTAGATATTATGAAAGTGCCTAATACAAAATTTAAATATTCTACGACTGATTGTTTAGAATTTATGCGGAAAATTCAAAAAGTCTGTCATATAAAGTGCACTTCCGGCTCAGCCGATTGTTACAAAAATAGAAGATGACCATTATGATGCTACTGCTATTCCAAATGCTAAATTCCAGTATCCTACGGCAGATCATCCTGGATTTATGCGGAAAATTTAAAAAAAATCTTGAGTAAAGTGCACTTCCGGCTTAGTCGATCGCAATCATAATGCAAGATTGATGTTATAGAAGTGCTTAATACAAACTTTCAATATGCTATGGCTAATCATTCTAGATTTATGCAAAAAATTCAAAAAAAGTTCCAACTAAAGTGCACTTCTGGTCTGGCCGATTCATACAAAAATAGCAGCTGACCATTCTGATACAACATCAAGCTCAAATACTGAATTTTAACATCCTACACATGATCATTCTAGATTTACTAGAAAAATTCGAAAAAAGTTTCAAGTAAAGTGCACTTTCGGTACAGGCGATTGGAACCATAGTGCGAGGTGCACAACTAAACTTTATATCAGTCTTGAATACAAAATTTCAACATTACACGTTCAACCAGTTTTGAGATTTGCGAGTTACGCACGTACGCACGTACGAACATACGTACCGACATCAAGCCAAAAATAGTCAAAATGGATTCAGGGATGCTCAAAACGGATATTTCCATCAAAATCTCGATAGGTGAATTTTGTCGGTTTCACCATACTTACTTGTTACTTTGTACAAGTAAGTAAAAATTAAATAATTGGCTGAAGTCGACGTCTCGGACGTTTTGGTTAAACTGATTGTTAACTTGCAGAAAAAAAAGGTGCTTTTAAGTCATTTTATTGTACTTCGCGTTGGTTTTGATTTGTTAATTTTTATATCCGAAAGTAGGAAAAAACATTGGCTGAAGTATACCTTGCTGACTTTGAGAAATACTCTCAGATCACTTGAAAAAAAAAATTAAAGTGAGAAAAATGAGTCATCCTATTGAAATTTGCCAAACAAGTTGTTATTTAAATTTTTTTCCATTTAAAAATATAATATACAGGCTGTGTACATTATATTTCCTAAATATCTAAGGCTACAGATATTCTTCTGCATTAAATGAAAGCTTTTCATGTGTAAAAATTGATTTTGAACAATTTTTTATTCTTGTACTTTTGCTCTAAAATATATAGGAGAGCCAATATCCGTACATTTTAAAAATCCCATGTTAAACTCCTATGTTCCGCGTTTTGTGGCACACCCTATATAAAATATTGATATTCATTTATTCAATTCATGAGAATATATGATGAAACTATGGATTAATTTTTGTGATTTGAAATAAAAAAGGATGGAATAGGAGGGAAATAGAACAAAATTATAATAAAATAAAAATAGGTTGATTATTTGTACGATGAAGAGTAATCATTTCTCTTTTATTGTTTTCTAAGTATATTTTCAATAAACTTATTCAAAATAAGCCGATGAAAAATCAGAGTAGCAGATTTCAGCAATTATATTTCTAACACCTCTTACAATTAATGAAAGCTTTCTGCCAAATGACTGACACAATAAAATAATATAGAAGCATTTTCTTCTACCAAATTTTTGAAAATTCTGTTTTATTGTTCTTCATTATTTTGCGGAACTTCTGATGCAAGATAATTTGCCATATGGCGAAGTTAGTGACACCGACTAGTTGAAGATAAAATAATTAAATTAAGGATTTAATCGGTGGCTCTGGCCGAGTTTGATAAAAATTAAACCCTCACGGACACCTGTTGATGTTTTGACATTTCTGGAGCGTAGGCTGCAGGGAAGCACACGTGTTTTTTTTTATCAAATAAACACTAGTTTTATAATATATTTCAAAATGTAGTGCCGTAATATGTGTCAAAAAAATATTTTCGTTTGGTTTTTCAAAAAGTTTTTTAACTGTCAAACAGTTTTTGTAAGTGACTTAATTATTTATTTAAAATTAAATACTATACTATATGAAATTCTTGTAGCTCCATGAGGAAGATATTGGGCGATATATTGGAATTAAAATAAATTGACCTCTCACTGATGGTTTGATTTTCATCAAACCCGGCTAGAGCCACCGAATAAATCCTTAATTTAATTATTTTATTCACAATAAGATCACTTCTTCTCAGTATATCAGAAATTATTGAACAAAATTAGATTGTAGCAAAATGTAGGCACATAGATTTCAGCCTACTACATTTATGTTGAGGTCAGATCAACAAGTAATGTTTGAAATAAGTGGCTGACACAAAAAAATTATATAGAAGCATATTCTCTTATTGGATTCCCAATTAACAGTCAATTAAAAATTCAGCACATGCCTAATGGCTGAAATAATTTTCTGGCTTCTTATTATTACGTCTTCACACTTTTCAATCTTATTCACACAATAATATAAAAACGTTTGTCACCAGCTTCATAACTAATAGGATAGTGCATAAAAATTTCGTGAATCAGCATGGATTGTGTTGATATTGAAAAGTTGGATATTATCATTATCGAATCAGTAGTGTACATATTTCTTATCGGAAACACCGTTTTTGAAATACGACGCAAAGTTATAGCTTTTTCAAAGGAACTTACACTTGAAGATAACACAAAGAACTACATATTTTTTTCTGATTTCAATGAAATAAAATTTATTCTCTTTTTGTTGTTTTACAATTTTTGTATTTTGTGTTGATAAGTTACAATTATTAATTCATTCATTTCAACTAGTATTTTACCTTTATATTTTGAAATAACATGAAACATTTGAAAATAAAATATTTTCATATTGATGCAGAATATTTGTAATTTGTATATAATTTAGAAATAATAGAAATAAGAAATTATTAAAACTTGTATTTAATAATTTTCTTCTATCAGCTGAACTATCCTTCATCTTGCTTTTATCATGTAAATATTTCCTGCTCAGCTTTCAACAGATGGTCCAATGTGATCTATGCTTATTGTATGGAGTAGCACAGGTACTTTCTCTATGGTGTTAGGTAACGCTTGATGTTGTTCTCTTGACTGTTTATGGTGCAATTCGAACAACAATCAATTCATTTCTCCACAAAACGCATCAAGCTTATTCCATTTTTATCCATCCAAAAATCTCCAGTCTTTTTGGCAGGCGCGTACTATTTGCATTCGCTGTCCTTTGAGTACAACTCATTGTATTCCAGTAGCAGTAATCCGATATGCACGCTCATCTCTGAGGCATTAATATATGTTCCTTTCATAATCAGTTTCTAGTGATTCACTTGGAATATCTTGAATCAGTTTGAGCTTCTCAAGTGTCAATGACCTGCAAGGATCCAATCATCTGGTTCAATGTGCAAAATATTCAATTCATTGAAAGATTCTTCAATAGTTGTTGGATTTCTACTCAGAGCACCCACGTGATTTATTCGTAACGTGACCATAATAATAATAATAATAATAATTTATTGTCTGTTAAGTACAGAAGATACAAGATATTGTCAACATAGTTGTATTACCTAGTATGCCATAAATTCACTTTTATTATACTAACATTTTTGTATGAGATACTCTCGTAGAGAATTTTTGAACAACGGTGTACTTGTGATGTTTCTAATAGAGCTTGGTCAGTTATTTTAAATTTTTAATGCCATGTAATACGAACTCTTCTTGACAAATATAGCCAACTCAAAAATATATAAAGATGGAACAGACATTATTCTTAATTCAATAAAAAAAATTTTGTAATGAGCCCGCAAAGAGACTTCTTTGATGCATCTGATAATACGTTTCTGTGATGCAAAAATTTTATTTGAATGACTGAAACTTCCCCGAAACATAATTGAATATCTGATTCTGCTTTCAAAGTGAGCCAAATAATAAGTCCTCAAAGTGCTAATATTTACACAATTCCTAATTTTATAGCAACTATAGTATATCTTGGATAAAGTGGCATGCAGATTGTTAATTTCAGGCAACCAGTTGAGATTACAATCAACAATGCGTCCCAAAAATGCGGTGTTAGATGAAGTAGCTAAAGACTTACCTTTTATTTTGACCAAAGGGTTGCATATGATATTCTTTTTAAAGTTAAATTTGACTAACTTGGTTTTTTCAGTATTTAATTCGAGACTGTTCCCACTACACCATTTCGACATTGAATATATGACTGAATTTGCAGACTCTGCAGATATTTCTAATGTATTTCCACTGATTATTCAGGAATTGTCATCAGCAAATTGACATAAAACATCGGTGTCAACATTCCTACTCAGTTCGTTTACATATATGACAAACAAAATTGGTCTCAATATTGGCAACAATTCAGATGATGCACATAGATTTGTATTATCTTTACAGTAATTAACCGCAACAAATTGTTGTCTTCCAGTTAAGTAGGAATCGAGCAGTTGGTGCCCTAGACCCCTAATACCTATACATTCTAGTTTTGCAAGTAAAATTCCATGATCGATAGAATCGAACGCCTTGCTTAGATCAAAATATATCGCTCCGACAACTTTATTTCTATCCAGACAATCATTGATGTAAGATATTGTGCTAAACATTGCATCAACCGTACCTTTTTTTGGTATGAAGCCAAATTGATGTTTTCATACAATACTGTACTTTTCTAAGTATTCTATAATACGCACATATACTAGTTTTTCAATGATTTTGCTAAATACTGATAATAGAGAGACAGACCGGTATTTTTCCAGAATGTCGCGAGAGCTTTTTTTGAAAATTGGAATTATTTTTTGCTAGTTTTAGTTCCTCGGGAAAAGTTCCATTAAGGAATAGGCTACTAATAACATGACTTATGACTTCTGCTACAATTGTAGCCACTGATCGTAGTAGTGAGAACGGAATGAAGTCAGCCTCCGAAGATTTCTTATTGGTCACCGAGAACATTACTGATACCACTTCGTGCTTATCAGTAGGAAACATGTACATACTTGTTGTGTTGGACCGGAATATTCTAAGTTAACATTAGTGTGAGTTGAATCATTGGAGCCCGTTATGTCGCTAAAACATTCATTAAAAAGGCAAGATATCTGTTTTGGGTCGTCTATATCTCCCCTAGTCTTGTATTTTACTACTATATTATTAGTGGGTATACTACCTCCTGTTTCTTTTTTTATTATATTCCACACAGTTTTTGATTTATTTTTTGCTGATAGAATGAGATTATCATAATAGTACTTTTTACTATTTTGCAATAACTTCCTATATTTCAATTTTTGCGCCTCGTAGTACTTATTTAAGTTAGTATCTTGATACTCAGCACACAAGATTCGCAGATCATTTAATTTATCCGCAGCAAACTTAGTATGCCCATTCATCCAGGAAACACCATGATTGTTATTTTTTTCTTTAATTTTAACATCAGGGAAAGCTGTATGGAAATAATATGAGAATTTTTCATAAAATATCGAATTTTTTTTCATTTGGGTCACTTTCAGAAAATATTTCCGACCATGTTTCAGTGCTTAAGAGATATTTGAAATAAGAATTATTGAAGTTACTGAATACTCTTGTTTGTACATGATATGATTACTGTGACATTTTAGTATGGTTACCATCTAACTCAAATGGTCAGATAGAGTTGATTTTATTACTACGCCTTGTAAATTGTTAGGGATATTTGAGAATACATATGTATAATCAAGCTGAGATTTACTATTACCATGCATTCTAGTGTAGCCCGTTACACGCGATTCAAACCTGTAAGATAGAAATATGTTTTGAAACCTTATAAAATCTGAATTTGTATTATTGCTATGGATATTTAGATCTCCACATATTACATCTGGTGTATTACTAATTGCATGAAATAATTCACACAAATTTTTAAAAAACTGTTCTTAGTTCCTTTTTGGTGATCTATATATACATGCAATTATATATAATTTATTATCATACGTTTTGCTTTGGGCGGGATAGTCCTGTTCCCAGGTTGTCCGCCCCGCTGTCCTCAGCGAGGTCATGAAAGTCCTGCTTCCGCAAACAGACCAAACGATAATTCAATTCACAATTATTTTGTACACTCGCAGACCCAATATTTATAACTGATTTGTTCAGCCAAAAAATACAAAAATACTGCCTAGAAGTCACGTCAACCCATGCAACTTACTATTAGTGCTTCGATTATTTTGTATTAGTATTATTATTTCTTCTTCAATAACAAACTTGTTGGGCACCAAAAAGTTTTCATCCTTTCGTAACATCAGATTCGAGTCAGACGGATTCACGGTGTGCAATACATTCCATATGATAATCCAAATCTACAATCATTCGCGGAATTACATGTTCATGACCTTCTGGTGCTCGTAAACTCAAATCAACAAAGAGATTTCCTTTCTTTTCCGTACGACAGGTAACATGGCCTACATATCCTGGAAGAATAACTGTAGCGCTTTCAATCCAGAAATTAATTTTACTGCACGATGTCGATACCATTTCGAGGAATGGCGATTCAGTTTTCTTGAAAAACTGTGAACTCTTCAAATCCTTGAAGACCACAATTTCTGGCGACTCTGTAAATAGTTTTCCTACAGTGATAGATATTGACTGTACGATATCCACTCCATCGATTTCAAGTATGTGCTCCTCAATTTCTCCTAAAGTTGTAACAGACCCGTTTGCAAATCCTCTCAAACTGTACTACTATTTATTAATCATTTCAATTATTTTGTAGTTGATTCCCTAGTCGTTAGACAAATAGATCTCATATCGATGGGCTTTTGAACTTTTTTTGTTTACTTCTACGTCAAAGAAATATTTATCATTGTCGCTTATCTCTGTTATGGTTGTCAAAACACTCTTTTCTAGTTGAACTTGTCAAATTGATGGATGTGTTTGTTCTTAATGTGCAGACTGATGTCTATTTCTGTTATATTTAGTCTATCCCGAATAATGTGCACCACGTCGATGCTTCAGACATTGTAAACATTTATGCCCTTGCTATCCAGAAATGAAGCATTGATCCATCTCCAAGTCTGTTTAACGCTACATGGGAGCATTTCGTCTTATGTTGAGAATTTCTGAAGCTATTTGATAGCGGATTATCTCTTACTGTTTTCAGGAACAACAAAAAAGGTTCTGGTTTGTCTAGCTAGAGCTGCAGCACGTATATTGGAGTCATTGATACCACCTATTATGCAGGAAACTATCTTTTCTCTCGTGAGGTCATACGAATTAAACATAGCAGGTTGCTTTCTCTACTCCTATCCATAAGTGATGGGCTTTCAGCTGTAATAAGTTATAGAAAATAGGGGCTGTAACATGATAAAGTATTTGCTAAGATTCTCAATGCAATTAAACGTAGCCGTAATCCTGATGTGAACTATTTAATCCGTGAGACAGCGCATAAATTTTTTGTTGATTACCGCTCACTTGAAACTTTGTGAGTGGCTTCATTGTGATGAGCCCGACAACTTTTTCATTTGGCAAAATTCTAGATTTGGGGGCGTTTACCCGCGAGGGCTAATTACTTGAAAGAATATTACCGTAATACTGATCTTTACACTAATCGAAAGATTTTTTGATAATAAAATGAAGGAAAAATATTGTCCGACATGAATATTGAGGCTACCGGTGAGTCCGACTTGTCACATGTACCAATATACCTACCATTAGTACCAACATACTTATGACAATTGCGGCTTGTCGGATTCACCGGTAGCCTCAATATTCATGTCGGACAATATTTTTCCTTCATTTTATTATCAAAAAATCTTTCGATTAGTGTAAAGATCAGTATTACGGTAATATTCTTTCAATTAATTAGCCCTCGCGGGTAAACGCCCCCAAATCTAGAATTTTGCTAAATGAAAAAGTTGTCGGACTCATCACAATGAAGCCACTCACAAAGTTTCAAATGAGCGGTAATCAACAAAAAAATTAGGCGCTGTCTCACGGACTAATTCAGATCCTATTTCTGAAATATTAAGGGATAGATTGGACAAAGCATAAATCCAACTGAACATTCACAATAGAACAATTTTCATCTATAATTAATGTACAGGGGCCAGCGGTCTCAGAGTGTTGATCGCATGTATTCTGAAAATATTACTTGCTTAGTGAGGAATCGCATCCACACATACACACTCAATTTCACAACACAAAATCACACCAGTACCACACACGGTAGTACTCATCAGAACATTCGTGTTCTCTAAATCCACCCACAGTGGCATCCGTCAGAGTATCTAGAAACAGTGCTTAATACCTTTCGAACCACATTGTCTCACTGGGCTCTCGGAAGTATGTATTGAAAGCTAAGCTGACAAAAAAAAAAACACCAAGGATGGCAGACAGGGCATCGGTGGCACGAGGCTAGCAAGTCTTGCTTCGTTGGCTGCTGCTGCTGCTGCTGCTTAGCTGTCACTTCGCGTCAAAAACTCACACAGAGGACTTCCCTGAAGTGACTGCGGCGTACAAAAGAATAGCAATCATACAACACATAGGATAACTCGAGGCACTAACATGAACAGCAACAACTCAACTCGCACGGTCACTCTCAAACCCTCTCTCAATCAACACACTGCATTCATTCAACTCACACTCCTTGTTACTCAAATCACTGATTCAACTCACCTCCAGCTCTCCAAGATACACTAAAATATTATAGAACTCCTCTCTTCTGAATAATAACACAAACTGAGGTTACAAATGATTGTCGAACTGTTTAAATAACTTAAGTGTTGTGTAGCTTCCTGAAATTTATTAAAAATGATATGAATATTGATCTTAAGTAAAACCTATGACAAATATCCGAAACATAAACAATAATTTGAAAACCTTGTAGCCCAAATAAAAAAGAGAAATAATTTGATGTATCAGTATATTAGGTGTAACTATAAATACTTATTTATTCAGTGACTATCATAACATCGTGCCTTTATATAAGTAGGCACTTTTATACATGATCTAGATCGATTCGTTAAATCATATTCATCTAAATAAATAACATTCAGCACAGCCCCGGCATAAAATTATTGTTTAAATTTGAGTACAAATACTGAATAAAAGCTTTTTGTGTAAAAATTATTTTCAACTAATAGTTTTATATTCATTAAAGTCAGATTGTTCCAAATTAGATGCAGAACAAAAATATCTAATTCAGAAAATATTTTTTCAGGAATGAAGTCACCAGCTCTACTTTTCATCTTTCTGTCTACATGGCTAGTATTAGTGACTTCGTTAGTACCATCCACAGTTCCCTGTTCAGAACTAAGTCGTGAGTTACGCTACCCTTGCCGCTGTTCTTTAGATCCTCATGAATCAGATGATCAACCAGCTATTCTAATGGATTGCGATAGAGTCGTTTTCGCTGGAGAGCTACCAGCGTTACCTTACGGCGCTCCTATCATTGCCTTTAGGCAAAGATATGCAGGACATCAAGCACTACCACCGCAACTTTTTGGGGATTCTGCGCTTCCGTTGAGATCGATAGATTTCTCGGGGAATGCGCTAAGAAGGCTAACAGAGAGAATGTTGCATAATTTGAAAAATTCGTTATTAGAATTACGATTAGCGGATAATTTACTTGGAGATACATTGAATCCGATTTTCTCGAGTAGTGAATTTCATGGACTGATTCATTTACAGATTTTAGATTTAAGTGGTAATTTCATTAAAGCAATTGAGGAAGGAGTTCTCAAGGGCTGCGACAATTTACAGGTGATTTTATTTTTATACCTACTTTCGTGATAAATATATCATTATTATTCTCAAGAAACTAAAGATTGATTACTTTTTTCTATATTGTAATCCTGTTAGAATCCATAGATCTTGACGATATAAAAATCCATAATAAATTGATGAAAGCGCATTGACTTGTGTTGATTGGTATTAGTTAGTTAAGAGTTTATATTTTTATTACGATCTTGTTCGTAGTTAATAAATTAATAGATTCATAGAGCTTGAAGGTAGGCGCACATAATTGCAAAATTTTATTTTATACTCAAGGTGATATAAAATAATATTTATGATTTAAATTTGACCCAATTACCTACTTGTGCAACAAACTTTTGACTAAATAATGACAGTTTACTGACACTGACATTGACATTAGGCAAAATAGATTGCAACCAACATTTGAGGTGATCATTTAGATGTGATAGAGACTGTGAATTGTGGCTCATGACACAGTAGCTTTCTATTTATATCCTTCATTTTATTCATATAGAACACAATAAGAATATTTTAACAACGAACATTGACGTTTATTTTTTAGTAACAACAGAATTATAGCATAACTAGATCACATTTCTATACATTTGATTTAGTAGATTCAAATGCTTATTTGATCTTACTTTCAACAAGATGCTGCAATAGTCCTAAATACACAATTGCTACTTTCTACAGTCGTTCTAGATTTATGCAAAAAATTCGAAAAACTGTTTAGTAAACTGCACTTCCATTTCAGTCAATCGTAATCGAAATGCGAGGTGAACAACAAGATGTTATAGAAGTGCTCAATACAAAATTTCAATATTCAAATGGCTGATTGTTTTTGAATCTATGCGAAAAATTCGAAAAGTCTGTTATATAAAGTGCAGTTCCGGCTTAGCCCATTAGTACAGAAAAAGAATATGATCATTAAGATGCTACAACAATTTTAAATACTAAATTTGAGCATCCTCTGGCTAATTATTTTGGATTTATATGAAAAATTCAAGAAAAGTTTCAATAGAATGCACTTCCGGTGCAGATGATTGCAACCATAAAGCGAGGAGCACAACTTGTCCTTAGACAAGTCTTAAATACGAAATTTTAAGATTGTGCGTTTGACGGGTTTTATGGTTTGCGAGTCACATACACGTATCGAATTGAAATAGTATCAAATGATAATAATTGTAACATGACGGACATAAGAAGAAAAACAACAATATAAAATTGCAAATAGGAGTAAGACACAAGAATTTATTGTTTCATGTAACAAAAGCTTTCTTGAAAATAATTATGGATATATTCCAAGTATTTTAGTTGACGGTTCTCCTTGTGGTAACGCTCATATTGAAGAGATAAGTAAAAAAGTATCTACTGTGATATTTGTCATTCGGAGACTTGAGCCTGTAATTGATAAGAAAACGATGAGATTAGTTTATCTGGCATTGTTCCATTCAATATTGAATTATGGCATTATCTGGTTGGGCAACTCTGCTAATGCCCTGCGAGAAGGTATTTTGTCTACAAAAGACGGTAATTAGAATTATTACTATAGTATCGACAGCAGAGATCATTGTAAAAAGCATTTCATTAAATTACATACAATGACACTCCCATGCTTGTTTATTTATAATACTTTGGTTAAAGTTCAAAGAATAAGGGGCTCACTCCATAAGAATCCTGACTTTCACTCTTATTCTACAGGATCTGCAGACTTGTTTCGGAAGAAGATACTAAGGCTGTAGAAGTCAATAAATAATAATTCAATTGATTTATATTCATATAATAGTAAGGTGGTGAGACTAGCCCTTAGAACCATTTGACACAATGCATTAAATGTGGCATTTTGATGCGAAAAAAAGTGCATCAAAATTTTGTGCATTGAACTTTGATTATACGTATGACATAGTGCAATGCAGAGAAAAATGTAGCATTTAATGCATTGTGTCAAAGATATAGATATAAGATATTAAATGTAATTTTTGAATAATAGTATTATCTTTGATGAGTTATTTTAGATTTCTGAAGTATATTGTTATATATTTCAGGGTTGATGTGATACCCTGAAGCTACGATTTTCATCTTCTATGCAGCACTTTCATCAAAAATTTGTTCATTATTACTTGAATATTTCTGTTATATTATATTTTTTTTTGAAATTTTACCTGATTTTTTTCATATTTTTAATGAATTCTACAGAATCAAAAAGCAAAAATACCAATTAATATATCTTAGTTTCCGGAATATGTATAGTGATCTATTAGATCCATGACTAATTTTGATAGATTAAGTTGTTGCGATTGCCAGACGGAAAAGTTATGTAAATATAGATCCTAATCGTCTGTATTCAATAATTAAGAGCCTGTTCTCCACAATTAATTGAAAATATATTTTTTCAGGAACTACGATTAGACCGAAATAGTCTTATAGCAATTCCTAGTGAATCTCTTAATGGTCCAAAAGCTTTAAAAATCCTATCGTTGGCTAGTAATCGAATTGGTAAGTTTCAACCCATTGGAAATTGAAACACAGTAAACAAACCAACTTCACAGAAATTCTTCACTTTATCGTTGATAAATATTTGTCAAAACTAAATATACTATTTTTTAGGTGCCGTAAGAAGTGGAGCATTCAACTCTCAGCTGCTCGTGGAGCAAATTGACCTGACTGATAATTTAATATCAATCATCGAAGGAGATGCATTCCAACATATGGGAAAGTTGAAAATTCTGAAAATCTCAAGAAACAGATTAACAAGATTTAACAGCGATATATTCAATGGCGCAGATAATCTGCAGCATGTGGACATATCAGACAATTTTGTTACTGAGTTTCCAACTGTCGCGCTGAAAGCTATTAGCAGTCTGAGATATTTGAATCTTTCGGCAAATTTAATCAAGGTATTAACTAACACAAGAATCAAACAAACAATTTTGGTATACTATAAATAGAAATAGGAAAAATTTTAGATAAGCTGTGAGTATTATTAATATATAATAATAAGTTTTAGAACAGTTTTCAATTTGTTATTGTTATCATAATAATAATTATTCAGTGCATTATCAATTCAGGAATATAATTTGGTAAGAGCCTCCATAGATCTTCAATGAAAATAAAAAAATGCCGGAGCTCAATTTCAAAATTGATGTTTGTCCATAAGTTGAGTTTTCTTCTGATCAGAGAAAGTTCTATAGGCCAGGAGCCGATCTTACCTGATCGGACTTATAGCCAAATTGCTTATGAATCGATCAGGAATATAATAGTTAATAGGATGTCAGACTCTATGAATCTAAAATTCTGTCCTTAGTGTCTAAGAAAAGGCCATTTCCGGTCAGTTTTTTCGGGATTAACTTTGAAATTATAAATTGTTAAAAAATTAAAACCTGATAGTAAATATGTTTTATTTGGGTAAAGTTCTTTATAAAATAATTGGGAACACAACGTTTCAACAGCAATGTGCTGCCTTTTACAAGCGTAAATGTATATTCATTTTACATTTACACTTGAAAAAGGCAGCATATTGCTGTTGAAACGTTGTGTTTCCAACTAATTTATACAGAACTTTACCCAAATAAAATGGTAACTGATATGTTGATGGCTATTCATACGACGTTTTGAACATGATCCAACGTGGAATTTTCCATATAATTATTACGACACTCAATATGCACTGTTAGAATTTTCACGTATCGCTGATAATCTATACTTATGATAGTTATCTTTTTCAACATTCACATTCTAAACCACGAATAACAGTCACAATCTTATTATTTGATAATGTTTCATTCCAGATAAAATAAGTTATCTGCCATTATAATCATTTACAAAGTATTGCGAGATGAATGATACTTTCAAATTCTACAAAATATAGATACATAGCGTTAAACTGAATTTAAAATGTACAAGAAGCGGCATTCATTATTATAAAGAATACAGTGGCCCACGAGCCTACAATGGAATGTTGGACAGCTGCTATTCAATTCTCTTACTATTATTTTATTAAGAAGAGTCCATTTCAAACACTGTATGTGAACAATAGTGGTATATGCCCTCTGCTCCATATTTTCTCAGTATCTCAGTTCTATATCTCAAAAACTGTTGGTTTCTCGTAGATCAGTGGCGTAGCGTGACGGGGGGCGAGGGGAGCGGTCCGCCCCGGGCGTTACACTTAGGGGGCGGCAAAATTTCACAAGGAATAATAATAATATCCTGTAAATAATTCAATCATTTCATATTTTCAAAATAGATCCTAGAAACAGCAAGAATTTAGAAGGAACAGGTCATAAATTATTCTACAATAAAAATATAAATATAAACAGTATCGTTCTATTTCTAATTGGAAGTCGATTTACGTTTTTCATTTAATTCGCTGATAGCTTGATCTTGTCAATCGACGAGGTATAATAATAAGTGTTCTATACCTATTGTATAAATTCAAGTGGCATACGTGTATATATATATATATATATATATATATATATATATATATATATATATATATATATATATATATATATATATATATATATATATATATATATATATATATATATATATATATGTATATATATATATATAAGGAAACAAAAATAACGCAGGTTAAACAGTCAAAAAAATTTTTGTGAGTGGGCTCAAGTAAAAAAACGCTCTTTTAGATTAGTCAAGCTTTCGGTCTTTAATTAAAACCATCCTCAGGACTCTAGAATTCATAATAAAACAGCTGTTATCAATCTCAATTTTTTTGATAACAATTTTAAAAAACATTTCTTACTTACATATACACATATATATATATATATATATATATATATATATATATATATATATATATATATATATATATATATATATATATATATATATATATATCTATATATATATATATATATATATATATATATATATATATATATATATATATATATATATACATAACTTTCCATTTGTAAACTGTACAATATACAATAATGTAACTGTTCTTGCCAAAAAATTCTTCAGAATGGCTGTATATTAAGGTTTTAAATTGGAATACTTAAATAAGAGGGCGACAAAATTTTCTTCCGCCCCGGGCAGCTGATACTCACGCCTCTGTCGTAGATTTTCGTGATGTTAAATTGAGAGATGTTTAGTCATGTCATAGAGAGAATCTCACTTGGAAATATTTTCTTTGATTTTTTTAGAGGTATGATCTTTTTTGTATGAAGTGACTGGGCTAATCACAAGAATTGTCTCACTTTTGGGCAGGTATTCCCGGCCGGTATGTATGATTTACCGAAAGAGTGTTACAAGGTCAGGCACCCAAATCATACTCGGACACTATAGGCTTACCACCTGTATGTCTTAAAGGTGATCCTGATAGCATGAAAAAGCTCTCTGATGCCGCTCAATCGTTAGTGATGTGAGATCATCGCACAGATGGAGGTTTCAAATCCATCAGGATGATTCGGTAACGAAACTAGTACGCATGTACTTGAGACCTTGGCCTTTCTAGGGATGTTGTGCCACAGAAGAACTAATACCTTGGAAAAAATAACTTAAATTTCTATTGCGCTTACAATAGAATAACTTTTCGCGATAATGAAATAAATTGCATGAATGAATTTATAAATTAATAATCTACTCAAAGGATTGAAAAAATATGTCCGGTGCCGTTCGACAAAATAAACATTTTATCATAGCTACATAACTGTCCTACCCCCTCAATGTTTCTGCACATCCAAAATCTCCCATATCTCTTATATTTGAACATTTATTGATTATTTCAACTATTTTCTACCTGTTACATCCTGTATACTGAAAATAAGAATAACAGTATGTATTTAGCAAAAACTGCTATTATGAAAATGCAAGAAAAATATATCTCCAATGTAGAAATTGAAAAAAAAACTGATCAATATAATACTACCATAATCATGCCTACGTACCTATCTACTAACTTATTAGATCTAGACACTGATCTCTATATAACACTTTTGCCAAGATGGCGACGCTCAATTGGGGCCGCATTCCAGCGACCTAAACCCAATCCAGTGTTTATTAGAGATCAGTGGATCTAGATCACACTGGAATCCTTTGGGTATCCCACGACAAATAATAATAATAACCTTTATTTGCCCAACAGTAAATATCCAATGATAGGACAAAAAAAAAATATATACATAAAATGTGTTTAGACGTGAAATAGTCGAAACAAGCATAATTCACAAAAATAGATACATTTTCATATGAAACTAAAGTTAATCTAAATTTCAAAATAATTTTCACAACTAATTGATATTCAAATGATTGTTAATTTTTTTTGATGATATAATGAATATGTCTAAGTCTTTTCCATAGATATTGCAATTGTTGCACATAATATGAACGGGAGATTTCTTCTGTAAGTTTGTTCTACTAAATTCACAATAAAAAGTACATGAGTTTCTAGCTGAATGACGTGGTACATATATGTTGATATATTGCAATAACTGAGGGCAGTCTATCCTATATTGTAACAATTTAGACAAAAACATTAAGGACTGACATATTCTCCTATCAGCTAAAAGTTGGATATTAAATCGGTCTAACAAATGATCATGATTTATTCCTCTTATCGGATAGGTTCCATCGTTCTTAAAAGCGAGGTATTTTAAAAAATATCTTTGTACAGACTCAATGGCCCGTAGTCAGGACGCAGTTTTAAACCCGGTTCTAGGTCTGGCTTATGCATAACCATACAACATGTCAAAACAGTGTTATAACCTAATCGATTTTTAAACGTCGTCATGGTTATATATAAGATAGACTCAGGCCTGGATTTAAAACCGCGTTCTGACTACGGGCCAATCTGATTAATAGTGTTGTTATAAAGTGGATACCATATCAATGAACCGTATTCCAATTTAGATCTCACAAAAGAGAAAAATAATATTATTAAGGTTGATTGCTCACAAAATCCTTTAGAGTTTCGAGAAATAAAACCAAGAATTCTGAAAGCTGATTTTACTGTTTCAGATATATGATGGTTGGAAGTTAGCATGAAATCATAATAAATCCCAAGATCCTTAATAATATTTAATCTCTCTAAATTTTGAGTGCCTATTTGGTATACATCTAGTACTGGGGATCTATTTCTGTAATAAGATACCACTTTACATTTCTTAATATTGAGTTGAAGATTATTTGAATCACACCATTCCTGTATATTATTCAATGCAGTTTGTAATAGCTCACAATCATGAATATTATTGATCAAAGAATAAATTTTTAAGTCATCTGCAAAAAAAAAGTGTTTACATGGAATTAAATTACTAAGATCATTAATGAAATATATAAATAAGAGCGGGCCAAGATTTGAGCCTTGCGGTATGCCTGATGTTGGCGTAAAATAATACGAAGAATAACCATTATATCTTACAAACTGTTTTCTACCAACGAGATATGATTCAAATAGTTCAACTAGATTTCTATTAAATCCTAAATTGTTCAATCTATGTAGTAGAATATAATGGTCTTTCTGAAAATCAGTATATATTACATCGACTTGGTTACCTTTATCCATCGCAGATGACAGATATTGAGAAATTACTGTCAAGTTTGTTACAGTTGGCCTTCTCTCAACAAATCCGTGCTGTTTATCAGATATAAAATTTTTAGTGTGTGCTTGTAGCTTCGTATGTAATATGATTTCAAAAATTTTCGAGAAACTGCATAATATAGAAATGGGGCGATAATTTTTTATGTCTGATCGGTCGTCGGATTTATGAACTGGACTTATGCGAGATATCTTCCACGTTTGAGGAAAATAAGACGATTGTAATATTTGATTAAATATTAGAAATAATGGCTCGAGAACAGCACTGACACAGTCTTTTATCAAGAAGCTTGGAACCTGATCAACTCCAGCTGTAATTTTATTAGGTAATTTTTTTATAGCTTGCTCTATGTCTTGCTCGTCAATTTTAGCAATTTTTATAGGTGGAAAATAGCTTGTAAAATCTGTTTTATAAGATTTCATACCTTGAGGAGTAGAGATATTGTATACACTAGAGAAATAATTTGCGAAAGCATCAACAATAGCTTGAGGATCTCCATAATTATCATCATCCATAGACATGTTACCTGGTATACGGGTATTTTTCTGTTTACTGTGGATGTAGGACCAAAATTGTTGAGAGTCGGCAACTATCAAGCTCTCAGTTTTACGTAAATAAATTTTGTAGGCGTCTTTTATGTCTACTTTGATAAGAGCTCTCAATTTCTTGTATTTTTGAAAGTCTGATACCCTATGGAATTTTTTATAATTGTTATGAATTTTGCTTTTTCTCCTGATATTAACAATAATTTCCCTAGTAAACCAGGGCGGATACGACCTATTCGATGATACTGGTTTATATGTTGGAACAAATGAATCAAAGGATATTTCTAAGGTATCATAAAATAAGTCGCACATTTGTTCTACATCATTACAAGATTCCAAAATTCACCAGTCAATAGACGCTCTAGAGTCATATAGAGCAGGAAAATTGGCTTTTTTGAAATTATAAATTTTAACACCCCCGTTAGAAGCAGGAAAATTATTTTGTTGAGCTACAAAAATATTACAATCTATTTCTAAAGCGGGATGATGTTCATCTAATTTTACTAAGCCATGTTCACATTTAATTACATCACATTCAACATTACCAAAAACAAGATCTAACAATCTACCATTGATATTGACAATATCGTTATATTGCGTATAGTTGAATAATTCCATAAAATTGTGTAACAAATTGTATTTGGTACAGAAATGATTGAGGTTGGTATATGATGGTATATTGAAATCCCCCAAAAATATACAGAGTGATCAATAATGATTGTCTGACAGGTGACAGGCAAAAGTTCGCATTATGATCAAAACTATCTTCATGGAATAAAGTTAGCATAAATTTATTCATTTTCAAAACTACATTACCGACATTTGAAGAACACAATGGCGTATATTTTGCATATTTTATGACGGATTCATCCATAATCTGATTCAATAAACAAAAAAGTAAGTAAATAGCTGTATTATTGACTGATTATTGAGAATTTATTATTATTCTACCAAATTATTAGGTTAGAATAGTGTTTTCAGAGGAACTGTCATCTGTCACTTGAAGGTCACTATCTCAAGCAGGCGGCAAAGAAAAAATCAGAACAAAGCGGCACAGACAATCATTTTTGATCACTCTGTAGAATTATTCTGACTATTCCATTCGTAGTATTTATAACAAGGTTAACAATGCTAAATCGTCATAGAAACGTCATATCAGTGGGTATTTGGACGTGTAGAAATACCATCGGGTATTACACTAGTGATCAGAGTGAGTATTTTACTCAAAGATGTGGATACCTCCAATTTGTGCTTTCTTCGTATCCAATGGAATATTTTTCCGAATATCTTCATCAATTTTATCTTTTGATCTATCACCAAACCTTTCTGAACTAGATTCCATAACAAGACGCAATATATTTCTCTATTATTCGTCAAAGAAAATGCAAGAAATTCTAATTTTTCAGTTTGACAGAAGTTTGTTTACTCGTTCCTATGAAAATACCGTGAGTTGTTACTAGATTCATAGAAAACTAATTTGAAATAATGGTTTGACTCCTGGAATAGTCCTCCATATACCATCTGTAGTTTAAGTATTATAGACTATTTTTGTGGTGCAATCACTCATGTTTATTGTGCTTGTGAATACCACTCGTGCTGCACACTCGTGGTATTCAAACGCAAGCACAATAAACATTCGTGATAGCACCACAAAAATAATCGATAATACTTCAACTACTTATGGTATAATAAATGATTAATATAATCTAAAGTGCTTAGAGCACCAAAAAATTGCTCAATATCTGAAAGTGACACATTTGGAGGAATGTATACAGCAAAAATATAACATTTAATTTCATGGTTAATAATTTCACATCCGACAATATCTATTGAGCTGATGTTACTAATAACACTGGACAAGTCGACTTGCGTGGCTTGAATGACGGCATTGTTGCAGGCAATAAGAACACCACCACCTCTATTGACAGACAGTTCACTAAATCTGCGGTCGCATCGATAAACAGTATAGTTAATAGGAAATAATTCACTGCTGCTAACATCACTTTTTAACCACGTCTCCGTAGCACACACAATATCATATTCAGAATCACTGACAGCAGTATAAAACAAATCAGTTTTAGAGTTTAAACCACGCGTATTTTGATAATAAATTTTATTACACATAAATCGCTCATTACGAGAGATTGAAATATTACTGTTGGGCACTATTAGTTTAAAGAAATAATTTTAGGTATTCCATTTATATATTTTATTTTTAAATTGAGTTCACCACTGTCAGTATGCTGTTGCAATTCTTGTTTAATTTTTTTATAGTGCATTATTTGACGATGTGTTTTATCGGTGGATATTGATATTTTAGAAAACTCTGGGTTTGTTGACAATTTGTTAGCAGTACGAATAATTGCAATAACATCCTTTTCGGAGCTAAGTATGACTTTTATATGTCGATTTTTGCCCGATTGCACTTTACCTAACCGAAAAATTCTCATATCCTCTATATTAATATTCTTATTTATGTGTTGAATCAAATTTGTCACAGTTGCTACATCATTTCCATTATTGGATTCAGTTAAACCTAATACAATTATATTATTCTTCCGTTTTTCTCGATCATTTATTTCACCAATAATTTCTTCAATATCAATTGAATCATTCTGAGTTTTATTTTCAACAATTTCTTAGTTAATTTCTCACTGATACTAACGATTATTGACTTTAATGAGATAAGATCATTTCCCACTTTTGAACAATTAGTACAATTCCAGGTGACCCCTTTTTTACCATTTATCAATCGTACCTCGCTGGAAGATATTCCCATACAGGAATTATTGAATTTATTTTTGCATACGCAGCATATCAATAATAAATGCGGTTCAGTGACCTTAGAACAGCAAGAACAAATAGATGTCATATTGTATGTAAAGTTTTTGTTCAAAGAGGTAAATTCTGTAATTTAATTACAAAAGTTGGGAGGACTTTGCTCACAGATTGACCAATGTCCCGACTGCACACTTCGTAGTTGTATATTGGATTTTTTAAATATTGAGTTGATAGTATTTTTTTAATATAAAATATCAATTGAAATTTTATCAACTTAGTTATTCTATTTTCAATTTTTGAAAAGTTTGTTTATGTTTCAATGTTATTTCTTTAATAGAAGCCTCACCACAGAATGTGCTATACTCAGAATGTTGATACGCAGCCGGATCGCCTCACATTTACCGGAAATCTTCAAAGATATAGTAACATTTTTTTTACATGCATGGAACGAGATAATTAAAACTGCACTAAATCACAAGAAATTCACTATTAATAACTTGATTTAAACCATTCAGATATTATTTTTTGTCGGAGATCAACTTTATCACGTCCAACACATTCACTAGCAAAAATATGTAAACAAATGCCAGCTCCTGTATTTTTATGCTACTGCTAGTAAAATATTAATTTTAACAAAGCCTGTACTACCTCTATCTCTGGGCTTGGAATCATGTGCTGATTCCTTAATCAATGCATCTGAAATAAAATATTTCTCCGAAATGAGACTTGTAGAAGTAGGATAAATATTGTTCAGTTCATTCTATTTTGACGTGGATAACAATGCACTTAATTATTTCATGACCAAGGTTAATATTTATCAGACTATTTATTTGAACTTATCCTTGGTAATTAGAATTTTTCTTGGCCGCCAGTAAACGAATCCATGAGTGAATTCTTTCCTTCACTTCTCAATTATTTTATTAATTCAATAACTCAATCAATTTTCAATCACTCGAACTTTTGCAAGGCTCAGGATGTTGATCAAGTCAGTGATGGGATGATATCGTGGTATAGCTAATAAATTAGTGCAGAGCTGATACATAATATGGTTCGGAATTAAATAAACTTGGGATTTCTTAACGTGAAATCAGAAAAACCACACACTGGAAGATAGTTCTCTGGCGAACATCGTGAGGATATTTGTGAGCATCCTATGAGCAAGCTAGTGTAATCTCCTCCTGGTTCTCTTTCGTCTGGTATTCCAATACTGAACCGACTTAGTCGTAGGTATTAGAGGCAATTTAAATTCTTTTTTGGTCTGAGTCGCTTGGTTAGTTTTATTGGAAGAATTCCAAACTTTAGATCTCACATCTCAGACATTGGTCAATCATTTTAATTTTCACTGAGCAGATGTCATTAAAATGAGAATGACTAAAAGTAGGCAGAAGTCTGGGGGATATAGTTGGCTTAGAGATTTTTGTTATTCAAAGGATGGACTTTTGGCGCCATATCAATTCATGAGATAATGTCTTTTTGATCCCTTATATTTGTTTCGGAAACTATTCAGTTCCTTATTCATTTCTTTGTTATTCAAACAAGATTTTCTTTGTGGAAGTGACTTAGTGCTGCCGCCACTGGCTCTGTTTTATTACTACTTTCCCCACCTTCACGTACGTTGCTAGTATTTTATTATTTGCCCAGTAAAATATAGAAAAGTATTAATGAAATCATTTATACTCTCTGTTAGAATGATCTCCCATGGATTTTTATTAATTTAAACAATTTAATAAATCAATTTGAATAACGGTTCTCTGAACTTGTTGACAGTCGGAACAATAATAATAATAATAATATCTATTTTATTCCATTAGAAGATTAAAGTACATCTCATAGGAAGCGTCACATGATAATGGTAAAAATTTTCACATAATAATAGTATACAAAAATTATTTACAAGTGTTGCAGTACAAGTAATATTCATTCATATTATAAAAGGAATTGCTGAGCAGCATTTGCTTGAGATTTGTTTTAAAGCTATTTAGAGATTTGCTGTTTTTTATATTGGAAGGTAGCTTGTTGAATATTGAAAGACCAATATTGCCAGGAGAGTACTTGGCACAATATAGACGACAAAAGGGTATATTGAATTCGTTTTTCTTTCGAGTATCATAATCATGATTGTCTTTATTTGAGGGTTTATTTGATTTTTCAGTGTAGCTAAACTTACAGATTTCATAAATGAAAAGGCAGGGAAGAGTGAGAATATTCGAGGTCTTGAAAATATTTCTGCAAGAATGTGAGCGGCTTACATTTTCCATGTATCTAATCACTTTTTTTTGGGCAATGAAAACATTATTGGCCAGCACTGAAACATCCCAAAAGATGATTCCATATCTTAGCTGTGACTCTACTTTTGCGTGATAAAATATTCTTAATTGATTTATTGATAAAATAGATTTTAGATGCCGAATTTGAAAGCACACTACATTCATTCTTGTAATGATAAACTCGCATTGTTGTTTCCATTTAGAGGTTTCGTCAATGTACAGTCCCAGTATTTTGGAAGAGTTTACTTGTAGTATGTTTTCGTTTCCAATTACCAAATTAATATTGGAAATATTTTTGGCTTGATGATTGCGGAAACGAATGAAGTTTGTTTTTGACTTGTTTAAATGGAGCAAATTTTCGTTACACTATAAATGCAGTATTTGTAGATTTTCGTTACATCGCTTCTCTAAAATTCTATCGTCTTTATCAGACATCATCAACGTGGTATCATCCGCAAATTGACTTAGAGGGGTATCGGTGCTAAAAATTGAATTTATATCATTAATAAAAATGATGAATAAAACAGGCGCGAGAACGCTGCCTTGAGGAGTGCCAATGCTGGTGACAATTGAAGTAGAGTTGATTGTTTTATGACTGTCATCTACTTGGATGGTGACATATTGCCGTCTATTTGTAAGAAAGCTTCGAATCCAATCTAGAGGAGCACCTCTAATGCCCAGGTGATTGAGATTAGTTATAAGCTTATCGTGACTAATACAGTCGAATGCTTTGCTTAGATCGCAGAAAATCGCAACCGGAAATTCTCCGCGATCCCTGAAAGTGACGATATTTTTGTACATGTGGTGAATTGCATTTGTAGGAGATAAATTAGACCGAGAACTAAATTGATTTCGGTGAATTAGTTTGAATTTATCTAGGAAAGGAGTCAATTTCTGTAAAAAACAATATTCATATAATTTGGAGAAAATTGATGGGATAGCCACTGACCTATAGTTATCTGCATCCAATTTATTGCCTTTTTTGTGAATTGGTATAATTTTATTAGTTTTGATCACGTTTGGAAAGTGGCCGCTTTTAAAAAAAAGATTTATGCAGTGTGTTAAAGGTTGTAATAAAGTTTGAGCCACTCGCTTTTTTTTATTTTGCAATTAATTATAGTAAATAGTTCGGCTTCACTGATTGGAGCCAGAAAAAAGCTATTTCTTTGAAATGTCAAGTTTCCTGGACAGGACGGTTTAGTCGTCTGTGGTAAATTTTTTATGAGAGATATTGGTGCGTCTCTGAAAAAAACGTTAGAGCTCTCGACTATTTTTTGAGGATCTTCTATTACAGACCCGTTCATTCTAAGTGATATGTTATTTGTTTTAGGTTAAGAGATATTTACGCCGTTTATTACGTTCCACACTCCTTTGGAAATATTATCGAAATAAAAAATTTTGTTTTGAAAATAATACTTCTTGGCAGTAGATATAAAAGAAGTATACTGTTTTTTGACATTCTTATAGTGATTAGCCATAAAAGGAAAAGATTTCTGGAGCTGGAAAAGAGACTTAACAAATTGTCTGTAAGTCTTGATCTCATTGGTCATCCAACCTTTTCCAACGGTTTTCCGGATTTTTTAAGGTGGAAATGAGTCTGAAAACATTTCATAAAAAGCTTCAAAAGCAGTTTCTGCAGTTCTACACTGTAATGTTATACTCCAGTCAGCGCTGCATAAACTATTATAAAATTTGTTCATACTATCTTGGTCAAATACTCTTCTTTAGCAGAAAGCATTTATTTCATCCTTGGTGATGTTTATGTTAGTACAGCAAAAAATTGTGCGATGATCAGAAAAAATGCTCTTAGCAACTGTGAATTTGTTGCAAAAATTTGTAGAGATATGGTCTAACTGATTTTTGCCTCGAGTGGGGGCATCGACAATATTTATCAGATTGTAGTTAATGAAAATATCACAAAGATGCTTGTAATCAATATTATCTCGGGTGGGATCAACGTTAAAGTCTCCCCCGACCATTATTTTGGCCATGGGACAAAACACAAAGTCCATTACTGCACTTAGCTGATCCAAAAATATATTGAAATTGGTACCCGGGGACCTGTAGCAAACCAGAATTATAATTTTGTAGTTGTCATTGATTTGGCATTGAGCATCACATATTTCGAATACTTTTTTCTCATTGAATAGTGTCAGATCAATTTGAGCCAGGTCTAAGTTCTTCTTGGACCAAATGCCCACACCGCCGCCTTTTGAAGAGGACTTGCAATAGCTGCTTACTGGAATATAATTTGTAAAATAGACCTGGTCGATATCACTTGAGCTTCTCCAGATTTCTGTAAGACAGATGAATTGTAGGCCAGGAAGATTATTTATATATTCAATTTCAACTGAATTTATCTTGTTGTCCGTTAATGCTTGACAATTTAAAAGTAAAAGATCCTGTTCAATGTTTTTGGCAGTGTTACATGTGGGTGTTATTGAGCTATGGTTGAAGTTTTTCTGTGGTGGAAAAAACGATTAAAACAGCAAGTTACTAGGAGGAGTTTAATAGCGTTATGTTTTGAAGAAACAAATTCTTATAATTCCAATTTGACTATCTTATATATAAAATTATTCTTCAAGGAAATTTGATCAACACATATTTTAAAGGGTTGCTAATAATAATCAAAATTACGCTCCTCCCCGGAAGGGACTTGTGAACTCTGTCACATCTATTATAATTCAACAATTCAATTGGTCTTGGTAGTTTATCATATGTCTATTATAACTGCACTAAAAAATATTGAATTCTGAGATCGTTCAAATTTTTATCCTGTAGTACAGAATTTTTTCCATTTCTTGTTCCATAAAGGCAATTTTATTTCATGTATAAATATCATGCTTTTCATTTATAAAAATTTATTTACCCGGATCTTGCAACCATTCTAATTGGACCATCATATTCTTCATACTGCAGTAACGGTCGCAATCCAATATTGTTCTTGTTGTTCTATTCTGTTGGCGTTACAATCTATCTTTATGACTCTGATTACTCGAATATATTACAGTTCTAGAAAAATTAAAGTGAGGTAAAATTATAATATTATACTATATTGTTTTTTTACACCCAATACTTAAATATTTAATAGCCTTATACAATACTCCCAGTATTTTTGATATTTTTTTGCAGATGTAATCTAAATGATTACTGATTTTAATTTATCTTCTAACTATGATACCTGAATATTTCATTTCCAATTCAACTTCAGCATAAGTATTTATTTCTATGTGACGATTAGAGATTACACTTTTCTTTTTGATGTTTCAGAATGTCGACAATACTGAATTAGAAGCATTAACAAGTCTTTATTCATTGGACCTAAGCAGAAACAATATTGCTAATATTGCACCAGGAACTTTTCTTGGACTCAAGCAACTTCGATTTCTTGACATCAGTGTCAACTCTTTACGTACGGTATGTACTAGTTTTATCATAATTTTATTTAATGAAGAGATGATACCGATTTTTGGAAATTGAAAATTGATCTGTATGATGTGAAATATATTGGTCATCAAAATTTATACGATTTTGCTCGGATTTTTAGAATCGCACCATAAAATACTTTCCAAACTTTGTAGAAATAAAGTATTTCTGGGAGTATACATAAAAAACAACAATGTGGGAATTTAATGTTGTTCTAATCTTTGTCAAACATTACTCTCTTCCAGTCTTCCACATACTAATTCAACAAATGCGAGCAACGATAATTATGTTGATGTGATATTTTTAATCAGCCCGAATAATTCACACTGTTGGATTGCTTCTAGTACAAAATAATGTACAAGCAAACTGTGATATCCAAAAACACGAAATGTATGTATCTTCGATATTTTTCAAGGGTAAATGTTATTTTATTCGAAAAAAAGAAAAATGGGAGTCTTTTCAACCAGTCAAGTATTTTAAATTCATCATTCTTCATTCACATTTGAAGTATTGTTTGAAAGTTGTAATAATTGGATGATAATGAAATATTTTCATATTCGCACATGTTAATAAGAAGATGATACTCTTAACCGCTTCACGCATTGGATTGAAAGGGTATCTGAGACAAAAAACTTTTATTTATTTGTTTTTATCATGATAGATTTGGTCCCGGTTGTATAATCTCAACTAATCTAAAGTTTGGTTGAACCAAGCTTATTCACTATGGTTACATCACAATTGCTAAAATAATCGATACTACTGAAACTTCCAAACAGGTTAGCAAATATAAATTCATTCATTGAATGAATTTGATCAACATATATTTTGAAGAGGCGCTCATAGTAATCAAAATTAAGTTCCTCCTCTGAAAGTAGTTTTGAAATAAATCCAATTCAACTGAATTGTAAATAAGCTTAGATTGTATACCTAAGTGAGCCTTAGTGTTAAAAAGCTTCTACTTAGATTTTTAAAGTTTTGAATTATGTACAACTACTACAAGATGGAAATTCTGTCAGGAATAACTTATCAAAAGACTATAACTTGAAGAAATAATTTTAAGAAGTTGCCTTAATATAATACTGTTTTGAATTTACTTCTCCCTGTGCCAGAAAGCTTTTCAGCGAAAAAACATATTTTGTCCGAGACCATCGGAAAGATGTTGTACACAAACAAAACAGCTCCAAGAGCTGACGGATATCTAGATGGATGAGCGGGTATCGAGATTACTTTGGATAACTGAGTATCCAGATATAACTGTTAAATGAACAAGCCTGTATTTAAAATACATACATGTTTTTCATGTTTTCTGGAAGATGTCTGCATGCATGTACTAGTGTGTATCAGACATTTTTGTACCCTCAGTATCTCTAACATAACTAACGAAAAATTTTCTTTGAATAATTTGGGAAAGAACTGATCTAATTTTAGTAGCAATCCGTAGAGCGGAAGTGATGTATAACAATTGGTGGAAAATTTTGTTGTAATATAAGAAAGGTAACATCAATACCTACAAACTTTATTGTAAATAATTTGTCAATGTATTAGATCCGGAAAATCCAAATTTTGTTCGCTATACTGATTTCACATGTTCAAAAAATGGTAGACTGTAAAAAGTAGTTTGAAGAAGCTATTTTTCTTACAATATGCATTTACACCTAGCGGGGATTATTAAATACAAATATCTTCAGCTAAGAGCTCAAGATCTGCCCTATGGATGGCAGCCTGTGGAAAGTTATCTCTTTTTTCCTGTTACAAGCGCCCAGCTTGAAAATACCACTTATGCAAGCGTGTTTGATAAACTCATATCTAGTTAATTATAACCTAAGAGAATTCTAGAAATTCTACGCCTGAAGTCTAGTCCTTTTAACCGCTATGGGACGTTCAATATGTAAAAAATGATGAAATACTCACTCACAGCAGCGTGTCTGATTTCCAGGAAATTGGTTGATTTTGATTTATTATAACAAAAACCATTATCAGATACAGAAGAGAGTCCTTACCAAAATTATGCTTAAGTTGTCACGAATCAATAATTAGCTTATCAAATACGCAGGCAAGAACTCGTGTAAGATAAATGCAATTTAGGACATCCAACGGATACTTTAACTTTAATTTCTGGCGAGCTTGCGCGTTATTACTGCATGTATGAACACGATATTAGAGAAAAAACAGTCGATACTCAAGACATCCATCGTCATCGTTAGATACCTGCAAAAGATCCACGTGTTGTCTGCATATATTTCTCTATTTTACTTAATATTTTTTTGGTAGGTAAAGGATTTGTGATAATGATAATTCTAGGCGGCATAGTGTGGTTTATGAAACTTTTATTTTGTTTTTCATCTTACCCAGCCAATTTTTTTTTCAATTGTTCACATTTCTTCCAAAACGATAATAATATATTTTATTCAAAGCAATGTTCTTATTATGCATATCTTCCTGTAGCATATTGTGAACTTTTTTCTACCTGGGGTATCTCTGAATAGTTGTGGTCCTCATCATCAGATGAAGATAAAATATCATTATGAAACAGCCATATTCCACTGCAGTTTATTGTCATCAAACTACGATATTGAGGTTATGTTATGTTACGTTAACCACTCATAATCAGCCATTATTGTTAACAATCAGTTAACCCGTGACTATCTCCCCTTGAACATGATTAAAATAATAATGGAACGCAAAGTATTGACTGAATAAAGTTAATCAGTGATTAAGGATTCAACTAGATGAGTTGGTGACGTGAAACCGAAGTGTAATTATTATCACTCCGTCTGGTAACACGTACCCAAATTAACACGACGGCTGGAAGAAAATGTTTTTCTGAAGAAAATTGTTGTAACAGATTTCTTCTTGATTCCTTGATTCCGTAAACCTAAAATCTAATTCCATCTTACAGTATCATTTCATGGTATCAGACTCTGCCATTCCACTATAAAGCGACGGAGACAGATTTGAAGTTCTGCTTTGATGATAGCCGGTACAGAGTTATGAGGAATCAAGAAGAAATATATCACACTAATTGCCTTCAGAAGAATTTTTTTCTAGCCTCCATAATCAGATGTTAACTAGAAGGGTGACAATTACAATCTGTAGATGACGTCATAAATGAATTGAATAGATGCGTTCGAAAAATATCGAATACTCAAAAGACATTCAGTGAAAATGAAAATCTCGGCCAAGTACAGAAATCTCATATTTTGATTTTTTTCTTACAAAAGAAGTTCTTTTCACAGTTTAACATATCCTCATTATTTTCGGGTTATAAGATCCTGATCTAAAAGGGGGGCTCAAGTATGTTTTTTTAATTCAATAAAAAAATAACAGAAACAACGAATTACAAAAATATATTATTCTTATCTTCGCTTGAAAAAAAAATATAAATATTTCCTGTAGTTGTTTGTAACAAATTGTTTATTCAATGAACAAATAGAATATGAATGAGAAAAATATCTTGTGGATTTTGTAGAGAATCGTGAGCTAAATATATTGTTTAAACAGTACAAAAATTGAAAACTAACTTTTAAACAATTGCAAAAATTTTGTGGAAATTTTCTTTCTTTTTGAGCTCATAGTTTTGCCAAACAAACTAGACAACAAAAATTAAAAATAGAGGTAAAGTTCCGAAAGTCAACATTTTTTCTTGGAAATTTCCTCCTCTTTAAGATTCCGTTCGTAAAATTTCTCTATAACCAATAGTTTTCGAGTAATTCTCAAAAAAGTAGACCCTTTTCCTTTGGAATCTTCAATAATTGCTTATAGCTTTTGCAATTGTTTATGTGCGAGTTTCTTTCTGCACATTTTTCTAGACGTCATAATAAGTTCAACGAGCTATCGCACTTATTTTAATTCGCAGTAGCAAGAATAAACTTATTTTTTCAACTTGTTGACTAGACTATTGAATATTAAAAAATGTTGCAATGTACCAGAAATATTGATGACTGGTAAACGCACACGGTGATCAATCAATTCATATATGAGACAATGTTAATGGCTGGTAACTACTATCACGGTAAAATACTCCATAGTTCTCTGCCTTATCTGCTTTTGAATAAACCCAATTGATGTCTCTACTAACTCCTTGTTTACAATAAAAATGTCATTTGAGTTGACGTCTGCTGCCTAGTAGATTGTTGTAAGCAATCGATTGTCATAAAAAAAAAGTCTTTAAAATTAAATTAATTCTAGTAAATAATAATTGATATGTAAACATATCACTGAGCTGAAGTTTGGTTACTTACTATCATAAAATATTCAATTAAAATTAAGAAGCACCCCTACATATTGAAAATGTTGCTCTGTACTGAAAATATTGATGGCTGGTAACTGCTCACACGGTATTCAATTAATTGGTATAACTAGTAACTATTATCACGCAAATAGTTATTTGTGTATCAAGGCCGTAAAGGTTATCTTTTTCGGTCGAATTCAGGTGAGACCAAAAAAGAACTATAGGCCGAGGTGCACACAACGTTTTTTAGGCGATCACGAAATAATTCAAAATTACAAAATTTTATCTATTTATTTCTAAAACATTGCAATTGTGAATCTTAGTTGCCGCTGAAATTGTTTTATTTTATTGTCTTCTAATCAAAGTGACATTTGTGAAAATTCGTATCAATTTCTTGAATTGCACGAACTATGAAGGTTGACGGAAGAATATAATATGTATTTTGGCGAAAATTATTTCTTAATGAGTTCATCAAGCAGTCCGTATAGGTAGGTGTAAAGTGTTTATGAAGTAGTATTTGACAGATCCGTCACAAAAAGTGATATTTGACAGATCAGTCTCAAAAAGTAAAATATGACAGATTTTTACCAAAAAGTCAAACTTCACGGCCGCAAAAGGAGCCTTAGAAACAACTTTTTTGTTATGATCGCCTAAAATAGTTATTTGTGTATCAAGGCCGTGAAGGTTATCTTTTTTGGTCGAATCTGTTGTTTGCGGCCGAAGCGTAGCTGAGGCTGCAATTCAGGTGAGACCAAAAAAGAACTGTAGGCCGAGGTGCACACAACGTTTTTTAGGCAATCATTACGAAATAATTCAAAATTACATCATTTTATCTATTTATTTCTAAAACATTGCAATTGTAAATCTTAGTTGCCGTTGAAATTGTTTTATTTTATTCTCTTCTATCAAGTTGACATTTAACAAAAAATGCGTATTTATTTTTTGAATTGCAAGAACTACAGAGGTTGACGGAAGAGTATATGTACTATTTAAGCGAAAACTGTTTCTTAAAGAGTTCATCAAGCTGCCCATATAGGTAAATATAAAGTGTTTATGAAATATTTTTTGACAGATCAGTCCCAAAAAGTAATATTTGACAGATCAGTCCCAAAAAGTAAAATTTGACAGATCAGTCCCAAAAAGTGAAACTTCACGGCCGCAAAAGAAGCCATAAAAACACCTTTTTTGTCATGATCGCCTAAAAAATACTTTATAGTTCTTTGCCTTATCTGCTCTTAAAAAATTTCAATTGGTGTCTCATTCGCAATAAGTGTATTGTGAATTGACATCTTGTTGCCTGCTAGATTGTTATAAGCAATCGATTGTTGGAATAAAGAGTTTATAAAATTCAATTGATTCCAGTAATCTGCTCTCTATTAATATCTGAAAGTATCAGTGTGCTGACGTTTGGTAACTTACTACCCTAAAATATGCAATTGGGATTTTAAAACTTCTTTAAATATCAAAAAGTGTTGCAATGACTGTAAATATTGATGGCTGGTAACCGCACATACGGTAATCATTAATATATAAAAGTAGACTGACGGCTGGTAACTATTATCAAGGTGAAATATTCCATAGTTCTCTGCCTTATCTGCTTTCAAATAATTTTCTTTAGTATCTTGTATTGGTTGTTATATATAATCGATTATTGGAACAAAGAGTGTATAAAATTCATTTATTGTCCTCTATTAATATTTGGAAGTATCAGTGAGCTAACGTTTGGTAGCTCATGACCCTAAACTATGCAATTGGAATCAAAGCTTCCTTATATATTAAAAATTGTTGCTACGTATTAAAAATATTGATGGCCGGTAATCGCATACACGGTAATCAATTAATTAATATATGAGAATTGGTTGATGGGTGGTAACTACTATCACGGTAAAATACTCCATAGCACTCTGCCTTATCTGAGTTTGAATAATTTTAATTAGTGCTCTTACTAATTTCTTGTTTACAATAAATATATCATTTGAGTGGACATATGTAGCCTGATAGATTTTTCTAAGCACAAACAAATCATTCACTTACCCTTTTTGTAAATTAGTGGCAATTACGCTTCAGCTGATTGATGAAAATCAGTTGACACTATATTAAGCTTATCAAGGTGGTGGTCAGAATTGTAATGCAAAGGTAGTTTTCTATTTAATCTTTGTTGGTATTCTATGTTTTGACAATATTAGGAAATGGATGTATTGGATGAAGCTGACTAGTAAGTTGAATGGTGAAAAAATTGAGATGAGGGAATTCAGCCAGAAATTAAAATTTTTTGACTTAACTCCCTCATCTCAATTCTTTAATCGTATTTGAGAATGCATAGAGTTTTTCTATTTTTGTCATCTGATATGAAACTGAATATGTACCAAGTGGATGAATAGTCTCTAGATTGTTAAAAAAATCTAATTTCTGTAATGTTTATTGCTTGACGAAATCTAGTTTGTGATTGAATAAAGTCACTATTTAATAATTTAAATTGAAATAAAAGTTTTATTCTTCTTATGTCACGAAAAAACACTAGATTTATTTATTTGTCACTTAATTCTAACTTAAACAAGGTCATAGATATTTATATTTAACTATTTATATACACTGTTCACTTCACTGTTCGATATTCACTGTTCTAGTTCCATTTCACCATTACTACTCTTATTACTACTGTATTCCACACGTCTTTTGCTTGTTCTATTTCTCGACTCTTTCCAACTCTAGAATATTACTAGAGGCTTCCATTGGGAGGGGTGTACCAGCTTCCTCCACTCTCGCACGTCACACTGCCCTCTTTTTAAGAATGTTTCGTCCCGAAACACACCTTCATGTCTATGCCAGAATCGACACTCGCCGCCCTTGGTGCAACCAGTAGTTTGGTAGAAGTAGTAGTCGACAATTTTTGGTTCGATCGGGCCTGCTGGGTAAAAACAGCAGACCAATATTTGAATTCCGCTGTTCTGGAATATTACCTCTATCATATTTCGAACGATCTTCCAATCTAATCCATCCAGACCGCAGCCCAATTTTGGTATTGCCAGTTTCAGGATGTCGTTCTACATTAGATGGCCTCGCATGTCTTGCAGCGTTTCCCACATGGAACGGTAGGTTGGTTTGTGATGAAATTTATCTTTCGTTACCATGTGGTAAATAAAGCGTTCCTTGGTTGTCGTATTGTCCCTCAGACAGATGGTCTTCCCTACTGTAGGCTTCTGGTGTTCTGGCCTGCCAAACTTCTTCTTGAAAACTGCTGCTATCCCTCGGGACATCTTCAAATCTCCTGATACACAATGGACCAAGGAGTAGTCGGCCGGGACTCTAAATAAATCCTGCTGCACTTCGATAGTTATTCCGAATCGAGCCCGACGTCCACTTGAAAAGTCTTCATGGACTCCTCAAATGAGTCTTCCTGCGCATGGATCTTACGAGCACGTGCGTCATTGGGATCTTCATTATTGTCTCCTGCAAATGGTGCTAGCCGATTGAAGTGCACCACTCTTGATTTGCTCTTGAAGTTGCGTCTGATTTCATAGATTATGTCGTTAATTCTTCTGATGACTTTCCCTCCCAAGATGTCTGTAATTTTGGAGACAGGCCACGTCGCCGCCCTGGATTATAAAGCCACACAGAGTCTCCTGGTTGAAAACCCCCGTCTTGTGCCTTGACGTCATGGGTTTCTTTCATCCGGTCGCTGGCATTCTGGATGTTTATACGGACTCGGGCATGGATATCGTCCATCTGACGCCTTAGGTTAATGGCATAATCTTTACCAGCCAGGTCTTCTCCAGGTTTGCAGCCGAACTTTAGGTCGCATGGTAGCCAAAGTTCCCGTCCAAAAATAATTCTTGTTGGAGTCTGTCCGGTTGTTTCGTGTACGGATGAACGGTAGGCCAAAAGTATCAGATGGAGATATATGTCCCAGTCTCTCTGGCGACTAGAGGCAACTTTGGCCAGGTATCTGTTGATGGTCTTATTCATCAGACTGAGGGTGTAATGCAGTAGTTCTGATTTTACGAATATTCAATACTTGGCATATCCCTTGGAAAAGTGTGGATTCAAAGTTTCTTCCCTGGTCAGAATGGAGTCCCAAGGGTACGCCAAAACGACAGATCCAGTTCTTCACTAGGACGTCTGCAATAGTAGCAGCTTCTTGATTAGGAAGGGCATACGCCTCCGCCTATTAACCTAAATAGTCCATGACGACAACATTGTATTTATTTCCGACGTCTGATTCGGGAAATGACCCTGCTACGTCGATAGCTATCCTCTCGAATGGACTACCAACATTATACTGTCGCATCGGAGCTCTTGGTCGTTTCTGCGGTCCGTTGCTTGAAGCGCACGTAGTGCATTTCCTGCACCATTCCCTAACGTCTTCTTTGCAGTTTAGCCAATAAAACCGCTCACGAACTCTCTGCAGAGTCTTCGTTACCCCAAGGTGTCCTCCACTCACTCCATCATGGAGATGTCTCAAGACCTCCGGAACCCGACCTCTAGGAACGATCAGCTGTTCTCTACTCTTGGTTATATCCGGATCTTTCAGGACACGCTTCAAGACGCCTTTATCCAGGATTATGGCATACCATTGCGCCCAGTATGATTTAACCGTCGGGGAGTATGGTGCCACCTCTTGCCATGTCGGTCTTGCTCCTTTCTTCTTCCATTCTTGAATAATTCGTAACTCTGAGTCGCCATCTATGTCCTTTTCTATCTCTTGTGGTTGCCAAGCATCGTCAATGACAGTTGTCCGGAATGCTTTTGCTTCAGCCTTAGAACAATGCTGACAGTCTTTGGGACATGGTCGTCTTGACGAGGCATCGGCATTCTTATGCGCTGCACGTTGCCGATTGTTTAATTGTTGTCCTTTGAATAGTACTGAGCTAGATAGTTCTCTCGAAAGTTTGTCACAGTTGGGTTTTATCTCTACGTCTTGTCCTGTAGTTTTTATAGTGGACACTCTTGCGAGGCGTCTTAAAATAGTACCGGCTCTCAGTTTTACTGCATAATAATTAACGTTTATTATTCTTACCGGTACTATTTTTCTGAACTTATGAGGGCCTTAGCAACCAAAATCTCCTGCTGAACATTATAGTTTGGTTCCAGCATTGCTACGCTTCCTTCCCGAATCTCACCACCTACTGTAGCTGGTACAATTTCTTCGCATCGCTCAAGAATCGCAAGGTCTTCTGCCAGCATTAAGCAAGCTGAAGAATCTTCTTGATAATGTAGGACGACCTCTTCATTATTGATTTTAATCACGCCGTGTTTCATATTCAGATCGAATCCGTATCTTCTCATTATATCCATCTCAAGGATACAGTCTACCAGCTACCAAGATACGGTGTCCAATTTTTGTTCCTCCAATCATGATGACGACGTCAACTTCTCCATGTGCGGTAGCTGAGTCACCTATAGCTGTCCGAAGTCGCCATTTTGTTCTTATGCACGATTTGTTCGGACGCAGTAAATCGGGTCTAACTATGGTCTTAGTTGTGCCTGTGTCCAACAAAATACTTCATGGCTTGTCGTCTATGTATCCATCCACAAATAAGCTATCAAACTGATGACGTAGCGAAGCGATGATTGCAATATTTTGTGGGGCAGGTTTAGGTTGGATCGATATTTGCCCCGACACATCGAACCGATTTAGTTTTCCTGCTTGGAGTTATTCTTTGGCCACGTCTTCAAGGGCTTCTTTCATCGACTTTTTGGATAACCTAGTTCTTCACAGTTCCAACACCGAAGTTGTCTGGAATTCTTGAGATCTTTCACTGATGCTTGGACCAACCGCTGAACCTGGGCTTCCAAGCTTTCCGCGGCATCGGAGTCGCAGGTAACCTCTCGCACTCGAGCACTGCTTCTGGACGCCTGCTTTGCCGCTTCATATTCCAGTGCATGAGCCAATGCTTCCACCAGCTTCTTCGGCCGCGCCAAACGCAGGGCTTGTTGCGTTTCATGGTCTCTGATGCCATCCACAAATATTCTCACAGCCCAGCTTTCCAAGAAATCATCCGGGCCAATTGGATATGCAAGTCGAACTAGGCGTGCCACATCAGCTTCGAACTCCTGTAGACTCTCGCTGGAACGTTGGTATCGGTTCTTGAGCTGCGTGTGATACACTTGCTCCAAGTGTGCATGGCCGTATCGCAGCTCCAGTCGTTTGACCAGTCTTTCATAATTGTTGTCTTCTTCCGGTGGAATAGCCTGTAAAATATTTACCGCATCTTTTCGAAGAGCAACTGTGAGTGCTGAAACTTTCTCAGTATCATTCCAGCCATTAGCCTTAGCAGCAGCCTCTAATTGTCTATGGTAATTAATCCAAAATGTTTGACCATCAAAGGTAGGAGGTTTGACACCCAGTTTTGCAGTTGAGTCAAAATTTGGTGCGGATAATTCAATTTTCTCAGTTTTTGAAGCTTTTTCCGGAGATGAAACACCAAATTTGAATTTTTCTTCAGAAATCTCCAATTTTTCATTCAATTTCTAATCCAATTTTGCATCCAATTCTTCTTTTAACATTTTACAATTATCTTCAAATACTTCCTCCCATACCTTTGAATTTTCTCTAAATTTTTCCAGTTGCTGTTCAACTTTCTTTGTATTTTCCTCCATCTTTCCATGCAGTTCTTCTCTCAGGTTTCTTGAATTTTCTTCCAACTTTCATAATTTTTCATTTAATTTTGCTTCTAAATCTTCTTTCAAACTTGTAGAATTTTCTTTTAATTTTGATTCTAAATTTATAGAATTTTCTTTTAATTTTGATTCTAAATCTTCTTTCAAACTTTTAGAATTTTATTTTAATCTTGATTCAAAATCTTCTTTTAAACTTGTAGAATTTTCTTTTAATTTTGATTCTGAATTTATAGAATTTTCGTTTAATTTTGATTCTAAATTTATAGCCAAATCAGTTAAAGAAAGTTGAACCTCAAACAAATATGTATCAGGATCCTCACCGTCTTCAGTCAAAGCGTCTCGCAGTCGTTCTATTAAAACTTGTTTGCGGCCACTGGTTTCCAAATCCCGCTCTTCCAATTGATATTTCAACTCTGCGACCTTCAAATCTTTCAACAACTTCTTAGACGCCATTTTCCAATTTTGCAGAGCAGCAATAAACAAAATACTAAATTGTTTATAACAACCCCACACCTGACATCACTGTAATGTTTATTGCTTGACGAAATGTGATTGAATAAAAGTCACTATTTGATAATTCAAATTGAAATAACAGTTTTATTCTTCTTATGTCACTAATAATACTAGATTTATTTATTTGTCACTTAATTCTAACTTAAACAAGGTCAGAGATATTTATATTTAACTATTTATACACACTGTTTACTTCACTGTTCGATATTCACTGTTCTAGTTCCATTTTACCATTACCACTCTTATCACTATTGTATTCCACACGTCTTTTGCTTGGCCTTATATAGAGAAATATCGATTTCTCGAATGTTCTATTTCTCGACTCTTTCCATCCCTAGAATTTTACTAGAGGCTTCCATTGGAAGGGGTGATGGCTGCCACGCGGCGCGGCGTAACAAGGACGAAAGGCCCCTCCCATACTACGTCGTCTTTACGAGCTTCTCCCACTCTCGCACGTCACATTTCAATAAATTTCTTTAAAAACTGGCAGAGTGTTGTTAAAAAACTTACTTGTACATCATTATATATATATATATATATATATATATATATATATATATATATACAGGGTGGGGCAGAAAAACCTATCCGATTTCAAATCCCTTTTTCTCAGAAGAGGGGGCAGGTAGAGTAGTGGGGTAAAAACCGTTAGAAAGCCGGTTTTATGCCATTTGTCAGTAGTCAACATGCCTTGGTCTGGTGAACATCGTGCTTTTGTTATTGAGCGGTTTATCGAATGCGACGGTTCGATAATTGCTACACAACGTGCTTTTCGAATTCATTTCGGACTCGGGCGTCATGATCCTGTTCCACCTCACGCTACGATTAAAGTGTGGGTGTCAAATTTTAGACAGACGGGTTCAGCATTGAAAAAGAAGTCGCCTGGACGTCCCAGGACAGCAACAGGACCTGAAAACGTGGCCAATGTGAGAGCCGCGATTGAACGTTCCCCGCGTCGTTCGGCGCGAAAACATTCGCTCGCTTTGGCGATTTCCAACCGCAGTATTCGGCGCATTTTGCACCGGAACCTCAAAATGCATCCCTACAAAATGGTTGTTGCACAGGAATTAAGTGAAAGGGATTTTGAAACCCGTACGAACCTGTGTCGCGATCTCCGAGAACTCCCAGACGACGATGTTGTGCTCTTCACGGACGAAGCCCATTTTTACCTTTGTGGTGCCGTTAACAGGCAGAATTTTCGATATTGGAGTGACGAAAATCCTCGAGAAATCCATCAGGAACTTCTTCATAGCCCAAAAGTGACTGTGTGGTGTGCTCTTTCCCGCCTAGGCGTCTGGGGGCCTTACTTTTTTGAAGAAAATGAGCAAACCGTAACGGTCAACAGCGAGCGCTATTGTTTCATGCTGGAAAATTTTCTTAGACCCAAAATGGAAGAAAATGGCGTGGAAAATGTGTGGTTTCAACAGGATGGTGCAACCGCCCACACATCGCGACGATCAATGGACATTCTCAGGGAACTGTTTCCCGGTCGCCTCATTTCCCTGAGAGGTGATCTTGGCTGGCCGCCGCGCTCACCGGATCTCACTCCATGTGACTTCTTCCTTTGGGGTTACCTCAAATCAAAGGTTTACCAGCATCGACCAAGGACCCTTCTTGCTTTACGAAGGGAAATTGCTCGGGCAATTGAAGAAATTCCTGTGGAAATGACGGTGAAAGTCATGGAAAGCTACCGCGAGCGCCTAAATCAGTGTATCCGCTCCCATGGACGACATTTGAGTGATGTGCTTTTCAAAACTTAAATTTAAAAATGGCATAAAATTTGCGATATGTTAATAAAAAAATTTTTTTGACAAGTTGACTGGTTTTAATTTTATATCGTTTTGAAATCGGATAGGTTTTTCTGCCCCACCCTGTATATATATATATATATATATATATATATATATATATATATATATATATATATATATATATATATATATATATATATATATATATATATATATATATATATATATATATATATATATATATATAATAAAAGTCAATCGCGACTGCAATTAGTTACGTTGACAGAGTTGAAAGTGAGTAAGACAGTCAATAATTGGGCCAAGAAATTAACACTCTTGTTAATTTCGACAAATTAACAAGCGTGTTAATTTCGGCAAATTAACAAGCGTGTTAATTTCTTGGCCCAATTATTCACTGCCTTACCGCCTTATCCACTATTAACTCTGTCAACGTAACTAAACTATATGTGATATTGTGTTCAATTTAAATGATGGCTGAAAGCGCATTTTACTTGACAGATTCTTAGAATCTCTTGGGTAAATTCAAAACGATCAACTGTGGAACGATGAGATTTTGTGTTTGATTATATATATCCAATGATATATATATATATATATATATATATATATATATATATATATATATATATATATATATATATATATATATATATATATATATCATTGGATATACACTATATTCTAACAATCTACGTTTAATCGTTTGGGATTTATGCGGAAAATTCTAAAAATGTTTTGGCTAAAGTGCTCTTCCTGTTCAGTCGATAGCAATCATAATGCAGGCTGTACAACTAGATATTATAAAAGTGTCTAATACAAACTTTAAATATTTTACGACTGATTGTTTAGAATTTATGCGGAAAATTCAGAAAGACTTCCATATAGAGTGCACTTCCGGCTCAGCCGATTGTTACAAAAATTGAATATGACCATTGAGATGCTACAGCAATTTCAAATGCTAAATTCTAGTATCCTACGGCTTATCATTCTAGATTTATGCAGAAACTAAAAAAAAAGTCTCAAGTAAAGTGCACTTCCGGTTCATCTGATCGCAATCATGATGCAAAAATTGAATATGACCATTGAGATGCTACAGCAATTTCAAATGCTAAATTCTAGTATCCTACGGCTTATCATTCTAGATGTATGCAGAAAATAAAAAAAAAGTCTCAAGTAAAGTGCACTTCCGGTTCAGCTGATCGCAATCATGATGATAAGATATTATAGAAGTTCTTTATACGAAATTTCAATATGTTATGGCGGATCATTCTATATTCATGCGAAAAATTCAAAAAATTTTGAAGTAAAGGGCACTTCTGGCCTGGCCGATTCTAACAAAAATAGCAGATAACCATTCTGATTCAACATCAAGTTCAAATACTGAATTTTCAACATCCTACGGTTGATCATTCTGGATTTATTAGAGAAATTCAAAAAAGTTTCAAGTAAAGTGCACTTCTGATACAGACGATTAGAACCATAATGCGAGGTGCACAACTAGACCCTATACCAGTCTCAAATACAAAATTTCAACATTATACGTTCAACCAGTTTTGAGATTTGCGAGCTACGCACGCACGCACGAACGCACACACGCACGAACATACGTACCGACATCAAGCCAAAAATAGTCAAAATGGATTCAGGGATGCTCAAAACGGATATTTCCATCAAAATCTCGATAGGTGAATTTTGTCGGTCTCACAATACTTACTTGTTACTTTGTACAAGTAAGTAAAAATGTATTTTTGTATTTGTGTGTGGATCCGTAGCTGTCTATGTTGCAGTTATATGTGTTCAAGTCCAAAGCGCTGCTTCAATCCAAATGCCAGCTTCTCATGATCCAAGCGTTCTTGTTCAGACAGGCCTGAGAAGGCAGTTAACACTGATAGTGCATTCAAGCCAATACAATCATTCTTAGCTCATTGTTCCAGCCATTATTAATTGAAGTTAATTCACATTGAGCAAAATACTCATCCCAGAATGTCTTGCATCATACGGGGTTAGTTTTAGGATGAAATTAGTACTAACTTCTTTTGATGTAGATGCTGGAACATTTTCTATCCGTAGGGTTGTACCATCACTATTGTGAATGAGGTCCTGCAGTTTTTCGGTGACAATCGAATCCAGTTCTGCTCCTAAATCATATTTAATTCCTTAACTTGGACTTCGAATTGCATGACTTGACGATTGACTCCAGTTGGTAATTTCTTCATCTATCATATTCATCTTCAACCGATCAGAACATCAGAAATCACGAAACAGACCAATCGTATACATTATTCAGCAGCAATCACATTTTACAACACTAAACTATTATTCAAATGTCTGATAATTGACAGAGATATTTTCTAGATTATTCGCGAATGTTCACTCTAATCACAATGAATTATGTAAAAAATTATGTTTATGGCAATATGAAAACAATTCAAGTTGTTTCAAGAAGAGTATTAAATAAAACGTATTGCACTCGTGTGAAATGTGGTTAATCACTTGAGAAAAATGGGCACTCGCCTTCCAGACATCGTGGCTAAACTTTCTCTTTTGTGAATGACATTCCACACTTATGCTTATGATAAGTCTCCATTATTGATATTCTAAGTTTAAATTTGACCTAGTATATAATTTCTCACTTAACATCGGAAAGATAGTTGGGTTACAATTTTGTTCCTTTGTTGTAAAGTTAGAGCCTATAATAATAGCCAAATCATTCAAAAACTTAAATTCAAATTAATATTTTAATAGCTGTATATTTTCATCCAAATTCATCAGTTGATATTGCTGCCAGAGAGATTTTCTATTTATATGCATGTATATATATATGTATATATATATATATATATATATATATATATATATATATATATATATATATATATATATATATATATATATATATATATCCTCTAATTTAAGGTTTTCTCAAAAATAGTCATGTGCGTTAAGCACAGAGCTGAGCAGTACTTGCACGAAAAGTACTTGATTACGCTTGCAGTACTTCAAGTACTGTACTTGAAGTATTTTTTCTTTCGATACTTTGTATTGGTCCAAGTACTTTCATTTTATTCACCTGGTACTGGTTACTTAAAGTACAATGAATAATACTTAAAGTATTTTAGGTACTTGAAATGTGCTCCAAGTATTTTTTTCCATGCAGATTGTGAAAATTTTGACTCGTTTGGTTCGACGTTTGTAGTAAATATGTGAATATTTATTATTCTCTTAGCAGTGTTAAGGTGTCATACGTAGATAATCTCTTTCAATATATCAAATGTAAATATCTAATGATTCAATGATAATATTGAGTTATTCCATTTGAATTCAAATTATGTTTTTTTTTATTTACTTGTACAAAATAAAAGTATTGTGAAATCGACATAACTAATATTTTGTAATTTTGATGAAAATATTCGTTTGTATGTAACTCGCAAATCTCAAAACCCGTCGAACGTTAAATGTTAGATATTGATATTTTGTATTTAAGATTGGTCTAGCTCTAGGTCTGCATTTTTTTTGAATTTTTTGGATAAATCCAAGGCTATTAGCCGTGGAAAGATGACTTTTTGTATTTATATGCAAAAAATATATCCAATGATGTAAAAGTAAGTCAAGTGATGTCCAGGTCAAATTTTTTAAAAATTATTCCGAGTCAGCGACGATGGTGATACGGTATATGAGTGTTGAATTAAAAAACTTGCAATGGTGTTGGAAACATGTACTCCAAGCACTTTCACAAATACTCAAGTACTTGGTACTTGTACATAATGAAGTACTTTTGATGGATAACTTTACCTGGCTCTGCAATATAGGAGTACTCCCTGAGTATTTACAAAAATATTTGCTATTTGTAAATACCAAAACATTTAAGAAGTACTTGCACCCGAATTGTCAAGTACTTTTGTCAGTACTTGGTACTTGAAAGTACTCAACAGATTAAAACAGTACTTGTACTCCAAGTACTTTCCCAAACACCAATTTTCGTACATATATGGTCATGATAATAGCAATTACTATGTGAAAAAAAAATAGTGTATGTTTTTTCTGTATCTTCTGAACTACGCCAAATTGAAATAAATTATCATTTCTATTATTATTATTATTATTAAGTACCTGGTACTTGTACTTGAAGTACTTTTCACGAGTACTTTGCCCAGCTCTGGTTGAGCATTATGACGCACCCTTCTACTGCTTCATTTCAGTTAAGGCAGATTCAAAATTCAATTTTCATTTTGTTTATAGAGCGCAAGCTATTGATTTGAAGAGAGTAAGCAAATGAGCAAATTCAAAATATTTTTACAATAATTTTCGATCTTTCGAATATCATCTCATATTTCATATTGTATAATATGTATCTAGAAGTTAATTTGAGAAACTTTTCATTTCCAGATCGAAGACGATGCATTCGAGGGTCTTGATAACCTGGAAACCCTTTCTTTAAAAGACAACAACATTCTTTTGATTCCAGCATCTGCACTTGGTAGATTGCCACGCTTAATATCTCTTCGCTTGGACTACAATCGAATTGCAGCTGTATCCGGTGATATTTTAAGATCTATGGCAGACAGAGTTACCAGTTTAGTTCTCTCAAGAAATGTTATACGAGAGCTACCTGCTGCAACTTTTCAGCACTTCAGGCAACTTCAACATTTAGATCTCACGGGCAACTCACTTGCTTCTTTAAATGCAGACACATTTTCTGGATTAGAGAATACATTAAGAATTTTGAAAGCCGCACAAAACAAAATATCAAATTTAGGGCCTATGTCTTTATCTTTATCAGAATTACAATTCTTGGATTTGTCTGATAATCAATTGATGGAGATCACTCGAGATTCTTTCGCATTTTTACCATCTTTAATTCATTTAAATTTAAGCGGAAATACATTAACACAAGCATCCGCCTTACCTTCAGGTCTATTTCACAAGATGCCTCTTTTGGAAATTTTTGATTTAGGTCGAGCAGCTTTAAGAGCTTTACCAAGCAATTTATTGTCAGAAACACCGAATTTAAAACAAATTCATCTGAAAGGAAATGAGATTTCCGAACTACAGGACGGAACCTTTGTTAATATGAGAAATTTAACTCTAGTTGATCTGTCACATAATGCAATGACTAGTATTCGACCTCGCGCATTTGTGAATACGATGGGAATACGTGTTCTGTTGCTGAATGGGAATCTGCTAAGTTCATTTAAAGGTGAAATATTCAATACTGGAACAGGATTAGAAGTATTGGATTTATCTGATAATGAATTAAGTTATTTATTCCCATCTTCATTTAAAATACATCCACGGCTTAAACATGTCTCCATTGCACGGAATAAATTGAATTTTTTCCCAGCAGAGCTGATTGCTGGCTTACAATATTTAGAAATTATCAATTTATCTGGCAACATGTTGAAGACGGTTGACGAACTAGATTTTGGACGCCTTCCACGATTAAGAGAGTTAATTCTTGCTAGTAATCAACTAGATTCCATTAGTGAAATGGCATTTCATAATTCAACTCAGTTACAGATTCTTGATCTAAGTGATAATAAAATTGATCGGTTAGGAGACAGAACTTTTGAAGGATTAGTTAGACTAGACATGTTAAATTTAGAAGGTAATCTTCTAAACGAACTTCCTGATACAATATTTGAAAGAGCTCGTCTACAAATGTTGGAGAATTTAAATCTAGCACGAAACAACTTTGAAATACCTCCATTGAAAGCATTACAGAGACAATATTTCTTTGTCTCATCTGTTGATCTTTCCAGAAATAAATTGCAAGATATTCCTCCTGAAAATAGTGTGATGGTTAATATAAAAAAGCTTGATTTATCTTTCAATCCGTTAACCAATAAATCAATAGCAAATATTCTTGGTGAACCGAAAACTGTACGGGAATTACATTTAGCCGGTACTGGAATCACCCATGTGACTAGATTGGAAACTAGATTCATTAGATATTTAAATTTATCATATAATAATATATCTTTATTGCCGGAAACTGTTTTTGAAAGGACTAGTTTACTTGAAACTTTAGATTTATCGCATAATAACCTATCTACGTCAGTACTTAATATTTGGCCATTATTAAAAAATATGCAGTCCTTAAATTTGTCATATAATCCAATAATAGGTATTTCACAAAATGATCTCTCTGGATTAGAGTCTTTACGATATTTGAGTATGAGTAATTTATATGAATGCACAAAAATTGAGAAAAACACTTTTAAATCAGTGCCAAACTTACGTTTATTCGATGCTTACGGATATCCCAAATTAGGATATTTAGACGTACCAGGATTACTACAGAATCTGCCGGCACTGGAACACTTAAACATAGAAACTAAAGAGCCTGCATTAGGACCTGATCAACTGAAGGCAGTTCTACATCCACGATTGAAAGAATTAGGTATGATGGGATTAAGACTCACAAGCATATCTTCAGGGACTCTTTCTGGATTGAAGGCGCCAGAAATCATCATACGACTTAGGAATACATCACTCAGAACTTTACCACCAGCATTATTTTTTCCTGTACCGCGATCCTCAACTGTCATGTTAGATTTAAGTGGAAGTTTGTTCACTACACTCGCACCACAAGCAATTTCAGCTCTTGATGATAGAAAAGGTGATTTAAGAATACTTGGATTAGATACTAATCCGATTGCTTGTGACTGCAATGCACGAGCATTTCGGAGATGGTTGCTAAATCACTTGGAACTTATCGTAATTTGCTCCAAACCGGAAAATTTAGTTGGAGAAAACCTAGCAACAATAGATGATAACGAATTAACTTGTGATCGCAAACCATTTCAACCAACTTATGAAGTAATCACTGGTAAAACTACTCAGCTGATGCACAGTACATTACAATCTGCATCTAGACCAACGACTGAACCTGAAATTATTTGGTCAGTAATGGCTCCAACAGATCGAACAAAGCAACGTCCACCTAACGCAGCCAGTACTGGAAACGACGATACTTTGATAATCGGAATAGTAGGAGGTGTTGTTGCATTTATTTTTATCCTAATAATTGCAATTTGCGTGATTCGGTTGCGATCTGGAAACAATAACGTTCATAGTAGATACCCAGGAACTCTTCCTTCTGTTATGGTCCCTACTACAGGTGGTCCGGGTTCAAGTTGTGCTTGTAGTACAAAAGGAGCACCGCCTATCTATGCTCAAGGACCTTATACAAATACAAGTGCTGGCTACGCGGCAACTTTGCCTCACAAATTACATACGGGACAGCCTGTTCCCAGGCATGCTTATTCTACAGTTGGACGTGTACCTTCGTATTATGCAAATGCTGCACCTCAACCATACTTTGTTGCATTTCCTCCAGATGAAAAGGTGTATCGATAGCAATTGAGCAGTGATCTAGACTAAGTGCGTAAAACTTATTTTTGTAATTTGTATTTTTAAAATCTGAAATTACACTTCATACTGTGCCGTATATGTAAGAAATTAGGAAAGAGTTCATTATTTTTCACTTAATGAAATAAGTTTCAGATGATTTTGAATATATTACTTATTTAGAGCAGTTCAAAAAAATATATATAAAGAGTTCGAAATCTGTACATAAAATTCGTCTCCTAAATTTTAGAAAATAAGGGATGAATTTTTGAGATACAATAGCCGTATTGATCAAAGATTTAATTTACCAATAAGCAAAAAAATTGGATCTATGGCAGTGTATCATTAATATTTACAAGCTACTAATTTCATTTTGTAAATGAGTGCATCTTGAGACATTTGCTTTCGAAGCTATCAGCCAGGATTGAGGAAAATCATGATTTGAATGAAAAAGTTAAAAATCATAGATTTTTTGATCCAATCAAAATTTTTTTTATTGATTTTTCCAATTTCTATTGAATTATTAGTACGAAATCAATTATATGTATGGAAAATACCTTTCAAAAGTGATTAGTTTTCATTTGGATATCATAACGTATTGAAAGTTACGAATATGAAATAAACGTGCTCAGAACTTGCGATTACAGTTCACTAAGACTTTTGGACATGTGTTTTAAAAAATTTAATTTTCACTTCGAAATAATCAATATCACTCGATACGAACTGTGATTTCGTTGCAAATATTTCATTAATTTCAAAATTAAAATTATTCTAATGATCCTTACATGTTTTCAGAATTATATTATAATAAATAAATTTTTTGATTTCAATTCTGTATATTTATTTTTATATTGACATTTCGACTTTCGGATAGAAAGTCGAAACGTCAAAATGAAAATAAATATACAGAATTAAAATCAAAGAAAAATTATTTAATTATCATTTTATTATATATTAGTGAATTGTTGTAAATGTTTACCTATTTCTATGTTTGTTTTACAATGATATTTTTCTTCAATATAATAACAAGCGTAAATATAATACAAATCTGAATTATTTTTTATAATTAATACTTTTTTTCATTCAACTGAGATATTTCATCTTGAATGATTGTTGCAATTGTAGTTATTTGTACCAAATTTTGATTATTATGTTCAAATGTAGATAGCTTAGATAAATATTCAACCCGATTATTATTTATTTTGCAATGGCTAGTTATTTGAATAAGTACTAATTGAGTCCGAATAATTTCTACTAATTACTTGTTTAAATTCTTGAATATTGATAATAGAACTATGTAAGTAATTTATTTTTTGCACGATTGGGCGTTTCATGTGTTTACTGGTCCTCTATTCGAGATGGTATGTTGATTTTACCATGCAAGCTGTGGTTATTATGGCTGTGCTGACTTACTGCCTATGGGCAAAGGTGATAAATAAAAAATTGTGGATCTATACAAAAATATTCATTTATTTATCTTCAGGAATTCGTAAGCTATTTTTAATGAAAAAAAAAACATGAAATTCTTGATTACATTGTTTTCTAGATTTAATTAGTAACCGGTTTCGATCACTGGGGGATCATCTGCAGACTATCAGAGGGACTACAAAGAAAAGAAAATAACAAAGTAAAACATACATACAAGCCGGTTGGAATTTTAGCAAAATCAAAAGATTATAAAATGTAACTTACACAATAAAATTACAGGAACTTCACAAAAGAAAATATCTGTCACACTTGGGTCTTCCTATTCCCTTATTATTTATTTTCATTTGCGATTAAATATTCGCAATAAGGTGTTGAACTTGACAACAAACAGCGAGCAAACAATCACCAATAATAATTCAATTGGAAATAGAAATTTCAGTTCCATATTTAGAGTAGATCTTCTAATCGTGCAAAAAATTTTTTGGACGTTTTCATGTGTTTACCGGCCCTCTATTTGAGGTGGTATGTTGATTTCACCGGCAAACTGTGGTTTCTATGGCTATGCTGACTTACCGCCCATGGGCAAAGGCGGTAAGTAAAAAATTGTTAAATTTCACAAAAAAATATTCATTTATTTATCTTCATTTTTGTAATTGAATATTTAGAATAAAATGTCAAACTTGACAGCTGACAGCGAATAAACAATCATCAGTAGTAATATAATTTGAAAAAGAAAAGGACCCATATTTTGGATCTTCCAATCGTGCAAAAATTTTTGTAAGCATTACGGTCAATAAGTACAGTACCGATTTCGTATAATATATAGAAACCTCGCCAAGGCTCGGCCTCCAAACTATTATTCTCAATCGGTAAACTGTACTTACTGACCTTAATACTTAAGTAACTAGTAAACATCAATGTCAATAAGTACAGCACCGATTTTGCATAATATTTGTGAACCTTGTCAAGATTTAGACTCCAAACTATCATTCTCAATCGGTAAACTGTACTTACTGACTCTAATATTTAGATAACTATGTATTACAGAATGTTAAATTAGTCTTTATTGCCTATTTCTTTTATCGAATTCGATAAATTTATTTACATGAACGTTATTCGGTTAGTCACATCTTTTATTTGGAATAAAACATCTTGAGTAACTTTTTGTTCTGATAAATTATTTATTAATAATATTTTACTCTTGAAAATCAATTTACCACGCTGAATTCTCCTTTCTCCCGTGAATTTCTGTACAATTTCTTTATTCTAAGCAATATTAACTAAATTATGTTCTTCTCAAAAATTTTGAATAACATTGAATATTTTAAATTGTTTCAAATAACTTTTCATATTGTTCACTATCTTGTGAATCCAAATTTCTCGTCAAAGATTGATCAATATGACTTTATCCATCAACTAATTCCCATTTTGCTCTTCCAATAAATAAATAATTTATTTCACTTCCTACTCTTGCGTAATTGAAATTTAGAATATGAAATTAGTCTTCAATTATTTTTTATAGAAAAATGTATTTCTATTGTCTAATCAGTCCTGTTGCCACGTCGAATCGACATTGACATATTCCTATCTCATCTTCAACTCCCAATTCTTATCATCATATCTAGATCTTATTTTCATAGAAGGATAACCTGATTTGGTCCTTGTCATGTCCCTGTGATAAGTACTAATCGAAAACATGTCAAGTCGATGTCAATGTCAATTCGTTGTGGCCCCAGAATCGTTCTTTATATCAATAATATAGTTACCCACATATTTTGTTAGATCCTATCAAAATTTTTGATCTATCATAATAATGATATGAATGATATGACTTCACATAAACATCAAAATTACACAAACCTAAAATATTGACACCCAAGTTTTTGTCAAGTCTTTGGATTATTTCTGTACCGTTGCAGGAGCATCTGGAACAAATATGTAGTCGTTTTCGTTTCAGCTTCGTCAGTTTAAATTTACGTCCGTCTTTTAATTTTACTATGTCTTTAATTCTGTCAAATTTGTCTATCGTCATTTTTCTTTTTTGTATAATGGTCCTAAGAGTTTTTTAATAAGTCTGGAGCTCTCTTTGAGAAGAATATTCTTCTGTATCAATAAGTATATCGTCATTTTTTTTTGGGGGCCATGTTTTTATTCATCTCTGATCTTGATCTAAATCTTCCCATTAAAGTTTCTGATTTACCTTGCCATGTTAACTAATTAGTCTCGGCTTGGATTGTTATAGTTTAATATTTTGTTTTCCCAAAAATCGCCTAATGGTATATCAACAGGGGAGAATTTTGTACTATCTAATGTATCATCATATACCATTAACGCAATGTTAATTATGCTCTACAGTACTAAATTTTTAGATTCTTCTCTTGGTTCGATCGAACGTCAATGTTTCATAAATGACGAATGGAATTTTTATATAACTCCCATTCCTTTGATGATTAATTGTTGAAATTATATGAAGTACTATTTTATAATCTTCTACTAGATTTTTTCTCACTTCATTATTTAGTTCACCTCCACTATCGGTTACAATTTTGTTAGAAACTTGGTATTGTATAGAATACTCTAATAACGTTTCTGCTATATTTACTGAAGCTGTTACTTCCAAGAATTTGCATACTGCGAGTTTCGTAAAACTATCTATTATTCTTTAATACTTACCTTCATTTAGGGTTAAAACATCTAAATGTACAATGTAGAATATCATTAACTATATATGACCAATAACATTTTCGTTTCAATCTTTAGTATTCCACTGTGATTTGTCTTTCCTTCGTTATAATTTGTTAAAAATTTTATCTAGTCATTACAAGTTTAATTTGTTTTTTAAAACTTTGGTACATTGTATAGGTTTGAAATCATTTCACACAAAAGTGTACTGTTAATTTTTGCTTATTTTAGAAGATATTGTTTCATTAAAAAAAAAGAGTTTCACTGTATTTTTTTTTTATTGTAATTAATATCTTACCATGATGATCATGTACTTACAATTACATGTGCACCATTTCATCAAGAGTAAATTCTTTTTACTGTATTTTTTAATGTTCCAAAGGCTTTATTCTTTATATTAGAAATTATTCCGTTTCAATGGAGGGAAAAACTTTGCAGAACTCATTCATTTCATAAATATGTTTTATTGGGAGAACAGCTATTTATTTAATTAGTATATAATATAGAACTGTATCGGACGAGCCGCTGGTTACGGACGAGCGAGTCTAATAAGGTAGGCGAGTTCATAAAGTTTGCCTATGTACGAATTACATACAAAGCTTTATGCTCTAAAGACCCAGGATATCTTCTAAGAATATTTCTTAATTTCCCTATACAAAAATTCAGTAAGTATAACTTGGTGTGCCTTGCTAGTGTTGCTATTGTTACAATTATTTTTTACTGTTGTCAAAAATATTAAATACAATTTAATAGAAGAAATAGATACTTCAGAAAGTGTAGAAGAGATTAAATACGATAGAAAAGAATAGATGAATACTTCAGAAAGTGTAGAAAAGAATAAATACGATAGAAAAGAATAAATGAATACTTCAGAAAGCCTAGAAGTGTTGGCAGCAAGTGCCAAAGAATCACAAATATTGAGAGAAAAATGTTTTTGTAGCAATAAGAATTTATCTTCAGGTCTGAATATTCGCGGCAATGCCAATTGTGATATGAGTATTCATTACCATAATAAATAATATGTTGATTTAATTGTTTGGATTTATTTCATGTTAATAAAAATATCCATTTGTGAGATTTTTTTCAACAATGACAGCTCCGTCCAATAAAATAAAGTAAAGGTCTTAGTCGAATTAAGTGGCACATTATGGGCACTAAATTCAACCATAAATTATATGATTATGATGCAGTTGCTAAATAATTATTCCTTTGTTATAGTGATTGTTTCAAAATCCGAGAGGGATGGATTAATGCTATTTATAAAATTGTAAATCCAGTCGTCTTGAATGAATGCATGCTTAGATTTGTACAAATATTGCTCATATCTTATAAAATCAAGATAAATGTATGAATTGCTTATCCCAAGTTGTTGAAAGGAGTCTTAAATGATCAAAAATATAATACAATGGATATAAATTATTGATAATAATAACTTACTATACTCTATTCTTAAACTAGGAGGAGCACACTGAAGTAAGCGTCATGTAACTAGACGTTTTTGATTGGCTTATTTCACATCAGTTAAAAATTAAACAAAATTTTGTTAGTCCTTTGAATTCACATTATTATTTATTTAGTTAAATATCTTTGTTATCGTTATGTACATTCATTCGTATTTGTTAGTAATTAACGAACAATAGCTGTAAAATGAAAGTGGAAAGGTTACGTGCCGACAATTTCAGAATGAATTTTGCTGCATAAAAAGCTGGTGATATTTTTGTCGTATTTACACAGTGTATATATGGCTCGGCGCAGCAACTTCAGTTAGTTAAAAAATAAACTATAATTAATTCTTAATGAATTAACTGATTGAGATTTCATTTTCTGATGACATCGTTTGCATGAAAAATCTACCGCAGGTACGGTCATTGAAAAAATAAGAAGCATGTTTTTTGACTGTAATTTAGGGAATGACAAGGAACTAAAAATGTTGGTGACTTGGCAAGCCTTGTCACTAAAATTGTTGACTGGATATGATTGTGCTTGTCTACATTGGTGTTGCATACAAGACTCTTTCTACGACCTTCTATTTTCATATTTTGGCAGCTATGAGCACACAGCAAAGGAGCCCAGAGAACAAGATGGTATTTGAATTTAATAAGTAACTAAACGAATGGATTTGTGAGTGGTGTCATCAATAATAATTTAAAGTTATGTAACTTGATTGCTATGCGTTTAAATGGTGGTTAGGCTGTGATCATGGCATCGATATGAGATAAAAGTTGTCATAAGTGCAAAGTTGATTTTGATGGAGAAGATATCATAGGATGTGATGGAAATTGTGGCGGATGGTATCATTTACAATGTGCTGATATAACGGCAAATCAATATAGAATAATTAGTAATTGCAAAGGCATCAAATGGTTTTGTAATATCTGCTATGCGGAAAGTGAGGTTACATTGAAGAAGAAAATTATCGAAATATATGATAATGTGAAAGAAATTATGAGTGTACTCTCACATAAAGATGAAAGTGGAAAAAAAGATGAAGACAATAGAATCAATTTGAGAGTGAACTATGCAGAAGCGATCAAAAAGAGAGCAGACCAAACTTTAATTATTAAAGCCAAAGATGGAAAAAGTACTAAAGTTGGTGAGATTCAGGAAGAGATGAAAAAGAAAATCAATCCGACAAAATTGGCATTAGGAATTGAAAAAGTTCAAAATTTAAAAAATACGGGAATGGCAATTGTTTGTTCAACCAAAGATGACAGAGCAAAATTGCAAAAAGAAGTAAACAAGAAACTAGGCAACCAATTTAGCATCGAAGATGCGAAAAGTCAAACCCAAACTTAGATCATAAATAATATCTAGATGGAAGAAGCTGCGAACGGTTACGACGGAAAGAGATGGAAGATATATTGTAAGAATACTGGAGAAATAAACTGCGCAAGCGTGACAATAATCAAATTTCGGTTTTTCAAGCCCGCAAAATGATAAAAACATGATGTAATGAGTTCTTATTTCTGTAAAAAATATTTATATTCATTCGCCGTTCTCTAGTTGCAAAGTGCATCTTCTTAACATTAATTTTATAAATAGCAAATAAAATTCGATAGACATGCGCAGTTCGTTTCACTTCATTATTCTTTCTTTATATTTTATTTTTTTGTTCCTCTAACGTAAACTGTATTTTCCTTTCTTTCTGGCATAACCGTTCGCAAAAATGTGTTGTGTGATATAGGACTCCTTCCATCTAGATATTATTTATGATCTAAGAACCCAAACCATTGAATTAAAAATTGTTGGAATTGATAATGAATTAAGTGAGGATAAACTCAAAAACTATTTGGAAATACAAAACAATACATTAGTTGATAAGAATGCATTTACATTCAAATTATTGAGTTTTAAGAAAATAACAAAAATTTTTACAGCAATTATAGAGGTTGACAGTAACACAGCAGGAAATATTTTAGGAGAAGGAGAACTGAAAATTGAATGGAATATTTGTAAAGTATATCATCATACCAGCGTATTAAGATGCTTCAAGTGTTATGGATACAAACATAACTCTGATAAATGTTTAAAAGATGCGATATGTTCAAAATGTGGTGACAAGCAACATAATGATGAATGCAACGAGCTGAAATGTATCAACTGCTCAGAGGCCAATCAAAGACTTAATCTTAAACTAGATGCAAATCATTCTGTGTTTTCTAGGGACTGTCCTGAATTTCTTCGCATTGTGGAAAGTTCTAAAAATATATTATTCATCAGTAGACCATCCGTAAAGTGGCAGTTACAGAAAAATGGAATAGATATACTGTGTCTTAATGCCTGAAGTTTAGTATGTAATTTTAATGAAATTAGTAGTGTAATTGACCAAAAACAACCGTTAATAGTCAGTATGACTGAAGCTAGGATAACAAGTGACATTACTAACAATTAAATAAATTTGAATAATTATGTTCTAGCTAGGATTGATTCAGAAAGTAGACACACAGGTGGAGTTGTTTGTTATATAAAATCATGGATAAAATTCACAATATTGGACCAAATCGTAGAGCATATGAAATATTGGATCCTTACATTGCAAATACTCATAGGAAATGATGATTACATCTTAGTTAGCATTTACCATTCTCCTAATGGTAGTCATACAGATTTTATTAATTTTCTAGATAATTATATAGAAAATTTGTGTATTAGTACAAATAAGAGAATAATTATAATGGGAGATTTCAATATCAATTGACAAAACTGGAACAACACATATACCAAAAAATTGAAGAATGTATTATTAGATATTGGTATGAAACAAATAGTGAACGAAATTACTCATTTTAATAATTAAAAGAAATAAAACACTCGGTTTCTTGTTTCACAAAATAATAAAAAACTCTTTATTGCAATTTCGGCTGTTAGGCCATCATCAGAAGAGAAATAATTGTACAGAAAAATATTACAACCTATATATATACATAAACACCATGAGATTAGGAACACACCCTCACTACAAAATCTAGAAAGGGGGAAGGTAAAATATCCAGTTGTTCGTTCATTATGTTTAATCCTTTAAACAAGACTTTCTTAATTTCGTAAGATTCTAGGAATGTGAGTGAGAGGCTTTTCCTTTCCCGGTCACAGTCAGATTATCAATACTACAATTATGATTGTAGTCAAGCAGATGTTTCGCTACATTTGAATTAAGTTTATGGTTTCTAAAACTATTCATATGTTCTTTAAATCTAGTATAAAAATTACGTCCAGTTTGTCCTATATAAATAAAATCACAATCGTTACACTTAATTGTGTAAATACCAGAATTGGTCAGAGCATCTTGGGAGCCCAATTTATTGTTCATTAATAATTTTCGCAGAGTATAATTATTTTAAAAACCTGGACTTATATTAAACTTCCTTAATTCATTTGCCATGCTGACACTAATCTCCTTAATATAATTTAATCTCTTGTGTATTGGTTTCTCGTTTTCTAGTTTGAACTGAGGATAAAAGTTTTTGAATACTATCTGCCGTTTTTTCTTAAAAATCATTTTCAAAATTAAACTAGTGCTATAATCATTATTTGAAGCTATCTAGAGAATTGTAGAAAGTTCTTTATTATAATTTTGGTCATCCATGGGAATTTTAAGAAGTCTGTCAATAAAACTATGGAATGCCGCTAATTTAATGTTTCACGGATGATTAGAGTTACAAGGAATTATTGAATCAGTCCAAGAGTTTTTTCTATAGATGCCGAATTTTAGTCTATTTTCAATGCGCTCAATGGAGATATCTAAAAAGTTTAATGTTTCATTAATTTCCATTTCCATAGTGAATTGAACGTTTTTATCAAATGAACTGAGCAAGTTTAACAGGATAGACAATTAACGATCCGTACCAATAAATAAACATAAAATATCATCAACGTAACGATACCAGAATATGATATTTTTTGAAACACCATGTCCGCAGCCCATCAAATTTTTTTCAAAATCACCCATAAATATTTCCGCTAGAACTGGAGACAAAGGGGAGCCCATGGGTAAACCGTCATTTTGTTGGTAGTAGTTATTGTTGAAAGTGAAATAATTTTGATCCAAACATAATTTTAACAGGTGCAAAAATTCTTTAGCTATCACAGGGCTGGCATTGTTTACAATTAATAAGTTCTCGGCAATATTAAGGAGTTTATTTAGAGGTATTGAAGTGAATAAACTGCTTACATCAAATGATATTGATTTAGCATTGGGCGGTACAGTAACATCCTTGATACGATCAACTAATTTTAAAGAGTTTTTGACACTAATCTTTGAGCGAAAATCCAGTAAGTCTGGAATAATATTGTTCAGGTATTTACATAATTTGTAGGTCGGAGCTTGCATATAGGCCACCACGGGTCTAATAGGTTTGTCTACTTTGCGCAATTTAGGTAAGCCATAAAGCACCGGAGCTGAGGGGTTCATATTATATAATTTATAGTGATCTTCTTTGGGTATGATATTATTGCATGCTTTGAGACTATTTTTAAACTTTGTTTGGCAAGCTACACTAGGGTCAGATTTAAGGGTGCAAATGTTACTGCAATCTATGAATTTATTAATTTTATCAATATAGTCGTTTTTTCCAAGAATGACAATACTATTTTCTTCATCTGCTTTACTTAATATAAGCGAATGATCTTTAAGCTTATTTTTGATAGATTTGACCACATTAATTGATTTGTCTCTTAACTTAATACCTTTTTTACATTTCTTCTTGAAAATGGAAATACAATCAACTTTGTCTGCCTGAGTGTGTTTTTTCAATGCTATGTCAATATCAGCTACCAAAGTTAGATACTTAAATTTTCTGCAAAATGAATTTCAAGATTATCTGGATGATATACCATTGGCAGTTAGACGCAGAATGATATTCCAGCAAGATGGTGCACCTCCGCATAATTCATTGGATGTAACTGCGTATTTGAATCAACAATTTCCAAATTCCTGGCTTGGAAACAGAGGCCCTACATCGTGGCCCGCAAGATCTCCGGATCTATCGCCTTTAGATATTTTTCTATGGGGAGCTATAAAAAACAAAATTTATGTAATGTCCGTTGCTACACTTAATGAACTGAAAAACCGAATAAGACAAGCTGTTGTTGAATTGAATACAGTTAATATAAAACAAAATTTATTTAAAAGACTTTATTTATGTGTCCCTGAAAACGGTGGAAATTTTGAACATTTTGTGTAGTTCGATAACATTTATTCCGTACTTCTTTATGTTCTACTATGATAATAAGATTGTTTATTTTGTACATTGTTTTTAATAGTAATTGAACTATGCATTTCGTTCTTGATGATGTGCAAATGTCTGAGCGCGCAAAAATATTCAAATTTAAAAAATATAAACGTTGTGTAATTCCCCGCGTACTTAACAGTGATATTATTGACACAAAAATATCAATGATGTGTATACAACACAATTTTTCTTAACGCAAATACAACACAAAATAACTCAAGTGTCAAAAAATTTAGTTCTAAACGCACACTTGATTTTGTGAAGCAACATTCAGATATTTTCGTTAATATCTCAAAAACTATCAAGTTTAGCAGGTAAGAACTTTTGAAATTTTTCGAAGCAAAAATTATTTTCTATCCATTAGTGCAATAATATACAGGGGATTCCATTTGAAGAAAGTACAAATAGGGCAATATCTACGAGAATTATTTTTTTTTTGCACCAAATTCACACAGATTTAGTTAGCTTATTGAAAGTACAAAAAATTTTAATTGAACAATTTTTTGGTATCTATAATAACCTCCGAGAAAAAAGGTGTTTCCAATTTCGCATATATATATATATATATATATATATATATATATATATATATATATATATATATATATATATATATATATATATATATATATATATATATATATATATATATATATATGTATATATACTTTCTCATGTACTTTCTTGTGTTTGCAATTTCTGGTGATGTATTTTCTAGATTTTTGACATTCTACTGCTGTATTTTCTATGTTTTCAGTTTCTACATCTGTATTTTCTAGTGTTGCACTCCTTCCCAAAAAAAGTAGTGTTTAAAAAAGCTGTTTTGATAAAATAATCGAATATCGAATCAAAACAAGAATAAAGCAAAGCGTTGCTTAGGACAGGTCATTTACGCCATTCTAAACATATTGTAGACTATACTTTCTCTAACAAGGTTTTGGAAATTCACCAATATTTCAGAGGAAGTTAAAAAAATCATTAAATGTCAAACGTTAATCCAGATATGAATACTTGAATTGTTAGGAAGTAACAGTGGTAGTAGCCAAACTAACAGCTTCTGATTCGTCGAAATGATTTTAAAGGCATACGGAATCATTCTAAACGATTTTTTGGAATGTCATTCGTTCCAACATAATTTTTGGTTATGGAATATGCAAATTCCAAAACAGAGTTGGATAAAATAATTTTTATGCTTTGCTTATGCTATGCTCATTGTGAACACGCATAATATTTTCTTAAGAATTATGTTATGTACTTCTTATGCTACGCCCATTATGAATTATGGCTTACATAAAACTTTAAATTATGAACACTAACCAACATGACCATAATCTTCAAAAGCATTTATAACGGTCTATAATAATAGAATAATTGATTTGGTTTTTGATTTAATATCTTTTAAGACAATTTAAAATGGATTTTTCTATTCCAAGTAAATATTATTGATTATTCATTTTGCTGTTGAGCCATTTGCTTGGAATGATGGAAAGATTTTTAGAATTCTAATTATTCTAACCTGCACAAAACAGAATCCTACAACTCTGTCTATATTTAAAAACAGTATTTAATTAGAATTATCTTTATCGTCCAAAAAAAAACTGGTTTGCCTATAATTTAGAAATAACTCTACTGGTTTGCCTATAACTTAGAAATCATTCTACGGTTTGAGTTTTTAACGGTTTTACAAAAATATAGTGTAATAGTTAGGTCTAAATTAAGATCATGCATTTATTAAATGAATATTATATAAAAATAGTTACTTATGTATCTAGTGCGCGAAATTATACTTTGGTGCTTGAGAATGAAATTTTTTTGTCGAGGCGGCAGCCGAGACACAAATCATTCGAAAGCTCCAAAGAAATTTCGTCCACGTGTAGCATACAATATTTTTTCTACAGACGTCAAAAAATTAAAAAACTATATTAATATCATTAAAATACAAATATTAGTATAATTCTTTCTCTTGAGAACGCGCACAAAGTACTTTAATATTAATAAATGAAATCAGTGCACAAAATACTTCGTGCCCGTTGTCATGATAAACAACTCCAATGCGACATTTCGTATACTAATATTGATGTACAAATGTCATGATTTTTTGATGTTTGTAGAAAAAATTTAATTTTTACAACAAAACATAACTAAGCCTTAATTCTCAATGGGCTTAAGCATAAGAAGTACATAACATAATTCTTATGAAAATCTTACGCATGTTCACAATGAGCATAGTATGAGCAAAGCATAAAAATTATGTTATAGGGATATTGCGGCCTGAGCTGGTAATAAAATATAGGTACTTTTTGTTTCAAGTAACTGTCACAATTTAAATCACTTGTCCTAAACAACGCTTTGCTTTATCTTTATTTTGATTTGATTATTTTATGAAAACAGTCTTTTTGAAGATTCCATTGTTTTAAATTTTATGTTTTAAAATATCTTTCATTGCTTTTGATTTTGTTTTTTATTTTAAAGCTCTTAGTTTAGGGCATTACTTTTGTTTCTGCACGTGTTTGCAATTATATGTCTTTTTTGGAAGACGAAATTCGTTTAGTATTGTTATTACAACAATGATTACAAAAATTCCTAACCACAAAAACAAGTTTATTTTCATTCATTGGACATGCGCATTTAGAGAATATATGCGTAGGAAATACGTAAGGGCATTGTGAACACGGCCAAAAGAATCGCACAAGTTCAACTTTATGTCTTATGCATTACTTATGTATTTCTTATGCTTACGCTCATTGTGAATTATGGCTTATACCAGGGCTTATACTCAGCTTGAACAATTTGTTTATCCTGTTGTGTTACTTTTAGCCTATAAAATCTGACTCAATTTCAGATACCTTATGTACTTTATGCAGCCATAAATTTCAATAATTACCTTATATTCACTTGAAATATTAAATATCAAATTCAAATGAATAAAATACCTGCTGTTACAAATACGGCTTTACCTAATTTTGGTGTCCAGTGGCGTGCGGTGACTTTCTATGCTAGGTGTGCACAGTCGGTTGAGAGGAAGGGGATATATACATGGCCAACAATACAGCTTATTTTTCTCGCAACAACCAGAAATTCATTTGAATTTTTCATATATCTTAATTTGGAAATGTCGCACGGACTGCTAGCGTTTAATTTTGATATTTTGAGTGAGTTTTATGTCTGGCGTTGGTCTTGTTTTCATAATTTCATTTTTCGTTTCGACATCACGACGTGAAAAAGGATTTTAAAGTAGATCACAAATGATAGATTTATTTTCAGTTGTCATTCTACAAATGACAATTTAAGGAAAATAAATAAAACCATGAGATATTTTATTTGAATATTTTCATTAAACAACATAAACAAGTACAATATCACATATTGAAGCGAACGAATTCAACAATCCTACACATTTTATCACTTTTTTAAGCGATAATTCAACATAGACTCACCCTTATTTGAAATCTAACTAAAAAAGAATAAAATCTTGACAGTAAGTGCCAATTCACAATGTACGTAAACGTAAAGAGTACGTAACCGTAAACATAAACATATAGCCCTGTTCATACGTGGACTCACAGAGGACTCATTTCAGAATTTGAATCTTAAGAAGAAGAGAAAAAATTTGAGTCGCTTGTCAAATAGAGGCGCTGCTATTTAAAGTCTTGCAAAGTGGGCGTTGTCGTTTCCTCATCTCATTGATAACTTCATGGTAATCTATGTCTTTGACTTTTATTGTTTTTTTGCATTATTTAATTCTTTTTATCGTATTTGGAATGTGCAAAAGGCAGAAAAGTATAGCAAATACATTTCTTTCTTCAATTATTGCAGATTTGGAAACGATTTTGAGAACAATACAAAAAAAAAACTGGGTTAAAAAATAAAAGGAATGTAAAGAGAGTCTTTATTTACTATAAAAGAATTAGGAACAGAATATTTACAGTCTTTCAAGAATTTTTTTAGTAGTATTCAAACTGTAATCATTAAGGAACAGTTTTTCATCATATTATAGATAGAATAATCTTCTCTATAATTCAATATGAATTCTTTTTGAATAATCTAGTACAAAAGTACCAATGGAATAAATCAATTTTTAAAGGATTTTATTCTAAAAGTGGAAGAAGAGATACATTTTGACGCAACAAACAAGCTACACGTGTGAACGGCCAAGACTCAAAAATATTTTGTTGCTTCAAAAAACTTCTTCTTCTTAAGACTCAAATTCTGAAGTGAGTCCTCTGTGAATCCACGTCTGAACAGGGCTTATTTCAATGCCCGTCTTCACAATGCTCTTACGTATTTCTTACGTATTTCTTACGTTTACGCATTGACATAAGAGCTACGTAAGGAAAACGTAAAGTTGAGATGAATTCAACTTTATGTTTTGTTCACGTACGAAACAACTAATAGCGCATGCGTCAACTTTGAATACATGTTTTCATCTGACAGGTTCGAAACATGCTTTAAATATGATTGACATAGAATTATTAAAAAAAAAAACAACAATTTCTTCCTTGTCTTAATATTTCTCTCGTTGGCGACTTTTATAACGCAGTTTCAATCTGGTTTCAATAATAATGAAACAATCGCAAGAAATTTTTCAGACATCATACAATAAAACAAAACAAACTAAACTCCAAACTAATAAAAGTGAAACCATAGGAAAACATTTAACACGAAACAGAATCGAAATCAAAAGAATATTTGAAAATGACAGTTAGAGAAACCAACACAATACATCAATAACCCTAATTTATACCAACGTAAAATCAAAAAAACACTCTATTTTCATATTTTATGTTAAGACCACTGTGAACATACATAATTTTTTACGTTTATGTTTTACGTACTCCTTATGTTCACACACATTGTGAATTGGCACTTACAAATAAGTCGAAATTTAAAGTAGAAAATTACCGCGCATGACCAAGAGAAGTGACCAGGTAAATTTTGTGGTCGGTTGGTCAGTGAACATAAAACGTACCGGTCACATTGAACAGAGCATTCAGCAAAAAATAGCTGACCATGTTCACGGACCAGAAATCGGCTGAATGCGCCCAATGGCTGCATGAATCCGCTTTAATACGCTTGGCCAGGCGCTTGGCTAATGTTGTAAGTAGCGCCTCGATGCGGCAGATCTTAGAAATTCGTGTGGTTTTTTACAATAGGAACCTGGTCGTAGTTATAAAAGTAAGAAGAGATGGCGTCACTGGGATGCAAAGAAATTTTTCAGTGGCACTAGAACAGTATATATATAATACGATGTATTTTGTGTTTGATCATATATATCATTGGATATATATAATCAAACACAAAATCTCATCGTTCCACAGGTCATCGTTTTTGATTTACCCAAAAGATTCTATGAATCTGTCAAGTGAAATGCGCTTTCAGCCAAGTCGGTTGCTATGGAAACAGCAGGCCATTATTCTTATACTATGTACAACATTCTTAAATACTGACTACCAAAATTCTACGACTACCAACAGATCTGAATTTATGCGCAAAATTAAAAATCAATTCCTACTAAAGTGCACTTCCGGTTCAGTCTATTGTTATGAAAATAGTAGGCAATCCTTCAGATGCTACAGCAGACTGAAATACAAAATTTAATATTCTACACCTGATCGTTTCGAATTCATGCGGAAAATTCCAAAAGACTGTCAAGTAAAGTGCACTTCCGGCTTAGTGGATCTCAATGAAAATAGGATATGAGCATCTAGACGGTATAATCGTCCTAAATACTAAATTCTAACAATCTACGTTCAAACGTTCTGGATTTATGCGGAAAATTCAAAAAATGTTTCGAATAAAGTGCTCTTCCGGCTTAGTCGATAGCAATCATAATGCAAGGTGTACAGCTAGATGTTATAAAAGTGCAAAAAACAAAATTTGAATATTCTACGACTGATTGTTTAGAATTTATGCGGAAAATTCAAAAAGTCTATCATATAAAGCGCACTTCCGGTTCAGCCGATTGTTACAAAATTAGAAGATGACCATTAAGATGCTACAGCAATTTCAAATGCTAAATTCCAGTATCCTATGGCTGATCATTCTGAATTTATGCGGAAAATTAAAAAAAAGTGTCAAGTAAAGTGTACTTCCGGTTTAGCCGATCGCAATCATAATGCAAGGTGTACAATAAGATATTATAGAAGTTTTTTATACGAAATTTTGATTATTCGATCTTCATTAATCTATATGATAAATTATCCAAAAAACAATAAGAAATTTTGAAAATCGAGTTATACAATATTCAAAACAATAAAAAATAAATTTCTGCTATTATTCACAATACTATTGAAAAAAGTATGAATGAACCTTCACAGCTCGATTGTACGTTTTCTGGTTTTTTCTTTCCAATGTAAACGCCTGGAGTAATACAACTCTGATTATTTTTTTACATGCATCGCTAATTATTTCTTTGAAATAACCAACATGAAAACTATAGACCAGTTTATTTCTTCTAAATGAATTTCCCCGTAGTAGTATTTAATAATACTACTAATACTTCTAAGCGAAAAGTTCCTCAAAAAAAAAGGTATAATTTGGAATCTTCAGGCAATCGCTTTTGGACTCAATTAATTTTCTTTGGGCAAACTTTTTTGGTGAAAGCAATCAAATTCAACTCCTTCAAATTTACAGGATGATATCAACATTTTTCTTCTAAACCACTTAAAATAATCAAAGGGTCAAGTTTTTCTCCGTCTGCTAAATTTAAACGTATTGCACAACAATCTCGGGCAACTGATTGATTATTATTATGACTGTCTTTTATGTAGAATGTTAAAAGGATGTATTAGCGTCACAACAATTTTTGATTTCAAGCCTCAAAATTTATTTATTATTAGTTTTCTATTCAAAGAATTCACTGTTAAAATTTCAGGGTAGGTCACCGTTCATATTTTGAAGTAATAAATTGTTGAAAATTGACACAAAATACATTGCTCTTATGGAGAAATAGGTGATTGAGCTCATAAATAAATAGATATCAGTATGTTCATGTTTGTGTAGAATAAAAAAAAAGCTATACATGAGAAATATGAATATTGCAGTATCCCATCAATATCTTAAAAATCGTGTGTATCCATTCATCCTGAAAAGAAAAATTGAAATGAAATTCAAATTACTTGATTGAATGAATTTTTACTCGCAATAAATTGACACGGCAATGTTTCACTGCTATAGCAAGGTGGCGAGCACGTGGCTATTTGCTGCATTGCCAAGTTAATTCAGATCACGTGAATAATTTCTCTACTTCACCCCGCAAATTTTTAAGCCTATTCCTACCCATCAAAATTCACTATTCCCCCACGCCCTCGCTCATACATCCTTTTAACGGATGAAAGTTCTATGTGTTTCAATATTCAAACTCTTAAAAAAGTTTAAATCTTGTCTGAAATATAGACCATTGCTAAAGAACTTGACCCTTTAGTTATTTTGAGTAGTTTATACACTCGATGTTTTCAAATCAAAATTTCATTTCCGTCATCATATCTCTTACCTAAAAGTTTATTCTCGTCGCCGCTAGATGGCACGCGTGCTCGGAGCTGTCAAGATTAGCCAAACGTATATAGTTCAACCATCGAATGAAAGTTGACTCCTAAATTATTTTATAGATGTGGTTTTCTTTTAAAAAATTTAGGTATTACTCGAATTGTAAATAAAACTGACCTTTACAAGTATCTACTGAATTACTGGACTAGGAATCTCCAGAAATATATCAACATGACTGTTCCTAATACCACTGGATTACTGGAGACATTGAAAATGATCTTAGCAACAGGGTTTCAGGGATGTATTATGACTCATTTGTCTTATTACCAAAGTATCAGGCAGATAGATAACTTAGATGAAAATTTTATAATATGCCAACCGTGGGTCTCTGGTTATTCCAATATAGGAGTGAATCTTCTTTTGAACCATTTCTACAAGATATATACAACATATTTTGTTAGAATCAAAATAAATTATAAAAAATTCGTTCAATGCACTCCTGTCTTGTTCTCCACTAGGATAGTGTAAATATCAGTCATCCATCTTGTAGTACCAAGCTTGCGACCTACAGAAGATATTTTGGCTTCAATGCAAAAACAATAGCATCAAACCAATCCAAATTAAAAACTATATCAAAGAAATACATCGCTTGATAACGTCAGCGGTCAACTTCAACAGAAGAAAAAATTGAATATCAATCGCGCCTTTTACCCGCTACAGGTGTGACAGACTCTTATAGTGTAACAACAGGTTGTAACATATAATGATTGAATTATAAATTAAAATGAGACATAAGACTATACTTTTAATTGAGAAACAACAGGAATCTATTTTGACAAAAATAGCCAATCGTAATGAATTGACGTACACTGAATCCTCTGGATTCAGAATAAGACAGAATAGAAAATATTCTCCATCTTTCAAAAATGTATGCAAAACAAGAATATGATAAAATTCAATCAATTGTAGAAGCAGCAAAGAGAGATCGTCCTTAAAACTCAAAATAAGTTGTTTCAGAGTTTAAGCTCTGCCTCATTAATTTGCAAAAAATATCGAAACAATGCTGACTTTGAACAGCAAATTTAGTGTTACTCCTAACAACAGAGACATTGAAGTTAGAGATCTACCAGGAGATCTAGAACAGTAAATATATTTTGCAAATATAATTAAAGAGCTCAAATAACTAATTATTCTCAAATACCAGCGATGAGTTATAATAATGCTAATATTTTGTTATTGGAGGCTAGAATGCTTTTCAAAGAGAACAAAAATATAATTACTGTAAATTCCGATAAAGAGAATGTGATAGTAGCTCTTGACTACACTGAATACGATTCTTACTATTTGTCAAGCGCTAAACAATGAAAAATATTACAAGAAAATTGGAAAAGATCCCACAACAACAAATCAAAGCCAGAACAATATATATTTTTTTTTTTTTTTATTCAACTTTCTTATTTACAACTGGCCTTATGTGAGGCCAACCATCAAATTGGATAAAATATACATATCATTGCGTGAGGGTGGCATCCATTGATGCTTCTTGTTATTTATTTTTTTACATAGATCAACAGTCTTTTTTATATATGTGGTTCATGGGGTATATTTTTCAGGTCAGATGGTTTCGTTCTTTTGAGACGTCTAATTTTGTTTTAGTTTTCTAGAAGATTTGCGACTAGCTCGTTAGTGTGGTTGGTTGTTCTTTTTTCATGTGATATTGCGGATCTGCTCACGGACGTATTCAATTTTCAGGTCCTTGTGTAACGTATGATTGTTTACGTACCATGGCGCGTTACTAATCATACGTAGTATTTTATTCTGACTTCTTTGTATGATGTTCACATTTGATTTCTTTATGCATGCCCATAGCTGAATCCCGTATGTCCAGATTGGGATTATTATAGTTTTGTAAAGTAGAATCTGAATCTTGCTTTCCAATGATAGCTGTGACTTTCTGCCTAGGAGCCAGTACATCTTTTTAGTTTAGATGTCTATTTGTGTCCATTTTGTTTTTATATGTTTTTGCCACATTAATCCTTTGTCCAGGTGCATGCCTAGATATTTTACACTGTCGCTTGTGTTAAGAGTATTTCCGTTGATTGTTACCGGCGGGCAGTTGACTTTTCTGTGTGGAAACACTACGAGTGTAGATTTCTATTCGTTTGTTTTTATTTGCCACTTTGTTGCCCAGTTCTGTATTTCATCGAGAGATGTTTGTAGTAGGGAGGAAGATATGGTCGGATCTTCATGGGTTGCGATAATCGCGGTGCCGTCTGCATATGTGGCTGTGTGTACTTTGTCTCCGGTGGGTAAGTCGGCTGTATATATTTGATATAGTACTGGTCCTAGGGCACTTCCTTGGGGTACTCCTGCTTTGATCGGCTGAGTTTTGGATAGGGCGCTTTCGTGACGTATTTGGAAATGTCGTTGATTCAGATAGGATTTTATTTGTAAAAAATATGGATGCAGTAATTTGCACTTTATTTTGTATACAGGCCTTTGTGCCATACTCTGTCGAAAGCCTGGCTTATGTCAATGAAATATCCAGAGCAAATTTGTTTCCTTTGTAAGCCGCTTTCTATTTCGTTGACGATTCTGTGTACTTGTTGAATGGTCGAGTATTGTTTCCTGAATCCAAATTGATGTGCTGCTATGAAGTTTTCATCTTCAATGATTATGCTTAGACTTTTTAGCAGAAGTTTTCCAAAAAGCTTGGATAGTAGTGGAAGAAGGGAGATTGGTCTGTATGATGTAATTTCATGAGATGGTTTGATGGTTTTCCGGCTTGTGAATGAGAATGATCTGTGCAAATTTCCATTGTTTTGGGAACTGGGAAATTCTTATGATTGCATTATAGATATTTGTTACCATGACTAAGGATTTTTTTTGGAAATTCTTTAGGAAGTTTTGCGCTTATGAGGTCACATCCAGAGGATTTTTTGTTATTTAGGTGTTTTATTTCTTGTTGTACTTCAACTAGTGTGAAGTGCCTGATTGGAGGTGAAAGTTGTAGAGGAGATTCCAGGCAGCTTCCAATTTCATTATCATCTGTGTCTGATTTTGCTGGATGTGGGTCGAATGTTTTTGAGAAGTGTTCCGCAAAGATTTTGGCTTTCTCTACATTTTCTCTGGCCCAAGTTCCGTCAGTTTTGCGTATGGGAGGGATTGACTGGGTTGGTTGTTTTAGTTTTTTGGTTGCTTTCCATAGGGAGTTATTGTTTTCAGGTAGTGCTGAGAGACTCTCAAGGTATTGTTGAAGAGATTCGTTCTTTATTTTGTTCATTAGATTTTTAGTTTCTCTCGATAAGTGATTTAGTTTATTTTCATAGCTTGGATGTCGTGTTTGGTACCACTGACGTCTAATTTTTCTTTTTTCTACGATTTTATCTCTCAAAAATTTGGGATACTTGGTCTCATGTTCTTTCTGTGTGTCTGTGGTTACTGGGGTAGAGTACCTGGCTGCGTCTTGGATTAGGCGGATTGCTTCGTCGATGTCTTTTGGGGTTTTAAGAGGAACTTTTAGGTTGATATTGTCATTTAGGTATTGTCTGTACGTTTCCCATTTCGAATTTTTGTTGTATAGGGTAGGATGTTTTTCTTTTTTATTATCGTAGTGCTTATCGTCAATATTATTGGAGAATATTCTGAATTTAGGTCGTAGAAGCTTTCTATTGATGTATGATGTTATGATATTTTTTTGGTGATGAAAAAGTCAAATAGGTCTGGGAGTTTTTTGAAGTCGGTGGGCCAGTAGGTTGATTTTCCGGTGCTGAAATGATTGTATCCTTTCGCTATGATTGCCTTCTGCATTTCTTTTCCCTTTGGATTTGTTATTCTGGATCCCCACTGAGAGTGTCTTGAATTAGAAGCGCCCCCAGCGATGACTCTGTTGCCTAGTTTCTCGAAGAAGTCTTCAAATTTGTTTTTTGATACTTGATGTTTGGGTGGGCAGTATGCGGCAGATATTGTTAGTGAGCCGTTAAGTTCCTTTATTTTGATGTTTATAGTTTGTATGTATTCTCCGTTGATTTTTTCTAGTTCGATGTGATTGATTTTTTCCTTGACAATTATTGTCAAGCCTCCGTGAGCAGTTTCATCAAGATGATTTGTATAGTATGTTCGGAATTTTGGTATTTTGAGATGACTTCTATGTGTGAAATGAGTCTCTGTTACGAGCATTATGTCAATTTTCTGCATGTTTAGGAATATTTCCAGTTCTTGTCTGTGTTGGCATAGCCCGTTGGCGTTCCATAGTGCTATTCTGAGTGTATTCGTCATTGATTCTGTTGGTAAAGGTCGTAAGTAGTTGAATAATTATGGTGTTTTGTTGCATGAGCTGTTTGAACATGTTTTCAAATTTATTTCGAAATTCTGTTAGGATACTATCTTTGCATGGGTAGAGTGCTTGTTGAGGATATGTCTCGGTAGCTAATGTTTTCTCTTGTTTGTTGAAATGTGTGATTATTTACTCTTTTTGGGATGGTTTTTGTTCTAGAGTTTTGCAGCTCTTGGAAGACTGGGCAGCCTTTGTAGTTGGTGAGATGGGATCCTGAGCAGAGAATGCAGGTTGCTGGAGAGCTGGCATTTTTCTTGCAATCTTTGGTTGGGTGGTTTGCAGCGCATTTGACACAGTAGTATGGTTTTTGGCAGTAGATCTTTGTGTGACCGTAGCCCTGGAAGCGCATGCATTGAGGAATGTCTCTTTTTATTCTTGGTGGCTCGACTGATATTTTGGTGCCAAATATGTGTTTTAGTTCGTATATCTTTTTCTTTTTATCTGATGGTTCTTAGTCTATAAAGAACATTGGTAGAGGTAGTTCCGTTTGCCAGCTCCTAATATTGGATACGTTTCTTTATGTCTTCTACTGGTATTGAGTGATGGAAATTTTTTATTACTGTTCTGTATGATCTTTCTTCTCTGGGCTAATAGATGTAATATGCTATTTTATTAGTATTTCTATTTAACATGCGAACTAGATTTTTGAAAGCATCGGACGAGATCGTGTTCACTTTGACGGTATTGTTTGAGAGTGACTTGCATATGAATTCGTCTTTCTGTAATATTGTATGGATGATTTCTAGCATTTGCTGGTAATTAGTGACTGATTGGATTAAAGTTGGTGGTGGTTTTGGAGCCGATTTTGATTGAGTTTCATTTTCATTATTTCCATTGTGTGTATTGTTGATTTCAGTATTATTCTTGTTACTGCGTTTGTTTTGGAGGTCGTTGTATTGATCTGGTTCATTTCCTCTTGCTCTCTTTAGAGTTCGTAGGGGTACTTGTTGCCATGGGAGGCCGGTTTCACTGTCTGGTGTGAGTTGGAGTAGATGTGAGTAGGAGAGGACCAGATGGTGTGAAATATGGAGTGGTTACTGGTGTGGTCATGAGTGTTGATGTTGTTTGCGTATAATTACAAGTAGCAGATGTTGTTGTAATGTTTGTTATCGATTTGGTGGTAGTATTGGGACCTTCACTTTTTAGTTGCATATTTATAGAAGTTGTTGTTTCGTTGGTGTTGAGTTTTGGTTTTGCTATCGTTGGCGACACTGACTGTTTTGATGACGCGAAGAGCTTGCACTGGGCGGCTGCGCGCTTGGAGCTACCGGTTAAGAGCACACGTGTGCGTTCGATGGATTAGTTGATGATTCGATGTTTTTGGTTTTAGAGATTTAAATGAATCACTTAGATGTGCTCAGTTTATCCTTATTTAGTACTGATGATACTATCACAATTTTATTCACTCAGAATATATTGTATTTCGCTGTTTTGTTTTCACCGAATTTTAATTATTTTGTAGAACAATATTATAATGAAATCATTAAAGAATGAAAAATATATTCTTGAAGAAGGGACTGAAGCTCTAACTAATCACAGCTTCATTGTTACGTTGTATAGGTTGCTTAAAATACAAACAACTGTATCAAAAACTAGACCTACATATCATAGCTTCAATCATTGCCCCAACATCTAGTTTTTGCACTTTGGTTAAAATATTCTTGTCTCTCATTTGAAAGTGATGACCGTTATTTCATTAGAAATCGTTTTCACTTAAAACTAATCCAAAATCTTCAGCTTCAAGCAGATTTTGTTATTATTAGTTTGAATGTATTAGGTAGTCTATTCATCAATATATCTTTGGATTTGACACATAGTAATATGAATTTACAATGGTCAAATTTTGGAACAGATTTTCGGCTGTTATATGTGAAGTTTTATGAGTCGTATCTCAAGTAGACTGATTATACCTCAATTGCCTTTCGAAACGCCATTCATCTTCAAATACGTCGACAATATTATCGCTGCGGATTCATATAATGCGAAAGAGGAAACTCTCACTATAACAAACATCCAATTTTCAATTGAAAAAGTTTTCTTGAGATTATAGTAATTGAAACATCAGAACAAGTCATCCTGGATTGGTATCAAAAGCCAACGCGCTCTGTCAGATACATTCACTATTATTCTAGCCATACAACTCGAACAAAAATGAACCTGATCCTATATTTGAGAAATAGCGTCACTAATATATGTCACCTCTCTACGACTAGCATTGCTGAAGAAGCTGGAGGTCATTCTGAGCCAGAATTCATATCCAAAATCACTCATTCGCCGATTTTTATTTAATACTGCAACATATACTTCTTCACAGCCTATTATAGCAAAAACTCAACAACAAACAAGCGTTGTGTCAATTCCTAACATACTCATATTCACATTCATGTTAACAAACATTTTGAACAATGACGAACACAACTTGGTGTTCACTTGGAAAAATCTAGAAACCACGGTCTTATACACAGGTCTTAACACTAGCATCCATTACCATTGTTGCGAGTTGACTCTTATTGATGCTGCATTTAGTTATTATTTGCTCCAAGAGAGATGCTACGATCAAGAAGAATATGCGAAAAATAAAGAAGGAGAGTGTGTATTAAACAAGGTATTAAAGATGTAAAACAGGGCAAAACACCTTGGACTAAAGCGTTCAGTTTTCAAAGTCTCCAATAATAAACAAACACTGAAAAGATATGAAAATGTTATATATTGTAGTTAATAACTATAAATTTACTTACAATAATAATTCAGTGAAAATTTAGGAAAACATTCATGTATTCCAAGCTGAAATTTCAAATCGAAAGTTTTTTTTTTTTTGTTTAAATTCTGTATATTCATTTATACTTCTTTACATTTGACTTTTAGATTCGCTGTTTCTTCTCTTTCCATTGCATATTCTCTGTTTCTTTCGCACAATATCTTCTCGATTGTTAGGCCGTATTTGTTAGTTTCAATAACTAGAAAACTGCTTCAATAAGGAGTACCCCCACTACTGACGAGTGTCAAGACCTGTCTATAAGACCATGCTAAAAACTAGTCTTCAACAATCTAAAAGATAACTTTCCTGAATTCAAGGGCGAGTCATAAACTTGGGAGCCTACCCAATTAATCAAGCTAATCGCCATTTTGTCACAATACTGTTTTCTATGATGCTGAATACAGTATAGGAGAGAAATTATAGACACAGAGCTGACAATGTATTTACTTTGGTTATTTCAGCAGTCATAAGAAAGAGTAGGCAGATAGGTATTTTTTGTCACACTAGACAGGGAATGAAAGGTCTGGTATTCCAACACTGGGTGACCCGTAAGCAGCAAATGGGGGCGTAAAAAAAGTTGAAGTTTATATATTTCAGCAATTCTGGATTTTTGAAAGGTTGAATTCGAGAGGATTTTAAATACATAAAAATTATTGCCAGACCAGATTTTTGGGACCTGATGGCTCCCAGACCACCATGAAGTTGCATGGAAAAAGTTTCATTTTGATTATTGTAGTAGAGTTGAATTTTTAGTATAATTGAGAATACATCTAAAGGATGAAGCCAGCCAAAGTTGGATGCCGGTCCCCTTGTCAGATCACAATAATTTAGAGTTTTAGTAAGCACGAGCAGGATAGCCTTATGTATACGCGCGTGTACGAGAGAGTGCCAATACGGATTGTTAGTTGTCATGAAATAGTTTTCACTGTTTTTCTAATTAGTTGATTTCCTTTTGAAGCATCTTTCAATAATTTTTCTTAGTTTCAAGTTCAAAAAATCTGTACAATGTTGATAATTTGGATGATGAGTATTTTCGAGGAAAGCTGATTGTTGTAGAAAAATTGATCTCAAAATTTCTCATTTTGTTTTATTATGTGAATTCTGAAGAGATAACATCATATTCTTCAAATATCATCACCGACCTCAGCGACATTTGTCATGTAATAGTTTTTACTACACATTTTTTCATAGTTCAAAAATTGGGGCCTGAGTTTCTCCAAGAATTTCATGATATTTCACAAGTATTTGGGGAAACGTTAATTCGAAAAGACCAACCCATTCAGGTCCCAAGCAAAGTGGATGAAAAATATTGACAATAAATATGATTGTGTTCGGTATAGGTGGACTAAAGATTTCCAAATCGAACAATGATCTCATCAAACTGAAACAATTAGTTGATGATGATGATAATGATAATATCACAAAACCGGTATGAAGTTTTTGAATATGGTTGAGTGAATATTTTTATGGTTGACCAAGTGCTGAATAGTTTGCCGTATAAGTCTTGCAGAAAAAAGAAACTTATTTCATTGCTGTATTGATCAACCGAATAGTGCACTGTCGATTACTGATAGACTCATCCTGCTTTACACCTTCTTTCATAATACATATATGATTTCAAAGTAGGTTAATGAAATTTACAGATGATATGGGCGAAGATAACAATTATGCTGATCTCGATGAAGACGGAGAAGAATATGATAATAAGAGGGCTGAGGACGATGATGATAATTGGAGTAGATGTAGTTATTTTTTCAATAATCAATAAAATAACATAAGAGTTTTTGAGATCGATTAATTTCGAACCGTTCATTCTACATAAAGATACTCATCTTCAAAATAACAACATTGAACAGCTTTTTTGAACTCAAAATGAAAAAATCACAATTGCTGAAAGATACATTAGAGAATACTCGTGAATTTATGAAAATAGATGAAGCTATTCCATGACAAATAACACTCGCGCGTCTGCATAAGATTATCCTGCTTGTAATCACTAAAACTCTTAAGTTGTGATCCGGTAAAGTGTTCAGCTCAAAACTTTTGCATTTCTTTTGAAATAATTATCCATCCTTTAGATGTATTCTTGATTATACTAAAAATTCAGTTCTCCTGAAAAAAACAAATAGAAACTCTTATTACGAAATTTAATAGCGGTCTGACAAAGTGACAACCATTAGATCACGAGAATTTGGTCTGGAAATATTTTGTATGTTTTCAAATTTAATATTCAGAAAACTCGTAGCAGCTGAAGTGACTAAGATTCAGCCTTTTTCTCATACTACTTCATGGTGGTCTGGCAAACATTAGATCCCAAGAATGTGGTCTGGCAACTTTTTTTATGTGTATAAAATCCTTTCGAATTTATCATATTAAAAAATCAGAACTGCTGGAGTATATAAATTTTTTCCTACCCCCTTTGACCCTTAGAGGTCACTACACCCCTCCAGTGTCAGAGTGCCGGACATTTAATTCTATATATATATATATATATATATATATATATATATATATATATATATATATATATATATATATATATATATATATATATATATATATATATATATATATATATATATATATATATATATATATATATATATATATATATATATATATATACCCGTCTCTACCTGAACACCATTTGAACGCGTAACTGTCATATTTCTGTGAATTCATGCTTGTTATATCTTTCATCGATCCATTAGATCGCATTGTGTTGAATTTAAATGACAACTTGTACTCTGGACTTCCTTGCTGTGTGCTCAATAATCGTTTAAACGTGGAAATTGAGAGCCGTAGAAAAAATCTTGTATTCAATACAAGTATGAACAAGTATTTATGACATTCGGCCAACAATTCTCTCAACTTCATTTTATAATGCTTAACTTTACACTCTTGTTGCATAAATTACTATTTCCAACGGCCGTGCGAGGAGTAGGTTCTTCACGAATTGCAAACGATGCGTGAAGCAAATCTTTCTCGTATAATAATAATAATATGTATTTTGCAGTAATGCTATATACATAAAGAAATTTACAAGAAAATATCACATTTGAATTAATACACAAAGGAAATTAAGAGAGAATCAATCATTTGTGAACAAACATTTGAGTTTTTCTAAAATAACTTACAATCTAATTGCTTAAGTTCATTCGACAGTTTATTGTATTGGACAAGTCCCTTATGGAATAGAGAATTTTGTGTTCTCATTTTAATATAAAAATTATCTTGACTCCTTGTATGGTGTTGATGGAACTGATTTACATACTGTACTGTATTCGTTGAATAGCTTGGCATAACACCTTTTCTTATTTTATGAATAAATACCAAACAACTAAATTGTATATATCTAGTGATATTCATCCAGTTTAGCTTTGTTAACATGCTATTCACGCTTGTATATCCATTACACTTTAGAATTATTCTCATCGCCCTGTTCTGGAGCAGTTGCAACCTATGAATATCTTTTTGTCTACTCATACATAATATTGTTGATGCGTAATTAAAGTGTGGGAGGATAATAGAATTATAAATAGTTTTTATTGTATTCATCGAAAGATATGTACTCACTCTACTTAGTAAATTCAGTTTTTTTGCAATTTTCTCACATATGGAGCTAATATGTTCTTCTAGATTCAATTTCCTATCCACTATTACTCCTAGATATTTATACGTTTCAACTGCATCCAAAGCCACATTATCAATTGAGATTTTCATATTTTCAGTTGTGAATTTGTTCCACCATTTATCCCTCCCAATTATCATAACTTCACTTTTTGTTACATTTAATTGCAACTTATTTGCTTTCGGCCAAAAATTTAAATCACTGAGCTCTTTATTCAACTTAGTTATTGAATCCTCCATATTTGCTCCCTTTATATAAATAACTGTATCATCTGCAAACAAGTGGAAATTACAAAAATCAAAATTAGTACTGATATCAACAAAATAGGACCAAGTACGCTACCTTGGGGTACTCCGAATGAGACGTCTTCATCTGTCGAATGATTATTATCTACTCGTACTCTTTGTTTTCTTTCGGGTAAATAATCTCTAAGCCAATTTAAACATACATCTGTGATTCCATAATTTGCGAGCTTTTTTAATAATATTTTCTGTCTATGGTTTCGAAAGCGCGTTTTAAATCTGAGAATACTACGATTACAGTATTATTATCGTCTATCAAAGTTTTCCAATCATTGATAACGCACTGCAAGGCTGTTTCACAACTGTGATTCTCTCTAAAACCTGATTGTTCTTCTAGAAGAATATCATTATCTTTTATATATTTAAGAAGTTGCGAATATACAATTCTTTCCAATATTTTATCAATGGTAGGCAACAAATTCACAGGACGAAATTCTTCAGCTTTATTTGTATTGACAATTTTTTGAATAGGAGCAATAGTACTAATCTCAAATTTTTCCGGAACTACCCTTGTTTCTAGTGAACAGTTACCAATGTTTATTAGTTTATCCTCAATTTCATAATAAAACTCTTTCAAAATCCATGCATGTATTTCATCAGGACTATATTTATCGCCTAGCCTAAATACAATATTCCGCAGTTCTTCTCTAGTAATAATTTTGAACGACTTAAGTCCACGAGGATAGTATTTTTGTAACGACGTATCATGGTCTTGGATCACAGATATATTTTGTACTATGTTCTCTACACTATTAATAAAAAAAGTATTGAAACTATGAGCTACATCACTTTTGTTAGTCAATATTTGGTTTTCAAACTCAATTTCACCAAAAGTACATTTATTCTTATTACCAATAATAGTCTTTAAAGTTTTCCACATTGCTTTGCTGTCTTGCTTACACAGATCAATACTTTCATAATAGGTTTTTTTTTTCCAATCTTATTTTGGCTACTACATTATTTCTATATAATTTATACTGCTGCCAGTCACAATTTGATTGTGTATAAACATATTTTTCAAATGCACTATCTCTCAAACGCATACTTAGAATAACGTCGTTTGTAATTAGGGTTGCCACTTTTTTTCTGGACAAATAGAGTACATTGGTTATCAAAGGTAGAAAAAAAAAGTACATTGTGTCAAAATAGAGTACGATCTATTTTACTCTATCATTTTGCTTCAAAACATATTTTTCATTACTTTTAGCAACTTTTAACGAGTAATTATCACTGTTAAACAGCTGCATAGCTCATTTACAGTTCATAGTTACAGTAAATAAGTAATTTTTTTTTATGCATTCTGAAATGAACATAAAAAGTTGGTGATCACCAGAGAATATATTGTATATTAGTCAATTATCAAACCTTTTCGCTAACAGTCGATAACGTCATCGACTCCAGTAACTCTGTCGTTTTGTTTTACGCAAAGATTCTAACAATCAACCTTTCCTTGTATATTTTATGTGAAATGAATCCCAGAGAAACCAAATCATGCGAAATAAAGAATTTCCGCGTACTTTATTGTTCTCATAAAGTATAGAGTACAATTACCCAAAATAACGTACAATAAAGTAGATGTCACAAATTATTTGTAACAAAGTTTATGCTGTGGAACAATTAGAATAAAAAAATTCTGAAACATTCATTATTTGTCCACAAAATTTCAAATCTAAGAATCGGTTTGACACCATCATCTTAGATCGGAGAGCAACTGTATACACGTGTTTCGTCCTTATTAGGACTCGTCAGTACAGTATAGCCAAGAGCCCAAGATAGTCAGGGCTTGGATCCCAAAGTCTTTAAACTCATAAAAATAGATGTACGGCAAAAGTAAAAACTATATGCAGCGCCATCTATCGAGCATTAATCCAGTTACGGCATGTAAATAAAGTAGATGTCACAAATTATTTGTAACAAAGTTTATGCTGTGGAACAATTAGAATATTAGAATTTAGAATTCTAATTGTTCCACAGCATAAACTTTGTTACAAATAATTTGTGACATCTACTTTATTTACATGCCGTAACTGGATTAATGCTTGATAGATGGCGCTGCATATAGTTTTTACTTTTGCCGTACATCTATTTTTATGAGTTTAAAGACTTTGGGATCCAAGCCCTGACTATCTTAGGTTCTTGACTATACTGTACTGACGAGTCCTAATAAGGACGAAACACGTGTATACAGTTGCTTCCCGATCTAAGATGATGGTGTCAAACCGATTCTTAGATTTGAAATTTTGTGGACAAATAATGAATGTTTCAGAATTTTTTTATTCTAATTGTTCCACAGCATAAACTTTGTTACAAATAATTTGTGACATCTACTTTATTTATATGCCGTAACTGGATTAATGCTCGATAGATGGCGCTGCATATAGTTTTTACTTTTGCCGTACATCTATTTTTATGAGTTTAAAGACTTTGGGATCCAAGCCCTGACTATCTTGGGTTCTTGGCTATACTGTACTGACGAGTCCTAATAAGGACGAAACACGTGTATACAGTTGCTCCCCGATCTAAGATGATGGTGTCAAACCGATTCTTAGATTTGAAATTTTGTGGACAAATAATGAGTGTTTCAGAATTTTTTTATTCTAATTGTTCCACAGCATAAACTTTGTTACAAATAATTTGTGACATCTACTTTATTTACATGCCGTAACTGGATTAATGCTCGATAGATGGCGCTGCATATAGTTTTTACTTTTGCCGTACATCTATTTTTATGAGTTTAAAGACTTTGGGATCCAAGCCCTGAATATCTTGGGTTCTTGGCTATACTGTACTGACGAGTCCTAATAAGGACGAAACACGTGTATACAGTTGCTCCCCGATCTAAGATGATGGTGTCGAACCGATTCTTAGATTTGAAATTTTGTGGACAAATAATGAATGTTTCAGAATTTTTTTTTTTTTTAACGTACAATACTTTATAATAGAGTACGGGTGGCAACCCTATTTGTAATCCAAGGCTTTTTACACTTTTGAATACGGTTATTTGAATTGTATTTTGGCATGTACTTATCTATAATGGCTACAAAATTATCGTAAAATTTATTATATTTATTATTAACATCATCATCCCAAAAATTATACCTGATGTTCAAAAGATCATTCTTAAATCCATCATAATCCGTTAATTTTGCTCTTTTAGTTACATTTCTTTCATTAAGATGACCTACTTCAACAAATATTTGTACTATTCGATGGTCAGTTATGACTGAGCTCTTCAATACCTCATATTTAACATTGTAGTAGTCATTAATAAATACCAAATCAATAACTGACCCACTGTTGTAACTAAAATGAGTAGATTCGATAGATGAAGCTGTAGGCTCTCGGTGAAACATGGTTAATAATAATTAAAAGAAATAAAACACTAGGTTCTTTGTTTCACAAAATAATAAAAAACTCTTTATTGCAATTTCGGCTGTTAGGCCATCATCAGAAGTGAAATAATTGAACAGAAAAATATTACAACCTATATATATACATAAACACCAAGAGATTAGGAACACACCCTCACTACAAAATCTAGAAAGGAGGAAGGTAAAATATCCAGTTGTTCGCTCATTAAGTTTAATCCTTTAAACAGCGCTTTCTTAATTTCGTAAGATTCTAGAAAGAAACCATAAACTTAATTCAAATGTAGCGAAACATCTGCTTGACAACAATCATTGATAATCTGACTGTTGCCCACCGGGAAAGGCAAAATCTCTCACTCACATTCCTAGAATATTTTACCTTGTTTGCAGATGATACAGTTATTTATATAAAGGGAGCAAATATGGAGAATTCAATAACTAAGTTGAATAAAGAGCTCAGTGATTTGAATTTTTGGCCGGAAGCAGATAAGTTGTAATTAAATGTAACAAAAAATAAAGTTATGATAATTGGGAGTGATAAATGGTGGAACAAATTCACAACTGAAAATATGAAAATCCTAATTGATAATGTGGCTTTGGATGCAGTTGAAACGTATAAATATCTAGGAGTAATAGTGGATAGGAAATTGAATCTAGAAGAACATATTAGCTTCATATGTGAGAAAATTGCAAAAAAACTGAATTTACTAAGTAGAGTGAGTACATATCTTTCGATGAATACAATAAAAACTATTTATAATTCTATTATCCTCCCACACTTTAATTACGCATCAACAATATTATGTATGAGTAGACAAAAAGATATTCATAGGTTGCAACTGCTCCAGAACAGGGCGATGAGAATAATTCTAAAGTGTAATAGATATACAAGCTCGAATAGCATGTTTACAAAGCTAAACTGGATGAATATCACTAGATATATACAATTTAGTTGTTTGGTATTTATCCATAAAATAAGAAAAGGTGTTATGCCAAGCAATTCAACGAATACAGTACAGTATGTGAATCAGTTCCATCAACACCATGCAAGGAGTCAAGATAATTTTTATAATAAAATGAGACATAAAAGTAGAACACAAAATTCTCTATTCCATAAGGGACTTGTCCAATACAATGAACTGTCGAATGAACTTAAGCAATTAGATTGTAAGTTATTTAAGAAAAAACTCAAATGTTTGTTCACAAATGATTGAATCTCTCTTAATTTACTTTGTGTATTAATTCAAAAGTGATATTTTCTTGTAAATTTCCTTATGTATATGGCATTACTGCTAAATAAATATAAATATTATTATACGAGAAAGATTTGCTTCACGCATCGTTTGCAATTCGTGAAGAACCTACTCCACGCACGGCCGTTGGAAATAGTAATTTATGCAACAAGAGTGTAAAGTTAAGCATTATGAAATGAGGTTGAGAAAATTATTGGCCGAATGTCATAAATACTTGTTCATACTTGTATTGAATACAAGATTTTTTCTACGGCTCTCAATTTCCACGTTTTAACGATTATTATATATATATATATATATATATATATATATATATATATATATATATATATATATATATATATATATATATATATATATATATATATATATATATATATTCAAATGGTGTTCAGGTAGAGACGGGTATATATATATATATATATATATATATATATATATATATATATATATATATATATATATATATATATATATATATATATATATATATATATATATATATATATATATAGAATTAAAGGTCCGGCACTCTGACACTGGAGGGGTGTAGTGACCTCTAAGGGTCAAAGGGGGTAGGAAAAAATTTATATACTCCAGCAGTTCTGATTTTTTAATATGATAAATTCGAAAGGATTTTATACACATAAAAAAAGTTGCCAGACCACATTCTTGGGATCTAATGTTTGCCAGACCATCATGAAGTAGTATGAGAAAAAGGCTGAATCTTAGTCACTTCAGCTGCTACGAGTTTTCTGAATATTAAATTTGAAAACATACAAAATATTGCCAGACCAAATTCTCGTGATCTAATGGTTGTCACTTTGTCAGACCGCTATTAAATTTCGTAATAAAAGTTTCTATTTGGTTTTTTCAGGAGAACCGAATTTTTAGTATAATTAAGAATACATCTAAAGGATGGATAATTATTTCAAGAGAAATGCAAAAGTTTTGAGCTGAACACTTTACCGGATCACAACTAAAGAGTTTTAGTGATTACAAGCAGGATAATCTTATGCAGACGCGCGAGTGTTATTTGTCGTGGAATAGCTTCAACTAATTTCATTAATCCACGAGTTTTCTCTAATGTAGTTTTCAGCGATTGTGATTTTTTCATTTTGAGTTCAAAAAAGCTGTTCAATGTTGTTATTTTGAAGATGAGTATTTTTATGTAGAATGAACTGTTCGAAATTAATCGATCTCAAAAACTCTTATTTTATCTTATTGATTATTGAAAAAATAACTACATCTACTCCAATTATCATCATCGTCCTCAGCCCTCTTATTATCATTTTCTTCTCCGTCTTCATCGAGATCAGCATAATTGTTATCTTCGCCCATATCATCTGTAAATTTCATTAGCCTACTTTGAAATCATATATGTATTATGGAAGAAGGTGTAAAGTAATCGACTATTCGGTTGATCAATACAGCAATGAAATAAGTTTCTTTTTTCTGTAAGACTTATACGGCAAACTATTCAGCACTTGGTCAACCATAAAAATATTCACTCAACCATATTCAAAAACTTCATACCGGTTTTGTAATATTATCATTATCATCATCATCAACTAATTGTTTCAGTTTGATGAGATCATTGTTCGATTTGGAAATCTGTAGTCCACCTATACCGAACACAATCATATTTATTGTCAATATTTTTCATCCACTTTGCTTGGGACCTGAATGGATTGGTCTTTTCGAATTAACGTTTCTCCAAATACTTGTGAAATATCATGAAATTCTTGGAGAAACTCAGGCCCCAATTTTTGAACTATGAAAAAATGTGTGGTAAAAACTATTACATGACAAATGTCGCTGAGGTCGGTGATGATATTTGAAGAATATGATGTTATCTCTTCAGAATTCACATAATAAAACAAAATGAGAAATTTTGAGATCAATTTTTCTACAACAATCAGCTTTCCTCGAAAATACTCATCATCCAAATTATCAACATTGTACAGATTTTTTGAACTTGAAACTAAGAAAAATTATTGAAAGATGCTTCAAAAGAAAATCAACTAATTAGAAAAACAGTGAAAACTATTTCATGACAACTAACAATCCGTATTGGCACTCTCTCGTACACGCGCGTATACATAAGGCTATCCTGCTCGTGCTTACTAAAACTCTAAATTATTGTGATCTGGCAAGGGGACCGGCATCCAACTTTGGCTGGCTTCATCCTTTAGATGTATTCTCAATTATACTAAAAATTCAACCCTACTACAATAATCAAAATGAAACTTTTTCCATGCAACTTCATGGTGGTCTGGGAGCTATCAGGTCCCAAAAATCTGGTCTGGCAATAATTTTTATGTATTTAAAATCCTCTCGAATTCAACATTTCAAAAATCCAGAATTGCTGAAATATATAAACTTCAACTTTTTTTACGCCCCCATTTGCTGCTTACGGGTCACCCAGTGTTGGAATACCAGACCTTTCATTCCCTGTCTAGTGTGACAAAAAATACCTATCTGCCTACTCTTTCTTATGACTGCTGAAATAACCAAAGTAAATACATTGTCAGCTCTGTGTCTATAATTTCTCTCCTATACTGTATTCAGCATCATAGAAAACAGTATTGTGACAAAATGGCGATTAGCTTGATTAATTGGGTAGGCTCCCAAGTTTATGACTCGCCCTTGAATTCAGGAAAGTGATCTTTTAGATTGTTGAAGACTAGTTTTTAGCATGGTCTTATAGACAGGTCTTGACACTCGTCAGTAGTGGGGGTACTCCTTATTGAAGCAGTTTTCTAGTTATTGAAACTAACAAATACGGCCTAACAATCGAGAAGATATTGTGCGAAAGAAACAGAGAATATGCAATGGAAAGAGAAGAAACAGCGAATCTAAAAGTCAAATGTAAAGAAGTATAAATGAATATACAGAATTTAAACAAGAAAAAAAACTTTCGATTTGAAATTTCAGCTTGGAATACATGAATGTTTTCCTAAATTTTCACTGAATTATTATTGTAAGTAAATTTATAGTTATTAACTACAATATATAACATTTTCATATCTTTTCAGTGTTTGTTTATTATTGGAGACTTTGAAAACTGAACGCTTTAGTCCAAGGTGTTTGGCCCTGTTTTACATCGTAGTACAAGGCAACAATCAGGCATATTCAATGAGTTGTACTTTCAATTATTTATTGATACACATTAATTACTCAATATGAAGCATTATGAAGCACAATAAGGTTAGTTAAGTTAGATTTAATAGTATTTTTAATCGTATAGTTTCTATCCTTCCTTAATACCTTGTTTAATACACACTCTCCTTCTTTATTTTTCGCATATTCTTCTCGATCGTAGCATTTCTCTTGGAGCAAATAATAACTAAATGCAGCATCAATAAGAGTCAACCCGCAAGAATGGTAATGGATGCCAGTGTCAAGACCTGTGTATAAGACCGTGGTTTTTAGATTTCTCCAAGTGAACACCAAGTTGTGTTCGTCATTGTTCAGAATGTTTGTCAACATGAATGTGAGTATGAGTATGTTAGGAATTGACACAATGCTTGTTTGTTGTTGAGTTTTTGCTATAATAGGTTGTGAAGAAGTATATGTTGCAGTATTAAATAAAAATCGGCGAATGAGTGATTTTGGATATGAATTCTGGCTCAGAATGACCTCCAGCTTCTTCAGCAATGCTAGTCGTAGAGTGGTGACATATATTAATGACGCTATTGCTCAAATTGAGGATCAGGCTTATTTTTATTCGAGTTGTATGGCTAGAATAATAGTGAATGTATCTGACAGAGCGCGTTGGCTTCTGATAACAATCCAGGATGACTTGTTCTGATGTTTCAATCACTATAATATCAAGAAAACATTTTCAATTAAAAATTGGATGTTTGTTATAGTGAGAGTTTCCTCTTTCGCATTATATGGATCCGCAGCGATAATATTGTCGACGTATTTGAAGATGAATGGCGTTTCGAAAGGCAATTGAGGTATAATCAGTCTACTTGAGATAGGACTCATAAAACATCCCATATAACAGCCGAAAATCTGTTCCAAAATTTGACCATTTTAAATTTATATTACTAAGTGTCAAATCCAAAGATATATTGATGAATAGACTACCTAATACATTCAAACTAATAATAAAAAAATCTGCTTGAAGCTGTAGATTTTGGATTAGTTTTAAGTGAAAACGATTTCTAATGAAATAACGGTCATCACTTTCAAATGAAAGACAAGAATATTGTAATGTTTATTGATTGAAGAATCAGTTTGTGATTAAATAAAAGTCACTATTAAATAATCTCAATGAAATAAAAGCTTTATTCTCCTTATGTCACTAATAACACTATATTTATTTATTTGTCACTCAATTCTAATTTAATCAAGGTCACAGATATTTATATTTCACTATTCATATACACTGTTTACTTTACTCTCACTGTTCGATATTTATTTCACACTACTACTCTCATTACTGTACTGTCCTGCACGTCTTTTGCTTGGCCTTATATAGAGAAATATTGTTTCTTCGAATTTTCCATTTCTCGACTCTTTCCATTTCTAGAAATCACTAGAGGCTTCCATTGATAGGGGTGATGTGCTGCGACGCGGTGCGGCGTGAGCGACGGCAAGAAGCACCTCCCCATACTACGTCGTCTCTACGAGCTCCCCCCTCACTCTCGCACGTCACACTGCCCTCTTCTTAAGAATGTCTCGTCCCGAAACACACCTTCATGTCTTTGCCAGAATCGACTCTCGCCGCCCTTGGTGCAACCAGTAGTTTGGTAGAAGTAGCAGTCGACAGTTTTTGGTTTGATCGGGCCTGCTGGGTGGAAACAGCAGACCAATATTTGAATTCCGCTGTTCTGGAATGTTACCTCTATTATATTTCGAACGATCTTCCAATCTAATCCATCCAGACCGCAGCCCAATTTTGGTATTGCCAGTATAAGGATGTCGTTCTGCATTAGATGGTCTCGCATGTCTTGCAACGTTTCCCACGTGGAACGGTAGGTTGGTTTGTGATGAAATTTATCTTTCGTTACCATGTGGTAAATAAAACGTTCCTTGGTTGTCGTATTGTCCCTCAGACAGATGGTCTTCCCTACTGTAGGCTTCTGGTGTTCTGGCCTGCCAAACTTCTTCTTGAAAACTGCTGCTATCCCTCGGGACATCTTCAAATCTCCTGATACACAATGGGCCAAGGAGTAGTCGGCCGGAACTCTAAATAGATCCTGCTGCACTTCGGTAGTTATTCCGAATCGAGCCCGACGTCCACTTGAAAAAGTCTTCATGAACTCCTCAAATGAATCTTCCTGCGCATGAATCTTACGAGCATGTGCGTCGTTGGGATCTTCATTATTGTCTCCTGCAAATGGTGCTAGCCGATTGAAGTGCACCACTCTTGATTTGCTCTTGGGGATGCGTCTGATTTCATAGATTATGTCGTTAATTCTTTTGATGACTTCGTAAGACCCTTCCCAAGATGTCTGTAATTTTGGAGACAGGCCACGTCGCCGTCCTGGGTTATAAAGCCACACAGAGTCTCCTGGTTGAAAACCCCCGTCTTGTGCCTCAACGTCATAGGTCTCTTTCATCCGGTCGCTGGCATTCTGGATGTTTATACGGACTCGGGAGTGGATATCGTCCATCTGACGCCTTAAATTAATGACATAATCTTCACCAGCCAGATCTTCTCCAGGTTTGCAGCCGAACTTTAGGTCGCATGGTAGCCGGAGTTCCCGTCCAAAAATAATTCTTGCTGGAGTCTGTCCGGTTGATTCGTGTACTGATGAGCGATAGGCCAAAAGGAACAGATGAAGATATTTGTCCCAGTCTCTCTGGTGACTAGAGACAACTTTGGCCAGGTGTCTGTTGATGGTCTTATTCATCCGTTCCACCATTCCATCAGACTGCGGATGTAATGCAGTAGTTCTGGTCTTACGAATATTCAATACTTCGCATATCCCTTGGAAAAGTGTAGATTCAAAGTTTCTTCCCTGGTCAGAATAGAGTTCCAAGGGTACGCCAGATCCAGTTCTTCACTGGGACGTCTGCAATAGTAGCGGCCTCTTGATTAGGAAGAGCATACGCTTCCACCCATTTACTAAAATAGTCCATGACAACAACAATGTATTTATTCCCGACGTCTGATTCGGGAAATGGCCCTGCTACGTCGATGACTATCCTCTCGAATGGACTACCGACATTATACTGTCGCATCGGAGCTCTTGGTCGTTTCTGCGGTCTGTTGCTTGAAGCGCACGTAGTGCATTTCCTGCACCATTTCCTAACGTCTTCTTTGCAGTTTAGCCAATAAAACCGCTCACGAACTCTCTGCAGAGTCTTCGTTACCCCAAGGTGTCCTTCACTCACTCCAACATGGAGATGTCTCAAGACCTCCGGAACCCGACCCCTAGGAACGATCAGCTGTTCTCTACTCTTGGTTTCATCCGGATCTTTCAGGACACGCTTCAAGACGCCTTCATCCAGGATTATGGAATCCCATTGCGCCCAGTATGATTTAACCGTCGGGGAGTATGGTGCCACCTCTTGCCATGTCGGTCTTGTTCCTTTCTTCTTCCATTCTTGGATAATTTGCAACTCTTAGTCGCCATCTATGTCCTTCTCTATCTCCTGTGGTTGCCAAGCATCGTCAATGACAGTTGTTCTGAACACCTTCGCTTCAACCTTATAGCAATGATGACAATCTTTTGGACATGGTCGTCTTGATAAAGCATCAGCATTGTTATTTGCTGTACCGGCTTGATGTTCTATGTTGAAGTCGTATTCTTGAAGTCTTTCGATCCATCGAGCGACCTGACCCTCAGGATTCTTGAACTGTAGTAGCCATCTCAGAGCAGCGTGGTCAGTTTTTAACAGGAAATTCCTACCATACAAATATTTGTAGAAATGCTCGATGGACTTCACTACTGCCAGCAGTTCCCGTCTTGTGACACAGTAGTTTCTTTCTGGCTTTGACAAAACCTTACTGAAGTACCCGATTACTCTTTCTTGACCCTCCTGCAATTGGGACAGGACGCCCCCAATACCGACGTCGCTGGCATCTGTGTCCAGAACAAAACGTCCTTCCGTCTTCGGGTAGCTCAGGATTGGTGCTTGGACTAGGAGTAGTTTCAGTCGCTCGGCAGCGACCTGGCAGTCTTCATCCCAGCTGTATCTGCGATTATTTTCCGTCAGTCTAGTCAGTGGTTTGGCGATATTGGCGAATCCATAAACAAATCTTCTATAATAGGTACAGAGCCCGAGGAAACTGCGCAGCTGATGTTTATCCGCAGGTACCGGCCATTCTTGAATTGTCTTAATCTTTTCTGCATCAACTGCTACGCCTTCTTCGGAGACCACATGCCCCAAATAGTTCACCCGTTTTTGAAATAAGTGGCATTTCTTTGGACTAAGTTTCAACCCAGCTTTCCTTAAATGTTGAAATACCTGTTCCAGATTCTTCAAATGATCTTCAAATGATTTTCCTACCACAATTATATCGTCCAGGTATACCAAGCAAGTTTTTCCCGATAGTCCTTTGAGTACAGTCTCCATAAGTCGCTCGAAGGTAGCAGGAGCATTGCACAGACCAAATAGCATGACTGTAAATTGCCACAATCCATTGCCGATGGTGAATGCAGTTTTTTCTCGGTCTTTCTCATTCATCGCTACTTGCCAGTATCCACTCTTGAGATCTAGGGTCGAGAAGATCTCTGACCCGGCGAGGGTATCTAAGGTGTCATCAATCCTAGCCAGAGGATAACTGTCCTTCTTGGTAACGTTATTCAGCTGGCGATAGTCGACACAAAATCGTGTAGCCCCGTCTTTCTTCTTCACAAGTACCACCGGAGAGGCTCATGAACTGTTCAAGGGTCTAATGATGCCGTCTTGCTCCATATCTTGAATGATGACTTCAGCGTCTTCTCTCTTCGCATTCGGGAGTCGTCGTGGTGCTTGTCGAATTGGTCGTGCATCGCCTGTGTCAATTTTGTGATGAACAATATCCGTTCTTCCTTTTCGCCCCTCACTGGTTTCAAACACCTCTTGGAATCGGCGAATCAGATCTTCTGCTTGTGCGCGTTGCCGATTGTTTAATTGTTGACACTTGGATAGTAATAGGGTCGTTAATTCCTTCGAAACTTCATCGCAATTAGGCTCTATCTTTGTGTCTTGTTTGGTGAGTTTTATTCTTGCGAGGCTTTCTTTTTCATGTCTGGAGTTATCTTTGGGTAGCATCTTCAAAGGTTTCTTGCATGCTGAACCTGGGCTTCTAAGCTTTCCGTGGCATTGGAGTCGCAGGTAAACTCTCGCACTCGAGCACTGCTTCTGGACGCTTGCTTTGCCGCTTTGTATTCCAGTGTATGAGCCAATGCTTCCACCAGCTTCTTCGGCCGCGCCAAACGCAGGGCTTGTTGCGTTTCATGGTCTCTGATGCCGTCCACAAATATTCTCACAGCTCAGCTTTCCAAGAAATCATCCGGGCCAGTTAGATATGCAAGTCGAACTAGGCGTGCCACATCAGCTTCGAACTCCTGTAGACTCTCACTGGGACGTTGGTATCGGTTCTTGAGCTGCGTGTGATACACTTCCTCCAAGTGTGCATGGCTGTATCGCAGCTCCAGTCGCTTGACCAATTTTTCGTAATTGTTGTCTTCTTTCGGTGGAATAGCTTGTAAAATGTTTACCGCATCTCCTCGGAGAGCAACTGTAAGCGCTGAAACTTTCTCAATATCATTCTAGCCATTAGCCCTAGCAGTGGCTTCAAATTGTCTATGGTAATTAATCCAAGATGTTTGACCATCAAAGGTTGGAGGTTTGACACGCATTTTTGTAGTTGAGTCAAGATTTGGTGCGGATAGCTCAATTATCTCAGCTTTTGAAGCTTTTTCCAGAGAAGAAACACCAAATTTCAATTTTTCTTCAAGAATCTTCATTTCTCATCCAATTTTGCATCCAGTTCTTCTTTTAACATTTTACAATTATCTTCAAATACTTCCTTCCATACCTTTGAATTTCTCTAAATTTTTCCAGTTGCTGTTCAACTTTCTTTGTATTTTCCTCCATCTTTCCATGCAGTTCTTCTCTCAAGTTTCTAGAATTTTCTTCTAATTTTCCTAATTTTTCATTTACAATTTTAGAGCTCTCTAGAAATTTCTCTTCTAATTTTGCTTCTAATAATGTCGAATTCTCTCTTAATTTTGATCCTAAATTTATAGAATTTTCTTTTAACTTTGATTCTAAATCTTCTTTTAAACTTGTTGAATTTTCTTTTAATTTTGATTCTAAATTTATAGAATTTTCTTTCAATTTTGATTCTAAATCTTCTTTTAAACTTGTAGAATTTTCTTTTAATTTTGATTCTGAATCTTCTTTTAAACTTGTAGAATTTTCTTTTAATTTTGATTCTAAACTTGTACAATTTTCTTCCAAATTTATTGCCAAATCGGTTGAAGAAAGTTGAACCTCAAACAAATACGTATCAGGGTCCTCACCGTCTTCAATCATAGCTTCTCGAAGTCGTTCCATTAAAACTTGTTTGCGGCCACTGGTTTCCAAATCCCGCTCTTCCAATTGATATTTCAACTCTGCGACCTTCAAATCTTTCAATAACTTCGTAGACGCCATTTTCCAATTCCAACGAAACAGCAATAAACAAAATACTGAATTGCTTATAACAATCCCACTTCTGACACCACTGTAATGTTTATTGCTTGAAGAATCAGTTTGTAATTAAATAAAAGTCACTATTCAATAATCTAAATGAAATAAAAGCTTTATTCTCCTTATGTCACTGATAACACTATATTTATTCATTTGTCACTTAATTCTAATTTAATCAAGGTCACAGATATTTATATTTCTCTATTTATGTACACTGTTCACATTACTCTCACTGTTCGATATTTATTTCACACTACTACTCTCATTACTGTACTGTCCTGCACGTCTTTTGCTTGGCCTTATATAGAGAAATATTGTTTTGTCGAATTTTCCATTTCTCGACTCTTTCCATTTCTCGACTCTTTCCATTTCTAGAAATCATTAGAGGCTTCCATTGAGAGGGGTGATGTGCTGCGACGCGGTGGGGCGTAAGCGACGACAAGAAGCTCCTCCCCATACTACGTCGTCTTTACGAGCTCGCCCCCTCACTCTCGCACGTCACAATATTTTAACCAAAGTGCAAAAACTAGATGTTGGGGCAATGATGTATTTATGATCCGTGGCATCTGCAAGAAATGGAAGCAACCTGTTGTTTTTTATTTCACGCAGACCGCTGCGAATCATTATACTTTAAAACACCTTATTAAGGAAGTCAATCGGCCCATTCATGAAAAGACTGTATTTAAGGTTGTTGCTTCTGTTTGCGATGGTGGATCGTGGAATGTTGCCGCCATACGAGATTTAGCTGTAGAATCAGGAAGAGGGAAGAACGAATTCGTGTACAATGTCCTTGATAATAAAATTATACATCTTTTTGATACTCCACATTTATTAAAATGTATGAGAAATAATTCTATTACCAAAGACATTGAATTCAATAGAAAAATTGCTAAGTGGACTGACATAAAAAAATTGTATGAAATAGATGAGGTTGCATTATTTGTGAAATTTATGAATGATTTGTTTGATTCAACTCTGGCCTGTCGCTTAACAGCTGATTCAAAGCACAATATAGTCTGGCGCCGTGCTATATTTTATCTACAGAAACTAAAAATTTTCATTAATTCCAAAGAAACGGCGGTACCTGTATCTGTACGTTTATTATTAGCTACAATTCGCAACGTTCAGTATTTGTGGAATACTTTAAAGAATCTTGGTTTTAAGTACCTTACCTTAAGGTCTTTTAATCAAGATCCTTTAGAGAATTTCTTTAGTATCACAAGAGGTTTTGTGTGGGAACAATAGCAAACCATCATCTTCACAATTTGTTGATGCGTTTAAGACAGTTATTTTGAATAATACTGTGAAATGTGGTGTTGCTATAAATTTTGAAGATGATGGTGATAAACTTCTTTTATCCTATGAAATTCTTCTTTCCTCTAAAGAACCCGTTACTCGTAATACCTCAAGCCCTATACCCTTGTCCTCATCTGCTATTGCCCATGCAAAGTCCATTTGTGATAATGCTAATGCGTTGCCAAATTTAGATATTAATAAATCGGCATATGTTGCGGGCTACTTAGTTCATAAATTGTGACTGTCAGTTATGCCAACAGTATTTATGTGCTGAAGGTATGACTGATATTCATAATTTAACAAATTTGAAAGAGTACCGTGAAGAATTGAGCTTAAATTATGCGTCAGAGAACTTTACGAAAGTAATTGATGAAAGTAAAGATATTATTTTTTCCAACATTCCTAAAATCATCCTTAGCCACAATATCCTTTCCAAAAAAGCTCCTTCATCTATTCCTGATTTTTGTCCTGATCATGGACCTACCCTTAAGGACAAAAATACTAAACTGTTTTCTCTAGTTCTATTAAACCATTTCACAAAACTGGTTAATAAAATAATTTATAAATTGGATACATCAAATATTGTAATTGACAATTTTTATACAAAAATAAAATAAATTATTGATGTCAACTTTTATGTTTATTTTTTAAAAATTCTAAAAATTTTAAAATTTCCATTCCCGCTGCCATTTATACAGTCGCTAGTTTAAAGCAGCGCGGCAAGATAGCGCTGCAAACAGTGTGAATGAAAATTAACACGGAGTGTCCAGTCTGTAGAAGGATAGTCTGTGGTTAGTATAAATTTATTTATTTTGTAAACTACGTTACCGACATTTCAAGAAAACAATGGCGTGTATTTTGCATATTTTATGACGGATTCATCCACAATCTGATTCAATGAACAAAAATATAAGTAAATAGCTGTATTATTGACTGATTATTGAGAATTTATAATTATTCTACCAAATTATTAGGTTAGAATAGTGTTTTTAGAGGAACTGTCATCTGTCACTTGAAGGTCACTATCTCAAGCAGGCCGCAAAGAAAAAATCAGTACAAAGCGGCACGGACAATCATTTTTGATCACTGTGTATAATCGCTTTCAATAATAATTATTCATCTGTAATCTCTGTGATGCAGCTATATAGCTCTTTGGAGTGTTTAATGAACATAATAGAGAATAATGAAGACAAAAACTTTTCAGAACTCATTTTATAAATAAATATGTTTTATTGAGTATAAGTTCTGTAAATTTATTAGAAACACAACGTTCCAATTTAAAAATTCGAAATCTTATTGGTAATGTTAAAGACAGATTTCCTCTACAGTATCCAGGTATATACAAGATTCCATGTCAATGTGGCAAAGTATATATTGGACAAACCAAGAGGACTGTAGAAACAAGATTGAAAGAGCATTCTCGTCATATAAGATTAAACCATCCAGAAAAATCTGCTGTGGCTGAGCATGCTATACAAGAATTACATGGCATTGACTTCAAGAATACGAAGCTTCTGGCTAAAGAGAACAATTGGTTCAAGAGGCTTATAAGAGAAGAAATTGAAATTAAAAAATCACCGAATAATTTGAATTTGAATACTGGTTATGAACTTAATCGATCATGGCTACCAATCATTTGTTCATAATTTCAAGTTGTTTGTATCTACGAATCTACTTGCAAGAGTTACTTCATCTCCACCTCCTGAAGACCTGTGGATGGTTCAGTTATGCGCCAAAGCAAAAAGAGTAGAGCCAGATTGACCTAGAACCACAAGGAGCTGACAATTTCCCTATTTAGACCTTCATTATTATCTCCTGAAGACCTGTGGATATTGAATCATCAATCACAGGCTGAGCTCTACGATCCTAGGAGTTAATATATTTTAAACTAATCTAGTTATTATTTGTACTTTTATTTTTATTTTTGTTGTCTTGACAATTTTGTTTATTTATATTTATATTTATTTTCACTTGAAAAAGGCAGCACTTTGCTGTTGAAACGTTGTGTTTCTAATAAATTTACAGAACTTATACCCAATAAAACATATTTATTTATAATAGAGAATAATAAGAGTCATCATAAATTTGGATATTTATTAATGAGGACAAAAATATACAATATTTATAGACTACTCATATTATGTGTAATATGTTCTCTTCGGGTGTATTATCTAGAGATTTCAAGATATAACTGGTATATTTGTAACAAATTTGCAGCTGTAATATTTAAGGTGAAACATCACCCGGAAATACTAGCTATCTCTGTCTAGTCTAAGCTGTATTCTTTCGTTCACGGGTTACTGATCCAACTGAATCTAAAGATCAATTTAAAATGGCGTCGAGATCATATGATCTGTTGTAGTCGAAAGAACACCAAACATTTGTTAAGTCTGCGATAGTCTATGATTGATGACCTAAAATTGTTTTGATTTCGTTTAATTATGAATATTCAGAAAAGTTTAATAGAAAATATCTTTTAAATATACAAAAAACATATACATGTAGTTTTTTTCATCTGTTCAATAATTATAATTCAATATCAGGATGAATTATAACAAAACTTTCCATTTTGCCTAACCAAAGCTATTTCAAGATATTTTTATTCATTTCTTATGGTTCAAATGCTACGAACCCCGCCGTTTTTTGAATACATATGAACTACATGAACTCCTCTAGCTTTTTGTAAGAGGAGTTGTCGGTGATCTGGAGTTGTTGAAATTTGGAGTGCGGGTAACTAATCCGTAAACAAAAGAACAAGCACATAGTGAACCAGATAAGTTAGATCAGTACTCCGTGAACGAAAGAATACAGCTCTAATCTTGTTATGGAAGATCAGTGATTACGGCGGGATACACAAGAATTCAAATTTGACATTTCAGAAGAAAAACATTTTATAGGGAAATTTACTGAAATTAATGCTCGCATACAAAATAATTTCTCAAAGACATAAGTTTTAATGAAATTGTTCATAATGAGAATATGAAATTATGATATAAGAATGTTCCAAAATTCACGCAAGAACTAATTTTGATAGTAATATGTTTTAAATAAAAAATTATGAGTTTTTTATTGAATCATATAGGATAAGGTAAAGTAAAGAGTTATCCAATTTTGATAGAAAACTGGTTTTAAATTGAAAATTATGAATTTTTTATTGAACCGTAAAGTATAGGAGACGAGATGTCACGTGACATTAATCATATGGCTAGTTCCTACTAACTTCACTCGAAGCTTTGCAGCTAATTTCTCTTTCAAATAGAATTGTCACTTTGAGAAGGGCGGTAATTCAAAATGTATTAAAAAAATGTATGTTTCATAGTTTGAAATATACGATCTTTTCAGTTACATGAATTATATCTGTTATCAACCTATAAAAAAATCAGAAAATTAGAATGGAATTACAAGCAAATATGGTGGAATTATATTGTTCACATGATATTCAATTTTTTTCATGTAATTTAAAATCGCTAAAATATTTGTATTTTTTTTTACTATTGAATACCACAATGAACTGTACATTTTGTATTTTCTGTTTTACTTATATGATTTTTTTTATTACGGTGAATATTCCTAACGTGATCTCATGCATATCTGGTTTTCCAAATGCATGATCTTGCACTAAAACTAAAGTACAATGCAAAAATACTTCACACAAAGACAATCTTTTCCAAAACAGATTGCATATTTATAACAGTAAAATTTTTGTAACTGTTTACTATTGTGTACAGATATGTATTCGCTGAAAGAAGAATTATACCTACATGAATAATACAAAATCAAGTACCTACATATTTGAGAGTTTGTTAAACGGATTCCTGAACAGAAGTATTCATAGTCGAAATTACGATAAATTTAAAAAGTGTTTGAGCCAAAACATTTTCCCTAACTAATTTGGTTCATTTTTGATTTTTGAGAAATAAATATTTTGAATCTCCAAGTAGTGACGTGAGAGCTCGTTATTTGAATAAAATTAATCAATTTGAAGATGTCGATCCTTATAATAGTGATTTATCCAGTTTTTCACGGCAACTGGAGCTAATATTACACGATAAAATTTTTTAATATTTAGTTCTAACAAGAAGTTTCTGTACACATCAAGAGTTTAGAAGTCTATAAATATGTGTCATGCGGATGGGTGCGAGATTTATTGGTGAAAAAGTTCAAAGAAAATATCTTGATTTTTGGAAAGGTAGGTTGTATGCACTGAACATTTATTATTAATATTTATATAACAAAAAATTTTACGCATAAAATCTTGAAATATTATTGAAAAAGATATATTCTCTAATTCTTTATAGCTTCAATTAAAACGCTATGCACAGCAAATAAAAATAAAGCAGTAACACACGTTATGCGACTAAAATGATCACTCAAATTTATTCAAATATAACTATGAATTAATACGTAAAGAATTAATATTTTTGTACATACTAATTTTTAAACAATTTGTATCTTAGGTGAAGCATTCTCAACGACTCAATGAAAAACCTCTACAGCCTTAGATTATAGCTCGGCCAGAAGGAGAAATTCTTTGTAGTCATTGTAGATGCGATGCAGGTCTTGGTGAAGCTTGTAGACTTTTTGCTGCTATTTTGTTCGCTGTAGAAGATGAGAAATTAAAAAAAGAAAAAGTATCCGTAACGGGAGTAAAGCCAGCATGGAAAGTTCCCCAAGGCAAAATGGGGAGAAGTTAATGGACATATGAGAATTATTAAATCTTACAAAATATTTACGCCGACCGAGGAAGCTACTATCGGCAGCTAGAGATGCGGATAGATAATTCATTTCTGCACAGAAATAATAACTAATTTTCAAAATATATTTGAGAGGATAAATATAACAAATACTCACTTAGAACGTGCAAATAACTCTTCAATTGAAATAGATGCTGATTAAAACAGTTCATGGTGATAATATTATCTAAAAATTTGCTTCGCTACAGCGCACTGTTACTTATTGATCTATATTTCATATTGCTATTTTCTGTGACCGTATATTTCTTAACTTCTCCAGCTGAAACAAAGTAAACAGTGGTTGGCTTTGAAAAATTAATATCTAATACCTTGTAAAACAAGTAATTAATAAAATTCAACTCGTATATGGAAGAATTTACAATCATTGATTGATACATCTTCAATGTTATAGTAATGGGCATTTTTTTAAATGTTAATGGCAATAAATCCATATTCATACTTCTTCTCTCTCTCAATTTTTCCGCATGCTTCATCAACTTTATATCTTCATCTTCGTGTTTAGGTGAAATGTTGTCAAAAAGATTTTTTGATGGCACCCAGACTGGATGATCTTTATCATCAACTGCATTATCTGTTTGCCAAACAAAAAACCAAATGGCATTAAGTTAGTGCTTCGTTAAATAAAATTGTTCATGTGGAATCTTCAAAAATAACTAGAGATGGAGATTCTTGAAGTAAGGAGGGACGTTGTGATGTAAAGGATGATAAAACAAGCGGATACAAAGGAAGCCCACCAATAATAAAATGTTTGACGTTTCTTCATAATAAAATCTATGATTTGAACAAGAAAAAACTAATTTCTCGAAAACTTGGAATCTCATGACTCTCAAAAAAATATATTATCTCCAAGAAATATTTGGCCATGGAATATAATTACTTTTGTCTTAATTAACCTTGCAGGGAATAAAAAAAGTGTGAATGGACATCAGAGAAGTACCCGAAGTATCGAGAATTTTGAGTCCAAAATCCAGTGGCCGATGTCAAAACAAATAAATTATTCAAATATATATAATTTTTGAATACAAGACTTTGATTTTCCTCCAATTTTCGATATAAATATTATACTTTTAGAAGTGCACAGAAAGGGTTATAAACGGAATATTAATTTAATAAAAATCAACAGTTTTTGCACAGCACTTTGCAGAATAATGTCATCTATGAGTTTATTAAATTTTGTCCCAAAAAACTGTATAATCTCTGAGAAATTAATATTCTCAGCACTAATTATTTTTTTCTCGAAATTACCAAGTTCAATTTTAATGAAACTTTTTATATGATAACTGCAAGTATAGCGCCTAGTATATATATTTTTTTCAGATAAGCTGTTATCAAAGTCTCTGAGATATAGGATTTGCATGCTAATTTTATACGTTAGCACTAATTTTATACGGATTTATTGCAGATATAATAAAACTTTGACAAATTATCTAATTTTTAATATACACGCCACTAAAAACTTTGTTAATTTATTATATGAAAGTATTTATCAAACATATTGCTACAAGATTCATCAATTCAAATTTCGCGCTAAAATAGTTCTTCTGGGTGATGTTTCATCTTAATAGGTATAGAACACTGATCTCTAATATAACACTGGATTGGGCTTAGACCGTATTCTGGCATCTGAAAGCGGCCCCGGTTGAACGGCGGCCTTGACAATAAAACTGAGGTTTTGTGTCACTATTCGACGGCAAATTCAAAACACTTATAGAAGACACTCGATGAAATTCAAAGTATAATGCAAGTTAGATGATGAAATTATTCTCAATATACGTCAATATGCACACATTAATAATCAATAATAGTTAAAAGTATTTAAAAATTCTTATAATAGTTAAAATATTTAAAAATATTCATTAATAGCTCAAAATATTTGTTAACTTTTTAGTATCAGTATTTTAACTATTTTTTAAATATTTTAGCTCTGAATTATCAAATTCATTGAATAGTTTTACGATTTTTGTTATAAATCTAAACAATAAATAAATCGTATTGAGAATTGTGTGACTATTTGAACATTTTTTTTTTTTTTGCAGTTAACGCTATAGTTTTTGTATAGTTCGTTGAAAATAGTCGGAACAACATCATTTTCCAGAGTCGTATATCTTTTCGCGGACGCAACAAAATTTTGAGAACATAACCTCATGTTTTTGGCTATTTCTGAGTTTGGCAAATCCATTTATTTGAGCCATTTTTAGAACGATTGTTCATCGGATGGAAATCTTGAAAATATTCACATCATAGCATAGCAATAAAAATAAGTAATGTTTACTTATTTCAGTCATAACGACAGTTACTTCAGGTTCATTTGTTGTACTTATTTGTGCAGTGTCAAATTTCTCGATGAATCGGGTTTCTTTCCGCAAAACAGGGAGTACCGGGAGAAATCACTCAAATGGAAGAATTTGGCGCATAGCTACTACTATCTAGCGGCAGCGGCCGCACCTATTTTTTAATTTTATTTGAATCTTGAATCTTAGTTACCATTGGAAAAATTAGAACAAATGTCGATTTGTGTAAATGAGATTGTTTATTATTGTCAGATCAGCCAAATATTGTGTTTTTCTGTTATATTTTCATAATTTTGAAATTGTGGTTCGAGTAAAAAGAGGTAAGCCCCATTTTTATGATTTATACAGAATATTGCGGTGAGTACAATGCAAATTTGATACTATATAATGATAATATAATATAAATAATGTTCATAATTTTTGTAGATGTAAACTTCAAAGAAGTGTTGTTGCGTGCCGGATTGCTTTCTGTATGGAAATAAAGCGATGGTAAGATTTCCGGCACCAACAAAAACAGAAATCTTTCAGAAATGGCTTCGAGCGGTGAATAATCCAGTTCTCTTCGATTTGCCTCTTCAAAAAGTATACGAAAGATACAGAGTTTGTTTGAGGCATTTCGAGGAGAAATGGATTATTCAAAACTCGAGTCGTTATAGTCTGTATGAAGGCGCAGTTCCAACACTATTTTTCTCAAAGGATACGATATTTTGTGCTATGATATTGTGACAGAAAAAGTATATAATTCATTTTTTATTTCTCAAGAATCTGAGCTGAGGAGTGCAATCAGATCAAGAAGCAGGACTCAAGGCCCTATAGGTAATAATACATAATATAGATTGGGTTTACCTTAGAATATTCTATAATTTACTGGAATTCAGATAGAATCCTTCAACAAGCTCTTATTGTTGCTATTTAGAAAGAAAAATTATTATTTAAGAAAAAATTGAGCTAAATTTTGGAATATTTTATTGCTCATATCTATTTGATCACTGCAACGAAATATACTATTATATTTAGTAATCTGAAAATTCTTTGGATAGAAATTCCATCAATATCTGGAGGGGAAAATGAAGATTGTCCTCCTGAGAGACCTCAGCAACAAGCAGCTACCCCAGAACCGGCTCCACTACAACATAGTTCCACCATGCGCCTGCTTAACAAAAAACAAGGTATTTATTATCTTTTATTTCATAACAAAAATGAAGTGCAGTATAATTGAAGCGATACAATCTTGCATGCTTATTGAATAAAATTAGCTCAAATTTTAACGTACTTACGAAAAATTTTTGGGATTGCTAGACATCGTTAATATTACAATAAATTTATTCATCAATTTCAGTACGCATACATACAAAAATAAATTTCTCGCGTTATAGTTAACGTATCCATAGCAGAATGTTTTCATAAATTTCGTATTCATTCAAATATTTTTGATGCTGGGCACATATTTTGGGATAAATTTTCCAATAAAGATAATATTTGAAGGGAAATGAGATCAATTTTTTTTTGTGTATAATAATTAAACAAATGGACCTTTCTTTCTAGGTGTGTTTCAACATATGAGTGTTCGAGCGGTGCGAGATCTCTCGCCGAATGCACGTTTCTTGTACCAGCGTATGAAAATGGTGGAACGGAAATATGTTGCGAAGAGCAAGAAAGTGAAGCGTCTCAGCGACACTGTTAAGAAAGCTGTGAAAGAACGTGATCCAGAAATTCTTCATCATGTCTTCCAGCCTCTTAATAGTGTCGTTCGAACTTTCCTCTCTTCCCAAATTAGGGAAGGTGGGAAAAACAAGACTGGAAAACGCTTCACTCTGGACGAAAAAATTCTGGCGGTGTCTCTGCTGAAGAGTTTGCGAGGGTAATAATAAAATACAAACAATTTCAAGCATAAAATTTAACTGTAAATTATCAATCAACAGGCAATATAAGTGCTTGGAGAAGCATTTCTGCATGCCTAGGAAGCTTCTTGGAAGAGCTCCCTATAGACCAGGGATCAATATTCCCCTCCAGAAACATTTAGCGAATATTATGCTGAAGGACAGGGCCGTAGCCAGAAATTTATTTCGAGGGGGGATCCAGCTTTGCATCAGATGCAATAAGTAATAAGTTTATTCTAAAATAAGTGTATTATATTATAATTTTACACACATACAAATTTAATTGGAACATGATCGCCGTGAATGATCATTAGAAATAAATCGCGTGACAATGATCTCTGGATTAATCTCGACATCACGATGGACGATTATCAAGGCCAATCCAGTTAGTCGTGAATGTCCCATGCTATTTCTCAAAACATTTTTTTCAGCCTTCTCAACGAGGAAAAAGTACGCTCTGGTGTCGCCGTCGACACAGGTAGCGTCACGGACGGACTCGCGCGCGACATTAGGAAAACAGACTCAAACAGAACACCTTTTTTTTCGCCCGTGCGGTTTAAGCCCGCTACTCATTATTCGTTGATGCGTCCATTCGTTGCAATGATTCACGAATTATTGCCTAGTGGGTATGATGCGGTGCGTTGTGCTTCGCTTGGCCGTGATGTTGGTATTTGGACGAATCATCAGAAGAAAATGAGCGAAGCGACGAAGTGACGAAGTCGAAAAATTCGGTGCAGCTCAGTTATTCGTGAATTGAAGCAGTGCTTTTATATAAAGACTGGGTTCACCATCTTCATTTTTTTCTCTTTTTCTTTGAAATCGAAATGACCACATAAGAACCATTAGCTGCAGCGAGCAGAAGCAAGTGTTCTTCTTCTAAATTCATTTCAGCACTGATTGAAGTTTCGTGGTCGCAGTACGCACAATGGACGAATTTTCCACGCACCATCGATGCATCGGTTCGTTCATGCTCGTTTTAAACGAAGTGAATCGACGAATCTCATCAACGAATCACATCAACGCGTAATGAGTAGCGGGCTTGATTCCCGCACGGACATCTTTTTTCAGTCGAATGATGAAGAATATTATGAGATCTTTCAGATTGTTCGGGTACAGCATGGACACGATTTTTGGTCGCGTTGCAGCCGTCCAGTGTCACTGGATCCCTTAGATCATAAATAATATCTAGATGGAAGAAACTGCGAACGGTTACGACGGAGAGAGATGGAAGATATATTGTAATTAAGCTGAAGAAATGAACTGCGCAAGCGTGACATTAATCAAATTTCGGTTTGTCAAGCCCACAAAATGACAAACACTTGATGTAATGAGTTCTTATTTCTATAAAAAATATTTATATTCATTCGTCATTTTCTATTTGCAAAGTACATCTTCTTAACATTACTTTTATAAACAGCAGATGAAATTTGATCGACATGCGCAGTTCGTTTCACTTCATTTTACTTTCATTTATATTTTATTTCCTTGTCCTTCTAACGTAACCTGTATTTTCCTCTCTTTCTGGCATAACCGTTCGCAAGAATGTGTTGTGTGATATAGGACTCCTTCCATCTGGATATTATTTATGATCTAAACTGGATCCACACGGCTGCCATATCGTCTCTCTGTTCAGTGGCCTACGTTACCAAATGCACGCTTTCATATTAGACCGTTTCAGTCGTGCGGGAACAACCTCCGGTACACGTAGCTTGGTTCAACATTTGCATTTTTTTTATCTTCAATTTTTGTTTCTGTAGGATACTTTAGTGACAAAATATTATGAAAAAATTTGAATGTTTTAAATTTTATTGGAAAGACAGCAGTAAAAGCTCATAAATGTATAATAACGCTTAAATGGCATACTAATAAGAACAGCATTAATCAAAAAGTGGTGTTCAAAGACTTAGATACCTTAAAGTCATAGCTAGCATTTCAACAAGTTGTATACATTCTTCATTCTTCCGTGCAAGTCATCAAAGGAGCCAATAGACATACGAAAGTAGTTAAAAACTTCCAGTCATAATTTCTCAGGTCTTCCTTTTGATCAGTTAAAATCGTACAGTGTGAAAAGGAACAGACCACAATTCAAACACGTGCAAATTATGATCGTGCTGGCAAAAACGTGTAAGGTGCAACAAGCGTAAGTTGGCCAAAACATTTCGGGGGGGGGGAGGGGGGTTGAACCTCCAAAACCCCTCCCCTGCCTACGGCCATGCAGAAGGAACCAGTGAAGCGTAGAACTTGTGTACTTTTATTTGACGAAGTAGCGATTCAACCGCACTTGACTTTGGATTCAGTAATTATTTCAAATAAATTAAATTATAATTCATTCTAGTTCCTATTTATGCAGCCTATTCATCACCATAAATAATTTTAGATTGAATTTAAGAGACCTGAATTATAAGATAATTTACTGATCCAAAATTGTGGGTTAGTAATGAACTCTTTTGAGAACATTGCTATCAATTTTCATGCTTTATTATAATAACTTTAAATACTTTAGATTTAGAATATATGTATTGAGTCTAGTCTTCTTCACAATGTAGTTGAAATACTGTGAAAAGTAGTTTCAACATAAAGTATAACCCACAACTAGAAAAAAAAAAAACATTTCTTGAGAATAGACACTTTAAAGTGATTGACTAATGTTATTTAGCTCAAATTACTAGTTTACTTAATAACTTCATAATAGAGTTGGATCAAACTTTAGACATGAAATTACTTTATTTAAATTTAGAGTTTGTAAGATATAGAATGAATTGCAATACTGTAAAAAGTAATTTTATTCCAAGTTATGATCCACAGTTAGAGAAGAAACATTTTACAAAAATTGATTTACAATAATTATGATTTTGAATAAATTTAAAAAGTGCGGATCTATTTACTACAATTGGATCATACTTTATGCATAAGATAACTTTGTATTTTATCTCAAAACCTCATTTGTACATATATTTTGTCGGTAACATTGATTCACATGTACAAACATTTTTAATACATGTATTTTTGAAAAATTTCTTTGACTTCTTTCTATTTATAGTAGCTAACCTCAAAAAACTAATTAAGATTTGAAACCATGGTTACATTGCTATCAGAGACCTCAGGTGGCAAGGTCCGCAACTATCTTCATCCGCAAAATTTTTAACATTGAGAGATCACTCCCGGTACTCCCTGCCGCAAAACATGCACTCGATCATCATGTTTGATAAATAAAATACCGGCAAACCAAACAACTAAATTTTAAATATCGCGGCACAACGCGGTATTGATCTGACACAAAACCTCAGTTTTTGTCAAGATGGCGACGCTCAATTGGGGCCGCATTCCAGCGGCCTAAGTCCAATCCAGTGTTATATTAGAGATCAGTGGTATAGAATGTTTTCTTAAGATTTGCAGTACTAGAGGTGACATCTAGGTCTGGGTAGTTCAGTTTTGTGAAGCGTTTGTTTTTTGTAGCTTCACCCCTCAGGTCTAAGTTCCTCCTACATTTTCTAGATTTGTACTTTCTCATGTTGTACTTTCTTGTGTTTGCAATTTCTGGTGATGTATATTCTAGATTTTTAACATTCTACTGCTGTATTTTCTATTTTTGCAGTTTCTATATCTGTACTTTCTGGTGTTGCACATCATCCCATTCCACCTTAAATAAAAAAAAATCTAATAGCGCCAATAGATGGCAGCATCGGCAAAATTGCTTTGATTGCTTTTGTAATTTCGGAAATGTGAACGCTATGATTGAATTTCTTGCACAGGGGCATTGCACAAGATTTAATTTGTAGTTTCAGATCGCAGATTTTGTGACTGTGAATGAGCCTGTTTCACTTTTATTAGTTTGGAGTTTACTTTGCTTTGTTTTATTGTATGATGTCTGAGAAAGATCTTGCGATTGTTTCATTATTATTGAATCCAGATTGAAACTGCGTTATAAAAGTCGCCAACGAGCGAAATATTAAGACGAGGAAGAAATTGTTGTTTTTTTATTAATAATTCTATGTCAATCATATTTAAAGCATGTTTCGATCTAGGGTGTAGTCAACTGTCACATGGAAACATGTGTTTAAACTTTAAAGTGTTTAAAGTTGACGCATGCGCTATTAGTTGTTTCGTACGTAAACATAGCATAAATAAAAAAAAATTATCCCAATTAATACGATCTAGATTTTATGATAAACTTCCTAATTACATAAAAGACATCAAAACTAAGAGTAGCTTCAAACTTACATTGAAGAATATCATTATTAAGAAAAAGTTACTATCACATAAACGAATTTATGTTCGACTGCATCATAATCATGTAATTTATGGTTGCATTTAGTGCGCATAATGTGCCACTTAATTGGACTTGGACTTTTACTTTATATAATTGGACGAAACTGTCACTGTCAAAAAAATATTACAATAGTTATTTGTGTATCAAGGCCGTAAAGGTTATCTTTTTTGGTCGAATCTGTTGTTTGCGGCCGAAGCGTAGCTGAGGCTGCAATTCAGGTGAGACCAAAAAAGAACTGTAGGCCGAGGTGCACACAACGTTTTTTAGGCGATCATCACGAAATAATTCAAAATCACATCATTTTATCTATTTATTTCTAAAACATTGCAATTGTAAATCTTAGTTGCCGTTGAAATTGTTTTATTTTATTGTCTTCAATCAAGTTGACATTTAACAAAAAATGCGTATTTATTTTTTGAATTGCAAGAGCTACAGAGGTTGACGGAAGAATATATGTACTATTTAAGCGAAAACTGTTTCTTAAAGAGTTCATCAAGCTGCCCATATAGGTAAATATAAAGTGTTTATGAAATATTTTTCGACAGATCAGTCCCAAAAAGTAATATTTGACAGATCAGTCCCAAAAAGTAAAATTTGACAGATCAGTCCCTAAAAGTGAAACTTCACGGCCGCAAAAGAAGCCATAAAAACACCTTTTTTGTCATGATCGCCTAAAAAAACATATTTTTTTATTGACATGAAATAAATTCAAACAATTAAATCAACATATCATTTATTATTGTAATGAATACTTATAGCACAATTAGTATTGTCGCGATTATTTTCACCATTCATATTTCGACCAATAGAATTGCACCATTCGACGTCACGTGGTACAACCAACACGGTTTTCAAGTGGAAATTTTTTGGAAATTTTGTCTGTTGGTTATATATACAAAACAAAGAATATTCAGCCGCGTTGATTCAGCATCTGTCAAACTGACAGACAGATTGAATTTCAAAATGAGTAGATTCAGAGTCGAGTCTCTGGAATATATTGATGAATTTGGATGGGAAAAATAATCTTCCGAATACCATTCGTGATTAAATTTAACCTGGCAAAATTTTTAGATTGTTACGAGAGCTTGCTACCAATTTATTTCGTGATATTGATCAAAAATCACTCGCTTGACAGCTCGTGATTTTTCTGTCAATATCACTCAATAAATTGCTAAGCAACAAGCTCTCGTAACAATCTAAAAAATTTTCCGGTAAAATTTAACCACTTATGATATTATATATGATTATTCAGACCCGAAGATAAATTCTTTTTGTTACAAAAACATTTTTCTCTCAATATTTGTGATTCTTTGGCACTTGCTGCACACAGTTCTACTCTTTCTGAAGTATTCATTTATTCTTTTCTATCGTATTTATTCTTTTCTATCGTATTTATTCTTTTCTACTCTTTCTGAAGTATCCATTTATTCTTTTCTATCGTATTTAATCTCTTCTACACTTTCTAAAGTATAAATTTCTTCTATTAAATTGTATTTAATATTTTTGACATCTGCAAACAAACAGCAAAAACAATTGCAACAATAGCAACACTAGCAAAGCACACCAAGTTATACTTACCGAATTTTTGAATAGGGGAATCAAGAAATATTTTCAGAAGATATCCTGCGTCCTTAGAGCAGTCGAACATAAAGCTTTGTATGTAATTCGTACATAAACAAACTTTATAGACTCGCCTTCCTTATTAGACTCGCTCGCGCTGCTCGCTCGTCCATAACCAGCGGCTCGTCCAATAAAGTTTTATATTATATACTTATTACATAAAAAGCTATTCTGTATATCATATATTGACATTTTCTATATCATGTATTGTTATATTTAAAAGGAAAATATATTATTATTATTATTAATATGATCAGGATAAGACTTCTGAGTCTTGAGATAGAGTTATTTTGAGAACTTTATCTGAATAGCTTCAATAAGATCCATAAGGATTAAGGACTTGTGTTGACGGACTCCAAATCAACAAGTAATAAAACGAAAACTCGTTTTGTTGAATTTTCACGCAGTTGTAGATCGGATCAGTGACTATTCATCCGGAAGCTTTTCTTAGAAGACAATTTTCTTCATGAAGATTCCTATTAGTTCTTTTTCTCAGAAAGATATGGAATTCAACAACTTCAAAATATCGTAATAATAATTTCAAATCCACAAGTAGGAATCTTTACCTTTTAGCATTGCCGGACAAAATCGAAGTAGTAGCATTTCACCACACTATTACCAATAATTGGGAAAGAAGACAAAACAAGAAATATATACGAGACCCAAAGAGTTAGAGAGAGAAAGCCAAAAAGTGTTCCAACCGAAAATCGGAATTTATTTTTTAATGGAATCAACAAAGCCTGATGCACAGAAAGCTAGTAATTCTTACATGGGGAAGTTGGCTTATATTCCGACTATGGCACGCCGTTTTGCTAGTTACATAATAGCAAAAATTTATTCCACTTAAATTTAAACTATACATTTTTTTTATCTTGCAAGATAATTTAATTTATCTTATTCCGTTTTGAAAAGTCAAACTTTACATCAATTCCTGACGTTATGCAACGTCCCATTTTTCATAACTGCAATGCAACAGTTGCGTAAACTAGCATAAAGTAGTTACGTAATGACTTTACGTAACTGGCCATGTTTCAGAGCTAATCAATTATACTTATCTGCGTACAATTAAAAGAAAGATTTATTATTCACAGTATGCAGCATTGGCAGAGTATTTAATATCAAAGAGTACTATATCACTCAGGATATTACTGCTTGAGCACATTAAAAAAATTATTTTGACGTTTTGTGAAAATTCGATATTTGTTTATTTCAGTGCACTCTTGTTTCTGTAGTAACAATAAATGGTCATGAATCACAGTCATCTGAATTTGGTGATGTGACGTGAGAGATGTTCCCATTGAAAAATATAGTTAAAATTATTCTGATGGAATTAGATAAAATTTTGTACAGAATACGTTATGAAAAGCAATATTGTTTGACTCACGTAATTTGCAAAACTCGCTTCGCTCGTTTTGGCAGATATTATGTTTCGTCAAACAATATGGCACTTTTCATAACTAATTATGTAAATAACTATTGATTCATTGAATTTTTATGATTGAATTAAAATTATGTACATAATGAAATTCAGAATTATTATTATCTTGCAAGATAATTTCAATATGTTGAATTTTTGTGATTGAATTAAAATTATGTACAAAATGGCAATTAAGAATTATTGTTATCTTGCAGGTTAATTTCAATTAATTGAATTTTTATGATTGAATTAAAATTATGTACAATATAATAATTCAGAATTATTATTATCTTGCAAGATAATTTTATCTAATTCCGTTTTGAAAATTCAAAATTTAAATCAATTTCTGACGTTATAAAACGTCCTATTTTTCATAACTGTCATGCAATAGTTGCGTAAAGTAGTTACGTAATGTCTTTACATAACTGGCCATGTTTCAGAGCTAATCAATTATACTTATATGCGTAAAATTAGAAGAATAATTTATTATTCACAATATGCAGCATTGGCAGAGTCTTTAATATCAAAGGGTACTACAGCACTCAGGATATCACTGCTTGAGTACATTTTCAAAAATTATTCTGATGTTTTGTGAAAATTCGATATTTGTTTATTTCAGTGCACTCTTCTTACTGTAGTAAAAATAGATGGTCATGAATCACAGTCATCTGAATTCTGTGATGTAACGTGAGAGATGTTCTCATTCAAAAATATAGATAAAATTATTCTGACGAAATTAGATAAAATTATTCTGACGAAATTAGATAAAATTTTGTACAGAATACGTAATGAAAGCCATATTGTTTGACTCACGTAATCTGCAAAACTCGCTATGCTCGTTTTTGCAAATATTACGTTTCGTCAAGCAATATGGCATTTTTCATAACTAATAATATGAATAACTATTAATGCATTGAATTTTTATGATTGAATTAAAATTATGTACATATTATGTACATAATGTACTACATAATGGAAATTGGGAATTCTTATTATCTTGTAGGATAATTTTAATTAATTGAATTGAAATTATGTGCATAATGGAAATTCAGAATTATTATTATCTTGCAAGATAATTTCAATACATTGAATCGTTATGATTGAATTGAAATTATGTACATAATGAAAATTCAGAATTATTACTATCTTGCAAGATAATTTTGATGCATTGAATTTTTATGATTGAATTAAAATCATGTATATAATAGAAATTCAGAATTCTTATTATCTTGCAGGACGATTTAAATTCATTGAATTTTTATTATTGAATCAGCAGATTTTTTTCCTGCAGAAAATTGCATCTCTAGAGACCGGACTGAAAATCTGTTTTCAATGTAAGTTCGAACCTGCTTGTCAGATGAAATTTTTACTTGTATAATAGAATTAACTGGAAATGATAGTTTTTTTAACAATAATTTAAAGAATAACAGTCTATGCAACAAGAGTGTAAAGCTTAATTCTAACAAGAGGTCACAGAGAACAAATTGACATTTGAATTCCACAAATAACTGAGAAAATAGATCAATGTGAGGTGTCACAAACATTAATTTAGAGAAAAATTAGATTTAGGTTATGAAGCTTAACTGCTACGCATTTAAATGGCGGTGAAGCTTGGATACGCACATTATTTTCTCCACGCACGGCCGTAAGAAATATAATACTATATGTGCGCGAAATTTCATCCCATAAAAATTAATAGCTAATGCTTGAATTGTTTGACACACTGAAATTATTCTTGTGGTATTTTCTCAAGTCCATAATTAAATTGTTAAAACTACAAACTATACATTTTTTACTTTCAAGAATTTTAGGTATCACTTAACTAATCAATATCGTATCAAAATTTAGAAGCCAAATATGATATAAATATTGCTGTCATTATCTTGACTCGATATTTTTTGTTTAAGTTAGGCTTGAAATTTAAGCTTGAGCGATTCGACTGGTGATATTTGCGTGAAAGTCACTGCTGTGAGTAGTGGCTCTCAAAGCAGATTTCTACCTCATATGAGAACTTTAGTTCACCATTCTTTTTTGTCTCAGACACATGTGCGGTTCTGTAGGGGCGCGCGGTACAATTCAGTTCTATATTTATGAAAAAGTTTATTCAAATGTACAATTATTAAGAGTACAATTATCATACATCGTTCCATTTGACATATTTCACTACGTATTCTTTATAATTTTCTCCATCAATTCTTAGCATACTTTAAGTCCAATCTAGCAAAATATTTAAAATTTGACATACCGTTGTACCTCTTTCTAATACGTAATTCTGGTTTCACAAAATACGATGAATTGTCTTCAGATACAGGATTTATTGTTTTTTGTATTTATAGACACACTTAACTCAATACTTTCTTTTATATTTTCTTCGGAAATATTCCAAGTTCTGTTTATTTTGCAGTTCAAGTAGGGACAAATTATGCAAATGACTGCAAATGACATAAATATAGTGAGTGTTTTGATTTGGTTGCTAGGAGGAAGGTAAATAACGTTTATGTTCGACTGCATCATAATCATGTAGTTTATGGTTGCATTTAGTGCTCGTAATATGCCACTTAATTGGACTAGGACTTTTGCTTTATATAATTGGACGGAACTGTCATTGTTAAAAAAAAATTATCCTTTTTTATCGTATTTATTCTTTTCTACACTTTCTGAAGTATCCATTTATTCTTTTCTATCGTATTTAATCTCTTCTACACTTTCTGAAGTATCTATTTCTTCTATTAAATTGTATTTAATATTTTTGACATCTGCAAATAAACAGTAAAAAACAATTGTAACAATAGCAATACTAGCAAAGCACACCAAGTTATACTTATCGAATTTTTGTATAGGGAAATTAAGGAATATTTTTAGCTGATATCCTGCGTCTTTAGAGCAGTTGAACATAAAGCTTTGTATGTAATTCGTACATAAACCAACTTTATAGACTCGCCTTCCTTATTAGACTCGCTCGCGCTGCTCGCTCGTCCATAACCAGCGGCTCGTCCAATAAAGTTCTATATTATATACTAATTACATAAATAGCTATTAATCACTTGCAAAATGTTACCTTCCTTTTTATCCGCTGTCAAAACGATAAAATTGTTTATGTTCGACTGCATCATAATCATGTAGTTTATGGTTGCATTTAGTGCCTATAATGTGCCATTTAATTGGACTAGGACTTTTACTTTATATAATTGGACGGAACTGTCACTGTCAAAAAAATATCACAAAAATATATTTTTTTATTGACATGAAATAAATCCAAACAATTAAATCAACATATCATTTATTATTGTAATGAATACTTATAGCACAATTAGTATTGTCGCGAATATTCAGACCCGAAGATAAATTCTTCTTGTTACAAAAACATTTTTCTCTCAATATTTGTGATTCTTTGGCACTTGCTGCTTACAGTTCTACGCTTTCTGAAGTAATCATTAATTCTTTTCTATCGTATTTATTCTTTTCTACTCTTTCTGAAGTATCCATTTATTCTTTTCTATCGTATTTAATCTCTTCTACACTTTCTAAATTATTAATTTCTTCTATTAAATTGTATTTGATATTTTTGACATCTGCAAACAAACAGCAAAAACAATTGTAACAATAGCAACACTAGCAAAGCACACCAAGTTATACTTACCAAATTTTTGAATAGGGAAATCAAGAAATATTTTCAGAAGATATCCTGCGTCTTTAGAGCAGTCGAACATAAAGCTTTGTATGTAATTCGTACATAAACAAACTTTATAGACTCGCCTTCCTTATTAGACTCGCTCGCGCTGCTCGCTCGTCCATAACCAGCGGCACGTCCAATAATGTTCTATACGCTATGTCAGTAGCGTTGTGCGCAGCGCGAGCGCCGTCCTGGTGGCGACACTTGGCATCTATTTACTAATATATTTAAAATCGTGACAATCAACAAATTTTGACGTACTTACGTAGTTTGCAAAACTGGCACTCAGAATTAGCAGAAAGTTTGTTACAATGACAGTAGTACTTTGATGCAGGTCTCAAGAAGTTGATTTACCTATATTTAGATCCAAAAGTTTGAGCAAAGGGAAAAAATTGGTACAAAGTTTTCATGTCAGCGACGAAAAAGAAATTAAAAATAACAAAGAAGATAGTGAAATTACAGGAATTACTGTGTGCGAAACGCCTGGCACATTTAGTGATAGAATAAATCTGAATTTGTATAATTTATTGGTCGAGATATGTGTAAATTATTATAAGTGTAAACATAGTTTTCTACTTGACATGATAATACATATGTTCGGGTGTACTTGTATGTTCTGTTTAATAATTGTCTGAATATTAAATCGATAAACAATAATAATTTTTTTTCGTGATTTTAGATAACTTCATCTGATATTTACGAGTTATTTTTATAAATTGAAAATAATCTGTGTGACTATCATAAAAACTTCTTGATTTGGTGTATTTTGAATTCTTCATCAGGGAATCAGCATCATTCATGCCTGATGATTTAATATTTGCTTGCCAGATACGAGTTATCCGAAAACATCATTCATTCAAATAAGTGAAAATTCATTAATAAGGATTCATTCATGATATTTTGTCTTCAATCTATGATCAATGATAATATTGTTGAAATATAATTTTAATAATTCAATATTGATATTGTACAAATATTATACAATTTAAAAAACACCAGCTGCTTATTTCTAAAGTTCGCTAATATAATAATAAGTCTGTGTTTTTTACATGATTGCTGTAAAAATTTATGAATACAGGTAAATTTAGGTCAAAAAATTGTTAATATTAGTTGCCACTGTAAACATACAGCTGCAGTTTGCATATAAATTGACACAGAAAGTATCTGCTTCAAGACTAACCAGTCAATGATTTGGAATCGTCCAGCACAGTTGAATGAATATCATGAGAGTGCAAGGATTGATAGTGTGTACTATTGCATAAAAGCAAACTGAGAAGATAACTTTTTCACGGTTTCTTACGCCCATTCGCGATTCGGAAATTAATGAAATTTCAGTTCACCATTGCGCAGTTGTGTGTGCGAACACTCAGAAACACAATAAATGAAACCTTGCCCCGATAATCTCCACTTTTTCGAAGGATTTTCCATATTTATTTGCCTCAAAAACTCAGTTTGGCTTTATGCTCTTTCATATTTGTTTTGACAGCTCTAGTCAGTATTAGTAAAGAGCTTATAACTTCTACCGCATGGAGTCGCGTTCGTCGCTACTGACATAGCGTATATTATATACTAATTACATAAATAGCTATTATGTTCGACTGCATCATAATCATGTAGTTTATGGTTGCATTTAGTGCCCATAATGTGCCACTTAATTGGACTAGAACTTCTACCTTATATAATTGGACTGAACTGTCATTGTCAAAAAATGTCACACGAATAGATTATTTTAGTAACATAAAATAAATCCAAATAATTAAATCAACATATTATTTATTATGGTAATGGATACTTATGACACAATTGGTATTATCGCGAATATTCAGACCCAAATATAAATTCTTATCGTTACAAAAACATTTTTCTCTCAATGTTTGTGATTCTTGCTGCCAACACTTCTACACTTTCTGAAGTATCCATTTATTCTTTTTTATCGTATTTATTCTTTTCTACACTTTCTGCAGTCTCCATTTATTCTTTTCCATCGTATTTAGTCTCTTCTACACTTTCTGAAGTATCTATTTCTTCTATTAAATTGTATTTTATATTTTTGACATCTGTAAACAAACAGTAAAAAACAATTGTAACAATAGCAACACTAGCAAAGCACACCAAGTTATACTTACCGAATTTTTGTAAAGGGAAATTTAGAAATATTTTTAGAAGATATCCTGCGTCTTTAGAGCAGTTGAACATAAAGATTTGTATGTAATTCGTACATAAACAAACTTTATAGACTCGCCTTCCTTATTAGACTCGCTCGCGCTGCTCGCTCGTCCATAACCAGCGGCTCGTCCAATAAAGTTCTATATTATATACTAATTACATAAATAGCTATTTTTATATATGGCTTACTTTATATTGGAGTAAAATTATCGGAAATAAAAACACTGTTTTAAGTGTTGCAGTTAGTTGCTGGTATCGCCATCTCTTGAAATTTTTTTAAACTACTAGCAGCGCTTCTAGTGATAGTAGTGTGAATCTATGATCTACACATTTTTTACTACTACTTGAAAATTTATTCATTGATTCATACAAAATTTTTTGTAGCCATTCCAGCTTATCTCCTCTTAAACTAGCATTCTGATTTTTGGATGCTCTTAGCTTTTCATGATGAACCATATACGTTGTTGAGGGTGAATAATACATAGCAATTGAATTTAGAAAAATATATTCAATTATCTATTTTTTATTATTATCTTACAAAGTTCACACATCTTACAAAGAATCTAAAACATTATTTCCTATCATGAATTGATTGCTTTCAAAGATGTAAAATCATAAAAAAATTGGCAGTGATCGATGAGGCACGATTGTTTTGATTAGGTACATATAAAATACTATACAATTAAGTAACATTAATAATTCTAAATGAAATAAAGAGAAATCAAATGAAGCAAACTGAACCGATTTCAATCCAGAATGTCTGACTTTCTTCACCGAGATCTCTTATTGCTACATCAATTATTGGTAGGCGAGTTGACTTATCTGTACTGTACGTAATTACTGTCTTCGCCCAATCGCTTGTTCGATGCTGAAAAAGAGAATGTGATAGTATTTAGTAACTGTAAATTTTCAGAGATCATTAGCATATAGTGATAAAAATGCAAATGACGGACACTTATAAAGTTGAGGAAAAATTACGAGTTTGGTCAACGAAAATAGAATTTGAATTTGATATACAGTATCTAGTGCCAGCAGATTGATTTGAATAGTTCTCGATTTTCCAAACTTCAAATAAAAAATATAAAATAACTACATAGTATGATATTATTTTAGTCTTTTTTTCACCTCGTACGGTGGTATATTGGCATGATATCTTCATACTATCATGTACGGATATGAGAGTCAGATGGTCATATCTGCACATGGTGTGGATATGATTCTTGTACGATATTTTCATACTATTATATGCGAATATAAAAATGATATCCACACCTTAAATTTAGTGCATGTGCATTTAATTGGAGACAGATTTTGTCTAATAATAATAAACTATCGTTCTGCTGATGAATGTTCTCATTACAACAGATATCTAAATTAAATATTCCAGTATTTGAAGACCTATCTTAAAAATATAATAAAGAAAATCACTGAATTACTACAGAAATTTAAAGAAAGTCTCATGTCTGTCTTTTATACTCAGTCGTAGAAAAAGTAGATTGTACTATTTGAATGGGTATTTATCTATCCTACAGGAATGTTTGAGACCATAAAGTGTATAAAACAAATGAATGACACGTTCAAAATGTGGTCAAATTTTGTAGGCACATAAGGAATAGAATATCCGACGTGGCGCTGTTTGATCTAAGTAGAATGGGGAATATGCTGTACAATACTTTCCATGAAAAGTAATTTTTTCATTTCTCCTTCTTTTATTGATTATCTCGAGTCTTATAAATTGATTTTTTTCATTGGTAATTCAACAATTTAAACTGTAGTAACACGAAGCTTTTCACTAAACAGGCTATCTTCTGCACAGATGTTTCTTATTTTTTTATACTTATAAAGTAGATATTCATATGGAACAGTCAAACTACTTTTCCAACTCTCATTTTAAAAAAAAATAAAGATCACTGACAATCTGTGGAATAGGATAGATATAGAACAAAAAATTTAAAACTCCGAATGTTCATACCATTAATCACCGTATGAAAAAATACTTCCGGCGCACATGTCCAAATATATGTGGCTTATTTGGACAGTACTCATAAGTCCCAGTAAGAATGAAGCACGTGTCTACAGTAAATGCTCGATTCAAGATGATGGTGTAAACCGAGTTCTAAATGTAAATTCTATGAAACATTCGAAAATTTTGAATTTTTTACTTCACAACTTTCTAGTATGGCATCTTCCTCTGAATAAAATATGAAATAATGAACTCTAGATCCTTTTAAGCTAAGCGTGCAATGTATCCGCAGCTTGACATGGCTTTATACAAACTTATTGTGGCAGATTTGGGATATTCTTATCTCTCCTTATAGCGTAAACCACGATTTGCGTGATTTCAAGTTCAACAGCGGGTAAGACCACAAAATGCCTTTAATTCCCACAGCAGAAGATCTTTGTTACCAATCTTCAAGTTATCGCGACACTCAACGACAAAAGATCGAATGAAAGGTGGTGATGTCGGTTTCATTATAGGCTTAATAGGGTATTTTGAGATATGTTTTTCTAGTTGGTATAATAAATTATCAATTAAGCTTTGGCACGACTTGTATCACCTTAAGTCATATGTAACTATGTGCATGCAAAATTTCGTGTTTATCGTCAGGATGACTACTGAGATCTGACATTAGCAGCAGAATCATATTTGAGTGGATGGCAAACTGTTTTACTAACATTTTTTGCTCAATGTTAAATGGACAAGTTCAAAATTATTCATATACAAAAAAATATTTTGATCTCACTATCAATAAGTATTCAAAACAAAAATCAAATCGCTTTGTGATTTGCTGGCGTACACGTAAACAATGAACGGATAGAAAAAAAGTGCGCACACGAGATTTGTTTGCCTTGATAAAAATATGAACGTTGTTAATTTTGACCTCAAATATCTCAGATCATAAATCTCTAAAAAATCGGGCTTAACCACAACTTATATCCCTTTGATCTTAATTTATATGCAAAATTTTGTATCAATCGGTAAGGTAACTAGATACTGGATGGCAAAGAAGTATAGCGCATTCTAAGCGTAGCCTATGCTTATTACGCTCTAATAAGGAGTCCGATTTGTGCATATAGATTTCGTCCACAGAAGAGCAATAAGATTATGATAAAATGAAATACTTGAGTAATTTTTTTTTGCGGAAAGACCGACAAATTTATGATATTTCTACAGAATTCTAAAACGACTGAGTGAATCTCCATTTTCAGAGATTCTTATAGATTTTTATAATCTGTGATTACTTTTTAAGACGTGAGATGCAATGATTAACCTAAAATACCCAAAAATATCAGGAATAATTTTAAGAAAGAGACACTTTATATAAATTGTGAATGAGGTTTTTGAATGAACTTGATTCAGTTAGAGAGAAAAAATGCATCATATATACTTACTTTACATCCATCTTCGTCAACTTCATATCTGAATCTTTGATTCCCTCTAGGCGTAAGCTCAGCATCATTCCATGCCAATAACTTTATACCTTTTCTATAAGTACGTTTGGCAGCATCGTAATACGCAACTGATTCCTTGCAATGATATGTTATATTTTGTTTTGCAGTTGCAGAAAGAAGTTGCAAGAAACTAATTTGGTTACTATCTGCTTTGTAAGTAAGTTGTATTCCATTTTCCATTCCGCTAAGCCACATTTCTTGTTCTTCCCCAACATAGCTAATTTCTGGAGTTCGTTCTGGTTTGGAATATAAGCAAGTTGCCCTCGTGCTAATGTCACAATGGACAAGAATGGCATCTCGAATGTCTCCCTCATTAGGATCGATCCAATATTCACCTATAATTCAAGTAAGAGAATAAAATTGCACGAATTAATCTATTCACTATCACTGCCTTCAGCGGCAGTGTCATATTAAAATATGACATAAGATTATAAAAGAAAATTTAATTGATGTATTTTTATTATTTAGAATCTTTTTCTCTTTGCATAAACATATCGAAAGTCATGATTAATGAGCAAAGAGCCTACGATGAAAGCTTGAATTTTTGAAAGATACAAATTATTTCAGATATCTTATGTTTAAATATTGATTGTAACTGCTCTTACCATTTGGATATTCGGGATAAGCAACTGCTAGATCTCGACAAGTTTTAGCTGGGGCATTCTTCTGACCATTTGGTTTTTTGAATCGTTCAAATGTTGCTTTCAAGTTCTCATATGCTTTTACTACAATTTGTTGACGTTCTTCTTCTGAAACTTCCTTGCCGAAGAGTCTCATCGGCTCATCTCCTAATGGATCTGGACCCTTCTGTGAGCTAATTTGACCTAAAATTTCATAGCTTGACATATTTTTAGAAATAATTTGGTCATATCTTAAAGTTTCTTCTGTCAGCCACCAAACATGCTGGTTGAAATTTTTGAGTTTTTTGATAGAAAATTTTTGATGGGTATCTATCCACAAGTTGGATGGAAAAAAACTTATAACAGTTAACATTTTTTTTTCCTCGAAAAGAAAATAATAATTGATTTGTTAATCAACAATTAAGAAAAACAAAAACGATAGATTAAATATGTAGATGAATAAGTATGTTGATATCAGCTTTTTTGTTTTTGAATGAATCATTGAAGTCAATTGAAGTATAGATACACTAGTATATTCCGCAAGATTTACCTTGTCCTAAAATGGCAGCAAGAGCAGCAGCATCGTATCCCAGTTGATCACCAGGTGGACCTGGTGGACCAGGTGGACCAGGCGGACCTTGTGATCCGTGTTTACCTTCTTCACCTGGTGGACCTCTGTTACCTGGAGATCCACTTAAACCTTGCAAACCAGGATTCCCATCACGTCCAGGCGGACCTTAATAAAAATATGAACTTCAAATGTGATTCATAGAATATAATTATTCATGAGTTGTTTTTCTTTCCTTGGATATTTATTAGTTTACCTCTTGGACCTGGTTCACCGTCTTTTCCTGGAAGACCAGGCATGCCTAACATTCCTTTATCACCAGGCGGTCCTTGGATACCAGGTAAACCTTGCAGACCAATTAATCCTCTGTGACCTTTCGCACCTTTCGGACCAGCTTCACCGCTTTCTCCCTTTGGACCTTCAGCCCCAGGAGCTCCTGGTTTGCCCCTGGGACCAATTGGACCTTCTACACCTTGAGGACCTGTTTCACCACGTAAACCTCGTTCACCTGTTGATCCTGGAGGACCCGATTGACCTGGTGGGCCCTGTGTACAGAAAATTCATTGTAACAATTGGATAGAGAATTGACTGAATATTGGATATTTAATCAAGCATCACAGAGTATTATTTTGATCACTATAAATAATTTAATCAGAAACTGAATGCATATATGTATGGATTTTGTGATTTGAACTTATTGTTTATATCCCTAGGTTGACTTTATTGACTTTTTGACACACACAGCTGCTTTTACTCTACGTGTCATGTTTCACATTACTGTAATATGTGTTGCCAAAAATTGAATGCATACATTATAAAAGTGAATGTGAGAAAAGAAATACTCTATAAATCTCAGCCATTCAGAATAAAATACAAAGCATCTTTCACAATCCTTGAATATTTTGTAAACCAACAGAATTTGAATACTTTTGACTTATTAAGAAAGTTCCCTCACATCTCCATTCATAGGCATAGTCTGTTAATCTGAATACTTTGAACTTCTATAAAAAAAATCATGCACATCTTTATTTGTAGGCATGATCGTAGTATATTGAATAGATATCTTTATTTTGCGATGAGAAAAGTTGATAATTGCATGAAGATTTTAATTTAAAATTGGAAGTAAAGCTTACAGGTAATCCCGGTGGTCCTGAAGGTCCTTGTTGTCCTGGTGATCCAATTGGTCCCTTGTCTCCTGGCCGTCCAGCGATGCCAGGTGGTCCTGTTTTACCCGGTGATCCTTCTTGTCCTGGTTCTCCAGATGAACCAGGTGATCCGGGTGGTCCAATCGAACCAACTGGACCAGGGGGCCCTTCATTTCCTGGTTTTCCAGCTGGACCTGATTCACCCTGTGAGACAGTAAATTTATTTTGAGAATTAATTGAGTCATACACCTGAAAAATAACTTTTACAATAAATGGTTAAAATTCAGTTATGCGATTTGAATATAAATGCCCATGAGACATTCCTATTAATTCAATTTTTTTTTGGAGCTAAGGATTTTGGAGGCATACATATTACTATTATTCGCAATTTATCATCAACAAAGATATTGTTATTATTGAAATTACCGGAGGACCACGTATTCCTCTAACACCACTTGGTCCAGTCGGTCCAGGTAATCCCGGCAATCCTCTTTCTCCAGAAGGTCCCTGAGGTCCTGGTTGTCCAGGCGGCCCTGATTGTCCTTGTGAACCGGTATCTCCTTTTGGTCCTTCTGGACCTGGAGCTCCTGGAAGACCTTGTGGCCCAGGGTTACCTGGGCGTCCGTGTTCTCCAGCAGAACCCTTTATACCTGTAACACCTGGGGTTCCAGGTGGACCTGAATTTCCTGGTTGGCCCTAAAATGATATCAGTAGGAATATTCCATTCGCCATATAAAAAAAGAGAGTTAGTGAACAAAACTTGTCACAGAGGGTATCACATAGTACGCGATAGATATTCATATCAAATTCACCTCGAGTAGTCACCAAGCTTCTGCTTATCCTATCTTTCGAGAATTATGTGAAACTATTTTTTTTCACGTATATCTACTATACTGGCGCAAATTCACGAATTCACTTTCCTTACTTAGTTAATTCTTGATAATTGCTATATTTTGCTCTAGAACATTTCCAGTGTTTCATCAATGCTTGTTATATATACTATAGTATCATATAAATAATCCAAGAAACTACATGAATATGTAATTGATTCACCGCCAGCAGCTTCCATTCAGTCTATTTACTATATACTATATTCAGTACAGAAAACTTGGATCAGCTCCAATAATCTTTCAAATCAAATTAATAGATACTCTAATTATCTTTAAATTTTAATTGTTATATGAAAATGCTACGTTAAGAGTCGTAGCTTCAAACATCAGAAACATTCACAATAAAATTGATGATCAAGCTATCATTTTTTGATTTTCTCGATTTAGCTCAAGTATTTGTGCATAATATACATTCATCAGCACTCAAAATGGTGAAATTTATTACTGCTTCACTATTGTCAAAGTAATTATAGCCAATTAAACAAATTGAACTGAAGGAAAATCACATTTCATATTATTCTGATAGTCATATGAATTCTATAAATGGAATACTCATGTAACACATGGTTTCGGTTGCTCGAAGTTTGATGAAGCATCGTTGTTTGGATTATGACAGATCTTAGAACAATGAGAAAAAGATAAATATGTAAAAATAACTCTATACATCTCAGTATAAACTTTTTTTTGAGATATTTGTCATTTTTTTAGCGAATCTGTCGCGCTAATTGAAAATACTAATTATATCAGTGCTTTACGCGTACAGCATAGGTAATCCTATATGATTATGAACCAATAATACTGCATGACTAAATATGAAATGGACTACTGTACTTTAAACAAGCCAATTTCGGTATTTTTGGCAGTCCCAAAAACAGGCTGGAATTTATGACAATAGGTGATAGTTTCAAGCACATAAAAAAAAATGTGTGTTTCCATCACTTATCTCAACCAGGAGCGCGGCAGTAGCCCCGAAAATGATTCGCATTTTGGAGCTGCTGCCGCAATCCCAGTTAAGATTAGAGGTGACAGCACGTATTTTCATCCATGTGCCAGATTCCATTCGCTAATGCCCGATTTCATGACCGAGAGTTAAATTAACCTGGGTTTAAATGATGGCAAGTTAACCAATAAACTAAGTTTAATTCAATTTGATTTATTTGATTGGCCAATGATGACACAAAACATGCTGAAATTGATATTGTTACCAAGGAAATGAGCCGTTTAAACCGGATTAATTTAACTCGAGATCGTGGAATCGGCCATGAATGATTTAAATTTCAACATTTTCAATGTATTATTATCTAAGAACGGCCAACAATACCGGAAATGCCATGTTTTTTCATATGTCAGTCAAATTTTGGCACTTGTAAAATCCTGTGCCATCTACAGCACAAAAAAGTCATGTACATGATGACCAGCTCTTGAGCTAGAACAAATAAATATTCATATGAAATCATGGAAACAGCCAATACATTTTTTGAGTTATAGAATATCTCAAAGTATATGAACAAAGTCTGACGTGAACATCACATGACTTAATTGTACATCATTGGATATATTTTTTTGCATATAATAATATTCCATCGTTCGACGGCCAATCGTTCTGGATTTATCGTTGCTTTGGAAACAGTAGGTCATTACTTATGCTACAACATGCCTAAATTCTGATTTCTAAGATTCTACGGCTAGCAGATTTAAATTTATACGCAAAATTAGAAAAAAAAAACAACTTAAATGCATTTCCGGTTCAATCGATGATTACAAGAATAGAAGGCAATCATTCATATGCTACAGCAGACTGATATACTAAATTTCAATACTCTACAGCCGATTGGTTCGAATTTATGCAAAAAAATCTAAATGAATGTCAAATAAAATGCACTTCCGGCTCAGTCGATCTAAATTAAAATAGGATATGAGCATCGCTTGGACGGTACTATCATCTTGAATATTGAATTCTAACATTCTATCAGGGAGTACTGGGAGTGTTCACTCTAATGAAGCAAATTGAACAGTTTCGCGTTATCTAGCGGATCTGGAGGAAACTAAAATTTTCAGCTGTGTGTGCTAGGTTTCAGAAGCTTCTGTGTGGTGAAATATATTGCTGGAATCTGATGGATAACTAGGTAGATAGCAGACAACTAGTGTTTGCTTATCTTGTTTATGAAAATATGTTGGATGTGCAAAAATGAGAAATATTTTAAAATTTTGAGCAAGACTGAAGGGGTAAGTTAAAGCGTTTTCGATTCAGTGCTCGGTACTGCACTCAGGTTGCACTGCGAGCAACAATTGTGTTCGATTGGGTTTTTTGGAGCAAGCGAGCAGTTCGCGTTGTTTTCGACTGGGGAGAAATGGAGCACTCTGCGTGCAAGACTTAGATCATAAATAATATCTAGATGGAAGGAGTCCTATATCACACAACACATTTTTGCGAACGGTTATGCCAGAAAGAGAGGAAAATACAGTTCACGTTAGAGGAACAAAAAAATAAAATATAAAGAAAGAATAATGAAGTGAAACGAACTGCGCATGTCTATCGAATTTTATTTGCTATTTATAAAATTAATGTTAAGAAGATGTACTTTGCAACTAGAGAACGGCGAATGAATATAAATATTTTTTACAGAAATAAGAACTCATTACATCATGTTTTTATCATTTTGCGGGCTTGAAAAACCGAAATTTGATTATTGTCACGCTTGCGCAGTTTATTTCTCCAGCATTCTTACAATATATCTTCCATCTCTTTCCGTCGTAACCGTTCGCGGCTTCTTCCATCTAGATATTATTTATGATCTAAGGTGCAAGATTACTTGCTCCGTCTCAAGAGGTCGAGCAGACTCAGGGGCGTCTCAAGCGGGGGTGCAAGGGGTGCACAGCACCCCGGCGCCAAGGCTTTGAGGGCGGCAGCTGGACCCCGGAAATAATTATTTTTCACTGAATACTATTTTCATCAACAAAATATTTTATTAGGACTAATAAAATGATTTTGAACATGAAAATTTAGAAGAATAACTAAAAAACAAAATTAATTATAACGTAAAATATGTACTCGACCTATTTTGATTTACCACGAATTAGGAGAAAAAATTAATAACCCTTATACACTATTCAAACATAATTTATTTTGACTTCGGTCCAAATTCTAAGAAGAAATATTTTTGTCGCAATTGATATCCTTCTCAGAATTTCATTTAGAACTTAACAGTTGATTTGACAAAAGGGGTGCCTTCGAGGTGGATAAGTAACTGTTTCATTCTGAAATTTCAATTTTGCTATAAATTTTAATTTATCTTTCTCATTAATATTTGAAAATGGCTCATTTGTTGTTTTGATTTTGAATGAGTTGAAACGAAATATTACTTATACTCTGTGACTTCAGTGATTTAATATTTGTGACTTGCTGGCCTGTGAATTGAAGTTTACTTGAGGTAAGTATATTTTTTCCTATGAAACTACACACTAAAAATGGAAGAATATAATATTTGATCTAAAATTGTATTTTGCGCATATATAGAGCTGTAGGTAATTAATTAATCATAATTAATCATTTCAAATCTCCCGAGATGAACAAATATTTCTATAAATCAGGAAAAAAATTTCGCTACAATTTTTAAAGATTTAATACTGGAGTGCGACAGGAGAAAAAATATAAATTAATATGTACATAAAATACAATTTTGAAATTCGGAAGATCGCTGTATTTGGCTTCGCGTCGTACACTGAACATTTTTACTTATCCCAAAATCCAGCATTTTATGTACTCGTTAAGCTTAACAAAAAAATATTTTGATACATTAAATAATAAAATTTTATTTCGTTTTTAATCTATTTATTTGTTGTATGTAGATGGCCGATGGAAGAAAAAAAACTTTCTGGGAATCAATCCAGAAAGCAAAAATAAGAAAAAGAAGAAAACGTGAAAAAATGTACAGACTTTCAAATTTAGCAATTATTAGTATAGAGAACGATATCGACATAGATGTATGTGATATTGTGAAAGAATTTGCTACTAGAAAATCAAGGGAGGTAGAGTTCAATAACTAAATGAGGAATTATGTATATTGTAGTTTAAATTCTTGCTCATGTCTTATCTTTCTTAATGTAAATAAAATTTTGTAGAATATTGTAATTTTTGTTGAACTGTTCCTCTCTAATTCCTTTTTTCCTGATTTATGTAGAAGAGAAAAAATACAGGTGGGGAGGGGGGGGGGGGGCAATTCATTCATCTTCGCACCCCGGCGCTAAGTAGGCTAGAGCCGCCTCTGCGAGCAGTTATTTGAGTGCAAGTAAAATGGCGGAATTTACGAACGAAATCAAACAGGAAAAAATTATTTTAGTAGAAATGTTCCTATAATCTTCGTCGTCCAGTCGTGATTAAGATTTTTTTAAAGAAATAGGAATCCGACCAAAGGGTGAAAACTTTATTGAAGAAGATATTGATCAATTTAATGATGAGAGTAGAATAAATGTAGGTATATGTATATATTTTTTTGGTTTAGGAAGAATTTACGGGTATCCAGGAAAAAATGTGATGAACTGACAAATTTATATGAACCTTTTTCAAGGAATCAGGCACATAGTTGAAAAAATATGGTTTCATTCAAAAAACAAATTCTGATTTTTTCATGGTATATAAGAATATTGAAGATGATCCATCGGCCTGTTTATTATCGCATAGTATATCATCATTTTCTTTTATATAGCCATTTTTATTTTCTACATCATAGATTATTCTATTAAATAACATTTCTTTTGCATTCTGATCATTACTACCATAACTACTATTACATCCCGCCATTTCTGCTTGCACTGAACTAATAGCGTTTTCGATTCATATGCACTAGAACTGCACTGAGTTTTAAACTGTGACGTCATGCTCGGCACTAGGGCTGCTTGAATACTCTCAAGGTCGTCAGATATGCACTGAGTCCAATCGAATACAGTACTAGTTCAGTGCAATCAAAAATGGCGGGATGTAGTAGTAGTTATGCTAGTAATGATCAGAATGCAAGAGAAATGTTATTTAATAGAATAATCTATTATGTAGAAGAGAATTAAAATGGCTATATAAAAGAAAATGGTAAGATACTATGCGATAATAAGCAGGCCACTATTATAGTATTGATGGATCATCTTCAATATTCTTATGTACCAAAAAAAGCCAGAATTTGTTTTTTGAATGAAACCATCTTTTTTCCTTGAAAAAGATTCGTATAAATTACATACATACATATACCTACATATACCTACATTTATTCTACTCTCATCAATAAATTGATCAATAACTTCTTCAATAAAGTTTTCACCCTTTGGTCGGATTCTTATTCCTTTAAAAAAATCTTCATCACTACTGAACGACGAAGATTGTAGTAACATTTCTAGTAAAATAATTTTTTCCTTTATGATTTCGTTTCTAAATTCCGCCATTTTACTTGCACTCAAATAACTGCTCGACCTCTTGAGACGGAGCAAGTAATCTTGCACGAAGAGTGCCCTATTCTTTCCCAATCGAAAACAACGCGAACTGCTCGCTTGCCCTAAAAAACCCAATCGAACACAATTGTTGCTCGCAGTACAACCTTAGTGCATTCCGCCATTTTTGATTGAACTGAACTAGTACTGTATTCGATTGGACTCAGTGCATATCTGACGACCTTGAGAGTATTCAAGTAGCTCTAGTGCCGAGCATGACGTCACACTATAAAACTCAGTGCAATTCTAGGGCATATGCATCGAAAACGTTATTAGATTGACAATATTTTTGAATACATTTTAGTAAATATGAAGTACATACAAATTAGTCATGCTAAAAATCTGGATGAATATAAACATTACTACTTTTTTAGATGAGCTACAAGAAACCTTGTTGCGTCGAGGATTGCTTTTCATACAAGAAGAAACCGATTATTCGGTATACGTACGAAATTTATGTGAAATATTTTGACCAGAAGTAGATTGTTGCTATTTCAATTAGGAGAATAATTCGAGAAGGGCTATTTTTGTGTGGTAGAAACGGACAAATAGATACTCATGCTTTATGCTGTTTTGGATCCCATACATCGACGCTGCAAGAAATCATTGAAATCGAAGTACCGCAAGTAATTGGTAAGTATATAAGTATTGTATTTTTTGCTATTATGAGTAAATAATTGACATATTTATTTCAAGTCTACGACCGTTTCACTTTCTTCGGCTCTAGCTCACGGTCCTGTCATTCATTTGGAGTTCAAAAAGAGCAGAAAGTATCTGGAATACAGGATTTTCCATTCATCACAATCCTTTTAAGTGCAAGTAATTATTGATATGAATAAATCATTACGATCACCTCTAATTCAAGGAGAGTAAGAAATATTTGAGACGAATCACCTGTCCAAATATTATTATTATTACCTGAATTTCTAATCCCAACAATAATGCAAAATTCGATCAGCGTATTGATTTTCTCGGAATGGGAGACAAAATGTATATCTCTGCCGGTCTTTACAATGTGTAGTTTTGTTCACACAATATATTAAGTGAAAATTTTGATCCAGATGATGTATTTCATACTTTCGTGTAAAATGTCTATGTAATTATCCATAACTGTATGTGTCCATAGTTTTTATCATTCGCAAATACTCTAACAATTTTAATTATTGTGCCATAAATTGTCATTTATGGAGATATAGGAAATATTATCAGTGTATTAAAAAATAAAATATGTAATTATATTATTTTTGTATAAAATAGTGTATCATTATATCAAGAGCTTCGAAATTAATTTGAGAATTCATAGTCAAAGGATGATGAGAGATTAATTTGAATTATCAAGGAATAACACATGGAATTTCTAAGTTTTTGAATTACAAGCTTCATAAGAACAATTTAAATTTTCATTGTCACGTGAAAATTTCAATTTTTTATATGAATCCTGGAATTCAATATCTTAGAAATTCTGTCTTATTTCATAAATTCAAGTTTAAATAAAATAAATTCTAAAAAACAGCCAGTGCCACCATGCGGCTCTGGGGGAACTAATATTTTTTTGTGCTAGTTATTTAACATGGCAGTGAACACTCCTGGTACTCCCTGCATTCTACGTTCAATTGCTTTGGAATTAAGCGGAGAACTCAAAAAATGTTTGGAGTAAAATGGCTCTTCCTGTCCAGATGATTGCAATCATAATGCGAGGTGTACAAGTAGATCTTATAGAAATGCTTGTACGACTTTTTGTTTTGAATTTATGCGGAAAATTTGAGAAGGTCTGTTTGTCTGTTATATAAAATGCACTTCCGGCTCAGCCGATTGGTACAAAAATAAAAGGTAGCTGACCATTTAGATGCTACAGCAATTTCACATACTGAATTTCAGTATCCAATGGCTAATCATTCTAGATTTATGCGAAAAATTCACAAAAAGTTCCTAGTAAAGTGCACAATAGCATAACATATGCATCAATATAAGTTTTATCAACATTTATCAGAAATTTTATTTTTTGATAATTTTTTAAATTTATAATTAACTACTTTAGAATTCTTTTCTGACACAATCTTGTTGAGTGTGTAAAAAAGGCTCCAAGAAGTAGAAAAATCTATAGACGAATGCTTCAATTTTTTCTAAGGGAAACGAAGATTTAAAGAAAATTAGTTAGCTAACAAAAGTCTCATTGTTTTCAAAAATTCATCTGAAATTTTATTATTAACAATACTCAATTCTTTCAAGCATTAAGATGACATCATAGTTTATTCGATTTTTTGAATTATTATCTAATACTATGAAAAAATTATTCTATATGCAACAATACTCTCTCAACAGCCGATGTAATGGCCGCGTAGAGCCCTATTTTCAACATATAATTAAAGTTATAAATAATAGATATAGAGCTTCAAGGGATGGAAATTTTTATCAAATATCTTCTCTTTTTCAAGAATATCTCTTCGATTTCCACTATCGCTTATGGTTTTCGAATTATTGCCAGAAAATTAAGCGACTTTTTTTGTTTTAATTTTTGGTTGAAAACAATTTTGATTTTTGCTAATGAAAAACATCCTTTAATTTTCTTTGGCCGTATTTTGTAACACAATCATTAACATTTTGTCAAGCGATAAGATTTTTGACAAAACGACGATACTTGGCGACCTGGTTTTCCTGATTTGTGGAGCATTATTATCTATGTGAATTTTCATTGCACTGGGAAGTACAGCACTCTTAAGATCGCGTTATGAATTTGAGTCAGTAGCACTATTTTTTTTTAGGAAGAGCTTTTAGTACTCTTGCGTTTATAAGATCGTGTTTGGGAGATTGTCTTTCAAACAGTTAACTTTGGTTTTGACTTCAGTTGGAGTGAAGTGTTTTGCCCTAGTTTTTATCACTAGTGGAGCATGAGAGGTTGGTTTCTTCCGATTTTTTGTTGCTCTCCAAAGGGAGTAATCTTTCTCTGGAGATGCAGAAAAATTACTTAAATAGTCTTAGAAAGTATCGTTTTTAATATCCCGTATCAATTTCTGTTACGTAACACAGGTTTATTTTCTTTTATTATAATATTAGAGCTGAGCGTTATTACTTTTGGCGAGTGATCTGATGTTAGTTCATAGTTTTCCCCTATGGTAGTTTTGCAATATATTGTTTACAATGAAAAAGTCAAGTAAGTCTAACAACTTGTCAATGTGCCAGTATGTTCGCTCCCCTGTGCTTATGTGATTGTATCCGTTACTTAGTAAGGCTTTGTGTAGTTCAGTATCTTTTGGATTAATAAGTCTGAAGCCTCAGTGCGTGTGTTTAGAATTGAAGTCAGCTTCTGAAATGAATCTACTTCCTAGGTCAAGGTATTCTTTGAAGACTTTTTTTAGTTTGATGTTTGGGGGAGGGGGGAAATTTACCGCAGATATAGTAAGAGATCCGCTTGTGTCTTTTATTTTAATGTTTGTTGCTTGGAAATGTTCCGTTTTGAATTCGTCAAGTTCAAAGTGGTCAATGGTTTCCCGTATAAGAATTGCGGTATCTCCGCGATGTTCCGTCGGGATGATTGGTGTTATATACTTTATAGTTTGGTATCTTTGAGTAACTTCTCTCTGTGAAATGTGCTTCGCTGGCCAACATGATGTCGATCTTGTTTTTTTTGAGAAATATTTTAATTTCATTTCTGTGCTGTGCCAATCCGTTGGTATTTGGGTTGTTCTAGTCATTACTTTTTATCCACAAATGACGTGAGCAGATTTATAATCATTGGCTGGTACCACGAGCTCTGTTTTTGGCGCTACTAAGAGCGTTGTGTCAAGATGTGTTTTAACGCAATTAGAATTTTCCCAAATACTTTAGAAAATAATCTTCAGATACAAATTACGGAAAACACATATGTCTACAAAATTTATCTGAATATTCTCCTTTAAAATAGCTTGAAATATTTATATTGCCTTAAAACGCTTCTTAAAATAACATTGCTAGTATAGCCAAAAACAGAGCTTGTGGTACCAGCCATTGTGTTCTGCTGCATGAGTTGATTGAATTGGACTCAAATTTGTTCAGGAATATAACCATGTAGATGTCGTTTTCTTCATTATTTTGTTATAAATTTTCTCTGTGGTTAGTATTTTTGTGGTAGATGCATTTAGATAGCTTTCGTTTTCCCTTGTCTCGTAGCGTTCATAGTTTGTCAATTTTAGTTGACTTTAAGCTGATTTGCTTCTCAGATTTTGAAGGTTTCTGTATATGCTATATCCTTAGTAATTTGCCGGGTGGGAGCCTGACCAATGTACAGATACTGCTGGAGTGTTTTTGTCTTTGTTGCACTCTTTAGTCAGTCGGGCGATTTGCGGCGTGGCGCATTTGACGCAATAATATGGCCTTCTGCAATATGTTTTTAGGCGTTTTCGTTTATTCGCTCGGAGTGATCGGTTAGATCCAAGCTCTGACGTCACAGGTTGATCGGAGCAATCAGTTTTTCAACGAACGCACTGGATGGATCACTTTTTGACGTATAATTTTTAGTTAAAATCAATGGTAGTAAAAACTTAAATCTACTTACTTGGTGCGTAGCATAAAATAAACATTGACCACAAGAAATTAGTACTTGTTTATTGAATAATTAGGTACAAGAATCAAGGAAATATGACTTTCCATTTCTTGAAATGGCAATAAAAATTAAAAAAGAGTTGAAGAAGTGCAGGATACTGTAGAGTGACCTTTAAAATTTGACCGTGAAACAGAAAAAGAGTTAATGCTCCGTATAATGCATAGAAACTGCATACTTGCATAAACTTCTCCTGAGCACTTCACGTTTCTTGTGATACACAACATATAAAATTTCGCGCGCCACCTTGACTAACCCTACAAATGATCAGGGTCGAAAAATTTTGCTCGGAGTACCTGATCAGGATGTTTCGAGTGAATTTTCGAACGCGTCAGGCTGACCCGAATTACTTTACGAAGGCATAAGATTTGCTCAGATTAACCCGAGCGAATAAACGAAAATGTCTTTAGTGTGCCCGTATTCTTGATACCTAATGCATTGTGGTAAATCTTTTTTTCTTTTTTGAAGCTTCTACGGCAAGGACAACATGTACTCTGGACAAAGCAAGTAGCTGCTTGTTTTGAAGCTGGCAGGATAGAAAGAGAGACACAAGGATAGAGATATGTTTGATCTACTCTAGTATTGTCTCACTAGATGTCAGCTACGTAAACATTTTATTAAATACGTTTTTCACGAGTATATCAAATTAATATTAACCCTTTATTTGATTATTTAGATTTATATACATACAAGTGCAAAGATACTGATCCTCCTTTCACATATTCGGACTTACACCAATAAGCTGAGGAGTTCAGACCATTATTATGAATTACAACAAAACTAATGCCCTTAAAATTGTGAAATTAGTAAATCTACTTCATATAGTTTATTATTCGATATTTTCTTTGTTGTAGTTTTACTTATTATGTAACCTAATGATGATGCATATTTTTAACCTCAATATTCATTGTTTACAGTGATTTCAGCTGACAGATAGTCATAGTGACATCTTGTGACAAATATTTGAAGCAGATCTCTAATATCTCTATCCTTGTACCTCTCTTTCTGTCCTGCCGGCTTCAAAACAAATAATATACAAAGATATAGAATGATTCATCAAAAGTATATGTCATCCCTGTTCCACGCTAATTTTGGTTTCTAGTAAGTGGTTCAGTTCAAAAAATTTCTTGCTTTTTCACCCGGTTCCTGATCCACAAAAAATTTAGGAAGGGGTTCCTTGTTCTTCCAGCTCTTGATATTACTGACGCTTCTCATTTCGAAGCCTTGTTTTTCAAGCGCTTATTTTATGTCGTCCACAGTAACGGATTTAGGTAGATTTTAAATCAGTGCTCTATAATCTCGTTGTTGTCGCGTTTGATAAGTATAGTATGCTGTTTTGTTTGAATCTAGATGATGGATTGATGTTTTGTATCCATCCTAGGAATAGATGTGACTTTTACTTCGTTGTTTATTATAATTTTACAAATGAACTTTTTGTGGTCTAGTATTTTAAGACTCTCCAACATTATTGGTTGAGTATTTATTGGCGAGGCTGCCACGGTTTATTTATTTATTTATCTATTTATTCATTGATAATTCACTCTACAGGTTAAATAACCCAATTACAGAGGAACTATGAACATGAACATATACAAATGAAATGTTTCAAAACGTATACAACAAAAGAATTGTCAGATAAACGAAAAAATTGCCTATATATAACGGCTAAAGATGCAAGAAACAATTTACCATAGTTTTCTTAAATTTGAGAAATTGATCATTGAAAATATCGACAGTTCCTAGAGTTAAATTTAGATTATTAAATTTTATACAGATCTGTCTAACGGGAGACTTAAGTTCATAATTTGTCCTTGGAGTAGGGTAGGAGAATATGAAGTTGGCGCGCGATCTCGGTACATGGAAGTTAAGATGGCTCAAGATAATAGGATCGTCCATCACATTATTTATTATTTCATACAAATATAGACAGGACTGAATTGTCCTACGATCATCCAAGGACAAAACACCGAGCTCAATGAGGCAGTTATTGTAGGTAAACTCATTAAATGATGGATATGATCTATATCTCTTAAAATAGCAATATCTTAAGAATTTTCTCTGGATTGCTTCAATTGAGTCAATGTGTTTATCATAGATAGGATTCCATACCTGCAAACAGTACTCAAGCTTAGACCTTACAATAGAGTTATATAAAGATTTCAAAGTTTGCAGACTGTGGAAAGACCGCGTATTTCGGATGATAAATCCAAGATTTCTGTGGGACACTTTTATCAAGGAGTTATAATGTGGTACTAGAGCTAGTCCATCATCAAAAAGTATGCCCAGATCATTGAATTCAGTAACCCGTTCGAGATTACAATCATACATTTTGTATTGATGCAGAATGGATGACTGCTTTACAAAATAAGTTATAACTTTACATTTATCATAGTTGAATAATAATTGAGACTCAGAAGACCAAACTAGAACATTATTAATGTCACATTGCAGTTTTTCACAATCTCCAGCTGTGTTAACGGTACGATAAAGTTTCAAATCGTCTGCATACAGTAGAATATTTGAAAACTCAATTACATTTGTTATGTCATTAATGAAAAGAAGAAACAATAGGAGACCTAAGTTCGAGCCTTGAGGTAATCCAGAAGTGGCAACATAATGTTTGGAGTTAAAGTTATTATAGTGGACTGAAAGCTTTCTGTTATGAATATAAGAACCTATGAATTGTAGTAAACTATCTGAAAAATAGAAATTATCATGAAGCTTCTGAAGTAATATGCCATGGCTAACTTTGTCAAAAGCTTTGGCAAAATCAGTATATACCACATCTATTTGCTTGTTATCATGTAATGAGTTCAAAGTGAACTCAGTGAAATTCATTAAATTTGTGGTAGTTGATCTACCGGAGATAAAACCATGCTGGTGAATAGATATACGGTTACGTACGGCAAAATATAGGTGTTTATATATAAATACGGTTGTTGTCATAATAGTTGAAGTTTGAAGTGAATGTAACTGGGTTGTAACCACCACTAGTTTCCGACATTTTGTTTAAGTTTTTAGTTGCAACACAGTTGGCAGCACTGTGCTAGGAGCACGAGCCTATAATAAATGTGTTAAATCGCACACTACTCCTCAAGTTTATTTCATTTTTATTTGCAGTTAAGATATTTTAAATTTAGTTTGGATTTTTCACTAGACAACAAAGAGCAATTAATAGCTGAATGAACCATTTTTTTATAACGAACTTTTATTTAACTTGCTTTGTTAGTACGTTTCAAATCTTGCATGAAGGTATCCGAAATATATGTCTCTTGTCATTCTCATATTTACACTATAGTCTATTCTAATTAAGATTGGTTTTAAGGCCCTTGAGCAACTCTGACTTAAGCCTTCTGATTGATCGAACTGTAAACCAATTTTACATTTAGCACAGAAATTGTGCTTGGATATCTAACAGTTGCATTGAGTCTGAGTCGTTCATCAATCATGATAAATGAAATCGTGCAATTTGAATATTTAAATTTTTATCTATCCATGTAATCCATAATATGATGGATAGATAATTTTACGAGGTACGCGCATCATGCGGCAAATACTTAATGGATTTTGATGAAACTTGACATAGTGATAGCTTATATCCTGGGTCATCACTTAGAACACTTTTTATCCCAGACAATTGAAGGTTCCCACAATGAATGAGTTGAGTCATAATCACTTCGCATCTACGAAAGTCACAGAGGTTCTCTTATTGCTGCAGTGTAAGCGTAACTGTAGGAATGATACAACATATGCACATATCTGAGGTAAGGAGAAAGAAAACACTAATGGACTAGTTCGGGTGTTTTTCAATTCATACATAATGTTATTCAGAATCATGAAATATAGATACCGTCACTTCTATTTTTTCCAAAAAATTCGTAATAAAGCCGAAAATAAAAGTCATGATGACATCATAGCTACTAGATAGTAAAAATGTTGTTGGACATACGTGTACGTTGAGATAAAATGTAAACGTATGTCGAGTCATTTGCAGTGGCGCTATCCAACTAAACATCCCAATTGATTACTAACAGAAAATGAGTGGTCTACTGTACAATTCTGTTGTCATGAATGGCGCATGTTCAAATGAATATTTTCAATTTAAAAATTCATGTTAAATACTGAACAGAACATGATAAATTCTATATTTATATCATCAATCAACAACTAATATTTATGTAAAATATGTAATTTTCCAGAATTTCTAAATCGAACGAGTATCAATTGTGCAAGCGACCTAAGGATATGCAGTCCTGCTACATGATACAGTTGCTGTCTATAATTATAATTATTTTCAGAAATAATCATTGTTCACAATGATTTCACTATTTATTCAGTCTTTACGATTATTTATTACTAATTTGATGAACCATGCAAACATAATTGTTGCTTTATTCTCAGAAAGCTAGTTTTAGATCAATGCATTTAAGGTTGTTGAGAAGGAAATCAAAGTATATGAGAATTCATTCAATTTTTCACAGTATATTATTTGTTTAGTGAAAAATATTCTGGAAAAGTTTAAACTCAATCCTGTTTCTGGCTATCGAGATAAAAAATGTCAAAGTTGCTATTCGGTGACATGTTATTACATTGCGTTAATGCACGCGACGTGTTTCACATTGATTTATACGTCATTATCTCGACTACCTGAAATGACAACATTACAAAAAATCGTCAAAATATCTACGAATGTCTTATAGATCTGTGTACCAAGTTTCAAAAATGTCTTGTTTATAGTTTCAGAGAAAATTGAATTATTACTAAAAAAAAAACTGTACAGAAGCTACTAAAATTTAGCAAGTTATCATACGCTTGGCAACGTCGCCGCGTGAGATGGAATGGGAAGAGTGTGTGTGTGATTAGAATAGACAAGATTTTTTATCATTTCCCTGACTTGACGGTACACTGATTGAGTAATCCATTTATTCTTCTATCGATATTATTTTTTGGATGTAGATTTATCATCAATAAGTTGGTTTGGTTATGGAACGCAGTAACACAACTAAACGTCAGATGTTAAAAATACTTCTGAAAGTCTACAGCGTTGCGCACTATACATATCATATTGTAGCTTTGTTAAAATATGAAAAAAGAATATTTCAACGGATGGAAGCTCTTTAAAAGAATAGAATAAGGAACCAAATTATTCAAAGTCATGTATTTTCAATCAAAAACAAACATTTCCATTAGTTTAATTCATTGAAATTTTGTCTATATGAAGTTGGCAATGAATGTTTATCCTATGTATTTAGCATAGAGCAGGGTTCCCACCACAGCTTGACCCCACTCCTCTTCTTAACAACCTTAATATGAGTGGATCGTGTTTGCATTTCGGCCAATCAAAAAGCTTAAATCCTGCTTCTCATGAGAGCCTTGGAACGTTTTCAACTGGAGTAGATTATATAACAGGCTCACATCAAGTTTTTAGTATCACTGAATCCTACATAACAGGACTTTAAAATGCATGACTCACAATGAAAATGCTGAAATATTTCATAAATAGCTTGGATATTCACAAAGATGGCTGATGTAAATATAAGTAGAGCTGATAGAAATCAAGCCTACGTCGCAATATCATCTAAATGCCTGCCTGCTATTATATAATGACGTTGAAGTGGCTTCTATACGTCTTGAATCTATCTGCATGAAAAAATTGTGCAATATTTTTTTTTCAAATATTGTATAATTCGATTATATTATTGCACGTTGATATTAGTAATGTAAAGCAAAGTACTCCTAAACAGTGGAGTTATACTTTTTGTACTGGAATGGTGCCTGGTCATCACAATGGCTACTCTTCCTATCAGTTTACGGCCACTTCAGGATTTCCTCAAGGGTCTAATCTTGGCCCTCTACTATTTGTCCTATTTATTGATGAACTCATTCATTCTTTTACATGTCCAGTTCTTGCATATGCTGGTGACATAAAAATTTTCTACGATATTAGTACGGTTGACGATCCTTTAGTTTTACAGCAGAATTTAGACTTCATTGTAAATTGGTGTGAAATTAATAAATTGAAACCTAATACAAGCAAATATTTCACAATGTCATACACGCGTTGCTTGAGTGTAATTTCTCATATTTACAAAATTCATAACAATCATCTAATCCAAATAAATACTACTAAGGATTTAAGTGTTTTTAAAACAGATCACAGTTCTACTGCAAAATAGACAATGTATCTTTGGCTGCCAGCAGAATGCTAGGGTTTTGATAAGAATTTGTAAAAACATTCTTGATGAATCTCTACTTACTATATGTTTGTATTTTGCTTATGTTGTGGGTGAAATTGAATATGCCTCCCTGGTCTGGAATCCATTTCACTCGTATCAAGAAGCGTTGTTAGAAGGAGTTCAAAGAAGATTTTTGAAATGCCTTTCTCATGGAATCGATAATGCCTACCATGTTAGATGAGATTCTAATATTGCAAGATTCTTTTACGTTCTATTACATAACATGGAGAGCAATGGAGAGTATTCATTTTAGGCGGTAATTATATCAGTTTTAATTTTGAATGAATAAACTAACAGTCAGATTCTTCCAAAAAACTAACTATGAATTGGTGTATGTGTTCTGCGTACTTGGAAATAAAGAAAAAAATATTGACCATCTCATTATTTAGATATGAGAACGCAAACTTGAACATTTTATATATAAAATACGTGGCGACATGTTGAACAGAAATGCTTGGCAACACTGTAAGCCACTCTATACATCGCATTGTACTATTCGAACTACAAATTCAAAGGGAAAGAGATTGAAATAAATAGTTGATAATGGTTTCAGTTGAACAATATTATTTGATAGAATTTTTTTTTTATATAATTGGTAACATGAAAATTTAAAGAAACACAGCACATAAAAATGAAGTATTATTAACTCAAATATATAAATATTAATTATAATAGATAAAAATACTATGGCATGAACTTATATATAAAATTGCACTTAATCGCATTTATTTTTTAGCTCAAAAAAAGAAACAATCATCTTGATAATACGCTTATTTTTTGTGACTTGTGGCTTGCCATTTTTTAACTGTGTCAAAATTTGGACAAGTCCTTCCTCGCCTTCTTCATCGCAATTTTTTCTTAATGTTTCGTAGGTTAAACCTTCTTTGGCCATTTTTCGTAAAATACCATCTTTTAAAATACTTTTAAGAGGTTTTAATAAAAGTAATATAGCATTTATCCTTTGCAACTCGATTACGTGGTTAATCGAGTCACCAAAAGACTTTACAACTTTTAAAAATATCATTATTATCAAGATAGGATGATGTTAGTGATTTCAATACTTGCACATCGTATAATGCTTTTTTATTTTTTCTACACGACCCTCATTTATAGAATGTAAGAGTTTCAAACGTTCATCTAAAACTTTTTGTTTTATAAATTTGCCTTTATACTGCAATCTTTCCGACATTTTTCTGTATTGTGATGACAGCTAATCACAATGTTGCCAAGTTATTTCTTCGGCCAGTACCCCTGAATGTTTACTATTTGTACGTGTACGAGATACACTCCCCAACAAAAAATTCAGACATCCACTAGATTTATTCTAGATTTCTTAGTCTTTACTCATCAATATTATCATAAAAATCTATATACTGAACTATCTGTGCTATGAACAAGTTCTGACAAGAATTACAAGCATCTATAAATCAGTTTGCAAGGCGCTTTTTGTAGATACGCTAGACTTCACTTTTTGACAATGATGTACCACGACAACAGCCTTAATCCGTTATACTGCCAGTTCCAGTGATGGAAAAAGCGAAGACAGTCACATGGATCTCTGATATGTCCATGAAGTGTGGGGTGGAAACTCACTTTTCGATAGACTTGGTACTGATAAGAAAGGCTAAAATCAGGGATCCCTGGTCTTCTAGGTTAGGGATTATTCGTGAGGTTAACAACCTCACATTGTAAAAATCTCACAGTTACGAAACCACTACAAAAGCTTCGGGAGAAGAACAGAAACAACGGATCAAGACCCCAGCGTGAAAATCGGATAAGAGATTACAGTTTTGCGACGTGGAATATCAGAAAATACTATAATCAGGTAAAATGATGGAGATATTAGAGGAAATCATAAAATATAAATTAGATTTGATAGCCCTGCAAGAGATCAGATGGAAAGGCTCAGAGAGGATTGACAAATGCAATTACTCAATAGTTTATAGCTGCAATGAGCTCAGAACCGGCCAGTATGGCACAGGTTTCATAAAAACGAGAGAATGTAGAAAGAATTTGATTGAATTTGAGACAATCAATGGAAGGTTATGAAAAGTGAGACTCATAGGAAAATGCCGTAACATAATGATACTAAGCGTCCATGTCCTTACGGAAGATAACGAAGATGATGAGAAAGACCAATTTCATTATAACTTAGAGCAAATATGCCAAAAAGTGTAAAAGTATGACAATTTCCTAGTTATGAGAGACTTTAATGCCAAGATTGGGAAAGAAGATCATATAGCTGGTAAATTTACTTTACACGATAATGTAATGATAACGGTGTACTAATTGCGTAATTCGCTGCAAGGAGCAACTTAGTTATTAAAAGCGCATATTCTAACCATAAAAAATACACCTGGAAGCATGGAAAATGCCGGGTTCGGCCATAGTAAATCAAATAGACCATGTGTTAGTTAAAGCTAGACATGCGTTGTCGATCATTGATGTGAGGAGATGCAGAAGACCAAACTGTGGAACGGATCACTACTTAGTAAAAACACGATTAAGGCAACGATTAATAGCATCCCAAAAAGCAACAGGATATAAGAAGAAAGATTGGAACCTGGAAAAATTGAAATCTGATGACTAAATTATAATTTTCCAAGAACATTTGAAGACAAAATTGGGCGATGTCGAAATAGAAACTGATAAAAACGTAGAAGAAGCATGGAGGAGCATTGAAATAATAATAAAGAAAGCAGCTGATGAAATAATTGGTGAAAAACAAAAAGATAGAAGCATAGAATGGTTTGATAGGGAATGTGGAAAAACAATTGAAGAAAAGAATGAGGCAAGACAGAAAATGCTACAAAGGAAAACAAGGAGCAGCAGGATGGTGTACGAAGAGAAAAGAGAGGTTGGAAAAAAATTATGTAAGAAAAAGAAGAAGGAGATGTATAATAAAAAATTCGAGGATATAGGAATGCTAATGCAACAAGATGTACGAAAATTTTATCAGAATATGGATAACTTGAAAAGAGGTTTCCAGACAAGAATAGATTGCTGTAGAGATAAAAAAATAAAGTAATTGACGAGAAAATTTATGTTATTGTAACGAAAACGAGAGGTGTTCGATATCAGTTGTTCCAAATATTCTATTGGTACGATATCCGAATGTAGATTTAGTATGAAAATATGATACAAAGCATCTCACGCTTTTTTCCCAATAAGAATAATTTTCTCGTCAATTACTTTATTTTTATATTAAAAATCTGACGTGAACATCACGTGATTTACTTGTACATCATTCGATATATATATATATATATATATATATATATATATATATATATATATATATATATATATATATATATATATATATATATATATATATATATATATATATATATATATAATGTTTATGCAGTTGCCTAGCATCAGTCTGGCATCAGTCATAAATCTTTGTTGGAGTAAAATAAACCGTGCTGTCAGAAATACCGATCATATAATCTAATGATCCACATAAAACAATTAATATTGAAAAGAAGCGGATTTATGTTGCAATTCTATGTAAATCTATGTCTTATAAATTGATAAATTTGTAAACTATGAACTTACATACGCAGCACTTTCGTTCGATTCGGGGCAAGTGTATAGCTCCATTTCACTGTTATAACTTATTGATATCTGCACTTATCACAATTTCAATGGATACACATATAAATAACTTGATTCATAAATCATAAATCTTACAAACGTCAAATTAATTAAATTTTTCAAAACATTCTTGTTTTCATAGACTACTACATCAATTTATTTTGTTGAAAAAAGAACGAAATTGGATTAATTATTTCTCGGAAAATTAGGGATGATTGTGAATAAAATAGTATACATACTTCGGTGAGGATTTCATATCAGCCTCGAGTTATATCTGATCCTCGAGGCTTCGCCTCTCGGTCATATAATAAGCTCTCGGCTGTAATGAAATACTTTCCACCTCAGATGTAATATACTATTACTTACTTGTACAAAGTAACAAGTAAGTATTGTGAAACCGACAAAATTCACTTATCGAGATTTTGATGGAAATATCCATTTTGAGCATCCCTGAATCCATTTTGACTATTTTTGGCTTGATGTCGGTACTTATGTTCGTGCGTGCGTGCGTGCGATGGTTGAACGTATAATGTTGAAATTTTGTATCTAAGACTGGTATAGGGTCTAGTTGTGCACCTCGCATTATGGTTCTAATCTTCAGTACCGGAAGTGCACTTTACTTGAAACTTTTTTCGAATTTTTCTAATAAATCGAGAATGATCAACCGTAGGATGTTGAAATTCAGTATTTGAACTTAATGTTGTATCAGAATGATTATCTGCTATTTTTGTATGAATCGGCCAAAACAGAAGTGCACTTTATTTGAAACATTTTTTTTTGCATAAATCTAGAATAATCAGCCATAGCATATTGAAATTTAGTGTTTGAACTTGTGTAGCATCAAAATAGTTATCTACTATTTTAGTATCAATCGGCTGCGCCGGAAGTGCAGTTTATAAGTATAACAGACATTCAGAATTTGCCGTATAAAACAATCAGTTTAATTGAAATGATAAGGTAGGCAATGATAACCTGTTGTCAATTTCTTAATTCTGTTTGACATGTCAAAATATTTTTCTCTAAATTTCATTTCGTAAGCATGACTAAAGCGACAAAATTGGACCAGAACATGCTTTTTAATACAAATTTAAAATTAATTTTCATAATGTTGACCACATGGTTCAGTTTTAATTTCAGCATTATTGAACTCCAAATATATATATATATATATTTATCAAACCTCTTGAAGGCATGAAAAACAAAATGAGGCACTGAAATCTACGACTATCTGACGGTCTAAAAGTACAAGGAAATATTGTGAAACCAACAAAATTCACATGTCGTGATTTTGATGGATATATCAGTTTTGAGCATCCCTGAATCCATTTTGATTATTTTTGGCTTGATGTCGGTACGTATGTATGTGTGTATGTGCGTAACTCGCAAATCTCAGAATTTGTCAAACGTATAATGCTGAAATTTTGTGTAAAAGACTGGTATAGGATCTAGGATCTTGATGTGCACCTCGAATTGTAGTTGCAATCGTCTGTACTGGAAGTGCACTTTACCTGATACTTTTTTTGAATTCTCCGCATAAATCTAGAATGATTAGCCGTAGGATACTGGAATTCAGTATTTGAAATTGCTGTAGCATCCAAATGATCATTTCCTAATTTCGTCCCAATCGACTAAGCCGGAAGTGCACTTCATATTATAGACTTCTAGAATTTTTTTCATAATTTTAAAATAATCAGTCGCAGAATATTGAGATTTCGTATTGAGCACTTCAATAGCATGTGGTTGCACACCTTGCATTATGATTGTGATCGGCTAAGCCGAGTGTGCAGTTTACTCAAAACATTTTTTAATTTTCCGCATAAATCCAAAACGATTGAACTTAGAATATTAGAATACAGTATTCAAGATGATAGTACTGTCTAGATGCTTATATCCTAGTTTCATTGAGATCGATTGAGTCGAAAGTGCACTGTACTTGACGATCTTGGAATTTTTGAATTCAGAACTTTTAGCCGTAGAATCTTGGAAATCAGTATTTAGGAATGTTGCAGCATAAGAATGATGGCATACTGTTTCCATAGCAACCGACTAGCCGTGGAATTATGGGATTTTGTGTTCGATTATATATATATATATATATATATATATATATATATATATATATATATATATATATATATATATATATATATATATATATATATAAATCCTCCAATCAGTTTGACGTCCCTACGAAGATGTTCATTTTGGCGTCTACTGAAAGGAACGCGTATAGTTGAGATCTGATCAAAGTATATTACATAATTTCCCATGGGCTCTTCAGATTTCACACAGACATTCCATTTCACGCAATATTCACGGAGTTCCCATTTCCTATACAATATGACCTCTTTTCATCATAACATCAATGTGGCGTCAATAATATACGTTACATACTGCGTTTATAGTGGCGTCCTATCCGTATATATGCTTTCACTTCATGTTTGAGATGGCGCCGCCCTTCTTGCCAGATTTAATTTTTATAGTTCGATAAGCACCTCTCATGCGTAGAGCGTTCTATCGATGACACAGGTGAAGCGATGTATTCAAAGATTTGCGTAGAATTACACTATTCAAGTTTTGAAATGGGTTGATACTCAAGACATCTGCATAGAGTAGTAATATGTCATCGATTGATAGAGAACTCATAGTCAATTGAAAGATTTTGCGAAAAAATATGGATTTCTGATTGATAATTGCTATTTTCGAGTTCTGAAGTAAAATGTATTGGCCATGTCCGTGAACTGTTGGTAGATATGAATAGAAGTATGTGAAGGATAATTTATTAGAGAGGACGGATGTCATATAAATTGTGATAATAATTGCTATATTGAAATGTGACAAAATTTTGGTCTAAACTTGCATTTTGCTCAAGATCCTTCTATAATTTTGTGATGGGGGTCAATATGAGTATGAATCTTGATTCTGGGAGCTGGAAACCTCTCCTCATTAGACCACCATATTGGAAAAGGGAGTACAGAGTATTTTTGTAATATCTTAAGAGCCGTAAGTCACACAAAAAAAATCTCATAACTTTTTGGAAGTATATTGAATTCTTCACAATCTTAGTTCAGATAATTTTCACCGTAAAATTATTATGTCTACATCCTTCGTTTATCAACACAAATGGCGGATCAAGACTTATTGATGCTCATAGGTCGTAATTCAATGAGATCCATGAGCTGGTGAATCAAATGCTTGTGAAATCTTCAAAATTAAGGCCTCCTCAAGCCAAGGTCAGTGAACCCGTGCCTATCGGGCTGTATGTATAATCTGGCTCTAGTAAGGGATACTTCCTATTCGCCTTATCAAATACCCTATACTATTTGGTACATATCTTGGAGTTTTTCCCTTAGATTCAGCTCTAGCGCATAAAATATTTGTCCACAATTATTATCATATTACCGACTCTCCTCTCAACATTCCAAATATTCAAACTAGTGTTGCTACCCTTATTCAAGTATGCTTTATCAGTTCAATCAATAATCGTCAATTTGAATTATTGCAATGCTGGGAAATCTTCTCTACAGAAACATTTGGTTGGAAATGAGATTCGGATAGCAACAGTAATAGAGTTTCAGGCATCTAAATGAGATTTTATCTCTTGATTGAGTTATTATTTGTTGCTTTTACAAGATGCCTCATCTGTTCTTATATCTGATATCTATTAGTAGAATTTATAGTTTCGATTCTCCACGATATTCTGGTTCGAGACAAGAGTAATATGCTCCGGTCTTGAATTCTCATATGTAGGCCATTTCATATGCACAGTGTTGGTAGAATAATTATTTCATCCTCTATTTTTGTATACAAGTATGTACAGAGAAGTTATTATTATATAGGCAGATTATCTGTGCTATACCCATGAGGTGAAAAAGAATTATGGCTCAACTAATCAAAAATAGCACTTCAATAATAAATACCAATCTATCGAGAAGTCTTCATACATATCCTTATGAATACCTGAGAGAAAACTCACTTCACCATTATGAATCGGTCCTGTTGGATGGAAGATACAAAACAGGAATTATATGGAAGATACAATATAGGAATTATATGGAAGATACAAAATAGGAATTAGTGTATCAAGGCCGTGGAGGTGATCTTTTTTGGTCGAATATGTGGTTCACGGCCGAAGCGCCATCTGAGACTAGAAGGGAATATCAGAATTTACGTTTTTTCAGGCGATCATCATAAAATAATTTAAAATCACTAAATTTCATTCATTCATTTCTGAAACATTGCAAATGTCAATCCTAGTTGCCACTGGAATTGTTTTATTTTATTATTTAAAAATGCGTATCTTTTTCTCTAATTGCAAGATCTATAAAGATCGACGGAAGAATATGATAAATATTTCGGCGAAAATTGTTTCTTAAGATTTCATCAAGCTGCCCATAGAGTGTTAATCAAAAAGTTTTCATAGATCAGTCCCAAAAAAGTAATATTGAACAGATCAGTCCCAAAATAGTTATTTAAGTATTAAGGTCAGTATGTACGGTTCACCAATTGAGAATTATTGTTTGGAGGCCGAGATGTTTCCAAAGATTAAGCGAAATCGGTACTGTACTTATTGACCCTGATGCTTACAAAATTTTTTGCACGATTGGAAGACCTACTTAAAATATGAATCCTAATATTCTCTTCCAAATTAAGTTACCACTCATCGCTCATTCGCTGTCAGCTGTCAAGTTTGACATTTTATTGTGAATATTCAATTACAAATAACAATGAATAAATTAATACTTTTTGTGGAAGTCCACAAGTTTTTATTTATCGCTTTTGCCTATGGGCGGTAAGTCAGCATAACCATAGTAACCACAGTTTGCCGGTAAAATCAACATACCGCCGTAATTAGAGAGTCGGTAAACACTTGAAAACACCCTATCATGCAAAAAGTGAATATAGATAGATGTGTACAAGTAAGTAAAACTTCATGGTCGCAAAAAGGGCCATAGAAATACCTTTTCCGTTATAATCGCATAAAAAGTTTATTTTTAGCACATAGCTCATAAACTTTTGAAGCAGAACTGTAACTGATGATACATACAACAATTATGTGGGCATAAAATTAATCAACGACCAAAATTGTCCAAATAATCGATCATTACTATTCTTCAAAGTTGCTGGGAGCATGTCATATATCAGTATTCATTCTTCATATCTTATACATCAATCTGAAGGCATAAAGTTCAACCAATGAGAATGGAACTTGTTGAACTATGTACAACTACGTCCTCTGATTAGTTTTTCCACAATGCAAATTGGTGAATGTATAGTTCTGAAAGTCGAGAGTATTTCTATATCGTATATCCTTGACTATTCCATTCGTAGTATTTATAACAAGGTTAACAATGCTAAATCGCCATAGAAACGGTGCATATCAGTGAGTATTTGGACGTGTAGAAATACCATCGGGTATTACACTAGTGGTCAGAGTGAGTATTTTACTTAAAGATGTGGATATCTCCCATTTGTTCTTTCCTCGTATTTAATGGAATATTTTTCTGAATATCTTCATCAATTTCATCTTCTGATCTATCACCAAACCTTTCTGAACTAGATTCCATATCAAGACGCAATATACTTCTCTATTATTCGTCAAAGAAAATGCAAGAAATTCTAATTTTTCAGTTTGACAGAAGTTTGTTTACTCGTTCCTATGAAAATTACGTGAGTTGTTACTAGATTAATAGAAAACTAATTTAAAAAACAGGTTTGAATCCTGGAATAGTCCTCCATATACCATTTGTAGTTAAAGTATTATAGACTATTTTTGTGGTGCAATCACTCGTGTTTATTGTGCTTGTGAATTCCACTCGTGCTGCACACTCGTGGTATTCAAACGCAAGCACAATAAACATTCGTGATAGCACCACAAAAATAATCGATAATACTTCAACTACTTATGGTATAATAAATGAGAATTTTCTTTGCTGTTTGTGTTGCAATATGGTGCACAAATACCGATAGTACTTATAATATGAAATATTGAACATTCAGTAAGTATCGGGGTAGTCCAAGTTAATCTCTTTAAACTCACTTGTACAAAGTACAAATAAGTAGTATTGTTGAACCGCCAAAAATCACATTTCGAGATTTTCGGCTTGACGTCGGTACGTACGTATGAATGTGTGTATCTATATAGCAAAATTTTGTATTTGAGACTGGTCCAAAGTCCAATTTTGCAGCCCCTATTATGGTTGCAATCGTCTGTACCAGAAATGCACTGTACTTGAAACTTCCTTTGAATTTTCCTGTGGCATCTTAATGGTTATTTTCTATTTTAATACTAATTGGCTGTGCTGGAAGTACATAGTCTATTCAAGTTTTTTGCATTAATTCAAAACAATCAGTCGTGGAATATTGAAGTTTCGTATCAAACACTTCTATAAAACCGAATTGTACACCTTGCATTATGACTGCAGTCGGATCAACCAGGAGCGCAGTTTTCTAAGCACGTTTTCTAATTTTTCATATAAATCCAGAACAATCAGCTGTAGAATCTTGAAACTTTGTATTTGAAGAAATTGTAGCATTCGAATGATAACTTAATATTTTCATAACAATCTATTGAGCTGGAAGTGAGCTTTATCTGATAATCTCTCTGAATTTTCCGCACAAATTCGGGACTTCGGCCATAGAATGATGAAATTTTGTATTAGAGACTGCTGAAGCGTTAAATGGCCAGTTGCACCGCTGTCACTTGAATTTTAGGTGCCACCTAACTTAACAATATCGTATCAAAATTTTAAAATTGGATGTGACATGAACATTACTGTCCTCATTTCGATTCGACATTTTTTGTATGAGTGAAGCTTAAAGTTTGAGTTAGAGTGGTACAACTGACCATTAATGAATTGTAGCATCTGAATGATTGAATTATCATCTCAAATTTTGGTTGGAGTCGATTTTGCCTAGTGTCAATATCAGTGTCAACTGTTAATTTTTGAGTCAAAAGATGTACAAGTAAGACATGTGGTGTTCAGATCAGATTTTTTTTATATTTTCGAGCGAAACGGTGTTGAGTTTTTCATCAAAGATACATTATAGAATGCAAAATTGTTCAAAAGCTACCAGCCTAGTGTTGCCACCTCATGATATTATCCTTGCCTATTGTTCTCTTTTCCCTTCCGAACGGAGCAGGAGGTAGCATCTTGGTGTTTTCCTAAGGTATTTGACTTTCACTATCGATTAGTGCTAGTTTCAATCATAAGATCTATCAGGGAAGTTGACCCTAACAAAAATGAACAAAAGTAACCTTTTTTCGACACTTGAAGCAGGACTCTAGATTTATAAAGTCTATCACTTCATTGACCACAATATTCTCGATTGATTCATATTATACAGTTTAACCGTAAGTTCAATCAGGGAACATAAGGTGCGGCCGGCTCCCCGACTTCAAGAAATGTTTTTACACAGTTGCGAGAACTGAGTCAATGTTCATCTATCCACAAACTGAATAAGAGAAGCGATGATATGATAATTCGCACAAATTGGAATATGAGATAGAATGGATGAATGTTATATAGAATCAGTTTGAGCATATCATTTCCAAACTACAGTTATTGTCGAATACATTCAATATATAGCCCTTTGCAAAAACCGGGCGCTCGAGTAGTTAAAGCTCTCATTTGAAAAAAATTCAACTTGTACCTTGAACCAAATTATGGCTTTTCACAGTAACTCAAATTATCTTCTGGTGTACTCTGTTATCGGCAGATTCAAGAAAAAATAAAGCAACATTTACGTTTTTTACACAAAATTGTTCCGGTTTTATGTTGCCAGAGAATTCTAAATTGAACAAAAAAAACTTAAATCATGTTTTCTCCCAGCCCTAACTTATATGTATGTTGTATACCTACTCATCAAATTTTTCAGCTATGATGGATGTGATATCCTGTAATAGATTATATTAATAGGAACAAAAATTAGTTTTCGTTCCCTTGTATATTACAAGCTTATGTCATACTTATAATATATTACAGGACATATGTAATAATGATAATTCATCCATCCATTCTAACTTTTTTTCGATAACACTGAGAGTGCAACTTTGGGACCATCTGGGACCTCAAAAATATGAATTATTTGAGACTCATCAATTTAGTCTTAGTAAAAGCAATGATGGGCTTGCAACAGAAATGTTCCACTTGCTCTTTTTCTACAACAACTATAAGACCACATAACGGATGAAATAGCGAGTTCCCACATCCTATAGTGATCCTATAGTTAGGGAGCCGACCGCACCCCATGTTCTTTAATCGAACTTACGGTCAAATTTTATATGAATAAATCAAAAATATAGTGGTCAATTGGGTGCCAGACTCTTTAAATCTGGAATCTTGTCCTAAGCGTCAAAAAAAGGCTACTTCCGGTCAATTTTCGTCAGAATCAACTTCTCTGATAGAACTTATAATTAAAAATGGTACTTATTAGTAGCGAAGGTCGAATACTCCGAGAAAAAGCCAAGGTACCACCCTTTGTCCTGTCGTTTTGAACTTCCCTTATGATTGTTGTGTTTTTTTTTGTCCTGGATAGAACGGAGGTAGTATCCTGTTTTTGTCCTTAGATACTTGACCTCTGCAATAAATTGATACTAGTTTCAAGTAAACCACTAACTTATTGACCAGGTATGGCTTTTTTTCGATATTTAGGACTAGATTCTGGATTTATAAAGGTGACATCCTAATGACTACTATATCTTCGATCAATTCATATACATTTCGGCCCTGATCTGATTAGGAACGATAAGGTGCGGTCGGCTCTTGAACTATTAGAAAGAGGTACATGAATTTGTTCACTTATTCTTCATACTTGAGTTAGTACTTAACTGTTTTTTCCTAATATTTAAAATAGACTGCTTAAGGATCTATACATATTTTTAGAATTATATCATAATAAATGAACTTTTTTGATTTTAATTCTGTATATTTAATTTTATTATTGACGTTTCGACTTTCTAACCGAAAATCTTCATCAGAAAGAATGATACAAAAATAAACAAGGCAAGAAGGTATCTAGATAATTGAAAATTATATATTGAAAATATACAGATAACTAGATGTGAATACGTGGATTCCACATTTAGTGCAAAAAGAACAAAATTCCTCTGGCATTTACCCAAAGTCTGAGGAAAAACCACGTAAAAACCTCAACAGAGGAATCAACGATATGAGTCTTGACAATTATTAAAGAGAAAAAGATTCAATTGATATAACACATTAGGACGATGTCCCGTTTCTGCAACGCACACAGTTCCAAGGTCCAAACATGTCATAAAATTTTTTTTTAAACAGAAAAACTGAATTTCAATAATCTACATCTACATGAATATAACAAAAACAAGTGTCAAGACAAATATTTCACAAATCAGGAATAACTATTACAAATGAATAAAATAATATGAGTCTTGACCATTTTTATAGTCAAGAATGAATGAAATAATATAACATACAAGGAAACGGGACATCGTCCCTGTATGTTATATTAATTCATTCATTTTTGACTATAATAATTGTCAAGACTCATATTATTTTATTCATTTGTAATAGTTATTCCTGATTTGTGAAATATTTGTCTTGACACTTGTTTTTGTTATATTCATGTAGAAGTAGATTATTGAAATTCAGTTTTTCTGTTTAAAAAAAATTTTTTTGACATGTTTGGACCTTGGAACTGTGTGCGTTGCAGAAACGGGACATCGTCCTAATGTGTTATATCAATTGAATCTTTTTCTCTTTAATAATTGTCAAGACTCATATCGTTGATTCCTCTGTTGAGGTTTTCACGTGGTTTTCCCTCAGGCTTTGGGTAGATGCCAGAGGAATTTTTGCACTAAATGTGGAATCCACGTATTCACATCTAGTTATCTGTATATTTTCAATATATAATTTTTAATTATCTAGATACCTTCTTGCCTTGTTTATTTTTGTATCATTCTTTCTGATGAAGATTTTCGGTTAGAAAGTCGAAACGTCAATAATAAAATGAAATATACAGAATTAAAATCAAAAAAGTCTATTTATTAGACTGCTTAAATTTGAAGTTGATATTGTATTACTTCCAAGCAAGAATAATTTCTGACATCAAGTAAGTATACTATAATACTTCAGTCTGCAATGACATATTGGTAGAAATATTATGTTATGACATACATAAGAAATGCGATCCCAAATTCAAGCCGTACTCCCAACAAATTCCATGTCAAGAGCGCAAGCATCTGTTTCATTATTGATCGATGTTCTGCGACAGTGTTGTCAAGTTTCTGGACGCCAGTATGATGGCGGAATATATGAAGTGGAAATATACACGTATATTTTTGACGCCACTAGAAATTGGAGCGGAATTTTTCGGAACTAAAAATATACGAAAATTTTCATTTTCCTATCATTCTGGCGTCAAAATGAAATTTTGAATTTAGCCTCTAGAGGTCGGGAGCAAGCCAGGAAGAAATTTTGAAGCAATTCTAAAGTGGCGTCCGATATACGGACTCCAATTTACAATGGACGCCAGATTAAATACAAACGCGCAATATTAGGACGCCAAAATGATATGAGGATTTATATATATATATATATATATATATATATATATATATATATACAGGATGTAACGGAAATAAGTACATTAATTTTAACCTGTGATGCAATTTGTCAAGCATAACAATTTTTCCTGATAACTTTTTTCCGTAAATCCTCTGGATACAGAGTAAAAATTCATCAAAGTTTTGTCAAAAACTTCATAGTGCGCCTATGGTTCAAACTGAATGTTCCTCATTTGTTGGAAGAATGACAGCTGTCGATTGAAACGAGTATTTTGCAACATTGAGCCATCGTAGTCTTGTCAATCTTCCATTTGAAACTGAAAAAATATTATTATTTTGGCAATACATTGATATTCGCTCCCCTTGATTATTCTATTTTTGTATATTTTGGGAGAAAGACTGAATTTGTCTCTGTAATCAACAATTTGGTCTTTTAGTCGTATTTATATGTCATTTTTAAGAAGTTTTATTTTTATTTAGGGATTTCGGATAGTACATTTCTTAAACATAAGATTGTCTGCACAAGTTCTTTGCACTTGGATCAGCTGATTTAAATAGTCTGAAACTGTGTCACTGTGTCAGGAGAGTCAGACTGTGCTGCCATCTACAAGCAGTTCGAAAAGTAGGTGCTGTTCATAACCTACTTCATCAGAAACATAAAGAGAAAATCATTCAACGATTTATTTAAAGAAAACGGTAGAATACTGAATGAAATGTAATTCTAAGGTAATTAATTCACTGAATAATTCAATAGAAATATTGCTACATGAAATTTTGAAGATTCTATTCTTGAAGAACAGAAAATATAACCTATAAATGTATCAAACTGTATTTGGTAATTGATTTTAAATATTTTCTGAAATATATGATTATTATTTTATTTTGCTTATTCAGCAGATCAATTCACGGGGCATACTTTATTGAGACGACCTGAGTGTAAAGTGTGAAGTTTGTAATAGGTAATATGAGAAAAACTAATACACAGGTGCTTTATTCATAAATTAATGTATTTCATTCATCTCATCTGCTTTTTTACGTTCCAGATAAACGTTAGGTTCTAAATATCCCATGATATTCTCATCGTAATGTATAAGTGCATAATATTTTGACATTAAATTCATTAGCATGACCACAATAATTCAATTTTTAGTGAAAATTACAATTCGGAGATCGTTCCAAATAAATTTGCTAAGCTAATCCTAAACTATCCATGAAATCGTACACAGAATTAATAATTTATAATCTGTTTTATTCCAGAATTTATTTGAAGGAATTGATAACTCACAAATGTCAAAATCAATTATTGTTCTATTGCAACTGCTACTGGATCCGATAACTATGCACCTGAACGACTCGTTAAATTATAGGGGATAAAAAATGCTAAAAAAATTTGAGAATTCGGGCAAAAGTTACTGAGAAAAATTGTTAGGCTTGACGAGAACTATCACTGGTTAAAATTAATGTACTTATTTCTGTTACACCCTGTATATATATATATATATATATATATATATATATATATATATATATATATATATATATATATATATATATATATCCAATGATGTACAAGTAAGTCACGTGATGTCCACGTCAGATTTTTCAGTTTTTTTAAACTATAATTTATTTTCTATTTTTTAGTTCGATCTGCTATAAAAAATTATTTATTGTTAAAATTAGCAGAACTCGCTTTGCTTGCACGGCGGATCAACGTTGACCGAGCTTGCTTCACGCGCATAGCAGCTTACCATTAAACAAGCTCGCTTCGCTCGCACGGCGATCTACTGTTGATCGAGCTCGTATTGCTCGCTTACAATTTACTGAACTGCGTTCCTTGAATGTGGTAGCCGATTCTGAGGATCCCGCTCCGAAAGCGAGTATTCACTCCTGATGATCCTTATCAGAATAATGGGATGAACTTAATAAATTATTGTACTGCCATCGATCCTTGAGAAGTATGCAGAGTTTTAAATCAATCTGACGTCTCTAAGTGGGTGAAATTCACGTTCAAAGATTCCATTACATAGATACAGGTGAAACTAATAAAAGCGTTATAAACATGGAGTGAAGTTGAGAAAAGAGAGTGAGGTACTCAACAGATGGGCGGAATATTTCAAAGAATTACTGAATAAGGAACAAGAAGGAGACAAAATAAATGAGGATGTGAACAATATCCCTTACGACGAACACAATAAAAAACAGTAGAAATTCCTTCCAAACAAAAAATATGGAGCGCGGTAAAAAAGTTGAAAAACAGCAAGGCCCCTGGACAAGATGGAATAGCTGCAGAACTGTATAAAAAATATGGCGGAGATGCAATTATTGATATCCTTTATCAGTTAATAAATACAATATGGGAAAAAGAAACAATACCAGAAGATTGGAAAACAGGATTAATATGCCCTATATATGAAAAGGGTGACAAATTAAGTTGCAGCAACTACATAGGTATAACACTTCTAATGCCCGGTTTTATAAAGGCCAGAGTAAATAAAATTCATTCTGTTAGATGACAGTCGATTATTTGACAGGAATGATTATGTTGTCATAAGGAAGCTCAAACTGATTATAATTTGTTAAATAAAATAAATTTACTTCAGGAGTAAATTTACTTGGTCTTTTATAAAACCGGCCATAAGTGAAGCTTACAAAATACTATCATCAATCATAAATGAAAGAATTAAAGAACTCGCTGAAAACATATTAGGAGAGTATCAATGCGGCTTCCGACCTAATAGGAGTACAACCGATCAAATTTTTTTGATAAGGCAAACTATGGAAAAATATTATGAGCACGATATTGACCTACACATGCTTTCCATAGATTTTAGACAGGCATTCGATAGCATCAATAGATAGAAGCTCTGTACTGTAATGGAACAACAAAAAATACCAACAAAACTAGTAAGACTGGTGAAGATGCCGTTACAAAATACAAAAGCAAGAGTAAAAGTGGGTTCTAAACTTAGCGAGAGTTTCATCTATGAGACAGGTGTAAAACAAGGAAACGGACCATCAGCCATACTTTTCAATCTTGTATTACAAGAAGCATTAAGCAAAATTGTTATACCCGGCACCATATTCAAGATGTCAAGTCAGTGGTGGAACTACAACGACTTGACATTGACATCGACTTGATTTTTACTGTCAATGTGCCACACAAATTGTACATGTTTCCAGTTAATATTTGTAATAGGGACATGATATGGACTAGGTCAGGTTATCCTTCTATCAAAATAAGATCTATGATAAATATTTACTGGACACATGTTCAATTTGCATGCCAAATTGACAGTAGAAATCAAGTCAATGTCCATGTCAAGTCGTTGTGGTTCTAGCTCTGATCTGTGCATATACGGATGATGTCCTGATCGTAACTGAAAATATTGCAAAAATAAAAGAGATAGCCACAGAAATGGGAAAATACACAAAAAGCTTAGACAAGACAAAATTAAGTAGATGAAAGTTTCCACATCCAAACATAGAAGACTAATACTCAATCTAGAAGTTGGTAACAATAAATTTGAAGGCGTGAACAGCTTCACATATTTGGATCTTGAAGTAATAAAAATAGTGATATAAGATCTACAATCTAAGAAAGGATGATTCTAGTAAATCGCGCGTATCACGGTAACCTCAAGATATTTCAAAACAAGCTAATATCAAGAAAAGCTAATTATAAAATATATGAAACTACGATACGCCTAGTGGTCACATATGGATGTGAGGTGTGGACACTGACTCAGAATGATTGAGAAAAATTAAAAATATTTGAAAGGAAAATCTTAAAGAAGAATTAAAGAGGTATGCAAGAAGAAGGATTCTGGAGAACGAGATACAATGCAGAATTGGAGCAACTCATTGAAGGACAAAACATAGTGAAATTCATAGAGTCACAAAGAATAAGATGGATAGGACACGTGCTCAAAATGAACGAAGAAAGAATGCTGCTCAGAATCATGAGAGGAAGAATGCACTCTAGAAGAAGTAAAAGAAGACCTAAATTAAGATGAATGGATGACGTGCAAGATGATACGGTCAAGATGGTGGTGAAGAGATGGAGAAGTAAGATGCTGGACAGAGATGAGTGGAGGAAGATTGTAGAGGAATCCAAGGCCCATCCCGGGCTGTAGAGCTGAACATGATGATGATTACATTATCGCATCGACTGTCCACAGCGGTTGTCTAAAGTTACATCTCAAGTTTCCGGACTTCTATCAAGATACCCTAGCCTAGAACTCTTCAGCTTCTTCCGAATACAAAAACAGATATAGCCCAGCGTTCTCTAGTTTATCTGATGTCTCAACTTGCTGAACGTGTTGTTGAATATATATTTTTGTATATTCAACTTCGATTATTATTTTTAATTATATTATTTGATATTTTATATGTATTATTATTGATATGCGTTATCATAATATTGTTTTGGCTCCTTTATTGGATTTCTGTTGGGCAAATAAGTTTATTATTATTATTATTATTATTATTATTATTATTATTATTATGTGAAACATGCTTTTACCTATGTTCGTACGGAAAAAATCACTATCATGTCAGGTAGACTACTAATATGAACGTATAGCATAAGGAAGAATTAAAAAAAGATGAGTATCAATACAGATTTGACAGATTATTATATGAGCGTGATGCTAAGATTATTATTCTTGAATGAAACTATTTCTGCGATGAAAAAAATAACTTCATCCTGCAAATACTTTACAACATTGCTAGACACTTACATAAATAAGAGTATAATCATGCAGGTGGTTTAGAGAGGATCTACAATATTATATCTGAGGTGGGCAGTATTTCATTATAGCCAAGAGCTTATTACATGACCGAGAGGCAAAGCCTCAAGGATCAGATTTAGCTCAAGGCTGATATGAAATTTTCACCGAAGTATGTATACTATTTTATTTACAATCATCTTTAATTATTGAGGAAATAATTGATCCAATTTTGTTTTTTTTTTTCAACCAAGTAAATTGATGTAGAAGTCTATAAAAAAATAATGTTTTGAAAAAGTCATTCATACGTGTATCCATTGAAATTGTTGATAGTGCAGATATTAAAAAGTTCTGAGTTAGTTATAACAGTGAAATGGAGATATTCACTCGTCCTGAATCGAATGAAAGTGCTACGGGTGTAAATTCATAGTGATTTTGTTCATAATTCACAAATTTATGAATTTATAAGACATAAATTTACACAGAATTGCAACATGAATCCGCTTCTCTTCAATATTAATTGTTTTATTTGAATCATTGGATAATATGATCGATATTTTTGACAGCACGGGTTATTTCACTCTAACAAAGATTTATGACTTATACTAGGCAACCCTGCATAAACATTTCCCTCCCAAGAGATGGAAGTATCGCTTCCGACCCGTGAGATAGTCATTGCAGTTAAAAATTACATACTTCCCAACCTCCTAAAGATTAGGAATTGTCATATTACTATAATGATTGTGAATGAAGTATATCACATCTGAGGTGGGAAGTATTTTATTACAGCCGAGGGCTTATCATATGACCGAGAGGCGAAGCCTCGAGGATCGGATAAAGCGCAAGGCTGAGATGAAATTCTCACCGAAGTATGTATACTATTTTACTTACAATCATCCTTAATTATTGAAGAAAGAATTGATTTAGTTTCGTTATTTTCTCAACAAAATAAATTGATGTAGTAATTTATGGAAACAAAAATGTCTTGAAAAATTTAATTTATTTGACATCTGCTGGATTCATGAATCAAGTTATTTATACGTCCCACTTTAATTTTACGTGGGGAGAAAATATTGTACTGCGCGAATAAAGGAATGTGAGATTTGACATACTCGAAGTTTATATGGAGAAGGAGAGCAAAAAGCTAAAAAAATAGACAGGCTATCCCATTTTGATTCTACATACAGAGAAGACTTTGTACTGCGGGCAGGAACGGATATGAGATATGGCATACTTGAAGTTCATTTGGAGAAGAAGTGCAGAATGCTCAAATTATATACAGGCTGTACTATTCTGATTTTATGTAAAAAAAAGGCATACTTGAAGTTTGTGTGGAGAAGAAGTGCTGGGAGCTAAAATTATATACAGGCAGGTCTATTTCAATTTTACGTGAAGAGAAAAGTTTGTATCGTGCGCATGAAGGAATGTGAGATTTGATATATTTAAAGTTTATGTGGAGGAGGAGTGTAGAAAGTTTCAATTATATACATGATGTTCAATTCTAGTTTACCGCTTGAAATGATATTATTTTTTGCTGGAATATATCGAGAAATATGCACCGAATAAGAAAATGGCTTAAGAAGAAACTTAATGATTTCTTTCGTCTTCCGAGAATTGAGGAGAGAAGGTCACCTCAAAATCTTGAAGGAGAACCACTATTCTTAATTTTAGATTCTGATGAAGTATTGAATACCAAGATAATTTTACTTTGAACCCCCGGAGATGAAAGATTTAATTCAGAAACGTTATAACTTAGCAACATAATGATTCACGATTGAATTTCGATCACTGGGCGTCTACTAGTTCAAATTAAATTACGTATTTTCTTATAAAATATACAAATGCTGGTTTGGGCATACTTACAGCAAGTCCTTGCTCACCAGGACGACCAGGAGGACCCATGAGACCGATATCACCGCGAATTCCAGGTTCACCACGTGCACCTTTGGCACCTGTTAGACCTGTTAGTCCCTGAGGTCCCGCTTCGCCGGGCTTGCCTAGAAGATAATTATTATATCTGATTTGAATCTTTAGGACTATGTGACTTATTATCTTACTTCTTAAGATATTGAAAGAGATCTAGTCTAGTCGAGAAGTGAGTTTTATGAGAAAAATAGTTCTAAGAGTCCAATAAATATGAGCAATAGCTCAATCAATTCGGAATGTAATTTAGAAGAAGACATTAACAGGATCTTGTTTGCTCACAAAAATATTGCAATTGTTATTAACAAAAAATGGAAACAAAAAAAGTCGCCTAATTTTCTTGCAATAACTCCTAAACTATAAGGGATAGTGGAAATCAAGAAAAGATTCTAAAAGAGGGGAAAATTTCCGATGAACAAGTCTCGCTTTCTAATTTCTATCTGTGTTGTTTATAGTTTTGATTTGAGGTTGAAAATAGGTTTCCAAGCAACCATTATAATAGACCGTCAGATAGTCGTGGATTTCAGTGCCCCATTTTGTTTGTCTGCCTTCAAGAGTTTTGATAAGTATGCATATTTGGAGTGTAATAGTGCCAAAATTAAAGCTGGACCGTGTGGTCAACATAATATAAATTCATTTTAAATTTTCATGAAAAAACATGTTCTGATCCAACTTTGTCGCTTCTGTCATGCTTACGAAGTAAAAAGGGGAAAAAAAAAGTAAGCGGAGAACGGTAGGCAGAAGTGTTCCACTTGCCCGAGGGTTAAGAATGAGGGCTCGAGTGTGCAAAAAAATTATATCAATTGTTCATGTTCTTCTCTTCTCGCTTCTACCGTTTGGCCGTATGAAAGTTGATATCATGAGTATCGTGTAGAAACAAATGGCAGAAAGTTTTCGAATGACCAAGTCAAGATATGTACAAAAACATCTTGCGAAAATTTGAATGTTTTCGTACATATCTTGATTATATCAATTGTTCACGTTCTTCTCGCTTCTGCAGTTTGGCCGTATAAAAGTTGATATTATGAGTGTTCCGTAGAAACGAATGACAGAAGGTTTCGAATGATCAAGTCAAGATATGTACGAAAACATCTTGCGAAAATTAGAATGTTTTCGTACATATCTTGACTTGGTCATTCGAAAACCTTCTGCCATTCGTTTCTACGAGATACTCATGATATCAACTTTCATACGGCCAAACTGCAGAAGCGAGAAGAATGTGAACAATTGACATAATTTTTTTGCACAATCGAGCCCTCATTCTAAACCCTTGGGCAAATGGATCACTTCTGCCTATCGTTTCTCATTGACTTTTTTCCCTAAATTTCATTTCGTAAGCATGGCAGAAGCGACAAAATTTGATCTTTTTTCATAAAAAAATTTTTTTTTATTATGTTGACCACAAGGTCCAGCTTCAATTTTGGCATTATTATACTCCAAAAATATGCATACTTATTGAAATTTTTGCAGGCAAAAATATTTCTATTGTCCATCGAATCCTCAATTAGTTATAAACAATTTCTGACACTTAGTATATTTTTTCTTCCAAAGATACAAAAAATCACAAAAATAACTGTATGCATTTGAATGCTAGAATTTTACTTTCTATTTTTTGAAGCATTTGTGAATATATACACGATAACAAAATTGAAGCGGCTACTGGATTTGTCAAGTAACAAACTGCTGTAACTAAAGAAAATACTGTGAACAACATCTGAAATGATTACTAGAGCATCAGTTGATCTTTCAAATACAACTTTTGTTGAGTCTGTGTCTGTCATGATTCAATTTTTACATACATTTGTTCATAAAAAATTCCATTCTATAAATCGTACTATGATTATATCTCCTAAATTATTACATTTAGGAATATTATTTCCCGGAACAATTTTGTAGGTCTATTATTTTACTATCAAATGAATTTATTTCCCAGTCTTCAACTTCAATAGTTCGCGATATATTCGGATTTGAATTTGAATGGTAGATGTGTGAAAAAAGATTATGCATCATAAAAATCCTTTTTCCGAGAAAAACAATTTTTCTAATCATTATATACTCTAAAGGATGAAATGGTGAGAAAATGTTCCTCTCAAATATCAAACATGTCAACTTGTTCATAGGAAAAATATGAAAAATAATAAATTAAGGCAAGGTTTTTAAATGCCTTTGTTTGACATGTTTTTTCAGCTACATTTATCATTACATTTTTGATTCTTTGTCAACTTTAAGAATTAATAATAAATAAGATAAGCTACTTTTTATTTATTTTTTATAGACAAGTTATTTTAACATTTTTTATTGCTTTCAATGAAAACGGAGGTTCAAAACAAATTAGTTTACAATAGCCTCACTTTCTCGAGAATAAATTTTTTTTTTCTTACCTAGTAACACCATTCTTTCAAGTTATAAGATGACACAACAATTTTTTTGAATTTTTAAATTGTTATTTAATGGTATAAATTTTTTTTTATGTCCGACTAGTTTATTATTGTTGTTATAATAATACTGATTCCAGGATTATTACGTAACAAATAATATCCGAGGGCATTATTCTTCAAAATAATGCCCTAGGGAATTATTTTGAAAAATAACAAACATGTTTCCTAATTACAGCAAACAACCAGAGTAATTTCTCTGTCAGAAAATCCCAATGACAGGACATACATTGCTGAGAATTTTGATTAAAATAGAACAAAAGTCAGACGTTAAACATTGAAGGCACCACTGGAGTTGAGCAGACAATAATGCCTACGGTCAATGTACACACCTCGGGCCAGAGGCCCTCGTAAAGTATACTGTTGATCTCAGGCATTATTGTCCTTTTAGCACCCTCACCCTTGATATCTTATAGTAATTAAGGTATCAAGGGTGTTAAACGGACAATAATGCCTAAGGTCAACAGTGTACATTCCGAGGGTCTCTGGCCCGAGGTGTGTACGTTGACCATGGGCATTATTGTCTATTCAACTCCAGTGGTACCTTCAATGATTAATGTTCGACTTCTGTTGTATTTCAATCAAAATTTTTAGCAATGTATGTCCTGTCATTGTGATTTCTGTCAGAGAAATTACTCTAGTTACTTGCTGTTACTAGGAAACTTGTTTGTTATTTTTCAAAATAATGCCTTCGGGCATTATCTCGAAACATAATGCTCTCGAGTATTATTTGTTACGTGATTACTGTGAAATCAGTGTTATTATGACAACTATAATGAACTAGTTGGACATTAAATACTATTATTTGCTGTCGTCGCTCAACAGCCGGTGCACTCATATTATAAAGATTGCTTGGAATCCTATTTTCAGCATTAAATTAAAACTATAAACAATACAGCTAGAAATTGGAAGCGAGACTTGTTTATGGAATTTTTTTTCTCTTTAGGTATCTTTTCCTCGATTTCCACTATCCCTCATAGCTTAGGAGCTATTACAAAAAAACTAGACATTCATTTTTTTGTTTCCATTTTTTGTTAATAACAATTGCAAAAAATAGCCTGAAAACATCTTCTAAATTTTATTCCGAATCAAATGAGCTATTGCTCATATTTTTTAAACTTTTAGAACTATTTCTGTCAGAAAATTCACTTCTCGATTAGACTAAATCAGCAAATATTGAAAAATCCAAATGCCTAGGGAATTTAATTTGAAATTGTTATTTTGCTTTGTTATGATCTTGAATTGAAAGTCTGTGATAAAATTCAAATTATTAATGTGATCAGATGTAGTTAAAGTATTTGAGAAGTTGGAATAGGACCGAACGGATTTTTCGGTGGTTGTAGGGTAGAAAAATTAAAAAGAAAGGTCTCATTTAGATTTTATTTTTATTTAACATCCATAATTTCGTATCATTTTTATTACTTGATCAAGGTTATTGAAGGAACGTACATAATTTGTAGCAATTTTTTCGAGAATAAAAATTTGAACGACTTACAAGTAGTTATAACATGGGAGTAGATTGAAAATATTTTTTGAAATAGTTAATTTTTTGTCATCTTCAAAGTGACTGCTGAGTGACTTAGTTGTAATAGCTCATTTCCAACTGTAGGTCAAAACCTAAAATAATTTTTATGATACAACAAATAAATGGAACATCAATAACGCATTTTACCCGATACGAGTGTGCCAGACATTTATAGTGCACTTGATGATTAATTGATATTCTTCAGCCGTAGATTGTGATTATCATTTATTAAGCTGTGGGTACTCTTGGTTTTTGTGGAGAGTACGCGAACAAAATGGCCTGCCACGTGTTTTGTGAGTCGCACATAATTTTTATCACTATAATTGCTTCACGTTTTAACCTGCATTTAGGAATGTGCTATAACAACTTCATTACTCAGCAAATGTACACTTGAATTAAAGGTGACAAAAATATTTACAATTCAGTGCCGTGGTCCCTTGTTACAACTATTTGTAGAATTTTCAAAATTTATTCCTGAATAACTCCTACGAACTATGTACGTTGTCTAAGTATAATTAACAAATGGTAAGAAATATTGGATTTTAAATGAGAATAGCATCTAAATGAGACTTTTCTCCTGAATTGTTCGGCCCTACAGCCCCCGAGAAATCTGTTAGCTTTTATTTCATCTTTCAACAAGTCAATGTTACTTTTTTTCAACATTTAAGAAATTGTTCAATTCACATTTTTCTACTAGCATATTGGAGAAAATTGCTATGAACTTTGAACTGACAGCCTGTCTGGAATATTTTTTTAACATGAAATATCATTCAATTCAATAAATTGAACGATCAGATTTGATGCGATGGAGTTTAATATTAGGTAATAATCTAATATATTCTTTTAGTTTGTACTTACCAGCTGAGCCAGGATTTCCTTGCATTCCTTTAGGTCCAGCCGTTCCTCTTTCTCCTTTTAATCCTGGCAATCCTGTCAAACCTTGAGGTCCAGGGAATCCCTGCAATCCTTGAGGGCCAACTGCTCCTCTCTCTCCAGGACTTCCAGGTGAACCGTGCTCACCTGGAGGTCCAGGAGGACCTACATCTCCTCTTTCTGCTGGCTCACCCGGTGGACCAGGAGGTCCTACAATACCCTGTGGCCCGCGTTCACCTTGACGCCCAAATGGACCTTCTGGACCCACTAGACCAACTGAGCCACGTTCACCTTTTTCGCCCGGAAGACCGGGCTGACCACGTAATCCAGGAAGACCAACAAGACCAGAAGGGCCTGAGTGGCCTTTATCACCCTTGGAGCCTGATAAGCCCTGAAATTTTAGGAATAAATGATGTATCTACCACTCTTATGATCTTCAACAAATAAGTGCTTGATTCCATAAAAACATTTTCAAGTGAAGTTTTCTGAAGAAAATCTGATATTACCGGTGGTCCATCAGACCCTTGAGTTCCCGTTTCTCCTCTTGGTCCAGGTGGCCCAGGTACTCCAACTGGCCCTCTTTCTCCCGGGAATCCTCGTTCACCTCTTTGTCCTGCATTACCAGGTAATCCTGGAGGTCCCTGAACGCCTGCTTCTCCATCTTTACCTGGTAAGCCTGGATTTCCAGATGCTCCTGGTAAGCCCTAAACGGTAAAAAGTAATTCTACAGATGAGAATAATTTCATAGTTAAATATTATGAGCTTGTTACTTGGAATCCACGTGGTCCAGCTGGTCCAGGTGCTCCCCGAGCTCCATCTGCTCCTGCAGGACCCGGATGACCTTGTGTACCTGGGGAACCATCTTTTCCAGGATCACCGCGTGGCCCTGGATTTCCTGGTGGACCTGTTTCACCATCTTTTCCCGGCTCGCCCTATCAGTTTCATAATATTCTATCAGTTTCCAATGAAATGATCACCATACATGATATACATCAAAATGAAGCTATTTTCTCGAATGATATTGGCACAATCCTCAGATTGGCCTGGGGTCTGATAGGCAAAGCAAAATAAGATATAGATACAGCAGAAGTTGGTCTAAAACATCTTATTGTGAATAATCTCACAGAATAACTAGATTTTTCATCTCAACTGCACATTTTTTAGAGGGAAATTGGTCCTATCTGTTGAATAAACTGAGTATGTTCCTATTCTATGACTTTATTCCCAAAAATCAATCATTTTTGATAGAAAAGACAAATAAATAAAACTGGGAACAGCACATCAATTGAATATACCAGGTAGAATAATTGAAAGATAGGTCTATAATATAGAATGAACAAAGAAAAATTTGCTGATGCGGTCATACCACCAGCACTAAGGTGAGTTACATAAAAATTTTATTTGAAAAGTATTTGCCGGGTGGAAGGGGAAGGGGAAATCGTACCCTATAGCTCCTTCACCCTGGATCCACCCCTGCTCAGAATTTTCAATTATATATGAAACTACAATATCGCAATCAAATTGATCCGACCTGAGTAAGAATAATTGTGATTAACATTTGAAAATTCGCTTAGCAGTTATTAAATGTATATTACTAAATTGATCCACTTATTTGAAGGATATAGCTCAAACCACACTATCTTCTAGAAGCATTACATAATGGACGGAATTAACTCGAATTAAATACCTTCTAAATATTTTTCAGAATAAATTGTGAGAAAACTATTGTTGAAAGAGCTATAATTTATGCAACAAGAAATATTTGTTTTATTTCAGGTTTATTGTGCACCTGAATTATACTTTATTTTATTACTTATTGTGCAGACTAAAAATATGATGTCAAATTCATGGTCTGAAAAATATCTTAGCGTTTTATTTAGAGCAAATTTAACTTAAAGAATCTCATTCCAATGAATCTAATATGATGTGATTTTTGAATTTCTTTCAGATAGATTAAATGTTGTTGTCTATCGGAGAATGCGAATAATCTGTCTTTTTAGATGCATCCTATCAGAGTCAGGATTGGGAGAAATCATGATCTATAAGAGAAAAAATGGAGCAGCATTTATTTTTGTGAGTTAATAATTATTTTTCTCATTGATATATTCAATTTATTGTAATTATGTCACATATTGGTGTAGGATTATTCAAAATTCAATCATTTATTATGTATGCAGAATATCTTTGGAAGATAAACAGTTTGGATTTGGATTATTATTGCGCATTTGAAATTATAGCATGAATATAGAACGAGACATGGAATCAACAAATTTACAGCTCAGGAGTTTAGTGTTGTAGGGAAAACCATGAGAACATTTTTTTTAAGAATTGAATTTTCCATTCAACCTATTGAATAATCACATGATTGGGATCGTGATTATATTTCACAGTGGAGATATAATTGAATTGAAAAAAATACAGAAAAAATTGAAGAACTCTTTCAGCCTTATTCATAGTTGAATATACTGGGTTTAAACGTGGTTTATCTTTAGATCCGTTTCAACTCTTATTAATAGATGCGGTTTAAACCAGGTTTAAATACTTAAACCTACTCGCACCCTAGTTTAAATATGTTTTAAACCTAACCTATCTATCAAAAATAAAAAACTGAAGTAACATGTTATCATAAAAGTGTATATTAATTTCTATTAGATCCTGTGAAGATGATTATTGTTGTTACAGATATTCAATGTGTTGAATTATGTCATATCTTCATTGAAATAGGAAAAAGCAAGAATAAATTCTGGGAAATATTTCGTATAAAACATCGCATTCACTCTATTTGAATGTAATATACACAATTGCAGCATATCAAGAAGTAGAAGATCTTTATGTGGCATTTGCATGTGGATCCTAATTTGAATGATTATAATTAAATACTTGACAAGATCAAATATATCTCAAATGAGAAAATGATATGAGATGGATAATAATTTTTTCATGAATAATAATAATACTTAAAATAATAATTACTAGAACTATCAATTATTCATCATCTTCTTCACGATGATGATTCGTTTCTTTTGATTACAACAAAGAATTCAACAAAGATCCCTTCAGTTCCTACATAAATGAAAAAAGTTATAAGTTTGGTTGATTACGATAACAGAATAATCAATAGATATGATCACATTCCTTCGTTCTCAATCAAATCAGCAAAAATAACTATGAATTGAACTAAATCAAATAAGCAAACAATTCTTTTCACTGATCATAATGATGGAACAATCAATAGTACAAAAAAAAACAGAAAATTCCCTCATAAGATCTTCTGCTTTTTCACTAAGACAATTATAATAATTATTGTTATCAAGATTAGGTTCTATTTTCACACCTTGTTATTTGAATGATTTTTCATTATGTATTAGTAAGGGTTTTTATCTAAGATTTCTTCGACTCTATAACCTATTTTTTCGGGACTAATTTGCTCTATCTGTAGTCAAGTTCTCCTTCTGTTAAATTATGAACCATATCATAATCAATATTCCGTTTATTTATCTTCAGAAACTGAAAATTTGCAGCAGATAAAATCAGCAAATATGATAATACTAGTGAATAATAACTGTCAAATGTCAATGCAAAGCCTATGAATCAGAATTCTTAAATCTGATTTGAACTCAGTTTTGTTAGACCTAGCTTAGAACTGGTTTGAATATCTTAATGAATTGACTTATTTAGACTAGGTTTAAACTAGGTCTAGTAAACCAAGTCTAAACCTGGTTTTATGTGTCTTACTATGAATAAGGCTGTATGAGTCTACGATAAAAAAAAATCATACTGATTTAAATCAAGCCAACCCTAATCAGACTAGACCAGGTACATGTAATATTATACTAAATATATCAATGGTTGGTACCACAAGCTCTGTTTTAAGCTATACTAGCAGTGTTATTTGAAGAAGAGTTTTAAAGCAATATGAATATTCCAAGCTATTTTAGTAGACAATATTTGAATATATTATAGATACATGTTTAAAAATCTATATATTTTTCAGAATTTTATTTAATAAAAACGACCTTTGACTTCAAATGCTGTATATAGAATTTAAAGTCAAAAGTCTTTTTTATAGATATATGTGTTTTCTGTAATTTGTATCTGAAGATTATTTTCTAGAGTATTTGGGAAAATTCTAATTGCGTTAAAATACATCTTGACACAGCGCTTCTAGTACCGTCAAGAACAGAGCTCGTGGTATCAGCCTATATTTTTTATGAGCTGGAGTAAATTGAATTTGATTAATTCAGTAGAGGACAACTGATGTTGACAATCTCAAATAACCGCAGTTTATACTATTACAATCACTTCATATATTGAGGCAGGTACGAGTACTCAGCTCTATTGTGAACATAAATACTCGATCGTGCATATTTATATATTCTATCAGTCATTAATCTCAGTTGCTTTTCACTTTCATTCGTCCAGCCAGAACAATAATATGAATAACATACGTTTACGCAAGTATTATACTTCCACTAGATATACCATCTAAATCATTCGATGCTTTCCATAGCAACTCTACAAACTATGTAGTATCCAATGATGAATTTCTTAAAGGTGAATAATATCAAATCGAATGTATTTGCCGATATGTTACTCAGCATTGCTGTCATTTTGGTTTGATATTGTTAGTTTTTAATGAAAAATTCATCTGATGAGCGTTCATTGTCAGTATTTTATATTGAATTGAGAATTTAGATCTAATAGACTTACTGGTATGCCTTTATCACCAGGTGGTCCAATTGGTCCTGGGAGTCCTTGGAGCCCTTGTGGTCCTTGTTCTCCAGGCTTTCCGTCAGCACCCTGAATGCCGCGTTCGCCCGGATTTCCCGATTTACCGGGTGCACCCGGTCTGCCTGCCAGACCACGTAAGCCCTGCAGACCTGATGGTCCGGGGCGACCCGGTTCACCTGTGGCTCCTTTGTTACCCAAGGGACCAATGGGACCACGATCGCCTGGACTGCCTTTCATGCCTATAGCTCCATCTGGTCCTGGAAGACCACGTGGTCCAGGAGCACCGCGCTCCCCAGGTGGTCCAGCGGCTCCCGTAGGGCCGCGCATCCCGCGCTTTCCGCGCTTACCCTCAGCACCTGCGTTGCCTGGCAAACCACGAGGACCAGATGCTCCAGTTTCTCCTTTCATGCCAAGTTCGCCTTTGTAACCTCGTTCACCAGGTGTGCCCTGCACTCCTTTCACTCCTGGGGCTCCTGGACTTCCATTTTGTCCGGGCGGTCCTCTGGCACCAGGAAAACCAGGTGGTCCTGGTAGTCCAGCTGTACCTGGGCTACCTTTCTCGCCAGGATATCCATCCTTGCCAGGTGGTCCTGGTGGTCCGGACTCGCCAGGTTGTCCAGGTCGTCCTGATTCTCCGCGCGGACCTTGTAAACCTTGACTGCCCTTTGGACCTTGACTACCTTGATCACCTTTATTTCCAGGGCTGCCTGGAAAACCAGGTGGGCCTGGCTTTCCTATTTGACCCTGAAAAAATTAATCTAGATTATTTCTTTTCAGCATTTGCATGAGAAAAGAATTTTGCCGTGTATTAAACAATTCACTTCCCTTTGTTTGAAGCTAGCTTGATTTGATAATTTGTATATGACATACGACAACTCTCCTAATTTATCAGACTGTTTGCTTATTAGTTAATTTTCATCTGTTTTATGAAAATAGATATCATAGAATATTTATTCCATTACTGAAAATATAGAGCTCAGAGCAAACTGGAGCATATGAAATATTGAGTTTTGTGAGCAAGGTCTTGTTGAACCAGTGGCTCTCAAACTTTGTTGAAGAGTTTCTTCAACAGAGTACTTTTCTCTGAATTTATATAATAATTCCATAAATTGCTTTATTAGTATTTGTTTGTTCCGAATGCTAATGAAATTTAGATATATTTTGTGCAATGTAAGTTTTCATGTAGAAAAATATAGATTCAGGTGATAGATCAAATTGAACCAGATAGCTTCTTCAAATGAAATTTTTCCATATGCCGTCGTCTATCGCTTTTATGAGAAATAGAGGATCATAGATCTCTCATTCTCCCATCAAAAGTTAGAACTAAATGCCTTGTATTCTCAGCTCTCGAAGAAGCGCTTTTGTTCAAAACTGTCGTTCTTCATTCCATTGCTTTTGCTATAGTGCTGTCTTCATTTACTCTTCATTTATTTGTGTTCAAGTAGCGCTTCAACAATAGGTGAGAATACCGACCAATGTATTTCGGAGTCTGCGTACTGCCTTATTCTAAAAAAATACGAGTCTTCCTAATTTGTTGAACAGTTTTTGACAGACGAAGAAAATGGATGGAAGAGGAGTGATGATAATGATGTGCTCAATTCTGCTTTGGCCTAAAACTTCAAGATTAGGAGAGTTCTCAAAATGAAGAATTTGCTGGTGAATATCTACAGTATGATCTAATAACCGATTCAAAAAAGAAATTTTAGGTTGATATTTATATCGTTGTGAGACTCAACGAAACGGTAAATTATAGTGCGCATTTTGGGTCTGAAAGACTTTGGAGATTTTTTCAAATGAGAAGAACCTACCGGATGATATTTTGGGAAAATTAAGCAGCAATGCCAGTCTATACGATTGAAAAACAACAGTAATTATTTGAAAAGCGATATACAGAGTTTGTATTTTTGAGCTAAATTGTAGTTCAACAATTTTATTAGAGATCAAGATATTTTGCCATCATATTCAAATAGTTTTGATATCCGACGCAAACAGAATGAGAAATGCAAGGACTGTATTATTTGTATATTAAATGTATTATGCCGGTATGATTAGACTAATACTGCTCATTAATATGTATAAAGAGCCTTTAAATTTTTACTGAGCTTAGCTGTGGCGCAAGTATCTTCAAGCAATTTTTCACTTTGAAATTCATGAAGAACAAGTTGCGTTGCATTTTAACCCAGAATCATGGCATTCATGCTAATAGATATTGAATCTAAAGATTTTGTGGAGTAGCATCGAGAATAATGATATTATCGATCAGGTAGCATGAGAACACCAAAATTTGGACAAGCTGCAATTACTTTGATGGATTTATTTCATGTATATCTTATATATTTTTTATAAATATAGCATTCATACGTATCATATGTGGAACCATTTCTGAGTCAATAAATTAGTCTAAGCTCCAATTGTGCAAGAGCTGTAGTCCAGTCAAGTTAGCCTTAAAAATAGGGGTACCCTTGCATAAACTCCCAAGAAGCTGAAAATTGACATGAACGTTAGAGATACCATGATAATGAAGTTGTCAAAAGTCCCTATCGATCCCATGGGTGCAAAAGATTTTATACGAGGTTAAAGTTCGCAAAAATGAGTTTTCTGGGTTTTTAAGCGGAACGGTTGATTAAATGATGAAAATAGTTTTGACAGAAATTGTAGATCCTTCAATTCTCTACAAAAATGGTTCTTACCCCTTTTTCCTTAAGACTCACCATTTCTGAGAAAAAGCCATTCTAGAATTATTTTCTTAATAATATGCATGACTACGCTGCCTATGTATATTATGGACGTATAATATAGGTACAACTATTAGTCTGTGTAACTAGTACCCGTACATTATTATTGAATGATAATTCTAAGAATATGAAATGAAAAGAAACCCAGTCCCTCATTTTATGTGACCATGCGACCTTGAACAAAATCTGTCTGCTGTTCAATTGTCAACGTAGTAGTGTCCGTCTTTCACTTACTTTAAATTACTTGCATAGATAAGTTACGTTTCGTATCTTTTGCAAAACATACACCTAATAGAAAACGTGTTCAATTAGCTTGTCTTCTTCCAATCTCGGCTTCTGCTCATCAAAATTTTCATCGAGTATATTAGAAGGTTCAACTGGACCCAGAAGAATGGGGTTGGAAGCTAATTAATAATGTATTGGAATCAATCCACACTCTACTTCCACCTGCACTAGAAAAGCTCCTTATTACTCTTTTTTATAACTATAGATGGGAGTGTAATTTGAAATGCGGCTGCAAAAAAGTAAGAGGACTTTGTTCACAAGCATGCACCACTGCACCAGCTGTCAAAGTCAGTCGTGTTCAAATACTGAATCTTCAACAGAAGATAATCCTTATATCAACAATGAAACAACTGTTGTATCGCTATTTGAGCAATTTACGTCAACTCAGGAAGATGAAGATGAAGAAGAAGTTGAATTAGAAGACCTAATATTATATTGAACTTCAATAAGAAGACCATAGAGTAGACCTACCGGGCAAACCACATTGAAAAATACGCGCCAAGTACACTATCTCATAGGTGGCGTGGCAACGTGTGCATAAATGGAGAATATAACTTTGGAATGACTTTTTCTCAGAAATAGTGGATCTTAGGAATGAAGAGGTAGAGACTATTTTTGTAGAAAATTGAAAGATCTACAATTTGTATATGAGCTATTTATATCATAAAACTGATCGTTCCGCTGAAATATTCAAAAAACCCATTTTTGCGAACTTTGACCTCGCATAAAATTTTTTGCACACACGGGATCGTTGGGGACTTTTCACAACTCAATTATAATGGAATTCCTAACATTCATGTCAATTTTCAGCCTCTTGGGAATTTTTGCAAGGGTGAATGTTTATTTTGACTGGACCAATATATGAAAGACCACCGACAAATTATCCCCTTAAAATTAAGAAATCCAGTATCAAGAAATTCAATTTGAAAATATTATTTAGTGCAATGGATTCCTCAATCACTTGATTATACCGTCTCTTAAAATCTGGATCATGTACAATATGCACTAATTTCAGTCCCGTTCGGCATAAAAAAAACATAATGTGCAATATGAAATGATTTCACGAATGATTTCAGAGCATAATATTCCAGTGGTAAAGAATATGTGTAGTGCCTTTTGTATTGGAAAGAATTTCTGAGTTAACACTGATCAAAAAAAAGAGAACTACTAGAATCTAAAGGAGCTATTCTATGATATCTAATTTGACCAAACACTTCATACGTTGGAATAAATGTATCTTTCTCTTTTACAATTCCTTGTCGAAGATGAGTCTAATGTTCTATCTTGAACTCATTCTTCTATTAGAGAATACTTCATATGTTACATTCCGTCATTTGCAAAATGTTCGAATAAATTAGTCCTGAATATAATAAATATAATTTCAAAAACATTAACTTCTATAATCACAGATAGTATAACATTATATGAGACTTATTCAAAGATTATCAGATTGAAAATAACTGGTACCGTTTCATTGATTGCAAAATGAGTAGTTTGAATATAGGGGTACCGATGGTAAGAGAAATGGATTCCTGAAATTCATAAAATCATATTATTTAGATGTATGAATTCTGTGAGTGAATATACGAGAAAAAGAAGATTGTAGAAAAGTTAGTGATGTATCTCATTTGTGGTCGAATTGTATTTATTGAGATAATGACCTTTTTTAGAATCGCGTTTTATATGGTATTACAACTTAAAACTTCAAATAACTATTAGAATATCTCCGAATACATTGAAATTCATTAGATAGATGGATAGAAATTTATATAATATTATATTTACCGGTGAACCAGGTGGACCAGAAATACCATCAAGGCCTCTGAGACCAGGTGGTCCTGGAGGTCCTTCACGGCCACGTTCGCCACGTGGACCAGCTGGTCCCATTGGACCGACGGGACCAACGGATCCAATACTTCCAGCAACTCCTTTTTCTCCTAGAGTCCCTTGTTCGCCTTTAGCTCCATCGATACCAGGAAATCCTCGATGTCCCTTCACACCTGGAAGACCTGGCATGCCAGGAAGGCCACGTGGTCCTGGTGGGCCGGCAGCACCGGGTGCACCTGCTTCTCCGTCTTCTCCAGCTTCCCCCTATGTTAAATATGACTTAGAATTCAATGTTTCATTTTGAATCAAACGTCTTACATCTTTTCCTGGCAATCCTGGCAAACCTCTTGGACCGATTGGCCCAGGAGGACCACCAGGACCTTGTTCTCCAGGTTCTCCTCTAGTTCCCTGAAATCCTTGCGGACCACTTGGACCTGTTGGACCAGGTGAACCTCTAGGACCGATAGGCCCAACTTGTGCTTGTAGGTAGTGGAACGGCTCAGGATACGTAGGGCCTTTGTCTTGTCCTGATTGTGATTGAGCTAATTGTTGGTAATAAAGCGATACCTACAAATTCATAACCATTATAGAGTTAAGAGTATTATATTCCCTGTTTATTTCATATGATAACTTGAAGTTTTCGAACATTACCAAAAATTTATATATGTCAACGCATTTTCCAAATAGATAATAACAAACATAGGATCTTATTGAATACTCAAAATGAGAACAGACCCAAGAGCATTTTGATCTTATCCTTGTATTCTTTCCTTTACGAGCTGAGAGAATTACAAGCTTTATAAGTTCAAATAACGGCTCCCATTCCAATTTATTATTGAAGGAGAATTAATTTTCTTTAAAAGGCGATCCATCTATTCTCTATTTTAACATCTGAGTGAGATTTTTTATCATTAAATTGACTTTTCTTAGCATAAATAGTTTGAGAAATTGTTTCAATTGGAGATAAAGACAGATATTCTATATTCTGAAAACTAAATGCGTCATAAAGTAGCTCTTCAGTTTCTAATTCAGTAAGTTGCATGTTGGTATTCTATTCGTTTTCATATCTTAAGGAATATTTCATTTACATCTGGTGCAGGTCCAGGCGGACCTGGCATGCCTGGTACTCCAGGCTCGCCTGGGCTTCCAGGTATTCCACTATCACCCGGTCGTCCTTGCTCTCCAGGATATCCTGTATCTCCTCTTGGACCAGGAGCAGATACTGTTTGTCCTTCTACGGGCGAGACGTCATACGCTGGTCGTGTAGTAGTTGTAACTCGACGAAGAGGACATCGTTCTGAAGTGCCGCATCGTACTTGACCTCCCGCGCAAATACATTCTGTGCAAGTGGTAGGCGACCATCGTTCGCCGTCTCGATAGTATTGTCCTTCGTGTTGACATGAGTATGGTAATGCGTGAGATTCAGGGGCTAAGGGCGTCGTTGGAGGCTCAATTTTCACGCTTACTGTGCCTACAAAATAGACGTTGATAATTTCAATGAAATCGAAAGATAATTGTACAAGGTAAGAAGTGATTGTCAATAGCGTCTGGAAAGGGTCAATAGTAATTTTTGAGTTTTGACTCAGACATTTCTATGTTATTTCCATTATCATTACTTGTGCATTCCTATATTATTTATCATTAACCCTACTTCTTACTTTGACACATATATCTAAAGAAGGTAATAGAGTACGTTCCACTAGACGACCGTAACGCTCATGTCACTTCAATAATCGTTCCACAAGACTCTCGCCGTCTTGGTGTTCATAGTAAATACGTCATAGATGACGTCATTGATCTCGACCACGTCTAGCTCATAGCACCTGCGATTGAAAGATGGGTCGAAGCGGTCGTTGCGTTAATTTTTGCAGAAATCGCCAAGAAATTCAAATTAAACAAGAGGATTCCCTTCCAATCTGTACTTTCGATTTCAAATTACGTCAATTGATTCAAGATTTCTCATTTGTCAATATGACAGTTAATTTCATGGTCTCCTATTATCATTATTTATTATTTAAGAGCGTTCAATTTATACAGGCATATTGTACTTATTCCATTTGTATATCCTTTTTTCTACAGGTTAGTTTAATCTTATTAATGATTAACAATTCGATCCTAACCACAAATTTTCAGTTTATTCAACATTTAACAGATACTCGCGTCGTTCCACTTGAAGCACCAGCCACATCGATTATGAGTTGGTGGAACAGCAAAAACCGCGGTCGTGAGCGTGAGCGTGAGCGTTGTGGTCAGCTAGTGGAACGTACTCACAGTGTAGTGAAAATTTGTAGACGGGTACGTTCCATTAGACGACCACAACGCTCATGTGCCTCAATAAATTGCTCCACAAGACGATCGCGGTCTTGGAGTTCATGATAAATACATCATAGATGACGTCATTGATCTTGACCATTTCAAGCTCACAGCGCCCCCGATTGGAAGGTGGGTCGAAGCGGCCATTGCATTTATTTCTGCAGAAATCGCCAAGAAGCTCAAATGAAATGAGAAATTGCCTTTCCAAATTGTACTTTCGATTCCAAGTTATGCTAATTGATTCAAGATTTTCGATTTGTCAATATGACAGACAATTTCATGGTCTCTTATTATAATTATGTATTATTTAAGAGCGATTAGTTTTCAGAGGCTCATTGGATTTACTCCATTTGTATATAATTTTTGCTATACCTCAGTTGAATCTTATTGATGATATATTTTTCGATCCTTACCACAAATTCTTAGTTCATTTGACATTTAACAGAAACTCGCATCGTTCCACTTTAAGCACCAGCCACATCGACAATGAGTTAGTGGAACAGTAAAATCTACGATCGTGAGCGTCAGCGTTGCGATCGTCAAGTGGAACGTACTTTATGATAAAAGTGGTGTGTCAATCAAAGTATTCAGTGACATCCGAATAATACGTTAATTTAATTAAAATTTATTGTTGATCTGTTTGCTGATGTGTAAATCTAAGTGGAAAACTGTCAGTCAGTATCGATAGAAAGTTTTCAGATGATATTATTAACTAAGACTTGACTTCAGGAAGCTATATAATAGTATAGTCCGATACAAGTGCGGAATGGAGATCATTCCATGCGAATGCGAATAATTCAGCTACGAGACGAAGTCGAGTGGCAGAATTCAGATGAGCATGGAATGATGGATTCGCACGAGTGATGGATGTTATTTTTTCTACAGTCAAAGGTGTTCGCGGAAATATTTATAACCAAAATATGCAGTTTTTTGAGAAACAATTTGCTTCATTGATCTCATTCCAATTTATCAAACTTTGATAAAATTACTCATATTGATATTTTTTTAGAGAGGAATGATAAGAGAATCAAAGAGAAATGAAATTATGTCAGCAATGGAACAGTTTTTTCGCGACGCCACGCGACTCTCCTAGGAATTTCTAAGCGTGCGGAATGACCCCTATTCCGCACGCTACAGTGTGTGGAATGGGTATCGTTCTATAGTGACTGTAGAAAAGGACTTTTCATTTAATTGATGGATCTTCTAAGGCCCAGTATTTTAGTTTTCGCATTACGAAAACTGTAGATTAATTTTCGTAGCAACGATTGTAAAAAAAATGGTTACCATAGTAATCAAGCTTCGTTTAAGTGATCTATAGATTAAACTGAACTTGAAATACTGGGCCTAAATATCTATATTAAAATGCTACAACCACTGAAAATTTCATCTTACCAGTAGGTCCGGGAACTTCATCTGGAGGTTGTTGAAATATTTCCGTCGTTATTTGCTCTACATAATTTGTCTGTGCAGGTAAGGGTACAGCAGATGAAGTACTTGCTGTTTCCAATAATAAAAATCACAAAAATATTAGAAAATTATAATCATCGCTGTTTGAACAACTTGCTTACAAATTTGGGATACATCAATATATATTCACGTAAACAACAGATATTTATTTATAGGCATTCATACAAATTGGGACAGATAAGCAAGAATTTATAGTGATTTATTAATAGCCAATCTGAATAAATATCTCAATTTCATTTTTCTTGAGGTCCATGATCTTCTTTATTGAATTTCAATAATCTGACACTTATCTAAAATCCCAAAATATATCCCTGGAAAAATAATTTTTCATTGATAAAAATAAGCTGGTCGATAAGTCATATATTTTGTATAATCTCACATTTATGGGCACTTTTTTCATATTTTCGAGAATTGAGTATCCTAGATGTAAAGTATTACAATATAAATTATGAATATGTATTTTGAACTAATTTTACAGAGTCAATTCAAGTACAATTCTAAATCAAATGGAGCCTTTCATAGATTATTGCTCCAGTAGTCTTTAAGCCTCAAAAGTAATAGTCAATAAATGTCTGCTTCGAATATGATAACAATAATTGTGTGTATGACTGCTTATATTTACGTCTGTAGAAACGCAATTACTGCCTCCAAAAACTTGAAATAATAATCTATTCGAAAAAGTTTTGCTAATTATATATAGAGAATAAGAGCCAAGAACCAAAATCTATCCTCATAAGCAATATTGATTTTAAAATTATATGTAATTCCATTATACTAATTAATGACACTATGTGGATGTCTTTCGACCTAAGAGAACATCATTTTAAAATTTATATAAGTGTTGAAATTTTTTTGAATTTTCATAATATTAGTCTAACCTACCTCATATAAGTAGTCAAAAGTAATTGTCAAATAAAAAGAATATAGTTAACTGTGACTATCCCATTCGTAGTATTTATAGCAAAGTCAAAAATGCTAAATCGCCGTAGAAATGGTGCATATCAGTGGGTATTTGGACGCGAAGAAATACCATCGGGTATTATACTAGTGGTCAAAGTGAGTATTTTACTCAAAGATGTGAATATCTCCAATTTGTAATCTCGTGCTTTCTTCGTATTTAATGGAATATTTCTCTGAATATCCTCATCAATTTCACCTTCTGATTTATCACCAAATCTTTTTGAACTAGTTTCCATATCAGGACGCAATTGAATTATTCGTCAAAGAAAATGCAAGAAATTCTAATTTTTCAATATGACAGAAATTTACTTACTCGTTCCTATGAATATTACGTGACATGTTACTTAATTCATAGGAAACTACTTTGAAGAAATGGTTTGACTCCTGGAATAGTCCTCCATATACCATTTGTAGCTAGAATATTAAAGACTATTTTTGTGGCGCAATCACTCATGTTTATTGTGTTTGAGAATGAGAATACCACTTGTGCTGCACACTCTCGGTTTTCGAACGCAAGCACAATAGACATTCGTGATAGCATCACAAAAATAATCGATAATTCTTCAACTACTTATGGTATAATAAATGATTATTTAATAGAACCAACCATCAAGGGAGCAAGGCTGTCCAATTACCTATGCGAAATGGTGGAAGTATATATTTTTGGCGCAGTCTGATGCGTACTTTCGGCTAAATGGAATGAGGAAAAATACTTGTATCTCTTTAATACTTGTATGAATTCAATAATGATGTTTCAAGAGGGTAGTAAAACATCTACATCGCGCTAAGTCTAATGTAATAATCCTTTCGGCTGAAATCACTTAGACCTGTGGCTATATATCTGCACGTAACAATCAATTTTCTCATAGAGGATGGAGTGTAGGATTTGTGTTTAGGTTTTCCTAATATCGCTAAATATTTGAATCCTAATAATTATATTCAATGAACTTTGCAAATGATTCAATTTAAAATAGAATAAATGAATAAGCCGGCAAGGCTATGCTTCAGCCTAAAATAAAAATGAAGTTGATCTTAGTTAAATTTGGATACGGAGTGAATTAAGTAATTATTATTAAAAGTGTAGTTGGTGATTGTAGAGGCTTGTATATATATATTCTTATTCTTTTCATAACACTATATTGAATGCTAAATAGATGAATTTCAACTAGCTGAAATAGTTAAGATATTCAGTCTAATATTGTATTAGTATAATCCTAAAAAATATCACTCACTTTTGTCGTCATAATCATCATATTCATCATAATATTCTGGTGTATAATCGTAATCTCCATTTGGCTGCTGTGCTTGAGGCTCCTTTGGCCGTTTTCGTGATCTAGCCTCGGTGGACGTCGTCACCAATAACATGCCCAGGAGCAGACTTACGACTATTAGCTCCAGCAGCTGTGCTCTGCTCCTCATCTCGCTTCGCACGCGTCACGCACTTGTCACTCCCGAATGTTAAATATGCGGAAGATGATAACTAGTTCGGACCGCAGTCGCGGCCGTTTCTGGAGCAAGAGGAGATATCAGGAACGATTTATAAGATCATAGAGGGGCAATGGGGGACAGAAAATAGTAATTAGTACGATTTGAGTTCATCATTTGACATTTGAGATAACAGTTTTAAATACCTTTTGGGATGATGTTCAACTAGGTATATAGTGAATTTTGCACCGTTTAATGCACAAATTCAAATTACAATGCATTTGTTTTTGCATTCAAATGCAAAATAAAATGTAGCATTTGATGCATCATGTCGAACGGACCTTAGATATACAAAAATCTGCATAAGATTTAGATGTTCAGATTATTAAGGCTTAGGAACTGTTATTATCTTAACATATATTTGCGTTTATGACTGATTCACTGACTCCGCAGTCCTCTAAAATAGATATATAGGCTCGAAGATAGAGTTTTGGGATATGGTAAGACTGCTACCAAGTTCAAATCGCATTGGGTGAAATTGAAGATATTAATTTCTTTTTCTTAATAATGATAACCATTTTATCAATATAACTTACCTGAAGCAACATCATTTACATTGAAGGTATTTTATGTGACTTATTATGTGCTAAACTATTTGACTCAAGACCCACCACTTTTCAACGGGCGCCATGGGCGCCTTGCATCTCTTTTGTTATCATATAATTAAACAAGAAGGTACAAGCATGTTAGATAATTTTGAGTTGGAATTAGATGCTCGGTTTCATGATCGGAAATTAAATTAACCTGCATAAGCTGAGGTGAAGAATAGTTGACCAATAAATTATGCTTGTATGTAATCAATTTGAATGGCCAGTGATGATATAAAAATTTGAGAAACTAATATTTTCACTTGGATTTATTCAACTCGTGATCCCAAAACCAAGCATTGGACCCAGTCCTTCAGTCCTCGGTTTATTTTAAGCCTAGCTCAATTTATCTTAGCAACAACGGTTCTAACAATTATTACTATGAGAGTTAGGCTTCGTTTAAGGTGAATCAAGGACTGAAATACTGGGCCTCAGTACATGTCAAGCAATACGATCAGAAATTTATCTCAAAATGTTAGAATGCATTACCTATATTGATTATAGTGAAGAGTAAAATAGATTGAGAAATTACTATAAAAATTCATTCATCTTATGGTGAAATGATTTTTTTTGGACTAAACTTGTAAATATTAATAAAGTGAATTGGCGAAAGAGTGTAATGAATTGATGAGCAATTTCTTGCCCTTTATTGCGAGTTTTGAAAACATTCGTAGCAAGATACTTGAAATTTCATCCGATTTTACTATAGATACCTATGTTAAATTCTATTTCAAATGTCAATATAAAGTTTGTACTTTTCATATTTTTTTTTTGCCTCGCACATATAGAAGCTCAACTCCACAGCGATTAGGCCACTCCTATAGTTGAACTCTTTGAATCTATCGAAATGCTCACAATGAAAAAATAATCGATCCAACTTTCTGAGACAGATCAAGTTCTACATTTTTTTTACAAATGTTTTAATCAGAGTTTCATTTATGCTTGAATATAACTATTAGGTGTGATCTGATTCAATATAAGATCAATACGTACCTATAATTACCCTCCTATTGATATGAGTATAGAAATGCTATATTAGAGAAGTAATTATTGTGGAAAGGTGTCATTTTTGGATTTTGATCTATGAATTCCCATATTATTCATCATTATCATCATTTTTCACATTGACACACATACCTAAGGACGGTAGCAGCTATTGTTGTTATTTAATATATCGAATGCTTATGTGTAAATCTAAGACAAATATTATCTGCCGATATCAGTGGAAGATTTTCAGATACAAATAATTAAAATTCTCGATTTTGAAAAGCTTTATAGAGAATTCCCCTTTCAATCTGGGAATCTTTAGAATGTCCATATCAAAATGCTGAAATACATCTGTATTCCTTTGATCAATCGAAATGTTCACAATTGAAGAGAGATCGATTGGATATTTCAACCTTTTGAACAAGATTATTAAGCTCTACATTTTTTCATACCAGTTTTAAGTAGGGCCTTATTTCCAATTTGATAGGACTTTAAGGTCTAATTTGATTTAATATAAATCACAAATATTATGCATTTATCATAACTTTCATTCCATAATATTCAGTGCTTGTCAAGTTATTTCCAATCAAAATCAAACTGCGTTGATTAATCATAATTGATTGTGATATATGCGTTAATATGCATAGTATAATGGTGACCTGGTTTCAGATAACATTCAAAGTCCGCCGATATCAACTCATAATTTTATAGAAAGTCTTCCGCATCTCAAAGGGTTACATTCATTCTACTTACAATAAAAATTAAATCAAGAATATTGCGAAGAATTATTTGGAATGATACATGCTTTTATTACAGTAAGAAATTAAATGAAGCTTCGTGAATTATTGCTGATTGCTTTAGCAAATTTCAAGTTCTCAGATGATGAAGTCATATTGCTGTTGTACAAGGAAGTATGATTGATTATATAAATTAGAAAGAATTACTTCTCGAATAATATTTTTTTGATAAAATATTAATTTATTGAGACTGGAAAGTGCTAGTTTTCATTACGGACCTTATTAACGCTTTCATTCAGAATAAATTATATATTTTATTTTCAAGGCACAGAAATTTAACTGCGCATGCGTAGAACGCCTTTAAACTATTGGCTCAGATCATATATAGAGACGGTAGATGACGACAGTCAAGCCCTGTTCAGACGTGGGCTAACATAAGACTCACTTGAAAATTTGAGTCTTAAGAAGTTTTTTGAAGAAGCAAAATATTTTTGTGTCCTGGCCGTTCATACGTGTGGCTTGTTTGTTGCTTCAAAATGTATCCCTTCTTCAACTTTTAAAATAAAATCCTTCAAAGATTTATCTATTCCATTGGTACTTTTGTACTAGATTATTCAAATGGAGTTCATATTGAATTATCAAGAAAGCTATTCTATTTATAATATGATAAAAGACTGTTCTTGAATAAACTTTGAATACATTAAAAGACCACTAATTAAATTCTCAAAAGACTGTAAATATTCTGTTCTTAGTTCCTTTAGAGCAAATAAAGATTCCCTATACTCTTATATCTCTTATCTTTTAGCCCGGTCATAGTGGAATTGCTTCACCAGACCTCAGGTAGCTATAATCTCATAGCTGAGTAGCTCCGCCACCGATAACCGCAGGGATTAAAACAATTCTGGGAACTTGAAGAGTATGTTCAGGTCATACATGATAACGCATCATATAAATATAATTCTGTACAGGGCATTTTATTTACAATGTATTCTGGTTACGAAACATTAGATACGAGTTTGTTAGACCATCAGCACAGGAGGAAACTGAGCTTCTTGCCTACCCTTATAACTTTCTAGCACATAATCACAAAACTGTACTAATTTGGAATCATTCAAAGGAGCATTGCCAAATATTTCCGATACAAAAAAATCGCCTATTTTCTCTGGACTTAAAAACTGGATACCAGAATTTCTTTTTAAATATTGGCTGCCAAAATAGTTACGTTCTTTGTACACTTGACTTGAACCTAATGCTTGAATTTTTCGGAGCCAAGCTTGCCTCAAATGAAATCTTCGCCCAATGATTTCAATACTCGGCCACACATTGCGGACAGTATTATGAATTGCACATTCAAAATCAAAAACTATTTGCTTTGGATCGAAATCCAAATTAAGTTCCATACATTTTTTTTGTGAGAGTTATTTATTTACTAGCAAACAAAACACAAGCGGAATTAGGATTAAAAGTGAAGGTGGAGGAACGGGCATGTGCCAGGAGCGCGCAGCTTATAAAAATAATCCCCTTTTTGTACCAGTAGCGCGCAAAGTCGGTGTGCTTCTAGCGCGCGAGCTACCTGCGGTATACCTGCACTCGCGATCTTTTTTATGCGCTCAAACAAAAAATATAAATACACTTTGTTCTGCAAATCATTTCATTTTTCAATTTATCAAATAATAGAGGAGAAGAGGATTTCAGCCTTTTTTGAATTTTTTTCCTAACTTAATCCAAACTCATAATATACATAGCTATATTGTACGGCCGCATAGGTATGATATTTATATCAATCAGGTTAATTAGCCAACCCCCAACAAGGGCGTGGATTGAGAGAATAAGTACAAATAGTAATTAATTGCGTAACATCTCATGACGATGGGCTGCTTTTTAAACAAATCATTTGTTTATAATTACTTAATCAACCCTCCAAAAAACACAAAAAAAAATGTCGCAAGAGAATCTATGTGCCGTACCGTATACCTATGCTTATATTGTATACCAACGTATTCTATGAGTTTGGTTCGAGCTAGAACAAAAATTCAAAAAAGGCTAAAATCCTATTTTTTGTTGTTATTTGATAAATTGGAAAATAAAAATATTTGCAAAACAGAGTGCATTTTTATTTTTTTTTCTGAGCTCATAAAAAAGATCGCATGTGCAAGTAGCTCGCGCGCTACTCGCACTGTACCCTAGCGGCTTTAAGCGGCTTTGCGCGCTAGTCGACCAACGCCGGAGGAACTCAGCTACGGGATTATCCTTCCAAACTAACGGTCGAGGATTAAAACAGGTAAAAGTGGAGGAGCTCCGGTACTCCCTTTTAGCCCAGTCTTCTCTTTTGGATTGTTTTTAGACTCGTATCCAAATCAGAAATAATTAAATAAAGAAATGAAAGATGATAAAAGTTTTCCAAAAATTTGAAAAAGTATTGTCTACACTGTTGTATATTTGCCTAAAGGCCAAATGGCTTCGATTCTTTATAGAACCATCATCAGAGACGGTTTAGACTACAAAGAAACGAAAAAAACGATAACATATTTTTTAAATTTAAAGCAATGCACAGTTTAAAATGAATATTCAAAAAATACTTACAGTATACAACTATAGAAAAAAAACTACGTCGACTAGATACATAAACGGAAAAAAAAATGGAGAGAAAAGGTGAGCTCATACGAAAAGCTGGATCTGTTTGCGTTAATGTAAATTATAAAATAAGAAAAATTTTCAAACAATATAATATTAGCCTTATGTTCAAATCAATGATATGCCTCGGTAGACATTTGACAGAACGCCACAACTAGAGAAGTCTGGTGTCTATCGTTTGAATCGCTCATGCGGCAGTAATTATGTTGGGGAGACTGGGCGACAATTTATCACTAGAGAGAAGCAACATGTGCGCTGTATCAAAAATAATAATAACCAGTCTAGTTTTGCAGAACATATATTAAATATAAGACATGATTTTAGCATCGATAACAACGTTGTATACACATTGAGAACAATGGAAAAGCACTTGATTTTCTGAAAACTTAGAAATAAAAGATCTATTTCAGCAAACAGAGCACTCAATTAGAATGACCAGTTGAATTTGAAAAATAGCGGGCTCCTTGAAATTTTATTAAATTTTGGCGCTATGTATTCCACCGGTATAATCGTATTTTTTTTGCACAGTTGTGCGTATTCCAGGCTTTTATTCAGTTAAAAAAAATTTCATACATTATGAATAGTAGATTATGCCTGACCTGTGAAAAATCTGTTATTTCCACAATCGCCAGAGAAAAGTGTAAAAATATCGTACAATCAATAGCACCAAAAGTGCCGCCTTGTGTGTCACACATAGAAGCTCTCGGTAGGGATCAGGGACGAAGCCCCTGTCAGGTTCCAGAGGGGAAGATGAATCAGAGTCCAAGGGCGAAGCCCTTGCAGGGTCAAGGGACGGAATCCCTGGGAGAAGCCTGGGGGCGGAGTCTCTCGACAAAACCACTTGCGAAAAGAAAAGAAATGAATACTTGCAAAAAAAAATTAATTACCTGTAGAAAGTAAAACTGGAAACTCTTATGGAATAACTTATCTTGCAATGAACTGATTGCAATTTGCCTCGCCTGATTCAGACATTAACTTTCTACGTTTTTTCAGTGTTTTCTGTAATCGACGTATTCATTAAATCAATATTCATAATAGAATTATCGGTGCTATCGTATATTTTTGTTATTGACAAATTGACAGTTGATCATTTATATTTGTAGAAAGATGTAATGTATTATTGGCAGACAAAAGAAATACGGAAAAAGAAGGTATTTTCCGGTGAGTCAGAAACAAAAGCATTTTCTTTATACTTCGGTCGACTAGTAGGGACGAAAGCTTAATATTTATTCCCTGTGAGAAGTACACGCTCGCCCTTTATAATGGCGGAAGAATAGAATTTCTCATGCGCATTTATACTCGATGACCAGCAGTACGAGCGAAGAGAGTGCTGCAAATGTCAAAGCAGGCATAAAAAACATGCTTATCAACATTTAAAGTTGTATAAAGAATTATATCGTACTCTCGACCGGCTATGAAGAGAAATCGTATATACTACACGGGCCAGAAGTTGAAATCTTGGTCTTGCGTGTCATGATGCCCTCGGCTTCGCCTCGGGCATTGACGCGCAGGGCCGAAAACTGAACTTTCAGCCTTTGTAGTGTAATATACTATTTATTCATTTTTTTTTCATTGTTTTTCCATTTATGTATCTAGTCGACGTAGTTTTCCTTCTGAAGTTGTATAGTATAAGTATTTTTTGAATATTTATTTTATTCTGTGCATTGTCGTGAATTAAAAAAATTATGTTAGCGTTTTTTTTTTATTTCTTTGTAGCCTAAACCGGCTCTGATGATGGTTCTTTAAAGAATCGAGACCGGTTAGCCTTTTAAGTAAATATAGAACAGTGTAGACAAGACTTTTTCAAATTTTTTGAAAACCTTATCATCCTTCATTAATTTCTACGCTTGGGCGTTCTCCCATTCAATTGAAAAAAGATATTTATTTGCTATACCTTTCTGCCTTTTGCACATACCAAATACGATGAAAATAGTTAAACGATGCAATTAAAAATAAAAGCCAAAGACGTAGATTATCATGAAGCTATCAATAAAATAAGGAAATGACAACGCCCACTTTTCAAGACTCAAAACAGCGGTGTCTCTCGAATGTCCAAAATAGTAACGCGCTTAAAAATTTCAGAAATCTCTACTTCTAATGGATCAGTTGTGATGTTTTCTATTTTTTGACTCCATGTCTTGCGAACTATAAAGTTGATATATAGTATATTCAAACAAATATTATTGTTGATTTTTGACATTTTAGCATACCAATATTTACTTATTTTGAAACTTACTCTATCTATCACGTGAATGAAAATTGCTCGAACAATTTATTTAAACAAATATAAATAAATTAGGCGACCTGAGCGGTCAATTTAACTGCTTGATCTAATGTGAGAGAAAAAAGAATATTTTGTATTCGTAGTCATGAAAAAATACAAGCAGAGTAAGATTTCTATGAGCAAAAAAAAAATTGCCCCCACCACTGTCTTTCATACATTTTTCATTGATTTCACGCAGATTTCAGTATTCATAATCAAGTTTTTAACTTGGTTGCATTTGAGTGGAGTAACAAAGGTACTGATTGAAAAAACATCCGTTTGTTATATTGTAAATAGAGCTCAATTTTGATCGATAATAACTCAAGGTCTAATTGACAAATCATCAAAATTATTGTACTCGTAGTAGTTTAAAATTAGAAGCAAGTCAAGATATTCTCGTTGATCGAATGAAAATTTTTGAACGATTATATGTTCCTTCGGACCTAGTTAACATATTACTATTTTTTTTTGAAGATGTGTATTTTTAAGTACTACCAGAATATGTTCAAAATAAAAAGGAGAAAAAAACTTCTGGAATGCAGTCAATGGAATTTATTTTTATTTTTCGATTTCGACTAGTTTCGACACCGCTTGTGTCATCCTCAGGAAATGAAAAATTTTGTTTCTAATAAAATTCAGTGAAAACATTACTTGATGATAAAATAAATGAAAAGTGTATGTAGATTATATTCCACATGGAGTTATGATGTAAAAAACTTAACATTTGTAAACATGAAAATATTTTAAATGTAGTCAAAGTTTAAATCAACTAAAAAGTCTTTTTAGTTAATTTTAATAAAAATAAATTCCATTGACTGCATTCCAGAAGTTTTTTTCTCCTTTTCATCAAATTTCCAGTCAAGAAGTACATATTTTCATGTTCAAAATATACCAATTCATCAAAAAAGCCCATAATAAGGGAAGTGACTGCTAATTTCACTCTGAAACCAAAGCCATATGATAGCAAGACTTCTTGGGATGAATATTTGCACTGTAACCTGTAATAATGATTTATTCACAATAAAATTTGTGACAAAAGTATTCCACCGGTTGGAAGGAGCCAACCTGAAATTGAATCCGAAGAAATGTCACTTGTTCCAGAAGACAGTTGAATATTTGGGACATGTGTTGTTCAACGATGGAGCTCAAACATATCCAGAAAAAATCAAAGCAATGAGAAATTAGAGGATTCCAAACAAAATCCATGAACTGAGAAGCTTCCAAGATTTGACCAGTTTTTATCGCCGATTCGTTGACAGCTTCTCATTGACTGCCAAGCTGCTATTTGCTTCAATAGAAAACAATCAAAAATTTTGATAGATCGATGAGAGTCAAGAAGTTTTCGAAAAACTTAAAAATGTTCTTACGACGTCTCCAGTGTAAGCGCATCCAAACAAAGAGGACGATTTTTTTTGAATGAGGATGCTAGTTATTTTGGAATAAGAGCTATTCTCTCCTAAGCACAAAACGGCGTTGAGAATGTAATTGGCTATTACAGCAAAACTCTACATGAGGCCCAAAAGAACTGGTGCGTTAAAAGAGAAGAGCTCTATGTTATAATCAAATCAATTTAGAATTTTCATAGCTTACTACACGAGCAAAAATTTGTCGTCAGAACGGACCTTCAGCGCTGCAGTGGCTTATGAAGTTTAAGAATCCTGGAACTCAAGTTGGTTGGAACATTTGCAGATATAAAATTTTGAGATCTGTCATAGACCCGAAAAATCTCATGCTAATGTGAATTTCTTGTCTCGTCGAGCGACAGGCAATGATTGTTATAATTGCCGTGCGCAAAAAGAACGTGAACGTCACCAGGGTAGAAGAACTAGAGCAAGATAGATCCGTATTATCAATAAACGAGGTGCGTGCAACAGGCTCAACTAGATGATTCTGTTTTGAAGCCGATCATAGCGTGAGTAAAGACCGGCTGAAAGCCTGGTTTCTAGGAGACCTCAGCTATGGATCCGATCATGGAGGCCTATTTGGTGCAATGAAATTCTCTGAAAGTCATAAATGACATACTATGCCGCCTATGGGAGAATTTCGATGCAATAGAAACAAAAGAAAAACTGATAGTACCAAAAAGTTTGAAAGATCAGAACAATATTGCAGGACTTGTGAATGCTGTAACTCAAGAAAGAGGTCCAAAAAAGAGGACAGCGCGCTAAGATGCAGCAGTACAACGTTGGGTTCTTGTTTGAGAGGACTGTCGTATACATATTCGGACTTTTGCCTATGACAGAACAAGTACTTAGTTGTTGTCATGGATTATTTCATTAAGTGGCCGGAAGTAATACCAGTAAGAAATCAAGAAGCTGAAACAGTTGCGGAGGCCCTTATTGAGAACGTGATATCAAGATTTGGAGTACCGTTGGAGCTTTATTCCGATCAAGACGGGAACTTTGATATACTGAAATGCGTAAAGAGATTTTGGGCATCAGAAAGATAAGAACTATGGCGCTACACTCTTAGTCTGATGTCATAGTAAAACGTTTCAGCAGAGTAATTCTGGATTATTTATCAAAACTCGTCAATGAACACCAAGGCGATTGAGATAAGAATATTCCACCTGTGCCTATAAGCGTACAAATCAGCAGTCAACGAGTCCACCCTGTATACTTCGTATGATCACAATATCGCTCGCAGTTACTCTTATTGAACTACTTGCTAGCTCACGTGCCTTATATACTCTACTCCAATAATGGGCCAGCATTTAAATGTCTAATAGTGGAGCAACAATGAACCAGCGTTCAAATGACTGACAATCATCAAACATCTACTAACCATAGGCTGTCAATCATGCCCGGCAATTTAACACCGACTAGATTGTTGGTCAATGCTAGCTAGGATTACAATTAAAATGAATTATTGGATAAGTAGCAAATTGATATAAATAAAAATGTGAACTTATAACCACAAATATTTCACATTTGTGACACTGCTCCCCCCTCAGGATTCGTCGTCCTCAGCGAACTCAGAATCTCATCCTCGATATAGCCACAACCTATTTCCATGAACGACTTTTGGTTTGTCGTTTCTGCCCATGTGTATCCGGAATACAACGTCGTTCAAGCATTTTATGACCTCGTATGGTCCCTCATAGTGTCTCTGCAATTTGAGACACTTTTCTCTTCTTCTTCTAGAGTTGTAGAATCACACCATATTGCCTTGCTGGAGCCTGGGACCGTTTGTTAACAGGTCAAATCGGGCTTTCATTCTGTCATTGATAGCTTTTATGTTCTCCCGTGCGAACTCATGGATGCTTCACGAGTTGTTCTGGCAACTGTTGCTGGTTGTCTTCAGGTGGATGTCCAACAACCATATCTACCGGTAACCGTAGCTCTCGACCCATCATCAACTTGGCTGGAGTGTACCGGATAGACTCATTGACTACTGATCTGTGCGCTAGTAGGCACAGTTAAATCTTCTTATTCCAGTCACCTTGGTGTTCGTAGACGAATTTTGATAAATAATCCAAAATTGTTTTGCTGGAATGTTCTACCATGTTATCAGACTGTGGGTGTAGCGCCGTAGTTCTTTGTTGCTTATGCCCAAAAACCTCAATACGGATTTGAAAACTTCGGAATTGAAAATTCCTGTCTTGATCGGTATGTAATTCAACGGCACCCCCGAACCTTGATATCACGTTCTCAATAAGAACTTCCGCAACTGTTTCAACTTCTTGATATATTACTGGACTTACTTCCAACCACTTGGTGAAATAATCCATAACAACAACCAAGTACTTGTTTCCCTGTTCAATAAAAGGCAAAGGTCCGAGTATGTCCACGGCAATCCTTTCAAATGAATAGTTCATGTTGTACTACTGCATCTTGGCGCGCTGCAGAGTGGTGGGCCCCTTTCTTGAATTACAGCGCTCACAAGTTTTGCTATATTGTTTAACATCTTCTCGACAGTCAACTCAGTAAAAATGTTTACGGACTTCAACGAGTGTCTTCTTGATGCCAAAATTTTCACCGCTGTTACCGTCATGCAATTGTTCCAAAATTCGATCTTTCAAACTTTTTGGCAATGTTTTTCTTTTGTTTCCCTTCCATCGGAATTCTCCCATAGTCTGTATATGGACTATTCTGACTTGCAGCGGATTCATAGCGAATGTCTCCTAGAAACCAGGTTTCTAGCCGATCTTACCCACCCTATGATCGGCTTAAGAACGGAATCATCTTGTTGAGCCTGTTGCACTTCGTGCATCGATAATACGAGCTCATCTTGTTCAAATTCTTACACTCGAGTGACGTTTACATATTTTTCACGTTCTTCCTGCTTAAGGCAGTTATTACAATCATTGTCACACGGTCGACGGGACAAGAGATCCGAATTAGCATGAGTTTTTCTGGATCTGAAACGGACTTCAAAATCATATTCCTACAGATGTTCCAACCGACGAGCTGTTTGTCCTTCAGGATTCTTGAACTTCATCAGCCACTGTAGCGCTGAATGGTCCGTTCTGAAGTCAAATTTTCTTACTATACGTAAGCTGTGAAAATTCCTAATCGACTTGATTACGGAATAGAGCTTTTTTCTTGTAATGTACTTGTTCTTCCAGGCCTTATGTAGAGCTTTGCTGTAATAGCCAATCATCTTCTCGACGTTGTCTTATTCTTGAGGGAGAACAGCTTCAATTCTGAAATTACTAGCGTTCGTATCCAAGGAAAATTTGCCTTTTTCGTTTGGATGCGCCAACACTGGAGATGTCGTAAGAGAATTATTCAGTTTTACGGAGGCTTCTTGACTCTCACCGTTTCACTCAAATTTTCGATTATTCTCTGTTCGAGCAAACAGTGGCTTGACAATCAGTGAGAAGTTCTTGAAAAATCGACTCTAATAATTGGCCAAACCCAAAAAGCTTCTCAGTTCGTGAATATTGCTTGGGATCTTCCAAGTTTTCACAGCCACAATTTTCACTGGATCACATGTCCCAAATATTTAACTGTCTTCTGGAACAAGTGACATTTCTCCGGATGTGATTTTAGGTTGGCTTTATCCAACCGGTGGAACACTTGTCTCAATCGAGTCATTTCTTCTTCAAAATCTCTCTCTCATGAACTATCACATAATTCAAGTAGACAAGTGCAGTTTTTAATGACAACCCCTGTAGCACTCTCCCAATTGATCGCTCAAGCGTACTTGGAGCATCGCAGAGTCCAAAAGGCATGACTGTAAATTGCCATAGACCCGCACAGGACGTGAATACTATCTTTTCTTTATCTTTCTCGTTTATTTCAACTTGCCAGTATCCACTTTGCAAGTCTAGGTTGGAAAACTATTTTGAATTTCCAACAGCATCGAAAATGTCATCGATCCTTGGCAAGGGGTATGAGTATTTCTTCTTAGAATTATCTTCCTTCTTTACCAAGACTATCGAAGAGGCCCACGGACTTGTCGATGGTTCAATGACTCTTCTCTTTTGCACGTCGATTACCAGTTCTTGAACTTCGTCAATCCGGAATATAGGTATTCGCCTTGGGGGTTTTTTTATCGGCTGTGCATTCCCAACATCGATTTCATGCTGGAACAAATGTGTGCCGCCAAAATCACTTGAATTCTTGGCAAACATATTCTGATATTTCAGCAGTAAATCGCGTAGCTTCTTTTTCTGTTCTTCCGTCAAGTTGGTGCTGCTTCTGTTGAATAAATCTTGAATTGTGAGGCTTAGTTGCCTTGAAAATGGGTCCTTCTTGATAACTGTACTTTCCATCAATGTGACGGCCTCTAATCTACCTAGCGGTGTACCTTTTTCAGTTTGAACTGGACAATCCAAGATGTTTAGAATCCTGACCACCAGTCGTGAAGAGTTTATCAGAGCTCTGGTTGGTATAACTGATTTATTCCAGCTCAATGTTATGTCAGGTTCAAAGACGTATGTTGCACCTTTTGGAATGTAGTCTAGCTTGAGTGAAATCTTTTTTCCCGACCGAGAAGGTACCAGGAAATTCTTTGGAGCAACAACATCCGTCACTTCTATCTCCATCTGTCAACAATTGAAAAGTACTTCTTCTTCATCACCAATTCGCAGGATATCACCTTCCAAATCTGAGACACAACCAAGAACTCGCAGAAAATCGACGCCAAAAATACAGTCATCTACAATTGCGGCAATTAGAACTTGACGTTTCTTCTTTAAATTGCCAATTGTGAATTCAATCTCTTCTACACTGAGTACTGGTATTCTCTCCTCATTTGATGTTTTAAGTAAAATCCGCTGGTTCTCGGCACGTTCTCTTGTAATTTGTCTTATTCTTGCAAAAACTTTTGGATGCACAACGGTGACATTCGCTCCGGTATCCAGCAGCATCTTGCATGGTACATTCCCCACGAAACCTTTTACAGCTGGACTACTTCCTACTTTAAGTACCTGGAGAACTATGACCTTGGGGCTCTCGATGGGAGATACAACCAGCCTCTGCCTCCTAAGACTAAATGAACTTAGTTTTTCGATGACGTGTTCGTCCCACAGTCGATAGTACCCTTGGCACGACATTCTGCGCGAACTCCTTGCTATACTGCCAACATCTCATGCATCTTCTTTGTCCAGTTGAAGTCGGTAAAAATCGAGAAGAAGATCGCTCTCGTTGGCGACTTCCTGTATAAGTCGTGGTCCTCTTCACCTTGGGCTTTTTTTCATCGCGCTCAAGCCACCTAACTCTCTTCGCCAGTCCTGACGCCTTTGTGGCTGCCTACATTTCCAAGGCCTTTGTTAACGCTTCTCTCACCGTCTTCGGATTTGCTAACCGGATAATTCGTCCAATGTCGTCGTCGCTGATGCCGTCCATAAATTTTCTTACTGCTACATATTCCTATGTTGAGCTAGGACAATTTGCAAAAGCTTTCCGGGCCAGACTCTGCACAGCTTATGCAAATGTAGTTGGATATTCTTCGTGTAGTTGAGTACGATCCCGCAGCTTTCCACGTAGCAATTTATTCATATGCTTCTTCCCGAAGCGCAGCCTTAATTTAGACGTCAGTTTTGCATAATCCATGCGTTCTTGTTCGGACAGTCTTGGGAATACCGCTAATATTGCATCTTGGATCATTTCAGCTAGTGCAATAGCTTTTTGCTTCACACTCCAGCTTATCATTCTCCGAAATTAGCTCAAATTGAGTGAAGTATTTATCCCAGGAAGTCTTGCCATCATATGGCGTCGGTTTCAGAGTGAAATTAGCTGTAACTTCCTTTGGAGTAGATGCTGGAGCACTTTCTATTTTTAAGGCTACGCCATCTCTATTGAGACTGAGGCTATGCAGTTTTTCGATCACAGTCGAGTCAAATTTTCCTTCTAAATTATATTCTATTTGCTTCATTTGATGTTCCACTTGACGCTTTACTTCAGTAAGTTGTGCATTTAATTCCACTTCGACCTCCTGAATTTTGCTCGTCATACTTTCGTTCTGCTCCGAAATCATCTTATTCAACTCGGTAGGTACTTCCTCTGTTGATTCTTCCACTATTTTTATCTCTTCAGCTACTGCATCTTTCAATGCTTGCATTTCTTCAGCCATCGCCACTTTCAGCTCAGTAGAGATACCATCTGTCATCTTTTTCTCCATGAATGCCGCCGGTGCTTTCTGTTCAGCTGCCGAAGCGAAATATTGTTATCTCTTTACGACCATGCACTACCTCAAAGGATCTGTTTGACGATATAGACATAGGATAGATAAATTCGCGTCTTGAGGATGGGACGATGTGAGAAATTTTCTACATAAGATTCTAGAAAAACTCGCGGAAAATTCTGGAAGCGCTCTCCACAGTTCTGGTACCGCCCAACAGGTGTATAGGCCCAAGTGGTGTCCATACTAATTAGTTGATACCAGTTGATATATCACGACGTCAGTGGGGTCGGGGCGTCAAGTAAAAGCAGTAAAAAAAAATATTGTGTTGGAATAAGTATTGTAAGGTAATCTTCTTTGCAATTATTGGTGTAGAGTTCATCGTGATTATTGCTTTGATTAAATTTAATGAACTAAATTTCTCTTTCACTAGTGGCTCCCAAAATATGCGACCTCAAGTTTTTCATTTCAAATGGCAACATATATTTTTATCACGTCAATTTTTCCTCTGAATTCAAAGATATAACATTTCAATAACTTCATTTTCAAAATTTTGAGATGAAAATACGGAAATAAGAATGTATTATTTCTATTATCATATGTTTACACAAAGGAAACCGTAGAAAAACAAATGAATTTATTCACTTTTAGATACAGCATTAAAATAAAACTGATGAAATAAGAACTATGTCATGTGTAAAATAAAACTGAAGCATAAGACTTGTTCAAAGTTGCCGCCGTTGGTTCGCATGCAGCGACCTCATCTAAATAGCGTTTTCGATTCATATGCACTAGAACTGCACTGAGTTTTACAGTGTGACGTCATGCTCGGCACTAGTGCTGCTTGAATACTCTCAAGGTCGTCAGTTATGCACTGAGTCCAATTGAATACAGCACTAGTTCAGTGCAAGCAAAAATGGCGGGATGTAGTAGTAATTATGGTAGTAATGATCAGAATGCAAAAGAAATGCTATTGAATAGAATTATCTATGATGTAGAAAATAAAAATGGCTTATATAAAAGAAAATGAGATACTATGCGATAATAAGCAGGCCACTATTATAGTATTGATGGATCGTCTTCAATATTCTTATATACCTACCATAAAAAAGCAGAATTTTTTTTTTAAAATAAACCATTTTTTTCCCACCATGTGCCTGATTCCTTGAAAAAGATTCGTATAAATTTATTAGTTCTTTACATGTTTTCCTGGACACCCGTGAATTCTTCGTAAACTAAAAAAATATATACATATACCTACATTTATTCTACTCTCATCATTAAATTGATCAATAACTTCTTCAATAAAGTTTTTAACCCTTGGTCACATTCTTTTTTTTTAATGAGATCTTCATCACTACTAGACGACGAAGATTCTATTAAAATTTCTAGTAAAATCATTTTTTCCAGTTTGATTTCGTTCGTGAATTCCGCAATTTTATTTGCACTCAAATAACTGCTCGACCTCTTGAGACGGAGCAAGTAATTTTGCACGCAGAGTGCCCTATTCCTCCCCAATCGGAAGAAATGCGAACTTCTCGCTTGCTCCAAAAAACCCAATCGAACATAATTATTGCTCGCAGTGCAATCTAAGTGCAGTGCCGAGCCCTGAATCGAAAACGCTGTAAGATAAAAAAATTTCTCACTAATCGAAGTGAACTTTATCAACAAAAAAATCAATATTATTTTCTAATTCGATTAAATTATGTTGAATATAATAGTGAAATTTTTCTTCTAAGTATCCCTATGAATGAAAATTCAATGGGTTTAAATCGGAAGATTTCACAGGTCATCAAATTTTTTCCACACAAAATCTAAACTTCGTACATCATGCGAAAATATTCATTTTGACTATCCAATAGAGAAATAATCAGAAGTTGGAATAATGATAATTGGTCGAACAATATCACTATGGACTATTTTCTAATTTGTTTGTCAATAAAATTCTTTGTTTTCCTACGGCATTCTTTGTATAAATATGTATAAAGGTATGAACTTGTTATATCGTTAAATCAGAAAAAGAGTCGCTTTTGATTGATGTACTAAAAATATATACATACTAGCTGACCCGGTGTACTTCGTAGTGCCACAGAATTGATAAATTCAGATTGCAAGGTACTTGAGCCTACCATTTATATCAGGACCTTATAACCTGGAAATGATAGGGACATGTCAAATTGTGAAAACATTTTCTTTTGTAGGAAATCAATCGAAATAGGAGACTTGGCCGAGACTTTGCAGTTCCACTGAATGTCTTTCGAGCTTATATTAATTTCTTTTTTGTTAATTTATCAAATATTATACAATAAATATATTAATCCCACATGACATGCTCATTCAAGTGATTATATAGAAATTATTATTATATTGGACCTAGCTTGTCTATTTGGATATGATTCTAGCCAAAATGTAACAGTGAAATGAATATGCATTTGCTGGGAATAATTCAAGTTCACCAAATTCGCTTTGTTCTCATCGGGGGCTCACTGTTGAGCGACATCGCTTTGTTCGCTCGGCTGCTTGTATTTAACTGAGTTTGCAACGCTCGCACGGCGTCTTAACGTTGACCGAACACGCTTCGCTCGCACGGCATCTTTTACCGTTGAACAATCTCGTTTTTCAGTTGACCGAGCTCACTTTGCTCGCACGGTAACTTATAGTCAACCGAGCTCGTTTCACTCGCACGGCAGCTTGCCGTTAACTGAGTTCTTTTCGCTCGCACAGCAGCTTGGCATTGACCGAGCTCGCTTCGCTCATACGGCAGCTTATAGTTATCCGAAATATTTCTATGGATTACAAAACAACTCATTCACTTTTAATATTCGCACTCGCCTGCCCTAACATGACTGGCCGTTCGAGTAGCCACATTCAGTGGTATTTCTCCCACTATGCCGCGCTGCGCAGGCGCTTGGATTTCAACACGAGCTTTCATCTCCTATTTCATCGCCATGCAGGTCGAAATCACAAAAATGCTGAGAGAAATGTTTATTGCCTGAATACAAAATTTCATGGTTTTATCTTCGAAAATGACTAATCTCCATATATACTGTCATCCCCTATTTCAACCCCCTCGCCAATAAAGGTAGCCTATGTTTTTTCTCAAGCTCTAGTTTATCTTTGCACCAAATTTTATCAAAAACGGTTAAGTGGTTTATGCGTGAAAGCGTAACAGACGGACAGAGTGACATCCGCATTTATAATATTTGTAAGGATAGTGCAATTTGGAATAGAAAAAATTGGATCCCATTGTAACAGTCTCTTGATATAGAAATTATTGGCTAATTTAATCAACCCTGTATCACCTATAGTTCTTGATATAGCAATAATGTGTGACGTATAATTGAGGGCAACTTGTATAAATCTAAAGCCAATTTGTAACGTCAATTAAAAATAAGCCAATTTGTAATGTATTATAAACAAAAGAGCAAATAATTCAAGATTTTAAGTCGACTCATAAAAACACAACAACCACAATGACAGTTGTAATTACAATTTATACATTACTCAAACTTTACCACCTCACTTACTTACATGAGGTTTTATGAGCTGGGGCGCCAGGATCTTTTTATTTAAAAGAAGCAAAACACTGGAACTTTTATCAAAGGAAGTCCGGTTCTGAAATGTAAAAATATTTTCCCCAAAATGAAACCACAGAATGAGTTTTAGGAATTTAATTTGATCAAAGCAATATAAATGAAACAAACGAAACAATATTTACAACAGATTGATTCATCAATCTAATTAAAACTAATGCAAGGTAATAAATCATGAATCAAACAATAATCACAACGGATTAATTTATCATAAACAATTATTTAACAAACAGAAATTAGTTTTTCTTAAAGAATTTAGAACTTTTCAAAAATAATTTAGAAAATGAATAGAACAGCCTATTCTAGGCCCTGTGTGATTTCATTGTCGAACAAGCACTTCGCGAAGAAGGTGCTAATTCAAACCCAAAAATGCTACCAAACCAGTCCACATTTATAAGAAATAAAATAAATCTGACAAATCCAATTTAGATCCAATTGTCTAGGCCTTGGGTGATTCCATTGTTGAACAAGCGCTTCACGAAGAAGGTGCTAATTCAAACCCAACAATGCTACCCAACCAGTCTACATTTATAAGAAATGAACTAAATCTAAAAATAGCGTAGCGCTCCACAAGGAAGGTGCTTCCATTATCTGAGCCCACAGACTCAGAGAAGTGAAGAGTGCATACTTAGAGTACTTAGCAGCTCTTTCTTTACATTGGAAATGCAAGTCAGCCCTATGAAATCTATAGTGCCTTTGTGACAGTGGAACGATTAAGTGTCGTCAGCGCCATCTCTTATCACAAAGTTGAAACTTATTCGTATCGCCGCCATCTTGGTAATACATATTTCTGCGCAATGGCGCTTTTATCATTCAAATCTGACAGATGTCCAACAATTATAACTTAAACTTATTTAAACACTTGATTATGGTCTTGATAATTAGTCAAACACTTAATTCACACTGTTTAACTCAGTAAATGATGTTACGTAAGTAAGTTTATCTTCTTTCACAAAATGTTTTAATCCACTATTGTTTGTAGGTTATGTTCACGGTGCGAGCACTAGAAATGTCCAACAGAAATACTATAAATGTTCGGGTTTCTGGGAATTAACCCTTCTTAGGGACGAACTGTAGGCACTAGCTTCGTCACAAATGTACAACTTAAAATAAACACCGTGTATATATGCATATATTCAGTTCTCAATTTTAAACCCAAAGGCTGGTACCACGAGCTCTGTTTTTGGCGCTACTAAAGGTGGGTTTATGCTCGAAAATTTAGGAATAAGGAGTAAGACTTAGTTTAGTATTAAGAATAATTTTAAGGCAGGTGTTTATGCTGCCAGTTTTAAGGAATAAGAATAGAGTAAAAAATAGTAAAATTTTATCCTTCAGGCTGGTGAAAAGTGGTTCTATTTATTATTCTAATGTTAGTAGCGACTTTTTTGATTGACATTATCATATGAATGAGTCATATTGATATTATTTATTCATAATATTTCGTAATTCATTAGTATGGAGAACGATAATATTAATTCATCTGTTGCTGGATTAGTTGTTTGCTGATATAGATTTCCATGCGTTCTCTACAGATAATTTATATCTAAACGCAGGATTTTTCGTTCCACAACTGCGAATATTGCTGAACAAGTTCAATTAAATTTGAGAGTAGTTCTTCCATATTTGCAAACATCGATAGTTAACATTTTCAGGTTATGTCCGACTAGTTTGAAACGTTTGACGTCTATCGCACATGCGCATTTCGCTAATAAATTTAAGAATGAGGCGTAAAGTTGAAAGTTAACCAACTCTTAATTCTAAAACCTTAATCCTTATTCTTGATTCTGCAGCATAAACCGATCCATATAAAATAACTGTTTCAACTTTAAAACTATTCTTTTTTTTTCTTAATGTTTCGTAGGTTAAACCTTCTTTGGCCATTTTTCGTAAAATACCATCTTTTAAAATACTTTTAAGAGGTTTTAATAAAAGTAATATAGCATTTATCCTTTGCAACTCGATTACGTGGTTAATCGAGTCACCAAAAGACTTTACAACTTTTAAAAATATCATTATTATCAAGATAGGATGATGTTAGTGATTTCAATACTTGCACATCGTATAATGCTTTTTTATTTTTTCTACACGACCCTCATTTATAGAATGTAAGAGTTTCAAACGTTCATCTAAAACTTTTTGTTTTATAAATTTGCCTTTATACTGCAATCTTTCCGACATTTTTCTGTATTGTGATGACAGCTAATCACAATGTTGCCAAGTTATTTCTTCGGCCAGTACCCCTGAATGTTTACTATTTGTACGTGTACGAGATACACTCCCCAACAAAAAATTCAGACATCCACTAGATTTATTCTAGATTTCTTAGTCTTTACTCATCAATATTATCATAAAAATCTATATACTGAACTATCTGTGCTATGAACAAGTTCTGACAAGAATTACAAGCATCTATAAATCAGTTTGCAAGGCGCTTTTTGTAGATACGCTAGACTTCACTTTTTGACAATGATGTACCACGACAACAGCCTTAAGAGCGTTATGTCAAGATGTGTTTTAACGCAATTAGAATTTTCCCAAATACTTCAGAAAATAATCTTCAGATACAAATTACGGAAAACACATATGACTACAAAATTTATTTGAGTATTTTCCTTTAAAATAGCTTGTAATATTAATATTGCCTTGAAACTCTTCTTAAAATAACACTGCTAGTATAGCCAAAAACCGAGCTTGTGGTACCAGCCATTGAATCTTACAATACAATGAGAAAGTCATTGATCATTATACCTTCTTTTAGACAAACACTTTTTTTATAAGTTACTTGTGATTTGTGATACAGGGGCTCTATTCTTGACCCTTCGTAATCGCCAACCTCGTTCGCTTTCGTACGAAATTCGGTTAAACTGTATTCTGGGCCCTTCGCTTCGTGACAAAAGCGCACAACACAGTTCGTGTTCAAAGCGAAAGGCTGGAACCATTCGCTTAACAATCGCGAGAGTATTTAATAGTGTATTTCCATGGATGATATTGCAAATTTGTTGTTGATTGAAGAATTGGAAAAGGGTGAAAATGCTGAAGAAATGAAAATTAGATTTATTGAAAATCCTCTGAATATATTAACGGATATACAGTTTCAAAAACTGTTTCGAGTTAACAAGATTCTTTTTCAACAAATTTGTAACGTGTCGACTTCTTTTATTAAATCGCAACAGAGAAGTACCGACATTGATATTTCTTTTAAGGTGTCTCAAAAAATACTCACATTATTACATCTTATTTTAATTAATATTCCAATTTCATTTTAGATATTAACTGCGTTGAGATTTTTTGCTATAGGTAGTTATCAATTGGATATTGGTTTGAATATTAATTTAAATGTGTCACAGTCATCTGTAAGCAGATGCATAACTTCATAATAACATTCAACAGGCCACAAATTCCTAATCAGTGGGTGAAATTTCCAGGGAATTTATTAAAACTGAATGCAGTAAGACGAAGGTTGTTGTAATTCTCATATGAATATTCCTGTATTATTTCCAATCACTATTATTCATGTGTATAGATTTTCCGAGAAATATCAGTTTCCTGGTATAATTGGATGCATAGATTGTACTCACGTGGCTATGTTTCTTCCGAAAAATGAATACCCGGAATATGTGTATGCTATTCGTGAACGTTACCATTCAATAAATGTACAATTGGTTTATAAGAAATAACTTATGAACTATGTTTTACATTTATATTTCTAATTTGTTATATTTTAGATATGTGATGGAGACTTATTTCCAACTTTTCGAATTTTTTTAGCTCCTGAAATACTGTTAAAAATGTTTGTAATCTCCTCCCAATCATTTTGAGCATCCTTTGTAGGTATAGCTTGCTGTGAATTTGGAATGTAATAGATTATTATTTTTTAAATTAATTCTACAAGTGCAGTTCTTTGTCTTTCCGATATTTTTGAGCTGTTTCTCTCCATCTTTCACAAATGTCAAAATATATGTGAAGCTAGTGAACAGTTCACTCCAACGTTGTCAGCTGTAACCATTCGTGACGCATCACTATCGAAGCGAAGGGCTGTTGAGAATACGCCTTACGCTTACTCTTCGTATTGTACCGTTCGTTTCGTCTTCGCGTTCGTACGATTACGAACGTTGTTGAGAATAGAGCCCCAGGTCGCTCATCGCACGTTGCAGTTATTTATTTTTTTTATTTATCAGTTTTTCAGTTGGTCTATAAGAAGCATCTTATTCTTGAGCTCATTTATTGACAAATTTGTACCAATTTTATTAATCTCCATATTGGATACACCATTTTAATTTTTACTCCATTTTTATATATTGATCCTAATCAGCAAAAAAACCATGTTCATATTACCTGTCTACACTTCCAAAACATATGAATAAAATTTTAAAATATAGAGATAAATTTTTTTTGGTACGTTCCTAATTGCCGTCGTATTGTATCCCTCATTTCTAATTTTGGAGATCTTATATCAAATTATCAATAAGTATCCTAAAAACCCCCTGGGTACCCATTTTCAAAGAATATTCATATTGTTTTTATCAAACTAGATATTTTTTTTTCGATTTATAACGTAAAAATCGAATTTATTATTTCAATCTCGAAACTATTTGCATGAACTTTAGAGCAGCAAAGATTTTTTTATCGTTTTCTACACCCGAAAAGGTTCCTTGAAACCTAGTTTTAGCGACATCACATTTTATGAGAGATTTTGGAATGAATTTGTCTCTGACAACTGGACTATAGACTCGATACATTCCAGCAATATTTATTGATTGAAGAATTTCGTTGCATGGGAAAGAGGGCAGTAATCCTTGGATCTGCTCCCAAGCTGACGTCATGCGCAAGCCCAGCGAAAAAGGCACTTACTCCGGAACACACCATACACCACGCACTATACAATCCAAATACTATGCCTGCACCTTACAAATTCTTCAAACACTCCTCAAAAATACTCAAAAAATTTATAGCTCAAAAATTCATTCGATCTGCGTATATCTCTCAATAAAGAACAAGTAATAACCTTTTCCGAAGCATCCAGGGACCTAATAACGTTCTAATCAAAATCAAAATACTATTCCCCTCACATTAAAAAAGAAAAATTGATATGAAATTATGTTGAGAGTATTGAATGGAAAACAAAGTTCATGATATAGTCAAGGCTAGTCCTCTTATAATAATTCAAATGGTTTAAAAGTTTGACCTATAACATAGATAACAAATAAATGAATAAGATTCAATCTGGAGTACATTCAATTTAATATGAGTATGATGCAACAAATATTCGTACTAATTGAAGTGAGTATATTTAGTTTGCTCTTTGTTGAATGATGTCATTCTTTTTGGAGAACAGAGTTATCTACCATAAATCAACATCTACTCTGGTAAAGTATAGTTTCTTTTACACAAATATGAGCAATTTTGAAATTTAATTATTTAAATAAAAAATACGGAATGAACGGCTTGGATAGACGAGAAATTGATATACAGTACAAGTATCTATCTCAAAGAATTTTCGTACTTATTTTATTTCCGATTTGATGTTTCAGGCTTAGAAATCTTCTATAGTTGAATTGATGCTCAACTTCTGTTATATTTATTCAAAGTATCCTATGATGATCACGAGAAAAGAGCTACACCATAAAAAAAATTGTCCTAATAATTTGTAGAGCAACATATTCACTCACCTATTAAAACAGAAAGAAATAATTCCAATTTTTATTATATAGTTTTAGTTTCATAATAAATATGTTTTATTGAGAATAAGTTCTGTTTTCTGTATCAATGGTAATGAGAAACACAACATTTCAATAGCAAAGTGCTGCCTTTTTCAAGTGAAAAAATCTAACGTGAACATCACGTGACTTACTTGCACATCATTTGATGTATACACTTTATTCAATAAAGTTTTGTGTCACTTCAGATTACAATTAATATAATTCTAATTATATTTTGACATGTAAAATGTCAAACAAAATCAAAAAATTGACAACAGATTATCATTGCCTATCTTATCATTTCAATTAAACTGATTGTTTTATACAGCAAATTCAGAATGTCTGCTGTACATATAAACTGCACTTCCGGCTCAGCTGATTGATACAAAAATAGTAGATAACTATTTTGATGCTACAACAAGTTCAAACACAAAATTTCAATATGCTATGGCTGATCATTCTTGATTTGTGCAAAAAATTTAAAAAAAGCTTCAAGTAAAGTGCACTTCTGGCTTGGCCGATTCATACAAAAATAGCAGATACCCATTCTGATACAACATCAAGTTTAAATACTGAATTTCAACATCCTACGGTTGATCATTCTGAATTTATTAGAAAAAATCGAAAAAAGTTTCAAGTAAAGTGCACTTCCGGTACAGACGATTGGAACCATAATGCGAGGTGCACAACTAGACCCTATACCAGTCTTGAATATAAAATTTCAACATTATACGTTCAGCCAGTTTTGAGATTTTCGAGTTACGCACGAACGCACAAACGAACATACGTACCGACATCAAGCCGAAAATAGTCAAAATGGATTCAGAGATGCTCAAAACGGATATTTCCATCAAAATCTCGATAGGTGGATTTTGTCGGTTTCACAATACTTACTTGTACTTTACAAGCAAGTAAAAATGTATGATAAATAAATAAGTTGTCAAGTCTACAAAAATATATGTATAGTAACAAGATAAGTATAATATATCAACCCCTGGGATCTAAGAGCTCTGCTTGTAGATTGGCTTATAATACCATAGTCTACAGGTCTTCAGATGATAAAATCAGAGGTCTAAATTGAGTAATTGTCAACTCCCAGTGGTTCTAGGTCAATCTAGCTCTACTATCTCTGGTTTGACGCATAATTGAACCATTCACAGATTTTTAGGTGGTGATGATAAAGTATCTCTTAAACTGTGGATTCGTAGATAAAAATAAATCGAAATTATGAACAAATGACAGGTACCCACGATCGATTAAGTTAATAAGCAGTATTCAAATTCAAATTATCTGGCGATTTTTTATCTCTATTGCTTTTCTTATTATAGCCTATTGAACCAATTGAATTGTTGAGAGTAAAAATCGTATTAGTTAAAAAATTTAGTTTTGAGTAAATTAAAAAAAAAACTGTTCATCTCTGAACTACTCTAAATACAGCTTTGGAATGTACAGTGCAATTATAGATCTTATTGTATCTTTTTTTCGTGTCGAGAAATTTCAGATATTAATATTAGTTTTCGCTTCATAAAAAAAAGCCATGGACTTGCACTGTTATTAAACTTAATCATGAAGATTTGGGAGAAGTTATGCAAAATAGAGGAAAAAATTTTATTGCGATTAGCTATCTTAATTCATAATGTTGAATTTTGAACTTATACGGTTTTTGATTCCACCAAATCATTTGCATCTTATTTTTTTGATCAACTTACGTCATATTGTGCTTTAATGTCATATGCTAAATTAATAGAAATTGTTTTACTTTTCGCCTTCATAGAGCACTTATTCAATGATAAGTAGAAAAACAGATATAATAATGAATAAATCATAAAACATCCGCATGACATTACTATTTCAGTAGTAATTCATTCATTACTTCATTACATTTCTGGTGAGACAAATAAACATTTATTTATATTTCTGATAAGCGATAGCAGTTTGTAGCTTGAATACGCATAATATCAAAGTACATAAAAATGAATGAAATGACATCTATCAAGATATCGGAGCAAGAACGTAAGCATCTTTTCCGAAAGGAGGCCGTAAAATTGAACTTTTAATCGCTTCTCTAAGTAAAAGTTCACAGAGTAGTAGAGCGATCCTGTCTGACTTAATTTTCATCTAATCCAGATTTTACGATACAGAAAAATTACAGATGATCGACTGAGCGTAAATTCACACCAGAGCTGTAATATGTAACATTAGTAATGAAGTCGTGAAGATCGAATAGGTGCACAAAAGAGTTAATTTATTCCCGCTAGTCCTTACCAAAATGTCGGACAGTGAAGACATATATTACTGTACATCAGCCTTGAAATGGCAGAGTTTTGTAATATCTCACTTCAGATTATTTCACACCCATCAACAAGCGGAAAAATCTAAAGTGGACATCATGTGACTTACTTGTATATCATTGGATATATTTTTTGCATATAATAGAATACTAATCAAACACAAAGTCGCATCTTTCCTTCCATTGCTGATAGTTTTGGATTTATCCATAAAATCTAAAAAATCTGTCAAGTAAAGTGCGCTTTCGGCCCAGTCGGTTGCTATGAAAACGGTAGATCATTCTTATAGACCGGGAGATAGTGACAGAAAATTCGGAGTCATTTGTAACAAGTATGGCGATCCTTCAGGGGTTGAATTAGCTAATTAATTGAAGAAAAATAATGGTCGTAGCGCTGGGCGTCGGGGCGTAGTCGCAGGGTAATTAATTGAACTTGTCGAATTAACTACAAGTTTGAACGATTTGTTACACAAAGATTTTTGTATTTTCCAGAAGTGGTTAAATGATAAACGGCCCATAGAAATGCAATACTTTTTTGGTGAGGCTTTTATTCCGCGTTACCGATTAGACCACGTAAATTTTTTAATTTTTCCAAAAATATTTGTTACATACAGTTTTTTTTTTAAACTTATTATTTTTGAGTAAGCGATCAAGAAAATCACTATGCCATACCGTTCCGACGATTTCAAATAACCGCCATACCGCCGCAAAGAAGCAGATTTATTTAATAATGCAAAAATTTGTTACAGTATGGCACTCGAATCGTGGAAAGTTTATAACACAGTGAGATTATTCATATATTTGCCATATTTTTGGTGAAGTGCAAAAGTGGTGCCATACTTGAAATACGGTTCTAAGATACGGCTATACAAGACGTGAAATTATTTATTACAGTATGGAATTATTATCATGAGTTTGTTCCATACGAGTGTACCTAAAAAGGTATCCCATACTATGACCGTGACGCTAGAGATAGTCGTATTCGCGTCACGAAGTGACAAAAAAATGTCAAAACGGTTCGTTACAGTATGGCAATTGAATTTTTCAAAATTTATTAAAAAAATATGCTTTGGAAAATTTTGCCATACTTATGGTGGAGTGCTAAAGTAATGCCATATCCGGAGAACTGATTTTCAGTAACCTTATTTAGCTATAAAGAGTCATGAATATATTACGTCACACGAATTTAATGATTTTTTGACGTTTTCCCCGTCTTTGCCACAGCTGGTCACATTTATGAGAGTCTCTCCTCCCTAGTGTGACACTATATATTTTGCAAATTTGCACTCAAAAAAGCAGATAGAGTTGGAAATATTTCTAAGTTTTTTGTCAATAGTTAAAATTTCGTGTTTTAATACTTGAATATATCAGACTTTAAAATGTGACGTCATAAAATTTGGGACCCCTCCCACCCCTTGTCAAACAGTATCACAATTCGTCGACCCCCTCCGCCCTCCCACCCCTGTAACGTAATTTATTGATGGCCTCTAACTTGCACCCGACACATAAGTTATCATAACAATATAGCTAAATTATATCGAACTTTGTTTCAATCCAATTTTTCAGTCCATATTGTTATCACACTTACTTTAATATTTACGTTCTTCGCACCTCAGACTTTCATAAAAATTTGTGCCATACTGAAACAAATTATTTGAGCTCCGCATAAAACGTTACCATTTGTAATACCATTCTACGTATTTGACCCATCTCACGAGTATAGCATAGTGGAATTTAAGTTTCTAATTATACAAATAACTGATAATCGAAGTTTCAGGCTGTAACAAATCGTTTTGCATTATTAAATAAATCTGCTTTTTGCGGCGGAATGGCGGTTATTTGGAACCGTCGAAACGGTATGACATAGTGGTTTTTGTAATTGCTAACTCAAAAATAATAAGTTTAAAACAAAATTGTCTTCAACAAATGGTTTTGAAAAAATTAAAGAATCTTCGTGTTCTAATTGGTATGGCAGGATGTAAGCCCCACCAAGAGAGTATTGCATTTCTATGGGCCAAGGTTATCATTTAACGACTTCTAGAAAATACAAAAATCTTTGTGTAACAAATCGTTCAAACTTGTAATACAATTCGACAAGTTCAATTAATTACCCTGCGACTACGCCCCGATGATCAGCGCTACGACTATAATTTTTCTTTCATCAACTACCTAATTCGACCCCTAAAGGGTCGCCATACTTGTAACAAATGACTCCACATTTTCTGTCACTATCTGCCGGTCTATTATGCTACAACATTCCTAAATACTAATTTCCAAGATTCTACGGCTAACAGTTCTAAATTTATGCACGAAATTAAAAAAAAATCAACTGAAGTGCACTTCCGGTACAATCGATTGCTATGAAAATAGTAGGCAATCATTCAGATGCTACAGCAGATTGAAATACAAAATTTTAAAACTCTACGGCTGATCGTTTCGAATTTATGCGAAAAATTGTAATAGATTGTCAAGTAAAGTGCACTTCCGGCTCAGTCGATCCAAATGAAAATAGGATTTGAGCATTTAGATGGTACAGTCGTTTCAAATACTGAATTCCAACATTCTACGTTTTATCGTTTTGGATTTATGCAAAAAATTCAAGAAATGTTTCCAGTAAAGTGCACTTCCGATACAGATGATTACAATCATAATGCGAGGTACACAACTTAATGTTATACAGGTGCGGAATACAAAATCAGCATCTCTCAAACAAATAAATATAAGAGAGTTGTTTAGCGCACGCTGGACTCCACACGTCGTGTTCGGTCGGAGCGGGTGAAGACCGCTCGTTTATTCTGTGCGCAGCTCTTTCGGTTAAAAACAAAACCACTGTTTAAAGTTACGCGAAATTTCACACGCCGAGCTCGGCCAGAGCGAGCAGAGCCCGCCCGTTCGTTTTAGTACGAAGCACCGCCGGTTGAAAACAAAATCACTGACCCATGTTACGCGAGATTCCACGTGTCAAGCTTGTCCAAAGCTGGCGAAGCCCGCTCGTTCGTTTTGGTGCGAAGCACCGCCGATTGAAAGCAAAACCGCTGTTTGAAGTTACACGAGATTCCACACGTCGAGCTTGGTAAGAGCGGGATAGGAACTTGGATGCGTCTGTGCTATTAGTCTAAAATTGTCTTATTCCGACTGGATCAAGACATTGAAACTCTTGATTTCAATGCAGGTAATACGAAAAATATAGATTGTGGCACGGGACAAAACACAATTTACGCCTTCAGGTGATGCCAGCCCTCACTTCATTTCATTTTATTTCATTTATTCATTCGTTCAAAGGAATACAAAGTATAGGAACAAGTCAAAACAATTAGTATCAATTAGTTAGTATATAGTATGAGATTAACAGGTGTTATTATTCTCAAAATATTCCCTTACAGAATAATATGGATCTTCCTGCAAGTATATTTTGATTTTTTTTTTTGAATGTTTCATATGGTAGGTACCTTATATCTGCTGGTATATGATTATATATTTTGATCATTTCATTTTGGACTTCTTTCTGAACAACAGTTAATCTAGATTTTTCGGTTGTGAATTTATCTTTATTTCTTGTGCTGTAAGTATGGTCATTTATATTCCCACTGAACATATATTCATAGTTTTTAATAAATTTCCCACATTCCAATATATATAGAGATGGAATAGTTAAAATTTTATGCTTTTGAAACCAATTCTTACAATGATCTATATATCCAAGGTTGAAAATGATTCTAATGCATCTCTTTTGTATCCTAAAGATTATTTCTGAATGTTGAGAGCTGCCCCAAAAGATAATACCGTAAGTGAAATTGGACTGGATATAACCGTAATAGACATTTAGTAGTGTAGGTATGTCAACCAGTGTTTGCAAATACCTGAGTAGGTATACATACTTATTAATTTTGTTTGCCAGTATATTGATATTTCTTATCCATTTCATATCTTTTTGTAGGTGTAATCCTAGGAAAATTACATTATCCAATAGAGGAATGTTATTAAATTCATTTAGATTATTTAAGTTTAAAGCATTACTATAGCTCTCGAATTTAATAGCTTATGTTTTCCCAATATTCAGTTTCATACTATTATTTTTGAACCAAATATGGAGATGTGATAATGCTTCATTAATAAAGGTCTTTAATTCTGTCTCATTTTTAGATTTGCATTATAGAGCAGTATCATCAGCAAACAAAAGCAATTTATTGTTAGTGCAAGCTGGTAGATCGTTTATGTATAATATAAATAACAATGGTCCTAATATTGAACCTTGTGGAACACCTCTTTCTGTAATTTTCCAGTCTGAAAAAATCTCTTTTCTCTCATTTATTATTTTGACACGTTGTTGTCTATCCGTCAAGTATGATTTTATTAAATTTAGTGGAGTTCCTCTTATCCCATGAAGTTCTAATTTGTTCAAGAGATTATCTGTGGGGATGCTATCAAAAGCTTTACTCAGATCAAGAAGCAGTGCAACGATATGTTCCTTATTGTTCCATGCCTCCAAGATATAAGTAATAGCTTTATATAGTGACAAATTTATAGATTTATTCTTGACGAATCCATGTTGTTGTTCGCAGATTATTGAGAATTTTTCAATATAGTCATACCTACGACAATAAATGGCTCTCTCTAAAATTTTTGAAAATCCGCTTAGAAGGGAAATAGGGCGATAATTACCCATTACCTTCTTGTTGCTATTCTTATAAATAGGGCGAACAATTGTTCTCTTCAATAGATTTGGGAAAATTCCTTTAGAGAAAGACAAATTTGTTATATAAGTGATGGGTTCGATAATATATTGTGCACTGATTTTAATGGCTCTATTGAGAATTTCATCCCAGCCAGTAGACATTGTAGACTTGAGAGAAGATATGAAATTGAAGACTTCTTGTTCAGTCGCTGGAGATAAGAATATTGAATTTAAGTTTTTTGGGATACTTCCACAAGGTTCCGTATCAGTCGGGCTTGAATTGCTATATTGATAAAAAAGTTATTTAGTCCATTGGCTATGTCTTGGGGAATAGTGATAGGTTGTTCTATGTCAGCATTTTGCATAGATTTAATTTCACCAGTATTTTTTCTTTGTTTTGAGTTTGATAAGTTTCTGATAACTGACCATGAAGTTTTAATTTTGTTTGTGGAATTGTTGATGGATGCACTGTAATATTGTTGCTTTGATTTGCTTATTTTATATTTCAAAGATTTTGATACATAATTTAAATCATTCTTAATTGCTTCTTCATCAAGCTCTAGTTTGGATGCTGCCTTTAGTAAGAATAACAGATTGGACTTTTTCTTGCATAAATCATTAATTTCAGCTCTTATATAATGATGTTTTTGTTCGCACGGGTAGACAACATTCACTCTCGGCTGAAATTCTCTTGCTTCGTCCCTAGCCACACAATATACTATTCCTTATATCAGTCATATCTACATTTTTGAAAAAGGTTTCTTATCTAAGATCAAATTGCCCTGTAATCCAATTATCAATAGAAAAAAATATGATTTAAATTTATAAAGAAGACATATGGTTAAATTTTAAGGATTGTTCTAATCTCATTTTGTTTTAAATCCTATTTTTGGAAAAGTTCATCTCATTCTCATTGGGTAATATAAAGTTGAAGGAATATCAGTTCCTTCAGGTTTGCAAAAACAAATTAAATACCATTGGCAAAACGGACAGTTTTTCCGATTTAATTATATTTTTTATGAAAAACATGCATTATTATGCAAAGTACTGATGAAATGCTTATACATTTATGATATTGTCTAAATATGCATTATATGCGCTAAAAAAAATGTGGAAAAAATATTCTCATTAGGGTGGGAAATGGATAAGTAAAACGTCTGCAAGGAGCATAAATATAAAAAAATAACAAAAATATGCATTTTGCATAGAATTCAGTCTCTAATGATTATTAATTTCAAATTCGAAAATATTCAATCAAAGAAGCGACGTACCCAGGTTAAAGAGGTACTAAAGATCCTCCCTTATTATCAGTCGATACTCATTTTAACCATTCCCACAATGCTGCTTTCTTAGACCTTAGATGGTCAGTGATTGCAAGAGACCTCTCTCAGGATGCTACAATAATCTTAAATACTAAATTCCAATATTTTACTGATGATCATTTCTAATTTTTCGGAAAATTAAAAAGATGTATCAAGAAAAGTGCATTTCTGACACAGACGATTGCAACCATAATGCGAGGTGCACAACAAAATCCTAGACCAGCATTAAATATAAAATTTTTATATTATACGTTCGACGGCATTTGAGATTTGCGAGCTACTAACGCACATACATACCGACATCAAGTCGAAAATTGTCAAAATAGATTCAGGGATGCTCAAAACAAATATTTACATCAAAATTTCTGAGTGTGAATTTTGTCGGTTCCGCAATACTTGTACTTCGTACAAATAAAAATTACATATACAGGTTGTAATAGCAAAATGAGCTACCTCGAATAACTTCTATTAGTCCGTGAGACAGGGCATGAATTTTATGTTGATTACCGCTCTATTGAAACTTTGAGAATAGCTTCATTGTGATGAGTCCGACAACTTCTACATTTGGCAAAACTTTAGACTTGGGGGCGTTTTTCAGCGAGGGCTAATTCAAGAAACCTTGGAAAAATATTACCGTCATATTGATCTTCACACTAATTGAAAGATTTTTTGATTATAAAATGAAAAAAAATATTGTCCGACATGAATATTGGGGCTAGCGGTGAATCCGACAAACCGCACTGGTCATTAGTGTATTGATACTTATTCATCATCATGTGAATGACTTTAATCTGGCTTTTTTAAGTATTTCAATACTTCGCTCATAAGCTTTACAATTCATTTTTACACATCTAAACTTATTTATACTGTTTGATTTCCAGTACTGGTATTAAAAAACTCTTTTCTTCATGCGTACAATAATATTTATACTATGCTATTTTTTAGTTCATGCAGAAGAAAATTATTGTACCTCTAGTATTATAATGAAATTATTATTGCACCAGCTCAATAATACTAGTTACTTGATAAACCAAACATGGTATTACTCAGCATCTATGTGCTTGATATGCCTAGCTATACATGTGTTGTCTACGACTGCCAATTTTTGAAGTTTTCTTTACATTTAGCTGAAAAATGTTTTAGAAATCAAAAAACCTAGCATCACATTTCCTGTTCTAGTGGAAAAATAAATTCAATATGCTTGACAGATATTTGTCATTCGGAGTAGAGCACTCTGTTATGTTTCACTTATTTTACAAAGCCTAGGTAAACAGTCTTGACCGCAAATGATTGCTTTCGGCTCCCAATAATATAATATATAGTACTATTGTTACATACCCGTTGTGAACTTACCCCAGGATTTTGGCCGCCTAGCCCAATAATCGACTTCTAAATAGCTTCCACCCATACTCATTAGAATATTAAATTATTAAATACTGATTTGTAATTTGAAACTGATAAATGAATCGTGTCAAACTCTGTGTAAGTCATCAGCAAAGCATCAACAGATGCTTTACACATTCATTCGACGCATTTCCTATACACATACAGACATACGCACATATACAACTGCAAATATATTTCTAATGTTACATTTGTATCAATTAGATTGTTTGTGTGCTAGAAGTTGGAGACGCTACTAAAGTGTGTTCGTCACTTGACACACATGTCAACATTTAACACAGGACTGGCTTAGTTATTTTGGTGAGAATAAATGAACTCTGTTGTGCACACCAATGAAATAGTCGATTCTCACGATTTTCACTTACTTGTACACTTTGCATTATGATTGCGATCGGCTAAACCGGAAGTACAGTTCAATCAAAACATTTTTTGAGTTTGCCGCATAAATCCAAAACGATTCAACGTAGAATATTAGAATTCAGTATTCAAGACGATAGTACCGTCTAGATGCTCATATCCCACTTTCATTGAGATCTACTTAGCCGGAAGTGCACTATACTTGATAGTCTTTTGGAATTTTCACATAAATTTGAAATTATCGGCTGTAGAGTATTAAAATTTGGTATTTCGGTCTGCTGTAGCACCTGAATGATTGCCTACTATTTTCATAAACTAGATTGAACCAGAAGTGCACTTCAGTTGAAATTTATTTTTCAATTTTGTGCTTGAATTCCAAACTGTTAGGTGTAGAATCTTGGAAATCAGTATTTGGGAATATTGTAGCATAAGAATGATGACCTACTGTTTTCATAGCAACCGACTAAGCTAAAAGCGCATTTTACTTGACAGATTTTTGGAATCTTTTGGATGAGTCCAAAACAATTAGCCGTGGAATGATGGGATTTTGTGTCTGACTATATACATCCAATAATGTTCAAGAAATTTACGTGATGTCGTCAGATTTTTAATATAAATATCTAGTAGTTTAGATCTTTTGTCGATTGAAACCTTATAGGATATCGTGAAAAAGAAGCTTCGATCACAGCCCGCATGAAAAGTTCCAGTCACGTGCTAGTCCAAAAAAATCTGCTGATTATTACTCAAGTGAATAAATAAGTGAGCCGTTTTAGGACATTGGCATTTATTTACATTCATTTATAGAAGTTATTTTCAGGTAATGACATGGATAGAAGATAATAATAAGAAGACCGCATGCAAAAATTTGGCAGCTTATTAGAAATAAATGCCTTCTAAGCAGACATGACATATATATTGTATGAATATTATATTATTTTGTAGGCGTAAATCTACGTACTGTCGGGTTTAATGACTTGTTTATGGTCATATCTATTGCTGACATCATCTAGCAGCTTGTAAAAAAGTATAAATGATTCAATATACGGTATAATAATACACGCATGCGATTACGTTAATTTCTTAACACGCCTTCCGTGTTTTTAGCACACAGATTTATGATTCTATCGCCAATAAAATTTTTTTTATGTAATCTTTCAAATTCTTTTTTTTTTCCATGACTATTGGCAGAAAAATTTGATTTCCCACGAATGGAATTGAGCCTAATTACCTGAAACTATGTGTGTATCTTCATTTAAAAAATCTATGTCGTGATTATGTGTTTTCTAGTTTTCATATCTTAATAGTAGTAATATATTATTCATTTATATTTTGATCAGATTATGCAACCAACAGTACATGCGTGCTAAATGTCAACTTTTTGTATCTAATTTGTTTATATAAAACCTAGCTTAGTGAATGTAATGCAAAACTTCGGACAATTCTTGGAAGTCGGTCGTGATTTATTGATTTATTGGTCTGTTCATAATAAAGCTCGTATTGTAATTATTTAGTTTTCATCAATGTAGTCGCATTAAGTGCAGGCAGAATCTTTGGTGATGGGAAATTCGTCCAGAAAAAAACAAGAATCAAAAGAGACTTCTATAGTAAGCAAAAGTAAAGATGAGTTACTGAAAACGACTTGTTGTATGAGACAGAGAGTAATCAAATGCAAAAAAAATAATTTCTTCCCTACAATTTATACAAGAGTTGTAGTAAAAAATACATAGATAATAAATATAATATCCACGATTTAATAAGGAATAAGTGAGTAAATTAGAGCAAAATTGAATTGTTTCTTATTAGATAGCTATTTTGCTCAAATCCTTATCTTGTGGGCAGTAATAAATATTAAATATGCGCCAAAAGTCTATTGGTTTGGACATAATAATATGAACTTTGAATAAATAACTGCAATTGCGGTCAATATTGCGTTGATATATTTTTTAGTTTTAGCTCTTCGAGAAAAATTATGTTTGTTCCTTAGAACTGTAGGATTTGAATAATTTGTGAGTACTCATTCTATCATATATTTTGTTTGTTTAGTTTGAATTGAAGCTAATCAATGCGGTCGGTCATACGAGAATATCTTTCCAACAGTTCTTTCCATGGACTCCATTTTTTGGTGGATCCAGGTCTGCATTGGACCGAGCGCATATTTTGGCTTATCTGTGTTTTGGTATGTTGGATGGGCTGTGGTTATCTCAATCTAAAGTGGATGGAACTAGCATACAATAATCCTATATCGCTATCTGTTGATACCAATTATTTGGAATGGCAAATACCTACACCTGCGATTGTTGTATGCGAGACAAATACACCTAAATTGTTAGAATACAAGGAGTGAGTATATAAAACCATTATTCTATTTCATCGATAGTTTTCGTTAACAAGTTACTTTAATAAGTAGAAACAAAATCTGTACTAGTCTCATAGTGTATCGAATGAGTATGGGTTGCGGTTTTTTACATCTCAATAGTCGCTTTTATCATATAACACCAAAATTTATTCGCCATCCAGAAAATTTTCTGATACAAAGTGAGTTCAGTAATCGTTCACAATCCCATAAATGTACATATATAATAAGAATTACAATAGCCTACAACACAAAGTTTAACAAAAATAGAATTAATTATTCATTTAATATGAATGAACGTATTTTTAAGGCATTATCCGAAACTATATAGTTTGAATGCTTGTGTTTTGTTTGAAATATTTAAATAAGCAAAGGAAGGCTCTTTTATTGGTGAAATATGACAGAAATAATAAACAATGATATGCGTAAAAATCTAGAAAGGTATAGACGTACAGTTTTCTCAGTAATTTAATGTATAATATATAAACTATTGCTCGGTTGAAGAAGAAGAAATTTATCTAATCTAATCATCGAATAAGTTGCTGCTGGAGGCCAAAAAATGTAGCAACAAACATAGCAAATTAATAACTCGTAGCTTAGGTATACTCCTTGAATGGCTTAGGTACAGTAATACAGATATTACCGCAACAAATTTGCTAACAGATCGGTTGCATATTTGTGAAGTATTGTAATCAATCTCATCTAATTCCGTTTTGAAAAGTCAAATTTTACATCAATTTATGACGTTATATTTTTCATAACTGTCACGTAACAATTGCGTAAAGTACTTACGTGATAATTTTACGTAACTGGCCTTGTTTAAGAGCTAATCAAGGTTGTTGAGAAGAAAATCGAAGTATATGAGAGTTTTTTTGAATTTTTACTGTATATTATTCGTTTAAATGTGAGTGCGGATGGCCGAGCGTGTTTATTCACCTATACATGCTGTGACGTCACTCGACCAAGAGGTCGCAGGTTCGAATCCACTCACCGACAATGTGCGATATGTCGTAATAATAAAAAATGCAGCTACTTGCATCATCACACTCGGGTGCTACAGGCTGCAAACCTATACACCTTAAAATATGTAGCAATGGCACGAAATTCTGATGGCAGTACGGCGGTATTATACCGCGGTTCGGTGATACCGATTAGAAAGGCCCAGGCCCTTACAAGGGCTGTTGCGCCAGTGATGTTGATGATGATTATTCGTTTAATGAAGAAAATTCTGGCAAAGTAGTTATCGAGATAAAAATATCAAAGTTGCTGTTTAGTGACATGTCATTATATTACGTTCCTGAAACAATATTGAATAACAAGCAAAGCACTTTTCAAGATCGTCACGAGAATACAAAAAATAATAGTATATTGTAAAACTTGTGTGATTCCAACACGAGACGGAGTCGAGTGCTGGAAGTTACACACCTCGTGTGAAATAGGTGATTCTATACGTGTTGTACACTATACTTTTTCTTTGATCACAGTTTTTAATTAAATATGTGGGTAAATCATTAGTATAACTGAGATTTTAAATTCATTTTCACAAATGTAGAATAACTTAGGCATTTTAATTGCTTGCTCTGCTTATTTATTGTGATGTTTACTTTAGTTATGATTTGGAACATTATTGAGATATTTTCTATCAGTTGACTTACATTTCGTTGTTGTGTAATCTAATTGTTACGAACTACGGAAAGATTGTAACTGATTGGCCTACACTCACAAGGAGATGTTCTGATTGATTTATTTAGTAGAGTTTCCTGTAATCTCGGGTGGCGTATTTTCTAAATTTTCGTCACCAACCATTTTCCAGCTGTAGTAATGATAATTGTGGATATCTAATTTTGGTTATGGTACAATAATTACATACATAATTAATTCTTCGATTTCAACAGAATGTGATGGAACTTGTGTTGTCTGCTTAGATCATAAATAATATCTAGATGGAAGAAACTGCGAACGGTTACAACGGAAAGAGATGGAAGATATATTGTAAGAAAGCTGAAGAAATGAAGTGCGCAAGCGTGACAATTATCAAATTTTGGTTTGTCAAGCCCGCAAAATGAAAAACACATGATGTGATGAGTTCTTTTTTCTGAAAAAAATATTCATATTCACTCGCAGTTTTCCAGTTGCGAAGTACATCTTCTTAACATTACTTTTATAAATAGCAAATGAAATTCGATACACATGCGCAGTTCGTTTCACTTCATTTTTCTTCTATTATATTTTATTTCTTTGTCCCTCTAACGTAGCCTATATTTTCCTCTTTTTCTGGCATACCCGTTCGCAAAAATGTATTGCGTGATATAGGACTCCTTCCATCTAGATATTATTTATGCTCTAAGTTGTGACTCGCAGTGTTGCCAACCTTCTGAATACGTATTACAAGAATAAAGTCACATTCCCACCTCTATCATAATCATAAGTCTTAAGTCTTAAGTCGTAACCTTGAGAGTTTGACAAACGCGAAAACATTGGAGCGTTTCCTGCTCTTGTCTTAATCATAAGTCTTAAGTCGTAAGTCTTAAGTCGTAATCATAAAAGTTTGGCGAGCCCAAACTTTTTGTCGTTATCATAAATAGAAAGAGATGGATATATGTAGCGCTATTTCATTTCATGGAATCGTTGCTGCTTTCATTATTGTTATTTACTTTTGTCATTGAAAGAAAGGTTATAGAAATATGAATAGAAATCAAATTATATTGAAAGCCGTATTGGAAAGACGAAGAAGAGCAATTGCAGCTCTTGTCACGATATTAGAAAGTGAACGATGTGTACACAGGTGGTGGGTTACAGGGACCTAGAGGTCACTACTAATCACCATATTTTCTCAAATAAATTAAAATAATATTGTTATAAATATTCTGGATATTTTATAGCTTCTAGAGTAATTCAATATAGAATATGATTTATTTCATATATGTTATTACATATTTTAAAGAGTCATGGTATGTTCACATATAATTGAGTACATTTCATAAATGCATTTATTATTTATTATTTGTTATTCAACTTATTATTTTTTTCCTTAGCAAAGTAGTATTATTTCTATACAACAGTTAAATTTAATTATTTAATCATTTTGAATATATTTCATTATTTTTTAGATTTAATTGTGAACAAAATATTATGATTATGATAAGAGCTGGAAACGGTCGAATTTCCTGAGACTTCAAGGTTACGACTTAAGACTTAAGACTTATGATTATGATAGAGGTGGGAATGTGACTTATGAAAATAATTCCAAAAGAACTTAGTGCGATTTTGTTATTTAAATGTGGCTTATAAAAGAGCAAACAGAGATTCATATCAAGTCCGGAATATTTATCGATAATCTTGCTAAATATATCATCTGAAGAATATTCGAAATGAATTTTTAATACATAAGCTGGTCAAACTGGTGTGAGAGATAATTTCTCACGAAAAGAAACGAGAAAATTGGATCAAAAATTTTTTATAAAAATTTAAAATTAATTATTATGTTGGCCACACGGTCCAACTTTAATTTTGACATTATTATACTCCAAATATACATACTTATCAAAACTCTTGAAGGCAGAGAAAACAAAACGGGGAACTAAAATCTACGACTACGACTATCTGACGGTCTATTTGGATTAAGGAACGCATGCGCAGTCTTGCGTATTGCCAGTCACACCAACCTTTTAGTTTTTGACGTTTGTCAGAGCCTTAGAAAACAGAGCGGATATTTCTTTGTATATGCTTGGCTAATCTTGACAGCTCGGAACACGCGTGCCATCTAGCGGCGAGTAGAATAAACTCTTAGGTAAGAGATATGATAACGAAAATGAAATTTTAGTTTTGATTTGAAAACACCGAGTGTATATATAGAAGAAAAATGTTGGTATTAACCTGTGGATTTGAAAGGGTTGAATTTGATTGCTAAGGCCAAAAAAGTTTGCCCAAAGGAAATTATTTTAGTACAAAATCGATCGCCTGAAGATTCCAAATTGTACGTATGTTCTTTGATACACTTTTCGCCTTGTTATCCTTTTATTGAATACTACCATGGAGAAATTCATTCAGAAGAAATAAATTGGTTTACAGTTTTCCTGTTGGTAATTTCGAAGACATAATTAGCGGTGCATGTGGAAAAATCCATATACCTATAAATATATATACCAACGACTTGGACCTGACAGCGTACGGGGTCTTTTATCTCTTTTCTTCTGCAAGTCTAAACTGCGCATGGTCACACTTTGAAATAAATCTTGATTTAGAAAATAAATTTGACTCCGAATCATCCCCGAACGTCCCGAACACAATCTTTCAAGCATCAGCCAATGAAATTCAAGACTGTGACCATGCGCAGTTTAGACTTGCAGCGGAAAAGAGATAAAAGATACTGTACGGAAATGCTTCCTTGTTAAGATAGGAGGTCAGCAGTATATATATTTATAGGTATATGGAAAAATCATTGGAGTTGTATTACGCGAAACTCCAGACGTTTACTTTGGAAAGAACAAACCAGAAAACGTATAATCCAGTTGTGAATATTCATACTTTTCCAATAGTATTGTGAATAATAGCAGAAACTCATTTTTTTTTTCTGTTGAATTGTATAACTCGATTTTTGAAATTTATTATTGTTTTATGGATAATTTATCGTATGGATTAATGAAGATTGAATAATTAAAATTGCCAATTGTAAAGACAAAAAAAGGATATTGAAGCATGCTGCACATTGTATCTATGAGTAAGTTTATATCAAAGATCTAAATCGGTTTTATTCTAAATCGGATTTAATTAAATTTTAAATGTCGACTGTTAACATCAACAAATTTATAAACCGATTTAGTTATATCGGATAAAATAGGATTTATTTATTTATTACTGGTACCATAGAAATATAATCATAACATCAAAATTATTCTATTTTGGGTTCATTCTTTAAATGTTTGATTCCCTCGTGTCATTTTTCCATCTAGAAAACTCATAATTTTCCTCTCTTAAATTAAAGTATTCAGTTAGTTTGGTAGTCCAATAAACATCTTGACTTATTTCTACAGCCTCAAATTACTATTTAGATGACTGAACTGAACAAACCAGGTGGAACAAATAATTCGCATCATTTTGTTTCAGTACCTACTATTAAGTTTTTTATTTAATCGCTGTTTATCTCGTTAAAGTAAATCGGATTTATGAACAAATCTTGTTCATAGAGTCGATTAGGAATCCGATTTTAAATCTAATTCAGACCGTTTACATCCTTTTTATGATTCAGATTTATAATCCTAAATCCAGTTGAATCCGATTTAGGTCCTCGATATAAACTTACTCTATGTGAACATAGAGAATACTTGCTCTAAAATGGATACACCGATGATATGGAATCGTCCCCCTCAAAAGCAACTTGCTAATGCGGTATGCAAGGGCTGCAAAGTTGATGATCTTTTTCCAATTGTAAAACGAGACACTGTCCCCAAAAATAAAAGAAATTATAATGACAAGTATAACTTGAATGTTGATACAAAAAGTACCTATTTTGAATCAAAATTTATATAAAAAGCATAAAAGAATATACATTATACCAATAATTATATATATTTATGTCATCAACCATTGTATATTTCAATACTTAATTAAGTCGACAAACCGGAATAGCCCATTTTTTTTGTGATCTTTTTTTCCATTCTCCATTTGGACAAGGGTAAAAAATCAAGTCACGACTTTCATTTTGGGTTTTTTGACAGCCAGGTACGCAACAACTATGACCTATCCTTTATTTTTTCCACTCATGGTCTATCAACACACTTCAAACAATTAAATTATTCATCAACTGTCGCCAGCTTGCAGCGTGACAGCGAATACGTTAAACTTCGTTTATAACCTACGAGTTTCTAAAATCTGCCGCATCGAGGCGCTACTTACTCCATTAGCGAAGCGTATTGTGATTTATTTCATAGTGGCCAAGATGTGACTGACAAATATGACTAAATCTTCGATGGAATTGTACGAACTAATCCTGTTTTTATATGAAATAAGTTTTTATAATTTATTTCATTTTGAAAATTGCCGAAATTGTTCTTTTTCGGAAAAATACCAAATTATGCGATTGCCCACGAATGATTTTGAAATTAAATCTGAAAATCGAACGAAACTCGAATGAAACTAGAAAAAGAGATCTAGACGGAAAAAGTATAATGTAATTCAAGCTTTAGCAAAATGATGCTTGAAAGACGTCTTGCTTATTTTTGAGAGGATTTATGTCAAGAACATCATACTTGTATTGACCAATTAAGCAGGATCTATGTTGAATAATTATATAATTTCTAAAATCCTTTTTCAATATTTTATCTGTTATTCTAACTACTCTGATCCGAGGGTTGGGAACTGAAAGTTGCTTAACTTCGTATTTCGAGATTAAATTGGAGTCAACTGTTAGGAATTCCAGTTTAGTTGAATCAAATAAGCTTTATTCACAAAAGAAATGAAATACATACATATTGTTACATAATAATAAGTCTGTTGACTATAACATTAAATAATATGTAGATCATAGAGTCTCCAAATCAAGATGTCCGAAGTTCAGGAAGTCTGTAAAAGAAAACAGAGATATAAGTAAATCATACTAAGAAAAGATCCATGACTGGAATAAAGAACACTAATATAATCATTCTCGCAAGCGACCCTCAGAAAACAGGAGTTGGTATGAAGAACAACTTTAAAGAGGAAAAATACCTCACTCCACGCTGCCCGCAGGCATTTATGTGAAACTGAGCTCCGTTCCACGCTAAGCGTGAATCTGCGGAAAGACCTCGCTTCACACGGAGGATGTGAATCTGCGACACTTGCAAACTTTCGTGAAGTGATCTGCGAGGCCATAGAAGAAAGAGTTGAAGCCAAGTTGAAACTCAGTCTTCGCCTGCTCACTCAAAGATATGCAACCAAAACGCTGGGCACCTCCTGATTAAACACTAAAGATGGCAGGAGGGCACCGCTGGCCCTGGAATCACACCAGTGCATCGTTGGGAGTTAGCTGATCGTTCCCCCACCGTAGTGAGCTCTAGGAACACTCCATCGCTGGGCACCTCCTGATAAAACACTAAAGATGGCAGGAGGGCACCGCTGGCCCTGGAATTACACCAGTGCATCGTTGGGAGTTAGCTGATCGTTCCCCCACCGAAGTGAGTACTAGGAACACTCCATCGCTGGGCACCTCCTGATAAAACACTAAAGATGGCAGGAGGGCACCGCTGGCCCTGGAATTACACCAGTGCATCGTTGGGAGTTAGCTGATCGTTCCCCCACCGAAGTAAGTTCTAGGAACACTCCATCGCTGGGCACCTCCTGATAAAACACTAAAGATGGCAGGAGGGCACCGCTGGCCCTGGAATTACACCAGTGCATCGTTGGGAGTTAGCTGATCGTTCCCCCACCGTAGTGAGTTCTAGGAACACTCCATCGCTGGGCACCTCCTGATATAACACTAAAGATGGCAGGAGGGCACCGCTGGCCCTGGAATTACACCAGTGCATCGTTGGGAGCTAGCTGATCGTTCCCCCACCGAAGTGAGTTCTAGGAACACTCCATTGCTGGGCTCCTCCTGATAAACACTTAAGATGTCAGGAGGCCACCGCTGGAATAAAAGAATTAAAGAATAGCAACAACTGACGAAACAGTTATTGAATAAGATTACTGATATGCATGTTATGCTAACGTCATTATCTGCAATTAAATTATTGTTATTTAATACTTCAAGAAAAATCCCTAACACAACTAATTTTGTAAATTTGTTTGGCTCATCAGAATCACTACAAGTCATGATAATGGCACCATTACTTCCTTTTTGAACATTATTAAGATCTATGCTTGAGGATACTGGATCAATTGAACGTAATAATTCGTTTTTGATTGTTTGTTTCATTGTTGAGGACTAATATATATTTTTAGGCTTGATCATCACTGGAAGATTAGTTTTTTTAACTATAGCGAAAAAAGTTGAATTATTGACTGCAGAATTTTGAGAGTTATTTTTTAACATATTTTTGAAGTTGTCATCAATCCGACTGAAGATTTAATTTTTGAATATACTGAGACTATTTTGACAAAGGGGTTTATTTCAGACCTCACTGCTTCGAAGAAAACTGAATTCAGTTTTGCAGATAGATCTGATTTATTGTCATCGACATTGCCAATAATGGATACAAAATTAGTACTCTTATTTTCATCAATGATTAAGCAGTTAACTTTGCAGATATTGCACCAATAGAAGAGGTTCTTACTTTTTTATAGTAGTTTAAATTCAGCTTCGTTAATATTTGCACATGATAAATGGCACTAACTATTGCAAGAGCCTTCGCAATCCACTAGGTTCTCACATTTAGTCAAATGACATTTAGCACACACTTCATTCATTTTGAGAATACAAATGCATATAATTTCTTATTATTATTATTTTTTTTTTTATTTGAATGTATGCACTATGGACTATTGCAATATTGGGGAGGATACGGATCAGGCTGTAACTGTGCCGCATGATTTTATATTAATATCTGTGAATGTAATATACCGGATTCCTGAATAGATGAGATACTTTACGATTATACAAATATAAAATTACTGAAAAAAATATTGCAATATTTTTTATTACTATGTACACCCTACAAATAAGATTTTGGGTATAATCTTATTACCAGAAATTATATTTTATTTACTTCAAGCACGAAAACGATGAAGTGCAAAATTTATAGCCATTTGTCAAATGTTATAAATAAACAAATTGGTATCATTATGTTTGACATATTGAATAAATCAATGCACGATATCGACAAAGCATAATACAATTCGATTTGGATATATCATAAAATTTGGAGAGACTTAGATTTTATATACCTCCAGGATATGGCACATTATTTGCAGTTTAATAGCAATAATTTTTCCCATTTAAATTTGGACTATACTTCAATATTATCTTGCAAGAAAATTTCAATTCATTACATTCTTATGATTGAATCAAAATTATGTACGTAATGAAAAGTTGGAGTTATTATTATCTTGCAAGATAATTTTAATGCATTGAATTTCTATGATTGAATTAAAATCATGTATTCAAGATGATAATAATTCTGAATTTTTGTTATACATAATTCTGATTCAATCATAAAAATTCAATGCATCAAAATTATCTTGCAAGATAATAATAATTCTGAATGTCCATTATGCACATAATTTTAATTCAATCATAAGAATTCAATGTAATAACATTATCCTGTAAGATGATAATAATTCTGAAACTCTATTACGTACATTATTTTAATTCTTTCATAAAAATTCAATACTTTCAAATTATCTTGCAAGATAATTATGATTCTGAATTTTCATTATGTACATAATTTTAATTCAATCATGAAAATTCAATGCTTCAAAATTACCTTCAAGGTAGTAATAATTCTTAATTCTCATTATGTACATAATTTCAATTCAATCATAAAAATTCAATGAATTAAAATTATCTTGCAAGATAATAATAATTCTGAATTTCTATTCTATACATAATTTTGATTCAATCATGAAAATTCAATGAATTAAAACTTTCATACAAGATAATATATAACGGGAATAAATTGTTGCTATTAAATAGCAAAACGGCGTGCCATATCAGCGTGTGATAAAATTTAGGAAATTTTAATGTGTATACATAAACTAACGAACCGAAATTAAACTTCTTTTTTAGTATATTTATTTTCATTATTTATGTCTGTTATTGATTTCTTATAGCATTTTACATTATTTTCACGATTGATTCAAGTAATACAGATCTAAAATAAATAATTATGAGAATAAACATTGCCTCAGTTTTAGTAATCATCTGTATATTAATTATATCAATATACGTTGAAAAATTTAATATCCTCCAAACCCTTTTCTCTGCTTTCTAAAATTTTGCCCTTTTTGCTGTTTCCTTCTAGCGGATAATCGTAATTCCTGTCTCAATGGTAGTTGAATCGATTGCAGAAAATAACATATTCGTTATCAGTTGGATATTGGTTCGAATATTGATTTAAATGTGTCACAGTCATCTGTAAGCAGATGCATAACAGAAGTAGTAGATGCATTGACCAGGCCACAAATTCCTAATCAGTGGGTGAAATTTCCAGGAAATTTATTAAAACTGAATGCAGTAAGACGAAGATTGTTGTAATTTTCATATGGATATTTACATAAATTCATTATTTTCAATTGTTTTATATTATTTATAAACAACAATTCTATATAACGTGTATAATGTATAATGTAATACAGACATAAATACAGTGTCTTCTGTTCAATAATAATAAAGGTTTGTTCCAACAACAGTGGCGGTTTCAGGGGGGGGGGGGGGGGGGTAATTGGGTAATTACCCACCCTACAAATTTTCCGTTCGCTTACTTATTTATTTCTTGAAAATTACCGATATTTCATACAAACACGTTAAGTTATGGTGAATCTAATCGGCGATCTATCTATGACGGTGAATTTTTCCAAAACAGCTGGAGAGTCGTGGAAGGGACCGATACCCGAGACTCCTGTAATAAGTTTTCACTTTTTTCAAAATTACCCCTCCTAAGCCAGCTGGCTGGAAACGCCCCTGTCCAACAAGAACAGAAACCAGTTCGGAACTGTCCGACGCATGCGCATTTACTAATAAGCGTTCCAACAGATTTCAAACGTGGATTTTGACTATTAGTCAAGCGTTCCAACAACGTGCGACTCAATCCGCAAACCAGTTTGTGGATAGTCAAAACCATATACCTATAGATATATATACTGCTGACCTCCTATCTTAACAAGGAAGCGTCTCCGTACGGTATCTTTTATCTCTTTTCTTCTGCAAGTCTAAACTGCGCATGGTACAGTCTTGAATTTCATTGGTTGATGCTTGTAAGATTGTGTTCGGGACGTTCGGGGATGATTCGGAGTCAAATTTATTCTCTAAATCAAGACTTATTTCAAAGTATGACCATGCGCGGTTTAGACTTGCAGAAGAAAAGAGATAAAAGACCCCGTACGCTGTCAGGTCCAAGTCGTTGGTATATATATATTTATAGGTATATGGTCAAAACAGTCCATGGACCAATGCTTGTACTATTCGTCAAATAAGATAACCTCAAATAGAAATGAGTGATTCAAGTGCTGAAAATGAATTTTCTTCACAATCTAGCGATGGTGAATTTGATTTAACCATGGGAATACATCAAATTAAAAATATAAATTTGTATATAGGCATTTAAAATTATAAGAAAATAGACATTTTCAATTGAAATGTTGAAATGAAAGCTTCAAATAAAATATACAGAATTTCAAATCAAAAGTAATTTATTATTCATTGAAATTTTGAAAAATGTATAGATTTTAATTGAAATTTCATTTTGTGTGGTCTTTGAATTTTATTTTAGAAGAAACAGTTTCTCTCTAATACTTTGACAAGTTTTTTGAATACTTTCGTCTGAGCAGAGAAATTTCTGAGAATATAGCAGAAAATTTTAAGAGAAATGATCAGGATAAACAGCACTTTGAATAATATGGAAGACTCTCCATCGAAATTCAGGTTTACTATGTCAACATTATTGTCAATAGGAATCAAAATTACATGGTTATATGAGAAACTAGTTAATATTTTTAGTTTTCACCTGTTTTTACCTTCCTTGTTTACTACAACCAAATAATCATAATCTAAAACTATGTGTTTGACATTTAGCAGTCAAATCTTGTCAGAAATGCGTTCCAACACGCGCCACGTTCGACTCAGTCCGAAACTGATTCATTCGACGCGCATGCGAATGTGTCAAATCGGAAACCAGTCCAGAACCAGTCCTGAACTGCTTGTTGGAACAAACCTATAGTGGAGTGAAACACATTCACATACATTTAATTTTTGTGCATGTTCAAGATACGATCTCAAGAACTGTCGCAAATGGGGAAGAAGGTTCAAGTAAAAAAGTTGAATATTATTATTACCCAGACAGTGAAAGCCACGTGGATATTTTTATTGTGAGGCATATTTTTCAAATACGACACAAAGTTATAATTTTTCAAATAGAACTAATACATAAAAATAACAGCAAAAAACTATATATCTTTTTCTGATTTCAATGATATGAAATTTATTTTCTTTCGCACAACATGAGAAATTTTACAATTTCTGTATCTCATGTTGAATCATATTCAATGCCTCAACTTATGGTAATACCTAGCCTTTATATTTCTAAATAATATAAAACAATTGAAAATAATAAATTTATGTAAATGTTTTACTCCACTATATTATTATTGACGCTAATAGATGGATTAAACAGAAGACACTGTATTCATGTCTGTATTTCATTAGACATTACGCGTTATTTATAATTGTTGTTTATAACTCAAGGATTTATTATCAAACATAATGAAAATACCCATATATACCTAATTTGTAATATTCGTTACATATACTTGCTTCGGTTTTCATCACAGGGTGCTTTTTTTCCGGGAGTCTTTTTTCCGGGGCTTTTTTTCCGGGGTTTCATTTCCCGGGGGATTGTTTCCTGTTACCATCCCATAGATACGGTCATGACTACCTGGTTCTGCTCGACTCGGGGTCACAATCAAATTTCATTATACAGAAAATGAGTAACTTATTGAATTTACGTACCTGTTCGAGATGATATAGTTGTATTTATTTCAGGCATGAACAATTCAAATAAGCAAGTCAAGAAACCAGTAGATGTCAAAATAAAATCAAGAATTAATAAAAACTACTTTTGATTTTAAATTCTGTATATTTATTATATATCCTTTGACCAAGGATCTTCCTCAGAAAACAATGAAGAAGATCCTTGGTCAAAGGATCGAAACGTCAAAGTTTCAAATAAATATACAGAATTTGAAATCAAAAGTAGTTTTTATTTAATAAAATTAAGAATTAACAACTTCACAAAAATAACAACATTTTAGTTCTACCAATAATTACCGAAAATTTACCACCGTTCAGTTTTGTATCAGAGTCATTGAACATTTCTGAACATATTCAACTAGCAGATATCAGTTTTAACAAATGTCTACCTATTGAATGCTGTTAAGCGCGGAATATTTCTGGGAATTGCTGTGAGTTGGACAAATAAACTTGAAATTTCTCAAGCCGGTTTTGCAGAAAATTGTCCTAGGTTGGATTCCTGGTTGGGTTCTTAGTTAGAAATAGATGCTCTTGAGGTTAAATGATACTCGTCTCTGTTTTGTCTCTGGACCGAGGTGAGCGCTGTTATCAGTTCTTCAGGATGAGTTGGTATAGAAGAAATCCAAGTGAATGATAGATAGTCACCTATGAGACAAGTTATACAACTGCTGTCATACTTTTTTTCAGATAAGAACCGAACAATCAACCCTTGAGATTTAAATCGTGCGTAATTGTAAATTTTGGTAAATTCAGTTTTGGTTGTATCATGGAGACATATTTGGATTTACCATAAAGTTATAAAGTAATTATTATCATAAAAATTTAACAAATCGCCATTCTTAATAGCCATCTAAAGAAAATATTTCATTAATACTAAATATCTATTACATTTAAAATTTTGAAACTAAATATATAAATTGTTTTTATTGTCCTTCGAATTACTAAGGTTGTTGTCGTAGTACATCATTGTCAAAAAGTAAAGTCTAGCTTATCTACATAAAGCGCCTTACAAACTGATATACAGATGCTTGTAATTATACTTCCAGTCTCGCCCTCCTGATTACATGTATACAATTTGTAGTGCCATCTCTTCTAGCTATTGTAACCACGTCTTTTAGAGTTTAAAGATTTAAATTGACCGCGTATGGTGCCTCCAGTGGAGGTGGCGGCGCCACACGGTCACTTTCGTCATAACATTTTTTCGTGCTAACAAGTAAACACGTTAAGAGTTTTTTAATCAAAACATTTTAATTTATTTAACGGACAATTCAAGTTTTTATTACTTAAAAATGGGTGGACATAAGAGGAAATCTTCTGATCGAGACAAAGATTATGAAAAATTGAAAAAGCGACTGCGTGAAATGGAAAAGAAGTTGGAAGAACGCGAACAGAGGATAAACAACGACAAGGAGAATGACAATGGCGGTACTCAGAATGGAAATTTAGGTGAGCCGGAACAAACAAATGTCCAAGCAGCTCCCTTAAATCTGTCAAAAAATCAAGGCAAGTATTATTTATGCAATTGTTGTGAAAAATATATATATATATATATCCGTCAAGGTTATGCGAGACATAACATAAGTACGGAAATTAAAAACAGCTGAGCTTATACGTGAGATAAGACAAAGCTGAAAATATTATGGTTGAACTTACACGAGAGGTAAGACATAACCAAATAAACTATTTTCTCTCTCTCTTTTACAGAGACTCCAGGGAGCACTCTGAACGCCACACCGAAAAAGCCGGCGGAGAGAGAAACTCCAGTTATAGATTTATCAAAAGAAAATGAAGCTGGGGAAAAATCACAAAAAACACAATCAGCCAGTGGGGTTACAGAAACTTTAGATCTGGACCCAGAGATCTTAAAAATCATCGGAGAAACTCCAGCGTCTGAGCCAGAAGGCTTAAAACTATCAAGTCATATTTCTAATCGCTGGAAAATGTGGCTCAAAACGGGACAAATTAAAGAAACTAAAGAGCTTCTGCTCAAAAAATATCCCAGAAAAGGTGAATGTTCTTTGGAGGCCCCGAAATTAAACCCTGAAATTGCAGCATCACTAAATGATGGATCTCTAAAGAGAGATAAATATTTCTCAAACACCCAAAACTTAGCTGGCTCTGCATTATCAGCATTGAGTTTGGTCATCGATCCCTTACTCACAAAGAAACGAGAAGAGATTGACATAAAAAAGATGCTAGAAAATTTGTGGGAATCTTCACAAATTTTAATTGATTTGTACCGAGGACAGACTATAGCCAGAAAAGCTTGTATTCTGCCTAGTCTAAACAAACAAACGGCTGCACTATTGAAGAAGACTGAGACTGGTGAACTGTTATTTGGAGACAAGTTGGGGGAAAAGATTAAGGAATCTAAGGTGATTGATAAAATAGGGACAGATATAAAATCCCAACAGTCCTTTAAGAAACCTGGAGCTCCAACGAACCATTTAAATGCGAAGAGCCCGTCTGTTCCACGATACCAAGCTCAGGCAGGCACAAAACCAAAACCATCCAAGCCGAGTTACAATCAGAAATATTCCAGCCAATCGAAAGGTCCACCACCGGGGTCAGAACAGCAAGAATCGGAGCCGATATTAATCAACGAATCTCAGGTAAATATTGCAGGAAGGCTAAGCGTATTTTTAAGCAAGTGGCGTACAATTACATCAGATCCTTTCATACTGCAAACTATTAAGGGGTATAAAATACCCTTTAAGTCAAAACCATACCAACCGAAACCACCACTCGAGCGCAATTGGACAGATCTTGAAATTTCCGCTATAAAAGTAGAAATTCAGAGATTATTAAAATTAGGAGCAGTTGAGAAAGTTGCACCGACGGAAGACCAGTTTATATCCTCGTTCTTCTTGGTCCCAAAGCCAGATGGATCTAACAAATTTATAATTAATTTGAAAGATCTAAACGAGTTTATCGAGGTGGATCATTTTAAAATGGAAGACATGAGAACAGTTTGTAGATTACTCGCACCAGGAGTTTTTATGGGTACTATTGATCTTAAAGATGCCTATTTCTTAATACAAGTGAATAAGTCAGATAGAAAATATCTTAGATTTGTGTTCCAAGGGGAAATTTACGAGTTCACATGTGTCCCATTCGGTCTTTGCTCAGCCCCGTTCGTATTTACGAAGGTATTAAAACCTGTTATCAATATCCTTCGAGAGGAAGGATTTTTATCTGTTGTATACCTTGATGATTTTCTCTGTATGGGGCTAGATATCAAATCTTGCTTGGCAAATTTAAGAGCGACAAAAGAATTTCTAATTTCTCTCGGTTTTATTATAAATGAAGAAAAAAGTAATTTTAAGCCAAGCAGACGATGCAAATATTTGGGGCTGATTATTGATTCAGAGAAGTTCTGTCTACAGTTGACTGACCAGAAAAGAGAATCCATTTTAAATCAAGTAAATATTTTAATGAAGAAGCAGACATGCAAAATAAGATTTTTAGCCCAAGTAATTGGGACACTCATAGCTGCTTGCCCAGCTGTTGAATATGGTATGCTACATTGTAAGCTACTTGAAAAAGCCAAAACAGAAGCTCTAACAGCAAATTATAATAATTACGAGAAAACCATGTTATTACCAAAATATATTTCTGAGGATCTCAGATGGTGGGGGGAGAAAATCCCCATAGCTTCACGTAAGATAAGGATAGCGGATTATAAAAGAGAAATTCTCTCAGACGCTTCACTTACAGGCTGGGGAGCTTATTGTGACGGAAAGCATGCTCGGGGTTTTTGGAAACCAGAGGAAAAATCTTACATATTAATGATCTTGAACTACGAGCAGCTTTTTTGGCATTAAAGTGCTTTGCAACAGAGTTGCGTGATTGCGAGATTTTAATCAAAGTTGATAATTCAACAGCAAAGGCTTATATAAATAAAATGGGTGGTTCGCAATTCCTGCACTTACATCTACTGGCCAAAGAGATTTGGGACTGGTGTGAAGAACGGAGGATCTGGTTTTATGCTTCTCACATTCCATCAAGAGAAAATAAAGAAGCAGATAATCAATCTCGCGTTAAAAACATAGATACTGAATGGAGTTTAGCGGACTATGCGTTCAAACGCATCATAAAACGGTTTGGTGAACCTTCAATTGATCTATTTGCTTCACGAAATAATTCTAAATGTAGAAAATATTGCGCTCGGGAACGTGATCCGGGTGCTATGGTGATAGATGCTTTTACAATTAATTGGAAAAAATATAAATTTTACGCATTTCCACCTTTCGCTTCAATAGCGCGAGTATTACAAAAAATTATTAATGATGGAGCATCTGGTGTCATTGTAATACCACTGTGGTCAACACAACCGTGGTTCCCACTGCTTAAAAACCTTATGACTTTATATTATATTTAAACCTAATATTAATCTTCTAATTTCTCCGCTTAGCGACCAACGGTCCCATCCCATGGCGGCGACACTTACCCTGGCGGCCGTCAGATTATCAGGGAAGCGTTCTCAAGAAAAAATCTACCAGAATCATCATTAGAAATTCTGACAGCGTCTCTAGCGGAGTCTACTATTAAACAATACAATAGTGCGTTAAAGGAATGGTGGATGTTTTCAGTAGCAAAAGAACGGGACCCATTTGACGTTGACGCAAGTTCAGTACTAGATTTCTTATCACAAAAATTCAAGGATGGCGCAGCTTACGGGACCCTCAACACTGCAAGATCGGCTATATCTCTAATATCAGCAGTAGACATTACTACTGATCCTAATATTGCTCGTTTTTTCAAAGGAATTTTCAAATTGAGACCTATCAAGCCCAAATATGACTCAACATGGGACACTGAGCCAGTAATAATAAAAGCTGCAAGCTTATACCCATTAAATAAACTGTCGTTACGTCAACTAACAGAGAAACTAGTTATTTTATTGGCTCTGGGAACTGCACATAGAGTTCAAATCCTATCATTGATTGCAATCGAGAATATTTCTCGCTATAAAAACAACGTGCAAATTAAGATCCCGGATATTATCAAGACATCACGGCCTGGAGCTTCACAACCTCTGTTAGTTTTACCTTTATTCACTGATAAGCCAGAGCTTTGTGCTGCAAATTCATTGCTGGAGTATATAAAAAAGACAGAGGAGTTACGAGTAAATGAAAAATGTTTGTTGATTTCTTTTCGTAGACCACACAAAGCGGTTTCATCGCAAACGCTTAGTCGATGGGTCAAAAAGTTTCTCAGCGAGTGTGGAGTAGACGAAAAATTTACTGCCCATAGCACTCGACATGCATCGACTTCAAAAGCAGCAGAGGCAGGAGTAAGCCTAGACCTGATAAGAAAGACAGCTGGTTGGTCAGAGAAATCGCAAGTCTCTGCAAAATTTTGTAATAGACCAATAAACAGTCAAAATAATAATAATTTTGCTGAGGTGGTTCTGCTTAATCGCACTAAAGATAAGTAAACAAATATATGTATGAATAAGTGTTTCCTGTCTCTTGGTTTTTCTTGAAAACTTAATTAAAAAAAAATAAAAAATTTTTGTTGTCTCTAAACATCTACAAATTGTATACATGTAATCAGGAGGGCGAGACTGGAAGTATAATTAAACGATCAAACGAACTTACCTGTACGTGAAGTTCGATCGTTATTATACGATAGTCTCGCCCGAACTGATTACAGTCCCACCCGAGTTCCAATGCACCCTAGGATATTTAAAGAATATCCTTCTCCCATGTAAGAATCAAAAATTTTCTTTTTTGCTTTCAACGATATGACGAAAGTGACCGTGTGGCGCCGCCACCTCTACTGGAGGCACCATACGCGGGCAATTTAAATCTTTAAACCCTAGAAGACGTGGTTACAATAGCTAGAAGAGATGGCACTACAAATTGTATACATGTAATCAGTTCGGGCGAGACTATCGTATAATAACGATCGAACTTCACGTACAGGTAAGTTCGTTTGATCGTTTAATTCTTGTCAGAACTTGTTCATAATACAGATAATTCAATATATAGATTTTTATGATAATATTGATAAATAAAGACTAAGAAACTAAGTGGATGACTGATTTTTTTCTCAGGGAGTGTATCTCATACTTGTACATTATAGTAAACATTCACAGGTACTTGCCGGAAAAATAACTTGGCAACATTGTGCTTAGCTGTCATCTCAATATAGAAAAATGTCAGAAATATTGCGATATAAAGGTAAATTTATAAAACAAAAAGTTTTAGATTACGGTAAGGAAGGAGAGCAAAGACTTGTCCAAATTTTAACAGGGTTAAAAAATGGCAAGTCACAAAAATAAACGTATTGGCGAGTCTGATTGAGCTCGCAGCGCCAAGTGAGAATATCAGGAACTAACGGAGCTGTGATTCAATGTGTTTAGCCGTAAGGTATAATAATAATATAATTACCAATTACTTTTAAGTACTACTTTTATTTCTATAATTTTTTTGATGTATATATATTATAAAGCATAGAAATTTCATAAGTTGATTTAATTTTATATGATATAGTTCAAACATCGAGAATTCTAAACAAGATTTATATAATCTTAGATGTTCAAAAGTAAGTATTTTTTGAATTATTAGATTAGTAAATGATGGCCTTTTGAATATATTTTGTTTTCCACAGAATGGATATCCCAGTAAAGCTGAAATTGAAAGTAATATTTCATATATTTAGATGCAGATCACAATTCTAGATGTGTATGCGAAAGAGAAGTTTTAGATGCCGGAGATATATTATTATGCGGTGTTTTGAATAAAAATAAAACAGATGAAACTAATATTTACGCACTTTACCGTCAGACATCGACACTAGCGAAATATCCGCACATTATACAGGGGATGCTAAAAAGAAATGAAATAAATAGCTTGAAAGTTACAACTATGACATGCTCTTGCAAAGTTGGAAGAAGCGGCCCTTGCAAACATGTGTTGGCTGTACTTTTATTAGACCAGGTGCTTTATTAGTCATATTTAGCTGCATGCAGAAATAATCGGCTATTCTTTTGTTTTGTATCAAGTGTTTAATTTGTCACTTGATTATAAACGAAAGCAAGAGCCTACAGGATGACTACAAAAAATTGGAGTATATTTTGAGATAAATTATTTGATCTCATTATGATTAGAATCCGTTTGAGTGATTTTATTTAATCACCCAAAGCATATTTTAATGAGGTTTTTAAGAAATTTATCTCAGATTATACTCTTAAATATAAGTATTATCTCTTACTATTCCTATATTATGCTGGAATAACTAACCTCTATAAAGGTAGTCATTCTCATCAAAATAAAGGGAACACACTTTCATAAACCTACTGACTGGTTTTCCATTCTTCAATTTCATGTTCCTAGCTTTTAACTTGTCTATTTTTTCTGTTTGAGTGAAAACTTGAATTTCTGTCCTTTTTTATATGAATTTACATCCATACACGGAACAATGAACATTACTCATGTCGACAAATAGTGCAGTATAAAATTTAATGCTTAAATTTGTTTAAATTCAAAGAAAACAACACGAATCCCATCTATGCTTATACAATTCTTCTTACTTCCGGTAGTTCTAGTACCAGAGTATCGCTAGAGCACTAAAAACATAGGTATTATCATCCGCCATTCTGTGTCCTGACAATAAAAGAAAGCATATGAAAACCAATGTAAACATTACAGGAAATGTGTTGTTTGACGGGGATAAAATGTAATAATAAGTTGAAAAACTAAAGAAGATAGTATCGGAGTGACTCATTAATGTGCCAAATGATTTATCATCATTATTAGCGGCAATTGTGGCTGTGAGCTTCACAGACGAATTATAAGTATTTCAAATAAAAGTACGTATATTTAGTCAAAATTTTTATTTAAAGTTATGATCAGATTGAAATTTTGCTTGAAGTTATCTCAGTTCATTTTAATATATATTTTTATCTAAATTTTTAGACACGATCATAGAATCTAATCTCAATTTCAAGCAATAATTGATCAATATATTCATGTATTATACATAGGTAGGTACCTATTATATAAAATATATATTATATATTTACATATATACATATATAAACATATTATAAGTATAAATAATATATAATCAATTATTTCTTTAATAAGTAAAATATTACGAACTCACAATTTTTTATCAAGACATGCGATATAAAAAATTGCAAATAGTAGACTTCCATGTTTTTTATCCTTTGGGTGAGAGCAGTAAAATAATTAATCTTTCAATGAATATGCATAAAAGTTTTTCTAGAAAAGTTAAAGATTACAAAGTTTGAAGATAAACAATAAAGTATCACATATTTAAAGATCCTGAAATGCAAGAAATTTGTCTGATTGTTTTCAAAAATTGTATTACAGAATATAAATTGAAATTCCATAATGTTATTCTGAGTATTTAATATTACTCTAATTATATATGATTGAAAACCGAATAATTTGATTCAACATTTGAGAACTGAAAATTCTAAATTGAAGCATGTAATTTGATTACAATAATAAATCATGCCATAAATAGATAGTTAGATAGACTCCGATATTATTTTATCACGTTTCGACTCAATCATCGCGTTTCCTGCACTGTTCACATATGCTAAAGCGCATTCAAAGGACACAAAATGACGGATGATAATACTCATGTATTTAGTGCCTTAGTATCGCTTAGCAAGACTCGCCAATTGTCAGGCTAATTGTTTCTTTTTTTAAGCTACAAAATTAACGTGATTGAGTGCAATTTTATTTGTAAGTTCATACCATATTATATTTATCTGTTATTATTAATATTCATATATTTGAGTTAATGATATATTTTTTTAAATTTATGTGCTTTGTTTATTTAATATTCCATATTAAGATTATATTGATATAATTTTTTTGTGTTACCAAATATATTATATATTTTATCCATCATAAATAATATTGTTCTACTGAAACCATTATTAACTATTTATTTCCATCTCTTTCCCTTTGAATTTGTAGTTCGAATAGAACAATGCGATGTATAGAGTGACGTATAGTGTTGCCAAGCATTTCTGTTCAACGTGTCGGCACTTATTTTATATATAAAATGTTCAACTTTGCGTTCTTATATCTGAACAATCAGATGGTCAATGATTTTCTCTTTATTTGCAAATACGCAGAACATATACACCAATTCATAATTAATTTTTTGAAAGAATCTGACTGTTAGTTTTTTCACTAAAAATTAAAACTGATATAACTACTGCCTAAAATGTATACTCTCCATTGCTTTCCATGTTAAAATTTTTAATTTTAATTGCGTTTATCTCAAGTTTGAGATGGTCAATCGACTTCAAATTTCAAGAATAATTGTATAATAATATTGTTAATAAGTATACCAAAATTTGGGATATTCTGATTCTATGGCTGTTGGGAAAGGCAAAAGAGATAATTTCTGGAGTCGTAAATTTGAGAGCTATCTTTTATTATGTACGTTTCATACAGTTGCAAAGGAGTAGGCTTCAAAAGTAGGCTTCAAATTTCCTGTAAATATCAATTAATTAATAATATTTCTGTAAATTGATTGTAACTCTTATATTACTTTGTATTTGGCTCCAATCATTTAAATTCGTTTGGATCTTTAGGAAAGAATATTTGTGTATAATTTAAAATGTTTTTTTTTTGACAACTATTATTATTTTTTTTTTCCTTCTGGAGCCTACTCTTTTTCAAAAATACAAATATTTTATTTTAAGTACGAAGTAAATGTCGTTGTCTCGCAACATTCTTCTCCCCAGTAAGTCGATGCAGAGGCTTCCTTCTTAATATCCAGCACTGCCAGTTTAACAGCAGGTCGAGTAAATGTTCCGTACGCAGTACGAACTACAGCACTCCTCACCTGACCATCTTCTGATCTTATTATATTCTCTATTATTCCTTTTGGCCATGTGTTTCTTCGGTTGTTTTGGTCTACTATAATAACTACATCACCAACATCTAGGGGAGGTACCGGCATAAACCATTTAGTCCGTCTGGTAAGAGTCGGAAGATATTCTTGTATCCAACGTTTCCAGAATCTCTGGGCGACTGCTTGCGACAATCTCCAGTCATTTTTTAGGGAAGACTCATCTCCCAGTAAAAAATGATTTGGTGTTATTGCTTCGTCTTCCTCTGAGTCTAAAGGAATGTATGTTAAGGGTCTTGAATTAATAATGAACTCAATTTCTTTTAATGAACTTCTTAGAACTTCATATGTTGGTTTTCTAAGTTGCAATGCTGCAGTCAAATTTGACTTCACAATTCGAATTAAACGTTCCCATGATCTGCCCATATGTGGTGAGGCTGGAGGAATAAAAGACCATTTAATCTCTTGTGAAAATTCTGTTAGTAAATTGTAATCAATTTTTGAAATTTCTCTTGCTAGTTCATTTCTTGCACCTTTGAAATTGGTCCCATTGTCTGAATAAATCTCTTTAGGACATCCACGTGTAAATATAAATTCTTTCAAACACTGTATGCATGAATCCGTTGACAGATTATTTGCTATTTCAATATGTACCGCTCGAACTGTCAAACATGTAAATAGAACTCCCCATCTTTTTTCATTCCTTCGTCCAACTACTATGTTTATTGGACCAAAGTAATCAATCCCGACGTACGTAAATGGTCGACAATAGGCTGCCATTCGTGATTTTGGTAGTTCACTCATCTGCGGTGTTCTTGGCATGACTCTGGAGTTTTTACATTTTTGACAATTTTTCTTTAGCTTCTTAATATATACACGTAATTTGGGCACAAAATATCTTTGTCGTATTTCATTTACCACCACTTCATTGTTTCTGTAATGATATTTCTGATGGTAATATTCTATAATTAGGTTTGTGACTGGGTGGTAATATCACAGGTCTTTTAGTTTCCTCTGATATGTTTTCAGCATTATCAATTCTTCCATGTATTCGAAGAACTTCAGGATCTAAGTAAGGATTTAGCTTGTATAATTGACTTGTCTTGTCAATTTCGTTATTTGTTTGAAGAGCAATTAGTTCATCTGAAAAAACATCCCACTGTGCCTTCCGGTATAATGTCTTTTCAGCTTCATTAATTTCTTCTGGCAATATTGGTCCAAATATTGGTTCTGTTCCACTCTTCCTAATGAAGCTAATGAACTTTACTTTAGCTCTAGTGAAATAAACTTGTGCTCTAACTAGTCTTTTCCATTTAGAGAAATAATGTATATTTGGACATATTGGCTCATAAATTTCTGTGTCGACATGAACAAAGCATTCTCGAAGTTCATTATCCATTTTTAATCCATCTTCAAATTTATTTACAGGCCAATCTTCTTCGGATTTCAATAGAAAATCTGGGCCAATGAACCATCGACTGGTCGATATAAACTGCGGTGAATCTTTCCATTTCGTGCCATCATCAGCTATATTTTGATTCGGTGGTATCCATCTCCAATCCGTTAAATTTGTTGTATCTAGCAACTCACCTATTCTTAACGCGACAAATTGTCTGTACTTTCTTGCATCTGAATTCAACCATTGAAGGACTGTTTTAGAATCTGTCCATAAAATTCTCTTTTCAATTTTGAAGATATGACCTTCTAATATCATATTTGAAAGACGTGCTCCGAGCACTGCTGCCAATAATTCCATTCGTGGAATTGAGAGGGGTTTCTGTGGGGCTACTTTGGTCTTGGAGCCTATCAATGTACAATGTGTCCCCTCGTCATCTTCAATTCTGAAATAAGCCACTGCTGCATAAGCATTTTCACTGGCATCTACAAATACATGGAGTTGCACAGCTCGATGAGAATTTTCAGATTTCACGTAGCACCGTGGAATTTGTAGCTTTTCTAAATTCCAAAGTAGCTCGCACCATTTTAACCATTTCACATTTAAATGTTCTGGAATCTTTTCGTCCCAATCTATTGCTGTTCGCCATATTTCTTGCAACAAAATTTTTAAATAAACTAGGAAACTTGAAATGAGCCCTAAATGATCGAAGATACACATGAGTGTCCTCAAAACTTCTCTCTTCGTGGGATATCTTGTTCCATTTAGAATATTCATATCCAGTTTTTGCCAATTGATTTTGAAAACAAAAACATCTATGGACGTATTCCATCTGATCCCCAGAATTTCTCCTTCTTCTTCATGAATGGCTTTTATAGTTGAGTCAGAAGCTTGGCCTATTTCTCTCAGTGACCGGTTTGAATTTGACATTCAGTTTCTTATTTCAAAGCCGCTTTGTGCATGTATGAAACGAACCTCATTTGTTGTTTGAATAAGTTCATCTTCTGAATCAAAGCTGTCCAACCAATCGTCCACATAATGATTCTCTTGAATTGCTTGTGCCGCTCGAGGATATTTTTCTTTGAAATGCTCCGCATTTAAATTTTTCACGAATTGTGCAGAGCTCGGAGAACATGTTGCACCAAAAGTCATCACCTGCATAACGTAAACTTCAGGCTTGCGACTCTGATCTCCATCCCTCCATAAAAATCGTTGTGAATCTTGATCTTCTTTTCGAATTCGAACTTGATTGAACATTTTTTTTATATCTCCGGTTATAGCGAAAATTCCTTGTCTAAATCTGTATAAGACATTTACTATTGATGGCAATTGATCTGGTCCAGCTAACAACATTGTGTTCAAAGATATTCCGTTGACCTTTGCTGCCGCATCCCAAACTATTCTCATTTTCTTAGGTTCATTGGGATTTCTGGCAATAAATAAAGGAAGATACCAAATTCGAGAACCTACAGTTATTTCATCGGGTTGAAGCTTTCGTGTATATCCTTTTTCAATGTATTCTTTTAATTGCTGTTTTAAACTTTCACTTACATCTTTTTCTCTTGCCATTTTATTTTCTAAACAATTCAGACGTTTTATAGCCATTGGTAGACTGTCTGGAAATTTAAAATCATCAAATCTCCATAGCAAACCAGTCTCAAATCTTCCATTTATTCTTGCAGTTGTTGTTTTTAACAGATTCCGAGCTCGAGTATCTTCGGATGACTCTAGAAGTCGTTGTGTTGCTTTTACTCCAAAGTTTTCTAAAGAAAAGTAGTCTTTTACAGCTTGGTGGAGAGTTCGGTCACATTCACACTCGCTGATATGAAAAGTGTGTCCCTCTGATATTGTTCTTTTATTATCTGGACCACTCACCACCCATCCTAAACGCGTTCTTGCTGCAATAGGAAAATTTTCGAGGCCTTCTTTTATTTCAAATGAAATACATAATCTCCAATTATCAAGTCCAATTAGGAGACGAGGGGAAGCATTCGAATATTGCGATATCGACAATCCGTTGAGATGCTGATATTGTTTATTGTTTGTGTTAAAATGAATTGATTGAATCGGCAAATCAAGATTTTTCACAGTTCTTACATTCGACATGCGATATCTATTCCCATCATCTTGCATTCCGGATATTTTGCAGGAGACTATTTTTGATTGTTCCTTCTTGCGTGATATATCATTTGACCACTTCAAATGAAGATTTGTAGTAGAACCATCTAATTGTAATTCTTCTGCAAGACTTTCTCCCATCAGAGTTAGGGAAGAACCATCGTCCAGAAAAGCATATGTGTCGACGCTGATTTTCTTGTTGTGTACCCTAACAGGTACAATACGGAAGAGTACCGATGATCCCGTTGGAAAGTGAGGATAATGGCCAGTTAACATCTCTTCGTTTTCTGTTTTCTTTGTTTCTGTCATTTGTTTAATATAGTTAGGATTATGTAACAAAGTATGATGATATCGTTGACATCCGTTAATAGAGCAAACTTTTTTGTGTTTACAATTGGCTGCGTAATGCGAACCAAGACAATGTCTACACGCTTTTTTCTGTATAACTACATTCCATCTTTGGTTTTTTGTTAATTGTTTGAATTTGTTACAATCTTCTATTTTATGCTTAGGACTATCGCACATTAAGCATATTTCTTTTAGTGCTTTTTCGCCATAATTTTCAGAATGTGTTGCTTGAATATAATTTGTCTTTTTTTGATACTTGTCAAACTTATTGCACGGACCTGAATAATTCTGAATCTTGCAGACGTCCAATGTCACTTTGCTTGCAGCTCGAGCTTGTTTGAATAACCATTCATTAAATTGAAGGAGATTATTTTTCTGATTAGAGTCAGAATCTAAATATCTGGCCCAATCTAACTTGATATGAGTCGGTAACTTTCCAATTAACTCTTGCAATAATATAGGGTTGTTCAGGTGACTTATCATATTTGAAGCTGTCATTGTTGCAACCAAATTCTGGACTGTCATCGCAAAATTGATCAAGGTTTCCATTTTTCCTATTTTAACCATCGGTTCATCCCTTATTTTATTTATAAGATGATTAATTATAATTTCTGGACGACCAAATAACATTCTCAAATTTTCCAACACCATTGGTATGGTATCGGGCACCAGCAACATGCTTCTGACTGCTTCTAGTGCTTTTCCTTTTAGACTCTGCTGCAGACGCATCAAATTCTCTTGGTTACTATAACAACATCTTCTTGTCGATTCCATATAATTGCTATAAAACATTGGCCATTCGGAAGGATTTCCACTAAATATAGGAAGATTATTTTTCGATGACAATGCTTGTCTTGCAGCAATATGTTGTGGTGACAAATTTGAATTATTAGCATGTAACCGAAAATGATCACTTTCTTGACTTAATTGTTGGTAATTTTTAGTTTCATTCCTATGGGATGTTGTTGCAGGTTGATTGCTCTTGGTTCTATAGCTATATAGCTAAACTACTTCTTTGTATACCAACTCTTTGGTCATCTAATTTTCCGTTGTACTCTTTCCACTTCAATCTTCTTTGTTGAATTTCAACCCATTGCAATGTTCGACTGTTTCTTTCTTCAAATGAACGGTCTGATTTTGTTAAGTTATTATTTGACGAACCTTCAATCTCAATCTGATGAAGAGCTTCGTATTTCCTTTTCAACAATTCCATTTCCTCGACCTTTTGTTTTTCTAAAAGACAACGTTCTTCCGCTTGCCGCTTTTCAATTATTGCTTGTTCTTCGTCTAATTTTCTTAGTTCAAGCTGTAATAATTTTTGACGTACACTTGACTTTTTTGATGCAATTGTACGTGATTTTGCTTTAATTAGCTGTTGACACATCCAGTCCCTCATTGCAACATTGTCATCAACATTAACGCAAATGAAATGAAACCAATCATCGCATTTGTCACATTGTCCCATCAATTCTGTGTCCTGCATATTACATAATTTGCAACTATGAGTGAGATTCTTATGTAGACTTTGTTCATTGCAGTCTGGTCTAAGTCCCTCTTCTTGTATATCTTGACATAATTGCTGATGACTACCTTCATCGTCCATTTCTAGCAAATGCAAATGTAATTACTTTCTTAAAAGAAATTTGAAGAAATGTTGGGAAAGGGAAAAGAAATAATTTCTGGAGTCGTAAATTTGAGAGCTATCTTTTATTATGTACGTTTCATGCAGTTGCAAAGGAGTAGGCTTCAAAAGTAGGCTTCAAATGTCCTGTAAATATCAATTAATTAATAATATTTCTGTAAATTGATTGTAACTCTTATATTACTTTGTATTTGACTCCAATCATTTAAATTCGTTTGGATCTTTAGGAAAGAATATTTGTGTATATTTTTAAATGTTTTTTTTTTTGACAACTATTATTATTTTTTTTTCCTTCTGGAGCCTACTCTTTTTCAAGAATACAAATATTTTATTTTAAGTACAAAGTGAATGTCGTTGCCTCGCAACAATGGCTCTAGCACGACAACTACCTTATTCCAATTATTTCATTTACTTTTTGTTACATACTACATGGAAATATTTTTCTTACTCTTTTTAATTTCTTTGTTCAAATAACTGTTATAAAAAAATTCATTATTTATATGGTATTCCAAATTTCTTTTTTGAAAATATAATCCTTGATAAGAATTATTATTCTTGTGACAGAGAGTTTTCTTAACAAGAAAATTTGTATTGCTCTTGAACGCATTTATCAATAACCAATTTTTTCTGGCACTCAATTGATTTTTCATGAACAGTAGCAAATCTGTAGATAAATTTCTAATGGAGAACCAAAAAGTGTTTTTTTCGTATCTTAAATAGGTTATAAGATATTTACAGTGATAAAGAGATGCCTTTACAAAGACAAGATGAAAAACACGCAAGTATATAAATTTTTATAAAAATTAGAAAAAAACTATTTGTCTCAAAAAGTGACACATAAATGTATTTATTAATGTTTACACTATTCAAACAGAAAATATAGCGTGAAAGTTCATTTGTTTTATACAAATTGTTTATTAAATAAACAAATAAAGTTTTAAAAAAGTGGGTTTTTTGCATTTTTAAAGTAATCCTTGAAGTTTTTGTTTTTTTTAATTTTCATATATGTTATAGGCAATATTGTTGATAATATTTACTGAAACTTTTAATAAGAAAACACGTCTAGTATTAGAGTTACAGTCGAAATATTGTTTAAAATATTTTTTTGGGTGCACAAAAATGAATATAAATATTAATAATTGAATTTTTTTCATTACACAGTAGCATCTTCTTATTTATATGTACATAGATAACTTGTCTCAGGGCACAGGTGTGCCACAGGTAGAGAGGTTTTGGGATATTGAGGATTAAAGTTATAGTAACAATGAACACAGCTCAAAAGAGGAAAAAATTGGCGAACAATATTTTAAACAATATTTCATAACCTCGAGAGTTATGTGGTGAAGTTCGAACTGTGTAGACGTGTGAGTTTTTTCTATCCAATTTTATTACCTAACCCAGGGCTAATCGATCAGATTTTTCTCACCTATAGAAATATAGGTATGAATAATCAAGCTAATCTAAAAAAAGTGGAAACAATTGAAACTCTGTCCCTATTTTAGAGATTAGTGCGGTGGGATAGTGAACAGCCTAACATTTTAATTAATTTTAAAAATACTAGCCAAGAACGTGCAATAAAATTATTATCGTCATATACGCTATGTATGTACAATGCGAGTGCCGTTCTTGTGGTGACACTTGGCATTTATCTACTAATATTCACGTAATTGCAAAATTTGCACTCAGAATTAGCAGAAAGTTTGTTACAATGACAGTAGTACTTTGATGCGAGTGTCAAGAAGTAGATTTATCTATATTTAGATTCAAAAGTTCAGGCAAAGGGAAGAAAATTGTTCAAAGTTCTTATGTCAGCGACGTAAAAAAATGAAAAATAACGAAGAAAATATTTGAAATTTGATAGGTATTTTGCGCGAAACGCCTGGCACATTTAGTGATAGAAGAAACACGAATTTGTATGAAATCTATTGATTGACGTATGTGTAAAATAAATAATACGTTCTTCGAAAAGTATTTTTTAAAAGTTTTATTGTTGCAGAAATGGAATATAAACTGAACTAAACTAGAATGGTTAAAATATAGAGTTTTTATACTAACTTAATGCTGACACGAATAATATGAGAGAATGAAATCATCTGACTACATTTCTATATACATAACTCTTCCCTTCTTTAAGAGAGGATTTTATTCTCTCAAAAAGGATTTCTACTTTGAGTTTCTATTTTTTTTAATTCTAATTCTTTTTCTTGTTTCAAGTTAGAATTCCTTTTCCATTTTAAATTGTTCTTATTTCTAAAAACTATAATTAACATAATTAAAATAATAACAAATAATACAGTGATTACAAAAGAATTGATATATCCATGATAATTTTCCTCTACTACTATTTCTTGTAATTTGGGAACTTCTTTAACCATTATATTTTCTTTATTAACTTGATTGAATTCTAAAGTTTTATTAGTGAATTGATTGTCGTCAAAATCAAAATTTATATTTCTGTCGCTTTTGTGATTTTCTTTCCTAGATTATAATTATCAATTTTACAATGTCCATTTATTTGAAATCTATAAACTCCTCTAATTTATTGGTGTTTAATTCTATTTTCACATTTTATTTTTATATCCTTATTCATTGCACTGGCTATTATTGCTAAGTTCTCATTTTCTATTTCGATGATCAAAAATGCGTCATTTATTTTATGATACTCACATTCTTTATTGTTATGATGAATAACAATATTTCTAACGCAATTGCTAGTTTCTACGTAATTTGTTTTACAAAAATAATTGTTGTTTATTCTATTGCAATTGTAAGTATTAAATAATTTGTCGTGGTTAAAAATTATCAATTCCTTTTCTACGTTTATAATAAACATTTCTTTATTGTTAACATTGGGTATCGGGGTGATTTGAAATAATTTATTATTCACATCATTATGGTATATTGGGACTTCTAATAAATATTCAATCTGATCATTATTAATTCTACAATGACTGGTGATTTGTTCGGTCAACTCCCAAAAATTTAAGTTTCGATCTATTTCTAAAATAATTTTGTTCAATTCGCCTCTAGCTATTATAGAGCTATGAATTTTATTTAAACTACAAAAAGTTAAACTTGTTTCTATTTCATCTAAAATTTCTATCAAATTTATACTCAATAAAATTAATTGGTTAACTATATATTTAATTTCTAGAACATTCTGCCAATTTATAATTTCTCCTAACATACCGTCCATTTGCATTATTTTTGATTTCAATACTAATTCGTTGTGCTGAATATTATCAATTTGCTTATTAAATTTGGAAATCATTTCTTTATTAATTCGTATGTTCTCTGAATTTTGTTCTTGGAGGATATGCTGATTTCTTTGTATTTTTTCAAATAATTGATCATATTTTTCGACATCTTGTGAATCTAAATTTCCTGATATACTTTTAATAATAGTCCCTAACCCATTTATCAATCCTCTTTTACTACGTTTATGAATAAATATATTGTCAATTTTACTTTCCAATCTAAAAATATTAAAATTCAAAATATTCATATAAGTTTGCATTTCTCTTTTGTAATTAATGTCTATAGTTTCTTTATCTAACTTCAAGAATACTTCATTTTTACAATTAATTATTTTATTATATTCTAACTGTAAGTTATCTATTTTATAATAAAAGTATGAATAGTGGGATGCTTTATATACATTAACTTTTCCTAAGTCTAGTATGTTAATACCAGGATTGTCTGTCAGTAAGGTCAGTTCTTCTCCTTCGCAGAAACATCTGCAACATAAAGTCGTTTCCTCTTGATTTGGTCAATTTTATGTCTTTTATTAGGATTTATTTTTATCACTCCTAATTTGGGATTATATTCTTCGATTTTATGAATTTTGAACAGTGGTTTCTTGATTTTCTGTATTCTCCTTTTTCCTTCTTTGATTAATGCACTATCAAATTTCAAATTATCTAAATTTTGATTTAATGGTTTCTGTTTAAAAAATCTTTTATTCTTTTCTATATTAATGTTTTTATCTACTTTCTCTTTCAATGCTCTGAGTTTATCTTGCCATTCTTGCAGATAATCTTCGTTACAATTTTTAAATTTCAAAATTTGGTTTTCTTTTTCTGAGCCGAAAAGTATTTCATTTGGTGTAAATTTAGTTACTGAATTTATTGAGTTATTATAAGCTATTAAAGCTAATTGTATCTTCTTGAAATTTTTCTGATCTTTGAAATGTTCCCTTTGATTCAAAATTCTTAAATGTTCGATTATTGTGGAGTGGAATCTTTCAATTACTCCGTTGGATTTAGGGTTATCCACACATGTCATGTGGATTGTGATATTGTATGTTTTAAGTGAATCTTTAACTAAATTATTATTAAATTCAGGTCCACTGTCAAAAATTATTTCATTAGGAATTTGGTACTGAGAAAAGTAGTTCAAAAGTCCGTTGGTAATTTCAATTGCAGAAGGTGTTTTAATATACCCTAATTGGGCAAATTTGGAAAAAGCGTCAATGAGAGTTAAATATTTTTTGTTTTCCAACGTCAATGTATCGATATGTAAAATGTCAAAAGGGTATTTGGGAGATGGTGTAAGGTTTTCAGGAATCTGATAAGGATTTCGTTCGTATTTATTTTGTTGACATATGTCACAATTATTAATATATTTTTGTATGTCCAAAAATATATTAGGCCAGTGAAATTTGCGTTTTAATTTTTGGTATGTCTCTAGAATGCCTCTATGGTTGGTTTTTCCTAAATGATAATTCGAAATTGTTTCTAACTGATCTTCGGGTCTTATTATATCTTCTAATATTTCTATACATTGGATCAACTTATAACTTTCTTTGCTAAAATTTTCCTGTAGAACTTCATTTATGGGTATAATTATATCTTTATCAAACAAACAATAATAATTTACACGGGGAACCAAATAATCTTTTATAAATTTGAAAATTTCTGTTTTTAAGTCAGTTGCTTTCAATTTAATTATAAATATCTGTTTATTACGAAATATTTTTGAAATTTGACACTCTGTCTCTTCGTCGTGTTTTTGGATGATTATTTGATTTTTACCAACATTAATACAAGTGTCTTTATAGGTTATTCCGTTAAGTTCATTTTCGTCTGCTGAATGTACTGTGTCTAAGTCTTCTTCGTCGATATTTGCAATTGAACTTTCAATTTCATCATTCATATTTATTTCTTCTTGAACTATTTCATAAATTACTATTTTGACATGAGTCTCTTTGAAAATTTCTTTCAACAATTTTTCTATTTTTGCAAATGGGATTTGATTTAAACATAAACAAATTTTAGGCATATGAAATTCAAAAATGTTGCTTTGAACTAAATAGTTCTTCAACTTAATTAAACAATCTTTAATATTCTCTAATACAGGTTTATTGAAATAATCTTATTTCGTTATCAAGTGTAAAATTTTAGATTTATTTTGGAAGATAGGTTGAATGATTAAATTCTGATCTTTATTGTTTATGTCGATTAAATAATTCTTACTATTGAATTTTTCATCAATTTGTTTGGCGAAGCCCTTTCCTAATTTAAAATCTTGTGAAATGCAATGTACTAAGTTACAGGGTTTGTCAAATATGTTGTCGTTGGTCTTAATAATTTGAAATTCCGGTCTTATTCTCGAAAGTGCATCTGGGTTGGAATTTAAGGTCACTTTTTTATATTCTATTCCATAGGAATATTCATCTAATTTGATTCTTTATCTCATTAATTTTGAATTTGGATCTTTCAAACTCATTCACCATGTCAGGGGTCGATGATCTGTTCGAATTATAAATTTTGTAACATACAAATAGGGTCTAAAATATTTTACTGCCCAAACTATTCCAAGTAATTCTTTTTCTGTGGTGCTATAATTAATTTCGTGGTCATTCAATGTTCTAGATGCATAGGCTATTGGCATATCTTTTCCGTTTATATTTTGACTTAAAACTGCACCTATGGCAAAATTACTCGCGTCAGTTGTGACGATAAATTGTTTTTCAAAGTCAGGGTATTGCAATATCGGAGCATTAATTAGTAAATTTTTGCTATTGTTGAAACTCTCTCTATATTCCTTGTTGTCTGTGTTTATTATTTGTCCTTTTTTCAAGTAGGTAGTCATTGGTTTTGTGAGCTTTGCAAAATTTGGAATAAATTTTCTATAATAGCCTAAAAGTCCTAAAAATTGTTTGATCTCTTTTGAAGTTTTTGGAATAGGAAAATTCTTTACAGCTTCAATTTTTGCGGGATTAGGCTTTAAACCATCCTTCGAAACTATATGGCCAAGGTAAGCTACTTCTTTACACATAAATTCGGATTTATCTAATTGAATTTTTAAATTATATTGTTTTAATTTGGAAAAGATTTTTCGTATATTATCACAATGTTTTTGCAAAGACGTTCCTAATATTACAATATCGTCCAAGTAGACAAGACAGATTTTATTCATGTAATCTCTTAAAACATAATTCATAAGTCTTTGAAATGTGGCGGGGGCATTCTTAAGTCCGAATGGCATTCTCAAAAATTCAAAATGTCCCTCATCTGTGCTGAAGGCGGTTTTTGGAATAGATTGAGGGTGCATTTGTATTTGATGGAAACCTGAAGTTAAATCCAATGTAGTGCAGTATATATTCTTTTCTAATTTATCTAAAACTTCTGTAATGTTTGGAATAGGGAATTTGTCATCTATAGTTTTTGCATTTAGCTTCCTATAATCTATGACCACTCTAAATTTTATTTCGCCTGAAGCGTCTTATTTCATGGAGATCATCCACACAGGTAACGACCAGGGTGAATGACTTTCTTGTATAATTTTGTTGTCTAGTGAATTTTTGATTTGCTTATTAATTTCTTTTTTGTAAATTTCAGGATATCGATAAGATCTAGTTACAGGAAATAGGAGTATCGTCTTTGCTAATTATTTTATGTTGAATAACGTCCGTATGTGTTAACATGTCTTTTTCTTTTGGAAAAATACTCTCATATTCTTTTACTAATTTATAAAATTCTCTTTGCTTTTCCAAATTAAATGCTCTGCTCTAATTTTAATCTCTTCAATGTTATTCACAGAATTTTGATTCTCAAAATATTGTATTTTATAATTCTTATTTTGGATAGTGATTATATTTTTACTGAAATCTATCTTAACTTGCATTTCAATCATTGTTGGTAGACTTGATAATAAGTTGAATTGTTTATGAAAATCATGCAAATAAAATTTCAAATCATTACCTTCGAATTGCAAAATTACATATTCGTTTCCATTATGTTCTCCTATTGCGGTTTTGAAATAAAATTTTTCCTCATAAATTTCAAATTTTTGAATATTATTATAAACATATGTTTTACTAATCAAATTAATAGTGGATCCAGTGTCAATCAACATATAATAATCTTTCATTTTCAAAAAGGGTAGCCGAGAATTTTGATATATATTTAGGATTTCTCGTGGATATTCGGGGGTACTTCTAAAAAAGGATTTTCCGCTTCTATATTTTCGTCCTGATTATTGTCTGAAATTTTGTCAGTAATATAATTATATTCTTCTTCATCAAAATTTTGAGTTTCATCATCGTCGAAAGTTTCAGTATTGTTAATCTCTTCTACCGCGTAGTTTGGTCGATGAGTTCCGAATTGTTTATTTTCTTGGGTGAAGTAATTGTTGGATCTTGGAAAATTTTGTTTAGGTTGGAATGTTTGTCTGGTTTGATGTGACATAGGGATTGGTCTGACGTTCTGTGCATTTCTTATTCTTTGTTTAGGGGCAAATCCATAATTGTTTGGATTTTTATTTTGAAAAGTTACGTTTCCGGTACGAAAATTTGTTCCGGGAAATCTCTGGGGAGGAATACTAAGAAGTTGTCTAGTAATTGTTTTCGGATTTGGAATAAAGTTTGGATTTTGTTTAAGGTGTTGAAAGTCGTTTTGTAATAATATTTCTATGTCATTTATAGTCTGTGGATTTCTGGTAGCTAAATTGTTTCTATATGGGTCGTTAACAGTAGAAATAAAATTATTAATTATTAATTATTAATTTAAAAATGTAGATTTCATTATTTGTACATATAAACTTACACACAAAATAGGATTCAACAAAATTGAAAATATAATCATTATCGTAGTCAAAAATAATTATTTACATCAATAAAAAAAAAAACAAAAAATGTATTAAACAAAATTAAAAAAAAACTTATAATTGTACATTAAAAGAAGTTTTATATATGATAAAATATTTACTATTAAAAAATATATAATTAACTGCAATGCAAAGGCAAACGATTTCTTTCAATTTGCTACAAACCAAATGATTTCATAATTTCTACTTCACACATCGAATTCATCCATCGCTCTTTTACTATCCTCCTATGTTTTATCGGAACATTCTTTTGATGATAGGGCCATCTTGCTAGTATTCCATTTCTGAACTGAGAGATCCAAACATAGCTATCTCCGAGTTTCCATTAAATACAATCACATGGCATTCTGCAAATAAATAATGTATTACTTAAAAAAAAATGCAGAACATTACTACATAAATAACTTACTTTGATTTGTCACAGTAGAAAAATGATACCTATATGTAACTTTGTCAAACACAAAACACGAAAAATCTGAAAGTGCTTGCCTGCCTTGGCTGTAATCAGCCTACAGATGACTCATCCCTCGAATCTAAAATATTTTTTTTGGGTTCCATTCAGTGTTCTAAAATTTGTGAATAAACATAATTTCAAGAAAGTAAAATATTCAAAATTTTATTATCTTATTTCCGTATCATTCACGGTAAACAATCAGAGCTTGTTAAAAAAATTAATGTCACTCTCCATATTCGTCCATAAATCAGTGAAGAGTATAAAATTGGAAATTTGTTAATAAAAATTTGGAGAACAAAAATTAATAATTTTGTGGACGAAAGTCATTTCCTTTAATCTCTGGAAAATTATGTATTAACCGAGAAAAATTATATTTTTAATAAAAAATACAAAGGTTCTTTCGGATAAAAATTTAAAAAGAATTAGCTTATTAACATTTAAATGAGTTAAAAATAGCAAGAAAGTTTTTTTCTCATTTTTATTTTCTATCTATTTGTTAATAACTTTCAAAATAATATGAATTATAATTTTGATACACGTGACGGTTAAATCATATTTATAATAAACGGATGTCTAAACATGGATTGTATGAAAAATAAAGTCCAATTATGACTTCAATACAACTTGAATATAACGTTAAAATATAACATTTAAATTACGGGAATAATTTACGTAAATAAAAACGTCGATTCTACATACATTTGACATAACAAAATGACGTCTGGGTATGACGTTCATACAACCAATATACAATGTTGATTTTCAGTTATGGTTACTTGAGAAGTACTCACACTGATTGAAAAAATATGACTAAAGAATTATATAAAGAATAAGTATGATTTCCTAAAACGCTGAAACATAACATCCAATTATAACGTAAGTTCAACATTATATGACGTTATTTCTTGACGTCAATTTATGACCACAATTTGACCTGACGTGTGACGTCAGTTCAACGTCATATGACGTCTGAATATGACGGTCACATTATGACTTCAATATAACCAAAATGCGACGTCACATTTTGGTCGACGGTCAGTCATTGTTACTTGAGTAAAAAATGCTTATTTTTTTCGTGATTCCACAAGATGTAACTTCATTTGATATTTACGAGTTATTTTTATAAATTGAAAATAATATTTATCATCTGTGTGACTATCACTATCCATGGAAAAATTGATGGATTATTGAAGAATTTCAATTTAGTTGAATCAAAGAAGCTTTATTCATAAAAGAAATAGAATGCATACATATTATAGCCCAGTTGTCAGAGGCAAATTCAGAACAAAATCTCTCATAAAATGTGATGTCGCTGAAACTAGGTTTCAAGGCACTTTTTTGAGTGTAGAGAACGATAAAAGAATCTTTGCTACTCTAAAGTGTATATTAAGTTCATAATCTCGGAAATATTGTCGAAAATTTTTATATCGAGAAAAATTATAAAATTTTATAAAAAAAATATGAATATTCTTTGAGAATGAGTACCCAGGGCTTCTCTGGGATGCTGATTAATTATTTGAAATAAGATTTTCAAAATTTAAAATGGCGTATGAAATATATCGGCAATTTAGAACTTTTTAATCTATATATTTTAAAATTCAATTTATATACTTCGGGAGTGTGAAAAGGTGATATCAACATGATTTTTTGCTGACCAAGATCATTATATATTGATGGAGTGAAAATTGAAATGGTGTATTCAATACGGAGGTTTTTGAAATGAGTAATAATTTGTCAATAAATGAATAAAAGAATAGGATGTATTTTAAGAAACAACTGAAAAATTGATAAAAACTCTTTTTCAAATTTGTACTCACAGTCTTCTTATTCTTTGACATTACAAACATTTTCAACATCGCTGTCTTGCTCTAGCATTGAAATTTTAGGTGAAATTTAACAAACATCACATGTTAAACAAGAACCACATATTGCGGAACTTAGTAAGTTTGTCTTTGTTGATTTACAATTACAAGCTCTCCCACATCATTTTCTGCAATAATTGCAAAACATCAAATCCAAAAGAGATTTCGAAGTTGGCAGTTCTGTCATTTTGACAGGGCTGGATATTTTTGAGCTAGAATCGTCCATTTTCCAATCAATGTTTGCTTATAGCCTGAATGCTCAATCAAAAAAATAAATAATATATTCTTAAAGCTCAGGATTTCATCTTTAATTTTGTTTTTCTGATGATTTTCTAAAGCTCAACTTTAAGTTGCTGGAATCAGAATCAGCAAAGAACATGTATTTTTTTTCTATATTTCTTATATTGAAGATTACTCAAACATATCAAGTTGTATCAATTTCTGAATTATTGCATATTATGGAGTGTATTTTCAACTTCATTTAAAAATACAGATATAATACTTTCTGATTCATAAAAATAAATAAAAATCGTTTTGAAAATTCGACACGAATGAATGCTACAAAAAAATGATTATTTTAAAACATGAGTCTTATTAAACAGAGACAATGTTCATCATTTTAATTATTTCTACATTAAAAGTGAGAGTATATTGTTGATAAATGTACAAGATTCTATTTTTTTAATGCCTCTAGTAATATATATCCTCAATTTTATAAAAGTTAGTGAGAATTTTAGAAATTTCAACTTCGGTCAAATTTTCATTGAAAGAAAATAAAAATTATTGAAAACTAATAGCTTCATAAGAAAGCTTGGAATCTCCACTTTAAGATGCTCTTTACTTTTTTGTTTTGCATATATTTTAGACAAATATTTAGTTTTTTAGTTTTTCCTCGAACGCCTCGCTTGAATATTTGCATTCAGCGGCTTGGCGCGCTTAGAGCCTTCGAATTCGCTTTCTTAATTTTAATAATTTTTTATAATAATGCAATTCTCTTTTCGAATAACTTATAGAATAAGTTTAAATGAAATTTTCCGCTGTTTCAGATAGTACTATTAGTTTTTCGATTTTTATATTTTATTTTTCGCGATATAGCGCAAAAACAAAATTTTTGATTTTGTTTTCGAGATTATGAACTTAGCATATACTTTAGAGCTGCAAAGATCTCTCTATTTTCTTCTACATCCAAAAAACTATCAGTGAGCCCAGTTTCAGCTATATCACATTTTATGAGAGGTCAACATCTCTGACAACTGAACTATTATTGCATAATAATAATTCTGTTAAATATACAATACATTGAATGTATTATACTTAGAGTCCCCAAATCAAGCCGTCCGAAGTTCAGAAAGTCTGCAAAAGAAAACAGAGATATGAGTACAACATACCCAGGAGGGTCCATGACTGAAATAAAGAACACTTATATTATCATTCTCGCAAACGACCCTGAAAAAACAGGAGTTGGTATAAGGTACAACTTTAAAAGAGGAAAAACACCTCACTCCACGCTGCCCGCAGGTATCTGCGTGAAACTGTGAGATCCGCTCCACGCTTAGCGTGAATCTGCGGGAAAATCTCGCTTCACATCCAGAGGGTGTGAATTTGCGAGACTTGCAATCTTCCGTAAAGAGATCTTCAAGGCCGTGGGAGAAAGAGTTAGAGCCAAGTTGAAACTCAGTCTCCGCCTGCTCACTCAAAAATATGCAACCGAAACGCTGGGCACCTCCTGGTAAAACACTAGAGATGGCAGGAGGGCATCGCTGACTCCGGGCTTGTTACCGGTGCTTCGCTGGGAGCAACTTAGCTGATTGTTCCCTCACCGTAGTGAGTTCTAGGAACACTCCATAACAAAGAATAAAAGGATGATAACACATCAGCTCAATCGCTCAACACTCAACATAATACTCAAACATTAATAGCAATACTCAACTGACATAATACTTAGAATAGTCAACCATGGATAACTCACCGTACATATCATTATAATATTATACTATCTACTTTGAACGATTAAACGAGACTGAAGGAAAGAGTTATTAAATAAGAGATCACCGATATGCATGTTATGCTAACATCATTACCTGCAATAGAATTATTGTTATTTAATACTTAAAAAAAATCCATAAGAATAGTTTTCTTTTCTTGGATCATTAGATTTAACTTTATCAATTAAACTCGCACTACAAATTTTAGTGAGTCTCGTTGGAAGCCATCCACTGTAATAAACAAAAAGAACAAACATATACAGGTGTAACTGAACCTTTGTAACAAAATTTGATGGTAAGTATTGTATGTATTGATCATAAATCAAAAAAATTTTTGCTTAAATTTGTAAAAACAGCAGCAGTTTGCAAAAATATAGCATTTTGGGTACTGCTAGTTGTCATAGATACTCCTATAAGAAATAAATGAAAAACCATGTTACACAATATTCACATGCGTAATTTACTATCAGTAAAGCAATTAAATTAATTAAATAAGAGTATATCTATCAACTGCAGATTAAATTAAATTTATACTACACAAGATATCACATAAATCTGAAGAAAAGAATTGGAAGATTATGAATTCATTAGAATTGCTCAAAATTATCGCCGTTCACAGCAACACACAATGCAGCTTGTTGAACGGTACAAGCTTGACGAAGGTAATTGTATTCTTTTATTATTTCTGCGCTATTTTCAATACGCTGTTGCAGTCCTTCAATACTTTGCGGCGCATCTTGGTCATCATAAACTAATGACTTCAAATAACCCAAAAAATAAAAGTCAAGAGGATTAAGATTTGGTGATCTCGGAGGCTATGTTACAGGACCACCAAGCCCTATCCAACGACCTTCGTATGCAGCATCTAAATGCTCTCTCACAAATCTACTATAGTGCGGAGGTGCACCGTCATACAGAAACCATGCATGCTGCCGAATATCTAGCGGAATGTTCTTTAACAATTCTGGTAGAGTGTTTTGTAAAAACTCTAAGTAATCGTTACCATTCATACGCGCAGGTAAAATGTATGGACCAAGTAGAGTACTATTCACAATCCCAGCCTATACGTTCAAAGAGAATCGATGCTGGAAATTACTTCTTCTAATAACATGTAGGTTTTCTCGTGACCAGTAATATGAATTGTGGAAATTATAAATACCATCTCTAGTGAATAAGAACTGAAATTTTGGTCTTGAGCATGTTAGTGAAGAGGCCATTGGCAGAAATTTACCCGCTCGAGGTGGTCACGTTGCATCAGATTTTGAACTCTTTGGTAATGGAACGGATGGTACCTTAAGTTTCAAAGAATTCTCCACACAGTCATATGAGAAACTTCTTGTCCCAAGTTGCGCGAAATTTGGCGAGTATTAATTGTAGGATCAACATCAATTATATCCGATAAGACATTTTCAAAATTTTGTCGGTATCTTTGACGTCCTACATCTCTACCAGGATTAGGTCGAAGTGATCATGTACCACGAAGACACTGTAGTAGTCTTCCAAACATTCGATGACTGGGATGCCATCTGTCAGGATATCGTTCGGCATACAAATGCTGCGCTGCTCTCACGTTTTGTCCCACTTCTACATATACTATCATCATATCATTTAGTTCCAAATTACTAAATGCAATATCCATTTCCATTTTTGTTTTCTCAAAAAATTTAATATAGCTTCAAACACTGTTTTACGTTACAAACTTGTAAACATTTACCGACCGAAATCAATAGAAAATTATTTTATTCATTATGTATTATGCAATATCTATTCAATTTGTGATTAGTTGTTGGGTAATGGTTGTGAGTAATGTTGTAATTCTAGAAGAAATTATTAACCTAGTGGCCCAAAACTATTCATTCGATTGAAGCCATTTCCCAATTTTCGAATTTTAGCGAAATTCTTTTTGATTCATGATCAGTACGTCCAATACTATATACTATCAAATTTTGTTACAAAGGTTCAGTTATACAGGATAAGCGTTATAAGAATTATTGAAGGAATAATATATGAAGGTAAACTAATAAATAATAGACAATATTTAACACATATATACATTTCAATAGTTGAACATTTTTTCATATTTCTATGTTTTCATATATGAATATAGAAAAAAATGTTCAAATATTGGAAAAATATATGAATATATTTACTTATTTATATATTTACGGTTCTCTTCTCACACAATAGATCCACAGTTTCTTGCGCTCAGTCTCCCATTCGCAATTCGGAAATGAACAAAATTTCATTTCTCCGTTGCGCAATAGTGTGTGCGAACACTCAGGAACAAAACAAATCACACCTTGTCTCGACGATTTCCACTTTTTCAATAGATTTTCCCTATTTATTTGTCTCAAATATTCAATTTGGATTTATGCACTTTTATATTTGCTTTGTCAGCTGCAGTCAGCATTAGTACAGGGCCCTGATTTTATAACTAGAAAGCGATACCGAATAGAAATAAAAAATGGCGATGTGTTGAATGACGACCATCTTGGATTTCTATTCAACAGTGCGAATTCTAAGGTATTTCAAACATAATTTTTCCTCCGTTGTAACGCATGCGTATTGTGGTAGCAATTTGAAAATAACACATGTTAGAGACTTGGGTGGGAGTTCCGGCGCTTGCTGGTCATTCGTTTGTAAACAAAAGGTCGAATTTCCACGATGAACGCCTCTGCAGCAGCTTTATTCAATCTGCGTGTTATAAATTTATTTGAAACATAACACAAATTATTCGCAATGCAATAAATTTACCGAAAAGTTGCTAAGAAATGTTCATCCGGCAGTTCAAAAGGATCCATAGCATCTCTTAATCTCCGCCTATCGATACGCAATTGGATATTTTCTCTGCGGAGCTCCCGTTAATACCATAGTGCCATAAAAGTCATCTGGATAAAGTAATAGAAGGTTTATTATTCTACATTCTTACAGTTTATTTGCACTCTATCACAATAATACTAAATATAGTATCAGTAGACAACAAGAAGATAAAAACGTATAAATTTTGATGCAGATTAATAGAATTATGAACAAATACTCAAATCTTGAAATTCTTGAAACACAATAATTATAAACTCTCCAGGAACTAAATTTGAATTAAAACTTGAATCAACTTAACGCTACTAAACATCAACTATATTCACTTTGCCAAATACGTATTCGTCTGGTCCCGACCAGTTGAATAGACCTATTCAATCGAGAATAGCAGAAAATGGCCGACTTAAGATGGCGCTAGGTAACGAAAATGTATTCGGTATCGCTTTCTAGTTACAAAATCAGGGCCCAGAGCTTATAACTTCAACCGCAACGAGTCGCGATCGTCGCTAGTGACAGCGTATTATTCACCTGTGACTTGGAAAAATGTTAGTGTTAATATTGGTCCAAAGAACAGATTATCTGACAGCTAAGGGGACCTACCTAGGTCACGAAGGTCACGCGAAATAAGTAACGTGTTATCAAATACCAGCTGCTGCTGCTGACGTAGCGTAAGGTGAGTGAGCAAGCAACAACTCATAACTGTGAAAAGGATCAAGCAGCAGCTCTTAATTGTGAAAAGGGTCAAGCAACAACAGGCGATGCCGGAACAAGGAGATGACTCGGACGGATCTTCAACAGATGGAAGTGGGAAAAGACAAATTAAGAGTGACTTATTTTGAAGGTGCAAGAAAACACCGATATCCCTCAATAAAGTCACCCAACAAACTGCAGGAGCGGAAGATCTAAAAAATACGATGGTGAAAATGATGAGAGAAATTAAAGAAATGAGATCGGAACAAGCAATAGGCGAGCGGAGCTCACCCCTAAAATGAACAAAGTGTGGCCACAGTCTTACTAATGTCAGGAATCAGGTTTTTCCTATGTTTTACGAAGTCGTTGAATACGAATATGAGGTTGATTTGCACTTTGAAGTAGGGGAACCATGTCTAAATGACGATTTTTTGCAAAACTTCAATATTTTATTCTCCATACTTTTTGATATTCAAATCGCTATATTTTTGGTGCCTATAAAAATTTTTGCATGAAATTTCAAAAATAATACTAAATTTGGAATAACGTGAATAAAAATAATAAACAAGATACTTACAAAATCATAACACTGATTCTAATTAAATAAAATAATCACAAAATTTAGAACAACAAGCAAAATCACAAGACTGCTCAAAAACAACCCGTCTACAATAACGGCTCGGACGAAAGAGGAAGAACCAGACGCGCATACTTCCTAAGTTAGCGCTTCAATCAAGTGTCATACGCACGTACTATTTTACAAAATTAGTGCGAATCTGTTACATAGATGGCGACATGGGTATGCAATGAGAAAACAATTGTACAAAAGAAAAGACGTCAGACAAAATCTTTGTAACAAATTGCATACATCGCAACAATCTAAAGTAGGTTGTTTAGATGGGCCTACAATAGTTTCACATGCAAATTTTTAGCATTACAAGAACAAATAAATTTGTATAATACTCCCATCACTAGCTTCTTCATAATAATCAAACATGAATTGATTATTTTCATTTATCCTGTCAGATTGTTGATTGTATTGATTGCTCTCACTCGTTTATTTGCCAAAGACATCATTATATATTGTCACAAATATGAAATTAGGTCACATAATTATTTATTTGAATTCGCTGAAACTGTAATCCTAGTTAGTATTGACAAGGTCGATGTTCAATTGACGGACATGATTGACAGGCTTTGGTCACTAGATGTTCGGTGGCTGTCCGGCAACAACTGTTGGACAATTGAATGTTGGCCCATTGCCGGCTTAGGAATATATGAGCGCGAGCTAGGAGAGGGATTCAGTTATTCAGAGATTCAGTAAGAGTAACTTTGAGGTATATTGTGAAAATGCGAGTTTGTAAAGTGAATATTTACACTGTAACCTGTTTTAATAAATTATTCATATTGAAAGCGACAATATGTTCATTCACAATCATTATAGTAATATGGCAATTCCTAACCTTTCGGAGGTTGGGAAGTATGTAGTTTCTAACTGAAAGGATTAGCTCACGAATCGGAAGCGACACTCCCATCTCTTGGGTGGGAATGATTATGCAGGGTTGCCTAGCATTAGTCATAAGTCTTTGTCGGAGTAAAATAATCCGTGCTGTCAGAAATATCGATCATATAATCTAATAATGTAAGTGATATTTTCTTGGGATTTAAGTCAATTTAATTTTATTTTTTTCTGCTTTAAAGTTTCGGCTGCACCTCAGCCATCCTCAAAAGCGCTACAATTTTATTTTATTACTAATTATGTGTAAATGAATGTTAAAATACTTACAAAGGAATTATTGTTTGAAAAAATTGAAGTTATACGTATGTTTAAATTGGTATTAAAATTAAAAAGCGGAGAAAAGAGAAATTTTCTCTTGTCCTTTGCCACACCCGACATCTATGGAAGGCGTTGGCTTACTGCATGTTAAAAATCGTGCATGCACGCATTGTCAAAAATTACATATTGACACTGGTAGAAGTTTGTCAATTGTGGTGTCAATCAATTAAAATTGTGCATCATGCAAGGTGTCAAAAATATAAACAAAAATCAAAAAAGTAACATGAGCCTAGATCTGAAGGATATTGCTGTAAATCGTGCTAAGCGCTATATTATCTGTCTTTTCATTAATATTTCGTTTGTCCTGTTTTATATACAACATCTCTAATGTAAGTCTTTTATTTAAGTTTACTTCATCATAAATGATACTAGTTTCATCAAAATTGAATGTATGACCTGATTCAATGCAATGTGTGACTAGCGCACATCTCGGCGTTTTTTGCTTTAATTTTTTACTACTTCGTTTGTGTTCATCCAGCCTTGTTTTTGAATATCTTTTAGTTTGCCCTGTGTATTGTGCATCACAATCTGAAAGATACTTGAAAACAAGGCTGGATGAACACAAACGAAATAGTAAAAAATTAAATAAAAATACGCCGAGATGTGCGCTAGTCACACATTGCATTGAATCAGGTCATACATTCAATTTTGATGAAACTAGTATTATTCATGATGAAGTAAACTTAAATAAAAGACTTACTTTATAGATGTTGTATATAAAACAGGACAAGCGAAATATTAATGAAAAGACAGATACAACTCGGACAAGCCTAACCTGTCGCTTGAGAATTTATTTGCTGGAGATAGAAATAGCCTGACCTAACTGTATCTATCTCTCTCTTACTAATGTTATGAAAGAAACAATTGTTGCATGGCGTTTGTCTTTCTAAGCTAAGACATACTCTATTGCTGGTGTCCTCTTCAATTTCTACCTATCGCCTTGTACCAGTAAGAAACGTATGTCTGCGTGAAAATATTTAGTTCATTCGCTTCCATGAGCGCACTTAGTAATTTTTTTTGGCTAATAAATAAGGTTTGAGCCACGCGAAGATTGAATATAACTGAATTTAACGCTTCTTGCTTTTCACTTGTTGATTTAAGACACTATGTACATTCCGTATGCAAAGCAAACATTATGGGAGTACAGATTTTTTTCTTAAAAATTATTTATATTTGATTGAATAGATGACTGTTTTATTGGGGTTATTGATTCTTAATATAATTGATTCAACCACGACAAATCAGAAATCCATTCTATAAAATGTTCTAACTTTGATAAACAATACATAGATAAAATGAAAAGAAAAATTGGTAAACGCTTTCAAGAACACAACATGTACCATGTTAAATGCAAAAAAATCTATTCAAGTCTGCGTTACCTTATAATTTTCAAGAAACAGGACTCAAATTTCAGATTAATAACCCTAATCTTCAACAAGATTATAATATGTGAGGAAAATAATTTGAATGCTTTTTTAGAGGTAATCCAAATGGAAAGACATTTTGATCTTTTTCCGTTAAGTAATCCTCTTTCGAGATTTACTCATTGAACTTATTCCGTACTGTAACATGACTCATTGTTTCTTTTAATTATACCTATAGGTTTGTCAGCCGCGCCCTCGATAAATTTCCCACTTGTGCTTGGTTAAGTATTAGTCCGTGAGACAGCGCATAAATTTTTTGTTGATTACCGCTCACTTGAAACTTTGTGAGTGGCTTCATTGTGATGAGTCCGACAACTTTTTCATTTAGCAAAATTCTAGATTTGGGGGCGTTTACCCGCGAGGGCTAATTAATTGAAAGAATATTACCGTAATACTGATCTTTACACTGATCGAAAGATTTTTTGATAATAAAATGAAGGAAAAATATTGTCCGACATGAATATTGAGGCTACCGGTGAGTCCGACTTGTCATAAGTACCAACATACTTACCATTAGTACCAACATACTTATGACAGGTGCGGCTTGTCGGATTCACCGGTAGCCTCAATATTCATGTCGGACAATATTTTTCCTTCATTTTATTATCAAAAAATCTTTCGATTAGTGTAAAGATCAGTATTACGGTAATATTCTTTCAATTAATTAGCCCTCGCGGGTAAGCGCCCCCAAATCTAGAATTTTGCTAAATGAGAAAGTTGTCGGACTCATCACAATGAAGCCACTCACAAAGTTTCAAATGAGCGGTAATCAACAAAAAATTCAGGCGCTGTCTCACGGACTATATTCTTTAATAAATTTAAAACATTTGAGAATAAAATGCGTACGCCACTGACGACGTCAGTCTCCTATCTTAGCCGATCTTGAATCATACGATTATCGAACTTACCCGATGGGACTCATTTGACTTGTCCGAGTGTACTATAGCGCTTAGCACGATTTACAACAATATCCTTCAGATCTAGGCTCATGTTACTTTTTTGATTTTTGTTTATATTTTTGACACCTTGCGTCATGCACAATTTTAATTTACTGACACCACAATTGACAAACTTCTACCAGTGTCAATATGTAATTTTTGACAATGCGTGCATGCACGATTTTTAACATGCAGTAAGCCAACGCCTTCCATAGATGTCGGGTGTGGCAAAGGACAAGAGAAAATTTCTGTTTTCTCCGCTTTTTAATATTAATACCAATTTAAACATATGTATAACTTCAATTTTTTCAAACAATAATTCCTTTGTAAGTATTTTAACATTCATTTACACATAATTAGTAATAAAATAAAATTGTAGCGCTTTTGAGGATGGCTGAGGTGCAGCCGAAACTGTAAAGCAGAAGAGAAATAAAATTAAATAGACTGAAATCCCAAGAAAACATCACTTACATTATTTACAAATCCAGTCAGCGTCAACCATTTTATCCAATATAATCTAATGATCCAAATAAAACAATTAATATTGAAGAGAAGCGGATTTGTGTTGCAATTCTGTGTAAATCTATGTCTTATAAATTCATAAATTTGTAAATTATGAACAAAATCGCTATGAACTAACATACGTAGCACTTTCGTTCGGTTCAGGGAGAGTGTATAGCTCTATTTCACTGTTATAACTTATTGATATCTGCATTTATCACAATTTCAATGGATACACGTATAAATAATTTGATTCATAAATCCTACAAAATGTCAAATTATTAAATTTTTCAAAACATTCTTGTTTTCATAGACACCTACATAAATTATCTACTTTGTAGAAAGAAGAACGGAATTGGATCAATTATTACTCGGAAAATTAGAGATGATTTTGAATAAAATAGTATACATACTTCGGTGAGGATTTCATATTAAACTCGAGCTATATCTGATCCTCGAGGCTTCGCCTCTCGATCATATAATAAGCTCTCGGCTGTAATGAAATACTCACCTCCTCAGATGTAATATACTATTAAACATAGCTTTCGCTAAATTATAGCGTAGAGAATTTATATCTTTACGATTCGCATTGGATTTATTTTATGGGTCGTATGAATAAGAAATTGAATCATCCATATTTCCTACAGCAATCTTGATAGGTATACCATTTAAATTAGATAAGCCACCTAATTCATCATCTGACATGACTTTTAAAGCTGCTTAAACAGTTTTTTCACCAGTATAATACATTGACTAAATTGTATCACACCCAGTTAAAGCGTGCGCAGCTAAAAGAGATGAATATATGTAGGTAATAACCTAATTTCTCTGTTAATATATGAATAGGTATAAACCTTCTTAGATCTGCGCGAACTGAAATACTACTAGTAAAAGAAACATAGTTTGATATTTTTCTCAAAATTTTTGTAATGTACCAGCAATAAAGTGAAAACATCTGTAACATGAGATTTCACAATTATTTGCGGTTCATTGTTCATTTTAGACTGAATTTTTTTACATGAAAAACTAAACGCGTATCTGCATCGATATGATAGCAATTATATTCCGGTTCTATAGTAAACTCCTGGCCTCTAGTACCAAATGTACCTTGTCGAGGTATTAAGTCCCTAGCCGATAAAACTTTCTTATTGGGATTTGGAATCATAAAATCAGAGCAAGATAACTGCTCTTTTAAATTACGAATAAATGCTAGAATTGGGTAGACGCTTCTTGGTCGGAACTTGTACTGAAATCTAGTGGAAAAAGTACTACGTAATTAAAGCTTCGTGATATGTGCAAAATAGTACGTGTTCCTGAATAAACAAGTTCATACAGGTTTTTTCACAACTATATACAACTGCCCATAGCTGCAATAGCATTGTTCATGAAATACTTTGAAAACTTAGCATGCGTCGACTCCACTATATTGTTTCGGACAGTTTCGTACAGTTAACATGAAGCAATATTGTTAAAGTGTATTTCCAATGTTGAATACAAGTAGTTTATTGATAAAAAGGGATAATTGACATTATAAAAGGTTGTAGCTGAGCTGAGTTGATTATAGAAGTTCGGAAAGACAGGAAAGGTGCTACAAAACGGTGTTGTTTTAGAATATGTCAAAGTAACAGTCGTTCAAAATCGTTACGAGAAGATAATATGTACTATTTACTTCACATATCGACAGAAGGAAGCACAAATTTCTGGTGAAGTGCATATGCAAAATTGTTCTAAGTGTGCAAAATGTGATTTGTGGATGAAATCGTATCGGCGTAAAAATTTCAAACTCTGGATCACGTAACAAAGGACACATATATTTGTTCCCTTTATTTTTATGGTGGCACTGGGCCCACATAAGCGAAACTCAGCTTAAATCAATGAAAGAATTGAAAATTAAGGTATTTTCTATCATACGAAGATTGTACATTTTATACTTTGCGAATACATAATCGCTTGACATTCATGACATTTATTATAAATACTATCACAGAGCTGTCATATATTTTGATTTGTGATAATTGATGTTGAATTAATAATGAGATAACTTCGAGGATAAACATAATACAAGAATGACGAATACAGAAAATAATATTAACCTCTTCACTAATTCTTCTATGTTATCACTCTATTTCCGTCCGTGGCACTTCAGCCACCGTTTCAATTGAAGGCAAGAATGTTTCTCTAATTTACCATTCAACAATGTTGCCTCATCAATCATCTATTTATTCAATATGATACTGAAAAACGTCTTTGGTCCTATTATTACTGCTTATTGAGATGAAACTGTCCGAAACAATATAGTAAAGTCAACGCATGCTAAGTTTCAAAAATATTTCATGAACAATGCTATTGTGCAAACGTTTGGCGCGGAGCTCGCGGCCAGTCAATACGCACATCTTTAAAATTACATCTATCTTTTTCTATATGAAATTAAGACCTGAAACTTCACAGAAAACTGTCTCATGTATTATATTTTCACACATAATAGGTGGTTTTTCGAGCTCCGGAATTTCGTTACTCAACTTTTGCGGGTAAATGCTAAAGCTCGTGAAATTCAAGGAAAAATCGAAAAGTGATATCTGGTTTTCAAATTGATATCAGAATTAATTAGGCTCATTTTCAAGGAAATACTTTAAGAAAAATCGAGATTAAAATTTCTTGCGAAAATATTCAAAGGCTCTGAAGATATAATGAGTTGAATATTAAAAGTTTTAAAGATAGTTGATAGTTGACATTGTTTCCCCCCTTCAATGTAACAATTAGCCCCGTATTCATCAGTAAGACGTGGTCACACTTTGCTATTTCAAAGCATCTTTTTGGAGGTGTCCCGCTCGCTTACAAAACATTTTACAGTTATAGAGAAAGTAAATGAAGAAACTGAAGAGCTTTGGAAAGAGAATAGAGAACTAAAAGAAAGCATTGCGCAAAGTAGATAGAGGAGAAAAACAGCAGAAGAAAAATAATATTGTCATGAAAAAGAAAGACTTAATAGTGATATACAAGAAATGGAAAAGTTTTGCAAGGAGTTACTCGGACTACAAGTAAAGATAGAGTCGGCTCAAGGAGGAAAAGTAGGAGCAACAAACAATTTCATAGTAGTAGTGAAATTAAGCAGTTGGGAGAAAAAGAATTGATTATGAAGAATGAAAACAAACTTAAAGGCAGCAACATATACATAAACCAAAGAGGAAATAGCAATTCAAAGAATTCTCAGGGAAACAACTGGAAGAGAGAGAAAGAAAGGGAAAACAGCTAAAGTAGGCTATAAAAAAATATACATCGAAGGGTAATGCTGGATAGAGAACAGTGAAAGCAGGGCAATTGAAATGGCAAAAAAGTGAGGCACGGCAATATAGAAACGGATGTAATAGAAAATGATCAAGCAATGACCAAGGATAAAAGAATCTTAGAAATATTTGAGAAACATAAAAATGAAACGCTAATATCAGGAACATGGAATGTAAGAGGAAAAAATGAATCGAGAACACTTGAAAATCTATCAATGTGCTTAACACAATATAAGATTGATATAGTGGCATAACAGCAGTGGATGACTATATATTTCTCGATAGTGGAAACAAAAATAAATATTTTGGCACAGGTATTAAGAGAAAAAAAATTGAAGCAGAAATCTATGAATTTCGAATCAGTGTCCGAACAAATATGAACAATATATCTAAGAGCAGTGTTCCGAAAAATCAGTATCATGAATGTTCATGCACCAACTAACGAGAAGGACGAGGAAGAAAACGATCATTTTCATGGAGAGCTTGAGAGAATAATCAATTTTATACCAAAATATGACTTAAAAATAGTTATTGGGGATCTCAATGCAAAACTGGGCAGAGACAAATGAGAAAATGTATAATGGCCATTTGCATCATCCAAGTTTGATAGTTAACTGTAGTTTAGCCATCAGATGTTTTTTGTAAATGTTTGCATCACTATCTAAGCTTCGCTTAAAACGACGTTTAGTAAAACCCCCAATATTCGTAGTCTAACTGCTGAATCTCGTTTAGCGTTTATTATTGAAGAACTAGAAATTGTCTTTGTCAATAGTACATGTTCGATTGTGACCTGAATAATAAAATATCCTTGAGATAAATATTTTCATGTCAGATAAGTTAATAATTTGAAAATTACAAATCTATTTGTGCAGATATTCCATTTGCATTGCTACACATAGCAGATACCGGTGACTTTGACAGTAGATTAGTTCTGGCTTTATTGATTTGGAATATAATCGACGATCTAGATGACAGTCTTGGTATATTTATATTCAGTTGGCTGAGAATTTCGGGACAGTCAACAATATTATGTAGAAAACTAATCGACATATTTTTTTGACGTTGTTAGAGTGATAAGCGGCCAAAATGTTGTAACAAATCGTTTTGATCAATTCCGCGTAGAGGATATTGTTTGTCGTGCTGGTATGTTATATAATTGAAGAAATGTCTTTGTACTGACTCTAAATTATTATTGTAGCAAGTATAAATACGATACCATATCAAAGCACAATTTTCCAGCTTAGAAACTATCAGAGACGAGTATAAAACATTATTAACAGTCTGATAAATAAAGGACTTGGTGTTTTCTCAAAATGAAGCTTTTCAATCGATTTTCTGATGAAATAGTTTGGTTCATATGCAAAGTAAACACTAGATTCGGGTCAAAAAGTATTCCCAAATCCCTTATGGGAAAACAACGTTCCAATACGGAGTCGCCTACGTGATAGTCAAAAACTACGTTAATTATCTTACGATGAAAAGACATAACTTTGCATTTAGTAGAGTTTAATTTTAGTCCATTGCGCGAACACTAATTATTGACAGAATCAATGGCTGTTCGTAAGGCCAGACAGTCGGCAGTATTATTCATTTCGTGGAACAATTTTAAGCTATCGGCGAATAGCAGGTGATTGCATTGGACTAAGTTGCAGATATTGTCTATATATATATATAGAAAACAATAACGGACCAAGGTTAGAGCCCTGCAGTATACCAGAAGGTACTTGGAATGGTACTGATTTAGAGCCACTGTACTGAACAAATTGTGTCCTGTCAAATTCGAGAAGAGAATCGTTAATCCCGAACGAATCTAATTCATGCAACAATACATTGTGGTCAATCTGATCGAAAGCTTTCTGAATGTCAGTGTATACTACATCTTCTTAACCATCACGATCTACAACTTCGGTAAGATATTGAATGAACACAATAAGATTAGTAAGGGTCGATCTTTGCTCCCGAAAGCCGTGCTGGGCATCTGAAAGTTTATTTTCCACATTTTTGTAAATTTTTGAGTGAAGCATCGTTTTGAAGGCATTAAAAAAATTGCACAAAAGGGAAATAGGTCTGTAATTTCTGACATTGGCTGCATCACCGCACTTAAATACTGAACACACTTTGGGAACTTTCAACAGATCTGGAAACCGTTTTTCGCTTGATATAATATTGTAGATGTATTGGAAAAGTGCAGATAAGGGGTAGGCGCAGTCTCTGAGAAGGAAAGCAGGAACTTGGTCGACTCCAGCGGTAATTTTGATCTTCTTCTTTGGTTCTAATGTCCTAGTAGTATATGCGCCTCCCTTATTACTTCTCTCCATTGGACTCTGTTTGTGGATACTCTTTTCCAGTTCTTTATTCTAGGTTTCCTTATGTCTCCTTCCATTTCATCTTCCCACCTATTTCTTGGTCTGCCTAAGTTAATTTTGCTTGGTATATTTTTTTCACATTTCTATATTCATTCACTCGTATCACATGGCCTAGCCATCTGAGACGTTGCTTCTTGATGTAATCTTTTATACTTTCAGACTGATATAGTTCTTCCAGCTCGTAGTTCATTCGTGTTCTCCACATACCATCTTTCTTGACTGCACCAAATATTTTCCGTAGTACTTTGAATTCAAAAGTCCTAAGTGCTTTTTCGTCTTTCTTAGTAAGCACCCACGTTTCAGATGCATACGTTATTACTGGGCGAAGAATAGTTTTGTATATTGACTTTCTAGTTGACCTTCTCACATTCTTGGAGTTCATAATGTTAATCAGACTATAATAGCATTTGTTTCTCGTTAGAATTCTTTTCTTTATTGCCTCGCTTATGCTATTTTTGAAATTGATCGATGACACTAGATATGTGAATTCACCCACTATTTCGATAGTTTCGTTATCTATCTGGATATTTCTGTCTTCATCATTCAGGTCGTTCCGCCTGCCCACTTTAATTGCTTTCGCTTTACTTACCATATTATTCAGTCCAAAGTTTGCTGCTGCCAACTTCATTCTGATGTATGCCTCCTCCAAATCCCTTTGTCTTTTGCTTATTATTGAATGGTCATGTGCATATGCTATTATCACATGTTCATATTCTTTGAAGCAATAAAAATTGCCTCAGTTTCAACAGCTGCCAGAGAGATGATATTATGGAAATAATAGAGGATATATTGCGGACCAAACGTAAGCCTGAGAGATGGAAGGATGTTCTTATATACCCAATTTATAAAAAGGGGAACAGACTGAAATGCGAAAATTACAGAGGTATAGTACTATTAAACGTGACGTACAAAATTTTAGCAGGATGTTGAAAAAATATAATACAAAAATAAGCGGAGAATATCCTAGGGGAAGAAATAAACCTGGTTCTAAAGCGACCAGATTAACTACGTATGAAATATTTGCACTTGAAGAAGCTATAGCGAATAGTTATGAACACAAGCTAAGACTGCAAATGTTGTTTAAAGATTTCAAATAAGCATATGGAAGAATGAATAACATAAAGTGTATAACGCACTCGCAGATCTAGGAGTACCCAAAAAATTAATAAGATTAATTAATTAAACGGAGGTGTTGTGAAAAAAAGAGAAGGGGACGACCAAAGGAGAGATAGAATGACGCGGTGGAAAAGGACTTAGAGACACTGAAGAATACGAAAAATTGTAACAGAAGCCATGGGCCTTGTGGGCCTGCAGTGCTAAATTTGAATTTGTCAAAGAAAAATGGAAATTGGTGGAACCCAACACGTCATTCAGCCTGAATGACTTTCTGTCACTGTTGACTTTTGTTTTTGAAAGCAGTTACTGCGCATACGATGGCAAGTACCAAGGTCCGTAGACTATACAAGTTACCTCAATCAGTTAGCTTGTTGGTATCGCTGAGCGGTGTATAGGGGGGCACTACGTCACTGCTAGCCCTGTCTGAACACCACGACTTAACTTAGTCTATATCTTGCTTCAGCGTTTGTCGCTTGATATAATATAAATTCTAATCTGAATACATTTTTTCTAATGTTTTGCTTACTATCACTTACCTACCTTCCGCCACTTTCTTCAGATTTTTATATTGTTGAACACTGCGTTTTTGTAAACGTTAGTATATATCTGAAAAGTTCATTCTTCGAAAACTGTCATTAAAAATGAGCATCTACAAGGTAACTAGAAACATGCGAAATGATTGCTTTGTTTACAGGATGCAAAATATTTCGCATCCTGCAATAAAATAATAATAATAATAATAATAATAATAATGATAATAATAAACTTTATTGACTGAGTCAATGGCGAGGTTCAGCCTAGGCTGTTCTTCCATCTAACCCTTACAAATAATTTCAAATTACCATATACAAAAATGTTGTCAGCATCAAGATAACATGTAAACATTACAAAAATAATACAACAAAAACGAAAGTATATTTAAAGAAATGCTACTATCTAATACAAATTTTCTTATTTGAGTTTTGAAAGAAGTCAAGGATAAAGATTTTAACTCTTCTGGGATACCGTTGTACAGTTTGGGTGCCAAATATGAAAAAGTATTTTTGAATTTCACCTTTTTAAATGATGGTACAACATACATATTTTTATCGCGCAAATTGTAACATTGCTTTTCAAAATGAGTTTATCTTTCAAATATGAAGGACAACTGGTTAATTTTATTTTGTGCGTAAGACAAAGATACAAACAATTCACTCGTTCTTCTATAAAATATAAATTAGAAAGAGTTCTAAATTCAGAAATATGATCATATTTACGGATACCATAAGCAAATCTCAGGCAACTATTTTGCAGCAGAGTAATTTTGTGCTTATCACCTTGGGTCAAGTGTGGAACATATACACACGCACAGTATTCTAATATTGGAAATATGAGAGAGTTTACTAGCCTCAGTTTAACATTCGTAGACAGAACGTCCCGATACTGATATAAATGTTTCAGCCTCAATCTTGCAGCTTTTAGTTTCTTAGCTAAATGTTCGCGAAACTTGAAATCTTCACCAATTACTACGCCCCAAGTTATGATTGTTGGACTGCGATTTAGCTTTTTATTTTCTATATTTATATTTGGAGTCTCGCTACTTCCGAACACCATAAGTGAAGATTTATCTGGATTTATTTTGAGCCCATTATTTAGAACCCATGATACTAAGTTGGCAAGCTCTTCATTTATTATATTTGCAGATTCTACTATTTCATTTTTATCCACTGTAGCTAATAGCTGTGTATCATCAGCATACGAATGAGGACTGCAAAAATCAAAGTTGGATGACATGTCTGCCACATACAATAAAAAAAATAGTGGACCCAAAATAGAACCCTGAGGAACTCCTCGTTTCAACAAAAATGGCTGAGACTGAGAAAGGCTAGATTCAGATAACATTATCACATTAAAATATCTGTTACAGAAGTAGTTATCACACCATTGAATTGCATTTTCACTAAAGTTATAATAACGAAGTTCAGTCAGTAGTAAAGAATGATCCACCATATCAAATGCTTTGGAAAAATCAAGTTGAATTAAAATAGTTGCCTCCGAGTTATCAAAGTTTCTAGTGATTTCATCAGTTAAATTCAAAAGACAAGTATCTGCGCTATAACCACGTCTGAATCCAGAATGTGTTGATGGTAAAATATTGTTTTTATCAATAAAAGACATCATTTGTCCATAGCACACTTTTTCTAGCACTTTAGATAGGGTAGGTAAGATACTAATTGGTCGCAGATCGTCAAAAGACGACACATTATTGTGCTTAGGTATAGGCTTTACTATTGATGCTTTCCAGATGTTCGGTACTACGTTTTTCAAAATACTCGTATTTATAATATGCGTAATATGATTTATTATTATGGGTAATATTATACGAATCATTTTCAGTGATATTCCATCCACTCCAACTGCATTAGACTTTATAGATCTTACGATTTTTTCAATATTTTTACTATCTTCACACTTAAAATAAAACTTTTCAGATGCACCATTGTTGAAAACATTGTTGTTGAAATAATTGAGTGTGTCCTTATTGATGCATTTTGTACCAGCTTTATTAAGCAAAAATTTTCCATAATCATCCGCTTGTAATAAAGAATCAGAAATCCCAGAAACGTTATTCTCCTTAATTCCTAGACGTTTCAAGTAGTGTTTCACAAGAATCAAGAAATAGTCTTGATCTTGTCTTGATCTTGACAAGACCAAGACAAGAAGTGTTTTTTATTTTCCAAGACAAGATAAGAACGTACTATCAAGAATCAAGACTCCTTGTCAAGAAATCTTGATATCTTGACAATTAATTATTCAAATCTGCACATTCATTATTCTATTATTGAAAAATTTAAATCTGCTGTGGTCATCAAAGTTTTTTCCTGAAAACAAATTTCATGGCCAGTTTCATCACTGTTACATAAATTAAGGAGTATTATACCAACTTTCAAAGTGACATTTGTCATTATCAAACTGACAGTTCAAAGTGACAGCGTCATTGTAAAAGTGACAGCGTCCTTTTCAAAGTGACAGCGTCCTTTTCAAAGTGGCAGCGTCATTTTCAAAGTGACAGCGTCATTTTCAAAGTGACAGCTGTCATTGTCGAAGTGACGGCTGTCATTGTCTAAATGACAGCTGTTATTGTTATGGTGACAGATGGCGGCTTACAACATAGGTATTCTTGAAAATGAAGAGTTTTTTTCTAAATTTTCAAGTTGGAAAAGCTCATTTACAAATTTAAACCTATTCGGGGGAGTAAAAAATATCGATACATATCGAAAGCATAAGTCGTCAGTTTCCGGTGATCAAATCGTTTATGTAGAAGAGAAATGTATTGGTAGAATCCCCAATGCTCTAAGAAAGTTGTTAATTCTTAGCAACATTGCTATATCATATAACAACAATAATTACAAATACTGATTAAAACATGAAAATGATAGACTTTTCATTTATTTCTATTGGTGGAAATCTTGGAAAACATTGCTAGAATCGATTCATAACATAACTGACAGGAAGGATAAAGGGTAGACACTAACGCTTAATTGGATGTTCAGATTGGATGAAACAATGAAGAAAGGGGATTCCCCCTAAAAGTCAAGATCAAGAAATATCAAGAATTCTTGAAACAAGACAAGAAATGAGTCGTCAAGAAATGGGCAAGACAAGAAATTTTTATTTTCTTGTCTTGAAAATCAAGACAAGACAAGAAATGGTCATCAAGACAAGAAATCTTGTCTTGATGAAACACTAGTTTCAAGTTGCTCCAGAGTTGAGTGGAATTATTTACATTATTGTTAATATTGAATTCAAAATAAGCCTGCTTTTCTCGGCGAATAGCTGCGGTTGTTAAATTTCTCAACTGTTTGTAGAACTCGAATTTTCCTGGAGATTTAAATCTTTTATAATCCATTAATGCTTTATTTCTTTTATTCTGCATTATTTTGATAACCGGTGTTATCCAAGGACAATATTTCTTAGTTATTTGAATTTTTTTAATCGGAGCATGTTTGTTAAATAAAGCAGTTATATTGTCATTGAGAAAAGCTATCTTGTCATTTATATTTGGAAGATTGATGACATAATTCCAATCGACTAAGTCGCAATCTGCATAGAAGCTCTCAAAATTAAAGTTTTTAAAATCTCTAAAACTGATGATTTTAGGCGGAATAATAGTTTTTGGTAAATTCAATACACAGAAAACACAGTCATGGTCTGCAATTAAGCTCGAATCAAACACTCCGGAGTTCTTGCAAATATTTAAATCAGAAGTCAAAATAATATCTAAGAGAGTTTTAGATGCCCGTCTACTTGGCTCAGTTATTAATTGATACATTCCATTTGTTTTAAATATATTAGACACAAATTTTGACTTGTGATCATTTGATAATAAATTAACATTGATATCACCAGTGCAGAGAAAATAATCAAATTGTGGATTAAATTCAGCCACTCAAATCAAGAAATTCGAGCTGTTTATAATTATCTGAGTGGGGATTATATACTACTCCCAAACATATTTTATGTTTATTTACAATAAAAGAGATCCATAAATGCTCAATATCATTTGCTATAACGAAACTAGTATCCAATATTTTGGCCGAAATATTTTTACGAATAAAAAATGCTACCCCGCCGCCTTTTTTGCCTACTCTTTCTTTACTTATCAAATTATATCCATCAATATTAAATAATTGCGGCGGAGATAATTCACTGATCCAAGTTTCCGTTATAGCAACAATATCAAAGTAAACTGTATTGGTATCATAGCAACATTAGAAGGGACATTGATTGACTCGAAATGTCAAAATTTTCTTTTTACATTTCTATTAATTTTGAGACATGGTTATCGGAAAAACGTTGTTTGATACACAATTGCGGAATTCTTTTGCATTCTTGAATAATTTTTTTGCTCGCTACGCTCACAAAGAAATCTTTTATTCCCGAATGCAAATGTGACATTTCACAATCTAGAATCAAAAATGACTATTCAAGTTTTGCTCTATTTATTCTTGTGTTTTTTTCTCATTACTATGCATTTTTCCTGCACAAATTTCTCATCTCTTGAAATAAAGATAAGATATATGGGATTTTATTTTCGACGCATAGATATCGTATATATTTTTTCTGATTATTTCTAAATAATCTAATATTTCAACAAAATAGTTTCATGACATTTATTGTCAATATACCTATAGTTATTGAAAATTGTGTTTTGAACTAAACCAATCGCGCTCACTCCGGAAGATTAATAATATCAACTAATGATGACACAGATAACACTTCCAATTTCTTTTGGAATTTAATTTTGTTTGTTTATATCGTAACCATGACAAAATTGTATTGGATATTATGATTCAGCTTGATCTTAGAGCTAATTGCATCGCACTAAAAATCAATATATCAACTTTATTTAGGTCTTCATTTGAAAAAAATAAAGTATATATCATTCGGAGCAAAAATGGCTTCATGTGCTTTGATTACTTTGACTGTAAACCTCCTAAAGCATAATTTTTGCTCCTAATAATATAATCTACTATTTAGGCAGTTCATAATTTTGTGCCTAGAAGTCAGTTATTTTTTTATCATAAAAATAATTTATGCTTTTGATAAAATAAGTAGAAATTTGTCAAAAGAAAAGGAAAAATACTGCTGTAGCAATGCAAAGACAGCGGTGGACGCGGCCTCGCAGGGCTAGCGGTGACGTAGTCTCGACTAACCAATTAAAGCATAGTGGCTCATTGAGGTAACCTGTGTAGTCTATAGACCTTGGGCAAGTACTACAAGCAACTTCTAGGTAGTCCAATACATTATTAGACAGGTGCATCCCTCAATTGGGTTTTGAGATCCCGTTTATTGAGAAATTTGTGGACGACATCGTATGCGGTTTGCCTGCTGATAAAACGGATGCAATCCTTCAAATGTTCAACTCTTTTAGTCCGAATGAGCTTACCGTTCCTTGAAACTCTGATCATATGGCAGCCAAATGGTGTATTAAAGCTAGATTGGCATGTTAAACCAATATCATCACAGCGATACATCCATTGCCTATCAGAGTAGCCTCAACGACTAAAATTGGATGTAATATTGGGAATAAACTTGAAAATACTACGTATTTCGCATCCTGACTTTCATCAGCGGAGCCTTCTCAGGCTCAGGGATGTGTTGGTTCACAATTCTTATCCCAAGAAACTTGTAAACAGCCTTTTATTTAATGTACGAACACCGAGAGAGCCCCAACAAGTTGTGATTGATGAGAATCAAACTAACCAAAGAATAAAGTATGCTACGCATCCCTACATATCAGACCTCACGCCCCAATTAATTGAAATTTTGAATAATGAACACACTGGAATAATATCAAGAAATTGTAAACCCATGAAGTCGAGTTTCACCTAGTAAGAAGATCCTGTACTCATTGACAAAAAATCCAATGTAATTTACAAGATTCCCTGTAAGAACTGCGACAAGTGTTACATAGGGAAAACTTGTCAACAGCTCAAGAGCAGATTAACCGCACACAAAAGTGATGCACGTCTGAAACCCAACGCAACAGCTTTTGCTGTACATCAGAATAGTACGAAACACAAGATTGACTATGATAATGCTACAGTTCTGGACAGTGAGAATAATTAGAAGAAGATTTCGTTTTTGGAAATGGTATATATCAATACAACTAATAATACAGTAAACAAAAAGAGTGATATTGGTGGTTTGAGCTCAATTTACTCCAATATTTTCAATAAATCCAAATTTAAAAGTGGAAATAGAAATTAAAATTAAAAATAAAATAACTAAAACTCAAATTATTTTAATTTTGTACAATTTGCTCTATTTTAGTTCACGGTGTCCTAGATTTCCTTGCACTGGTGCTAACTTCTTGGATTTATTTCTTGTTTTCAGTTATTTTCAGGGATGTTACTCTTGATTCTGGTTTCATTATAATTTACCTCTCGATGATTATGAGAATTATATAATTCTCAAAATTTATTAATTTTCGTAATCTGTAATCAATTTTGTTTCTTGACGTATTTATTATGTAAGACTGATTCATAGTTGGAGTTTAAAAATCACAATTTTTAACGGTAAATATTTTTTTATAATTTTTTATAAAAATTTGTGAAATTTTCCACGCATGCCGCTAACTGGTAGACCTGGAAGAAAAGTGGTGTTGCTGATAGTGATTTTAAATACAGCTCGGTGCTTACACGTGGTGTCGCCATGTTTGGCGAAATTTAAACTTATGATATATTTATGAATTTTTAAAAATTTCAACAATGACAAACTAAAATGACAAAAAGTTTAATTGTTTTGATGTACCTGATTGCTGATGACATGAAGTCACGTAAAATCTGTCAGTCTAACTATGTTTCAAAATGAACTCACCAAGTTGTAAGTTTTTATAAATTTTTTTATAAAAATTGTTTCTTCCAAATTATTCATAAATTGAATGTAGTATCCTAAGGAAGGATCAAATTGAATCCAGAAGCTTGACAAAACCTAAGAGAGTCCACAATATTTTTTTGAGGCCAGTAATAGTGGGTGTAGTCGGTTTTGGAATTTAGGCCTCAAAAAAAAAACGTTTACAAAAACGCAGTGTTCAACAATATAAAAATCTCAAGAAAGTGGCGGAAGGTAGGTAAGTGATAGTAAGCAAAACACTAGAAGAAATGTATTCAGATTTGAATTTATATTATATCAAGCGACAAAGGCTGAAGCAAGATATAGACTAAGATAAGTCGTGGTGTTCAGACAGGGTTAGCAGTGACGTAGTGCCCCCCTATACACCGCTCAGCGATACCCACAAGCTAACTGATTGAGGTAACTTGTATAGTCTACGGACCTTGGTACTTGCCATCGTATGTGCAGTAACTGCTTTGAGAAACAAAAGTCAACAGTGACAGAAAGTCATTCAGATATATATATATATATATATAACTTAAATTATCAAGTCTGAAGGTTTTATTTTTAAAAACTAATTCAAAACTTTATTTAAACTTTAGTTTATTTAAATATTCAGAGAGCAATTGTTACACGAAGATACAATGTTTCTTATAAGATGCTAGAACACAATCTGTCTAACATCTCTATTACAACTGGTTTTATGTAACTCTTATCACAATGGAAAGTTACAAAAACCGTTGATATAATGCTGATGCGGATTTATTAAAAACTGATGAAATGTTATGAAATAAGGGTTGTGTCCCTATATAACTCCTCCCCCATTTGACGAAAGAATACCTGTTGTGTTTTCAGCAGGTGTTATTTCGCTAATTCCAATTATGTTCTTTTTTCGATTAATTATCAATTTTCTCTCTTTAATTTTACTATAAATTTTCTTCAACAACAGCATTATAACAATTACAATTGTTAAATATAACAATATATCGTAGAATATAGAATGTGATTCAGACGTAAATACATGTTTTATTTCTATTACTTTTTGATCTGGGATTTTAATTGTTTCTAAACTTTTTATATTTAATGTTTTATTTATTACTAGCTTATCTTTATTGAAATCAATGTTTAAATTTATTATTTTATCATATCTTATATTTTTATAAAATTTTTGCTTATTAATCAAACAACTTTTTATTGAATATATCCCTATAATTTCTTTTTCCATTACTTCTTTATCGCATTCAATATTCATTACTTCTTTATTAGGTAAATAAAGATAAACAATATCAGAATTTAAAATTGGTATAATTTCGTTATGATTGAGAATCTTAATATAGGTACAATTATTATTGTTCCTATTAAAATATATATTTTTCAAACAATTATTAAATATTAAATCATCTTGCTCACAAATATACAACTTATGTCCTACAACTGTACATTTACTTAAATAATGTATTTGTGCATTATTCTTTGAATAATAACCTTTACGTATATCTAATGTTACATAATTATTATTGTGTATGGTTGGAATAGGTGTGATTTGCAAAAGATCTGTTTTTATGAGGGGAATAGGAATGTCTATTATTATTTGTAGAGTCAATTTTTCATAAGTACAGTACACTTTTACTAATTGTTGATTTTGCCAATTTTTTATGACCAAATCTTTAAAATCATTTAATAATAACTTATTAATTTCCAATTTTATATCTTCTCTTGATAAAATTCCAAAGTACAAAGTATTAGTTTCGCAGAAGGCGAAGGTTGTTTCAACTTCATTTATAATACTAATTAAGTTCGTTGCCGTGAATATGAGTTGTGTAATAATATTCTCAAGATAAAGCACGTCACTGTTGTCTATGACTTTTCCTATCACCTTTCCTAATTCATCAATCTTTGTTTGAATAATTTTGTGATTATTATTAATTTTATCTACCTGATTGTTAAAATAATTTGATAAATTTTTATTAAATACAATAAGTTGATTCAAATTATCTTTGAGGGTGTTTTCGTTTTCATTTATTAATTTCAATGCATTATTATACTTTTCTTCATCTGAATAATCTAAATTTCCTGTAATACTCTTAATTATAGAGCCTAATCCATTAATCAAGCCTCGCTTCTCTTTGGTGTTATCATTTAAAAGGATTGAAATTTTGTTATCAAGCATATCAATAAAATTTTCTAACATTATAAAATTATTACCTAAATTCTTAATATTATCAATATTATATTTATTTCTGATTTCTAGTTTAACTCTATTATAATAAAATGTTAAATTATTATACGATTCTCTTATTCTATTAAGCTTAAGATTAATGTAAATATACTTATTGTTAGTAGAAATGAATGATTCTCCTAATTTTAAAATGTTAATTCCGGGGTTGTTGTTCTCGTCTTTGAGGTCGACGGTTGAATATAATCGTATGATTCTGTAAATTTACGATGTGGTTTTAATTTATCTATTTTGATTTTTTTGTTCTTGTCTGTTATTATTTGGGCTTTATTTTGATCATAAATTTTTATTATTTGCTTTTTATAACGAGGTTTTTCTACTTTCCCTGTATTCCATTTAGCTTGTTGCTCGAAAGGTTTATCTTGTAATTTAATACTTTTTACTTCTGATACCGCGTACTTTGTTTTATTCTTTTCTAATAATGCTTTATTCTCTTCGTAAATTTTATTCATAATATTTTTGTGAATTTCTACATAATTATCTGTTATAATTTCTGAAGATGATTCTTCACTGAATTCGTTATAATGACCAAAAATAATTTCGTTTGGGGTACGTTTGGTAGAAGAATGAATTGTTTGATTATATGCTTGAAGAGCATAGCGTGCTTTATCACTAATATTCAAATCATTAAAATCCTTATTACTTTCTAAAATTCTTATATGTTCTATTATTGTAGAATGGAATCTTTCTATGTTTCCATTACTTTTAGGGTTGTTCACGCTTATTAAATGTATTTGAATATTTTTTGCTGATAAAAAGTTAAAAATCAATTGATTATTGAATTGTAATCCGTTATCGGATATTATTAATCTTGGGTTGCCAAATATTGAAAAATATTTAATTAATTTTTTTATTATTGTAACGGTGTTGGTCTCAGGTAAGTGATATAACTGGGCGTGCTTGGAAAAACTATCAATTATTGTTAAAAATTTTACCTTCTTCAAAGATAATATATCAATGTGTATTACTTCAAGAGGTTTTGATGCAGTGGGTGTCTTTATGATAGGAATTTTGATTGGGTTTCGTTCATACTTATTTGCTTGACATGTTTCACAATTATTTATAAATTTTGAAACAGTCGCTTGTAAATTGGGCCAATAATACTTTAATTTCAATTTATTATAAGTTTCCAATATACCCCGATGGTTCGTTTTTCCAAAATGGTAATTTTGTATCAATTCTATTTGTTCCTCATTTGTTTCAATATCTTGTAACTGATTTTTACAACAAATTAATTTATATGATCCTGGTTGAAAATAAACACTTAATACCGCGTTTAACATTTTTTTGAACTGCTCTGGTACTATGCAATAATATTTAATGCCTGGCACTAAATACTCTTTTATGAACTTTAATAAAGTATCTTTACTATTTACTTTATTCAAATGCATGTACATTCTTTGTTTTTCATTTCCGAATAATTTTGTTCTTTCAAGATTATTTTTAAAGTTTGTTTCTTTAAATATTATTTGATTTTTTCCAAAATTTACTGGGATATCTTCGTAAAAGAGTCCGTTTATGGGTGATTCATCGTCTGAATGCTGTGTAATGCTATCAACGTCTTTTTCGGCTATGAGTGAGTTCGCATAATTTTGTACATTATTCAAAATAAAAACATTTACTTGTATATTAGTTTGTGCAAATATTTCTTTCAAAATATTTTCTATTGTGGGCCAATTTTTCTTATCTATTCCTGATGCAATTTTAGGCATATTAATTGAAAAAATATTATTTTGAATTAAATAGTCTCTAACTTGCTTTAAACAATTTCTTATATCTTCCAAATCTGGCTTATCATAATAATTAATTTTAGTAATTAAATGAATTATTAATTTTGGAGATGTTTGAATAGCTATGTTTTGTCTTATTGTCATTTTGTCCAAATAATTAGTGGTTTGGTAGATTTCGTTAACTTGTTTTGCAAAGCCTTGACTCATTTTGAAATCTTTAGATACACAGTGTACTAAAGGTTCAGGGTGTTCGAAAATATTAGTATTTTTATAATTAATTTTAAATGGCTCTCGTATTCTTGATAAATAGTCTGCAACGTAATTCTGCTTGCCTTTTTGATATTCTATATCGTAATTATATTCGGATAATTTAAGTTTCCATCTAATTAATTTTTGATTTGGTTCTTTCAAACTATTAAGCCAAATTAAAGGTTTGTGATCAGTTATTAATTTAAATTTGGTTCCATAAAGATAAGGGTGGAAATGTTTTATTGACCATATTATTGCTAACAGTTCCTTTTCCGTTGTTGAGTAATTTATCTCGTGTTCATTTAAAGTCCTACTTGCGTATGCTATAGGAAGATCTTTACCGTCAGAATTTTGGGAAAGTACTGCACCAATTGCAAAATTTGAAGCGTCTGTTGTTAATCGAAATGGTTTTGAGAAATTTGGGTATTGCAATATAGGAGAGTTAGAAAGTAATAATTTGCATTTTTCGAAACAAGAAATGTATTCTGGGTCTTCTATATTAATTTTAGTACCCTTTTTTAAACATTTTGTGAGTGGTTTAGTTAATTTAGCGAAATTTTGTATAAATCGTCTATAGTAACCGAGAAGACCTAAGAAAGATTTTATTTCTTTGCTGGTTTTGGGAATTGTAAAATTTTTTATCGTTTCTATTTTGTCTGGGTTTGGTCTTATACCGTTAGTAGTAATCAAATGTCCTAAGTAACCGACTTCTTTTCTTAAAAATTCACATTTATCTAATTGTATCTTTAAGTTAGCTTCTCGTAATTTGTTGAAAACAATTTTGATATTTTGAATATGCTCCTGTAAAGATGTTCCTAAAATAATAATATCGTCTAAGTAGACAAAACAAATTTTGTTAATTAATTCTTTAAGCACGAAATTCATTAGCCTTTGGAAGGTGCTTGGAGCGTTTTTTAGCCCGAATGGCATTCTTAAAAATTCAAAGTGACCCTGATCTGTAGAAAACGCTGTTTTTTCTATAGAGTTACTGTCCATTTCAATTTGATGAAACCCACTCTTTAAATCAATAGTTGTAAAATAATTTGATTTTCCAAGTTTATCGAGAATTTCTGTTATGTCAGGAATTGGGAACCGGTCATCGATGGTTTTGGAATTTAGTTTTCTATAATCGATTACCATTCTAAATTTCTTTTGTTTTGAAGCATCTTCCTTCTTGGGTACAATCCATATAGGGCTACTCCAAGGTGAATGTGAGTGTCTTATGATATTTTCATCCAATAAATTATTTATTTGTGAATTTACTTCCTCCTTATAAATGATGGGATATTTATAAGATCGTTGATATACTGGTATTTCATCTACGGTATTTATTTTGTGCTTTATTTTATTTGTGAATGTAAGATTTTGATTTTCATTAACAATTAAATCTTGAAATTCTTTAATTACTTTGTATAATTGTTCTTTTTCTATATTATTTAAATGTTCTGTTCTAATGTTTGAATTGCAAGAAATTTCATGCACGTTTAAATCCATTTTATCTTGATGAAAATAACTAAATTCAAATTTATGTTTATCTAAAAGCCTAATAGTTTCCTTTGAATAATCAATTTTTGCATTTAATAATTTTAATCCTGAATTACCTATTACAAAATTAAAATCTTTATGAAATTCGTAAATATGACATTTCAATTTTATACCAAACATCTCTGCAAATGTAAAGTGTGTTCCATGCGATATAGCATTAGCTGTTTGAATTTCAAAATGTTCAGGAAATATTTTAAATTTTGTTTTGTTATCGTTTACAAATTTTTTGCTAATAAAATTCTCAGTTGATCCAGTATCAATCAAAACTCGACAATTTTTAAATTGAATGAATGGTAATTTTGAGGTATAATTAGCTAAGGATTCGCATTTTCTAGAGGCGTTATAGAAAAATTTTCGTCGTCTTCGTATGTGTCCTGAGTGTTATCAAGGTTTTCGTCGTTGTCTGTCTGTTCAACATATTCTATTTCTGTGTCGACATTTGTTTCATTATTTTCGAGGATTTGTAAGTCCTGTCTTGGTCGTTTTTGTTGTGGTCGAAAAGTATTGGTACTGATGGACATAGGTTGTGGGTAGTTTGGTTTAGGTTTGTTTTGGTTAGGTTGGTTTTGGAATCTTTGTGGTTGCTGGTATCGATACATTGGAGATCGATATTGATTTTGATATTGGTTTTGGTATTGTGTTTGATGTTGTGTATTAGGTTTATATGCGGGTGTTGGGGCGATATATTTGGGTTTATTTGAGTTTTGTTTGATCATATTTGAATGAATATATTGGAAGTCATTTTTAATTAAGTTTTGCACATCATTTAAAGATTTTGGATTTCTGGCTGCAAGTTGACTTCTATAAGGTTCCTTACAGTTTATTATGAAATTATGAGCAGCATAAGTTGTCATGAATATTTCCATATTTTCAATACCTATCCCGAAGTTTAATTTTAATAAACTCATGAGTTTGTTAAAAGTATCTTCATACTTGTCGAAGTAAACAAAAATGTCTTCATTTGGTTTTTGTTCCAAATGAGAGAGTTCTGTTAAGAAATGAACCTCATTTCTTTTATCTCCATATTCTGCTATCAAAAGCTGTTTCAAGTTAAGCCAATTTGAATAAGTTTTTGTAGCTATTTTTGTATTAGCTTCTTTAATGATCTTTTTCCTAAGAGTGTGCAAAATTATTCTCTTAGTTATATTAGATAAACTTTGTTTATCAATAATATCAACAATTTCGTCACAAATATTAATAAAATGTGCTAATGTACCTGTACTTCCATCATATTCAGGTATGATTTCAATTAAATCTTTAATGTCTGATGGTATTCTTGGAATTGTGCTGAGTGCAGCGTTTTGAACAACACCTGGTGTTGACATTTTGTGTATAATTATTCAACAGTTTTTTTTTATTTATTAACAAATTTTAAATTATTTAAAGTTGAATATTTCCAAATATTTTATATAATATTATTATTGATGTAAGTAATTTTTGCAAAAAACAAATATGAAATAAACAATTAACAGCTGGATATAAAATGTATAGTCTAAAATAACTTACATCAAAACTACAGTTATCATGATAATGGCTTTCATGATCTCTTCTTTCCTTATGGAAGGTAGTGGTTGTTGATTTTCGAAGATGATTGCTGATTGGCAATTGTTGCTGAGTTGTCTCTAGTAGTCGATCTGCATTCGATAATCGGACCTCTCGGAATTAACGACGATGTTGCCCTCTTCGCCGGAGATTGTGACTGCCGATGATTGGTTTCGGTTGAAAAGTCTTTAACGAATTGATCTCATCAAGAGTTTTAGTGAGATTTCGGACCTCTCAACGTGTAACACTTTGATTTCTCACGTAAGTTCTTTGGATACCGTTTTAACACTTGAAAGTGACGACTTCAACTTTTTAACGAATTGAAAACTCTAGTATTTAGAGGATTTTCGAAGATAAAGCCTTTTTGGTATCCTACCGACTGCGCCACTTAAATTATCAAGTCTGAAGGTTTTATTTTTAAAAACTAATTCAAAACTTTATTTAAACTTTAGTTTATTTAAATATTCAGAGAGCAATTGTTACACGAAGATACAATGTTTCTTATAAGATGCTAGAACACAATCTGTCTAACATCTCTATTACAACTGGTTTTATGTAACTCTTATCACAATGGAAAGTTACAAAAACCGTTGATATAATGCTGATGCGGATTTATTAAAAACTGATGAAATGTTATGAAATAAGGGTTGTGTCCCTATATAACTTATATATATATATATATATATATATAAATCATCCTATCAATTTGACGTCCTTACAAAAATGTTCATTTTGGCGTCTACTGGAAGGAACGCGTATAGTTGAGATCTGATCAAAGTATATTACATAATTTTTCATGGGCTCTTTAGATTTCACACAGACATTCAATTTCATGCAATATTCACAGAGTTCCCATTTCCTATACAATATGACCTCCTTTCACCATAGCATCAATGTGGCGTCAATAATATACGTTACATATTGCATTTATAGTGGCGTCCTATCCATATATATGTTTTCACTTCATGTTTAACGTGGCGTCCCCCTTGTTGCCAGATTTAGTTTCTACAGATTGATGAGCACCTGTCTTGCGTAGTACGTTCCATCGATGACACATGTGAAGCGGTATATTCAAAGGTTTGCGTAGAATTACATTATTCAAGTTTTGAAATGTGTTGATACTCAAGACATCTTCATAGAGTAGTAATGTGTCATTGATTCACAGAGAACTAATAGTAAATTGAAAGATTTTGCGGGCAAATATAAATTTTTGATTGATAATTGGTATTTTCGAGTTCTGAAGTAAAATGTACTTGCCAAGTCCGTGAACTGTTGGTAGATATAAATGGATAATTTATCAGGGAGAACTTACAGATGTCATATAAATTCTGACAATAATTGCTCTATTGAAACGTAACAAAATTTTGGCCTAAACTTGCATTTTGCTCAAGATTTTTTTATAAATGAGTCATGGAGGTCAGTGTTAGTATAAATCTTGATTCTACTGGAAAAGAAGTCCAGACAGTAATTTTGCAATATATTGAGAGCCGTGAGTCTCACAAAAAAAATCTCATAGCTTTTTGGAAGAATATTGAATTCTTCACAATCTCAATTCAGATACTTTTCGCCGTGAAATTATTATGTCTACATCCTCCCTTAATCAGCATAAATGCCAGATCAAGACTCATTGGAGCTCATAGGTCATAATTCAATGAGATCCATGGGCTAGTGAATCAAATGCTTGTGAAATCCTCAATGTTAAGGCCTCCTGAAGCCAAGGTTCGTGGACACGTGCCTATTGGACTTCATGTATAATCTGGCTCTGGTAAGGGATACTTCCTACTCACCTTATCAAATACCCTATACTACTAACCTTGGATTCAGCAGATAAAATATTTGCCCACAATTAATATCATATTACTGACTTTCCGCCCAACATTCCAAATATTCAAACTAGTGTTGCTACCCTAATTCAAGTATACGATATCAGTTTAATCAATAATCGTTCATTTAAATGATCGAAAGCCAGGAAATTTTCCATACAGAAACATATGGTTGGGAATTAAATTCGGATAGCAACAGTAATGAAGTTTCAGGCAACTGAATGAAACTTTATCTGTGTACTGAGTTATTATTTGTTGCTTCTACAAGTTCTTATATCTGATATCTGTTAGTGGAATTCATAGTTATCTGTTTTGACTTTCCACGATATTCTGGTTTAAGACAAGAGTAATACGCTGCGACCTTAAATTTTTATATGTAGGCCATTTTATATGCACAGTGTAGGTAGAATAACTATTCCATTCTCTATTTTTGTATATAAGTATGTATGGAAAGGTTATTATAATATGGGCAGATTAACTGTGCTATACCTATGGGGTGAAAATGAATTATGGTTCAACCGATCAAAAATAGCCCTTCAATAATGAATACCAGTCTATCGAGTAGTTTTCATACAACTCCTCATGTATACCTAAGAGAAAACTTACTTCACCATTATGAATCGGTCCTATTAGATAGAAGATACAAAATAGGAATTATATTTAGTGAGTAAGCTGTTGGCACTTGTTGAAACATATTGAATAAAAATAATAAAAAACACACTTGGTTAAGTAAAAAAAAAAAAAAAAATAAAGTAATTAATATATCAATTTTGAAACTTAACCAAGTGTGTTTTTTATTATTTTTATTCAATATGTTTCAACAAGTGCCAACAGCTTACTCACTAAATATTATTCATAGTGCTAGTACTGCAAAATTAGCTGTTTTTTATCGAAAGTTTCTACAAAAAATCAAATCTGCCTCCAATCATTTGTGGTTCAACAAACAGTGTCTTCTGAACAGAGTTTCTCCGAAGTACGTGAACTTAAAGTGTAATAATCATAGTGAATCAGCAATATATGCAACAAATGTGGCGAAAAATCTGTGGATACAAAAAGAGATGAAGAGATGGTACGCAGTCAGAGATAATTTAAAGCTACATCTCAAAGTAGTACATGATGAATTAGTGTACAATATGTGGCCTTTGGAGTTTGATAATATTGACAAAACGATCCGTGAATCAGTTCAAGCGGAATCGTTCAAACAATTCCAATCTCAACGTGAAAAACTCCAGAAGCTTCTATCGCATCAAAATGAAGAAAAGATCATACATCCGACAACAACGTTCCACCAGAGGGTCCATAACAACACGAACATCAATTTCAATCAAGATGAAATGAATCTCTTGAACAAAGGTTTGAGGTATGCACCTACTCTTCCCACAAAACAGTCTGAATTAGAGAACTTAGCCATTGATTGCGAGATAGCCTTCACAGATTTTTCTAATATAGATACCAATAAAATTGAAAAATCTATTTGTTCTAAAATAATCAAGAATGTTTCTTCTAATTTAGAATCAGCCAATAAAACAATTGTTAATCCTGAATTACACACAATCAGAAATATAAGCAACAAATTAGTTGATAAGGATCTAATTCTAAGTAAAGCCGATAAAGGTAATACTATAGTTATTTGTCATAAACAAGAATACATAGATAAAGTTGATGATTTCATTCAGAATAACAATATCACCAAGTTACCATCTGACCCTACAAACAAATTTTTTAATAACTTGAAACAAACTGTTAAAAAATCTAGTTCTGCCTTGGAGGATTTCACACCATATAAACTAATTCCTAGTAACGTCTCAGCTCCTACCTTGTATGGGTTATTTAAATTACATAAAGAAAATAATCCCATAAGACCGGTATGTTCTTACCTAAATGCTCCAGCTTATAATCTTTGCCGCAAATTAAATCAGGTATTACCGACTTTTCTGAATTTCCAACCTAATTATACGGTGAAAAATAGCTTAGATCTCGTAACTAAGATTAGAGATAAATTCCACAAAGATGGGAAGCTTATATCTTTTGATGTAAAGAGTTTGTTTTCAAATATACCGATAGATGAATTAAGAACAATCATAAGAGATAAATTGATCAAATCATGTTTGAGCCCGGCATGTCAGACAGAAGTACTTTGTTTACTGGATGTATGTCTGAATCAGAATTACTTTTCCTTTAATAACGACTATTATCAGCAGAACGATGGACTTCCTATGGGATCTCCACTTTCTCCTTTACTAGCCGATATTTTCATGGATCATTTTGAAGAAATACTTTTTAATTCGGAAAATACATTGAATAATAAGATCTTATGGTGGTATAGATATGTGGACGACATTTTAGTCTTATGGCGAGGCACGAACAGACAATTAGATTTGTTTCTTAATCATTTGAATAATATTAACAATAGAATACAATTCACTATCGAAAAAGAAGAAAACAATAAAATCAATTTCCTGGATGTTACCATCACAAAAACACCCAAAAACTTTTCATTCAGTATATATAGAAAACCAACCTATACAGATAATATTATTCCCGCAGATTCTAACCATCCGTATAACACTAAACTATCTTCCTTCTATAGTCTGATTCACCGATTAGTAAACATACCAATGACAGAATTGGATTTCAATAAAGAATTAAATGTTATTTACGATATAGCAATTAATAACGGTTATAACAAGCAGATGATAGATAAAATACTATACAAAAAGCAAAAACAAATTTGTCTCAAAGCTATATATCCTTGTCAAGATGTACCACAAATTCCACCTAAGTACAGAAAAATCATTTATATAAATAAATGTAGTTTTGAAACTTCAAAAATTCTCAAGAATTGTGAAATTGTACCAGCTTATTACAACCAAAAAACTACAGGTAGATTTCTAATTAATAATAAATTCAGTAAAAAATGTATATTGGAACAATCGGGTGTATACCAAATAAATTGTAAAAATTGTGATTACATATATATTGGGAAGACATCTAGGAGTTTTAACACTAGATTTAAGGAACACGAGAGAGCTCACAGATTGAATAACCCCAGTTCTTCTAACGTGGCCAAACACATGCTGTCTCTGAATCATACCTTTGATACAAATTGCATAAGAGTCCTCCATTTTCAAAAACGTGGTTTCAAACTTAATTTATTAGAATCTTTGGAAATTCAGAAAGCGATGAAACTTAAGAAAAATTTGATGAATGATCAGCTTGATTTGTACAAATCACCTCTTGTTAAACCCCTGTAGAAACTCCTACTGTCTTCCCCCCCTACTATTTCATGTACCATTATATAGTATTTAAGGCAATTGTAATTTTATGTAGAAACTATTGTACTTCTGATGATGGTGTAAAAACCGAAATACGTATAAAGTAATTAATATATCAATTTTGAAACTTAACCAAGTGTGTTTTTTATTATTTTTATAAAATAGGAATTATATGGAAGATACAAAATAGGAATTAGTATATCAAGGCTGTTAAGATGATCTTTTCTAGTCGATTTTGGGGTTTACGGCCGAAGCGCCAGCAGAGACCAAAAGAGAATATTAGAATATTACGCTTTTTCAGGCGATTATCACGAGAGAATTCAAAATCACTAAATTTCATATATTCATTCCTGAAACATTGCAAATGTGAATCTTAGTTGTCATTGATATTGTCTTATTTAATTGTCTAAAAGTTCGTATCTATTTCTCCAATTGCAAGAACTATGGAGATTGACGGAAGGATATAATATGTATATCGGCTAAAATTGTTTTTTCAGACTTCATCCAGCTGCCCATAGAGGTAGGTGTGAAGTGTTAATCAAGTAGTTCCCACAGATCAGTCCCAAAAAAGTAATATTTGACAGATCAATCCCAAAAAGTAAATTTAGGTAGATGTGTACAAGTAAGTAAAACTTCATGGCCGCAAAGAGGGCCATAGAAATACCTTTTCTATTATAATTGCCTAAAAAATTCATTTTTAGCACATAGCACATAAACTTCTGAAACAGAACTGTGACTGATGATGAATACAACAATTATGTGGGCATAAAATTAATCTACAAGCGAGAATTGTCCAAATACGATACCCTTCGATCAATCCTATTATTGAAAGTTGCTGGGAATATGGCGTTTATCAGTATTCACTCTTCATATCTTGTATATCAATCTAGAGGCCAAAAGCTTAATCGTTGAGAATGGAACTTGTTGAACTGTATACAACTATATCCTCTGATGAGTTTTTTCACAATGCAAATTGGTAAACGTATAATTTTGAAAGTCAGGAGTCTTTCCATATCGTATATCTCTAAGAATTTCCTCTGCTGTTTGCGTTACAATATGGAGCACAAAGTCAAATATTACTTACAATATGAAATAATCAACATTTAATAAGTATGATTTTGTAGATTTATCGAAGTAATCCAGGTGACTCTCTTCCAACTAACTTGTACAAAGTACAAATAAGTATAGTATTGTTGAACCGCAAAAATCACATTTCGAGATTCTGATGAAAATACTTGTTTTGAGCATCCCCAAATTAATTTTGATTATTTTCGACTTGACGTCGGTACGTACGTATGAATGTTTGTATGTATATGGCTAAATTTTGTATTAGAGCCTGGTATGAAGTCTAGTTTTGCAGCCCCCATTATGGTTGCAATCGTCTGTACCGGAAATGCACTGTACTTAGAACTTTTTCCGAATTTTTCACATGAATTCAAAATGTTGAAATTCAGTATTTTGGATCCCTGTGGCATCATTATGGCTATTTTCTATTTTAATACTAACTGGCTGTGCTGGAAGTGCACAGTCTATTTGAGTTTTTTGCATTAATTCAAAACAATCAGCCGTGGAGTATTGAAATTTCGTATCAAACACTTCTATAAAACCTAATTGTACACCTTGCATTATGATTGCAGTCAGATCAACCAGGAGTGCAGTTCACTAAGCACGTTTTCGAATTTTCCGAATTTTTCGCATAAATCCAGAACAATCAGCTGTAAAATCTTGAAATTCCGTATTTATAGAAATTGTAGCATTCGAATTATAACTTAATATCTTCATAACAATCTATTGAGCTCTTGAAGTAGGCTTTATCTGATAATCTTACATAATTTTTCGCATAAATTCGAGATTTTGGCCGTGGAATGATGAAATTTGGTATTTGAGACTGCTAAAGCGTTTCATGGCCAGTTGCACCACTGTCCCTCAAATTTTAGGTGTCACCTAACTCAACAATATCGTATCAAAATTTGAAAATTGAATGTGACATGAACATTGCTGTCCTCATTTCGATTCGACATTTTTTGTATAAGTGAAGATTGCAATTTGAGCTACAGCGGTGCAACAGACCATTAATGAATTGTAGCATCTAAATGGTTGGATTATCATCTCAAACTTTAGTTGGAATCGATTTTGCCCAGTGTCAATATCAGTGTCAACTGTTAATTATTGAATCAAAAGATGTACAAGTAAGACATGTGGTGTCCACATCAGATTTTTTTCCATGTTTTCGAGCAGAACGGTGTCGAATTATATATCAAAGATCAATTATAGAATGCAAAATTGTTCAAAATGCTACCAGCCTAATACTACCTCCACCTATATTATCTTTGTCTATTCATCTCCTTCCCCTTCCCAACGGAGCAGGGGGTGGCACCTTTATTTTTCCCTGAAGTATTTGACCTTCACTATCGATTGGTACTAGTTTCAATCATAAGATCCATCAGGGAAGTTGACCCTAACAAAATTGAACAATTGCAGCCTTTTTTTGACACTTGAGGCAAAATCCTAGATTTATAAAGTCTGTCACCTCATTGACCACTAAATTTCCGATTAATTCATATATAATTTGGCCGTGAGTTTGATCAGGGAACATAAGTTGCGGGCGGCTCCCCGACTACAAGAAATTTTCTCATACAGTCGCGAGAGCAGAGTCAATGTTCATCTATCCACAAACTGAATAAGAAAAGCGACGATATGATAATTCGCACAAATTGAAATAACAGATAGAATTGATGTATGTTTTATATACACTCCATCCAATTATAATCAGAATTAGAAGATGACGATATTCCCTTGATCAGCTTTTGAAGAAATCATTCTAGGTCCAGGAGCAGTTAATAACATTTACGCTCAGTGTTTAATGCACGTGAATCATTCAGTATAAACATTCACATGAAAACTATGAATGCTCGTATTTTGCATAGTTTTTAATGAATTCTAGGGGTATTTAGATCGTTCTGCATATCTCATGTGATTTGTATTGAATAAATATTTTATCAGTAGGTTTTTGTGTCAATGTTGTTAGATATTCTATTCCAGTCCAAACACTGATTTTTCAATAGTTACATGCAAATCGCTCAAAAAAAATGATATTTTTGTAAAAGTTTGTCAGTAGAAAAGGATTAATTTATACAAAGAATGATAAAAATAGTCCATGGAATAGAAATCGGTTTGAGCATATCATTTCCAAGATGCATTTATTGTTTAATGCATTCAATATATAGCCCTTCGCAGAACCCAGGCAACCAAATAGATGAAGCTCTCATTCAAAAAAAAAATTCAATTTGTACCTCAAACTAAATTGTGGCTTATCACAATAACTCAAACAGGAGATATGTTATAATAATAATTCATCCACTCATTCTACTCTTTTTTCGGTCATACTGGGAGTGCAACAGGGACCTCAAAAACATGAATAATTTGAGATTCATCAATTTAGTCCCATTAAAAGCAATAATGAACTTGCAACAAAAATGTTCCACTTGCTCTGTGCAAACGATATAATTTGTTTCTCTACAACAATTATAAGACCACATCACGGATGAAATAGCGAATTCTCACATTTTTCTAAAACTTGTAATAAGTGATCCTATAGGGAACCGACCGCATCTTATGTTCCCTGATCGGACTTACGGTCAAATTTTATATGAATCAATCAAAAATATAGTGGTCAATTAGGTGCCAGGCTTTTTAAATCTGGAATCTTGCCCTAAGCGTCAAGAAAAGACTACTTCCGATCAATTTTCGTCAGAGTCATCTTCTCTGATAGAACTTATTATTAAAACTGGTACTTATTAGTAGCAAAAGTCGGATACTCCGAGAAAAAATCAAGGTACCACCCTCTGTTCTATCGCTTTAAACGTTCTTTTTGATTGTTGTGTTTTTTCTTTGTTTTGGATAGAACGGAGGTAGTATCCTGGTTTTGTCCTAGAGTAGGTACTTGATCTCGGCAATGATTGATACTAGTTTCAAGTTAACCTCGAACATATTGACTAGATATGGCCTTTTTTCGATACTTAGAACAGGATCCTAGATTCATAAAGTATGATATCCCAATGATTACTATATCTCCGATCAATTGATATACAATTCAGCTCTAAATCCAATCAGGAACAATAAGGTGCGGTCGGCTCTTGAACTATTATTCATTCATTCATTTTTATTTATTTATTTATTTATTCACAATAATTATCCAACAGGAAGAACCCCAATTAAAGAATAATTCGGATGGAACAGAGTTGATAATCTCAATGTCATTGCTACAATTAGTAGACTCTACTTTTGGTACAGAAGTACAAGAAATAAAGATAAAAAGAAAAAAATAATAATATATACATATATGTTGAATGCATACCCTGCTAATAAAAACAGTCATTCAGCCACCTAAAATTGATCTACTTCTACAAATTACTACAGTAAATTATTCACATCAAATTTAAATTTTGACAGACTATCAGCTAAATCAATATCAGAACAATAAATGTTGAAAGTATCACACAAAGAAATTAGAGGCGAATTCAAATGACTATTCTATTCGTAGTATTTATAACAAGGTTAACAATGCTAAATCGTCATAGAAACGGTGCATATCAGTGGGTATTTGCTCGTGTGGAAATACCATCGGGTATTACACTAGTGGTCCAAGTGAGTATTTAACTCAAAGATGTGGATACCTCCAATTTGTGCTTTTTTCGTATCTAATGGAATATTTTTCCGAATATCTTCATCAATTTTATCTTCTGATCCACCAAACCTTTCTGAACTAGTTCCCATATCAAGACGCAATATATTTCTCTTTTATTCGTCAAAGGAAATGCAAGAAATTCTAATTTTTCAGTTTGACAGAAGTTTGTTTACTCGTTTCTATGAAAATAACGTGAGTTGCTACTAGATTCATAGAAAACTAATTTGAAATAATGGTTTGACTCCTGGGATAGTCCTCCATATACCATTTGTAGTTAAAGTATTATAGACTATTTTTGTGGTGCAATCACTCATGTTTATCGTGCTTGTGAATACCACTCGTGCTGCACACTCGTGGTATTCAAACGCAAGCACAATAAACATTCGTGATAGTACCACAAAAATAATCGTTAATACTTCAACTACTTATGGTATAATAAATGATAATTTGTTTAAGCAAAATTACATTTAAATGTATTGAATATCCTTGTATTACAGGGTAGTACGAAAAAATTTAATTCAGCCAAAATATCAGGCGAATCAACGAAATTATTCACTACCTTGTAAATCAATATCAATTGTTGTTTGATCTGTCGAATTTCCAGTTAACTAGTATTGAATAAGTTGAGCAGAGTATCATAATTACAGTCCGGTCAAACCTTATTTGTACGGAAGAAACAATGTTCGTAAAACTTTTTCTGAACATTTTCTATTAGAAAAACTTGATTATTATAGTGTGGAGACCAAATAAATGAGCCGTATCCAAGCTTGCTACAAACTAGCATGTTGAATAAAGTTTTTAGGCTTGAGATATTTCTGAATTCATAGGTAATTCTCACAACAAATCCAGATAGTCTGTATGACGTACTTACAATATCTGAAATATGAGGAGAAAATGTAAAATACTGATCGAAAGTTATTCCAAGATCTTTTTTAGATAATTTTCGTTGTAAGATTAGGAAGAGGTACATAAATTTGCTCACTAACTCCTTATACTTGAGTCAGTACTTAACTGTTTCTGACTTATATTTGAAATTGACTTCTTAAATTTAAAGTTGATGTAGAATTACTTCCAAGCAAGAATACTTCCTGACATCAAATAACTGTACCATAATACTTTGGTCTGCAATAAAATATTGGTAGAAATATTATGTTATGACATACATAAGAAATGCAAATCCAAATTCAAGCCATAGTCCCAACAAATTCCATGTCAAAAGCGCAACATCTGTTTCATTATCGATCGCTTCACTCAGCTATGAGGTCATGTTCTGCGACAGTGTTGTCAAGTTTCTGGACGCCAGTATGATGGCGGAATATATGAAGTGGGAATATACACGTATATTTTTGACGCCACTAAAAATTGGAGCGGAATTTTTCGGAACTAAAAATATACGAAAATTTTCATTTCCCTATCATTTTGGCGTCAAAATGAAATTTTGAATTTAGCCTCTAGAGGTCGGGAACAAGCCAGAAAAAAATTTTGAAGCGATTCTAAAGTGGCGTCCGATATACGGACTCCAATTTACAATGGACGCCAGATTAAATGCAAACGCGCAATATAAGGACGCCAAAATGATATGAGGATTTATATATATATATATATATATATATATATATATATATATATATATATATATATATATATATATATATATATATGTATATATTTATATATATGTTATGAAGTTTATTGAAAAACGGATAAACTTCAACTTACAGGAAAATAGAGAATTAATTATCACAAACATTCAGAAAACTAACAACTGGACAAGAGGAGTAAACCAACCATAAAAAAATCATAAAAAACCAACAAAAACTCTTGAAAAATCAATAAATAAAAATGAAAAATATATTCTTCGCAAAACATGTGTAGAATTTGATGAATAAATAAATGAATAATCAACAAATGAATAAATTCTTTGAAATTGAAGAAATAAATAAACATGGAGTGTCATGAATATGAACACTTGATTATATTCGAATAATATGAACTTAAATTTTGGGTATCTGTTTTTTTATTAAGAGTGTTGCTATGGAAATTTACATGATACATTTCAAGAAATAGACGTTTGACATAACTATCACTCCTGTCAAGAATTTCAACATTATCAAAATCTGGATGATGCTTGGACTTGCTAGTATGAATTGATAACACACAACAGTTGACTTTTCTAGGATTACTACAATCACTCCTATGGGCTATAATTCTTGACTTTAAAAGCCTACATGTCTGTCCAATATAAATTGAAGTGCAGTCCTTACAACTGATTTTATAGATAACATTACTTTGATTATCAATAGATGCGAAATCTTTAAGTTTAGTGTAAAGACTTCTGATAGTGAGGTTATTCTTAAATGTTATAATGGAATAATCATTCTTAAGAATTTTTTTAATTTTGTCAGATAAAACAGGGATATATAGTAAATATGTATAAATGACAGCATCAGAGGAAGATCGATTGCTCAAATTAGAAGGAGGAGAAATTGGTAAATTGCAATCATTAATATTAGAATTGATATTGTTCAAAAAATCATTATTATTATACCTAAAAATGTATTTATTGATCAAATGTAAGGGATAACTATTATCTATATATATATATATATATATATATATATATATATATATATATATATATATATATATATATATATATACATATATATATATTCATATATCCATATATATGTTTATATATATATATGTATACAAGTTATGTGAATGTTATATGAGTTTACGTAAAAAAATTATTGGTTTAGAGCAACAAAATTACTATTCAGAAATACAGTTCAAAAGATATTATTTGTACAAACTCTAATTCTTAACTAACTAGTGAAAGCATAAGTTACAAGCTATATGGGAATGAATTTCTACAAAGTAGGTGTAATATGAAGTTATGGAAGTTGCTGATTCGGTATTTTCTCATAGGAAAGGCACTGCTAACACACATATATATATATATATATATATATATATATATATATATATATATATATATATATATATATATATATATATATATATATATATATATATATACAAATTAATTTGTTGATCTTCGTAAATAAGTTTTTAAAAACTTTATTTAGTTATTACAATGTATGTTTATTGCTTTGCATTCATGTACAGACTGAATATTACTTAAACTTAACTATTTTACATCAACTACACATGTACTGATAAGATGAAATAAGATATAGTTCAAAGTCCGTGTGAACTGGCCAGAAGTGTTTAGGTCAGCAGGTTATTGACAGGTAACACCTCCATCCTTAAGAAGAAACTCTAGGGTGGAACAACCTGTGTTTCGTCGACGTCCCTCGGATTTCGATTGACTTGCTTTTACTGTAACATTTTGTTTATAATTTTAACAACAAAATATAAAATAATTATTGTTGCGAAAATGGTGACGCAAATGATTGATCCTCTTGAATAATTCATATGGAGGTTGATTGGGTCGATTGGTAGCTCTTGGGCTTCTTGTAGTTGAATTTGATGTAGTTTATCCAGTGATAACTTGTCGAGCTTCAATTCTTCGATTTGTGCTATCGATGAATTCTGCATGTTTATTTTCTCTAGGCTCAGTAGATCTCCGGGTATTGTCTTCATTTTATTTTGATAAACAAGAGAAAATGTTTTAAATGAACAATCTGGTGGAACAACAAATAGGTATGTTCCTTTCAGTGAGCGATTTTCTTTGCACATTGTTTGTACTCATTGTAATTTTGGAAATATTCCGATATAATGTATATATATATATATATATATATATATATATATATATATATATATATATATATATATATATATATATATATATATATATATATATATATATATATATATATATATATATATATATATATATATATATATATATATATATTAAATGCTCGAGAAATTTATCATCGCCCGATGGGATAAATAATAAGTGTTTCATCTACTTCACTTAATGTTCTTCCAATTTCGTGCATATGGTACAACTTTATAAATTTATTTATAAAATCTTTTATGAGAGATTATATGATATATATATATATATATATATATATATATATATATATATATATATATATATATATATATATATATATATATATATATATATATATATATATATATATATATATATATATATATATATATATATATATAAGGAAACAAAAATAACGCAGGTTAAACAGTCAAAATTTTTTGTGAGTGGGCTCAAGTAAAAAACGCTCTTTTAGATTAGTCAAGCTTTCGGTCTTTAATTAAAACCATCCTCAGGACTCTAGAATTCATAATAAAACAGTTGTTATCAATCACGATTTTTTTGATAACAATTTTAAAAAACATTTTTTACTTACATCCAGTGAGATTCCAAAAATAAATAAATTTTCATCACAGATCAACATATTTGTGCAAGAATTGGAAATACATGTTAAAAATTTGAACAACAATTGTTTTTCAAAAAGTAAAATTTAGTCACATGTTGGACCACCAAACGGAACCATGACAGCCAGCCATTTTGCAACCAACAAGATTCAACAAAGTCAACCAACGAAGTTAGGTCCGAAAAAATAAATTTAAAACTAAATTAGACAAAAATAGTCCCTAGAAAAGTTACTAGTCAAGTGGCGGCAGAATTTGAACAAGTTTCAAAAAACCAAGTTAATTAAAAAATTAATTAAAGTAGAAAGAACAAATTATTCAAAAAGAAAAAATTAAAAAATTATTTTAAGATAATCTAACACAACCCTGATATTAAAATTTAGTAAAATGTACAACAATGTTATGTTACTTGAGAAGTGTTAATTTTTATATGCTTGTTTTTAATTAAATGTAGTAGAAAAATGTAAATATTGCTCAAGCCATCAACATCAGTCCGTTTATTCATAGTGTTATCAGTATTGAAAATATGAATCATTTCCAAGACATTCCTTTTGACCCAATTTACTTCTTTGTCTAAAATTACAGCCTCGTCATAAGATGCATTGTGTTTGCTTTTTGTAAGGTGTTCTGCTAAAGCTGTAAAATTCGGTTTATGCTTAGCATCACTTTTATGTGCTATAATTCTGTCTTTTAACGGTCTCGAGGTCTGACCCACGTATTTTAGTTCACAATCTTTACACGGAATGCTGTGAATTACATTAGATTGTTTTAGAATAGGAACTGGGTCCTTTAATTTGGTGAACAAAGATTTGATCGTAGTACAACTTTTTTGGCAAATTATGATAGAATCATTGGCAAGTACATTTTTTAATTTTGGCGTAAGTTCTGAAATGTATGGAAGTGAAACGTATTTTTTGTTCGGAACAGTGTCTTCGGCATTTGTGATCACCTCCTGTTGGACCACCTCTTGTCTCTGTGCGATATTGAATAACAGACTATTCAACAATTTTATCGGGTACCCATTCTCTAGTAATATGTCACGAAGTTTAATAAGATTTACTTGGTGGAAAGAAGGATGTGATATTTTAATTATTCGATTTTTTAACGCTAAAATTACGTTGATTTTCATCGACTTTGGTTGGTCAGATTTGAAATGAATATATCTTCCTGACGCCATTGGTTTTCTGTACCAATCCGTTTTTGTAGTACCATCATCACTTCTTATGACCAGTGTGTCTAGGAATGGGATACTCTTGTTGTTCTCTTTTTCAATCGTGAATTGTAATTGTTCATTGAAATTGTTAAACGTCTCCAGGATCGATTCATGTTTGTCAAATGGAATTGCACATATGACATCATCCACGTATTTCTTTATAAAATTTACTTGAAAATCAAGTTGGCTGATACAATGGTCCAGCAGGTAGTCCATTGTGTATTGAGCAATAATCGGACTGATTACTGCGCCCATTGGACTGCCCAGGAGCTGTTTATAAAAAACACTGTCATATGCGCAATAACAGCTGTCAAAAACAAACCTTAATGAGTCAGAAAATTTACGCAAAGAAAGAGAATCCTTGATAAGAATAATCCTTACTTTATCAAGGATTCTTTTGAGTTTTCGGAATTCATGAATGATTATAAGATCGCTCACAATTACGTATTGATTAGTTTAGACGTTGTATCGTTGTTCAGTAACATTAGTTACGGAACGGCTCTGAAGAGTATTAAAGAGAAATGGGAAATTGTTTCGGAACACACTTCTCTTTCTTTGCGTGAATTTTCTGACTTATTAAGGTTTGTTTTTGACAGCTGTTATTGCGCATATGACAGTGTTTTTTATAAACAGCTCCTGGGCAGTCCAATGGGCGCAGTAATCAGTCCGATTATTGCTCAATACACAATGGACTACCTGCTGGACCATTGTATCAGCCAACTTGATTTTCAAGTAAATTTTATAAAGAAATACGTGGATGATGTCATATGTGCAATTCCATTTGACAAACATGAATCGATCCTGGAGACGTTTAACAATTTCAATGAACAATTACAATTCACGATTGAAAAAGAGAACAACAAGAGTATCCCATTCCTAGACACACTGGTCATAAGAAGTGATGATGGTACTACAAAAACGGATTGGTACAGAAAACCAATGGCGTCAGGAAGATATATTCATTTCAAATCTGACCAACCAAAGTCGATGAAAATCAACGTAATTTTAGCGTTAAAAAATCGAATAATTAAAATATCACATACTTCTTTCCACCAAGTAAATCTTATTAAACTTCGTGACATATTACTAGAGAATGGGTACTCGATAAAATTGTTGAATAGTCTGTTATTCAATATCGCACAGAGACAAGAGGTGGTCCAACAGGAGGTGATCACAAATGCCAAAGACACTGTTCCGAACAAAAAATATGTTTCACTTCCATACATTTCAGAACTTACGCCAAAATTAAAAAATGTACTTGCCAATGATTCTATCATAATTTGCCAAAAAAGTTGTACTACGATCAAATCTTTGTTCACCAAATTAAAGGACCCAGTTCCTATTCTAAAACAATCTAATGTAATTTACAGCATTCCGTGTAAAGATTGTGAACTAAAATACGTGGGTCAGACCTCGAGACCGTTAAAAGACAGAATTATAGCACATAAAAGTGATGCTAAGCATAAACCGAATTTTACAGCTTTAGCAGAACACCTTACAAAAAGCAAACACAATGCATCTTATGACGAGGCTGTAATTTTAGACAAAGAAGTAAATTGGGTCAAAAGGAATGTCTTGGAAATGATTCATATTTTCAATACTGATAACACTATGAATAAACGGACTGATGTTGATGGCTTGAGCAATATTTACATTTTTCTACTACATTTAATTAAAAACAAGCATATAAAAATTAACACTTCTCAAGTAACATAACATTGTTGTACATTTTACTAAATTTTAATATCAGGGTTGTGTTAGATTATCTTAAAATAATTTTTTAATTTTTTCTTTTTGAATAATTTGTTCTTTCTACTTTAATTAATTTTTTAATTAACTTGGTTTTTTGAAACTTGTTCAAATTCTGCCGCCACTTGACTAGTAACTTTTCTAGGGACTATTTTTGTCTAATTTAGTTTTAAATTTATTTTTTCGGACCTAACTTCGTTGGTTGACTTTGTTGAATCTTGTTGGTTGCAAAATGGCTGGCTGTCATGGTTCCGTTTGGTGGTCCAACATGTGACTAAATTTTACTTTTTGAAAAACAATTGTTGTTCAAATTTTTAACATGTATTTCCAATTCTTGCACAAATATGTTGATCTGTGATGAAAATTTATTTATTTTTGGAATCTCACTGGACGTAAGTAAAAAATGTTTTTTAAAATTGTTATCAAAAAAATCGTGATTGATAACAACTGTTTTATTATGAATTCTAGAGTCCTGAGGATGGTTTTAATTAAAGACCGAAAGCTTGACTAATTTAGAAGAGCGTTTTTTACTTGAACCCACTCACAAAAAAATTTTTGACTGTTTAACCTGCGTTATTTTTGTTTCCTCAACTATTCGCAACAGTTGCGAGTACTCTTCAACTATATATATATATATATATATATATATATATATATATATATATATATATATATATATATATATATATATATATATATATATATATATATATATATATATAAATTTTATAGATAAATTTATAGAGTTGGACCATATGCACGAAATTGGGAGTACATTAAGTGAAATAGATGAAACACTTATCATTTATCCATTCGGGCGATGATAAATTTCTCGAGCACGACGACAAATTCACGTGTGGTTTTTGATGCATCATGTAAAACTTCATCTGAACATTGTTTGAATGATGCATTATTGGTAGATACAAAGTTTCAAGAGGATTTAATAGGTATAATCATTAACCTCCGAACTCATCACTTAGCATTTTCTGCTGACATTTCAAAAATGTATAGACAGATATGGATCAATCCGCAAGAACAGGAATAGCAACAAATACTTTAGCGCGGGAGTTCTGATCAGCCCATCATAACTTTACAATTAAAAACTATTATCTATGGTACGTAGGGTTTATACAAAAACCGACTTTCTGAAAAACCGGTTTTCGACTTCCAAATTTCCAAAAAACCGGTTTCAACCGGTTTTCGAATATTTGTCAAGAAAAAGGAATAGAATAGGAGAAAATGTTTTATTCGATTTATATAAAATAACAGAAATCAAGATCTACATCAAAGTCAAAAGTCAAGATATGATCAAAAAGTAAGGATTATACTTTACTCACACAAAACAACGACAACTTAAACAAAAACTCTGAATTACAATTACAAATAATATTTATATTTATTCCACTAATAGTGATTTTTCCTAAGAAAATGGGATTTTGAAAAAAATAAGACATAACGGTGGCCAAGTCTTATTCTTGTTTTGGACACAATAATGCCTGATATTGGAAATACTCGTTCACTGGATGCTGAACTTGGTTTCATAGTTTTCAGGGTATCAAATAACAAATCTAAGTTTTTGGTACTTCCATTCGTTGCCTCAAATATAAAAAATTCAGCTTTCAGAGTATTTGGACTCGTGAGTTTTTCTTCAGGATCTTCAAGAAGCTTATGAATTGATTTTTTCATGGCTTCTTTCAGAAATGCACTACTGTGTAAGTAGTTTCATCTATTTGTTCTTCATCAGGATCAGTTTCCATTGGAGAATTTGCAACGTTGGAAGAATGTGCCGTCCGGCATAGAAGAAATAACAAATCAAATAAGATAAATAAAAATTCTATTTTCACATTTTAATTTATATTTTTTCAAACCGAGTTTCCTATTTGAAAAACCGGTTTTCGAATGTGTCGAATATATCTCAAAAACCGGTTTTTGAAAACCGGGTTTGAAAAACCGTCAAACCCTAATGGTACGGCTCCAGCCCCATGCATCGCAGTTAGATCTTTGAAACAGTTAGCAACGGAAGCAGAATCACATTCTCCATTTGCAAGTGGAATTATCAAAATAAATTTTCATGTTGACGATTTGCTAATCGGTAGTAACAATCTTTATAACGCGAAGAAATTACGAGATAAAGTTATTTAAATTTTTCCAGTGGGCGAATTTGAGCTACACAAATTAGCTTCCAATGCACCAAAATTAATGTTTACCGCTTCACAAAATACTTGTATTCCCGTATTATTGAGTAAAGAGACCGAAACCAGAGCATTGGATTTAATATGAGATTATAAGAAAGATGTTCTCAAATTAAATAATATAATAATGATATAAGTACTCATTTACTTTGTGCAAGATCTTGAGTAGCGCCACTTGAGTTAATTACTGTGCCGCGGTTAGAATTAGCTCTACTTGCGGCTTGCTTAGCAACTCGAATAACGAAAGCGATTATCATAGAAATAATTGATCACTATTCTTGGGCCGATTCTGTAATAATTCTTGCGTGGTTATCGACGTCGGCGTCGTCTAGAACATTGAAAACATATTTGTAGCGAACAGGGTGGGAGAAATACAATCATTATTTAGCAATGAAGATTGTTTCATGTACCATCTAAGAATAATTCCACTGACATAACTGTACACAAGGCTTCAACAATTTCCTCAGCAATTTCGAATATTTGGAAATCGCGAAAACTGGCCTGAGTTAAATAAAGTTCGTAAGATGGAGATTGCGGAAGAAAAAGAAATTAATTTACTATTATAGTCGAAAGTAATCATATAGATATTCTAACTAAATTTTCGGATTATGATAAATTGATCAGATTAATTGCATATTGTAAAAAACTCATGAACAATTGTCAGAATAGAACAATGAAGCAATGTGGTCCGGGTCCACTAACAATCAGGAGATCAATGAAGCAGACGGAACTGTTATTAAAATTATAAAACAAAATGCATTTACCCAAGCGATAAATGATATCAAAACAAGCGTTACAATATTGATAAAAAGAGTAAAATTTTATCATTGGATCCATATATAGATGATAACAATATATTGCGCGTTGAAGAGCGACTCCACCATTGCTGCGTTACCTTACGATAAAAAGTTTTCAATTTTGTTTCCATCAAAAAACCAATTACGAAGCTAATGATAATTAAATGTGACCATGTAAGACTGTTACATTCAGGTGCGAAAGCTACATTCAATTCTTTTAGAAATGTTTACTGACCGTTAGCTGGTTATAAAACAATGAAAAATGTTATTTTTGATTGTGTAGAATATTTTAGATTTCGACCTAAAACTGAATATTATACGGGTGATATACCAGCTGTTCGGGTTCAACCAGCCAGACCATTCCTAAATACTGGAATTGATTATGCTGGATCATTTTATTTAAAAACTACTTTCGGACTCCGGTAGAGGAAGTAAAACTATTAAATACTATATTTTATTGTATATGTGCATGGCTAATAAGGCTATACATGTAGAATTGATAGACAACTTACTAACCAAAGCAATTTTGAATTCTTTTAGACGTTTTGTTGCAAGGCGCGAAATGACTTCAAACATTTATTCTGATAACGCGACCAGCTTCGTAGGTGCTGAGCAAGAACTTGAACATTCGAGTCATTTAGCGAAAAAACAACTCTAACCAGAAGTATATGCAATGCTTTCGAAATTACAAATTACCTACTTGGCATTTTAAACCATCCAGATCTCCTCATTTTAGAGGAATCTGAGGGGCAAAGAATGAGATCCATGAAGAATAGTTTATATAAAATCACCGCAAACATACAACTGACATATGAAGATATGTACACACTTCTAACTGGTATTGAGGCAGTCCCAAATTCCTGACTTTCAACTTTGCTCACAAACGATCTCAGTGACCTTACGGTATTAAATTCCGGACATTTCCTCATTGGTAAATCACTGACATCGCTTTTGGAGCCTAGTCTGCTTCATCTTAAAGTCAGCAAGCTTTTCTCTCTTTCTGTCATGTACCTTGAGCATCTTTTATCTTTCTTCTATTCTTCTTGTTTTTTAGCTAGCGTCTTTTCTCTTTTTTCAATAATACGCTATTGGGCGGAAAATAACGCGCAACTACAGAGAATGATGAGTTATTGGTTTGTGTCTGCGCTATAATTTACAACGGTTCTGCGTAAATTGTACTGTTATTTTGTTGTTAATCGATTGGCCAACTTCGTAGGTAAGGCCCTTGTAATATCCATCGTTTTGGGGGATCATTTCCAGAACGCGCGTGGAATATAGTTGTTAGTGTTCGTGATCAATTTCTTCGCTGTATTATTCATTTCTATGCTTTTGTACGCCTGGCGTCGCAGATACCTGATGGTTCTCTTTTTTCATTCGTTCTTCAATATAGCTTGCATCTAAGTTACTCCGATTTTTTTTTAGCTCGCCATCTCTACTTGTTTTCCTTTCAGGCATTTTTTTGCAGGTGGTGTCACTTCATGTTTCGGTGGATGTTGACAACTTGGCAGAGCACTTAGCATCTTAGTAAGTACATTCGGATCATCCTTTCCTCCCTGAGGAGCCGGCAGCCTCATCCGAGTGAAGACAATTTACCGCGAAGCAAAAATTTACGTTATAATGCAAATGCTAGTCCATTATTGCTAGATTTTTGTAGTGTTGCCACGAGACGAGACGAGACGAGACTTCAGTGAGTCTCGTCTCGGTCTCGAGCTGGTCTCGCCTAGCTCAGTCTCGTCTCGGTCTCGAGCTGGTCTCGCCTAGCTCAGTCTCGTCTCGGTCTCGAGTCTCGACGAGAGTCTCGCCATGATTTTTCAAAATCACATTTTTTTACATGCGGAAATCAATTTATTTCACCTGATTATTATTTGCTATGGATTCTATCCAAAAAATGTATTTGTATGTTTGGTGCGCAGAGTTATGTTTCATAGCTTGCTCATAAACCTCAGACGTAAGCTTCTAGCTCATTTCACAATCGTTAAGAACCACAAAAACACTACTCTACAAATAAAGTCTCTTAAATTCTGCGCATTACACAATTATTTTCACCTTGCTGAGCCGCTTTGGAAGTTATGATCACATGATCAACGTACAATGCGCTTGCGTACAGCCTACGTCAAATTTACAATACCGACAGTCGCTCTGGGGCTCAGTTCTAATTTGTGAAGACTATCTTTTTACGTCATTTCATAGACTCTTGACACATGTACCACCTATCGGACAATTAGAGGAGTGATTCAATATCATCTCCGTTGAAAACAGTCTTCTAGAAGTAAGAGACAGAGTCAAGTCAGTTTCCTTAGCTCGTATGTCATAAAATAGTAATAATAGGAAAAAATTATACAATCGTAATTAATAATAAATCAGAAAGATGATTAAACATGAATTGAATCTGATTTGAAACATCGTTCTTAACTAATTGTTAGCATAAACTGGTCGATCATATTGTTTGCACCAACATACAATATTCAAGTCCCTATAAATGTAATTATGATATGACAACATTGATATAGAGACTGCGATCTGTCTCCAAGCTGTCTCTATGAATTAGAACAGGACTTCTGAAGCCACGAGAATTCGAGATAATAAAAAGGTAATAGTTTTTGTTTAAACCTAAGCATTATGACAAGGTTGGAGCTACATATTTCAAGTCAAGAATCGCTGAGTTACAAAAAATATTTTATCTAATTCCGTTTTGAAAAGTCAAACTTTACATCAATTTCTGACGTTATGCAACGTCCCATTTTTCATAACTGCAATGCAACAGTTGCGTAAAGTAGCATAAAGTAGTTACGTAATGACTTTACGTAACTGGCCATGTTTCAGAGCTTATCAATTATACTTATCTGCGTACAATTAAAAGAAAGATTTATTATTCACAGTATGCAGCTTTGGCAGAGTCTTTAATATCAAAGAGTACGATATCACTCAGGATATTACTACTTGAGCACATTTAAAAAAATTATTTTGACGTTTTGTGAAAATTCGATATTTGTTTATTTCAGTGAACTCTTGTTTCTGTAGTAACAATAGATGGTCAGGAATCACAGTCATCTGAATTTGGTGATGTGACGAGAGAGATGTTCTCATTGAAAAATACAGTTAAAATTATTCTGACGGAATTAGATAAAATTTTGTACAGAATACGTTATGAAAAGCCATATTGTTTGACTCACGTAATTTCGTTTCGTCAAACAATATGGCACTTTTCATAACTTATTATGTAAATAACTATTTTACGACCAGTATAGAACATCAACATTCTAATATTGATTTTAATTACGCAATGATTCAATTCTATCATACTGTGTTAGAATATTCATTCCAACACAAGTATTACACGTTTATGGTATTTATAAAATACAAAAAAATGCTATCTTATTAATTCATATCTATTCTAGAACTGATGTAGTTGCTATAATTCAGTTTAAAATGATGAAAATTTAATTTTCAAATAAGAATAAGATGTCACAGTGACATGTCGGTAATACAGATTCCAAATATTGAGGTTATGTCATTTTTGACTCATATTGTATTTTATATTTGATATTCTATCGCGCTGCATCTATTCATCAATTATAACAATTAGTAGGAATATCAAATCAACTTAAATTAAATAATAACTTCAGGAGTTTTGGTTGTGTCTATGTTTCTGAGTTCGTAATTTTCTGTTTCCCTGTAAATTGCCGAATTTATGGTCGTAGAGAAAGTATGGTCTGAAAAATGTCTGAAATGGCTATTCAGCACTCGTGAATTCGTCACACTCGTTTATGGCTCGTGCTACAAACTTTTGGCACTCATGCTGAATAAGCTTCATTCCAAACTTGTTGCAGAATATACTATTCCGAATTGAATAATGCTAGTTTGCACATGTGTTTTTTCAAGCCACATGATATTTCTTGTACGATTCTCAATATGAATTCATAAACTAAATTCAGGTTACTAAAGCGTTCATATGGATTGATGGTAGGTCTGAGAGGCCTACATGCTCAGTTTACACATTATTTGCGATGTGTAAACGACCAAATTCAGAGGTGGATGAAGAAAACTCTAATTTTCAAATGAGGTTATGTTATTGACTGTAAATAACGAGCTATATGGTTCAAATTACTAGGAATTTATGAATTAATAGAATTGATTTTCTCTTCCTATGGCCTAATCTGATATATTTTTGAATGAAATTAGATGAGATACAGGAATATAACTACGAATCTTATAAGAGTCGATTCTTGTAACGTATTTCCAGTGAAAATCAATTGAAGTATTATAATATTTTCTTCCATTATGTCAATACTTTTTGGGAAATTGGATGTGTTGTGCTAGTATTGGGATTCGTCCTGTTGCACAATCTCATCATATGAAATCTGCTGCGGCCGCACAGTACTTTATTGGATTTGACTTTAAAATTAATTTAAAGTGATTATAATATAAGTCTCGTCGAGAGTCTCGCGAGACTCTCGCCGAGACTTGACTCTAGTCTCGTCTCGGTCTCGACTTTCAGCTCGAGACCCATTCTGTGGTCTCGTCTCGACTTTTTGAAGCGAGACGAGACGAGACCGAGACTGGTCTCGAGTCTCGTGGCAACACTAGATTTTTGGTTGTCAAACATTCGAATGGAAGCTTATTGTTGTTCAACTGTCAGACATTTGATTGTTGGCCTATTATTGGAGTAGAGAGTAGAGTATATAAAGCGCGTGAGCTAGCAGGTGAATAATCATTGTAATTGTGAGTGATTTTATAATTGTGCGAATTTGTGAAATGAATATTTGCACTGTAACCTGTAATGATAATTCAACTCGATGAAATCTGTGAGAAATTGGTGTCAGCAACTCTGAGAAATTAGGGGAGAATAATTTTTGATCCGAACAACAAAAAGTGAAATTTGGTTGCAATGTTTGAAAATTGTGTTGAAACTGTTGTAATTTCCCACAACAAGACCCATGGCCAGCAGTGAGATACAGGATCAGCTGAAGATGATGATGATAGTCCTGACGACGTCAGCAGCTGAACAAATAAAAAATATCCGAATCTACAGAGGCTATGAAAAGTATTGTAGTGGAGCAGATGCAGCCCATGGAAGAGAAGATAGCCAAGTCTGCGGAAGATATGAAGATGGTGGTAGCTGAAGAGATACAATTACTTAAAGAGGCAGTAGCTGAGTCAGTGAAAGAGACCGTGACAGAAATGATGAGAGCAATGAAAGAAGAAATGACTACTGAGTTGAAGAAAGTATGAAGATGGCGGTAGCTGAAGAAATACAAGCTGTTACAGGAACCGAAGCTGCGTGAGTGAGAGAGACCGTGACAGAAATGATCAAAGCAGTAGAAGAAGAAATGGCTACAGAGTTGAAGGGGATTCCGGAGCAGAATGATATGGTAACAAGTAAGATCTAGGACAACTTTCTGGAGTACAGAGTCAAGTCAGGTAAGTTGAACATCAAGTATTGCAAGCTAAACGTGAGATGGAAGCAAAATTAGACTCTATTATCACCCAGAAATTGCAGAGCTTCAGATGGCTTCATCTGGTGCAGCTCTACAGATAGAAAATGCTTCAGTATCTACTCCAAGGTAAATTACAGCTAATTTTACTCTGAAACTTATGCCGTACGATGGCAAGACTTCTTGAGTTTGATATTTCGCTCAATTTGAGCTAGTTTCGAGAAATGATGGCCGGAGTATGAAGCAAAGAGCTATTGTATTGTTCGGAGATCAGCATTAACGGTACTTTTAGGAATGACTGTACAAGAATATGGGAAGCTGACATCTGAATTGAAGCTGCGCTTCGGGTGGAACACATGAAGGAATTGCTGCATGGACAGCTACGAAACCGTACACAGCTACACAAAGAAGATCTGACTACACTCGCATATGCTGTGCAGAGTCTGACCAGGAAAGCTTTTGCAGATAGCACAAAGGAAATTTGGCGATAAGAGGGATCCGTGCCGTTTTCAAATGAACTATAGATGATGCAGCGATACAAAAAAGGGTACCCGTTCGAGAAGATGACTGTGAATGTTTGTGAGTCTTCGCCTATCACTGAACGGGAAAATATTCAAGTTGCCAATGGTAAAAGAAAAGTCCGATATGGTTTGCGAGAAAGTAGTTGCTGATTCCAGCAAAACTATTTAGTTTGTTTCCTAACTCCCAGAGTAGAAGAAGCACTAGTCCCAAATTACTGAATGATGAATACTGGATACGGAGAGATAGAAATGGAAGACCGAACATTATTCGCGGTGGCAGATTGTGGCCCTACCAAGGACGAGATTGTGCTCGCCGAGGACGACGAATCATAAAGAAGAAGTAATGTCGCGAATGTGGAGGGTCTTAAGAAATCAGTTCAGATTAATTTTTATTTGAATGATTGTTTCATTCAATAATTCATAGTGATTGTGAATCCTCGTTAGTATTCATCAACAACCCAGATAATGTTCAATTGTCAGACATGTGAATTAATCGTCAGGCATTTGAATGCTAGTCCATTGTTGGAGTAGAGAATAAAATAGAAAAAAATCTGACATGAACATCACGTGACTTACTTGTACATCATAGGATATATTCATATATATATATATATATATATATATATATATATATATATATATATATATATATATATATATATATATATATATATATATATATATATATATATATATATATATATATATATATATATATATATATATATATATATCATTGGATACATATAATCAAACACAAAATCTCATCGTTCCACAGTAAATCGTTTAGGATTTACCCAAGAGATTATTAGCATCTGTCAAGTAAAATACGCTTTCAGCCAAGTCGGTTGCTATGGAAACAGTAGGCCATTATTCTTAAACTACAACAAATTAAAAAATAAATTCGTACTGAAGTGCACTTCCGATTCAGTCTATTATGAAAATATTAGGTAATCATTCAGATGCTACAGCAGACTGAAATACCAAATTTCAATATTCTACACCTGATCGTTTCGAATTTATGCGAAAAATTTTAAAAGACTGTCAAGTAAAGTGCACTTCCGGCTCAGTGGATCTCCATAAAAATAGGATATAAGCATCTAGACGGTATAATCATCCTAAATACTGAATTCTAACAATCCACGTTCAATAGTTTTGGATTTATCCGGAAAATTCAAAAAATTGTATCAAGTAAAGTGCTCTTTCGGCTTAGTCGATAGCAATCATAATGCAAGGTGTACAACTAGATATTATGGAAGTGCCTAATACAAAATTTGAATACTCTACGACTGATTGTTCAGAATTTATGCGGAAAATTCTAAAAGTCTGTCATATAAAGTGCACTTCCGGCTCAACCGATTGTCTCAAAAATAGAAGATGACCATTTAGATGCTACAGTAATTTCGAATGCTGAATTCCAGTATCCTATGGCTGATCGTTCTGAATTCATGCGGAAAATTGAAAAAAAGTCTTAATTAAAGTGCACTTCCGGTTCAGCCGATCGCAATCATAATGCAAGATGTACAATAAGATGTTATAGAAGTTTATTATACGAAATTTCAATATGCTATGGGGAATCATTCTATATTTATGCAAAAAATTCAAAAAAAGTTTTGAGTTAAGTGCACTTTCGGCTTGACCGATTCATACAAGAATAGCAGGTTACTATTTTGATATAAGATCAAGTTCAAATACTGAATTTCAGTATCTTACGGCTGATCATCTGGATTTATGCAAAAAATTCAGAAAAAGATTCATGTAAAGTGCACTTCCGGTACAGGCGATTGCAACCCTAATGCGAGGTGCAAATCAATATCCTATACCAGTCTTAAATATGAAATTTCAACATTATACGTTCAACCAGTTTTGAGATTTGCGAGTTACGCACGCACACACGCACGATCGCATATACGAACGCACGAACATACGTACCGACATCATAACAAAAATAGTCAAAATGGATTCAGGGATGCTCAAAACGGATTTATCCATCAAAATCTCGATAGGCGAATTTTCTCGGTTTCACACTACTTACTTGTTACTTTGTACAAGAAAGTAAAAACGCACCACTTTAAAATGCAACAAAGATGCCAATTTTTCAAATCGCCATAGCCCGGTTGATTTTGATCGGGAATGCATGAATTTACGAGCTTTGAAAAGTTTGCAGCTTTCTCTTTTAGGGCATCCAAGTTAATTCAATATCAAGCTCACCGCATTCTCTATCACATCCCCAAGAAAAAAGAATGTTTTTGATGTCAAACATGTCAAACTTTGGCAACATGCATCAGATGCAAAAAAAAGTGGTGAGCTCAACTCACGATCCAGGAAATCAAGTTCATCAATTTCCCTTTACATAAATTACGCAAAAAATCGATTGTCTGTAACGATTTGGCGCAAGGTTTTGAAACGATATCCCGAAAAATGAGATCCGCGTTGTCATAAACATGCCAGCAAGACTTCAAAAAATGCATTAGCGGCGAGGTGTAAACACACACCATTAACTCACATTAAAAAACATCACTCTATCAGGCACAAGAAAAATGATACTTTAATGGCCGATTCCACGATCTCGAGTTAAATTAATCCAGTTTAAATGGCTCATTTCCTTGGTAATAATATCAATTCCAGCATTTTTTGTGTCATCATTGGCCAATCATTTAAATTAAATTAAATTAAACCCATTTTATTGGTTAACTCCCCGTCATTTAAACCCAGGTTAATTTAACTCTTGGTCATGAAATCGGGCTAGGGGCTTAACACAAAAACAGACAACGGACAACACATGACATCCAATAACAGCAACACGCAATACACAACACACAACACTAGATGTGCAAAATCTGATCAACAACTTCCTCGTAGTGCACATTGGGTAATCCTAATGTCGGCAGTTGAATGGAACATCTTTTTGTGCGTTATATGAGCTGTCAAAATGTCACAATTTTAAGTCAAAAACATTTTCATTCTTCGATGGGTGCCAGAGATGAATTTGGTTTGATGACACATTAATTTACATATTATTGAAGAGAAACTTCAAACTTCTCAAAACTCGGAAGTTTAATCAATTTCCGTGCAAGATTAGCCGACTATGACTACGTCAAATCGTCACAGATATTCGATTTTCTGCGCAATTTACAGGAAAATGAATGAATTTGGTTTCCTGGGTCATAAGCTGAGCTCACTATTTTTTTTTTGCATTCGGTACAAGTTGTCAGAATTTGATATTTTTTAACATCAATAATAATTTCTTTAAAAACCAAAATATTGATTTCTAGGTCATTCAAGGGTCTAATCTTTTTGGTTATAACAATAGTTGTAGGACTTTTATTGTGAGGCTATTTTGTCGGGACTCATTTGTACTCTGGTTATTTTGTGCGAGGCTATTTTGTCCGGATTATTTTGGAAGGGCTATTTTGATCGGGCTGTTCTGTCGGTGTACCCTTGTACCTACTATTATAATTAGGCATAAAAGATTTTTCGTGCATTTTACCTCCTTTTTACTCACTTGAACAAAGTAACAAGTAAGTATTATGAAACCGACAAAATTCACCTATCGAGATTGTGATGGTATATCCGTTTCGAGCATCCTTGAATCAATTTTGACTATTTTTGGCTTGATATCGGTACGTATGTTCGTGCGTGCGTGCGTTCGTACGTGCGTGTGCTCGTGCGTAACTCGCAAATCTCAAAACTGGTTGAACGTATAATGTTGAAATTTTGTATTTAAGACTGGTATAGGGTCTAGTTATGCACCTCGCATTATTGTTTGAATCGTCTGTACTGGAAGTGCACTTTAATTGGAACTTTTTTAGAATTTCTCTAATAAATCCAGAATGATCAACCGTAGAATGTTGAAGTTCAGTATTTGAATTTAATTTTCTATCAGAATGGTTATCTACTATTCTTGTAAGAATCGGCCAGGCCAGAAATGCACTTTACTTGAAACTATTTTTGAATTTCTTGCATAAATATAGAATGATCCGCCATAGCATATTGAAATTTCGTATAAAGAGCTCTAATAACATCTTATTGTACATCTTGCATTATGATAGCGATCGACTAATCCGGAAGTGCACTTTACTTGAGACTTTTTTCAATTTTCCATATAAATCCAGAATGATTAGCCGTAGGATACTGGAATTCAGCATTTGAAGTTGCTGCAGTATCTCAATGGTCATCTTTTATTCTTGTAACAATCGGCTGAGCCGGAAGTGCACTTTATATTGCAGACTTTTGGAATTTTTCGCATAAATTTGAAACGATCAGGTGTAGAATATTGAAATTTGGTATTTCAGTCTGCTGTAGCATCTGAATGATTGCCAACTATTTTCATAACAATAGACTGAGCCGAAAGTGCACTTCAGTATGAATTTATTTTTCAATTTTGCGCAAAAATTCTGATCTTTTGGTAGTCGAATTTTGGAAATCAGTATTTAGGAATGTTATAGTATAAGAATAATGGCCTACTGTTTCCATAGCAACCGACTTGGATGAAAGCGCATTTTACTTGACAGATTTTTAGAATCTCTTGGGTAAATCTAAAACGAGCAACTGTGGGACGATGAGATTTTGTGATGATTATATATATCCAATGATATATATAATCAAACACAAAATCATATATATATATATATATATATATATATATATATATATATATATATATATATATATATATATATATATTTATATATATATATATATATATATATATATATATATGCCAAATGGAGTGGCAGTGGAACTCTTAATTTAGCACTATACAAAAATAAGCCTAATAGTCTAAGATCCCAGACCCGCCAGAAGTTACTTATTTTCTGAAGAACAAAATTTGTGGGTAAGAGTAGTGTTAGCCGGTACTTTGATCATTCGCATATTTGCTAGTTTGTGCCAACGGCCAATTTATAGATACAAGATGCTAAAGGTACGTTAATACATTATTGACTTCCTTGAAGTATAAGCGCTGATTTTTATGTATGTGCTAAAGAATATTGTTGAAAATTGATAATCAACACTGCTAGATACTTTCCATCGGTGTCCATTCCTGTTAAACCCTTTGAAGCTCGTATGAAAAACACGTTATCTTATTTAAGGTAGTTGTCGTGCTATAGCCATAGTATCAGAATATTCCAAATATTTATATACTTATTAACAATATTATTATACAATTAACCTTGAAATTTGAAGTCGATTAATCATCTCAAACTTGTGATAAACGCAATTGAAATTAAAAATTTTAACATGGAGAGCAATGGAGAGTATACATTTTAGGCCATTATATCAGTTTCAATTTTCAATGAAGAAACTAAATATCAGATTTTTTTTAAAAACTAGCTATGAATTGGTGAATATGTTCTGCGTATTTAGAAATAAAGAAAAAATTATTGACCATCTCATTGTTTAGATAGAAGAACACAAAGTTGAACATTTTAAATATAAAATACGTGTCGACACGTTGAACAGAAATGCTTGGCAACGCTGTACGTCACTCTGTACATCACGTTGTACTATTCGAACGACAAATTCAAAGGGAAAGAGATGGAAATAAATAGTTAATAATGGTTTCAGTAGAATAATATTATTTATGATGGGTAGAATATATAATATATTTGGTAACACAAAAAATTATATTAATATAATCTTAATATATTAAATAATAAATAAACAAAGCACATAAAAGTAAAGGAAAAGTATTATCAACTCAAATATATAAATATTAATAATAACATATAAAAATAATATGATATGAGCTTGCATATAAAATTGCACTCAAAACCATTGATTTTGTAGCTTAAAAAAAGACTCAGTTAGCGTGACAATACGTTTATTTTTGTGGCTTGCCATTTTTTAACTCTGTTAAAATTTGGACAAGTCTTTTCTCTCTTTCCTCATCGTAATCTAAAACTTTTTGTTTTATAAATTTACCTTAATATCGCAATAATTCGGACAGTTTTCTATATTGAGATGACAGCGAAGCACAATGTTGCCAAGTTATTTTTCCGGCAAGTACCCGTGAATGTTTACTATAATGTACGAGTATGAGATACACTCACTGACAAAAAATTCAGTGATCCACTAAATTTATTGTAAATTTGTTAGTCTTCACTCATCAATATTATAAAAAGTTATATACTGAACCATCTGTGCTATGAACAAGTTCTGACAAGAATTACAAGCATCTATATATCAGTTTGCAAGGCGCTTTTTGTAGATATGCTAGACTATTTTTTGACGATGATGTACCACGACAACAGCCTTGATGTCTGAGTCCTAATTTTTATATATCATACTCTCGGAGCAATTTCAATATTTTCTGTGAACAGTCGAACCAAGGAAGAGTTGGATGCCCATAGATACTCCACTTACTATCAAGCCCACAAATAGTGACCCCGCCCCTTTATTTACAGCGATACTTTAATTGTGTCTGGGGTATTTAAGCCTCACAATTGATCTAATTGTTAGCAAAAAGCAATTGGAATTGTTCCCTGAGTATTATATATAAAGATTAACACTCAGACTATAACCAAGATTTCGTTATTCTTTACGAGCTTTAAAGAGTCTAACAGAAATTACTACCGATGGAAAGTGTCTAGCAGTGTTACTTATCAATTTTTGACAATATTCTCTGAAACATATATAAAAATCAGCACTTAAGACTTCAAGAAGAATGAGTAATGTCTCAACGAACCTCTAGCACCTTGTATCTGTAAATTGGCTGTCGGCACAAACTAGCAGGTATGCGTTTGATCAAAGTACATACTAACACTACTTTATTCCACACATTTTGTTTCTCAGAAAATAAGTAACGTCTGGTGGGCCTGGGATCTTGCACTATAATTTAGCAATGTATTTCCCAGTTCCTTTCTTTGTCTAACAATATCAGATACATCTTAAGCTTGAAATCCACTTTTACAGCATAGTTAAGATGAGGAATTGCATAGACGTGAGTTGATTTGTTCGTACAAGGACGATAAATAGCTCGCAACTCTTACCGATATCGACTTATTATATTGTATAGTTTTTAAAAACAATTGATTATTGCATGATCATTCGTTCAAATCAACTGCTATAGACTCATTGCATCATTTAGAAATATGAACATTTGGTGTACATTTCTGGGTTTACTCACGTTTTGAATTCTTTCAGTATATTAATGAGGGAGAACGTCCAGCAAAGAGTTTTTTTTGATTATTATCTCTCGCGGAAATTAGGAAAACACAATCTTTCGGAGAAAATGTGGGAATTTGCCTATGTAAGTATCTACTTTAAATATTATCTACACGTTCAGAACATACACAGGGTATGAACAATGGCTTCCCCGCCAATTGTATCTTAACCCTTCAGCGTTCGGGTAAATGCCTGTGAGTCCACGCAATAAAATGCTGCAGTTTCTCTGAGAGAAGATATGAGATCACGAGCTTCTTTGTGCCTTTTACAAATATCAAAATCTGAGTTTCTATAAAAATTTTCGAATTTGTATCTTATAGTTTCTCTGGAAGAATAAAATGTACTGATAGGCCTCACCCGATCGTTGATGTAATATTTCATATAAAAATCAAATTCGCATTTTTATTCATTTTTTAGCAGTTTTGCTGATATTTCAGTGTGATTTGTTCACGATTGACTCTTTTTTCTCCATCTTCCTACCACAATGTTCAGTAGATTTTTCTTCTTCTAAAAACGATTATGTGCAAAAATCAAAATAAATTTCTGTTAATTCTTCTTATCTTAATTCGTGTGTATTCAATATTCAATGATTCCACTAATGCCATCAATGCATTATTGCATACAGATGTAATTTTGCCTTGAATACACAGAGAAAAATGATTTCTTGATGATCAACTTCTTACCGCCCCTTGATTATGAGTTGAGGTTGTTTTAAATACTTGTCTTCCCGTTTTCCTAATGGAATAGCTTCTTTACTGTATACATAAAAGAAAAATCTAGATTTCCTATGGTTTGGAACTTTTTTAACTATATTTACAAATTAAAATGTTAAAAATGACATTTTTTCTTATTAATGAAACATAATCTCTATAGTTCAGTCAAAACAAGGTTTATCTTTCAAAAAAATCCAAAAGTTTTGGAGTTTTGCAAACTTATTTGGAGGTACCTAGGGATGAGTACACCTGAAGTCCTCATGAATATGAGGCGAGCTCTAGCGGCAATCAGCGAAAACAAGGCACTTTTTTTGGTTTTTCGTTAATATGTCGAGAATTATTGGTCTAATGAAAGTTGACAATAATAGCTAACTATGTAATTAGTATATAATGTAGAACTTTATTGGACGAGCCGCTAGTTATGGACGAGCGAACAGCGCGGGAGAGTCTTATAAGGAAGGCGTGTCTATGAAGTTCGCTTATGTACGAATGACATATAAAGCTTTATGTTCGACTGCTCTAAAGACGCAAGATATCTTCTAAAAATATTTCCTAATTTCCCTATACAAAAATTTGCTAAGTATAACTTGGTGTGCTTTGCTAGTGCTGCTATTTTTACAATTGTTTTTTACTGTTTGTTTGCAGATGTCAAAAATATGAATTATAATTTAATAGAAGAAATAGATACTTCAGAAAGTGTAAAAGAGATTGAATACGATAAAGAATAATGAATGGATACTTCAGAAAGTGTAGAAAAGAATAAATAAGATAGAACAGAATAGATGGATACTTCAGAAAGCGTAGAAGTGTTGGCAGCAATTGCCAAAGAATCACAAATATTGAGAGAAAAATGTTTTTGTAACAATAATAATTTATCTTCGAGTCTGAATATTGGCGAAAATACCAATTGTGTTACAAGTATTCATTACCATAATATGTTGATTTAAATGTTTGGATTTATTTCATGTTAATAAAAAAATCTATTTGTGTGGCTTTTTGACAATGACAGTTCCGTCCAATGAAATAAAGTAAAAATCCTAGTCCAATTGAGTGGCACATTACGGGCATTAAATGCAACTATAAATTACATGATTATGATGCAGTCGAACATAAATACAATCGAATACAATTGCAAACATAATGATCTCATACATTTTTTTTTGTATCCCCAATGGTTACCGAGCCCAGGACGCTAAGAGATAGCGTTTTTAGTAAAACTACGCTAGCGCGGTACAATATGATATTAGCTAAAAGTACTGAACTGATTTCCTCCAAACCAACTGTCACTAAACTAGAAGATGATCTAAGAATTTTGTCACACAACAAACAGTTTTTATATTCCAATTATGTTAAAACGTTATACATCTACTACGCGGAACACTAGGCACTGACAAAAGGGAAATGGTAAGAACGCACAAAAAATAATAAAAAAACGAATGATCGCACGACACACCAGTCTTACCAACCTTAAAAAATTCCCACGATGCTAAGAAACGTCACACCAAAAAAATAAGATGCTTTTGAACGACGCCTAATAGCGACAAAATAACGAAGTATCAAAATGAGAATGATGTATTCCCTGAATTGGCCTGATAAATGAATTAGTAGACCATTGTCAAACATCAGTCCACGAGCTGACGACAAATCTAGGGAACGTATTTTAGGCAAGTTTAAACAACAAGAAAATAATATTTTATTAATTGGTGAATCTGGAATCTTGCGTCCGGCAGAGGTTTGGCGGTTATATCGCTACTGTGCAACTTATGACATTTGCAAAAAAATAAATCAAAAAAATATGTTTTAGGCAACTTGAAATTTTTCTCATCTTCAATTTTAGCATCTAATTAACCCAAAAAATTAGAGTCCCAGACTATTTTAAGGGCTATAAAGTACAACCTGATCCCCCCGAATATATACAATAATCATATCTCAGAAATATACTTTAGGCATTCTGAAATTTTCATAGCATGTTTATTAACTAATATTGAAAATTATATGCATATCGCCAGACGAATTGAACGGTTATTAATGACTCCCTGACGCGAATAAAGATTTAAAACGAGTGAAACGAAATAGTCTCATGCGTAGTCATAAGTGCGAGAGATATAGTTTATCAAGAGCTACCGAAAGCTGACAAGGGCCTGGCTCCTCGGGCTGTGAATGGTTGCTAAGAGACCATGTGACTCGAGTTTACCGTATAAATCGGACTCTACCTATACACTAAAGTATTTTGGAGTGGTGAAATTTCCAAATCAACAAATAAAGTGTGACGTGCGAGAGTGGGGGTAGCTCTTGATATAACAAAATTTTCGAATTTTCCGCATAAATTCAAAACAATCAGTCGTAGAATATTGAAATTCCGTTTTAGGCACTTCCATAACATTTAGTTATGCACCTCGTATTATGATTGCAATCAATAAATTCATTAATCTGTAACGATATTTTCCATTGAACTGTTGATTGACGCCAAAAATTTACTTCGCTTATATAAATAAGTATTCGTTTAATAAATGTTGAATGAAGAAAAAATCTGACGTAAACATCATGTGACTTACTTGTACATCATTGGATATATTTTTTGCATATAATGAAACGATGATCTAATTCGGAACTCCATCGTTCAACGACTAATTGTATTGGATTTATCCAAAAAATTCTATAAGTCTATCAAGTGAAGTGCGCTTTCAGCCCAGTCGGTTGCTTTGGAAACAGAAGATCATCATTCTTATGCTACAATATTCCTAAATACTGATTTCCAAGACTCTACGGCTGACAGATTTGAATTTATGCGCAAAATGAGAAAAAAAAATCAGCTGAAGTGCGCTTCCGGTAGAGTCGATTGTTATGAGAATAGTAGGCAATCATTCAGATGCTACAGCAGACTTAAATACTATATTTCAATACTCTACGGCTAGGAATTCTAAAAGGCTGTCAGGTAAAGTGCACTTCTGGCTTAGTCGATCTTAGGATATGAGCATTCAGATGGTAAAATCGTCATAAATACTGAACTCCAGCATTCTACGTCCTGGATTCATGCGAAAACTCAAAAAAAAAACGAGCAAAGTGTTGCATTTCCGGTACAGACGATGGCAATCATAATACGAGGTGCATAACTAAATGTTATGGAACTGCCTGCAACGGAATTTCAATATTCTACGACTGATTGTTTTGAATTTATGCGAAAAACTCGTAAAGTCTGTTATATAAAGTGCACTCCCGGCTTGGCCGATTGATACAAAAATAGAAGATGACTATTGAAATGCTACAGCAATTTCAAATACTGAATTCCAGTATCCTACGATCAACCATTCTAGATTTATGAAGAGAATAAAAGAAAAATTCAAGTGAAGTTAAGATACAAAATATTTTAATTGAAAAGTCTTCTTTACCAAAAGATTCTTATGATACATTCTCATTGAAAAAATGATTCTCATTTCATTCTATTGTAATGTTTATTGCTTGACGAAATCTAGTTTGTGATCTTTTGCTTGGCCTTATAAAGAGAAATATCGTTTCATCGAATTTTCTATTTCTTGACTCTTTCCATTTCTAGAATATTACTAGAGGCTTCCATTGGGAGGGGTGATGTGCTGCGACGCGGCGCGGCGTAAGCGAGGACGAAAGACTCCTCCCCATACTACGTCGTCTTTACGAGCTTTCCCCACTCTCGCACGTCACACAGTCCTCTTCTTAAGAGTGTTTCGTCCCGAAACACACCTTCATGTCTATGCCGGAATCGACACTCGCTGCCCTTGGTGCACCCAGTACATAGTTTGGTAAGAGTTTCGGTCCGATCGGGCCTGCTGGGGGGAAATTCCGCTGTTCTGAAATATTACCTCTATCATATTTCGAACGATCTACCAATCTAATCCATCCAGACCGCAGCCCAATTTTGGTATTGCCAGTTTCAGGATGACGTTCTGCATTAAATGGCCTCGCATGTCTTGCAGCGTTTCCCACATGGTTTATGATGAAATTTATCTTTCGTTACCATGTGGTAAATATAGCGTTCCTTGGTTGTCGTATTGTCCCTCAGACAGATGGTCTTCCCAACTGTAGGCTTGTGGTGTTCTGGCCTGCCAACCTTCCTCTTGAAAACTGCTGCTAGCCCTCGGGACATCTTCAAATCTCCTGATACACAATGGTCCAAGGAGTGGTCGGCCGGGACTCTGAATAGATCCTGCTGCACTTCGGTAGTTATTCCAAATCGAGCCCGACGTCCACATGAAAAAGTCTTCATGAACTCCTCAAATGAATCTTCCTGCGCATGGATCTTACAATCACGTGCGTCATTGGGATCTTCATTGTTGTCTCTTGCAAGTGGTACCAGCCGATTGAAGTGCACCACTCTTGATTTGCTCTTGGGGTTGCGTCTGATTTCATAGATTATGTCGTTTATTCTTCTGATTACTTCGTAAGGCTCTTCCCAAAATGTCTGTAATTTTGGAGACAGGCCACGTCGCCGACCTGGGTTATAAAGCCACACAGAGTCTCCTGGTTGAAAACTCCCGTCTTGTGCCTTGACGTCATAGGTCTCTTTCATCCGGTCGCTGGCATTCTGGATGTTTATACGAACTCGGGAGTGGATATCGTCCATCTGACGCCTTAAATTAATGACATAATCTTCACCAGCCAGGTCTTCTCCAGGTTTGCAGCCAAACTTTAGGTCGCATGGTAGCCGAAGTTCCCGTCCAAAAATAATTCTTGCTGGAGTCGTCCGGTTGTTTCGTGTACGGATGAGCGGTTGACCAAACAGATGGAGATATTTGTCCCAGTCTCTCTGGTGACTAGAGACAACTTTGGCCAGGTGTCTGTTGATGGTCTTATCCATCCGTTCCACCATTCCATCAGACTGCGCATGTAATGCAGTAGTTCTGGTTTTACGAATATTTAGTACCTTGCATATCCTTTGGAGAAGTGTGAATTCAAAGTTTCTTCCCTGGTCAGAATGAAGTTCCAAGGGTACGCCAAAACGACAGATCCAAATCTTTACTGGGACGTCTGCAATAATAGCGGCCTCCTGATTAGGAAGAGCATACGCTTCCACCCATTTACTAAAATAGTCCATGACGACAACAATGTATTTATTTCCGACGTCTGATTCGGAAAATGGCCCTGCTACGTCGATGGCTATCCTCTCGAATGGACTACCGACATTATACTGTCGCATCAGAGCTCTTGGTCGTTTCTGCGGTCCGTTGCTTAAAGCGCACATAGTGCATTTCCTGCACCATTCCCTAACGTTTTCTTTGCAGTTTAGCCAATAAAACCGCTCACGAACTCTCTGCAGAGTCTTCGTTACCCCAAGGTGTCCTCCACTCACTCCATCATGGAGATGTCTCAAGACCTCCGGAACCCGACCTCTAGGAACGATCAGCTGTTCTCTACTCTTGGTTTCATCCGGATCTTTTGGGACACGCTTCAAGACGCCTTCATCCAGCATTATGGAATCCAATTGCGCCCAGTATGATTTAACCGTCGAAGAGTATGGTACCACCTCTTGCCAGGTCGGTCTTGTTCCTCTCTTCTTTCATTCTTTAATAATTCGCAACTCTGAGTCGCCATCCATGTCCTTTTCTATCTCTTGTGGTTGCCAAGCATCGTCAATGACAGTTGTCCTGAACGCCTTTGCTTCAACCTTAGAGCAATGATGACAGTCTTTTGGACATGTTCGTCTTGATGAAGCAATAGCATCCTTATGTGCTGTACCGGCTTGATGTTCTATTTTAAAGTCGTATTCTTGAAGTCTTTCGATCCATCGAGCGACCTGACCCTCAGGATTCTTGAACTCTAGTAGCCATCTCAGAGCAGCGTGGTCAGATCTTAACAGGAAATTCCTACCATACAAATATTTGTAGAAATGCTCGATGGACTTCATAACTGCCAGCAGTTCCCGTCTTGTGACACAGTAGTTTCTTTCTGGCTTTGACAAAACCTCACTAGAGTACCCGATTACTCTTTCTTGAACCTTCTGCAATTGGGACAGGACGCCCCCAATACCGACGTCGCTAGCATCTGTGTCCAGAACAAAACGTCCTTCCGTCTTCGGGTAACTCAGGATTGGTGCTTGGACTGGGAGTAGTTTCAGTCGCTCGAAAGCAACCTGGCAGTCTTCATCCCAGCTGTATCTGCGATTATTTTCCGTCAGTCTGGTCAGTGGTTTGGCAATATTGGCGAATCCATGAACAAATCTTCTGTAATAGGTACAGAGCCCGAGGAAACTGCGCAGCTGGTGTTTATCCGCAGGTACCAACCATTCTTGAATTGACTTAATCTTTTCTGCATCAACTGCTACGCCTTCTTTGGAGACCACATGTCCCAAATAGTTCACCCGTCTTAGGAATGAGTGGCATTTCTTTGAACTGAGTTCCAAACCAGCTTTCTTCAATTGTTCAAATACCTGCTCCAGATTCTTCAAATGATTTTCCCATCACAATTATATCGTCCAGGTATACCAAGCAAGTTTTTCCCGATAGTCCTTTGAATACGGTCATCATAAGTCGCTCGAAGGTAGCAGGAGAATTACACAGACCCAATGGCATGACTGTAAATTGCCACAATCCACTGCCGATGGTAAATGCAGTTTTTCCTCGGTCTTTCTCATCCATCGCTACTTGCCAGTATCCACTCTTGAGATCTAGGGTCGAAAAGATCTTTGACCTGGCCAGGGTATCTAAGGTGTCATCAGTCCTGGGCAGTGGATAACTGTCATTCTTGGTAACGTTATTCAGCTGGCGATAGTCGACACAAAATCGGGTAGATCCGTCTTTCTTCTTCACAAGTATCATCGGCGAGGCCCATGGACTGTTCGAGGGCTCAATGATGTCGTCTTGCTCCATATCCTGAATGATGACTTCAGCGTCTTCTCTCTTCGCAATCGGGAGTCGTCGTGGTGCTTGTCGAATTGGTCGTGCATCGCCGGTGTTAATTTTGTGATGGACAATATTTGTTGTTCCTTTTCGCCCATCACTGGTTTCAAACACCTTTTGGAATCGGCGTATCAGATCTTCTGCTTGTGCACGTTGCCGATTGTTTAATTGTTGACCCTTGGATAGTAATAGGGTCGTTAATTCCTTCGAAAGTTCATCGCAGTTAGGTTTTATCTTTATGTCTTGTTTGGTAGTTTTTATTCTTGCGAGGCGTTGTTTTTCATGTCTGGAGTTATCTTCAGGTAGCATCTTCAAAGGTTTCTTGCATCGACTTTTTGGTCGACCTAGTTCTCCACAGTTCCAGCACCGAAGTTGTCTTAAATTCTTGAGATCTTTCACTTCTTCGATCAACCGCTGAACCTGGGCTTCTAAGCTTTTCGTGGCATCGGAGTTACAATTAACTTCTCGCACTCGGGCACTGCTTCTGGATGCCTGCTTTGCCGCTTCGTATTCCAGTGCATGAGCCAATGCTTCCACCAGGTTCTTCGGCCGCGCCAAACGCAGGGCTTGTTGCGTTTCATGGTCTCTGATGCCATCCACAAATATTCTCACAGCCCAGCTTTTCAAGAAATCATCCAGGCCAGTTGGAACTGCGAGTCGAACTCGGCGTGCCACATCAGCTTCGAACTCCTGTAGACTCTCGCTGGGACGTTGGTGTGTGTGTGTGATACACTTCCTCCAAGTGTGCATGGCCGTATCGCAGCTCCAGTCGCATGACCAATTTTTCGTAATTGTTGTCTTCCTCCGGTGGAATAGCCTGTAAAATGTTTACCGCATCTCCTCGGAGAGCAACTGTAAGCGCTGAAACTTTCTCAATATCATTCCAGCCATTAGCCTTAGCAGCGGCTTCAAATTGTCTATGGTAATTAATCCAAGATATTTGACTATCAAAGGTTGGAGGTTTGACACGCATTTCTATAGTTGAGTCAAGATTTGGTGCGGATAATTCAATTATCCCAGCTTTTGAAGCTTTTTCCGGAGATGAAGCACCAAATTTGAATTTTTCTTTCAAAATCTTCATTTCTTCATCCAATTTTGCATCCAGTTCTTCTTTTAACATTTTACAATTATCTTCAAATACTTCCTCTCATACCTTTGAATTTTCTCTAAATTTTTCCAGTTGCTGTTCAACTTTCTTTGTATTTTCCTCCATCTTTCCATGCAGTTCTTCTCTCAAGCTTCTAGAATGTTCTTCTAATTTTCCTAATTTTTCATTTACAATTTCAGAGCTCTCTAGAAATTTTTCTTCTTATTTTGCTTCTAATAATGTAAAATTCTCTTTCAATTTTGATTCTAAATTTATAGAATTTTCTTTTAATTTTGATTCTAAATTTATAGAATTTTATTTTAATTTTGATTCTAAATTTATAGAATTTTATTTTAATTTTGATTCTAAATTTATAGCCAAATCGGTTAAAGAAAGTTAAACCTCAAACAAATATGTATTAGGATCCTCACCGTCTTCAGTCAAAGCGTCTCACAGTCGTTCTATTAAAACTTGTTTGCGGCCACTGGTTTCAAAATCCCGCTCTTCCAATTGATATTCCAACTCTGCGACCTTCAAATGTTTCAACAACTTCCTAGATGCCATTTTCCAACTTTGCAGAGCAGCAATAAACAAAATACTAAATTGTTTACAACAACCCCACACCTGACACCACTGTAATGTTTATTGCTTGACGAAATCTAGTTTGTGATCAAATAAAAGTCACTATTTAATAATTCAAATTGAAATAAGAGTTTTATTCTTCTTATGTCATTAATAACACTATATTTATATATTTATCACTTAATTCTAACTCAAACAAGGTCACAGATATTTATATCTCACTATTTATCTACACTATGCACTTCACTGTCCGATATTTATTCCACCAGTACTACTCTTATTACTACTATGTTCCACACGTCTTTTGCTTGGCCTTATAAAGAAAAATATCGTTTTATCGAATTTTCTATTTCTCGACTCTTTCCATTTCTAGAATATTACTAGAGGCTTCCAGTGGGAGGGGTGATGTGCTGCGACGCGGCGCGGCGTAAGCGAGGACGAAAGACTCCTCCTCATACTACGTCGTCTTTACGAGCTTCCCCCACTCTCGCACGTCACACTATATTTGTTGATTTTTCTGAAAAATTTCACCACTCCAAAATACTTTAGTGTATAGGTAGAGTCCGATCTATACGGTAAACTCAAGTCACATGGTCTCTTAGCAACCAATCACAGCCCGAGGAGCCAGGCCCTTGTCAGCTTTTGGTAGCTCTTGATAAACTATATCTCTCGCACTTATGGCTACGCATGAGACTATTTCGTTGCACTCATTTTAAATCTTTATTCGCGCCAGCGGAATCATTAATAACTTTTCAATTCGTTTGGCGATATACATATAATTCTCAATATTAGTTAATAAACATGCTATAAAAATTTCAGAATGCCTAAAGTATATTTTTGATATATGATTATTGTTTATATTCGGGGGGATCAAGTTGTACTTTATAACCCTCAAAATAGTCTGAGGCTCTAATTTTTGGGTCAATCAGATGCTAAAATTAAAGATGAGTAAAATTTCAAGTTGCCTGGAACATATTTTTTTGATTCATTTTTTTTTTGCAAATGTCATAAGTTGCTCAGTAGCGAAATAACCGCCAAACCTCTGCCCGACGGAAGATTCCAGATTCACCAATTAATAAAATATTATTTTCTTGTTGTTTCAACTTTCCTATAATACGTTCCCTAGATTCGTCGTCAGCTCTATGACTTTATTATTAGAAGTGTTATATTATACCACGCTAGGGTAGTTTCTTAAAAACAGGCTATCTTTTATCCAAGTAACAGTGACTGACCGTCGACTAAAATATGACGTCACATTTTGGTCTTATTGAAGTTATAAAGTGACCGTCATATTAAGACATTATATGACGTAGAACTGACGTCACATGTCACGTCAAATTGTGGTCATAAAGTTGAACTAACGTTATAATTTGACGTTCTGTTTCAGCGTTTCAGGAAATCATACTTATTCTTCATATATGATTATTTAGTCATATTTTTTAAGTCAGGGCAGGTACTTCTCAAGTAACCTTAACTAACAATCTACGTTGTTTATTGGTTGTATGAGCGTCATACTTAGAAGTCATTTTGTTACTTCAAATGTATGTGAAATCGACGCATATATATACGTACATTATTCACGTAACTCAAATGTTACTTTAAACGTTATATTCAAGTTTTGTTGAAGTCATGATTTGACATTATTTTTTAACGTTGTGACATACAATTTATGTTCAAACATCCGTTTATTATAAATGTGATTCAACCGTTACTTGTATCAAAATCATAATTCATATTATTTTGGAAGTTATTAACGAATAGATAGAGAAGAAAAATGGGAAAAACCTTCTTGCTATTTTTAACCTATTCAAATGTTAATAAGAATGCATTGTTCATGATTTTCGTAGCATTTCTTTTTTGAAAATTATGGTGCTTAGAATCATTCAATATCACTCTCGTGCAGTGCAAAGAAACAGAAAGCATCCCCTGAATGTTAGTTCATTCTCAATTTTACTATTTCCAATTTTATACTTTTCACTGAATTATAGACGAGTATGGAGAGTGACATCAAATTTTTTCAAAAAACTCTGTTTGTTTACCGAGAAAGACAAAAATAAGAGGATAAAATTAAGATTATTTCACTTTCTAGAAATTATGTTTATTTAAAAATTTTAGATCACTGAACGGAACTTGAACAAAATATTTGGATTTGAGGGATGGATGAGTCGAGGGTTTGGGTCCCGGAACGTCTCGTATCTCGAAGTCCAGGGACTTTTTGTAAATTAAGTTGTCTCGGGTCCCGAGAATTACGGGTCGAGACTCGAAACACGGCTGTTGAAATTATACTGTAATAATTTCATTCTCAAAAAGTCATAATGAACCTAATTAGTCCCCTGCACTATGTTATTGCTCAACGAATAATTACTTGATACTCTACTATTCTCATGTAAGTTCACAATAAATGCGTTCGCATCCATATTTTTGTCTTAAAGTCAGATGGAACGGACATACAATTATAAATGTTCAATAAATGTTGATTTTCACTGAAATTTCTTTTTCCGTAGATAAATCTTGTCAAAAATGAGCTCGATTCTAATTTGATTCTGAGAAGTCTCGAAGTCCCGGGACATCCCGAGACTATGATCTTGATGCGCCTCGTGTCCCAGGACATTGAAATAGCCGAGATTTCTCAAACCTCCATTACACTATAGGCTCATTTTAAGCAAGCACTCTCAGATTTCTCGTGTTTCGTGTTATGTGTATCACATAAAAATTTCAATAAAATAGAATTAGAATCAGAGTTAGCAGTGGAATAGTGGTTGAATTGATTTTATGACGTCAACGACTGACGCTTGTTCTCATTATTAACTATGCTTGAACAATCATTTTATACAGAAATTATATCTTCTGAATTCACTTGCAAAATAACAACGCTGATTCCCGGACTAATCTGATTGGCTGTTGATAAAAGCATGCGTCCTGCAAACTATTTTGGGAAAGAAATGCTACATTTTGCTGTCAGTGCAAGCGGTTTTTCTATTATTATATTCAAAGAAGAATGTATAGTGGGTGGTCGTCCGATGAAACGTCAATGCTGATTGATCTATATCAGAATGAAGAAAATTTGTATAATGTGAAGTCGACGGAATATTATAATAAATATAATAGAAGTTCCACCTGTAGCTAAATATCTTCATGTAATTGCTAATCTAAAAAGAAAATATTCTAATTTATTTAATGGAATAAATAATTCTCTCAGTATCACGGGTTCAGTTCACATCATCAGTATTGAAATTTATTACATATTTCGAAATAGTATTCACCTCTCCTCAGGTGGTATACATTGTCTTAGATGGGTATCACATCGTCTAATTCTACTTTCAATCATGTTCAAGATTTTATTGAATGGTACCTCACTCATAGATTTTGAAATTATTTTTATCATAAGCTCTCAATTCATTGAGAGCCAATGCTTAAGTTCCACGATCTTTCCGCTAACCATGGTCCCGTCCACTAGCAGCGCTCTGATTTATTAATTTTTCTTATGACTGCATAACCATCAGTCCCGTTATTACAGGAATTAACAGTTTTTGATTCGCACTATCATTCATACTTGATACAATCAATTAATCCGACTCTACGTATAAATGACACAAGCAAACAAAATTGTTAGGTGTAGTTTTGGCTCTAAATCAAAATCACAACAGTGTAAAATATGCAATAGTTACAAAAGTGTAAAGTATGCAATACTCTGCAAACACAGTAACAAAAAAAATTACAGTGTGATACCATACTTACCAGCTATACGTTATGACGTTTTTATAAACATATTCATAAGAATATTGATGGAAATTTTCATGAAAATATTTTAGTGGGATACAAGCTTATTGGTCCATTTGACGTCACTAAACGATGTCAGTAAGCTACTCGCTGAGACGTCTTGAGGACTATCTATGGCGTCGATACAACGTTGTATTCTGGTCATTTATGTTACTTGGGTAGCGCTCTAAGCTCGTTAACCATCAGGAATTCAAAAAAAAACTTATGTGGTAGTTTTTGTTGCCAATTTGGTGAGCTTCAATTGAAAATCGCCAACTTTTATCTCAGACCAACGGTTCTCAAGATATTAACAAAAAGCTAAAAGAAGTGCCCTGTTTTCGCTAATTGCCCTAGAGCTCACCTCACATTCATGAAGACTTCTGCTTTATGTATCTCTATGTATCCATAAATTAATGTGCAAGGTTTCAAAGCTACCGAATTTTTCAGGAGGTTGGATCTTTTTTGAATTTTTTTTGACTTGACTACTAATTCTTTTTCATTGGTGAAACTGATGAAAAACTTCACATATTTTTTTCAATACGTATTCGAAGTATGAATCTGACTGGACTCACCTGGTCGCTCGTGTGATAATTCTGGGTCCATCCAACCACTGAATGGCTAAGAACTACTAGTCAAACTAATTGAATAGGACAGATAATGGGTAATACAAGGACTACTCAATAAGTTTTTATACAGTATGAGTATGAAAATTCATTTATAAGATACAAATCAATAACTGAAAACTAATTATTTGAACTATTATTTATGAATTCAAATACTCTTGAATATACATCAAAAAAACATTTTCGAATTATAGTAGCTGCTAAGATTTAATAGTACGACATCACCACAACTACAACTTGTATTTTTTCCCTTGTCATAAAATAAAATGACACTTTTAACACTTATATCATGAATAACTATTATTCATTCAAATATTCTATTTGAGCTCTGACTTTTTGAATACTTACCTCTTTAAAGACGCGTCAGCGACCACATATTCCTCTACAAAAAATGATCCTTTCTGCGTCGCTTACCATTCTTCAAAACTTGTCGATTAGGTTTTGTTACTGCCTGTATATGTATATACAGGATGTAACAGCGAAACGAGCTATCTCAAATAACTTATATGTCATTGAAGATACAATGAAATAATAATAATAATAATGATAATGATGGATTCTATTTCATTGACATTTTCAGTACATTTCTCGAAATCGTCATTCATGGTGAATAATATATGTAAGACTCTAATAGAGACAAAAAACTCGAGGAGTTGAGCGGAAAAAAGGAAAACAATTCACATAATATGATCATGACATATGTCAAAAATGATAAAACAATTACTACTAGATCCAATACAAAATCTGTCAAAATTCTTTGTTCCAAATGTATAAATGACATTGACATCATCTTAAGCATTGGAAAAATCATATTACAACTTCAGAATGACCTACTTGCTCTTCAAAAAAAAGTTACTTCTTTTGAGACCTGATAATAATAATAATAATAATAGCACTTTATTGACGTTTATGTCAAAGGCGAGGTTCAGCCAAAGCTGCTCTTCCACCTAACCCGTACAGAATTCAAATATAAAAATTTTGAACAATGAATATGCCAAAACATCAATAACAAGAAACAGGAGTGAGACATGGACTTCAAATTCAACAAGCAAAAATAACTAATACCTAAAACATATTTCTAACTGTGGTTTTGAAAGCAACAACTGACAGAGATTTCAATGAACTTGGAGTATTATTGTATAAAGTGGGCGCCAGATATGAAAAAGGACCTTTATATTTAGCCTTATAGAAAGAAGGAGCAATATGTAAGTCAGTTATCCGTGAACTATAATTATATTGTTCAACTATTAATTTATCCAATAAATATGCTGGAGTACCAGTTAGCCTTATTTTATGCACTAAACAGAGATACAACATTCTCACACGATCATCTATATGTTTTATGTTAGCTTTGTCCCGGTACATAGATATATGCTCATACTTACATACACCATGAACAAATCGAAGATAAGAATTTTGAATAAGCTTAATTCTGTTTTTATCAGTTTGGGCTAGGTTAGGTATGTAAGCCCATGCACAATAATTTAAAATGGGTAGAATAAGGGTGTTGATTAATCTTGATTTTATATCCGTACTAAGATCATGTCTAAACTGATACAAATGCCGCAGTCTCAATCTAGCTGCTGTTATTTTTTTTTTTAAATGCTCTCGAAATTTAAGATTTTCATCAATATCCAGACCTAAAATCCTCGTAACACCACTGCGTTCAAGAGTGACACCATCCAAATGAATACTGGGTATATTATGATTTCCAAATACTATGAGTGAATATTTATTCGCATTAATCTTGAGGCCATTATTGCGAACCCAGCTGGAAAGTTTATCTAACTCATCATTAATTACAGCGCATTGCTCATCAATATTAGACGGATTCACAGTTGCGAGAATATTTGTATCATCGGCATAAGAAAAAATGGAACAATATTTAAAAACAGAGGGCATATCTGCCACGTAAATTAGGAAAAATAACGGTCAATCAGGATAAGCAACGATAATTTAGATTTGTCATAATTATTCAAGATTTCATCAATTAATTTTAAGAGACATGTATTTGTACTATGTCCTTTTCTGTCAAGTTACAGGTAAATGCAAAAATAACAACAGCGTATCAAGTAGGTAAGCGGTCCGATATGATAGTAGCTGAAGTAGAATCATGGACGAAGAAACAAGAGATAATGAACAACAAAAGTAAGCTGAAGAATACACGAATTTATATTAATAACGATCTAACAGCTGAGGAAAGAAAGATACAAAATTAGATACGAAGCATAGCCAGAGAGGAAAGAGGAAAGGGCAATTATGTGAAAATCGGTTATCAAAAAATTATTATAAATGAGGCAACCTATAGATGGAACAAAGAAGAACAAGGACTGACTGCCTGTGAAAACCCAAAGATGGTTCCAAAAAACTAATTATAAAAGCCAAAGGTAACAAAAGCACTAATAAGACGACAAAGGCAAACAAAATGGATATGTATAGGAAAGGGGAAAGGACGGAAAACATTTATATTGGTACATGGAATGTCAGAGGAACCTACTCAGAAGGCGCACTCAAACAGCTGGTAAAAGAAGCAAGGAATTATAAATTAGATATTGTAGCCTTACAAGAGACAAAGCTATGTGGAAACGACATTATAGACATTGAAGATTATACCCTATTTAAAAGTGGAGGTGTAGATAGGAGACTGGGAACAGGATTTCTCATTAGTAAAAAAATAAAGCAAGCGGTAACTGAATTTAAGCCATTGTCAGACAGAGCATGTTATATCAGAATTAGAGGTAAATACAGGAAGTTAAGTCTAATAAATATGCATGTACCATCGGAAGAAAAAGACGAAGAAGAAAAAAACAAGTATTACGAACAAATAGATCACATCTTTGACAGCATTCCGAAATACGACATCAAAATTATATTAGGAGATTGTAACGCGAAAATTGGAAGGGAGGAAATATTCAGACCGACTATTGGGCAATACAGTAAACATGAAGAAACCAACAATAATGGCAGCAGGCTTATTGATCTTGCAATGGAGAAAAATATGGTTGTAAGAAGTACTCAATTTGAGCACAAAGACATATATAAGGGAACCTGGATGGCACCAAACGGAAAAACGATAAACCAAATAGATCACATCCTAATAGAAGAGCAACATGCCAGACAAATCACTAATATAAGAAGTTATAGAGGAGCGAATGCCGACTCTGACCATTTTCTTGTGCGAGCAACGCTAAAACAAGACTTAAATACAAAAAGGCAACGCAAAGGAAATAAAAGGTTAAAATATGATTATAACGAATTACAAGAAGAAGGCAAAAGGTCAAAATACGAGGAAGAAATTGAAAGGCAACTTAATGGCAAGATGAACTCCGATGACATAAGCAATAAGTGGAATCGCATAGAAGATGCTATTAAAGAGGCTGCAAAAAACAAACTTGAAGAGAAGAAAAGGCAGAGAGGAAAAGACTGGTTTGATGAAGAATGTGCGAAGGCGGTTAGCGAAAGGAGAAAAGCTAGGGAAGCACTGTTGAAAGATAACACAGAAGAGAACAGAAGAAGATATAACGATAAAAGAAATAAGTCAAAACAAGTATGTAGGAGCAAGAAAAGGTTATGCAATGAAAATAATCTGAGGGTAATGGAAGAAAAACTAGAAAATAAGGAAATTAGAAACTTTTATCAAGACATGAAAAGAGTGAGAACAGGCTATCAAAGAAATGCTACAGTGATCAAGAGTAAAGAAGGAAGTTTGTTAGGTGGAGTTAGTGAAAAAGCTGAAAGATAGAAGGAATACTCCCAAGAACTCTTGAACAGGAACGAAATAAATGAGGCCGAAGAGAAGAGCGGTGCTATAGACCATGACTCAGAATATTTGGACGAACGCAATGTGGAACCACCTACAAAAAAAGAAGTATATAGAGTTTTACAAACAGCAAAAAATTACATAAGTCCTGGCGACAACGGTATTGAAACAGAGATGATAAAATTTGGAGGGGAGAAACTCCATGATGAAATATTTGATCTTATAAGTGATATATGGGAAGAAGAAAGGATGCCAGAAAGGTGGTCAAGGGCAGTAATAAAGCCAATTCACAAAAAAGGAGACAGAATGCTCTGCAACAATTATCGAGGAATAGCATTGCTAGACACAGCATACAAGGTTCTTGCAACACTCATAAGGGAGAAATTAAATGTCCACGCAGAAAAAATTATTGGAGAGTACCAGTGCGGCTTTAGAAACAATAGATCAGTTACAGATCAAATATTTATACTAAAACAAATCCAAGCAAACTGCTACGAGCGTAAAATGGCACTGTATGTACTATTTGTAGATTTTAAGCAGGCGTATGATTTAGTGGACCGAAATAATAATATAAAGCACTAGAAGAATTAGGAATACCTCAGAAAGTGATCAAGTTGGTGAAAATGACCCTCAAAAATACCGACAATGTTATAAACGTACAAAGTACAAGCAGTAGCGCGTTCAAAGTACAAACAGGACTCAGACAAGGTGACCCGCTTTCGACTTTATTATTCAATTTGGCGTTAGAAAAAGTAGTAAGAGACAGTGGAATACATACTAAAAGTATTATATATAACAGTAATCATCAACTTCTAGCTTATGCCGATGATGTAGTCATAATAGCAAGAAATCCAGAAGAGCTAAAAAGACTGACACGAAAACTGAATCAAGCAGCGGAAAAAGTGGGATTAAACATAAATGTGAAGAAATCAAAATATATGGAGATGGGAGGTGAGGCAAACATAGATAATACGAGTTATATAACGATACAAGTTAAAGGAAATAAAGAGCTACAATTTGAAAGAGTAAACAGCTTTGTGTATCTTGGTGTCCTGATAACACAAGACTTTGACAGTGGCAAAGAAGTGGATGCAAGAATAGCGAGAGGTAACAAAAGTGCAGAGAGTTTGATAGGAATCTTAACGACGAAACAAGTATCATTAAAAACTAAGGTGAGGATATACAAAACTGCAATACGCCCAGCGGTCATCTATGGATGTGAAACCTGGATAATGAACAAAAAAGAAGAAGAAAAGCTTAATAGATGGGAGAGGAAATTATTGAGAAGAATCTATGGTGGACGCAAAGTAGGAGAACTATGGGAGAGAGGGACCAATGAAGAGATAAAGAGCATGTTCAACGACGCAAGCATAACTCAAGTAGTTAAAGCTCAAAGAATACGATGGATAGGACACATGCAGAGACTCCCAAAGGAAAGGACAACTAAAATTATGCTGAGAGCGAGCTTGATAGGCACTAGGAGGAGAGGAAGGCCCAGAAGAAAATGAATTGATGCGATAAAAGAAGACCTAACGAAACTAGGTGTTCAAAACTGGACAGTACAAGCAAAAGACAGAGTGCAGTGGAGAAACATAGTTAACCAAGCCCTAGGCCTGAACGGCCTGTAGAGCTAAATCATATATATAATCTTGAGGCCATTATTGCGAACCCAGCTGGAAAGTTTATCTAACTCATCAATAATTACAGCGCATTGCTCATCAATATTAGACGGATTCACAGTTGCGAGAATATTTGTATCATCGGCATAAGAAAAAATGGAACAATATTTAAAAACAGAGGGCATATCTGCCACGTAAGTTAGGAAAAATAACGGTCCTAGTATTGATCCTTGAGGCACGCCACATTCAAGTGGGAAGATTGTTGAAAATTTAGTTTCTACGTTGGATGACATCCTGACCTGAAAATATCTTTTTCCCAAATAACCATTGAAGCGAAGCAGTAGAAAAATTATAAAACTTGAATTTTGCAAGTAACATGGTGTGATTTATCATATCAAATGCTTTACTGAGATCAATCAGGATTAGCAACGATAATTTAGATTTGTCATAATTATTCAAGATTTCATCAATTAATTCTAAGAGACATGTATTTGTACTATGTCCTTTTCTGAATCCAGATTGGTTAGTAGGTATAATTTTTTTCTTATTTACATAGCCTCTGATTAGGTCGCAGCATACCCTCTCAAGAACTTTGGAGAATACGGGTAATATACTTACAGGGCGCAAGTCATCAAATGTAGAACAATTCTGTTTTTTCGGAGCAGGCCAAATTATAGCAACTTTCCAAATATCAGGCACAACACTGTCAATAATACAAGCATTTATGATGTGTGTAATGTAATCTAGAATATAGGGTAAAGTGATTAAGATCATCTTCCGTGAGATATTATCTATACCAGTAGCATTTGATTTGATTCCATTTAATATTCGGCTAACTGTATCACAAGTACAAGAGAACGTGAAAGGATCCTCGAATTGCTCATTTGCTAGATTATTTTCATAGAATTCTTTCGTTTGAATATCAATACTAGAAATACCGATTTTATTCATCATATACTGCGCATAGCTATTTGGTTCAAGTAGTGAATCTGAGATATCCTTTGCTGCTTCACCGTTAACCCCTAAACGTTTCAAATTATGCCACAGTTTAGTGGAATTTTTTATATTATTATTCATCTCACATTCGAAAAATGCTTTCTTTTCACTGCGTATTACAGCTGTTGTAAGATTACGAGGCTGTTTGTAATAATCGTATTTTGAGTCTGTCATAAACTTTTTGTAATCGCTTTGTTTCTTTTACGTTGCATAATTCTGACCACCGGAGTAATCCAGGGACTATAGTTCTTATCAATGTTTATTGTTACTATTGATGCATGATAATCGAATAGGGCAATAATATTTTCATTCAAAAAATCTAGCTTACATTGGGTAGTGTTAAGATATGATTCCAGTTGATATGTTCGCAGTCAGCAAAGAATCTCTCAGAATCAAATTGTTTGAAATCTCTGAAAGTATATTGTTTATTCGGAATAATAGGTTTTGGTAGTTGCAATATGCAGTACACACAATTATGATCAGTAAAGTTGGAACAATCAATAATATCAACAAATGTACACAGAGATCTATCGGATACAGCTAGTGTTGCCGCAAGACTCAAGACTAGTCTTGGTCTCGTCTCGTCTTGTCTTGGTCTTGCCAAGACAAGACCTTCATTTAGTCTTGCCTCAAGACCACAAGACGAGACAAGACGCACCTTGAGTCTTGACAAGAAAGTCTTGAAGTCTTGTACAAGACTCTTGACTAAAATTGCCTGCTTTATTTCCACAAAATTTTAATCTCTAATCTGAATTTTTTATTCTGGTTTTTGATGGAATGAATTTCTGTACGTAGCCAATCACATCATATTGGAACTTGAGATATTTGTCATATGTTTTTGAATACTTTGGATTGAAAACAGCAAAAAATACAACTTTTGATTTTGAACTCGTATATTTTATGTGAAACTTTGACGTTTTGATCCTTTGACCAAAGATCTTCTTCAGAAAACAATGATATAAAAAAAACAACGAGGCAAGTAACTAGATACTAAAAATATACTGAAAAAATAAATAAATTGACTCAATCTGATTCGAATACCAGTACTGATTTATTGCAAAAGTATGATGATTTAGTGTATTGTTTGCAATCCTCACATTCTATTGGAAATTGGAAATTGTTAGCAATACTTTATTCTTTTTTATGAATTTGAATGGAATATATTGAATACATTCATCTACATTTGATTGCATCGTAGCTGTGGAGAATTGTGTTTGACGTTTATTCAAGATAAGTCTAGACTTTTTTTCATGTATCATTATTTGTGTAATGAGACATTAAATTTTGTTTATTTTGCAAATGATCAAATACAATTATTGAACTTCGATATGATGCTCTTGACATTTGAAGACAATACACATTAACTTCAGCTTTTGAAATATTTTCCGTGTTTTCTTGAAATTTATTAGCATCTTGGTGGGTCTCAAATCACCTACTGTCCGCGCAAGATATCTTGGCAGTCGGGAAGAATGTAATGCGATCCAGTATGCTTACGATGCGCTGTGTCAAACTCAAACTTTTGCTTAAGTACCGCACTACGCAAAATAGTGAGTCCTACTTTTACAACCATTTATTGCTAAATTTGGTGGTTAGAGGGATAGGGCAGCAGAGAGAATGCATCATAAATGATCAATGAGGTACATTTGAATCTGTCTGTCCATTGGTGTAGACAATAAAAAAAATTCATGTGAAAATATTTTTTCACGCTAAAACATGAAACGTACAAATGATTTTGTTACAATAATTTCAAATTAACATTCTGCAAGATGATTTTCAGTGCCCTTCACACAAACAAATTAGATAATCCCAGAAGAGATATAAAATCTTAAAGCTAATGACAAAAAAAGTACCTATTGATAAGTAAAAATTTATAGACTTCATAACATTCCCCTGAACAAGTATAGATATAACAGAGATTTGGATTGGATTTTCCAATCACCAATAACAAGTGCAATTTATTATTATTCATACAATTTTTTTGGGCACGCCTATGGTTTTTGTTGATTTTACTTATATCATCCCTAAAAGTTTACACCCCAGGACTGCCAAGTTATCTTGCGCGGACAGTACTTGAGAAGGGTCTCGGAAAAACTTCGACTACAGCCCCTAAAACGAGATCATATAGCAATATTCAGTCTCATGTCTTTAAACACTGAAATCACACCAATTTTTGTACTGTCTACATTGAATATTATCTCTAAACACAAAGTTAAACTTCAATCACAACAAATAAAAGAATGTAGACATCCATCCATAAATAGATATTTCTTTATAGGTATTTATAAATTTAGGCCTTACACATTTTTGTATGTTGTGAAAATTAAGACATCTGCAATACATTAGTTCTCATCCCTATTGTTCATCGCAAAAAGGGGATAAGAAGTATGTGACCTTGACCATGGGACAGCAAATGTTTGTCTATATATTCCAAACGTTTGCTTCTTTATGAATTTGTTTGAAATTACGACCCTTCGTTTCTTCAAATCTCCTACGGCTTGGTCAGGGATGTTTGCCGAGATTGGCTTTTCTTCAACCCTTTCCAAAAAATGTTCTTGGAAGTGGAGTGACTGCTTTTTTTTTAAAGAATTTTTTAAGCGGTTGTAACTAACACTTACATATTGCATTATTTCTTCAATGTTTCAACATCATCTATTCTTCATTTCAGTAACATTTTTTCAGATTCAGTTGAGTATTCATGAAATATTTTGATCTTATTGATGGCGAAACAATAACTGTATCAATATGAAATATTTGAAATCCAAGTTATGATATACTTGCAATTATTATAAAAGTTGATTCAATATTCAAAACTATGATTTATGATGTGAGTATTTGGGTAAGTTGTTAAGGATTGATAGCTCTTTTATCATAATATTCAGACAACATGGCCATCTAAAATATGTCACGTGAAGAACCCTTTTTTAGGACTCCGTACCCAAAGGGTGTAAATAGGTAGACTCTTGAGATTTCACAGAATATGTATTACTATGACCACTATGGCAACAAATAATAAAAATAAGGTAAATATATGGGATCCCCATACACATCTTTACGAGTAACAACATATTGCTTCAGCCTTAACTAGATGATTTTCAAAAAAAATAGTAATATAAATATCGTTTGGTGGTACAGAACCTTCCGCGTGCTAGTTCAACTCGCACTTGGCCGACTTTTCACATTATATAATAATATAATTTTAACGTGGAATATGTAACATGTTCGAACAAAAGCTAGAGAAAACTTTTTTTATGATGTTCTTATAATCTTTTCGCACTCCCGGGAGTAAAAGACGAATTTAATGCCTCATTTAGGGACTTAAGTTTGAGTTTAGTCCCGAGGGATCTAAAATGATCCATAATACCAAGAGACTAAAGTCAAATAAACAATTTTTTCTATGACGACTAAATAATCAAAGTACTTACCTAAATGTTAATTGAATTTTTTCATTATAATTCAAATCTATATTATTGATGATTTATATTAGCATTATCGCAAGTAACACAATTTTGGGAATGCATCGTACTGTTGTTTGTAAATTTTATAGATTTTTGGAAAAATAATTCTACAGTTACCTCTTCCGCAACCTTATCAATATCAAATTTCTCAATCATCTTTTTGACAGCAAGTTTATTTATTTAACAACTGTTGTAGCCAGCCTTGTTACTATGGTGAATTTAGTCAACATTTTTGAATCAAGTTTGTTCTTGTCAAAATTGTAAGATTAATTAATCTGCTTTTAGACTATTGTGATTCAATGAAATACGGTAATGCGAAAAATAGCGTAGATAACACATGACTTAAGTGCCTTTAATCCCTCAGGTGAGTATTGCCCTCGACTCCGTCTCGTGCAATAAACTCCACCCTCAGGATTAAATCAAGCACTTGAGTCCCTCGTTATACAATATACTATTTTGAATCCAGATATGAAAAATTTATTCTTTGGAAATATATCAAAATCAGAATTTCACTCGTAAATGCCCATTCCTGATGATATCTTCTCGAATTTCGATTTAATTAATGCTATCAGTTTCCAATGCACTATATAAATTAGAAAAAATTATTTAAAAAAATTCAAAACAATACTCTTGTCAAGACTCTCGACCAAGACAAGACTCGCTTCAAGTCTTGTCTTGTCAAGACCAAGACAAGACTATGTTCTGCAAGACTTGCTCAAGACCAAGACAAGACTCAACTCAAGTCTTGTCTTGTCTTGTCTTGTGGCAACACTAGATACAGCCATAAAGTCAAGAAGAGTTCTAGAAGTAGGTCGGGTGCAACTATTTACTATTTGGTGCATAGCATGACCTGACAGTAAATCTAAAAAAAACGTTGCACGCGCATCTTCCAATAACAAATTTACATTCACATCTCCCATACAAAGTAAATAATCACATTGCGGCAAAAAGTCAGCAAGTATTGTATCCAATATATCTAGTTCCTTATAATAATCAACATGAGGATTATAGATAACACCAATTATGTACTTTAGATTATGATATGTAAATTGTAACCAGAGCTGTTCAATATTATTGTTGGAAGAAAAAGGGATATCTAAAGCTTTACAGTTAATGTTATTCCGTACATAAAAAGCAACACCGCCACCACGTTTATTGGCTCTATTCTTACAATATAAATTGTATCCATCAACATGAAATAACTGAACGGGGACAGTATTACTGATTCATGTCACAGTAACAGCTAAAATATCAAAATTTTGGTCACTAAAAAAATCTTTGAAGTTAGAGAAACACGAGTTGAGCGATCTTACATTAATTTGACCACATGTAAACATAGTAAGTATGGGTTCAATAAACTTCAAGTTTGAATTTGATATTTTTGCAAGAATTTAATTGAGCAAGTATTTACTTAACAACTGATGTCAAGTGCCGTTGTTCTGGCTCGAACGATAGGAATAGACTATTACTAAAATGATGAAGTTAGAATAAAATATTTACAATATATACTATTGAGCACAGTTTCCATTCACTTGAATAGTGAACAATTTTCACAGAAAGAGGTTGATATACAATATCTAGATCAGTATGACTATTAATGTACAGTTTTCTGTCCTTCCCATCTTTTTTAATATTAGCAAATATATGGCCATCGTAAGTCCAAACATTTTTAGAAGAAAACTTTTCTGTAGCTGCCTTCAGTAAAGTAAGCTTGGATCTAGTGAGGTCTTCGCGGATTGTTATATCAGTATTTTATTTTTTAACATCTTTTTCTCACCAAACACTTTACTACGCACCCGGTAACTGACGAACTTCACTATCACAGGTCTGGTGCTATCCTTCTTGAACTTCCCAACTCGATGACAACGGTCAATGTCGTTTTTTGAAATATCTACTATAAGTTGTTCACGGCAAAGGTTTACAACGAGATCATTGACCGATAAATCTGACGATTCTTTAATGCCAAATATACGGACATTATTACGGCGCGTATACTGCTCCAAATTATCCACACATTTTTCATATGATATAAGCAAAACTTTCATATCAACATTTTCTTGCTTGACTAATGTTAGTTGATCTTCCAATTTCTTGAGTTTGGCACTAAACACTTCGGTAACTACTGTAGTTACTTCTTTAACAATTATGGCAATAAAATCCGTGTTCACACTTAACCTGGCGAAAGATGAAGTTATCATCGTGGTGATGGTGTCACGATCATCACGAGTAAGCATTTTATAATATTAGTGGCAGAACTGAATAAAAAAATGAAACTGCACTCAAAATTATTAGTTTGCAAAATTGCCAGAACAACACTCAATAGGTCTAGCTCTGTCGACTATACATCTACTCATCATCTCATCCAACTGATGTTGAACATGTTATAAACGAAATTTCCGAAAGAAAGCTGCGAAAGAATAATATTGTCATGTCTGGAGTTCCAGAAACTACCACTGAGAATACATCTAATCAGGTCTTTGAGATTATTAGTAAAATTGCTCCTGATGTTAATCTGAATGATATAAAAATTAGTAGATTGGTAATTATAAATCTAAAACAACTTCTTGCCATCGACTCATCAAAATTCGATTCAATAGTTCTAATGAAGCCAAAAAACTCTTAAGATCCGCCAAAAGAGGAAAAAATTATCCTGAACTGGAAAACATATATATATAAATAGTGACAAAACTCCACTTCAACAGCAACTGTATAAAAATATCAAAACTGAGCTATTGGAGCGCTGATCTAAAGGTGAAGATAGCTTAGTTATATCCTATAAGAAAAGTTATCCAGAAACTAGTCAAAAAAACTGAATATGTCGCTATCCAACAATGTCCTGCAAATAAACATCTTTTATCAAAACGTCCAAGGCTTGAATTCTAAGCTTCATCAACTTTATTCAACTAGTCCATCCTTGGATTATTACATCATGAGTTTGAGTGAAACCTGGTTGAACGATAATGTATTTGACTCCGAAATATGTGATAGTTCATTTTCTGTATCTCGTAAAGATCTTAATTTTGTGGAATGTGGTGCAACGCGTGGTGGTGGCGTGTTAACTCTAGTTAATAAGAAATTTGATGCAACTAAAGTTGATCTTAGTGACTTTGTGCACCTCTTACCTCTTAATGTTGATTTTGTTTGTTGCAAAGTGATACTCAGCAATATGAATCTGTCCGTCTTCACCTTATATATTCCGCCTAGTACTATAACTAGCAGTTATAATAGCATTTTCGATTTTTTGGAGAACTTATCCTTTTTATGTGAGAACAATTTTATAGTGTTAGGTGATTTTAATATTCCCGAACTAATATATAACGGTTCAAGCTGCAATACTGTTTTGTTTACTAATTTTTTTTGCATTAGCAATCAGATTTTTATGATTTTGTTTGGCTTTGCAGATTGCATATTTATTTTATTATGTACTTTTTTTAGCTGAAATAAATAAAATTAATTACTACTAGAATTACTTATAATTTCATTGTACCACGTATTTTATCTGTTTTTGATTACACAAATTTTAAGAGGGAAGTGTTTATCGAAATGAAAAAAAATGTCATAGAAGGTATCAAAAGATGAGTTTAAATCCTACATCTCATAGACAGAACTCCAACTTTCAAATTAAATATCATTCAAAAAGGATTCAACATACATGCCTTTTTCCTTTTTTGATTCATCTGTTTCCTTTGTCACATCGGACCATAAATATTTTTATGATTTATATCTTCGTCTTCGCCAGTTTTGTTTACACTTTCAGCCATATTGTCATATCTGACGGTTTCTAATGATTAACTTATTACTAATGGTTCTATTATAGATGCGTCTTGTTTGGTTTACGTAGTAGTTTTTTCAGTCAATTTGTTCATGATTTCGACGTTAGAGGCCGTGACATGTATTTTTTTTGTAGTTTTTATTATTAGGATTATATGCACTATTGCTACTCAGTACAGATGGAATTTGTACTTCTCAATCTGACCTTGAGTAATTATCTTTCAGAATTTCAACTATAAATTCTTCATCGATTATACGTTTTTCAAGATGACTAATCAGTTTTATGAATGTATTGCACTCTCTTGAAGCATGTCACATTTTTCTGACTTACTGATACAGGTAGCGCAGTTTTCTTTGTTGATGTCAATAAAATGCTCTTTTCTCTGCATACATTTTTTTCACAATAGACTGTTTGAGGATCACATTCTCACTGAATTGCTCTGGTAGTTTACTTTTTACAATTAGATCAATTAGATTACCTTTTCTCAACTTATTTAGTTCCACAGATAAGCACACGTCTGCATTTGCCTTAGCCGCTATCTTTTTACTACAAAACAATCTTATGCAGAACCAAGGGAAACACTCAATTATGGGAGAAAATTGTTTTTTACATCAGTGGTTCCTGAGCTACAACACAAAGTTATATTTTTTCAAATAAAATGCTATATACTTTCTAGTCCATTTCGATAGAATATTTTTCACGAAATTCAACCATGTATTCGTTTTATACCCTTACATCTTGAAAATATTCAGAAAAATTCGATTGAAATTTGAATAAATTTCATTTTCATAGCTATTTTTCAGTAGCCTATGAACAATTGAGCTATATAAATACACTAAATTATTGATAATAACTTCATAAATAGAGTTCTAGCTGATTCCCATCTGTTTCTAAACGTAATTCAAATGTTTTCAAAACTGATTCAAAAGTAGCATTATTAATTTTTTTTTTTGTGTTAATGTATCTCTTACGCGATCCATCAAATTTTGTTTTGTTGTTACTTGTGTAGAGTACACTTTATAGTAATTTGCAACAATAGGAGCTATGCATTATTCAATTTCAAATTGACAGATAGCAGATTTTGTTTTTCATAGTCTACTGAAAAATAACTATGAGAATAGAGCTTATTCAAATTTCAATCGCATTTTTCCAATAATTTCATCATGTAAGGGTATAAAACGGATACATAGTTGAATTCAGGATAAAAATTCTATCGAAAAGATCTCAAGAATATACAGCATTTCATCTGAAAAAATGTAATTTTGTGTTGTAGCTTGAGAGCCACTGGTTCAAAAAAAAAAAAAATTCTTTCATATTTGGATGTCCCCCTTGGTCCTGCATAAGATTGTTATTCGAGATTGATCATTTCGCTGTTACATCCTGTATACGTGTTTAGTGAAAAAAATATCGCTATCCCAAGTCACTACCACAAAAAAATTTATCCATTTCATTAAGTACGCGCCGAAAGCAATGACTACAACTAGCTCAAAGAAATGAAAAATCAGGATTCGCGATTCCATGAGCTTAGATAAATTATGCCGCGTTCACATGGATGAGGATGGCGCGTTTACACATTGATTATTCATGTGTCGATGTAGCGATATATCGGCAGATTAATACTAGACCGTCAGATAGTCGAAGATTTGTGTGCCCCAATTTGTTTTCTCTGCCTTCAAGAGTTTTGATAAGTATGTATATTTAGAGTAGAATAATGCCAAAATTAAAACTGGACCGTGTGGCCAATATAATAATAATTAATTTTAAATTTTCATGAAAAATCATGATTTGAACCAATTTTCTTGTTTCTGCCATGCTTACGAAATGAAATTTAAGGAAAAAAGAGTCAGCGAAAAACGATAGGCAGAAGTGATCCACTTGGTCAAGGGTTTGGAATGAGGGCTCGATTATGCAGAAAAATATATCAATTTTTTACGTTTTTCTCGTTTCTGCCGTTTGGCCATATGAAAGTTGATATCATAAGTATCTCGTAAAAACGAATGGCATAAGTTTTTCGAATGGCCAAGTCAAGATATGCACGAAAACATCTTGCGAAAATCTGAATGTTTTCGTGCATATCTTGACTTGGCCATTCCAAAAACTTATGCCATTCGTTTTTACGAGATACTTATGATATCAACTTTCATATGGCCAAACGGCAGAAACGAGAAAAACGTAAAAAATTTATATATTTTTTTGCATAATCGAGCCCTCATTCCAAACCCTTGGCCAAGTGGATCACTTCTGCCTATCGTTTTTCGCTGACTCTTTTTTCCTTAAATTTCATTTCGTAAGCATGGCAGAAACGAGAAAATTGGATCAAAGCAGGATTTTTTATAAAAATTTAAAATTAATTATTATTATGTTGGCCACACGGTCCAGCTTTAATTTTGGCATTATTATACTCTAAATATACATACTTATCAAAACTCTTGAAGGCAGAGAAAACAAAATGGGGCACTCAAATCTACGACTATCTGACGGTCTATATCGTCGATTCCGATATCTCGAAAAACTCACGGTACCGCCGATATATTGATATCATTATCGTATATCGTAAATATATAGCATCATATTTGATTTTTCTTTGTCACATGAGAACCACTGGTCCAAAGAAATATTTTCTCCCATAATTGTGTCCCTCTTAGTCCTGCATAAGATTATCCCATCTCTTGTATCTTTAATAACATAAAAGTTATTCGAGGTAGCTCATTTCGCTGTTACACCCTGTATATTATATGCGGAAGATTCGATTACAAAATTTTAGCAATCGGAATAGTCAATTGTTATCAACTAAATATATCAACATTCTCATTATAAAACTGAGAAAAATTTAATATAAAAACTGTTGTGTTCACCGTTGCTAACTTTTGAATGTGAGGAGATGCGATGTTGGTTAGATCAAACAATATGTGTCATGTTATGGTCTGATATTCTGAAAGGCGATAACATAATTTCTCTCAACTTCAGTATCGACTAACTTTAGGCATGGATGCTTAACTCGACTATTCCATTTATTATAACGTGTATAATTTGTCAATAATATTTTATATGTAAATTGTTGTTCAAGTCTAGAAGTAACTGTTCTGAATTATTCAATTATTGTTCCTGGATGTATGAGCCATTTGAATGCTGTGATTATTTTAAATCTATGGAAACTCCAATGGGACGATGCTTTTCCGTCAACTCCATCCAGAATTATAAGTAAACTATTAACTAATCTCAAGAAAATTCGGAGAACTAATATATTATATTACTCTAGTACAACTTGGGGCTCTGTAATGCACATTGAGAGGGAAGTAGCCACTCTAATTCTGGAATTTAAAAGTTCGTCTATTAAGGTAAGATATACAATCTTTTCATTGAAAGAATTCTAGTCGATTGCAAATAAAATGTAATGTCTTCCAGATTTATGGCATAAGTAATGACGAAATAGTAACAGAGAAAACCACAGCTCTTGTAACTCAAGATAGTATCAACAGTTATTGGGAATCTAAAGTATATTTATCAACGACAGTAAGAAAAAATCCCAATATTGGTACCTCGGGTAGTATATTTTTTATTTTTTCCAAGCTAACAACAAGTGAACCAGATGTGAGAGAAATAGATGTAGAACGGAGGAAATGCCGTTTTCCCGACGAGAATTATTTGAAAGTAGCCAGGAATTATTCGTATGATGCTTGCAAGTTACAGTGTCAAAAAGATATGCAGCTTGAACTATTCAATTGTACCACTCACTACATGCCATATGCAGGTATGAATAAAATTTGATGTGGAATTGATTCGATTAATTACTATTGAAAACTCTCAATATTGCATTTATTCAACTGTTTTTGTTTGGGTACATCCATGGGCGTAGCTAGAGGACAGAGCAGGGTGGGCACTGCCCACTCTACAAAACTCATTGCTCACTCTATAAATGTACCTCTATCTTTGGACTTGCAACTTTACTGCACATTTGAGGAAGGTGCCAATTTTAGTCCAAGGGAATTGACATATTTTTGTCTTTCTTTATGTCAGCTAGATTATTTGCGGAAAGTTAGCTTTTGGGGTTCCAATTGATGTATCAATGTCCCATCCAAAATTTGGGAATTGCAACATGGTTTTATTCGAGTTTTTACGCATATAAAATTAATTATATTTGGAAAACGATGTATTTTATCGACAAACATGCTCAGCAATAAAATTTCCTAGGAGAACATTCTATGAAATTTCATTTCCCTCGCCGATTTTGCCCATCAGCAAAAAACGCAAATGCCCATAAATCGAAAAATCATATCGTACATTAGGATTTTTGGATACAATGATTTTTCATGAATTTCGGAAAAACAGTGAGAACAGCCGGCATCGTACAATTAATCTATCTGTAGGAAAACTAATTACAAAACATCAATAGTTTTCGAAATACGTTGGATTTGTTGCAAAAAAACGTGATAAAAACACGAATATAACTATGAGACACATCTGAAATTTTGGTTGGAATATTGATACCTCAATTAGTATTCCTGGAGCTATTGCTGTGCAAAAAATCTTGCTGATTTCTAAAAAAAAAAACCTCTTTCTGCCAATTCCCAGAAGAGTGACTTTATAATTTCAAGGCATCACGTATGTTTTTCTTATTTAATTTGCTTCGTTACTCCCAAAATTTATCAGTTCTACTGAAAAGTTTGTTGGAATTACCGAAATTGAAGCCTTGCGGTGGCTGATCAGCTGGTCGACTGCCTCCCAAGAAAAACTTCCTTGCTACACCAATGGATATATCATTAAATTATAGCACAATTACTGGTTGATGTGTTCAATACATGTAGGAATACTCCCAATGAATTAAAAATACGAAAATAATCTTGAGCCAGTAAACTTTAATACAAGACTTAAGACTATCAAAAAATATTGAATTTTAATTCAAAAAGGTATTCAGAGTTGGAAACTAAATACTATCCATACGTTTGAAAAACTTTTAGATCAGAAAAACGTTTGCACAGAAGAACAACTATTTAAACTTGTCAAGGCATCTGACATGTGGCGTGCAAAAGCAGAAGAAAATTGCATTTGTGAATTAAGTTGTATTTCCAATGACATTGGACATCTTGGAACAACAATAAGCAAGAAAAGAAATGTCAAGTGACTTATAATACTCAAAACTTATTCAATCAATTGATTCAATTTGATTTTAGATTATATCGTGATGATTCTTGGAGCCATGTTCATATTAGTATCGTAGCTTCAAGTGTACAGATAATAAGGAAAAAAGCCTATAATATGTTGGACAACATAGGTGAGTATTGATCTGATACTTGTAAAAAATACACAAAATATTATGATTTCATGCTTCAATATTTCTGGTTCAATTATTGACTACTGCTAGCGATTAGAAACTGAAATAATTAGTTTCAGTAAATATCGGAGGAATAGCTGGCCTTTTTGTGGGTGCTAGTCTTCTTAGCGTCGTTGAAATAATCTACTTCTTCACTATAAGAACTCTTGACTCAAGTCTCATAGAAAAAAAAAAAAGGAAAGTAAAGCTGAAATGTCGATTGATTGTTTCAGTCCCTATTTTCATTGAAGTTTATCCTTTCGTGAATTAATTCCAGGATGTTTCAAGCAATAGAGCAGTGCAAGTAATTCTCCAATAATCTTTATTTGTTAGATAATGCGACAAACACTGAAATTTTTCGTAAAAAAATCTCATTCAGCCACTTCTTATGGAAAAAAATTCTATATTTTACTAATAACATAGACTATTCCATACTATAAGACGAAATCAGCTTTCATTTATACAAATCTTTCATGTCAATTTATCAAATGGAGAGATTCTCTTGTTTGAAAGAGATAATTCTTTATAACGCACCACTCGTTTTATATTACATATATTTATTGTAATTCATATAATAAACTCATAATGAATATTGGCTCCAATGTTTTGTATATCAACCTTTTGTTCCCCATCAAAATTTTCCAAAAACTATTTATACATTATTTATGAAATTTTGTTGAATATTTCAATACTCACTGGGTGATTTCACTTCCAACTAATTCTGCAGCAGATTCTAATTGAGATATCCTTTGATAGTTTCATCAAAAATGGAAATGAAAAGGAATAAATGTGTCTTTCTTTTCGTTAGACCCCAATGTAGGATCTTCGGAGAAAAACAAGAAGTGACTGTTGGAACGAATAGATCGTCGAATTTAACCACAAAAACTCCACATAATGCTATTTCTGTCTAAATACTTAACGAGTTATAAAGGTACTTGTCAAAAATTGAAACATACTTGTTTCACAAAATTGAAAATTCAACGGGTCAGTTTTTACACCAGTGTCCTGAATAGGCCAGCAACTGCAGACATGAGTTTCGTTTTTATTAGTACTCTTCAAAACAGTATTCCAAGCCTCAGATAGTCGGACTTGTAGCTGCGAAGCTAATGAAAAGTGATTTAATACATGGCATGCGAAGATATAAATCTGCAGCAGTGCCACCTACCATAATATAGACGAGGTGGCAGGTTTTTAGGAATAAGGACACAAGAAAATCACTGCAGTTGGTGCGGGTTGAAATATCATCAAGATGGAAGATCATGGCCCAGCTGCAAATTCAAAATATCGTGGCTGGGGGAAACTAGGACACTAGGAATGAGTATTGTTACAAAAATTTCGTCTCACGTCTTTTTTGTACAATTTTCTCATTCCATACCTATGTCGCCATCTGTATAACAAATTTGAACTAATTTTGTAAATTAGTACGTGATAATGACACTTGATTGGAGAGCGCCAATTTGGGGAGCATGCGCGTCTGGTTCTCTCTCTTTCGTGCCTGAGCCGTTGTTGCACACGGGTTGTTTTTGAGCAGTCTTGTAATTTTGTCTAGTTGTTTTAAATTTTGTGGTTATTTTGTTTTATTAAAATCAGTGTTATTATTTTGTAGGTATTTCGTTTATTATTTTTGTTCACGTTATTCCAAATTTAGTATTATTTTTGCTAGTGATTTCGTTTGAGGCGACTCGCGTAGTTAACCTTTTGGTATCCAAATTTATCTCTTTCATCCTTAATTCTTTGTTAGTTTTTTGTGTTCAGGACCTTTTTACAATCTTGAAACTTTTATACTAAATTAATATTTTTGTTCTAAATTTATTTTTTCTTTCTAAATTTTATTTATACACTCGAAGCAAAAAACCTACGAGATTTGTGGCTATCTTCGTTCCTCCCTTTACCTTTACTCACCTAAGTATATTTGATGTATGAATGATTAGTGAAAGTGGTTGATAATACATAATTTAACTATATTTTTGATCCAACGCGTTGCAGATTTGTCGTTCAACAACTCGTAGTTTAGTTTTTTACGTTGTTGTGTAGTTTTTGACTTCCAAAGCTTAGAATATTTTGTTGTGGGATTTAGTTCCCGTTTTTAAGTTGGAAAATCCTACGAGTTTGTGAAGATTGACCCAATTTTTTAGTAACGAACCGCGATCGTAAATTTATCGACTCGTCGCTAATAATCCTTTTTCTTGTCCTGCTAGTCTTTGTATTTTCTTTGTTTTTCTTCTCTTTAATGCTCAGCGTAGTTTTTTTTTACTTCGTGAATTTTTGGTGCACTATTTAAAATCAGGCAAATAAATAACTTACTGATTATTTTATTTAACTTTTACTGAAATTACAGTTTATTCGTTTTTCAATTTAGAACTAAATTTATTTATTCAAGTTTAACGCTTCACGTTTGAAGAGAGCTCTCCGATTTTTTTATAGGAACCTCCTTTTTCAGTTGAATTGGATACTGGTTGGGTTGTTTGTTTTCAGTGTAAACTGCTAGGGATCTTAGGCACCCGTGGCTACTTGAGACTAGTTTTTTTGGCCAACTTTATGTTAAGAAAAACATTTACACGTCTATAAAATTAAGAAGAACATTAATACTTCTCGAAATTGACTACCAGGCGCACGGCCAACCTTAACACCTTCAAGAACCGTTGGGTATTTATCAAAATCCTATAAGACGCATGATCAACTTTACTTAATTCAGGGAACATTCTTGTCTGATGTTGTTTTTGTGGCTACCAATTCGTCATCTACCTTCTCTGCCGATACTAGTCTTGAGCTCCGCCTGAAGAGGATATTTAGCTAGTTTTTGTAATGTAATTTTGAACGTCTGTGATGTGCTCTCCATTTCCCTTTTGGCTGTTGTAGTGAGATTTTTTTTTTGTATAATAGCTTTAACCATTTTCGAAAGTTACCAAATTTTTTTTAATTATAATTTTTGGAATTATTTGCTTTAAATTAAAAATAGTTTAGTTCATAATTGATTTTGACGTCTACGCTTTATTTCTTTTTTGCTGTCGCTATTGTCTCCCAGAATAGTACCTTTTTATCCTTTGATCATTTCCTGGGAGTGACGCCCATTTCCTATTTTTCAGGTAAAATATTTCTAGTGCCCTTATTAATAGCTAGCCTGGGTCTTCACTTTCAAGGTAGGATATTCCAATACTTAAATTTAGTGTCAATCAGCAGTACATTAAGTTTTTGCTACCACATAGTGAAGAAACATTACCTTTTTTAATTTCCTACTGCCATCTTGGAAATAGGAAAAGGTACAGTATGCAGAAGTGAATATTACCAAGGAAAAATGCAGTGAGACTTATCAACAGGGATGAGAACAGCAGAAAGATTGATTATGGATAAGTCAGGTTTATAAGTTATAGAAAAGATTAAGAACAGATGTCACAGTTTGAGGTTGGCTTCGAAACTGTCAATTTCTGTGGCTCAATTGAATTTTCCATGGACCCGGGATCAGATATCAAAGTTCCGACGAGACAAGGTTTCGACAAGACAAGATTTTGATTTATCTCTCGTCATGTTGCTCGCGACTCTATTTACTCGAAAACTGACCTTTCAAAATCTGTTTTCACTTTTACGGTAATTTCGTATTGTACTTTATACTTAAAAGACAAGTTACTACAAAAGAATACATTATTAAAGATAATTATTGCGACAGATATGAAATTTTCACTCGATATACCCTATATATCACGTTTTCAATTTGAAATTTTATTTCTTCTTCAGTACAACTCACGTGATATCTCATTGGTCATACGCCGGTGAAACGCTATGCCATCTCCCTATACCAGCTGTGTCTCAATATCTTATCGCGTTAGAGAGAGAGGTTAAGTGTGTGAGATGGAAGATAATAGGTATGTTTCTCAATGCATTTAGAATTTGTCACCATTGAGTTTGCAGGTAGTTTTGTGATTTGAAGCTTGGAATTCTTAATTATTTAACTTTAGAATGGGAAGAAAGTGTTTTATCTTCAATTGCAATAGTGGGTGACCAAGTTTTAAGGAGGAAATATCTACTTTTAGTGCTCCGCAGGATGAAAAGATAACAATTAAGTGGAGACGTGTAATACCGCGAAAAGATTGGTTATTTTCATTGATATTTTTTTTCTGACATATTTGATTATTATTATTGTTATCTTTAGTATTTATTTGTAAATATGTGAATGCAAAAATTGATGTATATGATACTTCTCACTATTTCTTCTATCTATTCCTCCTACGTGAATCAAATGCTGATAAATAATTGTTTCTAGTAACGTGAGACACCTGGATTATTTTGAAATTTATATCATTGATATTGAAGAAAGTCAATTATAAAAAATCTAACACAATCTAATAGGATCAGCTGTATGAGTGGATTATAATAAACTAAAAATTTGAAGTTTAAGTTTCAACTCATTGGCAACTGAAATTACCGTTGGCGGCAGCACTGTGTTTACAATATGGCGGATCAAAAGTGCCTCACAGCAAGTTTGTATTCTGTTTACAATGTAAATACGTTGATATTCACCAAAGAAATATTCATATTTCATTTAATGATTTAATTCAATTCCAATTGTGCGGGAAAGTATTGACTTTCTTCTTCTATAATATATAGTTTTTTCTTTCAAAATCATCTTATTTATATTTAGTTATTAGTTGTAATTGGAAGACTGCGTGAGGTTATAAAATTCATAGCTTCAAAGAAAATAATATCACGGAGAATTATTCACGACAATTTTGTATTGTACATTCCAGCTTTCAGCTCGTTTATCAACTAATTCGTAGTTGCCAACTTTATTTACCACAGACACTTTCCCCTTTTTTAGGAAAATTATAGAGACTCATATCCACATTTCATTAAAATTTAGAATGACATCCATAAACACAACAATTTTTATCACCAATTCTTCGATTAAATTCCATATTTTGAAGAGTATAGTCTTGAGAAAGACTAATTTTGAGGTTATATAATGTAACAATAAAGTCGAAGGCAAGTATTTTTCATTGAATAAACTTGAACAAATCCATTAAGAACTATTGTAGTATGAAATTTCATATAAACAATCTCAAAAAAGCCACTAAATATTTCTAACAAAACCAGTAACATAACATACGATTATATGGAAACTAAGATTGGATCCACTTTACAATATAGTTCCGCTTATAACCGCTTGGTAGCTACGGGTTAATTTCAGTTACCAATACTTCGTGCAGTCAACAGATATGCCCGTTTACAGAATTGTCCGGTAGATGTAGCAGTATTTGAATCTATTATTCTGTTGAATTATTCTTAAGGTAGCTCCCCTGCGGCAGCAGCAACCAAAAGTTACATACCGTCTGCATTTTGAAATGGTTGATAATTCGTTCAAATTATCAACAACTTTGTTAATCTCATATATACGTACTCGGTGTCAGTAAGATATACGAAAGATATCATTTGCTTTCGTAAAATTTATTCTAAAAGTTTTTTTGAACTGATATTGCGAGTAAACTTTTTGATGGAACTATAATAATAAATTATTTTATTCCTGTAGACCAATATACAAAAAGGTATAGGACAAGTCATAATTCCATTTACATATAATGTTTGTAGATACAATATAATACTGAATTATAATACTACGACAGTTTTTCATCTAAAAATTCGGTGACACTATAGTAACACTTACTTAATAAAAAATTTTTGAGTTCAATATTAAATTTATTTTTCGATTCCAATTTTCTGAGACTTGATGGCAAGTTATTCAAAATTTTAATCCCAATGTAGTTTGGGTTATAGGTTGATTTATTTAATTTTATTTGAGGCATTAAAAAACTCGTTTTACCTCGTGTGTCATAGCTATGATTGTTTTCAAGAGTACATAGATTACTTCTTTTCTTCCAAATATATGTGGCTACATTAAATATAAATACACAAGGTAAAGTAAGAATATTCTCGCTCTTGAAAATATCTTTACAAGAATATCTATTTTTCAATTGAAACATATTACGAATCGCACGTTTTTGTAATTTAAAAATGCGTATGGCTGGTGGGGACATACCCCAGAAAATAATTCCGTAAGTAATTATTGGAAAGAATTTTCCATAATAGAAAGTTCTAACAGTCTCGAGGTCAGTCAATTGTCTCAATCTTTTTAAGAGATAGCATAATGAAGTTAATTTTTGACAAAGATTATCTATCTGCGGATCCCACAGCATATGTTCATATAGACTTTATAACTGCTAACCTGAGGTAAAGATTTATTATTACAAGTTATATATAAACTTTCGCAACGTTTTTTGTTGGAAAATTCAATAAAAGCTGATTTGTTTACATTTAAACTTAAATTTAAAGAAGCGAACCATGAAGACAATTCCAAGATAATATTTGAAATATTACTTGTATTAGTATGTTCAGGAATTAGCAGTGATACATCGTCTGCATATGCAATAAAAATATTTGAATTTAAGATATCTTTTATACCATTAATGTATAATATAAAAAGAATATGTCCAAGAATACTGCCTTGAGGCACCCCGCTCGTAATAGTTTGCATATCAGATTTTACATTATCATAAACCACTATCTGCTTGCGACTTGTAAGGTATGATTGAATCCAATCTTTACAATTTCCTCTTAAGCCAATACTAGATAATATGTCAATAAGAGTGGTGTGTTTGACACAGTCAAAAGCTTTAGATAAATCTAAAAAACAGCCAATGACTTTATTACTGCTGTCTAGACAACTGTAAATATTATCAATAAAATCAGTAAGGGCAGTTATTGTGCTGTGATCTTTTCTGAAACCGTGTTGCTCGCTGACTAATAACTTATTCTTTTCAAGGAAGGATGAAATTCTAGTAAGCATTACTTTTTCAAAAATTTCATGAAATGTTGACACAAAACTTATTGGTTTATAATTAGATATAGACTTTTTATCCCCTTATTTGAACAGAGGAACTACTTTAACATTTTTTAAAGTCTCTGGAAGTATACCTTGTGATAGAGACAAATTAATGCAATAGGTTAGAGGAGCTTTAATCAATTCATAACAATTTTTGATTAACCTACTCGAGATTTCATCATTTCCGGTTGCTGAAGAATTGCTTAGGGTCATTATCAGCGAAGCTAATTCGGATTCAGTAACAGGCTCTAAGAAAATTGTATTGATATGAGGAAAACTACTCAAGAAATCGTTGCTTACATTGGGCAATTTTCTTATAACATCCTGTGCTATGTTTATAAAGTAACTGTTGAACATATTGACAATGTCTACGGAATCATATGCTATGTTACCATTGCATTCTAAGTTATCTATTTTATTAACTTTTATTTCAGTATTGAGACAATTGTTAATTAGACTCCAAATTTTACGTGTATTATTATTCGCATTTCCAATTTTATTCTTATTATAATTTATTTTTGCATTTTTCATTAGACTCTTATAGCATTTTTTGATTGAGCTATATTGTTCTTTAGTTAAATATTTGGATCTATACAAATCTGATATTTTCTTCATTTCAACAGATTTTTGTTTAATTTCTTCCGTAACCCATGTTTTCTCCTGAAAGTTTTTATTGTGTATCCTTAATTTAGGATGAGTTATATCAAAGTAATATAAAAAAGTTTCCATGAAATTATTAAAACTAACGTTAGTGTCTCTCTCCTCAAATATATTAGACCAATTTTGTTTACTTAAACTAAACATAAAGTCATTCAAATTATTTTGAGTGAACAATCTTTTTTCAGTTACACTATTTTCAATATGCTCATTTTTATGAGATATAGTTATCATTAGAGACTGTGTTGAGTGATCACCTATATTATTGTGGATAATTTCAGATATGATCTCGTTTTTGTCAATGTTTGTGAAAATGTTATCAGCTAAAGTTCCACTGGAAAGAGTTATACGGGTAGGTTCTTTTTTAGTATAAAATAAATTGAACGAATTCATAAGATCCAAAAATAATGTTTTTTGAAGATTATTTTCCAAAAGATTAATATTAAAATCACCCACAATAATTAATTTAGAGTTATTGAGATTATTGTGCAATTCTTCCAGGCATTTGGCTATTTGCCTTAAAAAATCATTAATATTTGATGATGGTGATCTGTACACAGCCAATACATAGAATAGTGAATCACAATATTTAAATTTTATGACACAGCCCTCAAAGACGCGTTCAACATTGAACGCTTCGACGGATTCTATGATTTCAAAATTGATATCATTTTTGCAAAATATAGAGACACCTTCATGTTTATATTGCTTTCTACAAAAAGAATTAGCTAGATAAAAGTTTTTTATTGAGTATGATGATTTTTCATCTTCACTGAGCCAGTGCTCAGTTAGACACAAAATGTCACATGATCTCGTTTCCAAAAATATTTCTATCTCTTCAATTTTATTTCGAAGACACTGAATATTCTGATGAACTATACTAAGTGTTGATTTTCTGGAGCTCGGGGTATTCCTTTGTTTGTGGAGGCAAGCTTGTGTCTGTTGTATTTCTTGATTTCCAAACAAATTTTGTAATTGCGATCACATTTAGAGTAAACAAATAACGGACATAACTTACATGGCTTTATTAATTGACATTTCTCACATTTTCTGTGCTATCCTGTTCGAAGCATGTACTATTGGCAACTGAAATTACCGTTGGCGGCAGCACTGTGCTTACAAAATGGTGGATCAAAAGTGGCTTACGGCAAGTTTGTTATCTGTTTACAATGTAAATACGTTGATATTCAGCAGAGAAATATTCATATTTCCTTGAATTATTCAACTCAATTTCAATTGTGCGAGAAAGTATTGGCTTTCTTCTTTTATAACAATAAGTTTTTTCTTTTATAATCTTTTTATTTATATAAAATTTTTTGTTGTAACTACAAAACTGAATGAGGCTATGAAATTCATAGCTTCAAAGAAAATAATATTACAGGGAAGTATTTATGACATTTCTGTACTGTACATATCAGCTTTTCCTGTACGAATTTTTCTAATCCGCATAGCTTGTTTATGAACTGGACCGTAGTCTCCAAATTTATATACTACAAACAGAGTTGGGCAATACTTAAGTATTTTTGTACTTAAGTACCAATTTCTGGGTTTCACTAGTACTTAAGACTGATACTGAAGTGGAAATATTTATTTTGTACTTAATACTTGAAAATTTGAAGTACTGAAATTATAACATGTACCTACTTAAGAGTTATTTTTCTCGTAATAATTGCAAATAATATTGAAGTAGTTTACAAATAATTAAGTATTTGAAAAATACTTGAGTAATGTAAAAATACGTAAGTGTCAGTATTGAAGTAAGAATAAAATGAAGATATTATTATATAGAACCAAGTTTGAGAGACTTTCATAGCTAAGGTATAGTAAACAGGTAGGTATTACATGTTAGTCTTGTGGGTGTGTGTAAGTGCAAAAAATATCACAAAAATGTAGGGTTGTCCTGATTTAAATCATGAATTAAATCGAGTGAAAAAATTACAATTTAAATCAATCAAAATGTCCTATTCAAATACGTATCAGATTCATATAAAATTAAATGAAATAAATAGAATTTTCATTAAGTTATAACCTAACTCAAACTTTTATATAGGCAAATTAGTTTGACCGCTATCTGTGCTCAAATGGTTTCTCAGCTTTAAGTGGACTAGACCAAATAATACAAATAATTTGTATACAAGTGATTAAATACTACATACCAGTAATTGGAATTGGATCATAATAATGAAAAGAATAATGAAATAACAATAACATAAAAATTTGGTAGAAGTAAAATGAAAAATCGGGGTCTTTTGTTTAAAAGAAAAAATGTGATTTAAACCAAATAAAAATCTGATTTAAAAGAAAAAAATCGACTTCTTTCCAATCCTATAAAAAAGTACTTATATTTGAAAAATACTTATTTTAAAGTATTTTTGTCGTGAAAAACTTGTACTTTGTACAAGTAATTTCAAGCTAAACTTGAAAAAGTACTTAGTAACAAGTATTATCACAATTAAAACTGGTACTTAGACTTAATTACTTTTCGTCCGGTACTTGCCCAGCTCTGACTACAAATCAACAATTCAACTATTTGGAATGTCATCTATAAACAAAACAATTTTTAACACTTCTTCGTTTAGATTCCATATTTGGAAGAGTAAAATCTTGAGAAAGACTAATTTCAGTACAGCAATGAGGTTATGTAATTCAACAATAAAGTCGAAAGCTAAGTATTTTTCACTGAATTAATTGCAACAAATCCAATATGAACTTTGGCTGTCTGGATGGCTGGCGTGACGCTGAGTTCTCAGGAACTATACTATTTACAGACTTGAAACTGGCACTAAATAAAAGCTGCTGTCCCGTAGGTTTGCACAAATTGCTTTAATTTAAGCTCAGTGATTTTGGAAGATTCAATTATTTTTTCAGGCGAAATAGTGCCCATAGATATATATGACATTAAGGATATGGCAACTAAAGTTTATTCAAGAGGATAAAAATTTAGTTACAACCTTAGCTGTGCGTGTCACTCCTATTATGTACAGTGGTCAAGTCTGTCCGGGATTCATTCAATGACTTGTTGGACGTGAATTTGAAGCTTATTAGAATGAATTATCATTATTGGATGAAAATTTGTTTATTTTTGGTGTATTTTCTTGTCTGTTAATCGAGCAGTCAGCCTAATAGTTCTAAGATCCAGCAGAAGCCGTAGCTTGCAATATTTGGCTCACCAAAAGATACCAATACAAGTAAATGACTCATTGAATTACACTTACCCATTTTTAATGAGGCTAAGAAGTTTGAATGTAGAATATATATGAAAGAAATGTTTATAGTAGATTGAAGTGGATATAGCTTTCTTAATATGTATTAGATTTTAATAATAAAAGTTTGGTCATGTACACTGGGATTATGTCATTGATTACGTTAGTGATAATTGATTGTGCTACTCGTACAAAATTTATGTTCTGATTTTGGGACAAATAAACTATTCATCTATCTATCTTAAAAAGCAATTCGTTGAGACTTTAAATTACCTATTTGTGACCTTTATAAATGGAAATCAATAGAGTGGATGGAAGAGCCTGTGTCAACTTTGATACATATTATTCTCAGATGAGGCTATCCTGCAAGTTCATAGCAAATTCACGATATACTACTTCAATAATAATTTCTCATTCCCGAATGAGCTCGCAGCATAGTGTCATTTCCCTCATCAAATATGCAATTGCAGTGTACTTGTCTAAAATTAAATCTTTTTATATAGCTTTGATGAAGATCTGATTATTATTTGAAGATACAGCACATGACCTCCCGTCAGTCAATAACTGAACAATTAAGATTGAAAGGTAGTTTTGAGTTTGTACATGCATAAATTATGTACCTATCAAATAGTCAACTTAAAACTAGTACTAAATGGAAGTTGCTGTTTCGTAAGTCTGCCCAAACTGCTTGATTTGAAGCTCAATAATTGTGGGAGATGGTAATTTGCGAAATTTCTGAAGTAACAGGCATTCACGAGCTGTCAAAAATGCGCTTTCATCATGTAGATGATTCTTCAATTTTTTATACATATATTGTGAAACTGACAAAATTCACATATCGAAATTTTGATGGATATATCCATTTTGAGCGTCCCTTAATCCATTTTGAATATTTTTGGCTTGATGTCGGTACGTATGTGCGTAACTTGCAAATCGCAAAATCCGTCAAACGTATATAGTGCTGAAATTTTGTATTTAAGACTGGTATAGGGTCTTGATGTGCACCTCGCATTCCAGTTGCAATCGTCTGTACCGATAGTGCACTTTACTTGGTTTTTTCTTGAATTTTCCGCATAAATCCAGAATGATCAGTCGTGGGATATTGAAATTCAATATTTGGGATTGCTGTAGCATCCAAATGGTCATGTAAGGGTTTCACTCACAATAAATTTATATTGCTGACTCTTACAGTCATATTTGGTTTTCGTACCATACGGCTAAGCCAGAAGTGCACTATACTTGACAATCTTTTGGAATTTTGCGCATAAATTTGAGAAGATAGGCTGTTGAGTATTGAAATTTGTTATTTCAGTCTGCTGTAGCATCTGAATGATTGCCTTCATTTTTCATAATAATAGACTGAACCGGAAGTGCACTTCAATTAGATTTTTTTTTAATTTTGCGCATAAATTCAGGACTGCTAGCCGTGGAATTTCAGAAATCAGTATTTAGGAATGCTGTAGCATAAGACCTACTGTTTCCATAGCAACCGACTAGGCTGAAAGCGTATTTTATCTGACAGATTCTAGGAATTTTTTGGATAAATCCAGAACAATTACCTGTGGAATGATAAGATTTTGTGTTTGATTATATATATCCAATGACAAGTACATCACGTGATGTCAACATCAGATTTTTTCTCTATGCAGGGAAATGATATTCTTTAATTCTCTGCCCGTATAGTCTCAGCAAGGTACTGAACAACGAGGATATCAGCATAGTGTTCTACAATAATAAGAGAGTAAGCAGTATGTACAGTAATTTGTAGGATAAAGTATTATTTGAAAAACAAAAAAAGCAACCATAAAATTGATTGTAGAAGTTTGAAATCTGATAAAACAGCTTAATCACAACATAGTATCAGTAGTCACTTTAATTTTGACTTCAATTATGTAGAAACTGTAGATTCAGCAGTAGAATGCAGAAAACTATTTTTTGGAGATGTTTCATATATTTACTGTTGAAAATAGCATCAATCTTAGATCAGGCACTGAATATCCAAGTAAATGTTGAAAGATAGCATAGAAGGAAAATTCAGAGCTCCTAGTATAATTTTAGTAACATTGAGAGAAGTGGAATCTTTGATTGAGACAAGTAGAGGAAAAAAACTCCCCTAGGATCAAATCGAAATCTAGTACCTTTTTCTACGTTTTTTGCCGTTTAACATGACTGTCAATTTGCAATTCTGTCAAATATTAGCTCACAAAATACTACAAACATAATTTTAATTTCAGTAGGCGTGTTCAAATATGAGCTTTTAAAGGTATGCTGGGACTAGCATATTTTTCATAGAATACATCCAGAAAAAGGACCTCAAAAAGGTAAAAAAACAACGAGCCAAGGTTTCCCTCTGAATATCTTCAATCTAAACTGATCAAGAGATGTGTAACGATAACCTCGCTGATGACGAGGTTGTTACCTTTGGCGTCGCGGTCAAAACTGCTGACGGTGTGCTCGGGCGCAAATGAGGTCGGTGACGCAGTTTCTAAGGCAGACGGCTGGATAGCTCAGAAGGGAAAGGTTAGGGTTGTCAAAATAATCATCAGAAGATAGGTGTCATAATGAGATTTATTCACACACAAATACGACGACGGTTATTGAAGAACATATATTTTGCAGGAACTTGCACGGAGATAACTTGGCTGACGGTGACGGAACGGCTGTACATGACACTCGACACCAGCGGTCGCAGTACGGACCCAGGCGGTCGCAGACAACGAGAAATTTTAAAACAAACAAATTGTGAAGCGATTTCCCAAACGATGGATTAACTTATCTCCGACGCTTGTGAAACCAAACTGGTTTTCAAGTAGTGACTTTACGTAAACTTGCTCAACGCTGTGAAACCAATGATGACCCCCTCAACGGTGATTCTACGTTAAAACAATCTAATGCTGCGAAATCACGAAGACTTCGTCAGCGGTGGCTCCACGTTAAATTATTCAAACACTGCGAAATCAACAAGGACTTCTCCAGCGGTGATTCTACGGTAACACAATTTAACACTGTGAAATCAATGAAGACTTCTCCAGCGGTGACTCTATGGTAAATTATGCAAAAGCAGCCAAAATATTGTTAGTTCAAAACAGCAGAAGCAAACAAATCTAAGTTCTTCTTACGGACTTGTAGGAAAACAATCAAACTCACAGATTGTGTCAGACAGTTGTGCTAACAGACTTAGCACAAAAACTCCACTTGGACGGTAAACACTCTGAAGATTACACTCGGAATCGGAGCTAGAAGTGTACTTTGGAACGGTTACTCAGAAAAGTGGACTTCCAAAGAAGTGACGTAAGTCACCCATAAGGCCTTATTTATACTTTTAATGAATCTTTACTAAACTTGTTTCACAATTAATTTCTCTTTAGTGCTGTCAGTTATGTAAAGAGGAGATACAGATAGAAAGAAGAAGTAATTCTACAAATACAAATTTCTTTAGAACAACAAATTTCATATTCTTCCCCTACTAAATACATCCTTATAAACATTTCCTTGATACTCAAATTGTCCTAAATTCTTTTTGTCTGTAAGTGAAGTAGTAACGATATAGTCCTCTGTCGGTTAGCTGTCAAATGTCAAATATTTATTGGTTTATGGTTAAAGGTCACAAGAAACATCAAACTAAATATACCTGAAAATATACAATATACAACATATTTACAGAACAACGGTTGATAACATTCAGCATTCATTAAAGGTAAGCACAAGACATAAATACGGATCAAACAAATATAGATTGATTTTAATTTCAGATATTTTCAAAACCTAACCTCATTCCTCCACATGTTATGAAATATTAAAATGTATTTATTCCAACTGGTGGCTGATAATACTAAGGTGAACGGTGTTGTATATTCGAACAGAACCACGGATTTTAAAATTTATAGGGTGTGCAAGATGTGAACTAAATTTTATGGACTTTAAAATATTTGACAGTAGCAGAAGGCTCTGGGATGTGCAACTGTGACGGAGTTTTGGAGAATAATTTGTCACAGATGATAGAATATAGAACAGAGTACCACAAAAAATATGTGTGATCAGTGTCTAGCAGACAAGTAGAACAAGAAAAAAAAACCAGGTGAAATTAAGTAACAACAAAAAAGAGGTCAAAGATAATAGGGAGTAAATATTGACCATTTCCAACACTAAAACCAGAGGACGAAGTATGGACAAGAATAAAAACCCCATCAAAGATAGAAGATGAAGTTCCTATATCTTCATGAAATTTAAAAAAAAAAATAGGTCGACAAGGTTTTCGAATATTATTTTATGCCGAAAAGGTGCACGCAACGTTTCTTAGGCGAAGTTTTATCTATTGATTCATAAAACATTGCAATTGCTTGCCATTGAAATCAATTTATTCAATTGTCTTCTATCAAGTTGACATTTATAGAAAATGCATGTTCACTTCTCGATTTGCGAGAGCTATAAAAATTGACAGAATATCATATGCATTTCAGGATGCACTGTATCTTGAAGAGTGTGTTGGGTAGTTTTTGACGAATCAGTCCCAAAAAAGTAGCATTTACCAGATGTGAACAAAAATTGAAGAACCATTTTGATGATCAGAGCGCATTTTTGGCAACTCATGAATATCTGTTAGTTCAAAGATCTCGTAAATTACTATCTCCCACAATCACTGAGCTTAAAATAAAGCAGTTCAGGCAGACCTACGAAACAGTAACTTTCATTTAGTACCAGTTTCAAGCTGTGACTATTTTATACAAACTCATTGTTTATTGACAAACGGAAGGTCATATTTGATATCCTGATGTAATATTTTGATCTTTATCAAAGTTATACAATAATTAACTCCAAAACTGCGGATTTGGGAAAATGAGTTACGGGCGATCATCTTCTGGCCTAGAATAAAAGTTTAATTTATTCTGATACTATCTTCGAAAATCGCATGTCAATATCTTGTGTAACTCGCGAGATATTGAGATAAATGGTTTCTACCCTAAAATGGGTACTAACTTGAATCAGTTCGAAATTTAAGGTATAAAATCCAATTACTGACATGTTGCTCAATCTGTGCAGCAACTTTCAGATTTCAATTATGCATAGTGCAGCAGTAATTATTTTTTGAATTTTCATTGAATTTTTTGCTCGAAACTGAGTGTATGAATAGAAAAATCAAGTATTTTGTGCAAACCTACAAAGCAGCAGCTTTCATTTGATACCAGTTCCAAGTCTGTAAGTGCTGTAATTAGTGAGAACTCAGTGTCACGCCAGCCAGCCAGACAGCCAAAGTGAATATAATAGCGTATGTTTTTTGCAAAAATGCGCTAAAAAAGTGATGTTTGACCGATGTGTACAAAAAAAGTAGGAAGTTTTCTTTGAATCTCGACGCTAATTACTTTGGAATTGAAGCTTTTCCCTCTCAAGAACAAGACGGCGGCGTTGAGAAAGTGATTGGCTATTATAGTAAAACTCTATATAAGGCCCAGAAGAACTGTTACGTTATACAAGAAAGAAGCTGAAATCAAATAGATTGAGAATTTTCACTTACCTACTATATAGCTGAAAATTTGTCATCAGAACGGAATACTCATCGCTGCACAGGCTGATGAGATTCAAGAATTCTGAAAGACAAACAGCCGTTGGTTGGAACATCTGCAGTTATATGATTCTAAGATCCGTCGCAGACCCGAAAAACTCATGCTAATGCGGACTTCTTGTTCCGTCGGCGTCGTGAACACCAAATCTTGTATCTTTTGAAAGAGTCTCATATCGTGAGCGTCCCTAAAGCACTCAAAATCTTATAACAAGCGTATATACTCTTTTTTCAATCATTCGACATTCTAATGTTTGGTCAAACCTTTACACTCGTTTCAATTTCATGTCATCCAACAGGATATTGTAATCAATTAATAAGACATTTGGCTCAATTATCATCACTCAATAATTGATAAATTATAATTTATTGAATGTGTCCAATATTTCTAGCAGGTAACATGATACGGAGCCTGTGTCAACTCTAAGTGTCGCATTAGTTGAAGAACAGATGGCCAGTCATAAATTAAGACAAGTGGTTGACCGTAAACCATAGCCAATTGACCATAACACAAAACAGCTGTGAATCTGTGACATCTTAAGGGTAGATTACTACAAAGTCAGCAGAAAATAAGAAGGCAATGAATATTGAAAATCTCAAGTCTGAAATCCACAAAGAAAGTAACTAACTTTGATTATGAACAATCAGATTGATTGAACTGTTTTCATCGGGAAATAAATCAGTAAATACATAGAGTTTCAAGAAGGGGTTTATAATATAATTATTATAGTCAAACCGGAATGAGAGAGGGGGTGAATATCAACTTTGTATTCACTATCGCAGTCTGGCTCAGTGATTGGCGAATGGATCTGTCTTTGTCTATGGAAATGAAGTAGGGGTAGTTTTTTAGTTATGATTTCGCATCGCAGTTTAGCATATGGGCTTTGATAATTGTTTTGACTCACTTGTAAAATACGCACATCTCACACAAAAGGGAAGGGATGAATTGGTTAGATGCCTTGCTCTTTCTAATGCATGCTGTAATACATATAATTTGCTCTATCTTTTCGCGCATGTGAACTATGAAAGTTTAACAAAAAGCTAAGAACAAATCAACGACCTAAGATTCAACCCCACATAGAATATCCGTACCACCACCTACGATACCATGACCAATCTTGCCAATATCCAACCCTACGGATTCCACAAAATTAACCACGATCTCTTTTTGTTGCATGAAGATTGCATCTTCTATCTTTTATCTACAGAAGTGCATTTTCTCAGAAAAAAACATGTCGTTCCAGTCTAACTTATGGCTATGTAATACTGCATTGCATTCGCACACTAAAACAAGGGGGGAGAATTTGTTGTATAAAAGATGATGCGTTTCATCTGGAAAGGCATCTTGGTTTCGATGAAGATCACTGACATTGCAGCTGCGGACATCACTATTGGAGTTTGCACGTCTATAGTCAGCTCTGTTCAGCTGCGGACATCAGTTTTTGAGTTTGCACGTTCGGAGTTAAAGTCTGCAGATAGTTTTTCACTTCTGTAGCCTTTGCAGTTCAGCTGCGGAATTCAGGATTGGATTTTGCACGTTCCACGAAGCAACTGGCCTTAAACCGCCAAAAACCGGCCTCACAAGCCACCACTGGCCTTAAACCGCCACAAACCGGCCTCACAAGCCACAACTGGCCTTAAACCGCCACCAACTGGCCTCACAAGCCACCAACAGGCCTAAACAGCCACAAATCGGCCTAACCAGCCACAATTGGCCTTAATCCGCCACAAACCGGCCTCACAAGCCACACATTGGTCTCACAAACCAATAATTAAAATCTGCGGTACATTATTAGTTGCCGTAGTCGCTGTAGTTACAATTAACTACACCGCAAGTACTTTCCGGTTCAGTAGGACGGAAAGAGTCTGTTCACAGAGAGCTATTGCACCGCTGTCCATCCACTGGGGTACCGAGACTGTGGAGAGTAGCGCCACTGGTCCGTCCAACTCAAAGTGACAAGCGCGCCTTCCAGGCGTCACTCAAAGCCACTGACATTTTCCGGACTACCGCCGAGCCACCAAGGGACGTCGAGCCCGCCGAGCCAACAAGTCTCCCGCAGAACCGTGAAGCCGTGGCCGGCTAGCCACGTCACCGGGTTCCAAGGCTCCCACACTGTCCCTCTTTGACTGAATATACTTTATCAATGGATATTTATTTGTAAAACCAAAGAGACAATAAAACTGTTTATATTTGTGATCTGAATAAATGTTGTATTTCTTACTGTTTCCCTCTCACAACCACGACTTCAATTAAAAGAATTGTGGGCACTTGTAAAGTAAAAATAAACATAACGTAGGACTAATTAATTAAAAATAAATAATAGACGATCATAACGCTTGCCGCGTTACATTACCGATTTACTCATATCAAACACTAAAGCTTCACATGTATCAACATTTAAAATGAGATTTATTCTCTTCCCAACTTCATGTATTCTATCAAACATATTTATTAATTGTTGTTTACTGTCACGTGAAACAATAATTACATTTGCATAAGCTAATACAGATATTATATTTTCACCAATTGGCATACTATCTATCTCATTCAAGGCATTTTGCAGTAGTAAACGTACATACACATCAAACAACCACGGATACATACCACAGCTCTGTTTTACACCAACATCAATACTAAGCCATCCACTTAAAATAATGATGAAAATAAATTTCTTAACATCTAAACTTTGAGGTTTGACGTCTTATTTGTCTTATAACTGCAAGTGATCTCGGTTACATTTAAACGGTAAGATTAAACCATTGCAGCCACAAGACTCTACCAATTACTATCATTTATTTTACCATAAGTAGTTGAAGCATTATCGATTACAAAAATAGTTTATGATACTTCAACTACAAGTGGTATATGAAGAACTATTCCAGGGGTCAAATCATTTTTTAGAATTAGTTTTTCATTGTACGGTAACGTGCGAGAGTGTGGAGTCTCATAAAAGTGGAGTAGGCTTGGATTTGACCGTACCGGGGCAGAGCCTTACGTTCTCCCTGCATCGCGCTGCACCGCATCACATCACCCCTCTCGATGGAAGCCCCTAGCAATATTCCAGAAATGTGGTAGAACTTTCGAGAAATAGATATTTCTATATAAAGGCAAGCAAACGACTTAAAACAGTGGAGTAATGGTGAATCTAGAGCAGTGAATATCAAACAGTGAAGTGATCAGTGAATATAAATAGTTAAATATAAATACCTGTGGCCTTGTTTAGGATAGTGATATATAAATAGTATATTGCTTATTAGTGATATGCGGAAGAATGGAACTTCTATTTTATTCTCAATAATTAAATATTGACTCTCATTCAATTACAAACTATTTTTTCAAGCAATAAACATTACACCATGAATCGAGTAACAAGTCACGTTATTTTCATAGGAACGAGTAAACAAATTTCTGTCAAATTGGAAGACTGGAGTTTTTCGCATTTTCTTTGACGAATAATAGAGAAATAAATTGCGCTCTGATATGGAAACTATTTCAAAAAGGGTTGGTGATAAATCAGAAGATGAAATTGATGAGGATATTCAGAGGAATACTCAATTAAACACGAAGAAAGCACGAGAATACAAATTGGAGGCATCCAACATCTTTGAAGAAAATACTCACTTTGACCACCAATGTAATACCAAATATCCATTGATATGCACCGTTTCTATTGACTACCTTGTTATAAATACTACGGATGAAATAGTTATAATATACGTTATCACTTCAAATTATTGGTGATACCATTGAAATTGCTACTCGTACCACTACAATTTCTATCCTCACCACTTAATTTTTTCAGTGGACTATTTCTGTTCCTACCCAATGTTATAACTGTTATATATAGACCGTCAGATAGTCGAAGATTTGAGTGCTCCATTTTGTTTTCTCTGCCTTCAAGAGTTTTGATAAGTATGTATATTTAGAGTATAATAATGCCAAAATTAAAGCTGGACCGTGTGGCCAACATAATAATAATTAATTTTAAATTTTCATGAAAAATCCTGTTTTGATCCAATTTTCTCGTTTCTGCCATGCTTACGAAATGAAATTTAGGGAAAAAAGAGTCGGCGAAAAACGATAGGCAGAAGTGATCCATTTGGCCAAGGGTTTGGAATGAGGGCTCGATTATGCAAAAAAATATATAAATTTTTCACGTTTTTCTCGTTTCTGCCATTTGGCCATATGAAAGTTGATATCATAAGTATCTCGTAAAAACGAATGGCATAAGTTTTTCGAATGGCCAAGTCAAGATATGCACGAAAACATTCAGACTTTCGCAAGATGTTTATTATACTCTAAATATACATACTTATCAAAACACTTGAAGGCAGAGAAAACAAAATGGGGCACTGAAATCCACGACTATCTGACGGTCTGATAGTATTTGGAATAATGCACGCAATACAAACGTTGAATTATATCTTTATTGAATTAGAAATATCGTAATTATTGTTTTTCGGAGAGCACACCTTGATCTGGGATAGTGTGAATATATGTTAGCGTTATTATAATTCTCCCTTACTGATTGAAAGCTAAATATTTAAAAAATCAAGGCAAATAATTGCGGTAGTGCGCTGGGGAACGACGTTGACGCTCTAAAGCTCGCCGCACATGATGCAATTTTTAAAACAATTTTGTTCACTTGAAGCCGCGCTAGCTGCCACGCTTGCTCCAATGCTAGAAATTTGGTTCGCTACGGTGTATTAGACTTACAACGAGACTTGTTTTACAAGATAGATCCGGTGCTATTTTTCGCACTTGCTGCGCCGCTGGCTGCTATCCATAGCCAATCAGAGCGGACAACGATATCACGTGACTACATCAGTGACTTGTATATCGAATCAGCACGCTGTGTCGCATTAGTGCATTGTGTCTGTCTTGTGATATTTTGACATAAGCAAAAATGATGGCTAGTGGAAATAAGGTTATGTTCACGTACTCTAGCTCGTCAAACAACATATTGAGAACTCTGCAGCCTTCATCCCTTCTCAAAAGTCACTCTCTTGACCAATGTTTTATCTTCTTTTTCTTTCTATTTCATAATTCGAAATAATTCACAAGATATAACTGCAGCAAATGCTCCTGCTCTCCTGCGACGATTATTTTCGGCAGCATCCATACTTGTAATAAGCAAATCTTTCAAGACTACGTTCTGGTGTCAGAATGAGTGGCGCAGCTTGCATCGTGTGATGCGAGAATAAGTGTCACATCAAGTGTATCTCAAAGTGGCCCAGTGCGCAAGAAAACTTGCTGCAAATTAAGTGAACAAAATTGCATACAAAATTGCCTCGTGTGCGGCAGACTTGATAGTCTAGGAGCTGGAACTGGGAACTGAACATTCTCTGGAGGAACAGCGGCAGCAGACGGAGTTTCTATATCTGCCAACGGCGCAGCTGACTGCTGAAATGCATATGGAAGCATAATTTCGGCTGGAGACGATGAAGCTGGTACATCATCTTCAGAAGTATTCTAGGATAGCCATGAGTGGCAAATACGATTTCAAGTAGTTCAATAGTTTTTGCTGATGTCGGAGCTTCGTTGATGGAGCGAACTTCGATCCACTTGGATTTTGCATCAAAAATAATTAGAAGATGCTTGCTTAGATGGGGCCCAGCATAGTCTATATTATTATTATTACCATACACTACCCAACAGGCAAAATCCCAGTAAAAGGGTAGGAAAATAAATGTTACAAAAAGTATTTGGCTAAATTACAAAATGATAATACAAAAGTTTCATATCTAACAAAAGAAATATACTTCGTCCGCGTGGAATAGTTATTTTGGGCAGCATTTTCAATTCTTTAGGATACTCATTCTGCAAATAATAAACATACACACTGTTGTGGTTTACTTTAAATGAAGTGAAGTGAAGAAATTATATTCTATCTTGTTTTGAAAATGTTAATGAGGTTGTTACGATTGTTCAACATTCTTTGAATTCTTAAAACGGTATCCCTTTCAACTTCCTCAATGATTTGACACCTGCGATCAACTTCGCTATTTTCGTCTCCCATGAAGTAAATCTGCAAAAATTTAGGCTGATCGTTTGTAGGCAGTATAGTGCCAATCCTATGATAAACCTGACCTTGGATTTTGAAGGTAGTGGCAAATCCAGGCAAAACAACCTCATTATCTACTCCAAATGACGTCATTTGTAAACAACAATTATATTTCCTTATTCTCTTCAGAAAATGCCGCGATTCATTGCTATCGTTGTTAAATAAGGATTTTAGGGGCTTCTCTGGCTCCCCAAGTGATGGAAGTGAAACTTTACCACCAGTAACAACATATACCTGAAGTTTCCTCTTTCCATTTTAATGCTTCACAATGTGTACACTTTCTATCCATCTTGAAATACCTCCCATGTACCACTTGTAAATGCACTTCTCCTTCGTGATTGACATTCAGCATTTCAAACATGTCTTCTTTGCGATTCTTCATGGACTCGGCGACAATCAGTGACGCATGACGCTGACCATCTTAATGCCGCCGCGCTTGACTTTGTCCTTCAAACTCAGCAGCTCTTTTAGCTGTGTGCTGCAAAGGCCAAACGGATTTGAGACTGCTCTTCAGACTCTTGACTTCTAGCAACTTTCGCAGCGCGAGTTCTGCTAGAACTACGCGCTAAATTGGATTCACGTTCTCAAGGCATATAAGAATCTAGAAGAAAAACTTAATAAAACAAAAGAAAATCTTCTACATGATCTAAATGAATCAAAAATGTTCTTACTCTAATTGTAAAACTATTTTCAAATCAATGAAACCGCTATAACTATATACAATTTATTTTAGTTATGAACTTAATCAAAGCAAGAAGTTAAAAGAACTATGGATTACGAAACAACTCATTCATTTTTAATATTTGCACTCGCCTGCCCTAACGTAACTGGTTGTTCGGGTAGCCACATTCAGTGATATATCTCCCACTACGCCGCGCTGCGCAGGCGCTTGGATTTCAATACGAATCTTCATCTCCTATTTCATCTCCTTGTAGGTCGATAATCACAAAAACGCTGAAAGAAATGTCTGTTCACTTATTATCAAGTGCCTGATGCCTGAATACAAAATCTCATGGTTTTATCTTCGAAAATGACCTACTTCCATATATACTATCATCCCTTATTTTAACCCCCTCGCAATAAGGGATAGCGTTTGTCCTTTCTCAAGCTCTAGTTTATCTCTGTACCAAATTTCATCAAAAACAGTTTAGTGGTTTAGGCGTGAAAGCGTAACAAAGAGACAGAGAGAGTGATTTTCGCATTTATAATATTAGTAAGGATATATATATATATATATATATATATATATATATATATATATATATATATATATATATATATATATATATATATATATATATATATAAATATAAAAAGAGAGAAATTACACTACATTTGAATCCAAAATTCTACAAAAACTAATAATCGGGGAGGCAAAAATATCAATTGAGTCAGAAAGTTCATTGCCTAACCTGAACATGCAGTATAAAGGTGATTGACATAGAATATTAGTGCGCGCAGTGAGTTCACTGAAACAAAATTTAGAGCGAGTTCGAATAGCCGGCACACTGAAATTAATGAAACTCAAGCAATGCGGTTCATCAATAAAATTATGGATGAGTCTGTACAGGTGAAGCATGGTGTAAAAGTTTCTCCTATGAGTAAGAGACTTAATATCAAAAATAGACAATCGTATCTCATATGATACACGCTGATCAGAATATGTCCTCATAATTTTATAATAAACACATTTTAAGAATTTTTTTGAACTGATTCGATCAGATCAATATGAACGCTATGAGAAGGTGACCAGATTATTGTACAATATTCAAGCTTAGATCTGATCAAAGAAAAATAGAGAGAAAATATGGCTCTGATATTGGTAAACGAACGAGTAATACGTAGAACAAAACCAAGCATTTAATATGCTGAAGATGCAGTTTGCTGAATATGCGGTATAAAAGTTCGTGCAGGATCTAAGAGAATACCTAAATCACGAACAATAGTGGCACGTTGAATAATATGATTATCCAAACTATAGTTAAAGTTGCAAGCGATCCCAATTATCTTGAGGCTCCTCCCACGCATGATGGGGTGCTTTTGGCGGATTTCCTCAAGTCATGGCACATGGTCCACAGGCGCTCACTATTTTTTCGATATCGCGATCCATTCCTGTCCAGGTGCAATAACGTCAAGCGAGCTGCTCCATTTTTGCAATTCCCAAATGTGTGGCGTAGAGCTCTTGTAGAATGACTGAATGAAGTTTCTTAGGAATCACGACACGCTGATCCTTGAACAGGATTCCATAGTCAAGGATGTAATCATCATGCATTCTACCTTCAAGAAGATCAGTCTTTATTTTTGAAAGTTCATCGCCTCCATCTGTAAATTTGGCAAGAGACTTGAAGTCAACTTCTTCAGAAGATACCGAGTAATTACAGATCTCATAGTTTTAGATAGTTTCGAAATAGATGCCCTGACAAAGTGTCAACATTTGTATTGTCTGAACCTTTCTTGAATTTGGTTTCGTGATTGAGTCCAGACAGAAATGAAGTATACCTTAAAAGACGAGCTTGACGTCATAGATGGCAGTTTTGAAGATTGATGAAAGGCTGGTTATCAGTGATGAACTTAAAATGATGTCCGTGAAGATAGATGTAGAAATGGCTGACTGAGAATATGATCGCCAACGCTTCCCGATCGAGTTGACTATAGTTCATTTCCGCAGGAGTGAGAGAACGTGAGACAAATGCGATCGGTCTTTCTTCATCACTTCATCACAAATTAGAACAATGGGTTATTCAAGATTGGACGATACAAGAACCCTATGTGACGCTACTTATGGTGCGTCTCGCTGGAGCTGCTTTCGGTCAGTAATGCTCGGGCGCCAATACGGTGCAGCTCTTTGGCGATGTTGGTGCAGGGTAGCTAGCGGGATGAGAAAGGGTTTGTCGATGAAAAAAACTGGAACGTATAGTTAGAACAAACAGTATTTATTGGACACACAAAAAACGGATGAGGACACATACACGGCAGCAAAACGAGTAAGGTCAAAAACGGGATTCCGATAACCCACGTTACAAGGGCCACTCAAAAAGGGGTTTCTTGTAACCCACGTTACGGGGGTCACTCGAAGGGAGGTTTCTGGTAACCCACGTTACGGGGGCCACTCAAAAAGAAGTATCTAGTAACCCACATTACAAGGGCCACTCAAAAAGGGGTTTCTTGTAACCCACGCTACGGGGTCCACTCAGACGGACGGGGTTCACTTACGATTCAGTTCGGACGTCGGTTGAACTAATTACTTCGCTGGATAATTCACTGGGCTCAAGACTCAGAATAGAGTGATTTACTGTCCGATTGTGGGCTGTATTCATACCCCGATCTTAATAAATCCTTACTCAACAGGTTAACCTTGTCAATGTGAAAATATCCGGTGAATACAATATATAATTTGTACCGTAATAAATCATTAACAACTCATATTCATAGCATTTCCTCCCTCAAATATATTTTATTCAAATTTAAACATAAATCATAGTTTCCTAATTACTCGCTAGATGGTGACTGATATTATAACTCTTTATTTGAATATTTGAACTAACAACAAACGCAGGTAGATAAAAGGATAAACAAATACAGTTTTGACAGGCAGAACAAAAACTTCTCAAAATAAACAAAGAACGATAAATTGTCTAACGGTAAGTTACATTTCATTTTGTACTATTGTTACGGTTTATTTCATGTTAATGAAATCTAGCCTTTTTCACAATTAAATATTTCTTTTTACCTTCGTCAGGCAACCCGAAGTTCTTGGGTGCAACCTGTGTTCAATCATGAGTAGCTACCGTTTGCGCATAGGTTTGGTTAGATTGGATTCTTTATTAATCAAATTAAGATTTTTTTTCGGGAGGTTACCTGAAATGCGGACTCGGGCGTTAAGATTTGTGAAGATCAGTTGTGCTATCTGAAGTTCAGAGATTTACTCTATTTTGCGTATCTTTTGTGGAAATATCGAATACCCATTAATTTGGATTTTACTGGAAGCACAGCATTAGAATATATTTTCCTATATTCATCGACATCAGTCGAATTTATATTGATCTACTTTATCTTAAATAACTACAAGCCGCATTCCATCACAGGTAATCTTATTTCAAAATATTTACCTAATTTTGAGTCCAACTAGAGTAAATGCATGACTGTGTCATATTTGAAAAAAACGTTTTTCATTAAGTGAAAATTTTAAATTAGTCTTATCGTTTTACGCATGCGCTTGATCAGTGGCGTACTTGAGACTCACATGTGAATACTTTTCAGGCTTTTACTTTCTACTTTATTATTTTCCGTACTGTTCTATTTGGGATATATGGTTATATCTTCTATTCAGTGGATTATCAGATCTTGTTGGAATAAATATCGCTGTGCAGTGAAACGATTGGGGATCGTTAATTGGAATTATTATTGGTACGAATTCGACACCGCAAGCTCCTAGGAATTGGATGACGAGGTTCCTCCTTCTACGCCACTGTACATAACGAACCATCCCGGACATCTGATCGACATCGACTATTTGGACGATACTACAGCTAAGCGATTACTCTATTATATTTTTGTTCATATTGGTATATTTATCTTAATAACTTTAAGATTGAGTTTTTATATATTGCTGAATTTAGAACCACTTGCATTGAGCTGATTTTATGGGAAAATCTGATCTTACCGAGCTTTTGGAAAATCAATTATTTTATTCATCGTCAAAGATATTACTCGTGGCCAGTAGGTCCAACGCAAAACGCTTTTAGGACTAATTCAGTCAATGCTTATATGTTCTGCGCGGCGTGACGCTCGTTGGTCGACCTTCGCGTATTCCGCCTTTACGTTGTGCGCTTTTGAACCATCACACTACGCTTAATCTTAGTCCTGGCAGCATTCTCGCGGACAAACTCGCTGCGCGGACCGCTTAGGATAATTTCTCGCGATCATTTCCGGTTCGATCTAGTTTATCTATTTCAGTACATAAGTAGGGTTAAATGTCACTGCAGAATCTTGACCATTTTACAATATTTGAACCTCTATTTTATATTTTATTCAATCATATAATTTTGTTAATATATGGTACGAATTATTGGTATTTGACCTCCACTAGTATAAAACTCATCTTCAACTATATTCTTTTTTTAAGCTGTATGAATTACTTAATTTATTCAAATACATTTACTTTATTTGGGATTAACGGCGTTTGATTGTTTTGCGATCTTGTTCCCTATTAGGTTCGATGATCAACCCCATCGGTTGAACCTCATTCCGGTTTCGGTCATCTGGCGCCCTTTCTTTTATATTTATCATCTAGAGTGACCCACCCCGTCTCCACTGTAGCTCGCCGGTGTTCAACTTGAATAGGGAAAATTCTATTCCAAGATCGTAGCACTATCGTACGGTTTTATCAAATGTTATTCTTTTCTTGATTCGGCATTCCATATCACCATGTGGGATTTGTAATTTAACCTCAATGACTTATGTTGTAGAACTTAACCGGGGTTTCACACGGAACGGAGAATTTCTACACTACGGTGAGTTAATTATTATTCCAATACGGATGTGATATGGACTGTTATTTTGCAGAAAAGAACTTGGGTCGGTCCGGGATGTTGTGACTTAATTAGCAACTTGAGGAAGTTAACAGGATGAACTTGCAAAGATCAAACAAATGAAACAGAATTACGGTTAAAAATGCTAAGCGAGCTAAACTGTAGTGTGACAAGTTAGATAAAGTAATGAATTCTTAGTACGGTATTTATTTTCAAAAAGTTTGCAGATTATGATTCAAAGACTGCTTCGTCACACCTATCGCTGCAATTTCCATTCTTGAGATTCATGAAAGCAGTCTCGAATGCAGGATTTCACTCAAAATCCAAAGATTTCTTCAGAAGCTTCCTTAGAAGATACGTCAGGAAAGAACAATTTGGAATGAATCTCGAATAATAGGTTATCATCCCCAAAAGTCTTCTTACTTCATCTTTGTTTCCTAGACATGACATTTCGGTAATCGCTCTTATTTTGTTTTCGCATTTGATGATTTGATTGCAACGAATCTTGTGACCTAAATATTGAATTTGCGTTTTGAGAAACTCGCATTTTTCCTTCTTGAGATGGAAGTCGTTTTCTTCAAGCCGGGCTAGGCACTTGTTGAGTCGCATATAGCAATCGTTGATTGTGCTGCCGTTGTCATCAAAATAAGACTAAGTGCCTTCCAATCCTTGAAGGATACTGTCAAGAATTGTGTTGAACTCACTGGAAGCTGTCTTGATTCCAAAACTAAGTCGATTCATTTCAAAGGTTCCACAATATGATGAAAGTGTTTGGATTTAAGCACTGGAGTCATCTATTTTGACATGAAGATACGCTTTGAAAAGATCGAGACGACAAAAAAAGATAGCGTTCTTAAGATTGTTGAAAACATCTTCAATTTTTCGAGTTGGATATACGCGGATTGCAGTTGTCCATTAACTGCAATTTTGTAGTCAACACATAGTCGAACGTTGCCATCAAGCTTTGATACAACAACGAGAGGAGATCTCCAGTCGCTGTGGTCTACTCTTGAAATAATGCCTTGAGATTCCAAGGAGTCAAGTTCTTTCTCTACTTTTTCACGCAGAGCATATGAAACATCACGTTCTCGAATAAAAACAGGTCTGGCACCCTCTTGTAAATGGATGCATACTTCTCAGATATATTGTCGTCCAAAGAAATTTGTTTTATGGTTGAAGTATCCAAGTTCTTGAGCTCTATGTTCAAGTGTCGAATCCAGCTGCGGCAAAAATCATACGGAACAATGAACAGATCTTCAATAGAGAAATGAGTTTTGTATTGAATATTTACTCTAATTCTTCCATCAGGCACAAAAACATGCTTCGTGTAAGATCGAAAAATAATATCTGTCTTCTCCAGAGGAATTTTGAGGTTCAGACGATGATACAGCGATAAGGGTGAATCCCGCTCTAGAATCTACTTCAAACTTCACAGATTCAATGATTTGACATAATCTCTACTATTTGATTGAAATCATATGCCTGATTACTTTCATCTTCAGTCGATTCATTATTAAGTGAAACAATATAAGTACTTTTCGAACTCTTTGTTTTATTTGCCATCAAAGTTTTTATGCAAACTCTAGAAACATGACCTGTTCTGGAACATCTGCTGCAACGTAATTTCTTTGGGTTTGTACAACAGTCTTTGACTTTGTGGGTGCTGGATGCACATCGAATACACAGATCTTGAATTCCAAGGTGTTCATAGTTGGGGCGAGATTTTGAACGCGGCCGATTTTGTCTCGAATCCTTCCCCGCTCGGAAATGGCTTCGACGGTGTTGAAAATCATGTCGATCAGGTTGCGAACGGTGAGGTCTTGAAATTTTATTGACATCAGCTGAGGACGTAAGCGATTCAGCAATCGAGGGCTGTTTTGAACCGATTAATCGACTGTCTAATTCACTAGCTTCAATAGCCAGTGCTTTTTGGACAACATCTTCGAGTTTGGTAATGTTTACTGATTGCAATATTGATTGCGTGAAGTATTTTCTCGAAGGCCCCTAATGAACTGAGTCCGCAAAAATATATCAGCAACACTAAGTTTACAACTACACATGAATTCGCATTCACTCATGTCACGCCGTAAAAGAGCAACGTATTCTGCGATCGATTGATTCTCTTGCTGGTACAAAGCTGAAAATTTATGTTGTGCAACTTGAAAATTACGTTTAGGACATAGGTGTTATTCAAGATTTTCAATAAGTTCAAATCGTCAAATCTGGAGGTTGTTTTGGTGCGACCAACGAAACAATGAGCTTGTAGTGAATAGAACCGATAGAGTTCAATAATATCTGCTTACACAGAGTTTTATCATTGAAAACTCTCTTCATTGTGAGATAATTCTAAAATCAGGCCTTATACATTTTGAAATCTTCTTTTGAAGAGTTGAAACTTTCAAACGGAGATAGGAAAGCTGAAGTACTGACGGGCTGCATAACTTCTTGAACGCGCGGTAGCGCTCGGCCCCTAATCGCATCTATTAGCTTTTTTGTTGATCCCAAAATGCTGCTAATAATGCTTTGAATTATTCAGCATCCATTTCTTCTTGAAATATATTGTCAGAGAAAATTTATCAAACAATATCACTTTTACCTCGTCGCCAATTTTGTTCTAACTTTTATATAGTATTTGGAATAATGCACGCAATACAAACGTTGAATTATATCTTCATTAAATTAGAAATATCGTATGACATTTCAAGAAATCGAGCACATAATAATCAATGTTTTTCGGAGAACACACCTTGATCTGGGAAAATGTAAATATATAAAAGCGTCACTATATCCTATATTCTCCTATGTATACATATAAGCTATGTTTCAGAAATTAATTATGAATTAAAATATTCTGTTCCAAACGAAAGGACAATATTCTTTTTTTTTTTCCATTTCATCATCTATCATTGCCAGCACTTCACCAGTCATATTCCTTTGATACATTATTTTCAAGATCGCTATCAGATTCAGTAGACCTATAAATTACACAACTTTTGTGCCTAGGTTCATTCCATGATTTTTTTATTTGTTATGCCTCTCTTAAAGTTGGCTTTTGTAGTGCTAGTAGTAATTTCACCAAAAGATTCAAAATATCAGGAATATGAGTTGCAGTTCATTGGAAATTGAAAGATATTATTATTGAATGGAATATTGGGTTGATATACGGAATATCCAAGTTATCTTTTTCTTCATGAGATAGTAGAATATATTAAGTCAGATACAATCATATAATTTAAGAGCACAAACTCTGAAATTTTTAAAAAATCTCCAATTGAAGCTTTCAAAAGCGAGGTGAAAGCAGGAATTTTAGTCGGTCCACAAATTGGAAGAGTTCCTGGGCATGAAAAGTCTCCAAAATTGTTCACTAATGCTGAAAAAGGTCTTGTACTGTTCCAAAGCAGTATCTGATTCTTTAGGAGACATCAGAGTTAAAAACCATCTGAAGCTAGTTGAGAAATTCATCACGAGCTTTAAGTTCATGATTTGCAGGATGCCTTTAGAAAATTGATACGCTACAAGCTACATGTTCATTTAGAGAAATTGAAAATCAGGATGGAAGCATACTCTGAAGAACACAGTGAACCTTTTCATCAATTCTTTATGGACTTGAAACGCCGTCATCAAGGCCAATAATATGAAAATATGATGGAAGATTATATTTAGAGTGTAATCAGATGCAGTACTCATTAACATAATAAAAAAAATAAAACGACATACTTTTTGGTTTTCTCGAATATATTCTATACCAATATTGCAGAAAAAGATAAATGAACATATTTGATCCGGATATTCAATAGATGAGAGATAAAGATTTGAGATACTCTTGAATATTCAAATAATGTTCCCCTGGCTACAAAAGCAAACTTTTTTGAAGAGTCTAACTTTTTTCGGATGAGAGTTACTTAGCGCATCGTGATTGCATATCCATATCTCGAACACAAATTTTGTGTTGACTTGTGTTATAGATTATGAAAATTTCACTTGCAATTACAACCAGAGGATTCTTGTTGAATTCTAGGCAGAACTTCCCACATTTTTCCATTCTTTCATTAATCAAAATTAGTGATTACCACTCTCTGCTTCGCATGCTCATGTATACATACACCCTAACACGAACAATAAATGTAATATGCCTCTCATTTACAGCATTCTTTCCTCTTAGATTCGCTTACATAATACATTTATGCGATACTCATTAGATCTCTGCCTATTTACACTTCATATATTGCATTCAACAAAACGGCATCATTCATTCATCATAGAGAAGCTTAGATGAAATCAAACAAACATTCTGAAGTATGGAGTATATATTTGCACTAAATCGATAGATTGATACGTCAAGAGATAATTTTTCGTCCCCTTCTAGAGCATATTGCATGCACGAAGGAATGTGCGATTTGACAAACTTAAAATTCATATGAAGAAGGAGTGCAGGAAACAAAAATTATGTGTAGTTTTGATATATATATATATATATATATATATATATATATATATATATATATATATATATATATATATATATATATATATATATATATATATATATATATATATATATATATATATATATATATATATATATATATATATATATATATATATATTATTCACTTTCTGCAATCCTTCTTCGTATAAACTTAAAGTGTGTCAAAACTCACATTTATTCGTGCATGCAGTATATTCAAAAAGGGGTGGTAAGCTTTATCTTTACGTAATTATATATAGATTGGAATAAGACATCCTGTACATAATTTTCGCTTTCTGCACTCCTTCTTCATATGAACTTTAAGTATGTCAAATCTCACAATACTTTGTGCGTGCAATATGCTTGCAAAAAGCACGGAAGTTTTTCTCTTTACGTATAAATATATATACTAGTGGTCGTCCAATGGTCGAAATTAGTACGTGATTCATTAAATTACTAAGTTTGAACACTATCAAATCTAACCTCCCATACTCGGCGGTTTCTGGTAATATAATCTGATATTCGACGCTATATCCGAACCTGAAATGAACAACAGTGACTCCTAATTAGTGTTCCATCAAGACAAGATTTCTTGTCTTGATGACCATTTCTTGTCTTGTCTTGACCATTTCTTGACGACGCATTTCTTGTCTTGTTGCAAGAATTCTTGATATTTCTTGATCTTGATTTTTAGGGGGAGTCCCCTTTCTCCATTGTTTTATCCAATATTAACATTCAGTTTAGCGTTAATGTCTACTCTTTATCCTTCCTGTCAGTTATGTTATGAATCGATTTGAGCAACGTTTTCCAAGATAGTCACCAATAGAAATGAATGAAAAATCTGTCATTTTCATGTTTTAATCAGTATTTGCAATTATTATTGTTATATGATATAGCAATGTTGCTGAGAATTAACAATTTTCTTAGAGTATTGGGGATTATACCAATACATTTCTCTTCTACATAAACGATTCAATCACCGGAAGCTGACGACTTATGCTTTCGATATGTATCAAATATCTGTTTTGAAAATCATAGTCACCGATACTTTCCACTTCCCCCAATAGGTTTAAATCTGTAAATGAGCTTTTTCAACTAGAAAATCTAGAAAAAGACCCTGTATTTTCAAAGATACTTATATTGTGAGCCGCCATCTGTCACCATAACAACAACAGCTGTCACATCGACAATGACAGTTGTCACATTGAGAATGACGCTGTCACTTTTACAATGACGCTTTCACTTTGAACTGTCAGTTTGACAATGACAAATGTCACTTTGAAAGTTCGTATGATACACCTAAGTTCATAAAACAGTGATGAAACTGGCCATGAAATTTATTGACGGGAAAAAACTGGGATGACTACAGCAGATTTCAATATTTCAATAATAGAATAATGAATATGCAGATTTGAATAATTAATTGTCACGATATCGGGATTTCTTGACAAGAAGTCTTGATTCTTGATAGCACGTTCTTGTCTTGTCTTGGAAAATGAAAAACACTTCCTGTCTTGGTCTTGTCTTGGTTTCAAAACAGGATCAAGACTATTTCTTGATTCTTGTGAAACACTACTCCCTATCAAGATTTTAGAGTGACGGCCTACCCTTCGCCTCACTCCTTGGAGAAAGGAAGAAATCATTAAACTTTTACTTCAGACATTCTCTCATTTGGTGTAAATTTCTCGATATATTCCAGTGTGAAATAATATTGTATTCAACGATAACTCAAGATAAGATACCTGTATATAATTTTGGCTCCCTGCACTCCTTGTTTATATAAACTTCAAGTATGGTAAATACTATCTTCTTTTGTGTGCGCGGCACAAACATTTCTCTTCACGTAAAATCCAAATGGGACATCCTGTATATAATTTCAGCTCTCTGCATCCCTTCTCCATATTAACTTCAAGTATGCTGAATCTCACATTTATTCGTGCCCGCAATATACTTAAAAAGGAGTACATGGCTTTCTCTTCATGTATTAATGTCGCTTATTGGTCGAAATTCGACCGTGATTGCTGTTTGGACATTAATAAATTCAACCTTCTATCCTCGAAGGTTTCAGGTAAAATTATCTTAGTATTTGAACCAAATCTAAAATAAAAAATGGTGGTTCCCATTCAAGATTCTTAACTGACTTCATACCCTTTTTCACTCCTCGGGGGAGGGAAAGAAATCATTAAACTTTTCAGACATTTCTCCATTCGGTGCATATTTCTCGATACATTACAACAAAAAATAATATTGTATTCAGCTGTTAACAGGAATGGGACATTCTGTATATAATTTTAGCTCTCTGCACTCTTTCTTTATATAAACTTCAAGTGCCTGTACCAAATCTCACATTTCTTCATGCGCGCGATACAAAGTTTTCTATTCACATGAAAATAAAATGGGGAATTCTATATATCATTTCAGCTTTCTGCATTCCTTCTTCATATAAACCTCTAGTATGGCAGCTTTCACACTCATTCATGCGCGCGGTATAAAGTTTTCTCTTCACACGTAAATAAAATAGGACACGCTGTATACGATTTCAGCTTTTTGCATTCCATCACCATATAAACTTCAAGTATGCCAAATATCACATTTCTTCGTGCGTGCAATATGCTTGAAAAGAGTTCAATGTTTTCTTTCCACGTATTCATATATAGATCAGAATAAGACATTTTGTATATAATTTCAGCTTTCTGCACTCCCTTTTCATGTAAACTTGTAGTATATCAAATCTCACATTCCTTCGCGCGTGCAATATGCTTAGAACAAGGTACAGAGTCTTCTTTTCGCGTATTGAATATTCAGGATATAACAAAAATAAGTACATTAATTTTAACCTGTAATGCAATTTGTCAAGCATAACAATTTTTCTTGATAACTTTTTTCCGTAAATCCTCTGAATATAGAGTAAAAATTTATCAAAGTTTTGTCAAAAATTTCATAGTGCGATGGTTCAAACTGATTGACCCGTAGTCAGGACGCGTTTTAAGCTCGGTTCTATGTCTGGCTTATGCATAAGCATGACAACATGTCAAAACAGTGTTATAACGTAATCGATTTTTAAACTTCGTCATGGTTATATATAAGATAGACTCAGACCTGGGTTCAAAACCGCGTTCTGACTACGGGCCAATGCTTCTTATTTGCTGGAAGAATGACAGCTGTCGATTGAAAGGAGTATTTTGCAACTTTGAGCCATCGCAGTCTTGTCAATCATCCATTTGAAGCTGAAAGAATAGTAGTATTTTGGCAATACATTGATATTCGCTCACCTCGATAATTTTATTCCTAGCATATGTTGGAAGAAGGACTGAATTTGTCTCTGTAATCAACAATTTGTTCTTTTAGTCGTATTTATATGTCGTTTTTAAGAAATTTGATTTTTATTCAGGGATTTCACGTATATTTTCGGATAGTACATTTCTTAAACATAAGATTGTCTGCACAAGTTCATTGCTCTTGGATCAGCTGATTTGAATTGTCTCAAACTGTGTCAGGAGTGTCAGACCGTGCTGCCATCTACGAGAAGTTCAAAAAGTAGCTGCTGTCCCCAACTTACTTCATCAGAAATAGATTAGAAACATAAAGAGAAAATCATTCAACGATTTATTTGAATAAAACGGTGGAATGATGAATGGAATGCTATTCTTAATCAATTAATTCACTGAATAAATCAAAAGGAATATTGCTACATGAAATTTTGAAGATTCTATTCTTGAAGAACATATAATATAACTTATAAATGTATCAAACTGAATTTGGTAATTGATTTTAAATATTTTCTGAAATATATGATACAATATTTTATTCATTTCAGCAGATCAATTCACGGAGCATACTTTATTGAACCGAGTGTGAAGTTTGTAATAATATGAGGAAAAAAAATTGTTAGGCTTGACGAGAACTATCACTGGTTGAAATTAATGTACTTATTTCTGTTACACCCTGTATAATGAAAATGGAACACTCTGTATATGTTTTTACTTCCTGCACTCCTCCATTTGAACTTAAATCTCACAGTCCGTCGTGCACACAATATGCTCAAAAAGGTGTGGAAAGTTCTTGTCACGTAGGTATCAATATATATATATACAGAACAATATATATATATATATATATATATATATATATATATATATATATATATATATATATATATATATATATATATATATATATATATATATATATATATATATATATATATATATATATATATATATATTTTGTTCTGTTGAGGCGCAGTCGGTAGGATTCACAAGAATCTATTGTAGAAATTATCAATCTTCAATTTACACAAATTATTTCAATAATTAAATTGTGAATCAAAAGAACTCCATAAGACTTGAACCATAAGTCTCAACTGTAATTCCAACAATCAAGAGAAAGGGTGGTCACATCTTGCGTAAAACAGTACGCCATCAGGATCATCTCTAATTACCGACGATTATCTAATTAGAGACGATTCTTGCTGTCCAAACCGATCACGAGCGTCCAACAGTCCAAGAACTTCAAGTACCGTTTACTCTTCGAGACTACGATCATCAAGTTCGACTCCAATAGAATCCCGATATGAAGATAGCATTACTAAGTCTCATATTGGGAGCTTTTTTTATATATAGTCAAATTCCCTTTTACCGTTGAGTGTATGGATAAGTTTTTTAAATTTATTATTAGAAAATCTTGTAGGTATGTCAGATTCTGACGAAGATTTTCAGAACGATACTCAGCAGAGTATAAATCAATTATTATCAAAAAATCTGCTTAGATTTCTGGATATAGATCCAACATTGATTGATAAATTCATAAACAATACCACAATGGCTGTTTCACTTACTGACATTAAGTCATATACTGAAATGAACCCATCATACGAAGGAAACATTCTAACTTTGAATAATTTCATCCATACAGTTGATGAAACTTATTCAGTACTGAATGCAATGCAGTTGAATCCTGCACAGAAACTTTTTGCACTCAATTTAATTAAAAATAAATTGATTGAAGACGTCAGAAGAGTAGTGTCACCAAACAATTTTAATAATTGGTTAGAATTTAAAACTTACCTGACCACAAACTTTTCAGACAAAACCAATGCTGAAACTTTATTAGTCTAAATTTTCTAAATTGGAGATTGTAGGCGACGTGAGGCGTCGCAAAGTTAGACTCCGGACATACCCGGAGCGCCACGATATTGTCTTTTCGTCCGCAGGGCACACAACAACGAAAGCACCTGCAATAAAGGGGTGTTTGGTCGGACGAGGAAGTTACGGGAATGGGTAACCGCGTAATGGCCTTCAGCATCCACCAGAGGGTCGACTCAAGCGACACTGTACTCGCCACAAGCCACACTCTCAAATTAAGCTTGTGGCAGCTAAACTGTCTGAAAGAAACGCACAGGTCCACTCTTTCGCACAATAAAACAAAGATTTCAGACGGAATTACTGACTTCAATATATGCAAATAGTAAACAGATTTATCTCACTTTTACCGAACGTAGTAGAAGGTTCTTTCATAGTCAAACAACCGAGCACATTAGAACAGTGCGAACAATTACTCAAAAATGAATTTAGCTATGTAAATTCAATGAACAGTCCTATGTTACAACAGAATGATAACAGGAATACTCAAAATACGAAAAACAATAGTTTCTATTTAAGTATACCTCCGAAAAAATCTCCAGGTCAACAATTTCCTTCAAAGCCTATCCCTTTTCAACAAATAAATCTCGGGTATAATAGATTCGCCAGACAAAATATTGTTAACAGTATAGAAATAAATAAATTTTTCAAACCAATGTCAATTCGAAGGAAACAAACAACACCAATGTCTACACAATCAATCAGAAACAATTACTAAATTGAAACTAATGATGAGATTGATGACGACATTAACGACGATAGAAATGACGAGACATATTGTCAAGATTATACCGAAAATAATGAAAACTATTTTTTAGACGAAGACCCTCCAGAGAAAATACAAAATACGTAATGACCTCAAATCTAAAATCAATCCCACATATCATTTATAACGACTACACTATTCTCATTGACTCTGGTTCAGACATAAATTTAATTTCTCCACAAATCGCTCAACAAAGAAATTTGAAGCTTCTCAACGGGAAAATTACTTTCAAGGCAGCTCAAGGCAAAGTAACTTGTAAAAACTGTGTGAAACTTAGAACTCAAAATGAGTATTTTCCTTTTTACGTTCATGAATTTTATAAAAACTGTAACATGCTATTTGGTGTCAGAATTTTACAACATTGTAATGCTTTAATGGATTCTAGAAATAACATCATAACTTTAGGAGACCAAAAACTCAAATTGAAATCTCCTGGAGCAATTAATGATTCATTCATTCAATTTCGACACGAACACATGACACAAACACAAAAACAAAAAATCAACGAAATTATTAACAATTCCCCAGATTTATTTCTTGAAGAAAACGAAACTCTAACAGCCACAAACGTCACTACACACAAAAAACGGACTTAAGACGATATACCCGTATCTCAAAAAAATTATAGACTTCCACAAATTCACGAAAACAATACTGAAAATCACGTTCAGAATTCATTAAAAAATTATATAATTAAAAAATCAAAAAGTCCATACAACTTTCCGATCTAGATCGTACCTAAAAAGTCAGATACCCCTGGTAAACGTACAATACGCATGGTAATAGACTTTCGAAAATTGAACCAAAAAACAATTGAAGACAAATTTCCGCTTACTAATATTAATACTCTATTAGATCACATAGGAAAATCAAAATTTTGCACAACTCTGGACTTACACTCAGGGTTTCATCAAATTTTAATTGATCCGAAAGATAGAGAAGAGACAGCATTCTCAACAAATTCAGGACATTACGAATACATACGTATGCCTTTTGGACTTATAAATGCACCAGCAGCATTTCAACGTATGATGAATGAAGTGCTAGCCGAGTATTAAACGACATATGTTTAGTCTATGTACATGACGTCATTATCCTTGGAAACACATTTGAAGAACATGTATCTACAAAATATTGTTGAAGTTTATGACAAAATCCGTCAAGCTAATTTAAAAATTCAAATTGATAAATCAGAATTCTTGAAAACCGAAACTGAATATTCAGGCTTTATTATCTCAAAAGATGGATTGGAACCCAATCAGAAGGAAATAGACGCAATTGAAAAAATCACAATCTCGAAAACCACGAAAGAAATTAAATCATTTCTTGGCAAATTATCTTGGTATCGTAGATTCATCCCAAACTTCGCAAAATCAACTAAACCCTTTACGGAATGCTTGAAAAAAGGCAAAGAAATAGACATAGAGAATAAAGAATATCAATCCTCATTCAAATTGGCAAAAGAACTTATATCAAATCCTCCAATATTTGAATTTCCGAGCTTTGACGCAAAATTCATACTCACTACATATGCTTCAGATCATGCAATGGGATCTGTTCTCTCACAAGTTTTTAACGGTCAAGAGAAATCCATCGCTTATGCGTCAGAAACATTTAACGCCGCTGAACAAAATTATAGTACGATTGAAGAAGAATTAATATTAATAGTCTGGTCAATCGAAAACCTTAAACCTTACCTATTCGGACGTAAGTTCACAATACGTACCGATCATAAACCGTTAACATGGTTATTTGCCATGAAAAACGCCAATCAAAAACTCATGAGAAGGAAAATAGAACTCGGTGAATACAATTTTGACATAGAATATTAGTAGTGGGAATACAAGAACTCGCGCGTCTCTGAGCAAACAAGTGGCGCCGCAGCTTTTGTTATCTATATTTATTAAACAATAATTATCTAGGGTCAAAAGTTGTTGATAGTGTGTTATAAACAAGATGATGTGTTATTATTGTCTTAATAATTATCTAAGGTTAAAAGTTGTTGTTGTTGTTTTTGTTTAGGCATTTTCATGTGTTGTTCTCAATCAGACTTTTAAACAAGTATTTGTTAATAATTTCCAGATAAACATTTCAAGTCCTGTGAATAGATCTTCCAACTTAGTAATATTTTCATGTATAAGTTCTCAAACTGTTGGATTTTAAATCTAGCTATGAAATATTAAGTTTTCCAGAATTCAAGAAGCAAATTACATAGGATTATCTATAGAATTATAAGTCATCTGCGAATATTATGCAGAGTGAACAATTACTAGTGATCTAGTCCATATCGATTCACAATATTTAGAAGCTATTTTGTTTCTGGATATTACCATTTATGTTGTTCACGTTAAGCTTCAGAACGAACAATAATAATTATTTGATTGAAGTTATAATTGCTTGTTTTCGAGAATACTCTTGTTGCTCGCAAAACCATTATCTGTAGAACGATGAATTGTCCAAAGCGGAGGCTAATCACAAAGGTGGAATTTCTTACCGATTTGTCATATTCCGTAAGTTGAAAGTTATGCTATTTTGAAATTGATTAGGAAGATGGTTTATCCATGAATGAACGCGATAATTGTTCTAGGGTAGAAGTTCTTATCGGCTCGTAATTTTGAAAATATTTTGTTTTGAAGTTGAATATTTGTAGCTGATAGATTATTATCAGAGTTTGAGAATAAATATGATAATCTCTAGGATGAAAGTTCTTATTGATCATGATAGTGAATATGTCCAAAATATTTTTGTTTTCAAAACCAAGTATTTGTTGAATGATTCGGAATAGTAAATGATGAAATATTCCAAGTACAATGATAAACTTGATGGAAGAATAAGTCATCAGAACTATTTTGATGAGCGAGAATTAGTTTAATATGACACTATAGAATGATTTGTAATGATAATAAATAATAGGAAAAATGGATATTTGTAGGCCTAAAGTGATCCAAAATTCTTCTTTTCATTATAAATTATTCAAACATAATAATAAAGTCATCTGAATTATATTTTGAAACTAAGAATTAGTTTAATATGACATCAGAATGATTTGTGCTAATGAATAAATGAGAAAAATGGAGGATTGCAGACCCGAACGACCTCCAAATTTTGTAGGAGATGAAGAGAAATACAAATAAATACGCGGATGTTCCTTAATTAATCCAATTTATTATTTATTCCAATTCAGGGGCTCAACAAAGCAATTAACCAAATTCTCATCGCTTTCGCGTTGATTTCATTTCTTCTTGTTAATGTATAAAATATAGGGGCATAGACTTTTATTGCTATAACTTTTAGAATAATAGATGAAACGAATTGTTAAATATTGAATTTGAATTTATTTAACCTCCCCAATAGACTTCTACAGTTGAATCTCAAACAGTTATCACTTATTATTCATACTAATTTGTCAATATTTTCAAGAAAAGTCTTCGAAAGAGTATCTTCGAGCAAATTGTTATTGTTGTTGTTATTCGTACAAGACTTATCGATAATTTCAAGCTAAAAGTAAAGTTTTAGGGTCATGTTATACAGATGAGGCATCGAAAGATTATTCTAAATTCAATATTTTCGGGGGTTGAATTTGGACAGAACGAAATGATTAATGGCGTGAAGCAAACAAAGAATTTGAATATAAACTGCAAGTATCATTGGAAATTGTTGTCATTGTTCGCAAGTGTGTATTGAAGACAAAATATAATATCAAGATGAGTCCAAGGAAAACAGCATTGTTCGCCCGAAACGGTAAGTAAATTTAGAAATTAAGTAGCTCAATAACGATTTTACGACTATCACAATTCAAAATGCAACTTTATAACAGCCGTATTCAGCGTTTGGAGTCTACACCGACGCCTACGACACCACCACCGTCATCACCATCCGTACCGCAACCACAACAGGCGGCAAGGTCCTCTAGACCGCTCCAACCGGTTCACGTTTTTGCCGAAGTCATCGTCATAGATGATGCGCCGGCGTCGCCTGCACCAGCATTGCAACAATCTTCACAGGTCGTTGTTGACGAACCCCAACCCTCCATGCCTCTTCTAGAAGAAGACGATCACGAACCTGACGACGACGACGACGATGTTGTCGGTATAGTTGATGATGATGACGATAGTATGACGACACGTTGTAGCTCGCGCCAGGCAAACGACGAGTACTCAGTGTCGCCCGTGTTCAACGAAGATTTCTTTGTCCGGGAAAGAAAAAGAACACGAGGAGAGTAAGAAGAAGAAGAAGAAGCTGGACCTTCTCACGTTGAAAAAAGGCGAAGAGAGACCAATGAAGAAGAGGAGCAGGAATTCGGTCAGAGATGGACGGAAGATTTCAATCCTCCGAGTAACGATGTAGCGAATGATGTGTTTGAAAATGAGGCATTGGAAATCAATGGGGCTCTGGACGTTATTCTAGGATCGGCGGAGATAGCTCCTTTCGCGATGCCTGCTAACATCGACCAGCGCGATAATTCTGACTGATTATTAAGCTGTAGAATGTTTCCTCTGGATCTGGAGCTACAAAGATATGTTGCCGTTGGAGTGAGCCCCAACGCTAACTTCAGAACTGTAGTGCGGATTTTCGGCAACGCGCGCCAGAAAAAATACATTGATGTAGCGGATTTTAACAGATTTGTGAACTTTTTAAAGAATCTGAAACTTAAAGAAAAGTGTTCGGCTGGAGATGTTGCAAAAAAATACAGTGTCGGAGGTGTTGAAATGAACATTCTACCGAAAAAGCAATTGCAATGTAGAGTGGGAAATACTTTTTTAGTTTTGAATTTTTTGAAGATAGAGACTCTTATTTGTCTAAATAGTGAAATATGTAGAATATTGGTTAGTTTTAATGAGGTATTCAAAAATATAGTTAGGGAATATAAATGTTTGTTACAAAATATAGTCATTTTCAGGTTAAGAAATAATTTAGAATTAAAATTAGGATTACATAAATATTTAATTATTAGCAATATAAGGTTTAAGCACTTATTCATAGAAATGTTTACATTTTATAGTCATAAGTTTTTGAAAGATGCTGGAGCTGTCGATGTTTTCATATGTAGGGAGAATAAATATATTGTTTAGATTAAGTTTTATATTATAAATCAATGAATATATATATATATATATATATATATATATATATATATATATATATATATATATATATATATATATATATATATATATATATATATATATATATATATATAAGTTATAGTGTTGATTCTTAGTGATTCAGTAACTATTTTGATGATACCACAGAACGTGACATTTCCCCCTTCATAGTTTATATAAGATCATTGCACTAGAGAATAAGACATTCTGTATTCACATTTGTTAGAATTAGTAACAAAGCTTCATATTATACACATAGCAACCATATTGTACTTGTACTTGCAAGAAATAAAGTTTTTAAAAACGCGATCGATCAATCAAGAAATCTAAGTGGCGCAGTCGGTAGGATAGCCGAAACAATTGAACGAATATAAGTTGTTTCACTTCGTGATTAATTTGGCTATTCGAACATCTTGCATCGATCATCGCATCCCGTATCCTGCACCTGAGAGGACATCAGAGGCAAGATAAAACACTCGACGACGTAGAGCCCAGCTGAACGAACATCAGCAGAACTCCAGCGACTTCGAGAAGACCGTAGAGCGACTTCAGGGCACATGAAGCCGGCACTTCTATTTTTGTGAGTACACATATGTCATTCAGAGAATCAGATAATACATCAGAATCAGAATCAGAATCCGATCTAGAAGATCTTACAATAATCCAAAATTCCATAACTAAAATACAATTAAGAAGACCTAAATTAAACATGGCTACTCCCCCAGTTCCTGTTTTAAAGAAAGAATATCTGGACATGTTGCCAGAGTTCCATGGGGAACGTGAATTACTCCCCCGATTTATTAGCGTTAGCGAAAAATTAGTGAAATCTTTTTATAATACAGTAAATTCAAATGATTTCCAAAATGAATATCTAATGAATAGCATAGTAAGTAAGATTAAAGGCGAAGCAGCCATTAATATAGCAAGCTGCACCATTACAAAATGGGAAGACTTGAAAGAGGCATTAAAAAATGCCTACAGCGATAAACGTGATTGGTTCACATTGAATATGGAAATTACAGAACTAAAACAAAATTTTAATGAAAATGTATTCGATTTTTATAGTCGTTTGCAACATTTACTCAATTTGCAAATAGCTTATATTTCTACTAATGCTACAGAAATTGTAGCCAAAATCATGATTGATTATTTCCAAAGTTATGCTCTTCGCGTATTATTAAAAGGACTAAAAGAGCCGATAGGTCAATTAATGAGGGCTAAAAACCCTACCGATCTAAATTCAGCGTTAAGCATGTTAGCTAACGATTTTCAATTCGAATATTATTCAAGATCTAAGCCCGTTAATCAAAATCACAAAGTAAATGCAAAACCACAAATACAACAGCCTAGATACAATATTCCAAGACCAATGGGTTACATGAATTTTGGTAACTCCTTGCCAAATAAAAATCAACAACAATTACCCCAAAGACAGTTCACACCTCAACAATTTCCTCAAAGACAATTTACACCACAATATTACTCAAAACCTAGTACATCCCAACAAATACGACCAAATCCTTCTACTAGTCAAAATCTACCCAAACCTACTCCTATGAGTATCTCAACAAGAAATTCTACGGCACAATATCGCCCTAGAGCAGGCCCATACAGACCGGTACAAAACCTATACGGACAAAACCGCGAAGAATTGTTGAACATAAATGAAACTGATGCACCTGTAAATGAATCACACAATTATGAGTTCTATGACATTGCAGAACAGACAGATCAAGTTTCAGATGAGACATCTGCATCAAATATTCCAGAAAACATTCACAATGCAGACGATATTAATTTTTTAGACATGATAGCCTCGGAGACAATGCAAAATACTTACCCCGAATCGAATTGATGAACTTGACGAATAAAAGTAAATTACCATATATTGTATTTCCTGAAAATCATTTAAAAGTTTTAATAGATACAGGAAGCACAAAATCCTTCATTAGACCTGCAATTGCTCATAAATATTATAATCATGCCATTATTGAAGATCCTTTCCAAATTTCAACCGCGCATGGTACTTCGGTAGAAAATTATAGCACATTGGTACCCGTTTCAAAATTATTTAATTTGAAAAAAAAAGAAAATTTGAAATATCATATTTTTGACTTTCATGACGAATTTGATTTACTATTAGGTTTAGATAATTTGAGAATATTGAAAGTAATTATAGATTTGAACAAAAACTTAGTAATAACACCTACTTGTCACATACAAATTTTTCATAAGAATTCTGAAATTAATATAAATAATATAGGCCATGCAGATAATATTATAACATTGGATCCAAAAACGGAACGAGTTATAAAAATCCGAGTTAACCAACAAAATGGAACAATTTTAATACCATCACAAAAAATTAATAATGTAATTATTCCTGAATGCGTTACTCTAGTAAAAGATTATCATGCATTCTGCACCGCCATCAATAATTCTGAAACAAATGCTAAATTCAAGCAAATAAACCCAATATCCGTCGAAAATATTAATAATTATGAGACGTACAGTTCCCCAAATTTCAATTTTATTCAGTCAGACAAAATTAAATTTGATATAACAAAAATTCGGGCCGACCATATGAATGACGAAGAGAAAATTGCAATCTTCAAATTGATTCGCGAATATTCTGATATTTTTCATATAGACGATACAAAATTAAGTTTTACAAATCAAATTAAACATTCTATACGAACGAAAGATGAGATTCCTATCTATACAAAATCCTATAGGTATCCTGAAATCCATCGACAGGAAGTACGCACTCAGATACAAAAAATGCTTGATCAAAATATCATACGACCATCCCATTCACCGTGGTCATCATCTATTTGGGTTGTCCCCAAAAAACTTGATGCGTCCGGCAAACGCAAATGGCGTATAGTTGTTGACTATAGAAAATTAAATGAAAAAACGATTGACGACAAATACCCATTACCAAATATTACAGACTTATTGGACAAACTTGGACGTTGCCACTATTTTACTACATTAGACTTAGCTTCTGGTTTTCACCAGATTGAAATGGACACGCAAGACATACAAAAAACTGCATTCAATACGGAAGACGGACATTACGAGTTCACTCGTATGCCCTTTGGATTAAAAAACGCGCCTGCAACTTTCCAGCGTGTTATGGATAATGTTTTAAGAGGACTAGTAAATGATAAATGTCTTGTATACCTAGATGACATTATCATTTTCAGCACAAGTTTGCAACAACATATTCAAAATTTAAAGTTAGTATTTGATCGTTTGAAAATTTCAAATTTTAATGTGCAATTAGATAAAAGTGAATTTCTCAGGAAAGAAGTAGCAAAGCTTGGGCACATTGTAACACCCAACGGCGTGAAGCCAAATCCTGACAAGATTTCAGCTATTTTAAATTACCCTTTACCGAAAACAACCAAACAAATTAAAGGTTTTCTTGGACTTTTGGGCTATTATCGTAAATTTATTAAAGATTTTGCCAAGATAACCAAACCAATGACCAAATTATTGAAAAAAGATGCAGTTATTGACATTAATGACCCTGACTACAGACAATGTTTTGAAACATGCAAAAATTTGTTGACTAATGAACCACTTCTCCAGTATCCTGACTTTAACAAAGAATTCAGTTTAACATGCGACGCAAGTCACGTAGCAATAGGTGCCGTGCTATCTCAAGGTAGCCTAGGCAACGACCTACCGATAGCTTACGCTAGCAGGACACTGAACGAGACAGAAACAAACTATTCTACCATAGAAAAAGAACTCTTAGCTATTGTTTGGGCGACTCAGTACTTTAGACCGTACTTATTTGGACGCAAATTCAAGATTTACACAGACCATAGACCTTTACAGTGGCTATTCTCGTTGAAACAATGTAGTCAGAAGCTGATACGTTGGCGCCTCAAGTTGGAGGAATTTGATTACGAGATCATTTATAAAAAAGGCAAACTTAACACTAATGCCGACGCCCTAAGTCGTATCCCGCCTGAGTGCAACAATAAAATTCAAAACATTTCTTCATCACCTTTAGAAAACGATTCACCCCTTATTATTTATCAAGATTATTTAGATCAGAAACAATGTTTAAATTCTAATAGTAATAATATTTTCGAGGTATCTGGTAATATATTTGACGCACCCTCCAGTTCTAGTCTAGCTCATTGCGTGAGTAAAGATTTAGAGATGTCAGCAGGTATAGCTAAACAATTTAAAATTAAATTTAACAATATAGATAAATTGAAAAATCAAAATCCAAAAATTCATAATTTAGTTTATTTGAGAACTCCAAAAAGATATTTACTTTATTTAATAACAAAAGAAAGATATTTTAATAAGCCTTCTAAGCAAGATATTTTTTACACGTTATTGAATTTAAAGAAATTTTGTTTATCTAATGATATTAAGAATTTGAGTATACCAAAATTAGGGTGTGGTTTGGATAATCAAAATTGGAACGAAATCAATTTGATGTTAAAATATATCTTCAATAATACCGATATATTGATAACCGTGTACAAATTACCCGAGAATAAAATTAATCAAATTGAACTTAATATTAATGAATCAGAAAATACAAAACATTTTAATGAATTTATGGAATAGTTTTATGATGAATTGAATAATCAAGATAAGAAGGACGATGACACTCAGTCCTTAGTTGTTGAGGTAGGCGACGCACAACAGCAAGTCGAGATGAACGATGACGACACGCCAAGTGATAATGACATGACGATACATTCAAGTAACGAGCATCCTATCATCGGAATACCGATAGTGGAATGTCCTGTGAATTACGGTAAAAATCAAATTATTATTGCCGAAACCGATCATAACCCAAAGCCAGTAATTATTAAAAAATTGTATGATAATAAAAAAATGCGATTTTTAGTAGAGTTTTCTAAAAATAATTATAAAAACGAAATGATAAATTTTATTAAAGAATATATTGTTCCGCAAGTCAAATATCACATTTATTTTCAAAATGATTTGTAAGAAAATTTTAGTAGAATATTACAAACTTATTTTAAAAATTCTCAAATTAAATTAGTAAAATGTACCACGTATTTAATTGACGTCATTGATGATGAAGAGATCATGCAAATTATTTCTAATTACCATTGTGGCAAAACTAACCATAGAGGAATTGATGAAACAGAAACGCGAATAAAACGACAATATTATTGGCCTAAATTAAGAAATTCTATCCAGTCATTTATAAATAGTTGTGAAATTTGTCAAATTACAAAATACGACAGAAAACCCCTCAAAATAAAATTAAACGTGACACCTACAGCCATAAGACCATTCCAAATTTTACATGTAGATAGTATTACATTAGAGCAAGCAAAATTTTTGACCATTGTAGATTCATTTTCAAAATATGCACAAGCATACATGTTAAATTCGAAACAAGGATTAGAAGTAGTTAATAATTTAATAAAATTTTTCACACATCATGGAATCCCTGAACAAATAATTTCGGACAATGGATTAGAGTTCAAAAATTCAGTGGTCAAAGAATTATTGGCATTACATAAAATCGATATACATTTCATTAGCTCTCAACATCCAGAGTCTAATGGCATAATAGAACGATTCCATTCAACACTCATAGAACACCTAAGATTATTCAACAATCAGAAAGAATATAAAACAGAACCCATAGAATCAAAAGTTAACTACGCCTTATTAGCTTATAATAATACGATCCACTCAGTCACCAAATTGAAACCATGTGAAATTGTAACAGGACATTTAGATACGAATTCTCCACTAAATATTGACTTAGAAAAACAGCTTTTGAATAATTATATAGAAAATCATAAGAATAAAACAAAATTATTATATGAAACAATTAAAGACAAAATTAAACAAAACAAAGAAAAGGTAATAAGTAAATATAATGAGAATAGAGAAGAATTACCAAATGTACCTGAAAAGGTTTACGTAAAAAATAAACAAAAGCAACAAAAAACTAAAAATAAATATAAGGCTGAAAATATCGTAGAAGTAAATAAGAAACTTAAAATTGGGAAAATTAAAACAAGTCATGGCAACACAACAGAAAAAATTCATTTTTCTAATATAAAACGTCCTAAACAAAATACTCATCCTTTTCAACCGGTTCCAGGTTGTTCGCATTCGGACAAGGAACAATCATTAGGAACATAACAGAAAATCTTGGAGTTCTTCCCATCAACCTCGGTCCTGCCAAGCTCGAAAAGACTACTCACACATTCATACACTATTATAATCTTGAACCACTATTGAACCAATACAACGGCTTAAATATGCAATATTCTACATTGAAAACAACTATTTCAAATAATTCTCAGTATTTTAACGAACTTAGAAATTTTGATAAAATATTAGAATTTATTAGGACAAATATAGAGACAAAAATTAATAATATAGGATTTCATGTTGATCATTATAGAATTAAACGAGGATTAGTGGATGGATTAGGGACTATATTTAAAGCGATAACCGGAAATTTAGACGCTGAAGACGGGAAGAAGTATAACGAAATGTTAGCACATATGCAAGAAAATGAACATAATTTGGAAAATCAAATTAAATTATCTTATTCAGTAAATCATCAAATAATAAAAAATTTTAGTAACACAATTTTAGATATACAGCATAATGAGGAAATATTGAAATCAAAAATTTTACAACTTTTTGAAATTATAAATAATATGCATTTTCAAGATATTCTTTTTGCGAAAAATATTTATGATCAGTTTATAATATTGTATAGTTCAATTTTAAATGTCTTACAAGATGTAGAAAATTCGATTACTTTTTGCAAGTTAAGAACTTTACATCCCAGTATAATTCATCCCATGGAATTACTCGCAGAATTGAAAACAATCTCTAAATTCTACCATTTACAATTACCATTCGAGCCTCGACAAGAAAATTTATTGAACATAGAGTCCTTATTGAAAATAAATTGTAAAATTGAAATGACTCAGATAATCTATTTTATTTCCACCCCTATCAATTTTGAGAAGGATTTTGAACTTTATTACATGTACCCGATTCCAACTAAACATGATTTTGGATTTATAACAATAATTCCGAATAGTAGATTCCTTTTGAAATTTGATAGAGAAATTATACCTCTGAATGATATGTGTGATCGCGCAAGAATATTTCAGTGCCCTAACAAGTATCACGCCCACTTCCCTACGATGTGCGAACAAGAATTATTCCAAAATCAAACTTCAAATCATTGCCATTATACAAAGATCAATTTATTAGAGAATCACGTGGAGGTTATTCCAGAAATTAATAAATATTTGGCCGTTTTTCCAAAAGAGGAAAAAATTACCATTCGATGTCAATCAGAAACAACCATTCAACCTTTAGAAGGGATATATTTAATAAATAATGAAGGCGATTGTAAAACCTATTTTCGACAACAAAAATTGGTATTCCAAAGTAAAACATATGGTCAACCATTATTATTACCTAAATTAAATACCAAGATTTTACCACAGAAAGTAACTAATTTTTCCATCAATCTGAACCCATTGAAATTGAATGATATATCATTTAATCCAATTGTACCTGTATTTCAAGAACCAGCCAATATGCATATCCCCAGTATGTGGTCTATTATTTTATATGTTATCATCGCCATCATCGGTGGGTACGTAACGTACAAGCATATAAAGAAGAGAAAGACAAGAAAATTCACCTCTGAGAAGACATCCAACAACCCTGAAGACATCGAGCTACAACTACCCCGTGAAGCTCGAATTTAAGGAGGGAGGAGTTATAGTGTTGATTCTTAGTGATTCAGTAACTATTTTGATGATACCACAGAACGTGACATTTCCCCCTTCATAGTTTATATAAGACCATTGCACTAGAGAATAAGACATTCTGTATTCACATTTGTTAGAATTAGTAACAAAGCTTCATATTATACACATAGCAACCATATTGTACTTGTACTTGCAAGAAATAAAGTTTTTAAAAACGCGATCGATCAATCAAGAAATCTAAGTTATATATATATATATATATATATATATATATATATATATATATATATATATATATATATATATATATATATATATATATACATATATATATATATATATATATATATATATATATATATATATATATATATATATATATATATATATATATATAAATTAAATCAATCACTCGATGGATTTGATTTTTAAAAATATTTATTTTGCTAAGCACAAGTACATACAGCCGAATACAAGTTACTTGATGAGCACTGCTCGAGAATCTTACACAATCTGACTATCTAACTAACTTAATTCTATTTAAATAACTACATAGCATGATCTTTCTGCTGAATGCAGTTTAATATTACATTCATAGGAAAACTACCGTGTGAACGGTGCAATGCTGATGTAATAAGGGTTGGGCGTCTATATAATTCCTCCCCTACTAGACGAAAGTATACCTGTTGAATTGTCTATAGGTGTTGTTTCGATAATTTGATTCTTAAATTTCTTTTGTTTATTAATTAATTTTCTTTTCATAATTTCTGAATGAATTTTCTTCAATAAAAGCATTGCAACAATCACAATTACTAAATACAATAAAATATCATAAAATATAGAATGTGATTCAAATTGATGGATTTCATTCAAATGCATAATTTGTTGATCTGGTACTTTAATTATTTCTAAACTTCTTATGTTCAAAGTTTTATTAAATACTGATTTATTTTTATCGTTTTCAATATTCACATTAATTACTTTATCATAATCGACATTACTATGAAACTTTTGTTTATTTATCAAACAATTTTTTACTGAATAAATACCTAAAATTTCTCTCTCCAATATTTCATCATCACATTCAATATTTAACAACTCTTTATGAGGTAAATATAAATAAACTATATCTGAGTTCGGGATTGAAATTACTTCATTATGATTCAAAACTTTAACGTAATTACACTTATCATTATTTTTATGAAAATACAAATTCTCTAAGCAATTGTCTTGGATTGAACTTCCTTGACTACAAATATACAATTTATTCTCAACAAGGGTACATTTATTTAAATAATTCATATGTCCGTTGGATCTTGAATAAAAACCTGGTACTAAGTTTAACGTCACAAAGTTATTGTCATGTATTGTAGGTATAGGGGTCATTTGTAAAAGTTCGGTCTGTATAAAAGGAATAGGAATATCTATTATTATATCTAAAATGATTTTTTCATATTTACAATGAACTTTCACTAATTGTTGATTCTGCCAATTTTTTATTATAAGATTTTTGAAACTATTAGTTAATATCTTACCAATTTCCAATTTAATATCTTCCCTAGATAATATTCCAAAATAAAGGGTATTTGTTTCACAAAAAGCAAAAGTAGTTTCGATTTCATTGAGAATACTAATTAAATTTGTTGAAACGAATAACAATTGTGTGATAATGTTTTCCAAATAAAGTTTATCATTATCATCTATTATTTTACCTATAACAATTCCTAATTCATTAATTTCATTTTGGATAATTATATTATTATTATTAATTTTCTCTACCTGACTATTGAAATAATTTGAAATATTTTTATTGAAAACAATAATCTGATTCATATTATCTTTTAAAATATTCTGATCTTCATTTATTGATTTTAAGGCAGTATCATACTTTTCTTGATCCGATGCATCTAAATTCCCTGTAATACTTTTTATGATTGACCCTAATCCATTTATTAAACCACGTTTACTTCTTGAAGTATCATGTAAAAGAATTTGTATTTTATTATTTACTATTGCTAAAAAATTCTCCAACATTATAAAATTATTATTCAATCCTTGTATATCTTTACTATCATATCTTCTATTGCCTATTTCTAATTTAAGCTTGGTATATTGCATTGTTAAATTGCTATGAGATTCCTTAATTTTATTCAAATTTAATCTAACATAAATATACTTATTATTAGTGGAAATTAAAGCATTTCCTAATCTGAGGATATTAATTCCGGGATTGTCTCGTTCATCTTTGAGGTTGATGGTTGTGCTTGCTCGCACGATTCTGTAAATTTACGATAAAGTTTCAGCTTATCTATTTTGATCTTTTTGTCTTTGTCCGTGATAATTTGTGCCCTATCTTTAATGTAGGTTTCAACAATTTGTTTTTTGAATTGAGGTTTTTCTATTTTACCAGTATTTCTCTTAGCTTGTTGTTCATAAACTTTATTTTGCAATTTGCAGCTTCCTACTTGAGAGGTGGCATATTTTCTGTTACTTTTTTCTAACAATATTCTATTCTCATCTTACATTTTTTTCATGATTTCTTTATGAATTTGGACATAATTATCTGTACCTTTATCAGCTAAAACAGAATTGGCATAATTTTGGATATTAATTGGAAGAAAAATATTTATTTGAATATTTGTACTTTTAAATACTGACTGTAATAATTTTTCTATATCTGACCAATTTTGTTGATCTAAATCTGACGCTATCTGAGGCATATTAATAATATTAATATTGTTCTGTACTAAATAATCTCGTAACTGTTTTAAACATTTTTCTATAACTTTTAAATTTGGCTTGTCAAAATAATTTTCTTTAGTAATTAAATGAATTATCAGTCTGGGCAACATTTGAATAGCAATATCTTGGTCAATTGAAATCTGATCTAAATTTATACGAGTCTGAAATTTTTCATTAATTTGTTTCGCAAAACCTTGTTTCATTTTGAAATCTTTAGAGACACAATGTACTATAGGCTCATTATGATCGAAAATATTTGTATTCTTATAATTAATTTTAAACGGTTCTGGTATTCTGGATAAATAGTCCGCGACATAATTTTGTTTACCTTTTTGATATTCTATATCATAATTATATTCTGATAATTTCAATTTCCATCTTATGAGTTTCTGATTTGGTTCGTTCAAAGTATTCAACCATATTAAAGGTTTATGATCAGTTATTAATTTGAATTTGTTTCCATAAAGATATGGGTGAAAATGTTTAATTGACCAAAGGATGGCTAGCAATTCTTTCTCGGTCGTGGAATAGTTTATTTCGTGTTCGTTCAAAGTTCTACTAGCATACGCTATAGGTAGATCTTTCCCGTCTATGCTTTGTGACAAAACTGCGCCTAACGCAAAGTTAGAAGCGTCTGTCGTTAATCTGAACTGTTTTGAAAAGTCAGGATATTGTAATATTGGGGAGTTCGATAACAGTAATTTACATTTCTCAAAACAAGAAATGTATTCTTTATCTTCAATATTAATTTTAGCATTTTTCTTCAAACATTTAGTAAAAACTTTAGTTAATTTTGCAAAATCTCTTATGAATCTTCGATAATAACCGAGTAAGCCTAAAAATGATTTTATTTCTTTCTGTGTTTTAGGGATTGGAAATTTTTTTATAATTTCAATTTTCTCAGGATTTGGTTTAATGCCTTCAGTTGTTATTAAATGGCCAAGATATGCGACTTCTTTTCTAAAAAACTCGCCCTTATCTAATTGTAATTTGAGATTTGCTTCTCGCAACCTTTGGAAAACAATTTTGATATTCTGAATGTGCTCTTGCAATGAAGTGCCTAAAATAATAATATCATCCAAATAGACAAAGCATATTTTATTAATGAGATCTTTTAAAACAAAATTCATCAGCCTTTGAAAGGTACTAGGGGCGTTTTTAAGTCCAAATGGCATTCTAAGGTATTCAAAATGTCCGTGATCGGTTGAAAAGGCAGTTTTCTCTACAGATTCGGGATCCATTTCAATCTGATGGAATCCACTTGTCAAATCGATGGTTGTAAAATAATTAGACTTTCCTAACTTATCTAATATTTCCGTAATATCAGGTATCGGAAACTTATCGTCAATGGTCTTGGAATTCAGTTTTCTATAATCTATCACCATTCTAAATTTCTTTTTACCAGAAGCATCTTGCTTTTTTGGTACAATCCAAATCGGACTATTCCAGGGAGAATATGAAGGTCTTATGATTTTTTGTTCTAATAATTTGTCAATTTGGTCATTTACTTCATCTTTATAAATTATAGGATATTTGTATGATTTCTGATATACAGGTGTTTCATCAGTTGTTCTAATCTTATGCTTTATTTTATTAGTGAATGTGAGATTTTGATCGTCAGTTATAGTTAAATCTCTAAATTCTTCAATTAATCTATTCAATTCTTCTTTCTCTAGATCATTCAAATGTTCCGTTCTTAATTTCAATTCATCACAAATTTCGTGCAAATTTATTTGGAATTTATTTTCATGAAAATAATTAAATTCGAATTTATATCTACCTAAAAATCTAACTGTCTCATCGCAAGAATTTATTTGTGCGTTCAATAATTTTAAACCTCTATTGCCAATTACAATATCGAAGTCTTTATGAAACTCGTAAATATAACATTTTAAATTTTTAGTATATAATTCTACAAAGGTGAAATGATTTCCATTTGAAATAGCATTTGCAGTTTGAATTTTAAAATATTCAGGAAATATTTTAAACTTATTTTTATTTTTATTCACAAAATGTTGACTAATAAAATTTTAGGAAGATCCTGTATCTATTAAAACTCTACAATTTTGAAACTGAATAAAAGGTAGTTTGGATGTATAACTAGCTAAGGATTCAAATTTTCTTGAGGCTTCAACAAAAAATTTTCATTGTCTGATTCCACTTCTACATTCGAATCAATATTTTCTTCCTCGTTTGTATCTTCATCGTATTCATAAACCGTGTTTATTTCATTACTGGAATCAACACAATTTTCTAGCATTTGTAAATCTTGTCGCTGTCTTTTTAATTGTGGTTTAAAAGTTTTTGTACTGATAGACATAGGTTGTGGATAATTGAATTTGGGTTTTATTTGTACTGGTTGACTTGGAAAATTTTGTTGTTGTGGGTATCGAGTCATTGGGGATCGATATTGATTCTGGTTCTAGAAATTATTATTAGGCTTATACATGGGAGTTGGTACATTGATCTTATGTTTTGGCAAACTCTGTTTGTTTATACTAGTATGAATATACTGGAAATCATTTTTGATCAAATTTTGTATTTCACATAGGGATTTTGGATTTCTAGCTGCTAGCTGGCTTCTATACGGTTCCTTACAATTTATAATAAAATTATGAGAGGCATAAGTGGACATGAATATTTGCAAATTTTCAAATCCCGTTCCAAAATTCAATTTTAATAAACTCATTAGTCTGTTAAAAATATCTTCATATTTATCAAAATATATAAAAACGTCTTCATTCGATTTTTGTTCTAAATGAGAAAGTTCGGTCAAAAAGTGGACTTCATTTCTTTTGTCTCCGTATTCTTCTACCAATAATTGTTTTAAACTATTCCAATCAACATATGTTTTAGTTGCTAATTTTTTATTCGCTTCTTTTGTGATTTTATTTCTTATTGTATGTAAAATAATTCTTCTGATAATAGCAGATAAATTTTGTTTTTTGATTATTTCAAGAATTTCGTCACAAATGTTGATAAAGTGAGGCAAAGTTCCGGTACTTCCATCATATTCTGGAATTATTTCTAACAATTCCTTGATTTCTGAAGGAATTTTAGGGATTGCATTGAGTAAAGGATTTTGGAGGACAGGTGTCGTCATTTTGTAAGTTGCTGTTCGTAAAGAACTTTAAATTGTATAAAATTATATAAAAATAATTTGTTGAATGAATTTGTGATAGTTATTCGTATTGTTGTTACGTTAATGTGCTAGACAGTGATTCGCTTAAAATACGTTAATTTGTTTTAGACAGTGATTCGAATTTTCGCGTTAATTTGAACTAACAGTGATTCGTTCAACAAACAACAGGGGAATAAAATAATATGACTTACAATAAGGCAATTATTATGTTGACTACGGCCAATTTCATGGTCCTTGTCTTTGGGATGTATGCGTTGTTGGTTCCTGATGTTCGCTCAGGTGGATGTTGATTTTCGCTCAACAGCTGGGCTGGAGATGTCTTTGGAGTCGGCTTACAGTTGATGCTCTGACTTCTAGGACTTCTCGGAATTAACGACGATATGATTTGCCTTTCCTCGTCGGAGATTGCGTGGAGATGATTTGTTGTATTTTATGATGTTTTATGGCGGCGTTGATGCACTTGGAGTTTTGCTATTCTCAAGTTTCAGTGAGAAATCTTCAAGGAATTAATCTCATCAAGAGTTTTAGTGAGATTCCGGATTTCTTGAACACTTTGAGAAGGTTTCTGGTTCTTTTGATGCCGTATTAAACACTTGAAAGTGACGACTAAACTCTTCAACGAATTGGATACTCTCATTTTGAGAATCTTCGGAGTTAAAGTCTTTCTGGCATCCTATCACGACTGCGCCAATTAAATCAATCACTCGATGGATTTGATTTTTGAAAATATTTATTTTGCTAAGCACAAGTACATACAGCCGAATACAAGTTACTTGATGAGCACTGCTCGAGAATCTTACACAATCTGACTATCTAACTAACTTAATTCTATTTAAATAACTACATAGCATGATCTTTCTGCTGAATGCAGTTTAATATTACATTCATAGGAAAACTACCGTGTGAACGGTGCAATGCTGATGTAATAAGGGTTGGGCGTATATATAATATATATATATATATATATATATATATATATATATATATATATATATATATATATATATATATATATATATATATATATATATATATATATATATATATATATATATATATTAATTGGATGAAACTTTTATCATTTTCCCATGTACCGTATTTGCAGATTTCAAATATAACCGTTAAAAATTAATTATCTATCATTCAATTTGAACGTACATATTGCGCACAGAAATAAAAAGAAAGATATTCTAATCATCCGAAATTTCCATAACTTCTTATTGAACAATGCTTATCTCGGTATTTATCTATTGGAATATTTAGTCACTTAGCTAAACAACTGCCAGCTTTTGTGACGATGTTGCTGAGTCACCCCGTAATTTACAACAATTTATGTACATGTACTGTTGGTCTAGCGGTTAGTGTGCTCGCTTGGTGCGCCAGCGTTCAGGGTTCGAGACCGCACCAAGTAAACTTTTATATTTTTATTTTTGATTCAAAATCGGTATGCAGCAAGTTGAGACTGAAAAATTAAATATTTAATGGATAGGCAGTATATAAAGCCTCCGATTTCGAAGAGAAGTCAGTTGAACTGTAGCGCCTTCCTACAGTTGAGCTCCCCAGAGCTGGGCTGTAGCGTCTTCCTACAGTCCATCAGCTCTCTAGGCTAGTGGACAGCCTCCGAGTTAGCAGCCAGTAGCGTTCGTCAGACTAAGGGTAAGCAAACCGATACCTAGTGCCCGACTTGCGTCTTCCAAGTCTCCGTCCTAGTATCCAGCTTGCGTCTTCCGAGCTACACCCTAGTTCCGACTCGCGTCTTCCGAGTTAACGTCCTGTTATCCAGCTCGCGTCTTCCGAGCTATTTGCTAGTGATCCGACTCGCGTCTTCCGAGTTAACGTCCTGTTATCCAGCTCGCGTCTTCCGAGCTATTTCCTAGTGATCCGACTCGCGTCTTCCGAGTTAACGTCCTGTTATCCAGCTCGCGTCTTCCGAGCTACATCCTAGTGTTCCGACTCGCGTCTTCCGAGTCATCGTCCTTCACTTCTGTTTCAGTGGATCTGCGTTGTGAAGTACGTAAAAGTATCCGTCAGTCTGTATACTTCGTCAGTAAGTATACTCCGTCAGTCAGTATACTCCGTCAGTCAGTATACTCCGTCAGTCAGTATACTCAGTCAGTTAGTATACTCAGTCAGTTGGTATACTCAGTCAGTTAGTATACTCCGTCAGTCAGTACAGTCAGTAGTCAGTCAGTGTACTCAGTCAGTCAGTACACTCCGTCAGTCGGTATACCCCGTCAGTCAGTACAGTCAGTAGTCAGTCGGTATACTGAATCAGTCAGTACAGTCAGCAGTCAGTCGGTATACTGAATCAGTCAGTACAGTCAGCAGTCAGTCGGTGTACTGAATCAGTCAGTACAGTCAGTAATCAGTCGGTAAACTAAATCAGTCAGTACAGTCAGTAGTCAGTCAGTATCAGTTAGTAGATTCAGTCAAGTAGTCGATTATTTAGACAAGCGGTCAATCACTTGATTGTTACAATGATTTTGTTGACACTATTTTACATTGTTGAGATGGTCCAACAATAGAAAATATTATTGGTGTTACTTTTGTATTATCTTGATGTTTATTTTCAACTATATTAAATAGAAATATTTTATTTTGGTAAAAACTGTTACTCTTTTGTTGCGTGTACCCTGTTCTCCTTTTTCAGCAAGATTTCAGAAACCTGGACATCATACCTCCACAGAGCTACCTTGGCACGTACAACAGTCTGTCGCTCCGTTAGTGAATGGCGCCCGAGCATTGAGTAAAAGTTAGCGACAGGCCCAAAAGTACGTTACATATTTCTGACGTTCCAAGCGGGAACGTCACACTTTATAAAAAAGAGAGAACTTCATTTTTCATCATTCAGAGGGTGTTAGTGCTCTGAATAACTTTCTGTTTTGAAATATTGAAGTGTGTGTGTTTAAAATGGATTCGCAAAAGAATTTTGACAACTTCTTTAGGATTTGTGAGGACCTTCGTTAGCTGAAGAGGCTCCAAATGTTGATGAAGAAGTGGATTATGAAAGATTCTTCGAGATCTGTGAAGATATTTTAGAAGCGGCTACTAGCAACGAGGATCAGGGTGCAGGAAATCAAGTCGGCGGACAGTACGGCAGACGTTATGCGGTTGTAGAAGACCGGGCACACCACGTGAGAATGTTTAATTTGAGGGGAAGACGGATGACGTTCCAACTAGTAGATCCTCCAGGACAAGAAAATCCCATCAACTGGTTTCAGGACAGCATTCAACAGGTATGCCTAATTTATTTATTTAAAAGTGTTAAGCTTATTCAGAGCAGTAAAATGTGATTATTAAATTAACAGGTTTTGGATGATATTCTACGAGATATGAATTCAGCGGATTTTGTGGGGTTCACTTTTCATACCCCCCGTTTAGAAACCCCTGCATGGATTTCCTTCCGTTGAGTCGATCAAATCCATATTGATGTACTTTAGGACGCGATCGACACAATTCTGCAAAGTAACGTTTAAATCTTCTCCGATGGGCAATTTACCATGGAATTAACGCATGTTCACATGCCGCGGGGAAATGGTAAAGCGCTCAGAGGACATGGCTTAACCCGTAACCACTGTGACCCTATTTAAGTTACATAGTTACTGTGAGTGGGTCAATTTGACTATACCTGAATATCTTTGTTCAATTATAACATTTGTTTGTATAATGCAACAAAACAACGCATATTACAAGAACTTAAGTCTATCTAATGAACAATTACAATTTTTTGTGGGTATAATCGTGATCGCTACCCATATCTTCAAAATTTTCAAGTCCGTTGTCACTTTCTTTATAATCTTCCGCCTCATTGTACCAAGTTGTCATTGGTATATTTGACCATTTTCGAACATCTAGGACGACTTCTCATTTAAATACCTTCTACAATATCATATTTATATATAATAACAATCTAAAAATTCCAATGGAGTACATACTGTATATGAATCAAATTGACCAGAAAATGAGTAATTTAACTCCAAATTTGTCAAACTGACAGCTACACTCCAGCTGCTTTAACACTCGACTAACCAATCAGTACTTGACACACTGCTAAACGAAGCCTGCACTAATTCAACAGATACGCGAGTGATTCAAATATTAAAAATGCATATGGTCAAATTGACCCATAAACAGTGGTTACGGGTTAAGTTACGCGGAATTATGTCGAAGAAAACATGGTATCATCGAGATCAGCAACATGGATAATCTTTGCCTTCCGCGTGCTCTAGTTGTAGCAGAAGCTCTTGCTACAAACGACCCGCACTCCAGGTCTGTACTTAGGGACAACAGTACTATTCAGAATAAGAGAGCAGAAGAGTTGTTATTGAAAACAAAAATAAAAATAACTGGAAACGGAGCAGGAATTCGGGAATTACAGGAGTTTCAGCGGTTTTATAAAGAATACAACATTTGCGTGTATGAATACAATACGTGTGGTAATGTGATTTTTGAAGGTGCACCAAATCAAAATCTGCCACGATTGAATTTGTTGCATCATCCAAATCATAACTCTGTTATAAAGAGTTTGACTGCTGCGTTTTCATGTCGATACTTCTGTGAACAATGTCATGTTCCCTATAATACAGTAATCGGTCATTCGTGTGATAATATCTGTATGTTTTGTAAAACATCTCCGGCGTGCTCTCGTACTCTGCAAATAGTTAAATGTGACGAATGTAACAGAAGTTTTCAAGGGCTGATTTGTTATAACAATCACAAAAAAACTGTATGTAAAGTCTTGCATACATGTAAAAAATGTTTTAAAACTTATAATACTTTGAAAAATAAGAATCATGTGTGTGGCGGAGTCTATTGCCGATTTTGTGATTGTTATAAAAATCCTGCACACAACTGTAACATATTACCCGACAAGACAAACATGAAAGACCGGAATTTGTTCATATATTATGATTTGGAAAACCGACAAAACAAAATTGTGGATGGACAGAACGAACATGTAGTTAACCTATGTGTGACCCAACAATCTTGCTCAGCTTGTTGTAATGTGGATGATTTAGAAATTTTATGCAATGCATGTGGTATCAGGCAACAAATATTCAGGACCGATCCAATCGCGAATTTTATTTTATATGTTTTGGCCCCGCGAACATCATTTTCCGCGGTGACGTGCATTGCCCATAATGCTAGATCTTTTGATGCTCAATTTATCCTGAAATATCTTGTCGAAATTATGAATTTAAAGCCAAAACTGATATTGAACGGGAATAAAATATTATTGATCGAAATTAATAAAAATATTAGATTAATCGACTCCCTTAATTACATGGCAATGCCTTTAGTAAATTTACCCGAGGCCATGGGATTATCCTATTCAATAAAAAAAGGCTATTTTCCACACTTATTCAATACTTTGGATAATGCAGATTATGTAGGACTCTTACCAGGGGTCAAATATTATGGTTTAGATAGCATGAGTTCTTCAGGCAGGTAAAATTTTCTGGACTGGTATAATCAACAAGTTCAGAATAATGCGCTCTTTGATATGAAGAAAGATCTAGTGGAGTATTGTGTATCTGACGTCGACATTCTGCGTCGCGCGTGTACAAAACTCAGACAAACTTTCATTAACGACTGCCCATTTTCAGAGGCTGTAACCATTGCTCCAGCGTGTAACATGTCCTTCCGGCGTTCATTTCTAGAACCGGATACGATAGGTATTATACCACTGAACGGATATAGACTCAAAGATAACCAGTCAAAGATAGCTTTGCAGTGGTTAATATCGCAGGAGAATGAACGCGGCATACGGATTGAACATGCTGGTCATGGTTCAGAGGCTGTAATTGGGAATTATTTAAAAGTTGATGGTTTTCATGCGCAAAATAAACTAGTTTTTGAGTTTTTAGGGTGTTTTTATCATGGCTGCCGTACTTGTTACAAAACAAATAGAAACAAACAAATATATAGTACTACCAGAGAGACTATGGAGCTTAGATTTGAAAGTACAAAAGATAAATTAAACAAAATTCAAAATTTGGGATATAATTTGATAAGTATTTGGGAGTGTGAATTTAGGAATTATTTGAAACAACATAAAGATCTAGAAATTGAATCGAAAAACCATCATCTTTTGAATAATTTACCTTTACAACCTCGCGATGCTTTATTTGGTGGTAGAACAGGGAATACTGTTTTATACAAAAAAGCAGAAGGCGCTGAGAAAATTAAATACGTGGATGTATGTTCACTATATCCGTACATATGCAAGTACGGCGCGTATCCAATCGGCCATCCAGAAATTCTTGTAGGCTCTGAATGTGATTCATTATGTCCTAATAATAATATAGACCTCGTAGAAGGGTTGATGAAACCTCCTACTGATCTGTATCATCCAGTATTACCCTGCAAATTACACGGAAAACTGATGTTCGTTCTATGCGCGACATGTGGTGACAATCTGCAGCAAGAAGACTGTACTCATGACGACGACGCAAGACAGTTTATAGGGACCTGGGTTGCGGCCGAAGGTGAAAAAGCTGTACAGTCCGGCTACAAAATTATAAAAGTTCACGAGATTTGGCAGTACGCGGTGACACAATACGACAAAACAACAAAAACGGGGGGTATATTCGTTGAATACATCAACAATTTCCTGAAGATCAAGCAGGAAGCATCCGGCTATCTAAAAGGTTGTTCCACTGAGGAGGCGAGGTCTGTCTACATCCGAGAATTTCTCGAACATGAAGGAATTCAGCTTGATGCAAACCTAATCAGTAAAAATGCCGGAAAACGAGCTGTTGCTAAGATTTGTTTGAACTCTTTATGGGGTAAGTAATCAGTACAACATATTCTTTCATAATAATTAATATCTTCCACTTTGATAACAGGAAAGTTTGCACAAGCTGAAAATCGCCCTCGTACAACAACTGTTTCAACAGCAGGGGAGCTTTACGAGCTTCTGGCGAATCCGTCAATAATCGTCCATAAAATTATTCCTGCTGGTGAGCGGTTGTTGTATGTGAATTGGCAATATCAAGCCGAATCAGTGGAACAACTACCAACTGTAAATGTTGTGATTGCCGCATACACGACTGCCTTGGCCCGTATTGAGCTCTACAAGCATCTTCAGGCGCTACAGGATAAAATCTTATATTCGACACCGACTCCATAATCTACACCCATTCACCAGGACAATATGAACCACCTACGGGTAATTTTTTGGGCGACCTTACAGATGAATTAGCTGGTTTCGGTACTGGAACATTTATCAGCGAGTTTGTATGTGGAGGTCCTAAAAATTATGCGTACAAAACATATTGCCCGATGGATGGAAGTAGTACTGAAATTTGTGAAGTGAAATGTTTCACTCTAAATTATAGATATTCAAAAAAAATTAATTTTAAATGTTTAAAAGATTTGGTATTAGGCCATAAAAAAGGAATCCTATCATAAGTAGTGATAATATCCGATGCACTCCAGACCATAGGGTTGTGACAAAAACAGAGACAAAGAAATTTAGCATAAATTTCATGAAGAGGAGACTTGCTGATGTCTCAAATTCATTCCCTTATGGCATGAAACGGCGCAAACTAAATTTAAATTAGATTAGATTAGGTATTTATATTATGTCAATTTTATTCATTTTATCGTTATTGTTATTCATTTATTCATCTATATCACCATTATTACAAACAGGAATGGAGAAAATTTCATATTTACAAATATAACTATTTTGATCATTTTGAACACATATTATTTACTATCCCAAATTTGAATACAGAATCCCTTATTTTTAAAATAATAATTGAACATATATCTAATAAATCTATCATTTTCATATCTATCAAATTTATTGAACAATTCTACAAAATTGTTATGGTTTAGATTATTAATTCTAAATAGTAAATACACTAATGGCCAGTTTTATAAAAGACCAAGTAAATTTATTCTCAATATAAATTTATTCTTCTCAACAAATTCTAATCGTTCTGAATTTCTTTACGACAATAGAATCATTGCTGTCAAAAAATCGACTGTCATTTAACAGAGTAAATTTTATTTACTCTAGAAGTAAATTACTCTGCCCTTTATAAAACCGGACATAAGCAATAATAACCACACACGGTTGTCCCATAGTCTTGTAGAACAAAAGTATTATAAGTCCAAGTCTTTGTATTTCGCATCAAAAATATTTCATGACTTTTAACAATTGGGGGTCTTCCAAAACTATCAAAATATATTCCATGGCCATAGCGATCAATGTAAATCGCCACCCAATGCATTCCAGGCTTGAAGTCCGGATCGGTATTGAAAATAACGGTACATGGATAGTTTACACGATGTGGTAGCTTATTTGCGGCATAAACTCCATAATGGCTTACACTTCGAAAATATTTCTGAAATATCGATTCTATTTGAAGAGCATTCATTCTTCTTATTAAACTTAGTGAACCAATGTCTCAGAAGATTTACGTTTCTCACAGCGCAGTTCATTCCTTCATGAGATTTTGGAATCAGGCAACCGCTGAGAGTCTTCTTTTCCGCTAATTTTTTTAGCGATGGGCATCCCAGTTCTGATAAATCTATCAAATTGTTTCTTGCCAAAATCCCTTCGATCATTGGTTTCTTCTCGGTTCCTTTCACATAAATTTTATCCGAACCTTCGAAAATTCTTTTTAAAATATGAAATATTTCATTATATTCAACATAGCCATATTGCCAATCAAATCCGTGGTGGTTATATTTCAGCCAATGGTATTGGCGTTGACACTTTTCGTTGAGATCTCTGAAGTTGAATGGAGACTTGAATACAAAATATTGGAGATATAAACCGTCGATAGAAACTACAGCGAGTTCTTTCACTACAAATTCGTTTGAGTTTCCGTTGAAGCCCTGTACATCAAGTATGTAACTTGTCATGATGGTTGTTCGAAGCAGAATGACACTTTGTAATAAAGTTTTGTTATATAAATATATGTAACGCCTTTTATATGATTGTTACTAGCTACCATAATCTACAATAACATTTCGGTTCTTGTCTATCTCAATAATATTATCAAATTCTGCGTAGATAACACAGTTGACTGTTTGTGTAAGGGCTGTTTCAAAGCCTACCTCTATCCTCAAAGAACCATGTCGTGTGAGATTCCAGTGAGACATTGTATTTGCCAATAAATCGGGAGTTAGATCAAAAGCTGTCAAACAATAACCGTATGGATAGTCTTCTCTGCTGATTCCATTTCCACTGTTCGCGAAGTGTATTCCTGTTCCTGAGAATAATGTTTGATACATATGCACATAGGATTTTTTGTCTGTAAATGATGGCTGCAGCGGTTTTGAAGGCAACTGTTGTCCATTCACGTATAAACATAGATAATTCATTTTAAAATGTTCAAAATTGAAGAGACTAGCTGTATAGTCGCCATTGAAAGCTTTATTAGATACAAATCCGATTATACAGCGTTTTGGAAGCTGTCCTAAGAAGATATTATCCATTGATTTTCCTTGAATACCTATTGGTATTGTTACAGCCTTGACCTCTGCTCTGGTTATCGGGTATTTTGCTGTACTTATTTCTAATGCTTTATTATGAGCTAGTAAAATACTGGGATTCAATTTTATTCGACGAACAAATAAAGTAGCTTCCGTTATATGTATTTTGAAAATACCTGTACTTGCTATCAAATGAAAACTATCCCGGGCGCGTACTAGCCTCACACGCATCTCAATACCATTTAGAAGAAATTCCTCCTGGTTGAATATATCAACATGTAAATGACCAAGCATATCAATACTCTTACTTTTTTCTGTTAAAGTCTGACGTTTAGCAAATCCTGAAATGCCCCCTGTGTCTGTGTTATTGAATTTAGTCGGATCATCAGCGTACCATAGAGACGAGGTGAGGTGAGATTTCTTTGCATCGTGACCATAATTCAATAAAGTCTCAATGTATGCTCTATAGGCATAAGTATTATTCGGAGGAGATACAAGTTTTTGATTCAAATAAATATCAACTTGACTAAATATAGAATGAAGCCAGTTATTAACAGGTCCTACGTTATCCGTGTCAGCTAATTCAGCATTATCGTTTTTCATAATCCTTGCGTTCATGTACAACATAGTTTGAGACAAGTCAATGTACTCTTCGCTTTGACCAGGAATAACAAATTCAATCGGTCCATCTTCAGTTATTGATAATAAAGGCTTATAGTTAATCCACTGGCCATTTTCAATACTTGTTTGAGTAGGAAGTAGAGCGAATAGATCTTGTTCTGTCTTGATGCATTCACATGATTGAACATGTAAAAATGCCATTTTAATCAAATATATCTGATCGTTTCGACCGTTTGTTTTTCTTCTTCACACCACCAGCTGAAGTGTTGGAATGAGTATGTTTCCTTGCTAGCCGTTTCTTTTCATAGCCTGACCCGTTTATAATTGTATCAGTTTTATTTTCAGCTTTTCGTTTCAAATTTTCTCCCGCTTCTGATATGCGTCTTTTGAATGATTCTCTAACGGGTTGATTTTCATCGCCTAGGAATTGCAATCCTGTATTAAGTGCCTTCCTACCGACTGCTCCAATCCCTCTTTTTATCATAGGAAAAACACTTCTAAATAGCCCGCTGAAAAAACTGCCTATCCCATGTCCTCTTTGAAACTGAATTCCACGGTATACTGTCCCTATGCCACTTCCGGCTTGAAGATCATAGAATTGCTGATAAGGACAGTTTTTCATTCTGCAACGCGTTTAAAATGAAGTTTAATGCAAAGAACACCGAATTGGAATGGCGCTGGAGAACCATCGTTGGTCCTTATATCAATTTGAATATTTGTGAACTCTCTCCTCAACACAGGGACAAAATGTGGTTGAGAATAGGTTATCATTTTATTAGATCCAAACACATATTTATCGGTGTTTATATGAACTATTCTCAAAAGCTGTGTGAAAACATCACCCACTAGTTGGGGCTCAATTATATCACAATAAATATATATTTGCGAGGGTAAACCCAACATTAAATTTGGTACATTGATTGAGGTTTTCTGTCGCGTACAATCAGCAAATGGTGGATAACCCAGCTGCAGGGATAGCCTCGGTGATAATTTCATCGAATATACATTAGTAACTTTAAATCTGATTTGCACTCGGTTCTCTTTCTTCCCGTGAGAAAATGCCGCATACTTATTGACTTCCTTATTTTCATTGATTTCATGTAATAAGTCATCTATATTTTCATAATTTTTTGAGGGAATTTTCTCTTGAATTTGACTGACAATTATTTCTTTGTCGTCAAATATTCCTAGTCCCATTGATATTCTGTTTTCTCTATCGTTGATATTGTAAAATGAACAGGGGTAAATGACCTCTGAAAGACCAACCTCCCAAAGTCCATTTAGCTTCACATTCTGTGGTAGTTATGTTGTGAATTGTGTTGTTTTATTCTCAGGAAAATATTTTGACGAACTATTACTTGGAAGAGTAATAAAGAACTCTTTATTATTCATTTTCTAGTAATTTGATGCTGTTGGCGGATATCCACGAATTGAAATGGTCGGTGTAACCTTTCCACTTGACGAACAGTTTCTTTCTGCTCCCTTTTCCTTTTTCAGCTAGAATTTTATCAATTTTGTATGTTGTATCAGCTGTTATATCAACTTTTTGCAGTTCGTTTCCGTAAAAGGTACCTTCAATTATTTCGTTATTCAAATCTTTCAATCTATGAACTAGAGGTCTTCGTTTCAATATGGCATATATTTTGAATAACTCTTCACTCCAGTTTGGTACGTAACCTTTTTTGAATATGTGTTTGTATTTTGATATACGAACTATATCGTTTATCGCATATTTGCCCTCTTTTATTTTCAGATTTTATTTATTATCATACTGATTCCTCCATACTTCTAATACATTCTTAACATTGACGTCACAGGGAGCTATTTTAGTTGTTCGATGCTTCGATTTATTATAACCGCTAACAAGATTTTGTAAAACGTCGATATATCTGAAAGTATTTTTATGAGTGAAGTACCGGTACATTCTACTTCTCAATGTTCTATTCAACCTTTCGACAAAACATGCTTTTACATCAGGATTTTGTGTCACATAGTATTTGATACCGTTTTGTTTCAAGAATGATCTCACAGTCTTGGCTAAAAACTCAGAGCCCTTATCTGTTTGCAAATGTTTCTCGTGTTAAATACTGTTTTGAATGCAGTGATCACTGAAGACGGTGTTTTATCTTTCAGTGGAATTGCCCACGCAAATCTGTTAAACACATCGATTATTGTTAGAATGTACTTGTTATTATCGTTATAACGACTTAATGACCGCATATCATTTAAATCGGCCTGGAAAAGATCATTTATATTTGAAACTCTATATTTATTTCTCGAAAATTTTTTTTGTAGCTGTTTATGCAATGTATATGCGTCTTGTGAACTGAGCCATTTGATTATCTTCTTCTTATCATATTCATCTTTTACAGCTTCAGCAAGATTATTAACCCCCGAAAACCCTGCTGGATGAGAAGGATCAAAATTAATTGTCGCTAATTTCTTATTCACAGCTACAACGTAAATCGTTTCCACGCAATTTTCTTAGACTTTGTTATTTTATCAACGGATGCTTCAGAATTCTCTTCACTACTTTAATCCAATTGTCTCTTTTTTGGAGTCTGTTTCTGAGCACTCTTTTGAGAAATAAAATGTTTTCTTCTTTTCGGATTATTGAATAATTCTAAAGGAACATTAATAGTTCTTAGTATATTGATAAAACTCTCCCATCCTGGGGGATTACTATACTTTCTATGTCTCAAAACATCAGCGACCAAGTCTGATATATTTGAAATTAGTATTTGTTTATTGTTTATGTAAACTGTTCCTTTCTCATCCCATTGAATATTATCATTGGACTTTAGCATTTCCAGCAGTACTCTTGCTTTTTCTTGATGCAATTTAGGTAGAATTCTTACTATACTTTCAAACTCTCCTAAACTCTCCGGATTTTGAGACTGTAAATCTATATTCTCATTTGGTTGTGATTCTATTGGAATTTTCATTGGCTCTCTTGTTTTCAGTTGAAAATATAGATAACTCTGTAAAATTTCTTGATAGAGAGCCCATTTTTCATGATCGCTCAATTTTGTGTTTAATACATCTTTCATATCTTTGTCAAGTTGAGAGAGTAGATTCTCCTCGTTGTTGTTGTTGTTATTATTTCGTAGACGGCTCAAATTTTCCGGTGATATTAACACCATTTTTTCTGTATGCTCCATTTCTACTTTTTAAATAATGCACCTAGAACTCCACTAAGTAATGGAGCCAAAAGAAACGGTAAAAATGCTCCTCCTGACTGGACTAATACCCGTTCTTTATTCTTCCAATTTTCACCGCGTTTGACTAGTTTTCTTAAAACTCTCTTGTGTCGAAAAAGTGCGGCATGTTGCTTGCGACTAAGAGAAATGTTACCATGCAAAATATTATATACACACTCACAGATACACTTGACTGAACTACAATCAGCATTTTTCAATAATGCTTGTCTATATTTTGGTTTGAGTTTATGCAGCGCGTGCAAAAAATCGCTGTTATTGGTAACGGTAGCACTCATTTTTATGATATGACTTCGGGAATATCTTTACTTTGATATTTATACTTCTTTTTAGGTATGTAAACATAAGTTAAGCCTTCGCGTGATGTACGGAAGCGCAACCAATCCGGTGTACATTGTTTCAGGTCGAAAATGATATACCCGTGAGATTCTGTAGTCGCGTCGCTATAAGCTTCTTGCACAAGCTCAGTATTTTCTGGACAAATTTGGCGAGACAAATGTAAGATTTGAGCTCTATCCCGAGGATTCTTAAAATAAATTATGTAATTTGCATTAAGCGATATATCTCTTTGGCCCTTTCCTTGATGGAATAGGTTTTGAGTTATTAAAAAAACAGATACATTTTTATGATGGGACCATTTCGTGAATATATCCATTACGCGTTCATCTGCCTCTCTCATTAAATCGTCAATAATAATCAATTGTGGTTCTTTTCCGCCCATATTCTCTACATCTGGTAGACCCTCGATAAAATTTACTCCTTGAATTGTATTATATAAATTCTGCCATGTTCCGTAATGCCAAGATATTTTTCTGAATACCGTATCACTTAGATCATTTATATTCACAATAAAATTGTTAACATAATATGATTTACCACAGCCTGATGGCCCCGCAACTAGGGCTGAAAAAGGATGTTTGAATTTAATAAACATGTTTACTTAACAAAGCTCTTCAGTAAACTGACAGCGGTTTTGAATACATTCTATTTTCAAAATATTGTAAAATCAAACAAATATTATAAATAATTCATTTATTCAAAATATCATATACCTATTACATAATAATAATTAAAAATTCTTCACAAATTCTAATAATGTAGTTTGTTTCCCTATACTAAGATCCTGCATTCCTGTATATTTTATGCTCCATTCATTAACAGATTTTTGTAACTCTATTATCTGTTCGTCAGTTAATCCATCGAAGCGGCCGGTAAGATAGATGATAAATTCTTCACATTCGGCAATTATTTTCCGTCCAAAACGTGTTTTGGCCGCTTTAATATGAACTAATTTATACAGCTTATCGAGTTGTAATTCTGTTGTTTTCATTCGTGATTTTAGGCATTTTAATGTAGCAATATCATTGAGTTTGTTGAAATCCATGTCTGGAAACAGGCGAATATATTTGCGTCAATAAATTTCTGATAATACTTGAAATAATTACATGCTTACCTAATGCCTATAGCAGAGCTCAACTGAATGTCTTCGATGTTAGAATACTAAATATGTCAAAATCGAAATTTTGTTAGAATTTATATGCTTCTTAAACAAATATGAGATTACTAAAGTTCAAACCTTGAAACCGGATTCGACCAGATCCAACCGAATTCAATAAGAGAATTTATTTATAGATTTCTTTCTCTTTACGCCTTTGACTTATTTGTTCTGTTTTATAAGTGCTGAAATATTTTGAACTTTTGGAATATGACATCAAGAACTTTAAACAAGAAAATGCACAAACAGCAACAACAACCCTTGGCCTCAGATAATTTTATTGACACAATTATCTTGTTTATAACATATTATCAACAATAATAACACATTATCTTGTTTAACAAATATAGATAACAATAATAACAAATTATCTTGTTTAATGAATATAGATAACAAAAGCTGCGGCGCCACTTGTTGCTCAGAGACGCGCGAGTTCTTGTATTCCCACTACTAATATTTTCCCGGAAAAACTAATAAAATCGCAGATTTCCTATCACGTCGCAGAGACCCTTCTAAAATAGCTCACAAAATTGGAGATGTCACGGATACAAATTTCTTTTCACATTGCATTTCAAGAAATATTAAATTTGACAAAGGATTAGCCAATCAAATAAATCAGAAATTCAATAGTGAAGAACATTGTGAGCAAGAAATAACCATCTCTGACATAATAGTTTGAAAAGATCAAAATAATATGATCTTCTACTTGATAACTAAAGAAAACCAGTTCGAGAAAACTAAATTGAAACAAATCAACAAAGTTATCAAGGAACTTCGAGACATACTGATAAAAAATGGAATATTTGAAATGGACATTTCTTAACTTGGTTGCGGTAAAGACGGGATCGAATACAAAGATTCACTCAGCAGTTTGAACAAAATATTCGAAAATACTGAAATCAGAATTAACATATATGAACTCCCTCACAATATGGCTATAGATGATGATTTAGAGAGTTTATTTGCTAACAAATCCAATAAATGGGAAAGCGAAGAGACAATACATAGTGCTCACGAAAACCCTATCAACGGTATAAAATACGTAGAAGACAGAATAAATATTGCTAATCAAATCATATTTCACTTATCAGAAACACCATTGAATGTAGAAATCAAAAAACTATTTTAAAATCAGAGCCTTTCACAATTGATATCAATAATCAAAACTACGAGAACAAGCTGCTTGACCTTATAAAAGATTACATTGTTCAAAAAATACGTTATTTTATCATTATTCTCACTAAATATGAACAAATTTTAAATAAAGTCATTCAGAAACACTTTGAAGCAAACACTATAAATCTAATGAAATGTAATAAAATGGTTGACGACATCGAAAATGAAGATGAACAAGTTCGAATAATTCAAGATAGTCACAATGGATTCCAAAAACATCGCGGAATCATGGCAGCATACAATGATTTGGAAGAAAAATACTTTTGGCTTAACATGATAAAAGACATAACCGAAATTTTAAATAAATGTAAAATCTGTAGAGAAAATAAATACGACAGACACCCTATTGAGTTACATTATAATCTAACACTAACTCCGGAACATCTTTTCGAAATTATAAACATTGATATACTTACTCTAAACAAAGAATATTTTATAACAATATTCGACCAGTTTTCAAAATTCGGTTACATTCACCCTACATTCAATAAAACAGGTGAAGAGTCAACGTTAATAATCGAGAACCTCATAAAAACTTATACGAAAACTAAAATGATTATTGCAGATCATGGATTAGAATTCAACAATGTAGCACTTGAATTCTTTTGCAACAATAACGATATACAGTTATACTTAATAAGCGTAGCAAATCCCAAATCAAATGCTATAGAGCGGTTTTACTCCACTTTAATAGAACATCTACGAATATTGCACTCTGTCAATAAAAATAAAAATCTCGAATATAATATCGACAAAGCTTTTATTGCATATAATAATTCAAAGAACAGTACAACAAAATTGACACCCTGTGAAATATAATTTGGCCAGAATCAACTATACACAATTACGAGCCACTGAAGAATGAATAAACGATTACTTTGTGCGAGCACAAGGAAACAATACCAAAATAATGGAAGCAATAAGTAAAGATGAAGAGAAAAGAACAAAACAAAATAAATTTCCTCTACAAGTACCAGACAAAGTATATGTTAAAGAGAACCCTCGACCTATAAATAAATATAAAAAACCCTTATTCAGAAACGCGGTCTTATAAACGGACTAGGTTCAATAATTGAAGAAATCTCGGGTATCCTCGATGCTAGCGATGCAGAAAAATATAACAGTCTCATCGAACAATTGGGTAACAATTAGAAAGCACTACAAAATAATAGCGAGCAAATTATCTTACACGAAGAACAACTAACAGAGAAATTCAATAAACAACTGGAAAAAATATTTATAAACGAGGAGAAACTCTCTGACACTTTAAACATAGTAATACAAACTCTCAATTAAGATCAAGAATTGAATAGTCTAATCTATACGGAAATTCAAATGAACAAGTTATTAATCATTATCCAAGATATCATTAACTTTTGTAAACATATGGAACTATTATTAACTATCTGCTCTCTTAATAAGCTCGATACTTCTACCATAAGTTATGACGACCTTATCAGAATAACTGGCAAAGAGAACATTTGGACACAGACATATAAAATTTCAACGTATTGTAGATAAGAAAACAATATTATAAAAATGTTGTTAATCGAACCAGAATTCTCAATAGAAAATTACCCTCTATTCCAATTCAATTCCATACCTTTTGTTCACGACAATAAAACATTTCAAATTCAAGAATCTTTCTGTTATTTACATACAGAGTTTCAATAAGGACAATAGTATTAATTATTGTAGATCCAATAATATAGAAGTAAACGGATGTGTGAGAAATTTTATCAAAGACACAAAGAACGATTGTAAAATAGAATAAGTGGATTATAAAATCGAGGTATTCCAGATACTAAATACAAACAGTATAATAATTCTTTCACCCCTTAAAGAAGAAATTAACATAAATTGTAAAGCAAAAACAATTAAGAGAACGATACAAGGAATGTATAAATTCGACAATAATGACCAATCAATGGAAATTAAAAAATATATTTACGGATTATGAAGATATAGAATTAAATAATATGGAAACGGGACATTTCCGGAAAACGATTCAGAATTTCAAATTACAAACTTTGAATAAATTAAACCTTTCAGTACCCGAATTACAGAGAATAAAGGAGATAAACTATGTTGAAAATGACCATCACTATTTTATTGATCCTATTATATGTTTAATTGTTATTGTTATTATAAGTAATTTTACTTATGAACAATATGAGAAATATACTGTAAACAGAATAAGAAATAGAAACAAAGGCTTAGATTTGGAAAGACTAGAAGAATTAACTAGCAAATTGTAAACAATATCAACTGTAAAATTCTGTGTAAAGTTCAAACTTGTTGAGGAGGAATTAAGATATGCTATTTCCATTGTTCTGTTGAGGGTCAGCCACATTTAGACTATCAGTTATAAATTTTCCACAGGATCGACCCTAGTATAAATACGTAGTCTTGATGTAAATGAAGCTAATTCTATTCTATCCACTACACTGTGTGGTTGTGCATCTCTTGTTGTCATTCAAATAAAGTTATAGTTTTAAAAGATCATTTTTAAAAATACAAATATAATTTATATATAATAATCCGTCGTGCGTACAATATGCTCAAAAAGGTGTGGAAAGCTTTCTTTTCACGTAGGTATTAATATATATATATATATATATATATATATATATATATATATATATATATATATATATATATATATATATATATATATATATACCAATTTTATTTGTATACGTAAAAAATTACATACAAATGAATTGACAACAAAAAGAAAAAGTATATTCCCATAGTAATTATATATTATTATTATTGTAATTATTATTTGATTCCATTTTAGTTGGGCTTCTTACATATCCATCGCAAATGCTCGGAGGATTAGGGCGGCTCTGCAGTAGTTGAAAATGTCCCTCATCTTTTCCACGGTTAGATTAGCCAAGAGTTCTGGATTAGCTTCAGCGCTGCTGGTGCACGAGGTGTATTTGTAAAGAAATGTAATTCTGATGGGAGAATAAATGGGGCATTGGAAAAGAAAATGATCTAGGTCATTTGGTGCATGTAAATTGCAAATAGTGCACAATTCTTCTTGGTCGAATGTGTGACGGTGGTCGTTATGCAAGAGCGAAAATCGGACAGTCTTTGCGGTACGTAATTGGCTAATTGTCTTCAGGATTTTGAAAGGAATGTTCGAGGAAAGATATAGATGGCTTGAGTTATAAAGTGTGAAGTTGGGATTGTATGAGGTTGATGATATTTTTCTGGAGTCTTCTATGTATAAAACTTCATTGTAAGCAATTATGATGTTGTTCATTTCAGCCTTCAGCAATTCGGGGCACTGTTCATCCCAGATCCATGAATAGTTTGCTTTGCTTAGCATCTGTTGTAAATTTCTTGTCCAATTGTGCCTAACTTGTTTCTGTTCGGGAATAGAAATAGTAGTTCGATTATTAAGAAGTAATAGTTTTTCATAGCTCATTTTAACATATCTATTTTCACTCATAACAAGTATTTTGTACCACCAATTAAGTATTCGCTTGAATAACTCAAGTTGGACCCCATACTTCTGAACCATAAATTAAAGAAGGAATGACCACAGACGAATATAATTTTATGATGGTATCCCAACTATACGTGCCTGCCGTTACCATTGTTTTCTTTATCGCTCCACCGATTCTGTTGGACGAACTCAGTTTTTCTTTAATGTTTTCATTAAAGGATCCTGAGATTTTGAACGTTATTCCAAGATACGTATATTTATTTGTAAAAGTAGTTTCTTTTCTTTGACAAACATGTTTCAAGTGCCGCTTTGGAGGTCTGCCTATATGAAAATGCATTATTTTAGTTTTCTTTTAATTGATTTCCAGGAGAAGGGAGTCGCAATAATCAGTGAGAGTATTCAGTTTTCTTTGTACATCTGATGGTGAGTGGGCGAATATTACTATATCATCTGCATATTGCAATGTTAGAATATCGTGTGTCTGATTGATATAATAGCCTTCTAGATTCCTACTCCTTAAATATGCTTCCATGACGCCAATGTTCAGCGCAAACAGTAGGGGACTAGTGCATTCACCTTGTAAAACACCTTTTGTTATTTCAATCTTTACAGATAATTCATTATTCACGTTGGCTTGTAATGTAGATTCATCGTATATATTTTTCAGGATCCTGATTATTTTGCCACTTATTCCGACTTGATAAATCTTATTCCAAAGAATTTTGTGTGGTACAGAGTCGAACGCTTTCTTGAAATCAACAAATATTCCGTAGATGCCATTTTTATTAGTTAGATTGTTTATCTGAATTATTGAGTTGAAGGTGAATAAATTATCCGTACATGATCTTCCTTTTCTAAAGCCAGCTTGTGCTTCTGGGAGGAGTGCATGAGAGTCGACCCAAGTTTGCATCCGTTTATTGATAATGAAAGTAAGCAGCTTCGTTATTGTATTTACCAACGCAATTCCTCTGTAGTTATTTTGATCCAGTCTATCCCCCTTTTTATGAATTAATGATAGTTTAATGTTTTTCAGCTGGGTCGGAATGTCCTCTTCTGTAATAAAACGATTTAATGAAGTTCTTAAAAATTCTTGCCAATCTGGTGTTAAGTTTTTCAAATGCTCATTCAAAATTCTATCCACTACACTGTGTGGTTGTGCATCTCTTGTTGTGATTCAAATAAAGTTATAGTTTTAGAAGATCATTTTTAAAAATACAAATATAATTTATATATAATAATCCGTTGTGCGTACAATATGCTCAAAAAGGTGTGGAAAGCTTTCTTTTCACGTAGGTATTAATATATATATATATATAAATTAAATCAATCACTCGATGGATTTGATTTTTAAAAATATTTATTTTGCTAAGCACAAGTACATGCAGCCGAATGAAAGTTACTTGATGAGCACTGTTCGAGAATCTTACACAATCTGCCTATCTAACTAACTTAATTCTATTTAAATAACTACATAGTATGATCTTTCTGCTGAATGCAGTTTATTATTACATTCATAGGAAAACTACCGTGTGAACGATGCAATGATGATGTAATAAGTGTTGGGCGTCTATAAAATTCCTTCCCTACTAGACGAAAGAATACCTGTTGAACTGTCTATAGGTGTTGTTTCGATAATTTGATTCTTAGATTTCTTTTGTTTATTAATTAATTTTCTCTTTATAATTTCTGAATGGATTCTTTTTCAATGAAAGCATTGCAACAATCACAATTACTAAATACAATAAAATTTCATGAAATATAGAATGTGATTCAAATTGATGGATTTCATTCAAATGCATAATTTGTTGATCTGGTACTTCAATTATTTCTAAACTTCTTATGTTCAAAGTTTCATCAAATACTGATTTATTTTTATCATTTTCAATATTCACATTAATTATTCTATCATAGTCGACATTACTATGAAACTTTTGTTTATTTATCAAACAATTTTTCACTGAATAAATACCTGAAATTTCTCTCTCTGATATTTCATCATCACATTCAATATTTAACAACTCCTTATGAGGTAAATATGAATGAACTATATCTGAATCCGGGATAGAAATTACTTCATTATGATTCAAAACTTTAACATAATTACACTTATCATTATTTTTATGAAAATACAAATTCTCTAGACAATTGTCTTGAATTGAACTTCCTTGACTACAAATATACAATTTATTCTCAACAAGGGTACATTTATTTAGATAATTCATATGTCCGTTGGATCTTAAATAAAAACCTGGTATAGTCCCTGTCAAGATATAAGAGATTCGCCTGACTTATTAATCGGTAGGAGTAGCTTATCCCAGTAGGGGGTGCGGTTAAGAAATTGTAGGGGAAGTATTAAGGATGATTTTCAATTTAATTTGAAAATTTCAGGATTGATAATTAATAATATATTTTCTACAATGTACCCTATTAGATAATAGGATTATAACTAATATAACGGTTTATGTACCCTAGGTATACGTATATAAATATCGCAAAAAATTTAACTGTATCAGTACTTGTGCTGTCTCTATTCTTGTGTAAATATTAGTTTGAAAAGTATATTTGTTACATATTTATTTTTTATTCAAAATGTGGCGGCCGTGGAATGAAAACACTAGTAATGAAGAACACGGAGAAGTGCTTGAAAGTGAAGAAGAAAGAAGTGTTACTCGCGTACTTTTATCGAACGATGCGAAGCAAATAATTCTAAATGTGTACGAGTCATTAAAAATTAGTGACGATCAATATTGTGCCCTGAAGAGAACTGCAATTTTAACCAAAGTTCTTTATGCAACTGTTTATAAAATTATAAAGTGTGGTGTCATGCACAGAAAGAAAAGATGTGATTCTGGTCAAATGAAAGTATTAAATAATTTCGAACAGGACGTTATAAGGCGAAAGGTGTATACTCTATATCAGAAAAAATATTCCAATTCCAATCTTACATCAAAGATTGATAGATGACAATTCCGGAATAAATTGCTCTATGAGTTCTCTGGGCAGGGCTTTAAAATTGATAGGTTTTCGATACAAGAAAATTGATCGACGTCAAGTTATAATGGAAACAAGAAGAATTCGCGAGTGGAGGTATCAATATTTAAATATCATAAGGAAAGTTCGCGAAGAAGATCGACCAATTATTTATTTGGATGAAACATGGTTCGATACTCATGATTTGATGAGTAAAGGCTGGAATGATAGAACATGTGACTCCACTTTGGACGTACCAGTATCTCGAGAAAAACGAGTAATTATTCTACATGCTGGATCACAAAATGGTTGGATACCGAATGCTCTTTTATTATCTGCAAAAAATGTTCGAGACTGTGCTTTGGACTATCATGATAACATGAAAGCGGATATTTTTGAAGACTGGTTCAGGAAAAAATTGATACCAAATATTCCTGATAACAGTGTCATTGTGATGGATAATGCGAGTTATCATTCCCGACAAAAGAATAAAGTACCTACTGTCAACTGCAAAAAAGCTGACATCCAGGAATATTTAAAATGATTTGTTTTTTGAACAGAATTACACAAAAACACAATTGATGGAATTTGTAAAAACTAAAGCTACAAAGAAACAGTATGTGTGCGATTCGATGGCAGAGGACTTGGGTCATACGGTTGTGCGATTACCACCATATTATTGTGTATTCAACCCGATACAATTGATATGGGGCCAACTAAAAAATAGCTTAAGACAGAAAAATTCCGAGCCTACTAATAGTGAGCAAGTAACCATGCAAATAATACGCGAAGTTGACAACATTTCCAACGAATAATGGGAAAATAGTGTTCGACATGTAATTGATATTGAAAATGGTTACATTGACATAAATAATGAACTGAATGAATTCATAATATATGTCACTGGCTCCAGTGATGAGAGTGATGACAGTGAGAGTGATGACAGTGAGAGTGATGAAAATCATGAAATAAATATAGAATAAGTCGATAATCAATTCTTTTTTTTATATTAAATGTTTGTGCTGTAGAAACGTCGTGTATTTTTACTGGAATTTTATAGAACTTCACAGAATAAAACCTATTCATTTTCAATATTTGAAATTTTTATCTGTATAAACATGGAAGATGATTCTTTAAATGTTTATTAATTGTTATAAATGTTAATTATTACTTATGCGGGGTATGAAGCTCGTTTTCTTATATCTTGACGGGGACTATACTAGGTTTAACGTCACAAAGTTATTGTCATGTATTGTAGGTATAGGGGTTATTGGTTATTTGTAAAAGCTCGGTCTGTATAAAAGGAGTAGGAATATCTTTTATTATATCTAGAATGAATTTTTCATATTTGCAATAAACTTTCACTAATAGAGCAAGATCCCAGGCCCGCCAGACCTTACTTATTTTCTGAGAAACAAAATGTGTGGAATAGAGTAGTGTTTGTATGTACTTCGATCATACGCATACTATCTAGTTTGTGGCGACGGCCAATTTACAGATACGAGGTGCTAGCGGTACGTCAAGACAATACTCACTTTTCTTGAGGTCTTGAGTGCTGATTTTGAGGTATATCTCAGAGAATACGGTTTAAAATTGATAATTAACACTGCTAGATACTTTCCATCGGTGGTAATTTCTGCAATTCTCTTTAAAGCTCGCAAAGAATAACGTGGTCTTGTTTATAGTTTGAGTGCTAATTTTCATATATGACACTCAGTGTACAATTTCAATACTTTTTGTTAACAGCTAGATTAATCGTAAGGCTAAGCATCCCTCAGACACATCTGGAATATCGCTGTAAGTAAAAGCGCGAGGTCACTATTTGTATGCTTGATAGTAAGTGAAGTATCTATGGGCATCCAACTTTCCCTTGGTCTGGCTATTCATAAAAAGTCTTGAAATTGCTCACTAAGTATTATATATAAAAATTAGGACTCAGACTATAAATAAGATAACAATATTTTTTTGGCAGCTTTAAAGCGTTTAGCAAGAATTACTGCTGATGAGAAGTGTCTGGCAGTGTTGATTATCAATTTTCAACAATAATCTCTAGAACATACATAAAAATCAGCACTCAGACTTCAAGAAAAGTGAGTATTGTCTTGATGTACCTATAACACCTTGTTTCTATAAATTGGCCGTCGGCACAAACTAGTAAATATGTGTATGATCAAAGTACCGACTAACACTATTCGAATCCACAGATTTTTTTCTCAGAAAATAAGTAAGGTCTGGCGGGTCTGGGATCTTGGACTATGATTGTTGATTCTGCCAGTTTTTTATTATAAAATTTTTGAAACTATTAGGTAATATTTTACCAATTTCTAATTTAATATCTTCCCTAGATAATATTCCAAAATAGAGGGTATTTGTTCCACAAAAAGCAAAAGTAGTTTCGATTTCATTGAAAATACTAATTAAATTTGTTGAAACGAATAACAATTGTGTGATAATAATAAAATTTATCATTATCATCTATCATTTTACCTATAACAGTTCCTAATTCATTAATTTAATATTGGATAATTATATTATCATTATTAATTCTCTCTATCTGAATATTGGAGTAATTAGAAATATTTTCATTAAAAACAATAATCTAATCCACATTATCTTTTCAAATATTCTGATTTTCATTTATTGATTTTAAGGCAGTATCATACTTTTCCTGATCCGATGCATCTAAATTTCCTGTAATACTTTTTATGATTGACCCTAATCCATTTATTAAACCACGTTTACTTCTTGAAGTATCATGTAAAAGAATTTGTATTTTATCATTTACTATTGCTAAGAAATTCTCCAACATTATAAAATTACTATTCAATCCTTGTATATCTTTGCTATCATATCTTCTATTGCCTATTTTTAATTTGAGCTTGGTATATTGCATAGTTAAATTGCTATAAGATTCCTTAATTTTATTCAAGTTTAGCCTAACATAAATATACTTAATGATCTATACATACTTTCAGAATTATATCATAATAAATAGACTTTTTTGGTTTTAATTCTGTATATTTATTTTTATTTTTGATGTTTCTACTCTCTAACCGAAAGTCCTCATGAGAAAAAAAAAAAGTGAAGACTTTCGGATAGAGAGTCGAAACGTCAAAAATAAATATACAGAATTAAAACCAAAAAAGTCTATTTATTATAAATATACTTATTATTAGTTGAAATTGAAGCATTTTCTAATCTGAGGATGTTTATTCCGGGACTGTCTCGTTCATCTTTAAGGTTGATGGTTGTGCTTGCTCGCACGATTCTGTAAATTTACGATAAAGTTCCAGCTTATCTATTTTGATCTTTTTGTCTTTGTCTGTGATAATTTGTGCCCTATTTTTGATGTAGGTCTTAACAATTTGTTTTTTGAATTGAAGTTTTTCTATTTTACCAGTATTTCTCTTAGCTTGTTGTTCATAAACTTTATTCTGCAATTTGCAGCTTCCTACTTGAGAGGTAGCATATTTTCTTTTACTTTTTTCTAACAATATTCTATTCTCATCATACATCTTTTTTATGATTTCTTTATGAATTTGGATATAATTATCTGTAACGATTTCAGGTGAAACTTCTTCTTTTGGTTCATTAAAATGACCGAAAACTATTTCATTTGGTGTGCGTTCAGTTATTGAATGTATGAACTGATTATATGTCTGAAGGGCATATCGAACTTTACCACTTATACATTGAAATCTTTATTTTGCTCTAATATCCTCATATGCTCTATTATAGTGGAATGAAATCGTTCAATATTTCCATTACTTCTGGGATTATTCACACTGATTAAGTGTATGCGTATATTTTTTGTAGATAAAAAATTATAAATCAATTGATTATTGGATTGTAAACCATTATCTGAAAAAATTAACTTTGGGTGGCCAAATATCAGAAAGTATTTTATTAATTTTAACTACTGCTATTGTGTTTGTTCCTGGGAGATGATATATTTGAGCATGTTTGGAAAAACTATCAATTATCGTAAGAAACTTTTCTTTGTTCAAGGAAAGTATATCAATGTGAATTATTTCAAGTGGTTTTAAAACGGTAGGTGTTTTTAACGTGAAGATCTTAATTGGATTCCTTTTATATTTATTCTCTTGGCAAGTATCACAATTATTTATAAATTTTGAAACCGTTAATTCCATATTAGGCCAATAGTATCTTTGTTTCAACTTTTGATATGTTTCTATAATTCCTCGGTGATTGGTTTTACCGAGATGATAATTCTTAATAAGATCGAGCTGATCATCAGATGACTCGATGTCTTGCAATTGTTGGTTACAACAAATTAATTTTTAAGTACCTGGCTGAAAATGAATCTGTAGAATTGAATTTAACATTTTTTCGAATATTTCAGGGACTATACAATGATATTGAATTCCTGGAACTAAATATTACTTCATAAATTTCAATAATGTGCCTTCATGATTTGTTTTATTGATGTACACATAAATTCTTTGTTTTTCGTGTCTAAATAATTTATTTATATCTACTGTATTTTTAGTATTTGTTTCTTTGAATATAATTTGATTTTTGCCAAAATAAGGTATAAAAATGTACCGAAAGCTAGACAACTTCAAAGAGTCTACTCATTACATTGCCCGAAAAAACTTAATTGGAAATACCCAATAAATTTTCAAATTCTATTTAATTGCGGTTACGATTACTTCTCCTATATATATATATATATATATATATATATATATATATATATATATATATATATATATATATATATATATATATATATATATATATATATATATATAAAAGTTATAGTAACAACTTCCCGTCAATTCTTGATGACACCATGGTTTCCATATTTCTGCGAAACCAAAGTCCAAACACGCGGAAGCGTGTAAGGTGTCAACCTTATGAACTTTGTGAAACATATTTGTTTGATTCAGGAGTAAATTTTAATTACTTTGCCCTTGTTTAATGAAGAAGAGATATACTATTTTGCACAAAATTTAACTGAGAAGTTTTTTACTTATGTTTATTATTCTCGTTGCTATTACAATGTTTTTGTTGCCATATCAAAATCAAAATATTCTTTTTCTCATAAAACATGGTAACTCTGTTTTATATTTCAATCTAAACATACTCCTGGCCTTGAAGGATAAGGCCTTCAACAAAATTTTACAATGCTAATAGTTGTAGTATACTGATGATAACTAATAACAAAATGAAACTACGCTACTAAAATTAGATTACACTTATTGAAACACATTGCACTTAATGGCTTTTATTCACACATTCACAACACTGTCGCTTTCGTTAGTAATGGGGAGTGGGCACACCTTGGCAACAGCCCTTCTCATGATGCCTTTTTCTGTTTTGATACTGACGACTCGGATGACTCCATCGGTACCAGGATGTAGGTCGACTACACGACCCAGGACTCAAAAAAGTGGTGGAATGTTGTCTTCTTTGACCAAAACTATTTGGTCTCGCTGAATGTTGCCTTGATTCTTTTTCCATTTCGTTCTTTGCTGCAGTTCAGATATATATTCCTTTGCCCACCGTTTCCAGAAGTGTTGTTGCAGTTGTTGTATTTTTTGATACGTAGATAATCTATTATCTGGTATTGTCGACATATCGGGGTCTGCCAAAGACGTGAGTGTTCTTCCAATGAGAAAATGTGCAGGTGTAAGTGAAAGTAGTTCAAATGGATCAGCAGACATTGGACTGATTGGACGTGAGTTCATTACTGCTTCTACCTGATTTATTAAAATTAGGAACTGTTCATATGTAAGATGAGCGTTACCGGCTATACGTTTGATATGAAATTTGGCCGATTTAATACCAGCTTCCCACAGTCCACCCATATGAGGTGGGTTCACTGAAATAAAATTCCATTTTATCCCTTCTGTATAAAATGATTCTTTCAGTGCTTCGACATTGTCTGCAATAAATCTGCCCAATTCTTTTAATTCTATACTTGCAGCAACAAAATTTGTACCGTTGTCAGAATTTATTTCAATAGGTTTTTCTCTACGTGAGACGAAACGTCTAAAAGTTGCAATAAAAGCATTTTTAGTTAAATCTGAAACCACTTCGATATGAACAGCTCGAGTTACAAAACAAATGAATAAAGCAATGTACGTTTTATAATATTTATTATTTCGACCCTTTCTATCTTCAAGTAAAAATGGACCACCGTAATCGACTCCACAATGCATAAACGGAAATGATTGAGAGATGCGTTGGGATGGAAGATTACCCATTATTAGATTTATTGTTATTGGTTTATTTTTAAAACAAATTGTACATTTTCTAACACCATATTTTGCTGTATTTGTTCCTGATAAAGGCCAATAATTTTCCCGTAACGAATATAATATTTGTTGTGGCCCTGCATGTAGTAATCTTTTGTGTTCGAATTCAAATAATAAAGTTGTAATATGATGTTTTGCTGGCAAAACAATCGGGTGCTTTTTGTTATAATTAGAAGAAGAAGCCACTATTCTGCCACCTACTCTTATTAAATTATTTCTGTCTAAGAAAGGGTTCAGTTTGTTTAGTTTGCTTTTTCGAGGTATTGATACTTTGTTTGTTAAACAATTGTCTTCACTTTGAAATGATTCCCTTTGAACCATATTCAATACGCAAATTTTTGCTTGTTCTAATTCTGAAACAGTGAGAGGACCTAATTGGATATTTTGTCTGCGAGATTTTCCCAAACAATTATTCTTGAAGCGTAAACAGTAAGCTACAATCGCTTTTAGTTTGTTCCAACTTGAGTATTTATTTAATTTCAGATCACTAAATGCATGACTATTCAATAAGACTGTGCTCTGGCTTTTGAACTCTTCACAACTGATAATTAGTTTATCTGGCCAAAAAATTACATCTTTCATCAACCAATCTGGCCCATGCCATCACTTTTCACAATTCATTATTTGAGAAGGTGCTAAGCCACGTGATAATATGTCACTTGGATTCTCAATTGAAGGAACATACCGCCAATTAAAGTTCTTTGTTAATCTTTGAATTTCAGCTATTCTATTACTAACGGATGGTTTTAATAAATTCGGTGCGGTTTTAATCCAGCTTAGTACAATAGTGGAATCGCTCCACATCGTACAATGTGCGTATTCACAGTTTGATCATTTTATTACTATATCTATTAATCGTGATGCTAAAAGAGCAGCGCATAATTCTAATCTTGGAACAGTAAGTGGTTTCAAGGGAGCAACTTTTGATTTTGCACATAAAAGATTACATATTACTTGATCATCAAATTCATTATTTGTTTTCACGTGAACACTAGCGCCGTACGCTACTAATGATGCATCACAAAATACATGTATTTCTTTTTTGGTAAAAGTTTTTAATGATACATATCGGTTTATTTTAATATCGTTTAACTGTGCAAGCTCTTTTTTATATCCATTCTATTTATAATTTTAATTTGGAGACACAGGTTCATCCCAACCTTATTTCTCCAGCCACAATTTCTGAATGAATATTTTGGCTGTTATTGTGCAAACACTCAATAAGCCCAAAGGATCAAATATTTGCGAAACGCACGATAAGATTGAACGTTTTATTGCAGAATTAGAATCTAAATCTATACAAATTTTATATGTTAGCGTGTCAGTGCTACATGACCATACCACGCCAAGAGTTTTTATGGTCTCGTCTTTTCCAATATTTAACACGTCATTTGATGACTTTACTTTCAATTGTTTTAGTATATCGACGTTGTTACTTTTCCATTTACGTAAATTGAAACATCCTGAATTAAGAACTGTTGATACTGCATTACAGTTTTGTATAAGATTATCTGTATTATCATCACCTGTCAACAAATCGTCATCGTAAAAATCATTAGCAATATTTCACGATGCTTCAGGGTGTTGAGATTTACATTCTATAGCTAACTGAAATAAGGACCTTATGGCTAAAAACGGAGCTGTCGTCATTTCATAAGTTACTGTATTAAGCGTATATTCTTTGATATTATCAGCAGGGTTGGATCGCCACAGAATTTTTTGCAACATCTTCTGTGTTGGATCCATCAAGACTTGGCGATACATTTTTTCTATATCCGAACTAACAACATAGGCATATTCACGAAATCTTATTAAAATTGCTATTAAATCATTTCGAATTGTGGGACCTACCATTTGTAAATCATTAAGTGACATACCAGATGTTGTTTTTGATGACGCATTGAATACTACTCTCAGTTTAGTTGTTATGCTATTTTCTCTAAGTACACCATGGTGTGGCAAAAATATGAATTATTATTCTCAAAATTCACCGACTGCTGCATGTGGCCAAGCTCTATATATTCTGACATGAAATCTGAATACATCAGTCTTAATTTTTGATTGTTTAAAAGTTTGCGTTCCATATGATAGAGTTGTTTCAAAGCATTTTGTCTAGAATCACCTAAACTGTCTACTGATTTTTTAAGAGGTATCGAAACAATGAATCTACCCTTGCTATCACGTTTGACATGTTTTGTAAAATGAGTTTCGCAATCTACTTCTTCTAGTGATCTAACTAATTTCAGAGATGAACATTCTTCTACTGTCCAAAATTTATTCAGTTGCTCTTGTACAGCTAATTCTGATGAATTTTGCATTATAAAAATACAATTTAATGAGTTTGTTGCTTGCGAGATAGTACCGGTAATTACCCAACCTAAAACTGTGTTTTGTAATACAGCACTACAGGACTTCAATTTCATTTGTCCAGGTTGTATTAAATCCCAAAACACTTGCGCTCCGAGCAAAATATCAATTTTTAGGGTATGCTAAATGTGGGATCTGCTAATTTGATGTTGCTAGGTATATGAAAATTTGATGCATGCATCTTTCTAATAGGAATTGATTCACAAATTGTTGGTAAAAGGAAGCAAGAAATATTCAAATTGTAATCACTACAACGTGATTTTAATTGAAATGTAGTTTTTTAATTTATAGAGGAAGTCATTGACCCAATACCTGATAAAGCAATATTTGTAGATGTAATTTGTAACCCTAATCTTTCACTAAACTCATTTGTAATTAAATTTGATTGTGAACCAGAGTCTAAAAGAGCTCTAGCCATTTGCATTTTGCCATTTGAATCAACGATTTCTACTAAAGCTGTTGCAAGTAACAGATTTTAGTTTCAATAGTATTTTCTTTAGTAGATTGAGGTGCTTCACTACAAATCGATTTTGTTTGTTTGTCAAAATGTAGTAAAGTATGATGCTTATTATTGCATTCTTGACAAAATCTAGATTTGCAATCTTTTATTACATGACCGGAGCGTAAACAATTCATACATAAACGTTTATTTTTTACCTGTTGGAATCTATTTTCGACAGATAGCTTCTCAAAATCTGGACAGGACTAAATTGTATGCGAGTCGGCACAAAATACACACTTTGAGTTAACTGTCAACAGTGAATGACTACGATCTTTTGCGTTGAATTTAAATTGATTCTTATCATCATGTTGAGAAAACTGTTTTTGAGAGCGATTATTGACATTACCCAATGATTCTAACATTTCTGCACGCATTTTGAGAAAAGCTATAAGATCTTCGAAAGTTACTGTTTCTTTGGAGGCAGTATCGATCTCGAATTCTCGCGCTGTTACTGGATCTAGTTTATTAGTTATTAGATAAATTATGAATATGCTGTTGCTTACAACATCGTGTCCTAGCTTATTCAGTGCACGATAATGCTGCCTAGCTTCATCTATCAAATTACGTAGACATTTTGCTGACTCTTTCTTTAACTTACGCAGATTAAATAGAGCTTTAACATGATTGTTAGCCAGCATTCGTTTGTTATCGAATCGTTCACACAGCAAGTTCCAGGCTTCAGCGTAATTATTTGCTGATGTATCTAATAAGCTGATAATTTTAGACGCTTCGCCTTGTATAGAGGATTTCAGGTATCGAAATTTGAGAATGTCATCCAAAGATCCATCATTATGAATGATTGACAGAAATGTTTCTTTGAATTCCAACCAATCACTGTAATTGCCATTGAACGTGGGCAAATTGATAGCAGGCAATTTAATATTGAACGTTTGATTAGGTAATTTTCCTACGTTTGACAGAATTTCAACTGGCTTTTCTGTTGGTTTACATTTGTTTAACAATACTGTTGATCTAGCTAAAGCTGAATAAACGAGATCATTAAATAGCTTTCTTTCGATTTGTTCAGTTTGTGCATCTTCAGCTATGAGTTCTATATCGTTTTGTATTGTTTCAAATTTATCTAAAGACAATTGACTGATTCTGTCAGTTCTTATTTTCAATTCAACTTGTTTGATACAATCTAAGCTATTATGTTTTAAGAATTCAGTTTCAAGAGTTGCTAAAATATCTATCAAACTATTGATATCATTTTTCAGAGAATTGCGCTTGGTTTTTAAATCAGCTAATTTCTTCGTTGTGGTCATATTATATAGACGATAACTATCAATTATTGTGACTGAACAGGTAGATTAAATACGTAAATCAGGCAGAGGGAGCAATACGAGAGTGTACTTGAGTATGTGTAAGTGTTGCGAAATGTACTCACTCTCTGGTCAGACAATAGCTTATGTTCGACAGTTCAACAGGCTGATTTCCAAAATGATGCAAAAACATGAATTAGCTGTTTTTCTTCTTGTAGTGCAAATTCTATTTGTTTTCAGATGAAGTTCACTTCTTCAATGTATATCTTCTTCTCTCTTGACTTGATTACTTTATCCGACTTGAAGGACCAAAAATGTTTGATTCAGAAGTAAATTTTAATTACTTTGCCCTTGTTTAATGAAGAAGAGATAAGCTATTTTGCACAGAATTCAACTGACAATTTTTTTACTAATATCTATTTTTCTCGTTGCTATTACAATGTTTTTGTTGCCATATCAAAATCAAAATATTTTTTTTCGCCAACTGTCAAAAAAACATGATATTTTTGTATTGTTATGGATACGCAAAGTTCGTGATTTTTTCACTAGTGAAAAAATGAAACATATCTTTTCACTAGTGAAAAAATGAATTTTATTTTTGCATACCTAATCCAATATAATTCAGTTCAATAATGCTTCAAGGATAGGAACAATCATGTATTCAACAAGAAGAAATATGAAATTATACATAATACTAGTTATTTTTGGATATAAAAATTAATTGTGCAATTGGAGCAATTATTTCCGACGTTAATACCAGAAGATTGTTGGCTTTTAAAAGTCAACTCGCATGCTTCTTCTGTAATACTGTCAGAAGGGCAGGGCTGATTGTTTGATTTTTCGGTCTCATTGATCTCTTTAGAAGTTGATGGATGGCAGTTTAAAATTTTATTTGAGATTTCAATTTTATTATTTAAACTATCTTGGATATAGCCCTCTGCTACTGTGGTTGATTTCCATCCACCATGACGTTTAATAGCAGTCATATTACCTCCTGCATTAGCCAAAAGAGTGACAGAGCTTCTCCCAAAACAGTGGCCTGTGTACCTTTCAAACATTTCCTTCCCAAGCCACTTTGCTATTAAGCTGGGAATTTCTCCTATTTTATTGATCCCTACATGTTGATTATAACTCTTGCCCTTATTATATTTTATAAATAATCGACGACTTGAAACGTGAGTCGGTCGTAGAGCACAATACTTGCGGTATATCTCAATATATTCTTTTTTTGAAACAGTGAAAGTTTGTTCAGTATGTGTTTTGGAATCTGGTATTTTTACAATCATTATGGTACCCACATCTTCAATATCATCAACTGTCATATTAACAAGTTCTTCACGACGACAGGCGCCACTTATGCCCAAAATTAATAAACTCTGTAATAAAATATTTTGAGATAGCTAGGTACATAGATATGGGTAAAGTTAAATGTCAATACCTTCATCAATAAATATGTTTCATCATCTGCCTCTTCAATAAATTTAGTAATATCATCTCTTGTAAAAATTTCTGATTTCTTCCCTCTATATCCAACTGCTTTGTTTTTGAGATAAGGAACCAATTTTGGAAATTTTTGAAGATCAATGTTTTCCTTTACATTCAAAGTTGCTTTGAGCATAGAAAATAAAGTCCATAGAGTGGTGGTTTTAATTTGGTCGATTTTTCTTCTAGATACGCTAGAACTACATTCTCTGTGATTTTTACCACTTTTTTAGTGGCGCACCATTTACGAAATTCAGCGTAGGCATTCTCATACTGCCGTTTTGACTTGACAGGTAATGAATTTGAAATAACAGCGTTTGCAGTATTCGTTACCTCAAGGTGAGTATCACTATCGCTGGTATCGTTATTCATTGTTATTGTTTCTTAATTATCCACAAGGAAAATAATTATTACTGGGAGAAATAATAAATTTCTTGACAGTTATTTATTTATCAAATAACAATTGCGCATTCTTTTGGTTACAATACCCAGGTGACTGCAAATTGATTTTATTTTGTACTTTCTTCCTACATTTTACTGAGTAAAACAATAATTATTGTTGATCTATTCTTTTTTGACATTTGGCGAAAAAATATTGTTTGTATTACGTATGCGAAGGGATTGTATTTTGTTGCGCTTTCGAATAAATTTGTTACCTCGACCTTACGGTCTCGGTTAAAATTGACATTCTCACGTGCAACAAGAAAAACAATCACTTCGCACACTTAATACAAAAATAACTATTCTCTCATAAAACATGGTAACTCTGTTTTATATTTTTATCTAAACAATATTAGTCAGTCACATTTTGTATCTTGAGTAGTTAACATCTTATATTGTTGTTAATGAATTCTGAATCTGTACTTGTAGTAAAATGCATAGTTTTTTTTAAAGTCAACGAATAATCGTTACCTTAACTGGCGCAGTCGGGTTGGATATCTAGACGAGATCTAAAAATCATTTTTCGTTTCGTTTCTACGATTTACTAGATATCGAACAAGTGTCCGTGAACCGTCAAAGAGACTTTCCGCGAAACTGCGAGCGAACATCGCAACATCGAGGAGTCACCAGGCCCTGAAGCACACAGAGCTACACGACAACGTTCAGTTCCAGATCGAAGAATACGACCGAGGAACACATGGACCACACGTTGATAGTTATTCTGTCACTTGGAGATAACACAACACCAATTACTTCAGATTCAGAAAATAGTCCAGATACAGAATCAACTTATTCCTGTGACTTAATCCTCGATCTCAATCCCCACAACAGTTTAATTTTTGAAATCCTCCTCTAAGAAATAAGCAACTCAAATTCTCAAGAAATGGCTACCCCAACTTTGAAACGCGAATACTCAGAAATGATCCCGGAGTTTAACGGTGATACAAAATTACTTTCACGTTTCATTGGAATTTGCGAAAAACTTGTGAACAAATTTTATGTTGTAGCAGACCCATTAGACTGCCAAAATGAATGGCCTATGTCTAGTATCTTAGCGAAAATAAGAGGCGAAGCTGCAGTAAATATAGCCAGTAGCACAATTTCTGATTGGAGAAGCTCGAAACAAGCTTTATCGAATACTTATGCTGACAAACGCGATTGTTTTACAATAAATATAGAAATGTCAGAATTAAAACAAACAAATGAATCTGCGTAAGAGTTATTGAACTCACAAACCTCACACATTACGAATCATCCAAAAGATCCGAATAAAAAGGACATTTTGATAGCTTACCTCCAAACATATGCAGTAAGAATACTTTCACGTGGCTTGAAAGAACCTTTGGGAACTTTGCTACGAACAAAAAATCCAGCAGACTTAAATTCTGCGCTTGGCATGCTCACAAATGAATTCTAGTTAGAATGTCAACCTCAAACGTTTCAAAAACATCAACAAAAAAAAAAATATACACCAATGCAAACAACTCACAATATGATGCGACAATATAAAAATACACCCACACATTTGCCGCAAGCACAAACACCGCAATTGATTTATCGACCTCCACCATTTAAACAAAATAATAATCAAACAAATTATAATGCATTCAAATCTTATCCCAATAAAAAATTTAACACCCCTACTGCAATGAGTACGAGTACAAAATAATCATTTACTCCTCGACCTACTCCAATGAGCGTGAGTACGATCAACACCTTTGATCCAAAACCAGGTCCTTCAGATTCCTATCCCAAACAATAACACATGTTATTTGATACAGAAATGACAGAATACGAACAATTTGAAGATCAAAATTATTTATTTTATGAACCAGAAACAGAAACAGAGGACATTCATGACGAACAAGAGAACGATGAGAACTATTTTTTAGAGAAAAATGCCTCCGAAACCAAATAGAACTTTTAAACTTAACTTACAACCAGAGCGAATTACCCTTTGTAATTTTATCTGAATACAACTTAAAAGCTTCGATAGATACAGATAGCACGCGCTCATTCATAAAACCGGATATTGCGAATAAATTATTTAAAAATCAAATAACTCTTGATCCTTCCAAAATCACGACAGCACATGGAACATCCGTAGAAAATCCTAATTTAATATTGCCGTGTTCAAAGATTTTCAAGAAACCAAATACCTTATTGAAATACCATGAAATTATCACACCGATCAGTGAAATTGAAATAAATTATCATAGAATTATAACACGCCACAATATGTTGAAATTCCAGCTAATTCGGAAACAGTTACAAAATTTCATGTGAATAATATTGACAATGGCGATGTCTTCATCCCTGAAACACATGTTGATAATTTAATAATACCTGAAGGAATAGCTGAAGTAGAAAATAACATAATTTATTATCCAGTTATTAATTCAACGGAAAACGAATGAGTAACAGATTTGACTGACAACTTTCAAGTAGAATTTTTTAGACAACTATAAAATAAACAATCTAAATTTTTATGAAAATAATCCCAACAATGACTTTGATATCTCTTTAACTCGTACTGACTATATGAACTTAGAAGAGAGAGCAGCAGTCTCTTAGCTGATAAAATAATTTGCTGACATATTTCATTCAGAAAACAAAACCTTGACCTTCGCCAACGAAATAAAACAACGAATTTGTACTTAAGACGAGAAACCCATATACACTAAGAAATATAAATATCCCGAAATTTATAGAAAAGAAGTTCATGACACAATACAAAAAATGTTCAGACAGAATATTATGAGACCTTCACATTCCCCTTGATCATCCCCAGTGTCGATTGTACCTAAAAAACTAGATGCATCGGGCAAGAAAAATGGAGAATAATAATTGACTATAGGAAGCTAAATGAAAAAACGATCGATGACAAATATCCAAACATCAATACATTACTCGACAAACTCGGTAGATGTCAGTATTCCACTACACTCGATTTGGCATCCGACTTCCATCAGATAGAGATGCACAGAGATGATATGTTCAAAACCGCGTTTAACACCAAGAATGGACATTACGAGTTCCTCAGAATGCTATTTGGGCTCAAAAATTCTCCAGCCACTTTCCAACGCTTGATGCACAATGTTTTACGTAATTTATCAAATGATATTTGCCTCGTTCATTTAGATGACATGATCATTTTTAGCACAAGTCTTCAAAAACATCTTGAAAGTCTCAGAAAGATTAAGAAAAGCGAGTTCAAAAATTCAAATCGATGAGTCTGAATTTTTCTGTCGTGAAATCGCATATTTAGGCCATGTCATCACCCCTGAAGGCGTTAAACCGAACCCTGACAATATTAGAGTTATTAAAAACTATCCAATACCTAAGACAACCAAACAAATCAAAGGATTTTTGGGCTTACTCGGTTATTACCGTAAATTCACGAAACCCTTAACAAAATGTTTGAAGAACAATGCAGAAATTGATATCAAGAACCCTGAATATGTTGAGTGGATTAATACGTGTAAAAACTTGTTTATTATTGAGTCGATATTACAGTACCCAGATTTTTCCAAACCTTTTGTTCTTACTACAGACGCAAGCAATTCTGCTACAGGAGCAATTTCATCACAAGGACCGATAGGCACAGACTTACTGATCGCTTATGCGAGTAGAACTTTAAATGACTCTGAACAAAACTACTCAACTATAGAAAAAGAGCTTCTCGCTATAGTCTGAGCTATAAAATACTTCCAGCCATACCTTTTCGGACGAAAATTCTAAATTGTGACAGATCACAAACCATTACAGTGGTTGTTTTCGCTAAAAGAACCGAATTCAAAATTAATGCGCTGGCGTTTTAAGCTAGAAGAATACAATTATGAAATCACTTACAAGAAAGGTACTTTGAATCAAAATGCTGACGCACTTTCTTGAATCGAATTGAATGTAAATTCTGATGACTCCGGAACTCAAAACTTTTTCGAATTTATTCAAAATTTCAATGAGATCTTTCAACCAAATCAAGATTCTCAGTCAATGATAGCAGAACATGACGACTCGAGTGACTGAGACAATACATTTCATTCCAACCATGAAAACCCTATAATTGGCATACCGATTAGCGAATTACCCGTGGATGCAGGAGAAATTCAAGTGATTATTACAGAGGTAATACATTCGTCCTCTCAACCAAAAATCACTAAACTACACGTAGATAAAATGCGAATTAATGTACAACTTTCACTAGACAACTTTGAAAACGATGCTCTAAATTTTATGAAAGATTTTATTGTACCTAGAGTAAGATATTATTTATTTTCTGAACAACCAGTATATGGAAAATTTAGTTGTGTATTACCAAAACATTTTAAAAATTCGGAGATAAATTCCACAAAATGTAGTAATAAATTAATAGACATTGAAAAAGAAGAGGACATAACAGACACGATTAGGAACTATCACGAAGGCAAGACCAATCAACGTGGTATTTACGAAATACATGACCAAATAAAAAATTTGTATTATTGACCCAATCAATTAAGAACAATCACTGAATACATTATTCAATGCGAAATATGCTTGAAATCAAAGTAAGAGCAAAATCCATTGAAACCCATGTACAACATAACACCAACTCCAAACAACCCTTTCGATACTATTTATATAGACACTCGCAGCCTTATTCATAGTTGACTAAACTGGGTTTAAACGTGGTTTATCTCCAGATCCGTTTCAACTCTTATTCATAGATGCGGTCTAAAAGTAAACCAGGTTTAAATATTTGAACCTACTCGCACCCTAGTTTAAATATGTTTTAAGCCTAACCTATCTGTCAAAAATAAGGAGCTGAAGTGACCTGTTATTATAAAAGTGTATATTTATTTATTAGATCCTGTGAAGATGATTATTGTTGTTGCGGATATTCACTGTGTTAAATTATGCCATATCTACATCAAAACCAAAAAAAGCAAAACAGAATTCTGGGAAATATTTTGTATAGAACATCAGATTCACTCTATTTGGATGCAATATACACAATTGCAGCATATCAAGAAGTAGATAAGTTCAAAAACAGCAAAAATATTCAAAGTTCAAGACAGCTAATTATTCCAAGTTCCTTTTACGGACTCATAAGAAAAACAAACAAACTCACAAATTGTATCAGGCTGTTGTGCTAACGTACTTCGCACAAAAACTTCACTTGGACGGTAAACACTCTGAAGATGACACTTGGTATCGTTCTTTGGAACGGCTGCTCAGAAGACTGGACCTACAAAGTAGTGACTTAAATCGGCCAGAAGGCCTTATTTATACTCAAATTTTAATGAAACCCTACTCAACATGTTTTCAAATTGAATTCATATAAGCGTTAACAGTAATGCAAAGAAAACATACAGAAAGAGAGAAGAAGTAATCTTACAAAAAAAAATATTACTCTCATTAAAATTAAAATTGTCCTAAATACTTTCTTAATCGGTCGGTCATATAGAAACTGTCAAGTGTTGGATCAAGTTTGTGTATGGTCAAAGGTCACGCAGAATGTCAAACAAAAAAATATACAATATACAACATATTTACAGGACAACGGTTGATTACATTCAATTTTAATACGGTAAGACACAAGACATAAATACAGATCATACAATATCAGTTGCTTTTCATTCCAGGTGTTTTCTAAGCCTAACCTCATTCCACCACATGTGGAATATATTAAAGCGGAATCAAAGCAGTTGATGACTGATGGTATAACGGTGAGCGGTGTAGTATGTTGAAGCAGAATTACTGAATTTGAAATTTACAGGGTGTGCAAGAGGTGAGGAACTAAAAAATTTTTGACGGTAGCAGAAGGCTCTGGGATGTGTAGCTGGAACGGGTTTTGGGACCTAAATGGTCACACACCCCCCTCATCTCAAGAAAAATGTACGTAAAGAACTTTTTCACAAAACAAACGGTAAATTTTTAAACTGAACTAATGAAAATATCAATTGCAGGGGTTGGTAAAATCGGACGGGTTATAATAAGCGGTGTACTTGGGCCTTTTTGGATCGGGCTTTCTATGCCCACGGTTTCGGCGGAAGTTCTTCTTCCGCTTCCTCCTCGCTGGCGGCTCGGTCACGGTCGGTGTTGCCAGCGGAGGTGCGACGGTTGACGGCTTTCCTGGACCCGTCAGCGATACGCCGGTTCGGACGAAAATGTCACGGGATGGATCCCCAAGTGGAGTTACTGGAGGCCGACGGACGGGAGATACGACATCCCTCGGACTGAACTTCTGCCCAACCCAGAATTGCCTACCTGGCGTTAACGGAAGGGTCGGCAGCGGATAGTCTTCCTCCGAAGGTACGGGTGACGTCGGCGGAGTCTGGAGCCGGGCCTCCAGATTCCATAACGGTGAGCGGGCTGTGGTTGGGCGGTTCGGAGTCCGAACCGGTGACGCAAGGAGTGCGGTCTTTCTCCTGGGAGTGAGAAGGAGCTCGGGGAGATTCAAGCGTGGTAAAGTCCTCTCCCGGCTTCTGATGTCACTAGCTCCTGCCCTGGGGCTACCCTTCTATAAAGGCATCGGTTTGGTAGGGGGCACCTGTGGCTGCGGCGGTGGATTCGACGGCGTCTTTCAGGCAGCGATGGCAGAGGGTTCTGCAGACGCTCGTTGAGCGGTCATCAGCAGGGCCTCCATGACAGGCCTGATCTTCAACCGGCTGGTCTGCATGGCAGGACGGCTCGGGGGACGCTCCACTGCATTCTTGAAGGCGTCAAGCAGTGCCTTCGGTACGGTCTTCGGCTTCTATTCTGACTGACCTCTCAGGTACGAGCTCATCTGTAAGAGCGGGTTTTAAATGTCTAATGTGTATGTTTTTACAGATTTTGGCAGCAATCCCCTTCGCTGCTGACAGTGGATGTTCTCGCCTCATCACTTGGTCCCTCAGGTGGTACTGCACTAGCCGGCGTCGGAGGTTGTAATGCCGGCTCTGTTTGGTTGTGGCCTGGGTGATGTTGAGCCTTGCAAGTTCTTGCATGGCCTTTACTCGGCGGATATGGTCGACTTTGGTGGCTGTTTGGGCCTCCACGTCCCCGGAGGCCTTGGTGAAGCTGCTGGGTAGCTTCGGTTCTCGTCCAAGATTTAAGTAGGCTGCGGAGTAGCCTCTGGACGAATGTCGGCCCGTGTTAAGCGCCAGTATGAACTCCGGGATGTAGTGGTCCCAATCACGGTGCCGATCCTTGCAAAACTGGGCGATCATCGGCTTGAGGACCCTATTCATCCTCTTCACGGGGTTAGCTTGGGGCGTGTACGGCGGTGTGAGCCTCCGTCTGACCTGGTGCTTCTCCAGGAATTGACGAACGGCCCCATTGTCGAACCTGGTCACATTATCGGTCGGAAAATCTTGGGGTAACCGAATTGACATAGCACCAGCTCACTGAAAACGCTGAGGACAGTGGTTGCAGTAGCACGGCGGAGAGGTCGACACTCTCCCCATTTTGTCATCAGGTCCTGAAACACAATCAGATACTGGTGTCATTTGGCGGTGCGAGGCAACGGCCCCATGATGTCAGCGGCAACGTTCTCCCAAGGCTGAGCGGGTCTTGAAGGGCCCATGTGTCCAGCTTGGCCTCGCTGGTCGGCCTTGAATCGCTGGCAGCTAGCACAGCGCCGCACGTAAGTAAAAATTTCTCTGAACATGCCTGGCCAATAATAACGCAGTGCCATCCTCGAGATGGTTTTGGCTATCCCCAGGTGTCCAGCTGTTGGGTCGTCATGGTACTCCTTCAGCAGCTACGGACGCTGCCCTCGAGGGATGCATAATTTTCATTCCCGGTGCGGTTTGGTCTCAGACAAGTCAGCTGGATCCCAAAATCGCCTGTACAGCTGACCGTTGGTGATGCGATAGTCAGAGTGGTCTTGAGGATGCTGTTGGACGGCTGTCAGCATCCGGTCATACCACGGGCAGTTGACTACCTGGTCAACGACGGCGAGGATGTCCACAGCAGGTAGCGGTTTACGGCTTAGCATATCTGCTAGGTGGTTCAGGGATCCTCTTCTGTATTTGACGGTGAAGTTGTATTGCTGTTATGACACGACCCAGCGAGCAAGTCGACCAGTGGGCTCCTCCAGCGACCCCCGGTATCGGAGAGCTTGGTGATCAGTAACCACCGTGAAATGATAGACTCTCAGGTAGCTCCGCAGCTTTTTGATGGCCCAGACAACGGCTTGGCATTCTTTCTCTACAGTGGAGTAGTTTCGTTTAGATGGATTCAAGGTGTGGCTGACCTATGCGATGGCTCTGGGTTCCTCCAGACCATTTTGGACTAGGGCAGCACCGACACCGGCGTCGGAGGCATCGATTAGCAGAATGAATGGTTGCGCGAAGTCGAGGCATGACAAGGCTGGGGTGGAGGTAAGTGCTATCTGGAGCGTCTGGAATGCTTTTTGTTGGTCTAGACCCCAATTCCATTTTTGTTTCTTCCGAAGAAGCTGCGTCAATCGAGTGACGACGGTGGAGAACTGCTGGATGAAGCAGCGGTACCAGGAGGCCACTCCTGGTAACTGGCACAGTTCTTGGACACACTTGGATGGCGGCATCTGAAGAAAGGTTGGGATTTTGTCGGAGTCTGTCTGTATGCCTCGTTCCGTGACGACGTGCCCCAAGTATTTGATGGAACGGAGGCCGAACTGACATTTTTCGGGATTGATTCGGAGGTTGGCGGTCTAGAGCCTACAGAAGACTGCCTGCAGGTGGTGTTTGTGCTCTCCCAAGTTGGCGCTGAAGATCACTAGGTAGGCCAATGCGTGTGGTTCTAGCTCTGGACCGATGATAGTGTATATTTCCATGTCCATGTAGCTCGAAGGCTCTTTCCTGGGACCGTGAAAGCGATGAGAGGTTTGCTTCTCTCCGTGAGTGCTACTTGCTAGTATCCATTCTTCAGGTCGATCGTGGAAAAGTATTTGGTTGGTCGAAGTTTGTCCAATTATTGACGGTGACAGAAAGCTCTGGGATGTGCAACTTGGACAAATTCTGGAGCCTCATTCGTCACAACATACATAAGAAAATGATTCTTTGCTTATTTCAATTCCTGCTACCTATAGTTGAGCTTCAAAAAATCATTAAAAATACAAAATTGAAGATGTTTTCCTGAGCTTTATCAATTTTTTGATTATGCATTCAGATTATGAGCAAACATTTATTGGAAAATGGACGACTCCAGCTTAAAGATATCAAATGCTGTCAATATGACAAAACTGCTCACTTCGAGATCTCTTTTAGATTTGGTGTTTTGCACTTATTGCGAAAGAAGATATAGGGAAGCTTGTAATTGTATATCAACTGGCTTACTGAGTTTCGCAATATGTGGCTCTCATTGAACAGTTGATGCTTGTAGAAATTTACCTAAAATTTTAGTGTTAAAGCAAGACAGCGATGTTGAAGATGTTTGACATGCTGAAGAAGAAGAAGGTACAAATTTAGAAAAATTCTATAAATACTATTTCAACTGTTTTATGAAATACATACTTATGTACATTTCGAATAGGCTGTGCTTAAGTCCTATTTGAAATTTCTATAGTATTTTTATGGTATAAGATAAATTGGAGTTGAAGACTGAAGATTGAAGTGACGCATCCAGGTCAGATCATTATCCAAATTTTATGAATTTATTGTATATATTCATTTCAGGTATTCCATATTTTGTTCATTTCTGAAATATTATATCATCTTGATTTAAATGTATTCATTCCAGAATAAGAAAATCAGATTGAAACCACTTGACAAATTGAAATACGAGTTTCTACGATAATATGTAATATGAAAAGAAACTGTTTATTCATATTTTTAAACGAGATAGAGAAGATTTTAAATTGGCAGGATTGTCAGAAGATAGATGTTGATGATTCCGTTAGCCAATAGAACATCGGACTCTTGGAAGTCACACTGATCTGTTTTAGAAGTCAGCCATAAAAAGTTTACTGAATCTATTGGGCCGATGAATGGTTATCGAAAAGTGGGAGTGAATATTGAAAAGAATCTCTATGACAAATATTTCGATGAAGATGATAATTTGAGTTATAAAAAACTTCTTCAAGAAGAAATCGCTCCTGATGTGAATCTACTTTTGTGAGTAAATCGGAAGAAGAAATTTTTGTACTGGAACAAATGAAGGAATTGAAGACAAAATTGAAAATCCAGGATGAAGTTAAAATGCATGAAGTTGAAAAAAAATGGCTGACTCATTAAGGCAACTGTTGCTCGTTGTATTAAGGTGGATGTCCAACAACCATATCCACCGGTAACCGCAGCTCTCGACCCATCATCAACTTGGCTGGAGTGTACTGGGTGGATTCATTGACTGTCGACCTATTCGCTAGTAGGCACAGGTGAATTTTCTTATCCCAATCACCTTGGTGCTCGTTGACAAGTTTTGACAGATAATCCAGAAATGTTTTGTTGAAACGTTTCACCATGTCATCAGACTGCGGATGTAGCGCTGTAGTTCTTATCTTGCCGATGCCCAAAATCCTTTTTACGCATTTAAAAATTTCAGATTCAAAATATCTGCCTTGATCGGAGTGTAACTCCAACGGCACCCCGAATCTTGATTTTTCACTGGTATTACTTCCGGCCACTTGGCGAAATAATCAATGACAATAACCAAGTACTTGTTTTCTTGTTCAGTAATAGTTAAGGGTCCAAGAATGTCCAAGGCAACTCTCTCGAACGGAGAGTCCACGTTGTACTGCTGCATCTTAGAGCGCTGTCAAGTGGCAAGCCCCTTCTTTGAGTTACACTTTCACAAGTCTTGCAGTATCATTCTACGTCTTTTTGACAGCCAACCCAGTAGAAACATTCTCGGACTTCATCAAGTGTCTTCCTGATGTTGAAATATCCACCGCTGTTACCATCATGCAGTTGTTCCAAAATTCGATCTTTTAGATTCATTGGCACTATCAATTTTTCTCTTGTTTTGTTTCCATCGGAATTCTCCCGTAGTCTGTAGTAGTAAGTCGTTTCTGACTCTCAGGAAACCTCATTGTGCCAAATAGGCCTTGATGATCGGATCCATAGTAAAAGTCTCCTGGAAGCTAGGTTTCAATCAGCTTCAGAACGGAATGTTAAGCCTGTCGCACTTCGTGCATCGATAATGCGGATTCATCTTGCTCAAATTCTCCTACTCTGGTGACGTTCACGTATCGTTCACGTTCCCATTGTTTACGGCAGTTATCACATGGTCGACGGGACAACGAATCCGCGTTAGCGCTGAATGGTCCGTTCTGACGACAAATTTTCGGCCGTATAGTGAGCTGTGAAAATTCTCAATTGATTTGATTACAGCATAAAATTCTTTTCCTGTAACGCACCAGTTTTTCTAGACCTTATGTAGAGTTTTGCTGTAATAGTCAATCACTTTCTCAACGTCATCTTGTTCTTGAGAAAGAACAGCTCCAATTCCAAAATAGCTAGCGTCCGTATCCAAGAAGAATTTATCCTCTTCGGTTGGATGCGCCAACACTGGAGACGTCGTTAGAGCATTCTTCTGCTTTTCGAAAGCTTCTTCACTCTCACTATTCCACTCAAATTTTCGAATACTTTCTGTTAGAGCAAACAGCGGCTTTGCAATCAATGAGAAGTTCTTGACAAATCGGCGATAATAACTGGCCAAACCTAGAAAGCTCCTCATATATTCGTGGATGTTGCTTAGGATCCTCCAAGCTTTTCCAGCTTCAACATTCTCTGAATCTGCTTGTACTCCCTCACTGGACAACACATGTACTAGATATTTGACTATCTTCTGAAACAAGTGACATTTCCTTGGGTTTAATTTCAGGTTGGTTTCTTCCAACTGGTGGAGCACTTGTCTCAGTCTAGTCATTTCTTCTTCAAAATCTCTTCTAAACTATCACATCACCCAGGTAGACAAGTGCAGTTTCCCATGAAAGCCCCTGTAGCAATCTCTCAAACGTACTTGGAGCATTGCAGAGTCCAAAAGGCATGACTGTAAATTACCATGGACTCACAAAGGACGTGAATACTGTCTTTTCCTCATCCTTCTTGTTCATTTCAACCCTTAAATACTAAAACTTTCTGTGATATATGCGAGCTTGTCATATCTTTTCAAGAGAATGATATCTCTTGTTGTGAGAAGTTCTCACTAAGAGCTATGAAAACTTGAGAACCTATCTTTCCTCCAATACATGAGTTAACGCTATCAGTGCAACAACGACCCAATCCAAATATTATGCTCTTGAGAAAATTGTGAACGAAGTTTGAGGTTAAGTATTGTATGATGCTCTAAGAAGACTAAAAAAGATATTTGAAATATACAAAATATTTATGAATATGCAAATTGATTTCCATTCGATAGACCTCCAAGTAGGAGAGTATATTTCTCCATTTTTTTTATTTTGGTCTAGGCCACCGTTGCTTGCACCGAAATTTACTATTGTGTTGGATAGTGCAACATACAGGTATTAATATTATGAGTAGAAAATTAAAACTTTGAAGTATTCTTATTAGAGACTCAGAAAATCACAATGTTGTCTTGTCGAAGACTATTAAAAAACAGATACTCCTAATGATATGAATATGTGAAAATATGAACAATTTTCAACTCCTCCCTATCCTTCCTTCAAAAATATTTTACCTAATGAAGTGCCCAATGTCTTTATTTCTCTATAAAAACCGTGGAGTAAAGGTGGTATAGTAGTGATTACTTCTAGTAGATTCTGTTTCTTTTGAATATTAATTTTGCGGCTTCAAATTCATGAGAAGCACCAGCCATTTCAAGCCATTCGTTCTTACCTTAATTCTTGAACTATTCAATTACTATTCAACTCTAATGTACATAGATACATGTGTTTTATGTTAATACATGCAAGTTGAAAAGTTGTATTCCACAGCAGAATATTGTAATAAGATAAAAGCACGTGAGCAAAAAGAAATTTAGTATGAACATGTTAAAAATTATTGGCCTGTAACAAGTTCCCTCGTAATCATATGAATATTCGTTCATAAAGTTGGGAGTTAATAATTTAGTTTCTAAAAGTTGAGTTTGTTTTCATTAGAACAATATTCAAGAATATAATTTGCATACACCATGCAAGAGTGGCCTAAGCCACAAAAATTGTGGGATAGGCCGGTGTTACAACTATTAGACGGAGAGCCAGAGGCCAGAGCCAATAAAAGTCTCCGAATTTACTAAACCTAGTTTTTTGATAGTTTATTATGTGTGGCTTTATTATGTGTGGCTGTGTAAAAAAACATACTGTGTTCAGTCAGGCGAAGCTGAGAACGGACGTCTCAGGTACACTATTGAAGCTGTCGTTCTTACCACAGTGATAAAATGAGTTTACTATGGCTAAAAATGAGTATACAAGTATATTGCTTATAAATGAAAGTTATGACAGTCAGTCAGCTAAAAATGGAGACGAAGCAGGTTATCCGACGGAAATTATGTTTGTATTTTGACATTTCGAATCAATCAATGTCATTTTAATTGTGGCTTTTATATTTCGCTATATTTCGCAGCCAGGATGCGAAGTATCTCGTATCTTGCAATTAAAAAATCGGACGTGAATATCACGTGACTTACTTGTACATCATTTGAAATATACACAAATTCATTCAATAAAGTCTTTTTTCACTCCAGATTATAATTAATATAATTTTAAGAATATTTTGAAATGTAAAATGTCAAACAAAGTCAAAAAATTGACAACAGATTATCATTGCCTACCTTATCATTTCAATTACACTGATTGTTTTATACGGCAAATTCTAAATGTCTGTTTTACTCATAAACTGCACTTCTAACTCAGCCGATTGATACAAAAATAGTAGATAATTATTTTGATGCTACGACAAGTTCAAACAATAAATTTCAATATGCTATGGCTCATCATTCTAGATTTGAGCTAAAAATTAGAAAAAAGTGTCAAGTCAAGTGCATTTCTGGCTTGGCTTGGACAAAAATAGCAGATAACCATTCTGATACCAGATCAAGTTCAAATACTAAATTTCAACATCCTACGGTTGATCATTCTAGATTTATCAGAGAAATTCGGAGAAAGTTTCAAATAGAGTGCACTTCCAGTACAGACGATTGGAACTATGATGCTAGTTGCACAACAAGACCCTATACCAGTCCTAAATACAAAATTTCAACATTATACGTTCAACCAGTTTCGAGATCTGCGAGTTACGAACGAACGCACGCACGAATGCACGAACGCCTGAACGTACCGACATCAAGCCGAAAATAGTCAGAATAAATTCAGGGATGCTCAAAACGGATATTTCCGTCAATATCATGATAGGTGAGTTTTGTCGGTTTCACAATACTTTCTTGTACTTAGTACAAGTAAGTAATAAACAGTATTGGTATCATAGCGACATTAAAAAAGTCATTGATTGATTCGGAATGCCAAAATACCCACATACATTGCGGCCGACTGACCAGCTCTGTCCGCACATTTAGCTGACTGACTGTCATAGCTTTCATTTATATGCAATATACTGTTTGTATACCAATTTTCAGCTCTAGTAAACTCATTTAAGGACGTTCACTGATTAAATCGATTTTCTTTTGATTTTCCTTGCATTGAAAAATTGTTGTGAATGAAAATGCTCTCTATACAGTAGTATTTATTTAAATATTGCTATCCATGCAAAATTTAGAGAAATTTATCGTTAAAGTTGGCGACTTTAACATGGGAGGTATGGGTTATACATCGTAAAAATGAACATTTTCACTAATATCAAAAAAAGTTTTTTCCACATATTTCTGTAAAAACAATTTGCGTTAGAATAGAGTGTGAGAAAAATTTACCATTTGAAATATTTCACCTATCCATATCCATTATCAAGAACAAGCCATAATAAAATGTAAACACTACAGTTTTTCGTTGAGAGGAAGAGACATGAGAGAGAGGTTGCAACGTTGCGAAATCGGTCTGTGCACCTTGTGGTCTGCTCAACTCACACAGGCACAGATTACGTCTATCCATATAAAGCTATGTTGCCGCACTTCTAACACACAAAACTACGCACATTCCCTCTCTCTCGTACGAACTTTTCTATCTTTCTCTCGCCGAATGAACGTCCTTAATTACTGTGGCAGGAACGACAGCTTTGATAGCGTACCTGCGACGCCTGTTCTCAGTTTCGCTTGACTGACCGCAGTATGTTTGTGTACACTACCACTGTAATAAAATATTAAAAAACTGAGCTTAGTGAATTCGGAGACTTTTTTTGTCTCTGGCTCTTGGACTATACGGACAAAAGCAAACAGTAGATGCAAAAAGTGATTTTGAAGCTGCTATCTATTGACTAATTGAAAAAAGCTGCTTGAGAGATTGTTACATGAAAGAGACAGTTGCAAATGTAATAAATATGAATTAAGCGCAAAAAACTGATTTTGTGGGTTGGGCCACTGTTGCTTTGATAGCCTCAATTGTTTTTTTAACGACAAAACACAAAAAAGTACTTGAGACAAGTGAAAATATAGAAAAAAAATAGTTCCACTCTATACTTCAACCTTGTGTTGTCGAGATATAGAATATCTACTCCAAGAACATTCTTTTTGATTCCTTTTATTTTCGAACAGTGGTGGAGTTCCTTTTTCTATACCTGAGGTTAAAATCTAATAAAGCAAGTCTTGTATAATTAGTCTTGTTCTTGCATATTTAAGCTTGGTCTTGGTCTTGTTCTTGTTCATTCAGCCTTGGTCCTGGTCTTGCATATTTGATCTTGGTATTGGCTTTGTTCTCATCTGATCAGTCTTGGTTTTGGTCTTGCTAGTCTATGGATAGTCTTGGACTTGCTTTTTCACAAGACCAAGACCAAGGCTGCAAGACCAAGACTTTTTCTGCTCATCATTACCCACGTTAAATAATTCAGGATAATCGACGCATTAGGCGATAAGTTTACGGATTTTTTCAGGTCAACATGAGCTTAATTCTGAAATAGGTAAAATAGAAGAAATCAGATGATTGAAATAGAATAGGAATAGACTAAACTATCGCTCTTTCTCTTCTTGAATCATCGGATCTAACACATATTTACACACTCAACCATCTTTGTTGTTTCTTGCACCCTCTCAGCACAATGAGTTTGTTTGGGCCTTGAAGACCTCGAGAAACATTGCTGCATGTGCTGTTGACAATTTCGAACCAGGTCATGTGGTAGAAAATATCTCAAATAATTCAAAAAATGCTTATATATAGTCTATTCAACAAGCTAAAAAACGTGTCTATTCTTGCTACTACGAATCAAAATAGTACGATGGCTCGTTGAACTCGGCAAGACGTCTCGAAAAATGTGCACAAATTTCAAACGTACACATGGACAATTGCAGAAGTTTCAGGCAATTGGAGATTCCAAAGGAAAGGGCACAACTTTTCTGAAAGTTACCTTGAACTATTGGTGCTAGAAGAATTATGCAAACAAATTCTCAAAGAGAAGAAAATTTCCAAGAAAAATTATCGACTTCCAGCACTTGACCTTCATTGTTAATACTCACTATTTGATGTTGAAAATAGGGCTCCGCGCGGTGAGCGTGGTGCCGTTACGCTGTCCTGAAACCAACCGCTTGAAAATCTCCTCTTCTTCAAGAATCCGTCTGTGAAATTTCTCTAGCACCAACAGGTTTTGAGTGATTTTCAAGCAAGTAGGCCCCTTTTCTTTGGAATCTTTAATTGTTTATAAGTTTTGCAATTGTTGATGTGCAGATTTTAAATTTTTGCACGTTTCTCTTAACGTCATAACGAGTCCAGCAAGCTATTGTATGTATTTTAGTTTGCATTAGCAAGAATCAAACCCGTTTTACTAACTTGTACTAAGTGTAAGGAAGTATTGTGGAGCCGAGAGAACTCATCTATCAAGATTTTGATGGAAATATCTGTTTTGAGCATCCCTGCATCCATTTTCACTATTTTCGGCTTGATGTTAGTACGTATGTTCGTGCTTTCGTTCGTTCGTAACTCGCAAATCTTAAAACTGGTTGAACGTATAATGTTGAAATTTTGTATTTAAGACTGGTATAAGGTCTGGTTGTGCACCTTGCATTATGGTTCCAATCGTCTGTACCGGAAGAGCACTTTACTCATAACCGTTTTTTAAATTTTTCCAATAAATTCAGAGTGATGTCGGAATTCAGTATTTGAATTTGTGTAACAAGGCTAAATCATGATAACATATGAAATGCGTAATCAGTATTCTAAATCAACCAATTTGTATTTGTATTAAAAGTAAACATTATAATGGCAGCACTTGCAAGGTGATACAATATGCTATGCCGACTCAGCGCTTGTTTAGTATATATATATAGAGTAATCATTCCAATTCATTTCTTAAAGTCTACTGTAACTGAACGCTAGAACTCAAATCTCCCCATGAACTTCTCTAAAATTGTCGTATTAAACAAGAAAAAATTTGAATATCTACAATAAACTTTGTCTCCGCGAGTGAGCCAGATATACGTGTCACTCAGGTCCAGCATGAATATCCCACCGCTGCCACCATTTGTTACACCCTAAATTGGATATAACAAAGAATAAATGGGTTCTTGCTGGATGGAGGGTAAAGGATATTGTAAGTATAAAGTATGCCAAATTTGTATGACAAATAAATATAATAAAAATTGAATAACAAGATATGAAATAACAAGATAAATTGACAATGATAACTGAGACCAAATATAAAAGATGTGATAAGCGATTAATAAGTTAAAAATAATCACAATTTATTCAACTGTGAGCTACTTACATAAAAAATTTTGTTTCTAATAAAATTCAGTGGAAACATTAATTGATGATAAAATAAATGAAAGATGTATGTAGATTATATTCCACATGGAGCTATGATGTAAAAAACTTAACATTTGTAAACATGAAAATATTTTAAATGTAGTCAAAGTTAAAACTAACTAAAAAGTGTCTTCCGTTTTCACGGAAACCGTTAGAACATCAATTTTGTACTAGTGGAGACCTGTATACTAGCTTTTTATATAAAAAAGAAGAACTAAGTACCTCAAGGGACCTATTTGAAATATATTCAATCAAGTGTTTGTATTATTATATTTAAGTAGGTTATTGTAAATTTTACTCAAATTCATTGTGTCCGTTTTCACATTAATATTGTTTTTATCTGCATTGATGTGTAGCATCTCTAATGTCAATCTCTTATTTAGGTTTTGTATAAAATCCATTATTTTTGTTTCGTTGAAGTTGAACTTGTGATTCAACTCTTTTGCATGTCCCACTACTGCACATTTTGCTGTCGTCATATTTATTTTGCCCTGACAATTTTTGTTATGCTCATTCAATCTCGTCGATAAATATCTTTTTGTTTGACCTGTATATGTGGCATCGCAATCCTCACATGGTATTTTATATATTGAATTTGATTGGTGGCTTTTATTTATTTTGGATTTCAAGTTGCTGAACAATTGCCCTACAGTTTTTGTTTGCTTGAAACCTATCCGTATTTTTAATTTATTTTCAAACAACTCTCGCAATTTTTCAGCAACGCCATCTAAGTAAATCGATGAGCAGTAGGTGATGTCTTCTTTCTCCACTTGTCTAGCGTTGTTTTTAGAATTCTGAAATTTATTTATCAAGCTGTTAATTAATCCACGAGGATATTTGTTCAGTAGTAGCAATTGTTTGATTTTATTCAAAATGTCTCCATGATATTGTGGGGAAGTTAATTTTAATGCCCTGTTAATTAAATTTTGAGCTGTATTCAGTCGGTGAGTCATTACTTGATTTGAGCAATAGTTGAGATATCTTGTTGATGCGCTTGGTTTTCTGTACCATGATGTGGTTATGTTACCCTCTTCATCACGTATGATAGAAATGTCTAGGAACGGTATGGAGTTATTCTGTTCTACTTCTACCTTGAATTGTAAGTGTTCATTATAACTGTTAAATGTATCCAATGTATTTTGTATTTGGTTTTCAGGTACAGCCAATATCAGATCATCCACATATTTCTTAATGAAGGGAAGCTTAAACGGTAATTTTTGTATTACTTCTTCTAGTAAGCAATCCATAACAATATTAGCCAGTACTGGAGATAATGAGGAACCCATGGCCAGACCAAACGACTGAACGTAGTATTTATCTTCAAATTGGAAGAAATTTTCTTTGATACAGAATTTGATTAGTTCTAAAAATTCTTGCAGTGGTATACTAGTTCTTTGTGCTATGGCTGCCCAATTTTTCTCTATTCCTGCGATCACCAAATTTACTGGTACATTTGTATATAATGAAATGACATCCTATGACATCAACACGTATCCTGTATCCAGTTTTATTTCTGTAATGAAATCTTTATACTCGAATAAATTTCTTACAAAATACGTAGTATTTTCTAAGCCTTTTGAAAGATTTGCTAAAAAATTTTTCCAGATTGTTAGTTGGTGAATTTATACCACTGACTATAGGTCTTAACGGGTGGTTGTCTTTATGTAGTTTGATGAGGCCATATATTCTAGGAGGTACTGCATTGTTAGTGGAAAGATTATCCTTTACATTTTTAGTGATGTATTGTTTATCATACATATTTTTTATCAATTTATTATTCTTATTCTGTATTCGTTTGGTTTGGTCTTCTTGTATTATTCTGTAGGTAGTATTGTCCGATAATAAGTCATTCATTTTGTCAATGTATGTTTGTTTGTACATGGCAACAGTTTTATTAGTTTTGTCAGCTTCCAGAATTATGATGTCATCTTCATTTTTCAAGAATTGTTTTGTTTTTTGAAATTTCTTACTCAAGTTTTTTTGTTTTGTTGTGTTGTTGTTATTGTCTTTGTTACAGAAATTCGTCATGATATTAGTAAATTGAGCTCTCAGCGAGTCTCGTGCTTCTTGATCATTAGTGGTTTGTAAAATGTATTCTACATCTGCTACTAATTTGAAGATAAGTAATTCTGCGGACTTAAGAGGCATACTAAATTTAGGGCCAAGTGCCAATGTCTCTTCGACTTCTTCCGGGAAAATTATATAGGTTAGATTCATAAACCAATCATTAATCGCTGTAGTATTAGTATCTGTGATGTGTCTATGCTTTTGAAGGTTATGAAATTTGTTTATTTGTATATTTTTTTGTTTCAAAGTAAAAAATTGAGATTTTTGTTGTAACAAATCATATATCTGGTGCCAATGCACAAAGCTGATATTTTGGTGTAATATTTCGTAATGATGATGATATTTTTTTCCAGTAAATCTGTCCGCCAACATGCTATTTTTATTTCTAAATTGAGTGTTTGAGTTTTAAAGTTTTTTTACTATGTTATTTGTTTGATTTTTGTAGGATTATCTTTGAGCAAAATGTTGTTTCAGCATTTGAAATTATTAGTTATATGTTTAAGAAACGTTTCTGTTTGCTTACATCTTAATAAAAAAATTCAAGTACCACCTAAAACAAATTTTAAACCTAAATATCAAACTGACAGCTGCAATTAATCAAAGAACGAAAATTTCAATTTTCTACTTTGAAACAAAAAAATATACAAATAAACAAGTTTTATAACCTTCAAAAGCATAGACACATCACAGATACTAATACTACAGCGATTAATGATTGGTTTATGAATCTAACCAATGTAATTTTCCCGGAAGAAGTCGAAGAGACATTGGCACTTGGCCCTAAATTTAGTATGCCTCTTAAGTCCGCAGAATTACCTATCTTCAAATTAGTAGCAGATGTAGAATACATTTTACAAACCACTGATGATCAAGAAGCACGAGACTCGCTGAGAGCCCAATTTACTAATATCATGACGAGTTTCTGTAACAAAGACAATAACAACAACACAACAAAACAAAAAAACTTGAGTAAGAAATTTCAAAAAACAAAACAATTCTTGAAAAATGAAGATGACATCATAATTCTGGAAGCTGACAAAACTAATAAAACTGTTGCCATGTACAAACAAACATACATTGACAAAATGAATGACTTATTATCGGACAATACTACCTACAAAATAATACAAGAAGACCAAACCAAACGAATACAGAATAAGAATAATAAATTGATAAAAAATATGTATGATAAACAATACATCACTAAAAATGTAAAGGATAATCTTTCCACTAACAATGCAGTACCTCCTAGAATATATGGCCTCATCAAACTACATAAAGACAACCACCCGTTAAGACCTATAGTCAGTGGTATAAATTCACCAACTAACAATCTGGAAAAATTTTTTAGCAAATCTTTCAAAAGGCTTAGAAAATACTACGTATTTTGTAAGAAATTTATTCGAGTATAAAGATTTCATCACAAAAATAAAACTGGATACAGGATACGTGTTGATGTCATAGGATGTCATTTCATTATATACAAATGTACCAGTGAATTTGGTGATCGCAGGAATAGAGAAAAATTGGGCAGCCATAGCACAAAGAACTAGTATACCACTGCAAGAATTTTTAGAACTAATCAAATTCTGTATCAAAGAAAATTTCTTCCAATTTGAAGATAAATACTACGTTCAGTCGTTTGGTCTGGCCATGGGTTCCTCGTTATCTCCAGTACTGGCTAATATTGTTATGGATTGCTTACTAGAAGAAGTAATACAAAAATTACCGTTTAAGCTTCCCTTCATTAAGAAATATGTGGATGATCTGATATTGGCTGTACCTGAAAACCAAATACAAAATACATTGGATACATTTAACAGTTATAATGAACACTTACAATTCAAGGTAGAAGTAGAACAAAATAACTCCATACCGTTCCTAGACATTTCTATCATACGTGATGAAGACGGTAACATAACCACATCATGGTACAGATAGTGTTTCATCAAGACAAGATTTCTTGTCTTGGTCTTGTCTTGATTTCAAGACAAGATCAAGACAAGATCAAGACTAGATACAGAAAACCAAGCGCATCAACAAGATATCTCAACTATTGCTCAAATCAAGTAATGACTCACCGACTGAATACAGCTCAAAATTTAATTAACAATGCATTAAAATTAACTTCCCCACAATATCATGGAGAGATTTTGAATAAAATCAAACAATTGCTACTACTGAACAAATATTCTCGTGGATTAATTAACAGCTTAATAGATAAATGTCAGAAAGCTAAAAACAACGCTAGACAAGTGGAGAAAGAAGACATCACCTACTGCTCATCGATTTACTTAGATGGCGTTGCTGAAAAATTGCGAGAGTTGTTTGAAAATAAATTAAAAATACGGATAGGTTTCAAGCAAACAAAAACTGTAGGGCAATTGTTCAGCAACTTGAAATCCAAAATAAATAAAAGCCACTAATCAAATTCAATACATAAAATACCATGTGAGGATTGCGATGCCACATATACAGGTCAAACAAAGAGATATTTATCGACGAGATTGAATGAGCATAACAAAAATTGTCAGGGCAAAATAAATATGACGACAGCAAAATGTGCAGTAGTGGGACATGCGAAAGAGTTGAATCACAAGTTCAACTTCAACGAAACAAAAATAATGGATTTTGAACAAAACCTAAATAAGAGATTGACATTAGAGATGCTACACATCAATGCAGATAAAAACAATATTAATGTGAAAACGGACACAATGAATTTGAGTAAAATTTACAATAACCTACTTAAATATAATAATACAAACACTTGATTGAATATATTTCAAATTGGTCCCTTGAGGTACTTAGTTCTTCTTTTTTATATAAAAAGCTAGTATACAGATTTCCACTAGTACAAAATTGATGTTCTAACGGTTTTCGTAGGAACGGAAGACACTTTTTAGTTAATTTTAACTTTGACTACATTTAAAATATCTTCATGTTTACAAATGTTAAGTTTTTCACATCATAGCTCCATGTGGAATATAATCTACATACACCTTTCATTTATTTTATCATCAATTAATGTTTTCACTGAATTTTATTAGAAACAAAATTTTTTATGTAAGTAGCTCACAGTTGAACAAATTGTGATTATTTTTAACTTATTAATCGCTTATTTCATCTTTTATATTTGGTCTCAGTTATCATTGTCAATATATCTTGTTATTTCATATCTTGTTATTTAATTTTTATTATATTTATTTGTTATACATATTTGGCATACTTTATACTTACAATATCCTTTACCTTCCATCCAGCAAGAACCCATTTATTCTTTGTTATATCCAATTTAGGGTGTAACAAATGGTGGCAGCGGTGGGATATTCATGCTGAACCTGAGTGACTAGTATATCTGGCTCACTCGTGGAGACAAAATTTATTGTAGATATTCAAATTTTTTCTTGTTTAATACGACAATTTTAGAGAAGTTCATGGAGAGATTTGAGTTCTAGCGTTCAGTTACAGTAGGGAGGAATCCGCTAGCAGGGTATTCTAAATTTATAGGATGAGTGCCGATAAGTTAAAGATTTGTAGGGTTTGTATGAAGAAACCAGAAGTGAAGACGTAGTATCGAGTCCTGTACAGCCAGATGTCAGTGAAGACAAGAAGCTGGAGGAAATTTTGAAGTATGGGAATTATAGAGTGATTCTCAGATATACCGAGGTCGGCATCGGTATGGCGGTTCCGTAGGAAACGGAAAGCGACGATAGCAGAGACAATCTGCATTAAAGGCCTTCAAGGATCCGAATAACGAAATCAGGCAATTTGTGGGTTGCCAATGGATAGGAGATTTTGTATCAGTTGAGGAACGCTATCTCTGCCCACAGCTTGGACCTTTGCATCAGGATACTTGCAGGTTCAATTACACACTGTGACAAGGGAAGGACAGCGTTCAGCAATGATGACAGGCATGGTAGAAGATACAGTTCACTCACACAAGACCAGTGTGAATGAAGGTATGTGAAGAATTTTTTTTTCCCGTGGACAGGTCCGTACTTGATCAGTTCGAAATCAGGAACTTTAAGTTACAAAATTGGAAAATAGACTATTCGGCAAAAATTTATTTTTGAAGTCCACATAGATTCTTTTTGGGACAAATTGAAATTAAATTAGAATATGTAAATTGATCAAAGATAGAAATGTGAAAAGCTAGAATTTTGTTCTCTAAGGGCCAGTTTCACCAACGCCAGTTAAATGTATCTATAGGTTATTTAATACGAAAAGTATAGTTGATACAATTGTAAGCATAGTTACTGACTCAAAATAACCCCTTGATAAATTTAACTGAGTTTGGTGAAACCGGACCTAAATGAGATTGAGAGAATAAACTTTATTTTTGATTCGAAATGAAAATTATAATAATTTCAAATCTCATTGACATGAAAGTTAATCATGAGAATATGTAACCTGAGTACGAGTGGAGTCAGTAGAAGTAGGAAAAATCAGTAGGGCAAGATAAAGAAAGCAACATGTCTATCATTTTACGTAATATCGGGTTTATTTTTTTTTCAAAGACATGTTGCGACACTTGAAATGGCTTACCTTGCTGAGTAATTCATATAGTAAGTGATTCATAATTCAACTAGGGTATTTAGGGAAGTCATTGATTAAGGTATCATTTCGTTAACGCTTACTAGCCAGGATGGGTAAGATGCGTAGAATGCAGTCAACGGATGTCTCCCTCAACTCTATTTGGGCTATAAGAAGCTTCGATCCTGTTCAAACTTGGGCATAGCTGGGAACCTGAGGTCCAAGATGTGCAGAAAAAAGATAGAGCCACTAGCAGACCACAGGAACACAGCAACATGCACCAGGAAGTAGACTGGAGAAGAAAGCCATCAGCAATAGAGCGAGCGATAGAAACAATGGGATTCCTAACACCGTCAACAATCAGAGATCTGACTGCAGCTGCGACTGGAAGAAATTAAGCTGAGAAGTGACGTTAACGGAATTTAATGCAAGTAGCTAGTTTATTTTTGAGTATTTGTCTATTTATGTTAGTCAAATAAGATGAACCAGCTCAAGGATCCCCAGACGTGGCAAGTGGTTATGAAGGGACACGGCCCAGCAGGTACAGAATGACCACATCGCAAGACGGAAATAAGATCCATTTGCGACAACGGCCGTATCAAACATATTAAGTCCTGTGAGTGAGTGGTTTTTCAGGGACTTTTAAGTGTTATATTGATAAAGGGGAGATTTTGAGATGAATTGTGCATCCTTCGGAAGAAAATTCCTAGGAAGGGAGGAATGTAACAAGGCTAAGTCATCATAACATATAAAATGCGTAATCAGTATTCTAAATCAACCAATTTGTATTTGTATTATTAGTAAATATTATAATTGCAGCACTTGCAAGGTGACACAATATGCTATGCCGACTCAGCGCTTGCTTAGTATATATATATATATATATAGAGTAATATATGTGAGGTAGGGCAGTTAATATCCTTCACCCTCCATCCAGCAAGAACCCATTTATTCTTTGTTATATCCAATTTAGGATGTAACACTTGATGTTGATCGGAATGGTTATCTGCTATTTTTGTATGAATCGGCCAAGCCCTAAGTGCATTTTATCTGAAACTTTTTTTTGAATTTTCAACTTAAATCTAGAATGATCAGCCATAGCATATTGAAATTCAGTATTTGACCTTGTCGTAGCATCAGAATAGTTATCTACTATTTTTGAAACAATCGGCTGAGCCGGAAGTGCAGTTTATGAGTATAACAGACATTCAGAATTTGCCGTATACAACAATCAGTTCAATTGAAATGATGAGGTAGGCAATGATAATCTGTTGTCAATTTTCTGATTTTGTTTGATATTGTACATGTCAAAATATTATTCAAATTATATCAATTATAACCTAAAGTGACAGAAAACTTTATTGAATTAATTTGTGTATATATCAAATGATGTACAAGTAAGTCACGTAGTGTTCACGTCAGATTTTTCTAACTTGCTGACCAGACTTATATACGAGAGAAGATTCAAAAGTGATCTACCTTGATAGTAGTGATGCTTCGGGCGTGATTCAGCCGACTGGCTGAACAACTGGAATGCTCCTACGTGTCGGATAACTAGTCCTTGGTTCAGTCGCTTGGAATTTGTTCCAGTTGTGGCACGTTAAATGTAACCAATTGCAATACAATAGAGAATTCGAGTTTGAAAGACCGTTCCGTCATAGAATTCCAGTGAAAGAAGAAAATGTACCAGACGTCATCAATGCATGTATACTTACCGCATATGGAAACACTTCACCATCTTGAAATGTGATATATTGGACTGAACAATCCAAGTGGGGCCTTATAGCCACTGAGGATTAATCGCGCAGTTGGAACTAATGGAAGGAATCACGCTAGATATCGTGACGGAAGTAAAGAAGCTTGTTATTGAGGACTGTCGAATGATATCCTATTAATCTGCTACAGGGTGTATTATTCCAATTGCATTAGCTCCGAGAATCCAGCACAAACATTTGATGACGACTGACAATAATGGTAATACCTTCTGACTTCAACGGAGGTTTGGATCTGTTCAGTGGAAGCAGTGATATATTAATTAATACAGGTGATGAAATATTGGTTCATCATCAAAACTCGGAGATGGAACGAGAATCCATGCAGTGTAAGTACAAAGGTGCTTTGCACTCATCCGTCCATCAAGGAGGTGATGGCGACAACTCTCTGATATATGAAGGGTGTGCTTTTGATTGATTATCTTTCCGATAAGAAGACGATAAACAGTGAAATACTATCTAAGACTCTGGAACATATCAAAACAGTTATCCTGAATTACCGGCAAGGAAATTTTTGTCATGGAGTGATGCTGCTCCACGACAATAGCCCTGTTCACAAGCAGCTACTGTACGTGACTAAGAGTTCAAAACTCAACTATCCTTCGTACAGTCTCCAGTGACTCTCGGGTTCGAATCCCGGCGCTGTACAAGACTTTTACAAAAATTAATTTACTTTCATTCAACCGTCTGGCTTATTACGGATTCGCCAACTAGATTTACATTCAGAATATTTACATGAGAGTTAATTACTCACGAATGTCAGCCGTTGTCCTCCATTGTCAAAGACACAAAAATGTGTCGTCTTTGGAGCGTACAGCAAACTTGACAAAAATGCAAAGAATCTTGTACAGTGTTGGGAGACTTACTCAGTTGTCTCAGCGTGGTGTAGTGGTTATCACGCATGACCGGAATTCATGAGATCTCGGGTTCGAATCCCGGCGCTGTACAAGACTTTTACAAAAATTAATTTACTTTCATTCAACCGTCTGGCTTATTACGGATTCGCCAACTAGATTTACATTCAGAATATTTACATGAGAGTTAATTACTCACGAATGTCAGCCGTTGTCCTCCATTGTCAAAGACACAAAAATGTGTCGTCTTTGGAGCGTACAGCAAACTTGACAAAAATGCAAAGAACCTTGTACAGTGTTGGGAGACTTACTCAGTTGTCTCAGCGTGGTGTAGTGGTTATCACGCATGACCGGAATTCATGAGATCTCGGGTTCGAATCCCGGCGCTGTACAAGACTTTTACAAAAATTAATTTACTTTTATATATATATATATATATATATATATATATATATATATATATATATATATATATATATATATATATATATATATATATATATATATATATATATATATATGTATATATATATGTGTTTGTAACAGATATCAGTACATTAATTTTAACCACTGATAGTTCTCGTCAAGCCTAACAATTTTCCTTAGTTCCTTTTCCCCGAATTCTCATCTTTTTCTAGCATTTTGTATCCCCTATTATTTGAAGAGTCGTTCAGATGCATAGTTATCGGATCCAGTAGCATTTGCAATACAAGAATAATTGATTTTGACATAAGTGAGTTATCAATTCCTTCAAATAAATTCTGGAATATAAAATCGATCATAAATGATTGATTCTGCCTACGATTTCACGGGCAGTTTAGGATTAGCTTAGCAAATTTATTTGCAACGATCTCCGAATTGTCATTTTTCACTGAAAATTTGATTATTGTGGTTATGCTCATGTATTTAATGTCAAAATATTATGCACTAATACATTATGATGAGAATACCACGGGATATTTAAAACTCAATGTTTATCTGAAATGTTAAACAGCAGATGAGATGAATGAAATACATTAGTTTATAAATGAAGCACCTGTGTATTGGTCTTTCTCATATTATTACAAACTTCATACCCAGGTCGTTTCAATAAGGTACGCCCCGTGAATTGATCTGCTGAATAAATAAAATATTGTATCATATATTTCAGAAAATATTCAAAATCAATCACCAAATTTAGTTAAATACATATATAGGTTATATTTTCTGTTCTCACAGAATAGAATCTTCAAAATTTCATGTAGCAATATTTCTATTGAACTATTCAGTGAATTAATTAATCAAGAATTGCATTCCATTTACTATTCTACCGTTTCCTTCAAATAAATCGTTGAATGATTTTCTCTTTATGATTCTTATGAAGTAAGTTGGAAACAGCAACTACTTTTTTAACTGCTCGCAGATGGCAGCACAGCCTGACTCTCCGGACACAGTTCCACACAATTCAAATCAGCTGATTCAATTGCAATGAAATTGTGCAAACAATCTTATGTTTAAGAAATGTACTATCCGAAAATATACGTGAAATCCCTAAATAGAAATAAAATTTCTAAAAAATGACATATAAATACGACTAAAAGACCAAATTCTTGATTACAGAGACAAATTCAATCTTTCTTCCAACTTAATGCAGAAATAGAATTATCGAGGTGAGTAAATATCAATATATTGCGAAGATACTAATATTCTTTCAGTTTCAAATGAATGATTGACAAGACTACGATGGCTGTAAGTTGCAAAATACTCCTTTCAATCGACAGCTGTCATTCTTCCAACAAATGAAAAACATTTAGTTTGAACCATAGGCGCACTATGAAATTTTCGACAAAACTTTGATGAATTTTTACTTTACATCCAGAGGATTTACGGAAAAAACTTATTAAGGAAAATTTTTATGCTTGTCAAATTACATTACAGGTCGGAATAAATGTAATTATTTCTGTTACATCCTGTATATATAGGGTAAGATATGTAAAGTAGGATAGTTAGGATAGTGAAGAAATCAAGTAACAGTAGAATGTAAGGGAACTAAGAGCTCCACCCGCTCCTAGCCGACTACTCGTAAATTACAATATTCATATTCTGTTCATCTATTCATTTGTTGTTCATTATGTTTGTGACTCATTCTTTAATATATCTATTTACTATACAAATTTGGTATTCTCTATATTTGCAATATCTCTCATCTTCCATCCAGCAAGGACCCATCATTTCTTTGTAATATCCAATTCAGGTTGTAACAGTGCTAGCTTTAATTTTAATCAAGCTAGCTAGAGCTGGATTAGAAGTATTTGGAGCATGCTTCTCATATGCAATATTTGACATTGGTGGACTGGTGTAGACTTGGCCCCTCCCGAATGTAACCCTTGATACTCCTGATTTTAATAAGATGCTGAATATACAGTTACTGGAGCTAGCTAGAGCAAACTGAAAGAAGTCGAGAGCTAGCTTTTGGCACGAATACTTTAATTTGGAGGAAGGCCATATTGTCTAAATCTGATCAACATCCTGTCACCTCATACAAAAATTAGCAACGGTTAGCACGGTAGATACATGAGACGCTATCTATGTAATATATATTTGATTTTTTTCCATTTTCATCATTGAAATATTGGTATATTAATTAAGTTCCAAGGACTTTTGATCTTTGAAAGTATAAATTTATTTTAAGTCTTCAAATACAGTTGAATTACACGAACTTCTCTAATTAGTTGATAACAGCTCAACAAAGTAGTGATTGCCTTTTTTTCCCACTTTACAATCATTTATAAGTTCTTACTATCATAAGTCACACCTACATCCTAGGAGGGACTAATCATGCGCAATAGCAAAGTATGAAAACTAGTATAGCATAATTCCTCCCTTGCAAGACTTTGCTATATCGCATAATTTCAGGCTAAAGGATTTAATTCCATTTTATTCTCTTCTATTTTTCTACTTGTATAAAATTTTCTCTTATGCTTAAATATTAGGAATAGGACAAGGCCTTTCGAAGTCCAGTTTCTTTTGTTATTATGGACGTTTCAGGTCCAATTGACCCATCATCAGCTAATAAAAGTAAGTTGAATAAATACAATGGAATAACAAATTGAAAATAACCCTTAACAGTATAACAACAGGTGGAACTTACGTAGGTGAATTCAGAATTACAATAGTAAAGTCATAAATAAAACGAGAAATGCGGAAATATTTCAAACACAATTGCTGGAGAGATCAACCTCCCTGTAGCAGAAGTGGCAAAAAAATGACCAACCAGGGGTCAAAACAACAACAAGAAAAAACTAAAAAGAAATATCAAGAATGCAAACAAGAATCAACAGACAACCTTCAAGTTGGCAATATGAAAGTACCCAAAAAATTATTAGCATATTTCATGTTATTTTTGTAATCCGTTTGTGTATTGACATCTTGTTTATTGAATAAGTTCATATAATGAGTTCCATACAATAATCTTTGTTGCTTATTGGAGACCCTGTCAATGATTTTAGCACTTTTAAAGTCGAAACGGTGACCAGTTTCCAACGAATGCTTGCAAAGTGTACTATGGTAAACATTCTTACATTTGATATTAAATTTGTGTTGGTATGATCTCTTCTTTAAAGATTGTGATGTTTCACCAATGTATGTACTTTGGCAAGGTACACATTCTACCTAATAAATGACATCTTGGCTGTCTAAAAGTTCCTCCCTATCTTTGAGGTTAGAATGTAATTTTTTAGTGGTAATATTATTACTATTTGCAATTTGAATGTTGCTGCCGTTGAAAATTTTGCTACATGCTTGTTGTAGGCCGTGGATGCACGAGATGACCGTGCAAATAGTGGAAGAGCTCCCGCTAACAGTAATTTGTGGGCTGCAGTTCATACGTTGCTCCAGAATAACAAGAAGTTTTTTTTACACACAAATTGCTTTGGGTAACCATTTTCAAGTGAAATATCAATAATAGAATCAAAATCCGCAGTATGGAAAGAAGGGTGAGACAATAAGAGTGCCCGATCAACCAAAGCATTTACAGCGCTTGTTTTATAGGAAGGATTAGTTACAGAAGTAAAATTTAAGTACCTGCCTGACGCCGTGGGTTTTCGGTACCAGTTCGAAATAATTTTACCATCTATTTTAATTAATGTGACATCAAAAAAATTTAATAAATTATTGTGTTTTAGTTCTATGGTAAATTGTAGCCTGGAATGGAAAGAACTAAATTTATCAAGGATCAAATCCACCTTATCTGAAGGAGCCAAAATTAAACAGTCATCTACATAGCGCCAGTAATAAATAAAAGAATACTGCCGACTCGAAACATAATGTAATGCCAGTAAGAAATTGCTCTAAGGTTAAATCCGTAAATTCTTTAATACTATCCCAGTTTTCAGTAATACAATCATTGACCAACAGCTGGGGAAAACTTGGGAATAATGCAGCAACATCTGAAGAGAAAATAATAACACCCGGTGGAACTTGGATCTGAGCCATGTCATTTACGAGGCTAAAAGAATTTCTGATGTTGTAAATTGATTTATCGGTAACATTTTCAATCACATTTGCAAGAAACTTGGCCAATTTGTAAGTAGGTGTATTAATAGTTGAAGTGACTTGGCGCAAAGGCACACCCTCTTTGCGTATTTTTGGTAGCATATACATTTTGCCTACTGTAGGGTTCTGTATAATAAATTCTGGATGTTCAATGCTTTTAAAATAATTTCTACATTTGCGATGCCACTGATTGGGTATTTATATTAAATATGTCGAAAAGTATAGTTTCTGCTGATAATTTATCTGTTAAATATAATCTCAAATCTAGCCAATTCTGGAAATTATTTTCAGAAAGAGGTTCTGCAGCTTTATGGACTAACTTTGTTTAAATTATGTCGAATAAATATGTTGTTTGTGAAAGAGATAAAGCTTGAGTGTTTGTGGTCACATAGGCTGGTACCACAAGCTCTGTTTGTGGCTATACTAGCAGTGTTATTTTAAGAAGCGTTTTAAGGCAATATAAATATTTCAAACTATTTCAAAGAAAAATATTCGAATAAATTTTGTAGACATATGTGTTTTCCGTAATTTGAATCTAAAGATTATTTTCTAAAGTATTTGGGAAAATTCTAATTGCGTTAAAACACATCTTGACACAACGCTCTTAGTAGCGCCAAAAACAGAGCTCGTGGTACCAGCTATAGACTTTATCAATGGTTTTAATAAAATGACTGAGCAATTTTATGTTTCTTTCATATTGAGGAATCACATCAGTAAAAGTTTTCAATTCGGCTAATGTAATATTTCTCATTGCTATGGTTTTTGAAATTTGACTTGGTCTTAACTTTATTTGAATAGGATTGGAAATTCTTATTTCTAGATCGGAATATAATTCCTGTGAATCTTCTGATTCTGCTGAGTTATTACTTATAAATTTTTCAAAATTTTATTTTAATTGGTACAAAGTCTAACAAATAAGTGTGAATGTGTGTGGGTGAAACTGTGTCAATCTCTCGGTAAATTTATTACTAATTTTTGTTAGATTTATCTCTTCGTGTATTTGTTGCTTACAATTACTTACTGTAAAATAGCTAACAATATCGTGAATTTGACGGACATCTCCAGAATCTACAAGTTGTCGTATGAGTTGTACCTCTGCGCATGACTGTTCTCTCCGACGACGTGAACTGGTACCGATCAGCAAGTACTCTTCCTCACGATGAGGTCGTGGTCTGGTTACCTGAGCAGCAAGCTGTCGATTTGGTGTAGTTGTCCGTTAAAAATGGGTCGTGGTTAGACCCTGATGGGCTTAGGTTGAAGCCGGAGTGAAGTTCTCGTGGGTTTTTGAATATATTGTAGTAAGGCTTTCAAAAAAGTACCACAAATGAAATTTTTGTACTTTACTTCTCTGTGTCTTCAATATCCTACCGACTGCGCCAATTAAGTTTCAAGGACTTTTAATCTTCAAGAGTATAAATTTATTTTCTGTCTTCAAATACTGTTGAGTACATGAACTTCCGTAATTAGTTGATGACAGCCGACGAAGTAGTGATTGCCTTTTTTCCCCACTTTACAATCATTTATAAGTTCTTACTATCATAAATCACACCTACATCCTTGGAGGGGGTAATCATGCGCGATAGCAAAGTATGGAAACTAGTATAACATAATTTATATAGTTATTGTCAACAATTTTGAATGTTGAAATTTCATTATAATATCTTCACATATTTTCGGCTTCTATTAGTCCGGTCAAGTGAGTCCTAAAAATAAGGGTGCCTTCGCATGAATATCCAAGAACCTGTAAATTGACTCGAACGTTAGGGATACTAATATAATGAATGCGAAATCAAAATTCGCATAAATAGGTTCTATGGATTTCTCAGTGAAACGGTTAGTTTTATGATAAGAATGGCTCAGACAAAAATTGTAGATCTTTTGCTTCTATACATAAACGGTCCCCACTTTTTCCTCTTCAGATCCACTATTTCTGAGAAAAAGTCATTCTAAAGTAATATCCTCCATAATATGCATTACTACGCTGCCTGTGTACATTATGGACGTATAATATTGGTGAAACTATTATTCTGCGTGACTGATACACTATTCAACCTCTCAATATATTTTGGTAAAGCAAGTTGATAATGATGCTGATGTACTCATTATAGAAACTGCAATGGATCAATTCAATCTAGCTGATGACAATGTTGTTGTTGATGAAGATGATGATCTGTTGGCATTACCTACCGCGTGAACTCAAGTTGGAAATAACATCTATTTCTTAAAACCGTGCAAGGTTGAACAACTATCGAAAATATTTCCAAGTATGAGTTCATTGGCTCATTCTAATTGTAAAAATCATATTATATTTTTGGATGCTATGACTGACTGTATTACAACATCAGCAATGCTCCGAAGAGGTGAAGCAACAGTTTTCAAATTGTTTGAAAAACTAGATTCAATTACATTTGTGCGAAAGCGCAAAATCTTCCGAAGGTATGAAATCTGCTCCAGAAACTTCGAGTACCAACGGAGCTCACTTTCTTCTTTCAGTATATGGACCTCCAAAAATAAAGTACTTGCAAAGATAAGTTAGGTTACGTATCTTTTGCAGAACATACACATAATAGAATATGTTTAATTAGCTTGTCTTTCTCCAACCTCGGCTTCTATCCAGTAACATTTTTATCGTGTATTATACCAGGTTCAAGTGTGGCGTGGTAATCAACCTAGAAGAATGAGACTGAAAGCTAATTGATGATGTTTAGGCATCAATCTACACTCTACTTTCATCTGCACCAGAATAGCTCCTCAATATTATTTTTTGTAACTGCTCGCAACTAGCTGTCAAGGCCAGTCATACTCAAATATTTAATCTTTAACAGAAGATGACTTTTATATCAACAACGAAGCAACTGATGTATAGCTGTTCGAACAATTTACGTCAACTCAGGAAGATAGAAATGAGAATGAAGAAGAAGATGGAGAAGAGAAGAAGAAGAAGAAGAAGAAGTTAATAAGAAGATCTGATATCATATCAAACTTCAATAAAAAGACTGGAGTAGGCTTACCGACGAAAACAGTTTGAGAAATACGCGCCGAACACACTACCCTATAGGTGGAGTGGAAACATGTGCATATTATGGAGAATATAACTTTAGATTGGTTTTTTCTCAGAAATAATGAATCTTCGAAAAAAATTGTTGGGACCATTTTTGTAGAGAATTGAAATATCCACAATTCTAGTCTCCGCTATTTTTGTCATGAATTTAACCGTTTCTCAGAAAGAACCATCTTTGCGAACTTTGATCTCGCATAAATTTTTTTGCACGCACGGGATCGATGAAGACTTCTCACACGTTCATCATAATGGTATTCCTAACGTTCATGCTAATTTTCAGCTTCTTGGGGATCTATATGTGAATGTATACTTTGACCGGACTATATAGTATTATTGCGTGATTAATACTTATACATAAAAAAAATGGAAAAATCAAGGTGACCTGATGAGAATGTCGAAGCTTCTTATTCCAGAATCATCAAACCATTTTGTGCCGGAAAACTGAAATTAGCCTATTTGGAGTTTTCTTTTCGCAATAATTATGAAGCTGGTATTATTGATTTCCACTAGAAATACAAATTAATTCTTACTCACGTGTATCATGAAAAGTAATCGTCAAATTTGGCTGGAAAACTTGGGAAGAGACAGGTCTACTGAAATTAGACGAAGGAGCAAGCGACGTACATACATACAGTAAGAAAAAGTCATTTTGATCATCTACAACAAACGTACGTAATTTGACCGAACAATCAAGTTTTTCTTGGACGAGATAATAATTCTCCAAATCTAATATCACATTGTATCATCTGAAGAAAATAATTTCAATTATTCCATTCTATGATTGGAAATATTTAGTTCTTTCTAAATCCAACAATAATCTCTGAAAGATTACGATAGTGAAAAATGGTTATAATTATGATAATAATCAGTAATATATATCATATTGACTGTGAACTTTCTCATCACCGGAGCAATGTCAAATGTTCAGTTGTAAATAAGTCATCATATACTCTCTTCGCTTTTATATTCTATCCACGTTCTCTTTATTTCATATCCATCGGTAGTGCGCATAATTGTTAGGAATGTAATGTTTATTGCTTGAAGAATCAGTTTGTGATTAAATAAAAGTCAGTATCTAATAATCTAAATGAAATAAAAGCTTTATTCTCCTTATATCACTAATAACACTATATTTATTTATTTGTCACTCAATTCTAATTTAAACAAGGTCACAGATATTTATATTTCACTATATATATACACTGTTCACTTTACTGTCACTGTTCTAGTTCCATTTCATCAGTACTACTCTTACTACTGTACTGTTCCACACGTCTTTCGCTTGGCCTTATATTGAGAAATATTGTTTTCTCGAATTTTCTATTTCTCGACTCTTTCCATTTCTAGAAATCACTAGAGACTTCCATTGGGAGGGGTGATGTGCTGCGACGCAGTGCGGCGTAAGCGCGGACGAAAGGCCCCTCCCAATACTACGTCGTCTTCACGAGCTTCCCCCCACTCTCGCACGTCACATGAATAAGAAATTCACAAGCTGTTACAAGTGCATACATGATTGCATATCTTGTCTTTTGATAAAATATGCGGCAGACTAAGACTGTAACAAAATGTAGATATCATTCAGTGTAAGATGTGAACAAAAAGCAATATATTTTTATACCAATTAGATATTCGGTCACCAGATATGCAGTGCAATGCGTACGTGAACAGACAAGTGTATGAATGGATTCCTATAACAAATTTTCCATACTGATTCATCCGTTTCAACATATTTGAATATAAATAACTTGTTTATGATCAAAATCCAATCTTCTGATTTCAGCATGATTTTATTAGAGTCATTTCATTGAATATAAACGATAGTAATTTGCTTTGTTCGACCTCTTATGAAATACAAAACATTTTTGCCCTGGTAATTTATTTCTAGCTGAATCACTTAAATTCAATCAAATTTTAATAATACTCTGATTTGTCAAAATCATAATAATTTTTCTGTCTCACGGTATTGTATTGTGACGTGCAAGAGTGAGGGGGGAGCTCGTAAAGACGACGTAGTATGGGGAGGGGCTTCTAGTCGTCGCTTACGCCGCACTGCGTCGCAGCACATCATCCCTCCCAATGGAAGCCTCTAGTGATTTCTAGAAATGGAAAAAATATGAGGCCAAGAAAATAAAGTGTAGGATAGTACAGTAATAAGAGTAGTAGTGTGAAATAAATATCAAACAGTTACAGTAAGTGAACAGTGTATATAAATAGTGAAATATAAATATCTGTGACCTTGATTAAATTAGAATTAAGTGACAAATTAATAAATATAGTGTTATTAGTAACATAAGGAGAATAAAGCTTTTATTTCATCCAGATTATTAAATAGTGTCTTTTATTTAATTACAAACTGATTCTTCAAGCAATAAACATTACAGTGGTGTCGAGTAAGGGGTAGTTATAAACAATTTGGTATTTTGTTTATTGCTGCTTTGTGAAATTGAAAAATGGCGTCTAAGAAGATGTTGAAAGATTTGAAGGTCGCAGAAATATCAATTGGAAGAGCGGGATTTGGAAACCAGTGGCCGCAAACAAGTTTTGATAGAACGACTGCGAGGCGCTTTGACTGAAGACGGTGTGGATCCTGATACATATTTGTTTGAAGTTCAACTTTCTTTAACCGATTCGGCTATAAATTTAGAATCAAAATTACAAGAAAATTCTACAAGTTTAAAAGAAGATTTAGAATCAAAATTAGAAGAAAATTGTACAAATATAGAATCAAAATTAAAAGAAAATTCTACAAGTTTGGAAGAGAATTTGGAATTGAAGTTGAAAGAAAATTCTACGAATTTAAAAGAAGACTTATTAGGAAAGTTAGAAGAAAATTCTAGAAACTTAAGAGAAGAACTGCATGGGAAGAAAGAGGAAAATACAAAGAAAGTTGAACAGCAACTGGAAAAATTTAGAGGAAATTCAAAGGTATGGGAGGAAGTATTTGAAGATAATTGTGAAATGTTGAAAGAAGAATTGAATGCAGAATTGGATTCGAAATTGGATGAAAAAATGGAGATTTTTGAAGAAAAATTTAAATTTGGTGTTTCATCTCCGGAAAAAGCTTCAAAAACTGAGATAATTGGATTATCCGCACCAAATCTTGATTCAACTACAAAAATGCGTGTCAAACCTCCAACCTTTGATGGTCAAACATCTTGGATTAATTACCATAGACAATTTGAAGCCGCTGCTAAGGCTAATGGCTGTAATGATACTGAGAAAGTTTCAGCGCTTACAGTTGCTCTCCGAGGAGATGCAGTGAACATTTTACAGGCTATTCCACCGGAAGAAGATAAAAATTATGAAAAATTGGTCAAGCGACTGAAGCTGCGATACGGCCAGGCACACCTGGAGGAAGTGTATCACACGCAGCTCAAGAACCGATACCAACGTCTCAGTGAGAGTCTACAGGAGTTTGAAGCTGATGTGGCACGCCTAGTTCGACTTGCATATCCAACTGGCCCGGATGATTTCTTGGAAAGCTGGGTTGTGAGAATATTTGTGGATGGCATCAGAGACCATGAAACGCAACAAACCCTGCGTTTGACGCGGCCGAAGAAGCTGGTGGAAGCATTGGCTCATGCACTGGAATACGAAGCGGCAAAGCAGGCGTCCAGAAGCAGTGCCCGAGTGCGAGAGGTTGATTGTGACTCCGATGCCACGGAAAGCTTAGAAGCCCAGGTTCAGCGGTTGATCGAAGAAGTAAAAGATCTCAAGAATTCAAGACAACTTCGGTGCTGGAACTGTGGAGAACTCAAGCAGTCCATGGATCTCTCCTGTGTTACTTGTAAAGGAGAAAGATGGGTCTATACGATTTTGTGTCGATTATCGCCAGCTGAATAACGTTACCAAGAAAGACAGTTATCCTCTCCCCAGGATTGATGACACCTTGGATACTCTGGCAGGGTCAAAGATCTTCTCAACCTCAAATCTCAAGAGTAGGTATTGGCAAGTAGCGATGGACGAGAAAGACCGAGAGAAAACTGCATTTACTATCGGCAGTGGATTGTGGCAATTTACGGTCATGCCATTCGGCCTATGTAATGCCCCTGCTACTTTCGAGCGACTGATGGGGAACGTACTCTAAGGACTATCATGGAAAACTTGCTTGATGTACCTGGACGATATAATTGTGATGGGAAAATCATTTGAAGACCATTTAAAGAATCTGGAACAGGTATTTCAACATTTAAAGAAAGCTGGTTTGAAACTTAGTCCAAAGAAATGTCACTTATTCCAAAAACGTGTGAACTATTTGGGACATGTGGTCTCCGAAGAAGGCGTAGCAGTTGATTCAGAGAAAATTAAGACAATCCAAGAATGGCCAGTACCTGCGGATAAACATCAGCTACGTAGTTTCCTCGGGCTTTGTACTTATTACAGAAGATTTGTTTGTGGATTCGCCAATATCGCAGAACCATTGACCAGACTGACAGAAGAAAATCGCAGATATAGCTGGAATGAAGACTGCCAGGTTGCCTTCGAGCAACTGAGGCAACTCCTCGTTCAAGCACCGATACTGAGTTACCCGAAGACGGAAGGACGTTTTATTTTGGATACGGATGCCAGCGATGTCGGAATTGGGGGAGTCTTGTCCCAATAGCAGGATGGTCAAGAAAGAGTCATCGGATACTTCAGTAAGGTTTTATCGAAGCCAGAAAGAAACTACTGCGTCACAAGACGGGAATTACTAGCAGTAGTCAAGTCCATCGAGCATTTTTACAAATATTTGTATGGCAGAAAGTTCCTGTTAAGAACTGACCACGCTGCTCTAAAATGGTTATCCAAGTTCAAGAATCCTGACGGTCAGGTCGCTCGATGGATCGAGAGACTTCAAGAATACGACTTCGACATAGAACATCGAGCCGGTACAGCGCATAAGAATGCTGATGCCTTATCAAGACGACCATGTCCCAAAGATTGTCAGCATTGTTCTAAGGCTGAAGCAGAAGCATCCCGGACAACTGTCATTGACGATGCTTGGCAACTACAAGAGATAGAAAAGGACATAGATGGCGACTCAGAGTTGCGAATTATTCTAGAATGGAAGAGGAAAGGAACAAGACCGACATGGCAAGAGGTGGCACCATACTCCCAGACGCTTAAGGTTGTTAAGAAGAAGAGTGGGGTCAAGCTGTGGTGGGAACCCTGCTCTATGCTAAATACATAGGATAAACATTCATTGCCAACTTCGAATAAACAAAATTTCAATGATTAAAACTAATGGAAATGTTTGTTTTCGGTTGAAAATACATGATTTTAAATAATTTGGTTCCTTATTCTATTCTTTTGAAGAGCTTTCGTCGGTTGAAATTTTTTTTTTCATATCTTATTGAAGCTGCAATATGATGAGTATAGTACGCAACGCTGTAGACTTTCGGAAATATTTTTGACATTTGACGTTTAGTAGTGGTACTGCGTTTCATAACCAAACAAACTTATTGATGATAAATCTACATCAAAAAAATAATATCGATGGAAGAATGAATGGGTTACTCAATCAGTGTACCGTCAAGTCAGGGAAGTGATAAAAAATCTTGTTTATTCTTATCACACATACTCTTCCCATTTCATCTCATGCGGCGTCGTTGCCTAGCGTATAATAACTTGCTAAATTTCAGTAGCTTTTGTACAATTTTTTCTAATAATAATTCAATTTTCTCTGAAACTATGAACAAGACTTTTTTGAAATTTGACTTTCGTAGATATCTTGACGATTTTTTGTAATATTGTCATTTCAGGTAGTCGAGATAATGACGTATGAATCAATGTGAAACACGTCGCGTGCATTAACGCAATGTAATAATATGTCACCGAACAGCAACTTTGACACTTTTTATCTCGATAACTAGAAACAAGATTAAGTTCAAACTTTGCCAGAATATTCTTCACTAAACAAATAATATACTGTAAAAATTTAAATGAATTCTCATTTACTTTGATTTCCTTCTCAACAACCTTAAATCATACTGGGCGCAATAGGATTCCATAATCCTGGACGAAGGCGTCTTGAAGCGTGTCCTGAAAGATCCGGATGAAACCAAGAATAGAGAACAGCTGATTGTTCCTAGAGGTCGGATTCCGGAGGTCTTGAGATATCTCCATGATGGAGTGAGTGGGTGACACCTTGGGGTAACGAAGGCTCTGCAAAGAGTTCGTGAGCGGTTTTATTGGCTAAAGTGCAAAGAAGGCGTTAGGGAATGGTGCAGGAAATGCACTACGTGCGCTTCAAGCAACGGACCGCAGCAACGACCAAGAGCTCCGATGCGACAGTATAATGTCGGTAGTCCATTCGAGAGGATAGCCATCGACGTAGCAGGGCCATTTCCCGAATCAGACGTCGGAAATAAATACATTGTTGTCATCATGGACTACTTTAGTAAATGGGCAGAAGCGTATGCCCTTCCTAATCAAGAGGCCGCTACTATTGCAGACGTCCTAGTGAAGAACTGGATCTGTCGTTTTGGCGTACCCTTGGAACTCCATTCTGACCTGGGAAGAAACTTTGAATCCACACTTTTCCAAGGGATATGCGAAGTATTGAATATTCGTAGAATCAGAACTACTGCATTAAATCCGCAGTCTGATGGAATGGTGGAACGGATGAATAAGACCATCAACAGACACCTGGCCAAAGTTGTCTCTAGTTACCAGAGAGACTGGGACAAATATCTCCATCTGTTCCTTTTGGCCTACCGCTCATCCGTACACGAAACAACCGGACAGACCCCAGCAAGAATTATTTTTGGACGGGAACTTCGGCTACCGTGCGACCTAAATTTCGGCTGCAAACCTGGAGAAGACCTGGCTGGTGAAGATTATGTCATTGATTCAAGGCGTCAGATGGACGATATCCACTCTCGAGTCCGTATAAACATCCAGAATGCCAGCGACCGGATGAAAGAGACCTATGACGTCAAGGCACAAGACAGGGGTTTTCAACCAGGAGACTCTGTGTGGCTTCATAACCCAGGGCGGCGACGTGGCCTGTCTCCAAAATTACAGATATCTTGGAAAGGGCCTTACGAAGTCATCAGAAGAATTAACGACATAATCTAAGAAATCAGACGCAACCCCAAGAGCAGATCAAGAGTGGTGCACTTCAATCGGCTGACACCATTTGCAGGAGACAATAATGAAGATCCCAACGACGCACGTGCTCGTAAGATCCATGCGCAGGAAGATTCATTTGAGGAGTTCATGAAGACATTTTCAAGTGGACGTCGGGCTCGATTCGAAATAACTACCGGAGTGCAGCAGGATCTATTCAAAGTTCCAGGCGACTACTCCTTGGCTCATTGTGTATCAGGAGATTTGAAGATGTCCTGAGGGATAGCAGCAGTTTTCAAGAAGAAGTTTGGCAGGCCAGAACACTAGAAGCCTACTGTAGGGAAGACCATCTGTCTGAGGGACAATACGACAACCAAGGAACGCCATATTTACCACATGGTAACGAAAGATAAATTTCATCACAAACCAACCTACCGTTCCATGTGGGAAACGCTGCAAGACATGCGAGGCCATTGATTGCAGAACGACATCCTGAAACTGGCAATACCAAAATTGGGCTGCGGTCTGGATGGATTAGATTGGAAGATCGTTCAAAATATGACAGAGGTAACATTCCAGAACAGCGGAATTCAAAAAGTGGTCTGCTGTTTCCACCCAGCAGGCCCGATCAAACCAAAAACTGTGGACTGCTACTTCTACCAAACTACTGGTTGCACCAAGGGCGGCGAGTGTCGATTCCGACATAGACATGAAGGTGTGTTTCGGGACGAAACATTCTTAAGAAGAGGGCAGTGTGGCGTGCGAGAGTAAGGGGGGGAGCTCGTAAAGACGACGTAGTATGGGGAGGGGCTTCTTGTCGTCTCTTACGCCACACCACGTCGCAGCACATCACCCCTCCCAATAGAAGCCTCTAGTGATCCCTAGAAATGGAAAGAGTCCAGAAATCGAAAATTCGAGAAAACAATATTTCTCCATATAAAGCCAAGCAAAAGACGTATAGGATAGTACAGAAATAAGAGTAGTTGTGTGAAATAAATATCGAACAGTGACAGTAAAGTAAACAGTGTATATAAATAGTGAAATATAAATATCTGTGACCTTGATTAAATTAGAATTGAGTGGCAGATAAATGAATATAGTGTTATTAGTAACATAAGGAGAATAAAGCTTTTATTTCATTTAGATTATTGAATAGTGACTTTTATTTGATAACAAACTGATTCTTCAAGCAATAAACATTACAGTATCTTACTTGTACTCTTTTTTTAATCTCATTTGATGATATGTCATTGGTTTGCCTGTTCGGACAAGATATTTGAATAAATAAATAAATAAATAAATAGGGTTCTAGTTGAAACAGCGTATGATGACAAATAACAGAAGGACTAACTAAACTCATCAACCACGCATCAGATAATAGAACATTGTGCCTCCGAGATAATTTCTATTGAGTTGATAAATGGTATGTAGAGGTAAAATCTACAGCAGTATCGTCGACCGGACAGAAGAAAACACGTGGCCATAGTTGCCGCTGGTTTATGTTGTGAAAATCGAATTTAAAATTTGAATTTTTGTGAAACATTCAAGTGTTTAGAATTTTCAATTTTCTATTCATACCATTTCACAGACTTGTCAATAGGTCACCTAATCATTGTGTCTGTAATTTTTATTGAATAAATAGCATCTAACTTGACTCACATAAGAAGCAATATGATTTTTAATATGGATAATACTTGAAGGACATCTAGTTGCAGTATGTGATATGTATGTAGTCGTTATCGAAATGCCAATTACCCAAGTGGAATGCCGCTAGGAAAAAGTACATTAGTACATGCACGCCAAGAGATTCTATCGATTTATGAGAAAAGAAGCTTGGAAAAAAATTAAGAATGGAATCTGATTGTATATATGTAAAGTCATAATATATGAAGAACTATAGATTATTATAATATTATGAGGATAAAACGGATATGGTAATTTCTCTACAATCATTATTTCAATTAAAAATACAAAATAATAGACAAAAAATGACAACACAATTCCAGAACTTATTATCATAATTTTTAGAACATAAGAATGGCAAAATATTGATACGTATTTGATGAAAATAAACAAAGAAAGTTGGAGAATTATTGAATAATCACAGATGTTTGTATTTCCTATGAACTAGATTCAGGAAATTGTTATTTATTGATATATACCTTCCATAATCCATATTTAATAGATTAACTGACTTTTCTTTTATTTTAGTTTTGATAGACTATACGAAATCTGTTACTATGCATCTGAACTTTTTATTGGGACTTTTTTTTTCAATTCTAAATATGGATGAACAGTATCTAGGATTAATCAGGGTTTCAAACTGTCTGGTATGTGAATGGATAATTTGTTGAATACAAGAGAGTTTCCGAGTGGATAGAATCATGATAATAATGGATAAAGCGCAAGAAGTATATTTAGATAAAGGTATCTGTCGGAGATCGGTTCACATAATTGAATATCGGATAAAATATATATATATATATATATATATATATATATATATATATATATATATATATATATATATATATATATATATATATATATATATATATATATATATATATATATATATATATATATATATTAATACGTGGAAAAGAAGCTGTGTACCAATTTTTGAGCATATTGCCCGCACAAAGGATACCTGAAGCTCATATGCAGAAGAAGTGCAAGAAGCTAAAATTATATACAAGGTGTCCCATTTTGATTTACCACTGAAATATCTCGAAAAATATACACTGAATGGAAAAGTATTTGACACACCTGATTCTCATTTTCTGGCAGGGAGAGAGGGGAAGGAGTGAAGTCACCTCAAAATCTCAAATAGGAACCACTGGCTGGCATGACGCTGAGTTCTCAGAGTTTACAGCACTTATAGACCTGTTGCGTATCTTCAAATTTCGACGATAGCGCCGCATATTATTCAAGAATCACAGCTTTGAGGTGTGATGTCACTTGTCAATGTTTTGAAATAGGTCAATCAGCTTTAAAATAAAAATGAAATCCATAACGTACCATCTTTATTCCTAATAATAATATTGTATTTAGTTTATGACAACATTTGTAGACAAGAATATTCCAAAAGAAGCAAATCAACCATAGTCATTTTTATTTTTTATTGTTTATGTGAATCATCTGAAGGTAATCAATTACAGTTAGATTTATAATGTGTTATATATGTATATAATTTGAGCGAAATTCTTGGGGGAAAGAGATTTTCTCATCTTGTCTATCTTTAAAACAATCCCTGAATTTTGAGAGGGGAAAATATCAAGCAAAAGCTTGGTGCTTTCAGAAAAGGATTCTGAGACGAATTCATGTGACTGTTCAGTCAATTAAGAAACTTATCTAAGTGGTATTTATTGAGTTTTTTTACAATTATAATATTTAACTTCTCTTAAAGATGGTTGATACTGAGAATTTAATACATTTTTATAGATTATTGCTTAAAATCATACTCGTTTCACTGCTCTTATCCACATTTCTCTTTGTATTGCTTCATAATCTCTTCCCGGAGACCTATAAGATTCAGTTCTAGGCTGTTTGCTTCAGTATTAGTACGTCCAACAACACAACAACTTCTAAGAGAATGATTTATAATCATGATTATTGAATAAAATGACATACAGGAATAACGCTTGACAGTTTGACGTTTTTGACGGCACACCTCGTAGATGTAAAATTTAACCGATAGAGCGGAGCCACTGAGGATACGCAATAGGCGTATAGACTTGAAACTGGTACCAAATGGAAGCTACTGCTTTGTATGTCGGCTCAAACTGCTTGATCTTACATTATAAATCTGGTCTTGGATAAAAATTAAATGAAAACTAAAAAGGTAGTTACTGCACAGAATGTACAACATGCCGGTAATTGAATTTCATACCTTGAACTGATATGGACTAGTACCCATTTTAGGCTAGAAACTATTCATCTCAATACCTCGCGAGCTATATGCGAGTCTCGATTTTAGTATCAGAATCAATTAAGCTTTTGTTTTTATGCTCAATTAAGGCCTGTATATGACCAGCCGTTAATAATCTTTCCAAATCTATAGTTTTTAAGGTAATTGTACCAAATTTTCCAGAACAATGTCAAAGATCAAATTATTTTCTTAGGCCTGGTATTTCAGTCCACGGTTTACCTTAAGCGGAGCCTAATTACCTTGGTAACAATTGTTCTATCAATCATTACTACGGAAATTAAGCTGCGTTTAAGGTAGACCATGGACTAAAATACCGGGCCTTGGGGTGCAGAACATGACCTCCCGTCAATCAATAACTAAACAATTAAGAACAAATGGTTTTTTCTAGTTTGTACGTACACAAGTTATGTATAAAATAGTCACAAAATGAGAATTTCAATAGGCGGCTCCCTTTTGTTACATATAAAAGTACCCCAAATCGTCAATACAACAGAATGTATAGATGATATTGAAAAACTGATTTCAAAATAAGTTTGAGTGGAAGCTGGAGCTCAATTAAAAATTGGATGAGGGTGGCATATGACCTTCCATCAATAATTATTTGTTATTTTGTGTTTGAAAGCGCATTTTTGGGGAAAAATACGCTAGTATACCTACTCATTTTGGCTGTCTGGCTGTGTGGCGTGATGCTGAGTTCTCAGCAACTATAGCACTTACAAACTTGGGAGAGGTACTGAATGGGAACTTTTGTTCAGTAGGTCTGCCCAAACTGTTTGATTCTAGTAATTTGTGAGATCTTTGAACCAACAAGCATTCATGAAGTGCCAGAAATGCGCTTTGATCATCAAAACGATTCTTCAATTTTCTTATTTCAGATTCGGAGGGGGCTTCTAATACTAAGTTAATTACACCCGGAACCCATGTGGATGGATGGTTGTGTTAAATGAAGCTCGAAATTGAAAATTTAATGAGTTTTGAACTAGTTTTTATCACTGGGCGACCGCTGGTAATTATAAACAGAGAAAGATACATAATAGAAAGAAAAATACTGCTGGATACATTGTTACCATTGTTATAGTATATTACATCTGAGGTGGGAGGTATTCCATTACAGCCGAGAGCTTATTATATGACCGAGAGGCGAAGCCTTAAAGATCAGATATAGCTCGAGGCTGATATGAAATCCTCACCGAAGTATGTATACTATTTTATTCACAATCATCCCTAATTTTCTGAGAAATATTTGATCCAACTTCGTTCTTTTTTTAACAAAGTAAATTGATGTAGTAGTCTATGAAAACAAGAATGTTTTGAGAAATCTAATTAATTTGACGTTTGTAGGATTTATGATTTATACGTGTATCCATTTAAATTGTGATAACTGCAGATATCAATAAGTTATACCAGTGAAATGGAGCTATACACTTTTCCCGAATTGAACGAAAGTGCTACGTATGTGAGTTCATAGCGATTTTGTTCACAATTTACAAATTTATGAATTTATAAGACATAGATTTACACAGAATTGCAACATAAAACCGCTTCTTTCCAATATTAATTGTTTTATGTGGATCATTGGATTATATGATCAGTATTTGTGACAACACGGTTTATTTCACTCCAACTAAAATTTATATCTGATGCTAGGCAACTGCATGAAAATTTCCCACCCAAGAGATGGAAGTGTCGCTTCCGACCCGTAAGCTAATCATTGCAGTTGGAAATTACATACTTCCCAACCTCCAAAAGGTTAGGAATTGCCATGTTACTATAATGATTGTGAATAAATATTTCTCCAACACTGTTTTGGAATTTGCATATTCCATAACCAAAAATTATGTTGGAACGAATGACACTCCAAAAAATCGTTTAGAATGATTCCGTATGCCGTTTAGAATGATTGTGTAAGCCTTAAGAATCATTTCGACGAATCAGAAGCTGTTAGTTTGGCTACTACCATGGCTACTTCCTAACAATTCAAGTATTCATATCTGGACTTGACGTTTGACATTTAATATTTTTTTAAGTTTCTTCTGAAATATTGGTGAGTTTCCAAAACCTTGTTAGAGAAAGTATAGTCTACAATATGTTTGGAATGTCGTATTCCACACTTGCGAACCGTAATCCTCGCCTTCGGCTCGGTTTACAAACTTTTCGCTCGTTCAGAATATAGGCCATTCCAATACTTATTGTAGAATATACTATTATACATTCATACCGGATGCTGCGTGGGAATAATACACAGGCAATAACAGATAGTGGTGGCTAATTGGTAAACAATTTACAATTGTATGTTCACGTGAAGTTTGTCAATATTCATTATTTCCTATTGATTACATATTTATTTTATATTCTAATCACGACAACTTATTTCCCTGAACATTATGTACGAATAGAGACCGTTTTCTAAACCATTGCGTATTAAAATATTGAAAGATGAGTACGGTACAAGTATTTTATTTATCCAGTAAAAAAAGAAATAATTTCAATGTTATGAAGTCTGAGAATGTTTATTCTTGAAGCGATTCTGCCAAATATCAATTTCACTAATATTAAGGGAAATAAAGTGGACGTAACAACAATAGGCGTCATACCTGGATCAATATATGTACTTTGGATGAATGAAATTTGGAATATATGTCTACATAGTATGTAATGATCAATTAAATGAATAAATACCGGTAGCTTACGGTGCATATCAAAAAAATCTCAGATATACAATAATACAACTTCAAAAAGGGGATCTACAAACATTTCGCTTTTCAATTACCAAGACACATAATAGAGAGTGTTTACACATCCTGGCGTGAATGCATACTCAGTAGATTTTTATTTATATCCATTATATAAATTATAATCAGATCGCAGATTCATAATTTTTATGAACAATAAAAAATAAGATATACACATTCATGTTGATATGTTCAAATGAGTTAATGGCACTTTCCAATATTTATTACAATCTGACGATATTTATATTGCATCAAGGTGAAGACAAATCGAACAAACTTGATTCATTCAACAAGATTAATCTATAACAGTCGGAATGGTTGAAAATAACAGGCTATATTATTTCACGCAGCAATAATAAGTAAATATATATATATATATATATATATATATATATATATATATATATATATATATATATATATATATATATATATATATATATATATATATATATATATATATATATATATATATATATATATATATATATATATATATATATATATATATATATATATATATATATATATATATATATATATATATATATATATATATATATATATATATATATATATATATATATATATATATATATATATATATATATATATATATATATATATATATATATATATATATATATATATATATATATATATATATATATATATATATATATATATATATATATATATATATATATATATATATATATATATATATATATATATATATATATATATATATATAAGTCGCTTTGGTGGTCTAGCGCGTTTAGGCAAGCGATACAGCAACCTTCACCGTTAGATCGCTGGGGTCGTGGGTTCGATTCCCGCCAGGGGCTTGGATGTTTGTGCTTGTCTTTGTATACCGTATGAACGATATATGTAAAGTAAATTGTAAATTGGTAAAGAATAAATACAGTATTTGGGGCTATAAGTTACATACTTGAAGAGCCGACAAAATATTATTATTATTATATATATATATATATATATATATATATATATATATATATATATATATATATATATATATATATATATATATATATATATATATATATATATATATATATGCATATAAATATAAAGACCGTTTTTGAAGAAATATATTCATTGTTTATTTACTACAAGGTATGAATCAAGACTGACTAGAAGAGACTACATCGAAACATTATAATATGGTAATTAAGCTAACGTTGATGGAAAATGGTTTCATATTTAAACAGATTTATCCTAATTCTGTATTGTCCTTGAAATTTTTGTACTATATAACTGGATTTTCAGGCCTTTTGTGTAGTTTTGGAACTGGATGTTTGGGGGTTCGGTTTGCGATCGCTCTCTTATTATCATCTGGAATTTAGTCTATTCTATCAAAGGATACCGAGCGAATATTCCAATGCAGAAGTATAAAATACTTGTCCAAATAGTTGGATGATATACTTGGATGGGATTGTCTACTGAAGGAACTATTGAATATAGCGTTTAACTGTACATGATTAAGATTTATGGAAAAGTTTGTTATTCTATTTGCTAGAATTATATAATTCAGTTTTCGTGGTTTCCCTTCCTACTTTCTCAAAAATGTTAGTTTGTTTCCTCTGAAGATTATATCGCAATTATTCTCGTTCTTGATTAGGTAGATCCCAATTAATGTTCTCACATGGCTCATCTTGATTATTTTCACTTCTCTGGGAAAGATAATTGAGTACTTATTGACTTCTGGAGTGATTTCAACGTGATTTTGTACAATCGCTGGAGTTATGCATCTGTAGAGTTTCTGCCTCACATGTAGATGGAAAGTGAGCGTGATATTTGTTTGGGCACTGAAATACTTTCGCTCGAATGCACATGTCATTCAAGGGGACTATTTCTTTGTCAGATTTAAGGAGATATTTGGTATTTGGAATGATGGTCAATATTAGTCCGTGAGACAGCGCATAATTTTTTCGTTGATTACCGCTCACTTGAAACTTTGTGAGTGGCTTCATTGTGATGAGTCCGACAACTTTTTCATTCAACAAAATTCTAGATTTATGGGCGTTTTCCAGCGAGGACTAATTAATTGAAAGAATATTACCGTATTACTGATCTTTATACTAATCGAAAGATTTTCTGATTATAAAATGAAGAAGAAAATATTGTCCGACATGAATATTGGGGCTAGTGGTGAGTCCGACTTGTCATAAGAACAAACAAACTTACCATAAGTGCCAACATACATATGACAAGTGCGACTTGTCGGACTCACCGGTATCCCCAATATTTATATCGGACAATATTTTTTGTTCATTTTATTATCAAAAAATCTTTCGATTAGTTTGAAGATCAGTATTAAGGTAACATTCTTCCAATTAATTAGCCTTCGCTGGAGGACGCCCCTGAACCTAGAATTTTGCTAAATGAAAAAGTTGTCGGACTCATCACAATGAAGCCAAATGAGCGGTAATCAACAAAAAATTTATGCGCTATCTCACGGACTATATAAATATATATATATATATATATATATATATATATATATATATATATATATATATATATATATATATATATATATATATATATATATATATATATATATATATATATATATATATATATATAAGGACAATTTTTATACGAGATTATTTTTTAAAAAAAGCATCTGTTAGTAAATCGAACAATATACGTCTAAATTTGGAAATATAATGAATTTAGACACTTTATCTGGTGTTAAACAGATTTGTATCATTTTTAAAGTTTTTAAATAAAATTTAGTTTTGTTGAAACACATAACTGTTGAAAATTGTTTTTAGGAATAATTTAATAGATTTTACTTCATTTTCACAGAAAATTTTGGTAGAACAGGACTGATGAATTTGTCAAGTATCACACATCAGAAATCCTCCATATACTGCTCAATGGGTAGGGCTTTGAAATCTTAAATAGGAACCCTCATTTTTTATTGCAGATTCGAAATCCTCGCTAAAACATACTCAGGGTTTGTCTGCAGCATTTTTTTCATTCGTAGTGGATAGTGCTCCAATCGTAAAAAATATGACTTTATGTATTGCAAACTCGGATTCACCATCAGAGTGCTCGATTCCGATGAGTCTGCTTACCTCTCACCATAATTGTCATTTACAACAAATGCTCAAAATAACGACCATCCATTTTAATTCATTCATCAATACGAGTTTGGAATGTAAGTACACAATTAAAAAAATTGTCTGGTGTAATTCCTGCACAAGCATTTCTGATACGTTCTATCATGTTCTGTCGAGTAGTAGGTGCTTCTGCATGTACTTTGTCTCTAAGATAACCCCACAAAAAAAGATCTAGTGACGTAAGGTCGATTGATCTAACAGGTCAACTTACTAGACCACCTCTCCTGGTCTAACGACCTTTGAAATTACGATTTAATGCTTCCCATTGGAGATTTCCATTACGAAAAATCACGTTTATGAATATTTTTCGAGATATTCAGTTGTCTCAAATCTAAAATGAAAAAAAAACCTCTATTGTCCTGTAGATTCACTGACTGTTATTTGAATGATTCCCAAGTTTACTTATGTATTTTGCACTAACACTTTCAATCCCTTCTTCCACTGTCTCGATGTTTAGGTTTGTGTGAATTGTTTGGTTGGTAATAATATACCACGAAGCATCGATATAGTGCGTAGTACTTTGAACTTGAATCTCTGTATGATTTGTATGTTAGTAGCTCCCCAAATTTCATTGCCATATAACCAGACAGGCTTGAGTGTAGTCCAAAATATTTTACAGAATCGGTTGTGTCTTATGGTGAGTTATTTAGATGAACGTTGGGATAGGTATTTTGGCGAGTGGCAAAGGTTATGTGGGTTGATTTTGATCCGTTTTCTTTTATTTTCTAATTTTACATCAAATTTTATATTTCAAATAGGTACTCCTGTAGCACTGCAGAATATTCTTCTGACTTGGTGTCTCTTGATAAGATCGCAGTGTCCCCTGCAAATAATGCAATTATAGTGTTTTGTGAAGTGGATAACTCAGCTGCGTGAATTATTGTATTGGTCCGAAGACATTACTTTGAGGAACTATAGCTTTGATAGGTTGTAATGCAGAGTGTTCTTGGTTGCTCTTTATGAGAATATATCTATCGGTGAGATAAGATTTCAATACTTGGTATATATTGAATATGTTTTGATCTTATAGATGAGTCCATCATGCAAGACTGTCAAATGCCTGAGAGTCTATGAAGGCAGTGGAACAATATTCATTGTTTTCTAGAGTGTTCTGGACTTCATTATAGATTCAACATACTTGCTTGACTGTAGAGTGGTTGTTTCTAAAGCCATATGGATATTCAGGAATTATTTTTTCTTCTAGCACAGGTCTCATTCTTTTCATGAAATTTTTCAAAAATCTAAAACAGGATTGGTGACAAGCTTATTAGTTTGTGGGATATCATTTTTTTCTTGCAAGTTTAACAGGCTAATGTATAAGTTTAACATAGATAATTTCTCATCATGATGAGAAATATCCAAGTCTGATTATAGTATTGAAGATGAAAGTAAATAATTTTACTATTTGTTTTTGTCAGTTCTTTGAATATTTTTTCCAGTCATAAGATCATAATTTTGAGTTTTGTACTCTTTATTACATTCAGTATTTCGTACATGTCATCATTTTTTATCGGTGGTGAAAGTTGGTAAGGAGTTTCTCGATATTCTTTGATAATTGTTCTTGTTCGCTGTGTATTTTGTATTGTTGAAATATCTTGCAAATTCATTGTATTTTCCTTTATCTTTTCTTGCCTAGTTGTTTTCAACTGTTCTGATTAGTGGTATTCTATGACTATATTTTTTTAAATACTTAGGGCCGGTTTATAGAAGGCATATTGAATATTTGATGGCGATTCAATAATTAATTCAGAATTAATTCAATTATTTCACGTCATTCCATCTCGATTGAAAACAAAACTATAATTGAATCGCAAATAAATTAATTCACGATTAGATTACATCAAAGTCAAAATTAGACATTGAATGAGTTTATAGAACCTCAATCAGGAGTTAAGGGTGATTATCTTTAACATTAATTCAGAATTAATTTGAACGTTGTATCTTCTCCCCCGATAATATTTTCCAAATTGACAAATTATGTCACTTTCCCCATGACATATTTGTCTGGTCCTATAAATAAAAAATTGGATAATTTGTATGTTATTATAAATCATTATTATTATCTTCTGATGATTAAGTAAGTGGGAAGAGTTCCTAGGTGACATCTCTAAGAGAACTTCTTGAAAATGAGAATTTCAAATTCAGATTTTGTATTGAAAATGCAGTATTTTATTGTTGCGATATTTAACTGGTGCTGGAATAAAACTTACCACACAGAGAAAATCTATTTCAACTCATCAAACATTACTAACGATGAAATTACAAGCGACCAGTGCTTTCACTGCTTTCAGCAATTATTAAAAGATTCCTTTGCAGTGCATACATCCACTGCTCGTAATATTATAAAACATGCAGTGCATAAAGTAGTACAACTATAGCCTCAATATATAAAAATTCCTACTCCAGAAGAAGTTTAAGCTGTGAAATTGGGTTTCTGGAGGACTCGAAGAGTACCTGGAGTAATAGGAGCAATAGATTGCATTCACATGAAAATAAAATTTGTTGATGGGCCTGAAATGGAGATTTTCATGGATCGAAAATATTTTTGCAATGAATGTACAAGCTGTACGTGATGTAGATCTAAAAATACGAAATAGAGTTTATATGGCTTGGAAATGTGCGTAACAGCAGTATTTTCAATGACTGTTCTATGTGCTGATCTGAAGGATAGACATCATGGTGAAGATTTCCTACTAAAGGAATTTATTTGTCGTTCTTTTCTTTCATTGAAACGTCTTGACTACATCCACGAATCGTAGCAGAAGAAGCATATAACAATTCGCATCAGGCGACTAAAAACACTATTGAAAGGAGTTCTCAACTAAAATTAGAACAGCCTCAAAACCTACTGTTGCTTGTTGTATGAAGCCTAATACAACAATATGATCATTGATGATGAGCTGCCACTCGCGCCAGAAATTGCATGTTGGAGATGAGAGCCAGGAATCTTAGTGAACTTCAAGGAAAACACTGCAATTCGTACTGCCTCAATAAAGACACAATCTGCTTGAGACATAAATAATTTCTTAACCATACCACAAGGCAATTTTTTTAGAGTGTACATATTCACGTGATGAAAACTTAATTGGGTGTCATTGTTTGAGTTCAAGCTACTTTGAGCTCCTGGGAGCCAAAAATACTGCAGAATTCTTTTATTGCTATATACCAAACTTTTACTTGCCCTTTCAAAGACGCTCCATCTGTAATTTCATTTTGAAGCATAAATCTGAGTCTATAGAATAAAGTGAACTGTAAGAAATCACCGTAATGATTTATAGTTGATAAATAAAAACAGCAATTGCAGTCCCAGATAATAGAAATGTAAGAGATGCAATATAAAATGGAACATTATTTACTTATGGAAAATGTACATACTCTGCTAAAATATCAATTGCATTTCTTCTTTTCCATTCTGTTAAATTCTTTCTTTTGTTACGTCCTCAACAAACTTTGATTGCTCTTCAAAAAATCGTTCTACAATTCATATAACATAAGCATCATAAGCATGAAGCTAGTTCTGTATTTAAATATGTTGTCAACCATCGTGAAAAATTTTTTAATTTTGATTTATTTAATCGAACCCATAATCGCGTTGTTTCTGTTTCTGTGAGCCGACAGAAAATTAATTGCATGATTGAATTAATCCCGCTGTTAATAAAATTCATAATTTTGAAATGTACTATAAACCGGGCCGTTGCTCAGCAAAGAGAATATTCCGATGATTTGGTATTTGTTAAATAATTGTAGTAATCTTTGATGTTTTTACTATCCAATCTAGCAGGAAATTTTCAACTTTCCTCTGAGTTTGGTTCAGTCTTGTTTTACAGTGGAGGTTTCGGTTATGTTGCCAAATTCTTCGTAGTCTTCTTTTTCTAGCATTTGATTCTTTTAAGTCGTTTGGATATTCTATTGACATATCTTTTCATCTTGCAATGGATGTTGATTGCCATACTGCTTTCATGCAAGAATATGAGTAGTGGTTCTTTTGTGGTAAGATATTTCATATTCAATATGTTAATAGCGATATGGCCTTTCTCCTCTTTTTATTTTTTCAAGTTTTTCAGGCCAGTGAAGTGATGAAGATTTTTGATTACTGCTAGGTGAATTCGTTCTTGTTTCAATTAATATGTATGATATTTAATAGTCGGAGAACTGGCGACGTTTTTGCTGATCTATCTACGTAAGGCAAAATAATATCAAGGATACCTGTAGAAGTGCCTCACATTTGAGAATGTGTAAGTCTGGCAGCATCTGTCCCTTGCTTTTCAGGTACAAGGTAGAAATTACATAAGTAAAAACTCAAATTTTTAAAGTAATGATGTAAGACTGTTTTTGAACTCCATCTTATTGAATGATAATTAAGAATCTATAAAATAACTCTCCCTGCTTGATTATTTGTTGTTAACATGTCGCCAGACTCATTTATAATTTGAAATTTTTCATTTTTTTCTATGTGTCTACGTAAGGTCTGGTATATATTTTTTTATATGAAGGATGATACATATAGGTCGAATAATAGAATGCCAGGCCATAATATAGTTGTGAACACCTCGAAAAAAAAATAGAGAGATAATTATAAGGAGAGACTCTCCAAGCCACAACGTTTTTCAATTGCAAACTGAGAATATGGGGCGCATTTGATTTGATGAGATATGAAAATTTTATGATGATGCACCTCACGTTTTAGGTTAGTAGTTGGTCCCAATATTATCTCCTACTTTCTAGTGTAATTAGGAAACGTAGTGTTTGAAAAAGTAATTTACAATAATAATTTCTCTCCCACGTTTGGGGAAATTCTAATTGTCAGAATCCAATCACTTCAATTCCTTCGAAGAACGGATGGGATGAACAAATTGTTCAATATGTGGTTTGAAGTTGACCAGCTACCTCTATTTAAAAACGATGTGATAATTCAGCTTGGAAAAAGATTTATATATTAATAACTGATAAATGTTATTTCTCATGATCTATAATAGTAGGTATATTGTGCAACAAGTGCGGCACGTTATTGTTTGCCCGAAAGAGTGAAGTTAGGCGCCCGTACGAAGTGAGTGAGCTCATTAGCTCAAGAGAGCAATTGACAAAACTGCACATGCTGCAGATACTATGTTGTTGTTATATATATATATATATATATATATATATATATATATATATATATATATATATATATATATATATATATATATATATATATATAGACGCTTCTTCTTCTACCTTCCTGAGGTGTCTAGGTTATTCCTTTCAAATTTCTTCTGTAAATTTCTTCTATTTCTTCCCGTCTCTTGCTGCTCCGTAAACTATTCCTGTTGTTTCACTTTTCATTTCTAAAATGTTAGATACCGCATCGTTCTATGTTCGTCGTGGCCTTCCTCTGCTTTGTTTCCCTGTAGTTCTTGGTTTACACATTTTTTTGGCCTGTCTATTCTCTGGTAGTCTCATCAAATGTCCCAACCATTGTAATTGTTCACTCATCACGTATTTCTGTGCTGATCTTATATCATAATTTCCTCTTATATCTTCGTTTCTCCTTCTATCTAGTTTCGTTACACCTTCTATACTTCTCAGACATTTCATTTTCATCATTTGTATCTTGCTGTTTTGTCTTTGATTCAAGACCCAGGACTCGCTCCTATAAATGAAGATTGGCAGAAGTATTGTTTCATATGTTGTAATGTTTGTTCTTTTACTTATATTTTTATGCTTAAAAACTGCTGCTCTAAGCATATAATATGCTTTCGATGTTGCTAGTACTCTGTTATCATTTTCTTCCGTATAACCTCCATTGCTTTCTATTATGCTACCCAGATATTTCTATCTTTTGACTTGTTGTATTTTTATTTTACCCAATTTTATTTCCAATTTTCTCTCTTCCTTCGTTATTGCCTTACTCTCGTCTTATTGATATTTATTTTCCTATCTGCTTCAGATAATTCTTCATTCCAGATGTTCAAATTTTCTTGTAGATGTCCTTCTTTATTGCCGAAAATTGCCATGTCATCTGCGAATAGACATTCTGTCACAATAACATTCCTGAGATTCAGGTTTTCTACAATAGTCTTTTTTGTTCTTAGGTCTGCAAACTGAAAACGTGGTGCGTATTTGATTTGATGAGATATAAGAAGTATATGATGATGCGCCTCACCTTTTTGGTTCTTATTCCCTACTTTCTAGTGTAATTAAAAAACGTAGTGATTTTCAAATATAATTTTTTTTATTACTCATGGAATATAAGTATTATTTGGGGCACGTATTTGTGGGCGTTGAATAGTTCTTTGCCTTTTGCGTGCGCCAGGAATAATTTCCGCACGCAAACCATTCACCGTCCGGAGAAACAAACGCAGAATAGCACTTATCCCGCATTCCTGATGAAAAATAGTATCTGCAACTTCGCTCTTGTGGACATTCGACAACTTGCCGCACTTGTTGCACAATATACTATTATAGATAATTAGAAATTATATTTATTAGTCAATTATATATACCTCTTTTCCCACGCTGAATTATTACACAGCTTTCAAATAGACGTAGTTGGACAGCTACAAAATGCATATTGTTATCCGAAGGAATTAAAGTAATTGGATTCTGACAAATAAAGTTCCTTCAAAAGAGGGGAAAAAATTATTGTAGTAAATCGTTTTTTTTGAATATTACGTTTCCTAATTACACTAGAAAATAGGAAATAATATTGGGACCAACTACTAACCTGAAACGTGAGGTGCATCATCATATAATTCTCATATCTCATCAAATCAAATGCGCCTCGTATTATCAGTTTTCAATTGAAAAACGTTGTGGCTTGAATAGTCTCTCCTTATAATTATTTCTCAAATATTTTTTTCGAGGTGTTCACAACTATATTTTGGTCTGGCATCTCATAATTCGACCTATATGAATCATCCTTCAAAAAAAATATAAAGTATATATAAATATATACGTAGACACATAGAAAACAAAATGAAATATTCTAAATTATAAATGAGTCTGGCGACATGTTAACAACAAATAATCGAGCAGGGAGAGTTATTTTATAGATTCTCGAATATTATCCAATAAGATGAAGTGTAAAAACAGTCTTACATCATTACTTTAAAAATTTGAGTTTTTACCTATGTAATTTCTACCTTGTACCTGAAACGCAAGGGACAGATGCTGCCAGACTAACACATTCTCAAATGGGAGACACTTCTACAGGAATCTTTGATATTATTTTGCCTTACGTAGATACATCAGAAAACACGTCGTCAGCTCTTAGACTATTAACATATTTTTTTCTCAACGTATGAATATTTTTTTATAGTTTTCCATTGTGTTGAGCTGTATTTTTATTTAATTGTTTCACGGTTTCAATGTGGTAGACTCCGGCTTCTGTGACTATAATAGGCGTTTTCGTTTATTCGCTCGGGTTAACCTGAGCAAATTTTATGCGTTCGTAAAGTAGTTCGGGTTAACCTGATGCGTTCGTAAATTCACTCGGAGCAACCCGATCAGGTACTCCGAGCAAAATTATTCGACCCTGGTCATTTGTAGGGTAAGTCAAGATTGCGCGCGAAATTTCAAGTTTTTATGTTTTGTATCACGAGAAATATGGAGTGCTCAGAAGAAGTTGATGCAAGTATTGCAATTTCTATGGATTATATTCTTTTTTTCATTTTTATTGCCATTTCAAGAATTGGCAAGTCATCTTCGCTTGATTCTTGTACAAAAATATTTATCAAACAAGTACTAATTTCTTGTGGTCAATGTTTATTTTGTGCTACGCGCATCAAGTAACTAGGTTTAAGTTTTTATTACAGTTGATTTTAACCAAATAATTATACGTTAAAAAGTGATCTATCCGGTGCGTTCGTCAATGCGTTGAAAAACTGATCGCTCCGAGCAACCTGTGACGTCAGAGCTTGGATCTAACCGATCACTCCGAGCGAATAAACGAAAACGCCTAATATATTGCAGTGGTTTCTCATTTGTCACATCAGGAACGAATATTGGTGGTGGTTTATTTCCTCTTTAATCTTTTCTGGTACTGTTTGGATCAGTTTCTCTGTTTTTTATTTTTGATGTGACATGTTGGAATAGATTGGTCTTTATTGATCTTAATTGGGCGAACCTATCTTTGTCAGCTTCGGTGATCATTTGGTTTGAAGTACTGTTCCTAAGAACATTCTTTGTGACAATACTGTTTGCTTGTTTGTTTATGTTCCATTGGTTACTACACTAAAGATAAGGTAACATCTATTCAAACAATTATTATTGTTATAACAGATATTGGGTGAGATTCTATAAGCCATCCGTCCGTTTTCGGTACCGTTAAGTTATCGGTATTGAGTTTTTGGTTTCAATTGCTAATTGCAATTCTATAAATGGTACCGAAAACTACTACCGTTGACTGTCAGTACCGAAAAGTGCAGAGAATTCTTATTCTAACAACATCGCAAACACATGTACTCAACTTGTTTCCAGATGTCAGAGAATTTATTGAATGATGTTTCTCATTTATTGGATAAAAATCAGATTCAATTTGCAAAAGTAATTGAAATTAGTGATACTCTATGTATGTGTTAAGAACTCCAGTTTAGTTGAATCAAATAAGCTTTATTCACAAAAGAAATGAAATACATACACATTGTTACATAATAATAAGTCTGTTAACTATTACATTGAATAATATGTAGATCATAGAGTCTCCAAATCAAGATGTCCGAAGTTCAGGAAGTCTGTGAAAGAAAACAGAGATATAAGTAAATCATACTCAGTAAGGATCCATGACTGAAATAAAGAACACTAATATGATCATTCTCGCAAGCGACCCTCAGAAAACAGTAGTTGGTATGAAGAACAACTTTAAAAGAGGAGAAATACCTCACTCCACGCTGCCCGCAGGCATTTATGTGAAACTGAGCTCCGTTCCACGCTAAGCGTGAATCTGCGGAAAAACCTCGCCTCACATCCGGAGGATGTGAATCTGCGACACTTGCAAACTTTTGTGAAGTGATCTGCGAGGCCATGAGAGAAAAGGTCTCCGCCTGCTCACTCAAAGATATGCAACCAAAACGCTGGGCACCTCCTGATTAAACACTAAAGATGGCAGGAGGGCACCGCTGGCCCTGGAAAGCCACCAGTGCATCGTTGGGAGTTAGCTGATCGTTCCCCCACCGAAGTGAGTTCTAGGAACACTCCATCGCTGGCCGTTGGGCACCTCCTGATATAACACTAAAGATGGCAGGAGGGCACCGCTGGCCCTGGAATTACACCAGTGCATCGCTGGCCGTTGGGCACCTCCTGATATAACACTAAAGATGGCAGGAGGGCACCGCTGGCCCTGGAATTACACCAGTGCATCGCTGGCCGTTGGGCACCTCCTGATATAACACTAAAGATGGCAGGAGGGCACCGCTGGCCCTGGAATTACACCAGTGCATCGCTGGCCGTTGGACACCTCCTGATATAACACTAAAGATGGCAGGAGGGCACCGCTGGCCCTGGAATTACACCAGTGCATCGCTGGCCGTTGGGCACCTCCTGATATAACACTAAAGATGGCAGGAGGGCACCGCTGGCCCTGGAATTACACCAGTGCATCGTTGGGAGTTAGCTGATCGTTCCCCCACCGAAGTGAGTTCTAGGAACACTCCATTGCTGGGCTCCTCCTGATAAACACTAAAGATATCAGGAGGCCACCGCTGGAATAAAGGAATTAAAGAATAGCAACATATCAGCTCAATCGCTTAATACTCAACATCATACTCAATAACAACAATAGCAATACTCAAATAACATAATGTCTAGAATGGTCAACCATGGATAACTCACCGTGAATATCATTATAATTTTCGGCACAAACACTGCAATAAAACACAACTATTCACTTAGAACGATGAAACGAGACTGACGAAACAGTTATTAAATAAGATTACCGATATGCATGTTATGCTAACGTCATTATCTGCAATTAAATTATTGTTATTTAATACTTCAAGAAAAATCCCTAACATATGTATGATAAAAATACTTTTCTGTGACTCATAAAATTTTAGGAATGGATAATTCGATTTTATTGATGCAAATTCGTAAACGAAAGAATCAAGCTTCAAGAATTTAAAGGAAATATCTTAGTGATGATAGTAATTCATTCAATTTACCTACATTGAGATTTATAGAACTATTAAGATTCCCACAGTTCTATGTTTTGGAATTAATTAATTTGTTGAAACCTTCATTGAGAAATGATTTGAGAAGAACAAGTATACCTTAATATTCACAAGTATTATGTGCCCTAAATTTTTTTAGTACAGAATCTTATCAACGCACAGTTGAAGAAGATCACCATTCAGCAATTAGTCAAAGTTGCGTAAGCCGCATAATTGAAGAAGTATCTCATAGAAGTTCATTCTCTTGACCAATGTTTCCTCCAACAAACGATGAAATAATAAAAACAAAACTGATGTCAGTAGGATTTTTATAGTTCGAATTTCTTGATAAGATTGCATTAGTAATTTGAATTTTGCCAGTGAATTATATAATGAATGGAATTAAGATCTCAATTCTATTCAGTAATTACTCTTAGCTCATGTTATGCATACACAAAAATTTCAATCAATTGTGATCATTATGTATCAAACTGGGATAATATAATTCTAAATTTTAATAAATTGATTACAGATTTCGACTAAAAACTCGTTTGCCAGAAGTAATTGGTGCTATAAATTGCACACATATAAAAATTATTAAAGTTGTTAAGAGGAGTGAGGTCATGCTGTGGTGGGAACCCTGCTCTACGCCAAATACATAGGATAAAGCATTCATTGCCAATTTCAAATAAACAAAATTTCAATGATTAAGACTAATAATGTTTGTTTCCTGTTGAAAATATATGATTTTGCATAATTTGGTTCTCAATTCTATTCTTCTGGAGAGCTTTCAACGGTTGAACTTTTTTTTTCCTATTTTGACAAAACTGCAATATGATGTGTAGAATGCGCAGCGCTATGGATTTCCGGTAGTATTTTTGACATTTGACGTTTAGTAGTAGTACTGGGTCTCATAACCAAACAGACTTATTGATGATAAATCTACATCAAAAAAATAATATCGACGGAAGAATAAATGGGTTACTGAATCAGTGCGCCGTCAAGTCGGGGAAGTAATAAAAAATCTGATTTATTCCAATCGCACATACACTTCCCATTCCATCTCATGCGGCGACGTTGCCAATTGTTATGATAACTTGCTAGATTTTAGTAGCTTTTGTACAATTTTTCTGAATGATAAGTCAATTTTCTTGGAAACTGTGAGCAAGGCCTTTTCAAAACTTGGTACACATGTTCATAAGACTTTCGTAGATATTCTGGCAATTTTTTGTGATGCTATCATTCCAGATAGTCGAGATAATGACATATGAATCAATGTGAAACAAGTCGCGTGCATTTAACGCAATGTAATAAATGTCACTGAACAGCAACTTTGACATTTTTCATCTCGATAACTAGGAATAAGATTGAGTTCAAACTTTGCCAGAATTTTTTCCATTACGCAAATTATATACTGTAAAAATTTGAATGAATTCTCATATACTTTGATTTTCTTCTCAACAACTGAACTTAAATCTGACGTGAATATCACGTGACTTACTTGTACATCATTGGATGTATATATAATACGATGTGATTTTGTGTTTGATCGTATATATCATTGGATATTGTTACGTGCCAATTTGGCTTTTAGTCACCTTTTTTTGCTGGATTAAATTCTGTAATATAGTTTGGGTTAATTTGGGGTTCAATTTCATCTACTTCATGTACTTACTTTGAATTTAAGATATTTTCAGCTTCAAATCTGATAGTTTCATTCATATTTCAATCTTCAGTCCCGTTTCTTTTCTCTTCTCAAGCTCAGTTTTTCTTGGTTTTATTAAAAGCGTGTTTCTGTTTACTTTTATCAATTAATTTAAGTTCAGGATTTTTGTTTCAAATTTTCGCTGTTGCAATGCGCGCGCTGCAGCCAGTGACGTTACGTTTCTTTTTGATTCTTTGTACTGGGACATCCGCTAGGTTTTTGTTTAATGAAAAACGATTCATTTTCAATCAAGTCAAATCGACCGGATTTGACTTAATTGAAGACAGTCGGCCTTAAGTCCTTGTATAGGACGGACGTTTTTTTTCTTTTTTTTTTTTCACTACTACAATTTTGTGGGTTTTCCCAAAGTTTTATTGCGTGAGCAATCCCAAGTTTAGGGATTCTTTTGGAGGAAATTTGTCGAATATTTGAAGGCAGTTTGGCCATTGGTTTTATTCGGCGGAGCAGCCCATGTGTTGGGGATTAGTATAAGTTGTGAGTAGTTATTCTTTTGCTTTCACTTACTATCTGCAATAAAACGTTGTCGTCGTCTGAAACCAAGGCACAACACTGTGGGAGTACCACCCTGGCTTTCCTGACCATCCGGAATCCAGCCAATTAGATCTGGGGCCGAGATCCAGACGCCAGGCAGACGAGCCAGTAGAGATGCGTGACGCCAGAGTTGTGCGTGAAGCGGAACTTGACAGCTGTACCACAGACTACCTATACACTATAGACATGAAACTGCAATGCTATGAGCTGGAATTGTCTTTTCACGCCATCTCGTGATAGGACTAGTAACTAACGGCAATTTGAATGAAAGGCGGTAATTCATTTGAATTTTAAAAGAATTATTTCTAACTTGCAGAACTTTTTTGAAAATTATGTGATATATGGATACATATTTCCATATTTCGCATAATTCAAGAAAAATTGTACCATTCATACAACAACAATGATAAGAACAGTTAATAATCAATATTTATAAGCTACACAGTACAAATGATTTCGATTGTGTTTTTTTTTCAAGTACATTTTACATTTTTATAATGACCAAACAAAATTTAGAAGGCATGTGCGGAACATTTTCCAATACTATCCTTGTCAAAATCATTTCAAAAATAAAGACATAATAATAATTTGTCCTTCTCTTACAGGGACGTACATTAAAACAATAAGAAGAAATCAGAATAAATATTATACATGAACTACGTCCATTCAAAATCAATTCTTTGGATCCTGCAGCATCTAAAATTCATTTTTAAAACATTCCTTATCGTTATAATCAAAATTATTTAAGATATATAGATATGATAATTCGTCCTTTTTTCACAGAGACGTACCTACATTGAAATAATAACAAATCAGAATAAATATCACGAATGAATTATGTCAATTTAAAATAAATTCTTGAAATCCAACAACAACATCTACAACTCATTTCCGAAACATTCTTCTAGTGACAAAGTAAACATTTTTCTAATAAATCATATCCTCTTGTATCTTCGCGCTTTCTTCTTCTTTCCTGTTCCTCCCGTCTGGAGTTCAAAGAACATTTGAGCAGATGGTGTCAATGAACTCATCTTCCTAGAATCATTCGTGATTAAGAAACGTTCCGCACCCATTAGACGAATTTTGGAAGAATTGGTTCTCCTTCCAGGGCGAACGGAAATTTTCTTCCACTGCACAGCAGCCTTGTATAAAGTTTTCGCCTTCGGTGTCAATTCATGTTGCCTTCTGACAGAAACACTTCGCAAAAAATCTCCGTGACATTCTGTTGAGAAATGAGAAAAACTATGAAATAAACCATAACCAAGTGTATTTTCCGCAGGACGCGTCTCAAATATTATTATTATTATCTTTTTAAATCTCTTATACCCTATTGGCTGTCGAGATTACACATGTATCAATCAATATTGTTTATTATTTCTTTCCACTTTTTTCTATTTAGTGCTTCTCTCCTTGCTTCGCTGCTACTTATATTGCTTCTGCTAAGAGTTTCTTCTATATTATTCTCCCAAGTCTTTTTGGGTCTGCCTCTTTGCCTTTCATTTGTTGTTTTTGCATTCCACACTCTTTTGGCCTGTCTGTCTTCGGGCATCGTAATTAAGTGTCCATACCATGCAAGTTGCTTTTCATCTATTGTGTTATGTATACTGTTTGTTTGTAGATTTTTCCTTATGTCCTCGTTTCTTTTCCTATCTATCCTTCTTACTCCTTCCACTTTCCTTAGAAACCTCATTTCTGCAGCTTGTAATTTGCTCTCGCTTCTTTGATCTGTTACCCAAGTCTCGCTACCATATAACAGAGTTGGTCTATAAATGGTTCTATAAATTGTCATTTTTGTCTTCTTGGATACTTGCCTATTATTTAGGATACAACTATTTATAGCATAGTAAGTTTTGTTTGCTGTTTGTATTCTTCTATTTATTTCATGTTCTGAATTTCCTTTGCTGTTGAAGATTGTTCCTAGATAAGTGAAAGTGTGTACTTGTTCCAACTCTTTACCTCTTAAGGTTATTTTTGTTGTTCTATCTTCCTTTGCGACTATCATGATTTTTGTTTTCTCTATATTTATTTTCATGTTGTGCTTCTAGAGTTCCTCATCCCAAACATTCAGGTTATATTGCATGTCCAATTCATTTTTCGCTAAAATAGCTACATCATCTGCAAATACACACTCTGATATAGCAATTCTATTTAAATTATGGTAGCCTATCTCGAATTTCTTTGTTTTGATTGCTATTTTCTTCAGGATATCGTCTAGAAATATAATGAACAGTAGTGGGCTCAAAGCTCCTCCTTGTCTTAGTCCTTGGGAGGTGGTGAACTCCTTTGACGTCTCGTTCCCAGTTCTTATGTAGTTAAATGTTTCCAGGTATAAACTTTGTATCGCTTGCAAAAGCTGATCACTTATTTGTCTCTCTTTCAAAATATCCCACAACAGTTTTCGAGGTACTCTATCAAAAGCTTTCTCCATGTCTATAAATGTTACATATAGGGTGCTGTCTTATTTTATCGTCATTTCTATAAGCCTTCGAAGTGTAAATATGTGATCCTGTGTAGCATACCCTTTCCTGAATCCACTTTGCGATTCTTCCAATGTTGGTTCTATTAAGAATGATTTAACCCTAGTGTGATATAAATAATATTGAAAGTTAGAAGAAAAATAAAGTCTTGTATCACACTGTTCAAAGTTTTATTTTTGTTGACCGGTTTCGACTACTGTGTAGCCATCGTCAGAACCGGGAGACTAAAACAAGAAGATACATGAAAGCTTGAAATTCTAATTTGGAACAAATACAAATGTAATTTAATGATCATACTCACACTATATAACTACAGGATTCAAATATGCTCTAAAGTTTCAAACGTAGATAGATGGTTAAACGTATAACTTGTATAAATAAAATAGAATATATAAATTAATTTGTAGAAAATAGGAGTATATCGTGAATTTTTCACGATATACTGGATGTGTTGGATGTGTTTAACGTTGTACGTAATCTCGCGTAATTCCTAGTAAATTGCAGTATTAAGGACTTATAAACTATGTAATTGATAATAATTGTGTCTTCAAAACAATCCACTGGATAGAAAATTTATCACTTTGTAAGTATTTATCTGACACGGTAGCTCTAACCCACGGTACAAGACATAGTGGGTAACCTAACTCGCCCCGAAAATACGTCCGCTGAGATGGTTATAGTTCGCGCTGTCGCCGCTAGAGACGCCTACATCAGTAAGGCCTGTTTTACAATAGTGTTTGATGTATAATTACACTAAACTTACAAAATTTTACGAAATCATCTATATATTGAAGTTAACCGTATATGTAATGCTTACAGCATATATTTTACTTCAATTAAAAATTGATATACTTGTTGAATTAGTGTTGCATTGAGTGATATTTAATATTTAATTATTACCTATGCAAGAAACTCAGTTGGATAAATTCCGAGATCACATGCGATTAACAATAATTGAGAAATATTTGAACAATACGTTAACAATATGTTCAATCTTCAAGAATACATATAGATAATATGTTTTCAATTACAAGAAAATTGTTCGAACTTTCAATAAAGGAAACATGAAAACATAAGTTAAACAAAAATTAGGTTCAGTTCAAAATATTATATTTCTATATTATACATAATTTTTCACAACGTAATAGTTCTGTATTAAGGGCACTTATATCCATTTTTAACAAATACACGTTATTTTAGATTATCTTATACTTAATTCATTAACATTGTCAAAATTTAGATTTCATTTGAATGACTTGATACAAATTCACTTTGTGAGTAAATTTGAATGAGAATTAAATTAATTTATGAAACTGGACCTAGTTTGATAGTTATTAATACAAGTGAATTAAACCACTGTTTATTTGCGAGAAGAAAGTTCAAAATCACGAGCGCGTTCAACGCGAGTGCTTTAATTCTTTGAGCAAATAAAGAAGTTTAATTCACGTGTTTGTATACATAATTTTATTCAAGTCCCAAATTTCTATCATGTCAAGTGAAGCTCTAAAAACACTATATTTTATCTTACAGCTCTCATATCTAGAATTACAATTCGGGACAAAACATTTTCCAGGCATTTTAATTGAATGTTCATTTGTCACACGGCTATCACTTTATTAAATAATTATTCATTTACTATAATCTGACTGTATTCAACGACACAAACACTAAAATCAAACACTTTTCAATTGGCAACTAGGCCCTACATATCCGCCATCTTGAAACATTTCCTCTCACCTCTCACGTCCACATGCTTGACGCAGTCAGCGGACACATTTATAGTAGACCGGCAATGAGAGTTGTGGGGGCCTGCTCTAACCTAATACTTGAATCTTATCTTTTTCTCAGATCTTTTATATGTTAGAAGAATGGTCGGTTGCTCAGCAATAGGATGTTCTAACAGAGGCGAAATGGGATTCGTGATGAAATATTTCCCTAGAAATAAACAAAGAAGAAAATAATTGGCAGTAAAGATGAAAAGAGCCAACTGGACTCCTACTGATCGTTCAGTCTTATGTGAAGTAAATATTTTCTTCCGTATTTTATAGAACTTGGCACAAAATCTGTATATTGTATTTTAGGTTCACTTTTCTGATGATATGTGAGAAAACACGAGTAGATGGCAAACGAAAACTTAAATGTACAGCTGTGCCAACAATATTTAGCTTCTCAAAGCCAACTAAAATTCGAAAACTGCCAAAGGATAGATATTTTGTGCAACCAGTTATTGATGCATTTGAAGCTGGACCGTCCACTAGTAAAAGTTCTTCGTCACGCACTGATACTGATAATTCTGATTCATCAAAATCTCCTGTCATGGAAGTGTTAAAACCATCAGATTCAGAAGTAAATGTGAATCAGCAACAAATTATTCATGTTACATTGAAAAATAATATATTAAAAAAGAAGTTGCGGACTGCTCAAAGGAAAATAAAGAGACTAGAAACACAGTTAGTTAATGAAAGAGCTGCTACTAGAGAGAGCAAATATTTTAAATTACTTTCTGGAGCTTTTAACTCTGACCAAATATATTGAATGGAACACAGTTTGAGGTTTAGAAAATGGTCGAATGAAACAATAAAAAAGGCCCTAATTCTAAAATTTACTTGTGGAAATAATGGTTACCATGAACTTATAAAACAAAAAATACCTTTACCTTCATTAAGGACTTTAACAAGGCGTTTAGAAAATATAAAATTTAACTCCGGAATTTTACATGAAGTATTTGAATTTTTAATTATCAAAGTGAGTAGCATGCGCGATGAAGAAAAGGACTACATTATAGCTTTAGATGAAATGGCTATAACAGCTTCTTCAGTATTCGACACAGCTTCAAAACAATATATTGGCGATGTAACTCTACCTCAACACTTTGGAATTGCTACTCACGCACTTGTGGTAATGTTAGGAGGAATAACGTCAAGATGGAAACAAACAGTAGCATATTATTTTACTGGTATGTAAATATCCATTATGACACATAAATATCCTTTTCTTGTTAGATAAACAAAAATATTCACAAAAATTCATTTAATTCAAGGTGATTCAACAAAAGGCATTGTATATGAAGAGATTCTGCTAGAAATTATCTCTAAAACTGAAGATCTTGGTTTAAAAGTTATCAGTGTGACTTCCAATATAGGCAGTTCCAATATAGCTTTATGGAAAAAATGGAATATTACAGCTAGAAGATTTGCACAAACTCGAAATTACATAGACCATCCATTGGATAAATCAAGAAAAAATTTTATAATAGCAGACGTTCCACATTTAAAAACATGAAGAACATGATGATATCCAACAAAATTATGTATATTTCAGATAGCATTCAAAACAAATATGGTTTACCCACAAATGAAATTAAAGCAGAACATATAACTGATTTAATCAATTATCAAAAAGATTTGCGGTTTTTGCTGGCACCTAAATTGACAGAAGAAGATTTATTGCCGGATCATTTTCAGAAAATGAAAGTGAAAACATCAACAAATGTTATTAACCACGATGCTGCCAGTGGATTAAAATTCATATCGAAGGAATTGAATATGCCGGAATATATAACAACTGCGTGGTACATTGATTTAATTACCAAATGGTTTTATTACATGACATCCAGGCATCCGAGTTGTGCTTTGAGTAAATTATCTGAAGCATCGTATGCTATTATATTTTTAAATGATTTTATTGAAGTTTCCAATGATCTATACGTCGGCAAAACAAGACAATGGAAACCTTCTCAAACAGAAAGCATTATTTCCACAACTTCAATTTCGAATATTCAAGATTATCTCCTTAATACCAGAAATTATGCATACCTGATGACATCTCGTATTACCCAAGACTGTCTCGAAAATTTATCTAGTGCTATAAGAACCAAGCAACCAGTTCCAACTACGATTCAGTTCAAAAATGATTTACGTCTTATTACTATAGGACAGATAGACTGATCGGTTGACACTTTATTCAAATCACAACATTTATTTTACAATTCAATAAATATTTTAAGTTAGAACATTGTAGCTTTTTTTTCAGAATCATCTTCACTTGACAGTTCAACGGTTGCTCTCCCTCCTTTTTTCTTCCAGCGCCGCCTCCCTTCTTGAAACTATCAAAACCCTTTGAACCCTTCCCACATTCGGCCATCCTGCTCTTCATCCGCCTCGGATGACGAATACGCTGAGGGCCAAGGCTTCATATATTCGGCTGTAGTGGTTGTCTTGTATGGACCCTCAAACTCTTCTCCTCGTTGTACATCGTAGGTATTATTGGCTTTGGCCTTGGTCACGACGTAAGGACCAAGGTATTTGGGTTTCAGCTTTAAGCCCGGACCAAACTGGGTACGTTTGATAGCAACTAAGTCGTCTTTATTGTAGATCTTGGGCTCCTTTCTCTTCTGATTGAACGTCTTTTGATTTTCTTCTTGAATCTTCAAAATCTGTAGCTTGGCTTCGTCTCGCATCTGGTTACGATCTCTTTCGAAGTCAGCTGCCAATTCTTCGTTTATCATTTCAACTATGTGAAAGTCATTCTTGTTTCTCATTCTCACTCCAATCATCAACTCGAATGGTGTTCGACCAACACTCCTCTGATAAGTCGAATTCATTGCTCGTTGCACTGCTGGAACAAACTTATACCACTTGGTTGGATCATCGATGGCCAGCTTTGCAATGATAGTACCAATCGTCGCATTCATTCGCTCTATCTGACCATTGGCCCTGGGTAATCCCGTAGTGATCAGAATATGCTTGATATTTTCCGACTCACAATATTCTTCAAAATCTTTGAACGTGAATGCTGCTCCTCTATCGGTAACTATTTGGACAGGATTACCGAAATTCGTGTTTTGCAGCCCCATTTTCTTAATGACTTCGCTGGTTGTCGTAGTTTTGACCGGGTATAACCATATAAATTTGGTAAACCCGCCCACGATGCTCAGTATGTAGTTATATCCTTTATTCGACGACTGTAACGGTCCAACATGATCCATATGCAATGTATGCATAGGTTTACTCTCCTTGTTGATAGGATTTAGAAATCCTTCTTGCCTTCCGGATTTTCTATTCACTACTAAACATCTCACACAGTTAGAGATAATCCTTTTGACCTTTTCAGCAAGATTGGGAATGTGAAATTCTTGCTTAATCACTTCTTCAGTCCTCTTTGAAGCATAGTGTCCTTTCTCGTGTATGCTTTTAATTATTTCCTATTGCATTCCTTGAGGTACAACCAAAGTTTCGCGTCCCTCACTAAATTTGAAAAGAAGTCCATCTCTCAAGATGAAGTCGTCATAAGGTCTCTCTTGAAGAATTTCTTTGATTGCAGAAATTCCATCATCTTGTTGCTGAGCTCGTTTAATTCTTAAAGTTAAACTATCGATCGAAGCAAAACAGACTCCTGGATAGCGACTTAACGCATCGACATGGGACATCTTAGTCCCAGACCTATGCTCGATTGTGTAGCTGAATTGCTCGAGGGTTAGCGCCCAGCGTGCCACTTTTGCTGACAAATCTTTCTTGTCCATCGTTTTTTGAAAAGCGGAACAATCAGTTATTATTTTAAAACTGATTCCCATCAAATAAACCCGGTATTCCTTCAATGCGTTGATAATAGCAAGGATCTCCAACTCGTAGCTATTAAACTTTTCTTCCTGTATCGTTGTTTTCTTACTCATGAAACTTACTGGATGAAACCCCCCGTCGTTGGGCGATTTCTGTAGCAATACTGCACCATAACCATACTTGCTTGCATCCGTGTGCAGTTCTGTCTCATATTTTGGATTATATATACGCAGAATAGGCTCTGATGATAAAATGTTCTTTAACTTCTCGAAAGATTTTCGTTGTTCATTGCCAAACTGGAATTCTCGACCTTTCCTCAGAAGATCGCTCAGTGGTTTGGCAATTACGGCGTACTTGGGAATGAACTTTCGGAAGTAACCCGATAATCCCAGAAAGCTTTGTATATCCTTTGGAGCTTTTGGCTCCGGAAACTCCTGTACCGCCTTTGTCTTCTCTGACGAGGGATAAATTTTCCCATCTTCAATCGTGTAGCCCAAAAATACTACTCTTTTCTTTAGAAACTGACTCTTTTTGAAGTTTATTTCAAGCCCATGGTCAGCTGCTACCTCTAAAACTATCTGTAGTCTCTGTAAAGCTTCTTCTTCATCGATAGAAGGAATGATCAAATCGTCCATGTACAGAAATATAAGTCCATCTCGGTTTAAGTTCCAAAACACCGCGTTGATAAATCTCTGGAAGACCGCTGGTGCATTGCAGAATCCAAATGGTACCTTTGAAAACTGGAACTGGCCGTTATGAGTCACGAATGCCGTGTACTTTCGACTTTTCTCCTCAACCTCAACATGGAAGAATCCATTTTTCAAGTCCAAGGTACAAAAAACCCGTGCGCCTTGCAATTTATCTAGTATGTCCTCTATGAGAGGTAATGGATACCTATCTTTGATCACAATCTTATTCAGTTTTCTGTAATCCATACACAACCTTGATGATTCATCTTTTTTGCCAACAACGATAACCTGACAGGCATATTCTGACGAACTCCGTTCAATTATGCCTTCTTTCAACCAAACTTCTACTTGTTCGTCCACTATTTTCTTTTCAGCCTGAGACAAACGCCTGGGTCGACTATAGATTGGTTGTTCCTCCTTGACGGAGATTTCCATTTTCACGTCCACTGTCTTCGTCTTTCTTAGTGAATAACTAGTGACTAGGTCTTGCACGATTTCTTTATTTTCCTCACTCGCAGTTCCTTCAATATTCAGATCCATCTTGTCTTGAATGTTAATACACATGAGCGAAGACTCATCTTCTAGTTTCTTAATTGTGACACCATTTCTATTCATTCGAACTTCTGCTTGATCTAGAAGGTCGTTTCCAATAATCATCTCCATTTTCATTGTGTCACCTGAAACGACATAGACACTCGTGTGAAATTCGACTTCATCAATCCTGAGTTCAACATCCATGTAGCCTCTCGGGGCGACGATATTTTTCCCGAATCCTGTGAGAATCATGTCCGTGCGTTTTAACTCAGGTGCTCCAATCCTCTCATAAATATCATCTCTTATCAAGTTCAATTGACAACCTGAGTCTATTAAAGCGTTGACTACGCTGCTAAAGATCTGAACTTCTTTCGTCTTGTAATTATTCATGACTTTCGGAGTTGCACTCATCGTCATTGTTTGAGTTTTATCTTTCCTCTTTTCGACCTTGCACTCTGCTGCTATGTGCCCAAAATTATTGCAGTTGAAGCATTTTTTTCCTTTATCCTTATTTCTACAGTCATCAGATCTATGGCCACTTCTTCCACAATTATAGCACTTTATGAAGGAACCTCGGGAAGACTCAGTGTTAGCCGATGAACATTCTTCATCCCTAGAACGACCATGATGATGCTGCCTCATACTTTTTATCGTCTTGTCCAATTTGATATTCCTTGCTGGAACCCTGGAATAAGCGCGTTCGTAATTCCGAAATTTCTCTTTGAAATCCTTCAAATCTCTCGCTCCGTACAGCATCAGCTTCGTTCCCGTGTTATCGTCAATACCATCGATTACGTATTGCATGAGGGATTCCTCGTCAATTGTACTCATACCTGCAATTTCCCTCATTACTAGGAAATACTCTTGTAACGACTCTTCCTTTTTCTTCCGTCTTGAATTTAGTAGCTTATGGATCTCAGCGCTGCTTGTACTTGTATGGAACTCCTCGACCAGAGCCTTCTCCAAAGATTTCCAAGACAGTACACCACTTTCTCCTTGAATAAAAAGCTTAGCCAATCGCTCTAAGGACTTCTTCGCAAAAATAAATTTCTGCATGTCGTTCCATCCCATCAGCATCGCTGTCTCTTCAAAATCAGTAAGCCATTTTCTGACTGGATACCCATCATTTCCGTTATATGGCCGTATAGATCCTTCAATATCCCGAAATGTCAATGAAAATTGAGGACATCGGGCATTTGCTGATTTGTGGCTCTGATCCTCGTCGTCAGACTCACTGTTTCCTTGGCTCTCCGAAGTCAACTGCTCCTGAAAATTGTTTGCTTCTTCATCTTCGGAATCTTCGAAGATGTTATCATATGTTTCAAAATCAGACAAATTTCTGAAAATTCTCTTCATCAATACCTCCTTTGACCCGCTATAATCAAGACATAAGGTGTTACATATTGCTACTAAATCTATCTCTGAAAATGTTTTATCAATAAACTCAATTTTCTTTCTATAAGCGTCGGAATCGTATTTAAATTTAAATCCTTCAAATTCCCGTATACGTTTTCGATTTTTCCTATCATCTGGTATACTTTCGAAAATCAGATTGTGAAGGCTTTTTATTGTCTTAACCGGTGCTATTTTAATACTGTCAAATACTTGTTTAATTTCTCCCAATTTCTTCATTCTGAATTGGAACTTTTCCGATAAACGAATAGAAATTTGCTACTTACAAATTCTCCACCAAATTAATTATTTGCTTATTTTCTTACAATCGTTGAATCCCAAGTTGATCATCAATTAGTCTTCAATGTTGAAATCGTTGTTGAAACGTTGAGATTAGGTTCGCCGATGCACTGAAGTTCGTCGTTGATGATAAACGTGATGTGTGTTGCTTTTCTCCCGTTCGTCGTGTTGAGAAAAACACCCTCCGTCGTTGCACGTTTCACTATCTTTACTCCGGCATGCAATCACCTTTTCTAGAGCTCGTGTAGTCTTCCTTCGATCCCGGTTGAGCCCCCAAAATTATAGGACAGATAGACTGATCGGTTGACACTTTATTCAAATCACAACATTTATTTTACAATTCAATAAATATTTTAAGTTAGAACATTGTAGCTTTTTTTTCAGAATCATCTTCACTTGACAGTTCAACGGTTGCTCTCCCTCCTTTTTTCTTCCAGCGCCGCCTCCCTTCTTGAAACTATCAAAACCCTTTGAACCCTTCCCACATTACTGTGTCTCAATTTTTAAAAAATGTTTCACAAACAAATTATGACGAAGATGATAGGGAGAATATATCGGATTTCTTAGATGTCGTCCAAAGTACTACAGTTTCAGCAAAACCAGCTGTTCCAGCTGAAACAGTCTCAGGAGAAGATCTGCCCAATATTAATTTGAATATAAGTGAAATGAACTCACTATATTCCATTATAGGATACATCATAAATAGTATCAAGAAAACATCAAAAACATGCAATAAATGTATCGGTAGCTTAGGAAGTACAAATTACATACAATCCATGGCATCTATGGCTCGTCTGACAAGAATTAGAAGTTTTAAAAAAAATTCATTATTTTATTGTAATTACGGAACGTTTCAGTTATTTTTTCATATGGAACGTATTTTTAAACCAAATTACGATAAACTAAAGCACGCCGCTATAGATTTGAAAGATACACTAGCTGAAATTGTTACAAAACATACTTCAATGTACACAGTACCAAATTGTCACAATTTGAAAAAAAAAATTCCTCGTTATTGGTTCTTCAGATTAAAAATTCTAAGTAAGAAACGTTTAACCCGTAAGATACATTCAAGTGAAACAATGCGACCATAACCACGTGTATACTTTATAATTATATTGTATGTAGTATATATTGTATTTTAATTTATAAAATGTTCATGTTATTATTTTTTTCCGATACTGACACTGTATATACGAGTGTTTGAATAATGCTAAATAATAATTAATTAAAGCAATACAAGCTATTTTTATAATAAGATTAATACTTCATCATTCATTATTACACGTTGAACCTCTATTTATTTACTTATCAACAGATAAATATTAAAATATTCACATGGTTGTATTGATTTCTAACATTTTATTTCTTAATATCAAATAAAAACACTAAAAATTCTTGTCTGAAACATTTATTTGTGTTCTTCTGTTCTTCACAATGTAGCAGTATTTGAATTTGGAAGGAAAATGGCCGCGTCCTTGATCATGTCTTTACTCTAATAATATAGGCAAGAGGTCTAGAATACAGGAGGCTCAACGCCCTATGCTGCATCATGTATCGAGTTGAGGCAAAATATGGTTGCACGAGCGCCTCCCACCACCCGCAAATATCCTTGTTTCTCACTCGCACACGTTACGTCAGAACGTCAAATCACGCCTATGCAATTCCCTATCTCAACTGTGTTGCAAAAGAGAAAGATATTAAAATGTAGATAGAATTCATCTTCCATTTATTCGATTAAAATAATTTTTTAGTAGAAGACACATGAACGCTAGAATTAAATTTAAATCCAAAGCAAAACATTCAAAGGACTTATAAGAATTTTTTCGATTTGAAAATTGTATTCATCGAAAAAAAAAACAAATTTTCATCAATGAGAACTTAGGAGATTTTTGTCAAGTTTTTTGTTAATATTTTCTTCTGATAAGTATATAAGAAATTGTTTGAGAGTATTTTCTCAATTTTATTACGCCCGTTATAATATAAAATATTCATAAAATTGTTTATGTATCTTTTATTCATAATTAGAAAACTCTTATCCAAAGAAACATTTATAAAACATGTTTCATAATAATGCACTTTTTCATTGCAGATTCTAATAAATAGAAATGTCAATTTTCTTTTACTTTTGCTTTTCATTTAATGAATAATAAAGTATTTAAAGTAATGAAAATATTGAATTTATCTGGCAATTGTTTTTTATTGAAAAAAATTCAAATATAATCTCATTTTTGTATATGAAGCATGCAAGCTAGGCCCGCTCTCGCTATCTCTCTCACGTCTGCCGCATTACATTTTAGGCTTCATGTTTTCCAACTGAGTGTCCGCTCCTCTATTATTCTCCTTCGTGCGCCAAATATATACACAATCGCTAGAGAAACGCTGCTTCGATGCGCGGCGCAGGCCAGCAAATTAAACGTTTTGCTGCACCTCTTTTTTGCCTCACCCCCACCACTATCGTTGAGCCTCCTGTATTCTAGACTTCTTGAATATAGGACTCTAGCTGGAATTGTCTTTTCACGCCATCTCGTGATAGGACTAGTAACTAACGGCAATTTGAATGAAAGGCGGTAATTCATTTGAATTTCAAAATAATTATTTCCAACTGGCAGAACTTTTTTGAAAATTATGTGATATATGGATACATTTTTCCATATTTTGCATAATTCAAAAAAATTCATACAATTCATACAACAACAATGATAAAAACAGTTAATAATCAATATTTATAAGCTACACAGTACAAATGATTTTGATTGTGTTTTTTTTCAAGTACATTTTACATTTTTATAATGACCAAACAAAGTTTAGAAGGCATGTGTGGAACATTTATCATCACTATCCTTGTCAAAATCATTTCAAAAATAAAGACATAATAATAATTTGTCCTTTTCTTACAGGGACGTACATTGAAACAATTAGAAGAAATCAGAATAAATATTAAACATGAATTACGTCCATTCAAAATCAATTCTTTGGATCCTACAGCGTTTAAAATTAAATTTTAAAACATTCCTTAACGCTATAATCAAAATTATTTAGGACATAAAGATATGATAATTCGTCCTTTTCTTACAGAGACGTACCTACATTAAAATAATAACAAATCAGAGTAAATATCACAAATGAATTGTCAATTTAAAATAAATTCTTGAAATCCAACAACAACATCTACAACTCATTTCCGAAACATTCTTCTAGTGACAAAGTAAACATTTTTTCTAATAAATCATATCCTCTTGTATCTTCGCGCTTTCTTCTTCTTTCCTGTTCCTCCCGTCTGGAGTTCAAAGAACATTTGAGCAGATGGTGTCAATGAACTCATCTTCCTTGAATCATTCGTGATTAAGAAACGTTCCGCACCCATTAGACGAATTTTGGAAGAATTGGTTCTCCTTCCAGGGCGAACGGAAATTTTCTTCCACTGCACAGCAGCCTTGTATAAAGTTTTCGCCTGCGGTGTCAATTCATGTTGCCTTCTGACAGAAACACTTCGCAAAAAATCTCCGTGACATTCTGTTGAGAAATGAGAAAAACTATGAAATAAACCATAACCAAGTGTATTTTCCGCACGACGCGTCTCAAATAACAATATAAATATTCACCTGAACTCGTTAATGGAACAGCTTATGTGGAATCATACGCCATCAGAACGGAACACCAAGTTGATGATAGTAATTTCAGACTGAAGTATACGTACATAATTTTTTAAAACTTTTTCAAGGTTAAGAAGTCTAATAATTTTGTATGTTTTCATCTGCTCCTTCAATCTGCTGCGAACATAATATTATCTGAACTGGACTAGTTACGGGTGAACGTGGAGTTTCTGAAATACATAAAAACATTTAATGTAGCTCATTCTTCATTCTTGAATATCTTCTGTATTACGCACTATCATTAAGTTAAAAATAATTATATGAAAATACCTGATGGATTGAGAAAGGGCAAAGCACTCCAATGAGGTCTTGGATTTCCAATGCTCTTGTATTTAGCATCAAAATGGACAGAGCATACACGTTTATTATTGTACACCTTGAGTTTATCCATTGAACGTAATTCCCCCATATCCAAAATATTCAGCCATTTATTGAAACGTTCCAAATCAATATCAGGATTAGGAAAGCGATGCTGGGACACACCTTTACAGAAAACAATAACAGTATAACATAATATCTGAAATCATTATCATAGTGCAATTCTGAACAAATCTTCATATATATCAAAGAAAACTATCAATTTTTCTGCTTGCAGATTAATAAATTCAGAACTAGACTTCTCACAGATTTGTTCACGAATTAGCATAGCAATATAGAACTCCTATTTCCTCATTATTGGAAGAATTTACCAACGGTCTGGCATCACACGATGCAACACATTTTTTTTGTAACTGGCATTATTCCTTGTATTGAAAAGTACAGATTTCATGCACCTTGAGGCAACAATAATACAAAATTGCAGAATAAAAGTGAGAAAATAGGTACTTCTACGAAACAAAACTCAGCAACTCAATGTTAAACACGATATTAACACAATAAAAAATTTGAACGAAATGGCAGACATGTCAAATGGACACAACGAACAAGGCCACATGACGTCAAGGGTCACGTGACGGACAAGACAACAAAAATTTTAGCAGTGTCGACATATCTTGTTAGGACCAAATACTAGAAACGTAGGTCCAGCAACCCTCATATAAGTTTCCAGGGCCTGAGCTGTACCAGCGAGCCGTGGAGTTCCCTGTGTACTTGGATAGCCGAATGGGATGATTTCGCGAAGATAGCGCGCGAGGATCATCGCCCATTCGACTATGGTATGGCTGAGTCGTTCCGTTGTTGCTGCTGACAAGTTCAGGGATACGTATGCGGCGTGTAGGATCTGTCTAGATCCTTGGCATCCTATTCCACTCTCGAAAACACAAAAGCTTTATGATTTGCGGGAAGATCTTTTTGGTTACACGACTCTAGGCATCTCCTATTTGAAAGTATTGTTTCTGGCTCCATTGCTGCGTAAATTACGTCATCTGTTCTACTTTATCTTCTTTACGGCCCTTAATTTTTTTTCTGCGAGTGCGTTAACGTTTTTTTTTTTTTGAGTTAAATTTCTGGGAAAATTTCATCTCACGGGAGTGAAGAGGAGATTTGTTACGTACCAATTTGGCTTTTGGTCACCTTTTTTTGCTGGATTAAATTCTGTAATATAGTTTGGGTTCATTCGGGGTTCAATTTCATTTACTTTATGTACTTACTTTTAATTTAAGATATTTTCAGTTTTAAATCTAATAGCTTCATTCATATTTCAATCTCTAGTCCCGTTTATTTTTTCTTCTCAAGCTCAGTTTTTTTTGGTTATATCAAAAGCGTGTTTTTGTTTACTTTTATCGAATCATTTTAGTTCAGGATTTTTGTTCCAAATTGTCGCTGTTGCAATGCGCGCGCTGCAGGCAGTGACATTACGTTTTTTTTCGAATCTTAGTACTTGGGCGTCCGCAGGGTTTTTTTTTTAATAAAAAACGGTCTATTTTCTATTAAGTCAAACCGACCGGATTTGACTCAATTTAAGACAGTCAGCCTTAAGTCCTTGTATAGGACGGACGTTTTTTCTCTTATTTTTTTTTACTACCTACTACAATTTTGTGGGTTTTCCCGAAGTTTTATTGCGTGAGCAGTCCCAAGTTTGGGGATTCTTTTGGAGAAAATCTGTGCTCCGGCCGAATATCTGAAGGCAGTTTGGCCATCGGTTTTATCCGGTGGAGCAGGCCATGTGTTGTGGATAAGTATAAGTTGTGAGTAGTTATTCTTTTGCTTTCGCTTACCATCTGCGATAAAACGTTGTCGTCGTCCGAAACCAAGGCACAACACTGTGGAAGTACCTCACATCCACCCTGGCTTTCCCGACCATCCGGAATCCAGCCAATTAGATCTGAGGCCGAGATCCAGACGCCAGGCAGACGAGTCAGTAAGGATCTTCAGTGACAAGTGGTTTTCAGTTTTGTTTCCTTTGCCACTTGACTTTAGTTTTTTTTTTGGTGCTTCTAATTAGGCACCTTGTGGATTCACCACGATTTTGTTCATTTTTTGTGTTATTTTTTCCTGCTGCGGTAGGCATTCGTTGTCGCCTTTAATTCTTTTATGCTTTTTCTGGTTACGTTATAGACGCTACGTCCCGTTGTGAACCAAGCTGATCAATTTCGGGCCTGATCTTCCATTATTTTGTACTTTTTACCTTTTGTCATTTACAGATTTTCTCTATTTTACTTTCCATTGAAGTTTGATAAATATTCACTATTTGGATGAGTTTTTTATTCGTTTATTTTCTGAAAAAGAATACCTACCACTTTAATTTTCAGATAGTGATTTTATTTAGTGTTTTTTTTTTTCTACAGCTGGTGAGTAAGTATCGCTGTTTGAGATATTGTTTTATTTCATGATCGGCAGCATTTTGATCAACGCCGACAGATCTAATTATCCTAACATCCAATATTCTACCCGTCCATCCTACCATCTTTTCTTTCACAGGTACTTTCGCAGTTGTGTGCCTAAGGACGGAAAAATTAACAATTGCGTGGCGCTCTTATTTTTTGTTTTATTTAGAGTTAGTTCACGTAGCGTCCAGTAGTTTTGTTCCAGGTAAGTTTATATTTTTGAAAGATAACCTCATACCCACCCAGTCCGGCCCGGGGATTATTTTGATTATAGTTTTTTTCATACTGAGCTAGGTCGATTTATGGTTGGAGTTGATAGAAATTTAGAAGTAGTCTATTTTGTTCCGTAGGCAGTTTTGAAGGGTAGAGTCGTTACCCTAATTCTGCGTGTAATAATATGTATAATCAAACACAAAATTTCATCGTTCCACAGTTAATCGTATTGGATTTACTAGAGAACTTCTAAAAATCTGTCAAGTAAAATGCACTTTCAGCCAAGTCGGTTGCTATGGCAACAGTAGGCCATTATTCTTATACAACAACATTCCTAAATACTGCTCTCCAAAATTCTACGACTACCAACAGATCTGAATTCATGGACAAAATTAAAAAATAAATTCCTACTGAAGGGCACTTCCGGTTCAGTCTATTGTTATGAAAATAGTAGGCAATCATTCAAATGCTACAGCAGACTGCAATATCAAATTTCAATATTCTTCACCTGATCGTTTCGAAATTATGCGAAAAATTCCAAAAGACTGTCAAGTAAAGTGCACTTCCGGCTTAGTGGACCTCAATAAGAATAGGATATGAGCATCTAGATGGTATAATCGTCCTAAATACTGAATTCTAATAATCTACGTTCAATTGTTCCGGATTTATGCGAAAAATTCAAAAAATGTTTCGATTAAAGTGCTCTTCCGACTTAGTCGATAGCAATCATAATGCAATGTGTACAACTAGATATCAAGAAAGTGCCTAATACATAATTTGAATATTCTACGACTGATTGTTTAGAATTTATGTAGAAAATTCAGAAAGTCTGGCATATGAAGTGCACTTCCGGCTCAGCCGATTCTTACAAAAATAAAAGATGACCATTGAGATGCTACAGCAATTTCAAATGCTAAATTCCAGTATCCTACTGCTGATCATTCTGGATTTATACGGAAAATTGGAAAAAAGTCTTAAGTAAAGTGCACTTTTAGCTCAACCGCTCGCAATCATAATGCATGTTATAGAAGTGTTTAATACAAAATTTCAATATGCTCTGGTCAATCATTCTAGATTTATGCAAAAAATTCAATAAAAATTCAGATCAAAGTGCACTTCTGGCTTGGCCGATTCATACAAAAATAGCAGATGACCATTCTGATACAACATTTAGCTCAAATACTGAATTTCAACATCCTGCGGTTGGTCATTCTGGATTTATTGAAGAAATTCGAAGAAAGTTTCAAGTAAAGTGCACTTCCGGTACAGACGATTGGAATAATAATGCGAGGTGCGCAATTAGACCCTATACTAGTCTTAAATACAAAATTTCAACATAATTAGTTCAACCAGTTTTGAGATTTGCGAGTTACGAACGCACGTACGCACGCACGCATGCACGAACCTACGTACCAACATCAAGCCAAAAATAGTCAAAATGGATTCAGGGATGCTTAAAACGGATATTTCCATAAAAATCTCGATAGGTGAATTCTGTCGGTTTCACAATACTTACTTGTTACTTTGTACAAGTAAGTAAAAAGATCATCATTCTAAAAATGTTCAAATAGTAAGCAATTCATAGAATAGAATGATGAGCAAAAATATATAGTATAACAACATAATTTCTATCGGTAGATCTGCGACGGGAGCTTAAAAATATTAAACATAAATGCTCGACATGAGGATATCAGTCACGATAGCCATATTTGAAGACTATATTGTATACGTCAGCGGTCAGCGTCTTCTTAATCAGTATAATATTACATATCAGGGTTGTTGGTCAGTTGGCTATTTGAAGATTCAGGCTATCCTCTGGAACCATTTTAATTCTTCATCAGGTATTCCTGAGGATGAAGTGGATGGTCCACTTCATCCTCCCTTGGAAAAACAAAATAAAAATATATATATTAATAATAATAATAATAATGATAATAATAATAATAATAATAATAATAATCACATAATATCAGGATATACAGTTCTTGCTCACAAACACTACTTAGACCAACACAATAAAGTAGCTAGCATAGTACATCAAGAATTGATAAATATGAACCGCCACCCGTGTGTGAAGATGATAATGTGAGACTTTACTGGAATAGAGTCATAATTACTGACAAAACCATAGCTAGCAACATACCTGACATCGTGCTGATAAAGAAGAAGGAAAGTATCATATTTATCATCGATATTACGATTCCACGTCCAGCAAACATCAAGAAAGCTCAAGCTAAAAAAATTAATAAGTACATGCCATTGGCAGATGAGATTAAAGCTATGTGGAATATGAAAATTGTTACCATTGTACCAGTAGTATTAGGAAGCACTGGCGAAATACCACGTGCACTTCATAAAAGCACGTCGATCCTAGAATTGGAAAGAGATATATACGTACCTATGCAGAGAGCAGTCATCCTCGATACCTGTAAGATTGTCCGACGGGTCTTGGAATCAAGGGAGACATCTCAAATAGCTCAATGAATAAATAAATACTCACTATGCATACTCTGTTCGAAGTGACCGTATGTATGAGAAAAATCTTTCTGAAAGAAAGAGAAAAGAGGAGAATAATAATAGTAGTATTAATAATAATAAGAATTTTTTATTACTCAACAGAGTCCTAAGACAAGGTGAAAACCAGAACAAAAAATAGAGTAGTGAATACATTATCATATATAGTTATTTGATAGATTTAATTCACATAAAAATATCTTCAAAAATCGCCTCAGAAGAGAAGCACATGATGTGGACAGAGGAGTTACGCAGTTGATCCGAGTTAGGCGCCGGAAGGTAGAAAGTGCGAGTTTGTCCCGAGGAGTACCGTGGCACATGGATGAAAATACGAGATAATAATTGCGGTGCATCGACATGGTTATGTAACATGGTTATGTGACATTATCAAAGTCATCAATATATATAGATAATAGACCGTCAGATAGTCGTAGATTTCAGTGCCCTATTTTGTTTCTTCTGCCTTCAAGAGTTTTGATAAGTTTGTATATTTGGGGTATAATAATGTCAAAATTAAATCTGGACTGCGTGGCCAACGTAATAAAAGTTAATTCAAAATTTTCATACAATTTTGTTGCTTCTGTCATGCTTACGCAATGAAATTTAGGGGTAAAAAGTCAGCTGAGATCGATAGGCACAAATGTTTCTGCCGATTGACCGTATGAAAGTTGATATCATGAGTATCTCGTAGAAACGAATGGCATAAGTTTTTAGAATAACCAACTCAAGATATGTACCAAAAAATCTTGTAAAAATTTGAATGTTTTTGTGCATATCTTGACTTGGTCATTCGAAGAGCTTATGTCATTAGTTTCTATGAAATACTCATGATATTAACTTTCATACGGCCAAACGACAGAAACGAGAAGAAGGTGAGCAATTGATATAATCTTTTTGCACAATCAAGCCTTCATTCCAAACCCTCGGCCAAGTGGATCATTTCTGCCTATCGTTTTCCCCAAAATTTCATTTCGTAAGCATGGCAGAAGCGACAAAATTGGAACAGAATATGTTTTTTTCATAGAAATTTTACATTAATGTTGGTCACACGGTCCAGCTTCAATTTTGGCATTATTATACTCCAAATATACATACATATACTTATCAAAACTCTTGAAGGCAGAGAAAACAAAATGGGATACTCAAATCTACGACTATCTGACGGTCTATAACTGAAAACAATCTACTATCGGTAGAATAATTGAACATGCCGCGATCTTGCATTCCGATGCTTTCGTCATAACTAGTTATTGAACTGTGTGCAGAATGAAAAAAATGTACGACACAGCACAAATGTATATGTATGTGAACGGATCATACATTTATTACTAACTTCAGCATTTTGAGAAGTGTCATATAGAAAGTTATAAAAGGTGGAAAATTCCCTCCACTAAGAGAAAGAATCTTTTCCAACATAGATTCAACTGGCACCAGTGGCAGATTTATCAACAGATTGAGTTGAGCCTAGGGCGGAAGATCATAGGGACAGATTTGAGAAACTAATTTTCATTAGTCGTCTTACAGAAACATAGAAATCTATGTCATACGGTTTTCTGATGCGTTGCAGAAAGAAGTCTATAAGACATCTTACCTCTATTCTTGTGCAATTTCAGTCAAACAAAATATCCGTTTTGAGCATCCCTGAATCTATTGCGACTATTTTCAGTCGGCTTCATGTCGATACGTATGTATATATGTGTGTATGTGCATTCATATTTATTCCATGAAGATAATTTTGATCATAATGTGAACATTTGCTTGTGACCTGACAGACAATCATTATTGATCACTCTGTATAGAAACTTAATCATTCTCGAGAACAGAAAAAAATATGCTATAAAAGGAGTTTACTACTAGGAGCAGCATCATTTTCGTGGAACAGGTCTTTAAAAAAACAAACATTGGCGTAAGGCTCCAATGGGTAGTCTCCGAACTATGAACCTAATTGCACTGGACTAGAGGAATATTGGAATTCTGTATTTTATCAAATTTTTTTAGAATTCTTCGCATAAATCTGAAACGATTGAACGTAGAATGTTAGAAATCAGATACTTATATTCTATTTTTATTGAAATCGACTGAGCCATAATACACTCTACTTGACAGACTTTTAGAATTTTCTGCATAAATTAGAGACAATCGGCCGTAGACTATTGGAATATATTATTCCAGTCTGCATTAGCATCAGAATGATAGTCTACTATTTTTATAATAATGAACTAGACTGGAAGTGCAATTCAATTGGACTTTTTTTTTTGCGCATAAATTCAGAACTGTTAGCCAAAGAATCTTAAAAGTCAGTATTTAGGAATGCTGTAGCATGAGAATGATGTCCTACCGTTTCCATGGCAACCGACTGGGCCGAAAGCGCCCTTCATCTGACAGATTTTTAGAATTTTTTGGACAAATTCAAAACGATTAGCGGTAGAACGATCAAATTCTGTGTTTGATTATCGTTAAATGATGTACAAGTGAGTCACGTGATGTCCACGTCAAATTTTTCTATAATATGTAATAATAGCTAACACGTTAGATAAGTTGACTGAAGGAAATAAATTTTGCAATTATTTGATTGGTGTGCGATACATATAAAATCTTTATTAATGGGCCAATATTGATTATTCTTATAGTGGATGAAATGTGTTCTTGAACAAATCTGTCAATGTGAGTATTCTAGTACAAGCCCTTGGCGGTATGTAACACACACAATTGATACACAATTATAGAGCAAGATCCCAGGCCCGCCAGACGTTACTTATTTTCTGAGAAACAAAATGTGTGGAATATATAGTGTCAGTATGTACTTTGATCATACGCATACTAGCTAATTTGTGCCGGCGGCCAATTTATAGATACAAGGTGCTAGAGAAACGTTAGACATCACTTACTTCTCTCAAGGTCTTGAGTGCTGATTTTGATGGATGTTTCAAAGAGTATTGTTGAAAATTGATAATCAACACTGCTAGATATTTTCCATCGGTGGTAATTTCTGCTAGACTCTTTAAAGCTTACAAAGAATAACGTGATCTTACTTATAATCTGTATGCTAATTTTTATGTATGATACTCAGGGTACAATTAAAATACTTTTTGTTAACTGCCAGATCAAGCGTAGGGCTAAACATCTTCCAGACATAATTGAAATATCGCTGCGAAAAGAAGCGTGAGGTCATTATTTGTAGGCTTGATAGTAAGCGAAACATTCATTGCCATCTAACTCTTCTTTGGTCTGGCTGTTCAAGAAGTATTGGAGTTGCTCTCTGATTATCATATTGTAACGAATTTGAGTTTAGGAATCAGTCATTTTGGCTTTATTGGTGCTTCGGATTATTGTGGAAATATCTTACATCAAGACATAGAAGCGAATATATTTGTTTCCTGGAAAATTACTGGTACCTTCTTGCGTTCTTCTAGAAACGCCTGGACGTTTGGGGAGACACCCGAGGTATATATATATGCGACTGACAGCAAGAAGCATTATTGATTTTTGGCTTAGTGACCTTATACTATGGATTGAAATGAATTGTGTTATTTGAGATAAATCAACATTGACATGAATAATTGAAGTTAAGTTATAGTGTATTGTATGATAATCCTTAGTTTAAATTGGAATTAGTTATGAAAAATAGTGTTAGTTATCTAATATATATATATATATATATATATATATATATATATATATATATATATATATATATATATATATATATATATATATATATATATATATATATATATATATATATATATATATATAGTCGGTTACTCTTTTACCCGTAGGGTGTCGAGTTTATTTCAAACTATCTGTCTACAATATTCTTCCATGCTACTTTGTCTATAGCCAGTTTATGTGCTTGTCTATTCGATATTTGTTTCTTTTGCAGAATTTCTTCAACTGTGTCGTCCCATGTTTTTTGGGGTCTTCCTCTACTTCTCCTTCCTGTAGTTCTTGATTTTCACACGGATTTGACTTTTCTCCATTGTGGTAGTCTTACTAAATGTCCAAACCAGTTCAATTGTTTTTCTTCTATTAATTGTTTGACAGGTTTTACTTCAAGTTGGTTTCTGATATCCTCATTTCTAATTCGATCTAGTTTGGTTACTCCTAGTATAGTTCTCAGACATTTCATTTCCATGGCCTGTAATTTACTGGCTTGTCTTTGGTTTGTTACCCAGGCTTCGCTACCATATAGTAAGATCGGCAATAGTATGGTTTTGTATATTGTTAATTTGGACCTCGTGGAGGTAGTGCTATTACTTAAAAAGGTTGTTTTGATTTGATAGAATGTTCTAGCTGTAGCCTGTATCCTGCTGTTAATTTCTTCTTCAAACACTCCTTTGGCCTCTATGATACTCCCAAGATATTTAAAGCTTTCTACCTGGCCGATCTTTCTTGAGTTTATGTATATATCTACACTTTTAGATTCTTTTCCCATAATCATTGTTTTGGTTTTGTCTATGTTTATTTTCATATTAGCTTTGGAGAGTTCTTTTGCCCATGATGAAATGTTTTTCTGCAACTCTCTTCTGGTACTTCCAATTATAACCATATCATCTGAGAAAAGCAAATCAGACAATGTGATTCTGTTTAGATTAAGATGGCCTACAGTTGTTTTTGTTGTCTCTTTTGTTGCTCTCTTCAAAATTTCATTAAGGTATATTATAAATAGAAGTGGACTCAGATTTCCTCCTTGTTTTAATCCCTGGTTTGTTGTAAATTCTTCTGAAATATTATTTCCTGTTCTTATGATGTTTTTGGTGTTTTTGTACATGTTTCGTATTGCTCTTGTCAATTTATCTCCTACTTTGTATTTATCTAATGTCTCCCATAGTATTTTCCTATCGACTTTGTCAAATTCTTTCTCTATGTCAATAAAGCATAGAAATATTTCTTTGTTATATGTTAATGCTCTTTCTGTTAGCTGTCTTATAATAAATATCTGGTCTTGTGCACAATATCCCTGCCTGAAGCCGCTTTGTGGTTCTTCCAGTTTGTTCTCCACTTTCTTTTTGAGCTTTGTTGTTAAAATTGATTCGTATGTTTTTGCTGCTACTAATAGTAGGGATATTCCTCTATAGTTCGAGCAGATCCTGCTGTCTCCTTCTTTGTATATTGGCATTATTATTGTTTTCTCCCAGTCTGATGGTATGTTTCCCTCATGTTAAATAGTACGTGAAGAATTTCTATACCTTGTTCTCCACTATATTACAGTTGTTCGGGTTTAATGTCATCGTACCCTGATGCTTTTCAAATTTTGATTCTATTAATTACATCTTTAATCTCGTCTGTGGTTATTTCTTCTAAGTCTTGGATCCCGTCTCTATTTGTGTATATAGCATTTTCTTCAATAATTATATGTGTTTCTAGTAATTCTTCGAAGTATTCTTTCCATCTTTCCATTATATTGATATCATTGTTGATTATGTTGCCATTTCTGTCTTTTATTTGTTTTAGAGGGGCTTCTTTCTTCCTTCTTAGGTTTTTTGCGGTTTTGTAGAACAATTTCTTGTTTTCTTTATAGTTCTCTTCCAGCTGTTTACCAAATTCATTCCATTCTTGTCTTTTAGCTCTCTGAATCAGTTCTTTTACTTTCTTTCGTTGTTGTCTATATTTGCTATAAGTTGTCTGATTCTTGTTATTTATATAATCTTTCCATTTTTGTTTTTTGTCCCTCACTTCCTTTTAAATTTCCTCGTTCCACCAGTGCGTCTTTTTCTTTCTTGATGTAGTGCTAGTTGTACCACAGATATCTGAGGACGTTTGTAGTATTATATTTTTTAGCGTGTTCCATAATGTTTCTGCTTGTAAGGTTCTATAATCTCCTAATTCAGTTATTTTTTCTTGGATTTTATGTTGGTATTCTTCTCTTGTCTGTTCATCCTTTAGTTTGTATGTTTTAATTGTAGTTTTCTCTTTTCTATTCTCAATTTTCTTTTCTCCTTCTTGTGCCCTTTGTGTTTTGATTTTAGCTGTAAGGAGGTAGTGGTTGCTTCCGATTTCATATCCTCTTTTCACCCTTACATTTTTCACTTTTTGCTTGTATTTTCCGTTAACTAAAATATAGTCTATACTTGATTCCTCGTTTCTGCTTATTACTTCCCTCGTATATTTGTGAATGTCTTTGTGTTCAAAGAATGTGTTCATAATTGCTAGATCGTTAACTATGCAGAAGTCAATAAGTCTGTTTCCATTATTGTTTCTTACTGTTTCTCCGTATATACCTACTACATCTTCTATTCCAGTGTTATTATTCCCTACTCTAGCATTGAAGTCACCTATTATAACGACTGGGTCTGATAGTTGGTCTAGTATGGCTTGGATATCTTCCCAAAACTTATTTTTATTGGTGCTACTTTCGTCCTCGTTCGGGCCGTAGACTACTAATATAGTTGTTTTATTTCCTCCTAGCTCTACTGTTACAGCTAAGGCACGTTCTGTATAGAGATTCCAGTGATGTATTATCACATTTTCTTTCATTAAGCATCCTACTTCTCCTTTTGCGTTTTCTTCTTTCGGTACTCCGCTAAAAATTAATTTATGTCCTTTAATGACTTGTATCCCTTTCTCTTTCTTTTTTGTTTCTGTTATTCCAAGTATGCTCACGTTCGATTTCTCAAATTCTTCAATCAACTCCCATTCTTTACCGTTTATACTTCTGATATTCCAGGTACCTATTATCGTTTCGTCATATGTTGTTCTATTTCCTGTTTTAATATCATTTCCAACTATGTTCGTGTCCTTGTTCATTGCCGTGTTCGTCGTCAGGGTCGATGTCTTAATAGCATTATAACTTAGTTTTTTGGAGCTTGTGTCTCATATGAGAACCTGCTCTTCTGGTTTTCTTCTAATTTTCCTTTTTCCTTATTCCAAGCTAGAGTATTGCCGTTGATGTATAGTCTCATATGTCCTATTTTTGCCTCATTTCCCTTTAGTTTTTCTTGTTTTGCGATTAGTCTTATCTTAGCTTGTATTGTCCTTTCTTCTTTGGTTGAATCATCCTCAATAAATAATGGCTTGTTTTTCAGTCTGTTTTTGTTTTTCATCACTTTCAATTTATCTTCCCAACAATTAAGTTCTGTTATTGTTATTGTTTGAGCTGCCTTTGTGGTTATTGGCTCTGCTTTTTTCACTTTTAACTCGATGGAGAGTTCACCTTTCATAAATTTTTCCACTTCTTTGTTATAAATTTGCGTGTCGTTTATTTCCAGACCTTTTATGACGATATTATTTTTCCTTTCGAGCTTCTTCTTGATTTCTAATTGGTGTTCTAGTTTTCCTAGTCTTACGTAAATTTGTTTCTTTTCTTCTTCCCATATTTTCTCTTTTTCAGCCATTTCACTCTGTAGTTTTTTAATTAAGTCACTATTTCCAGTGATACATTTCTTCAATTCTTCTTTATTTGTGTTCATTTCTTGTTTCAAATCAGTGGATCGTGACTTTATCAATTCTTTAATTTCGTTCATCTCGGACTCGGAATTGGTGACCGAGCTACCTGCTTTTTTTGGAGGAGTTCTGCTTATATTTTTGCTCCTTTTGAAAATCTCTCCTTCGCCTTCCTTTTCTATATTAGTTCTTTCCCTTTTTGATTCTGAGAGTGTTCTTCCGCGATGCTGGTTGCTCATCTATGTTTTGTGGATACTGGAATTTCTTTTATTACGCCCCTGTATTTCGTTGCCGGGTCGCTGGGTTTGAAATGCTACTTAACGTGCGTGCGCGAGAATGCCACTGCCGAACAGAGCGCCTGAGCACGTGGCTATCTGTCAATTATTTTAATCCTAACCTAACTTTTTCAGCTAAATTATTTTAGTTAACTTTAGTTGGTATATTCACTGTACAGCACTTTAATTTATAAGCACCTGTTCTTCACGTTTTAAACTATTCACTTGTGTATTAATATATTTTAGGCACTATAATTCCCGTTATTCAGGTACACTATTGGTGCGCAAACAACTCACGTCTATCTACACCTGACTGAATTTATCGAATTTATTATTTTAATAAATCATAAAAATGAATAGTAGTGTTAAGTAGCTTTTGCTCCCTTAATTAGAATAAATAACGTTACAATTGGTGTCAGGTGTAGGATTTCAAATTCAAATGACTAAAATGGCGTCATAGACAGTAGAATTGAGTGAATTAAGAATGGTTGATCTCAAGAATGAGCTAGAAGAACGAGAATTGGAGACAACAAGAACCAAGACCGTCCTCCAAACACGTCTCCGACAAGCTTTGGGAAATGCTGGTTAGAATCCTAATGAATTTATTCCGTGTGGCATATTCGATTTCAGGAAAATGAAAGAAGAGCTGCTGGAAAATTCTAGAAAATTAATAGAAAAATTGACAGAAAATTCAAGAAAAATCAGAAGAAAAGTTGATGAAAATTCTATAAAATTAGAAGAGAAATTGACAGAAAATACTAGAATGTTAGAAAGAAGTTCACAGAGAATTCTAGAACATTAGAGGAAAAATTTACAGAGCATTCCAGAACATTAGAAGACCAGTTACCTGAAAATTTTAGAACACTGAAAGAAGAGTTGCTAGAAAATTCTAGAACGTTAGAAGATAAATTAATGGAAAATTCCAGAACCTTGGAACAGAGAATGGAACAGAAATTGGAAGAGAGTTCTAGAAAAGCAGAAGAGGATTTAAAGAACTTAAGGGAAGATTATGAGAAGAAAATTCAGGAATTGGAAGAAAATTTCTCAAAGATGACTTCATCACCGATATCAGAATCTGTTGCATGTGAAGCGGGCAATGTAGGGATAATAAAAGAAGAGAATAAGACAATGATCCACATAAATACACCGGAATTTGATGGGAAGACGTCGTGGCCAATTTACTTTAAACAATTCGAAGCTGTTGCGAAGGCGTATGGATGGTCATCCATCTGCAGATAAGGCCACAGCATTGACCGTTTCGCTGCGGGGAGAAGCCATGAATGTTCTTCAAACATCAAAAGAAGATGAACAAGGTGACTATGACCAACTGATCAAGCGGCTGGAGATGCGCTATGGCAACGCGCACCTCGAACAGATGTATCAGACGAAACTGAGAAACCGATGCCAGAAATCGCAAGAAAATCTCTAAGAGTTTGAAGCTGACATTGCTCGTTCAGTTCACCTCGCATACCCTACCGCCTCCGATAGCGTTTTGGAGGGCTTAGCCACTCAAGCATCCATTTTTAGGGTTCGATATAGCAAAATACAGAAGGCATTACGAATATATCGTCCGAAGTCTTTAGTTGATGCATTATCGTATGCGTTAGAGCATGAAGCAGCAAAACAAGCATCGCATGGGCAGTTCAGAGCTAGACAAATGAGTTCCGACAAACATGATGAAATTAAAAATTTGGAAACTCGCCTGGAAGAAAAGTTGCGGCGTATCAAGTCCAAAATTACTGCAGAGAAAAGACAACTTCGCTGCTGGAACTGTGAAAAATTGGGCCATCCGCAATGGCTGTGTAAGAAACCGAAGATTAAGACGGTAATCAAAACCAAAGAAGCAGAAGAAGAAAAACTTGTTGCCGTCAAGAGAACAACAGTAGTCGATGAGAGATGGCAACCGAAAGAGTAATGCGAAGACCAGGAGAATGATCCGGATTCGAAAATTGTACTGAAGTGGAAAAATAATGAGGTCGGACCAACACCTTCATCTGTTTCTGTTAGCATACCGTTCAGCAGTATATGAAACAACTGGGCAGACACCTACGAACATCTTATTTGGACGAGAGTTGCGCTTGCCATGCGACCTAATATTTGGTAGTAAACCTGGTGAAGATCTAGCAGGAGAGGACTACGCTACCAATCTTCAGAGAAGAATGGACAACATTAATGGCCGAATTCGTTCAAACATCCAAAATGCCAGCGACCGAATGAAGGAAAATTATGACATCAAGGCCAAGAAAGGTGGTTATCAACCTGGGGATTTGGTGTGGCTTCATAACCCCCAGAAGCGCCGAGGGCTGTCACCAAAACTTCAGCGGAACTGGGAAGGTCCATATGAAATGATGAAGAGAATCAACGACGTCATCTATCGGATACGGAAAACTCCAAACGGAAAGCTGAGAGTCGTCCACTTCAATCGGCTAGCCTTATTTGCCGGCGATAACCATGAAGACCGACTGGAGCCACGGTTAAATGAATTGTTGAGCAAGAACCAGCCTTTGAAGAGTTCATAGCCAACTATTCCAACGGTCGTAAAGTGCGGTACGGCGTGACGAAAAAAGAACAACAAGACCTGTTCACAGTGCCTTTGAACCACTCCCTGGCTCATTGTGTGGCGAGTGACTTGAAGATGTCCCGAAGAATAGCGTCTGTTTTGAAGAAGAATTATGGAAGATTAGAAGAACATCCAGCAGTCGGGAAAACACTACACCTAAATGACACCCTCACGGAGCACAAACGATACCTGAACTATATGGTGACTAATGGTGGGATTCTAAACGTTTCTATAGCGTCTATAAGAAAGTCTATAACAACTTACAGATTTGATAAGCAAAATGATATTCTGAAAGAATCTGTAGCTTATAGATTTCTTTAAATATGTAATTCTTGTAACTATGCTGACACAGGATGGGACGTCGAATGAAGAAAAACAGCTCTGTTGTATTGTGCGCTTTATTTGCAAACGTACATAAAAAAGGCGCCTGTCAAAAATATATTTATATCACTATTTTATCATTTATAAAGTAATATTGATAATCTAGTTACATATTAATAGTGCAAAGCTCATTTATACAATAATAGTCTATTTAAATATGATTTGACATAGGATATTCATATGAACAGAAAAAATACATATTTTGTACAAAACTTAAAGAAAAATTACATACCTTTTTATAGGAACAATTCAAATTAATTTTCAATTCAATGTGTGATGCCGATGGATAGTTTTTTTAGGAGCACGACTTTGCTATTCACTCATTTAGTACATAACAACAATTCTAAACAAAAAAACATTTGAGAAACAATTCAACAGGAATACCATCCTATTCCGGTGTGAAATTAGTACAAGATCGTGCTACCAACCTAATTTATAATTTTAATGACAGTTGTGCAGTATATGATTAATCTCAACACTCCTCCTCAATCATATCCTGACGAAGCTTAACAAACATATTTTTACAAAGTGGTTTTGTTAGTATGTCAGCAAGTTGTCCACTACTTTGTATATGTCTCAAATTTACAGTCTTGCCGATGTGCTGTCTAATATGCTTTCTTGGGATTTCTATATGTTTTTTTCCTTTATTCATTTTACCTTCATTAGTGTTACTTAGCATATGTATTGCTGATTTATTGTCTATGTAGAGTGTCACTGGTACGTCTTCTTTCATAATTCCAAGTTCCAGTGCCAATCTTTTCATCCAACAAACATCGTTCAAAGCAGATACAGCGGCTCTGTACTCTGCCTCTGCAGTAGATGTTGCGACTAGATGTTGTTTCTGCGAGTACCATACCAATGGTCCACCTCGCATGAGCAAAACACCACTCGTAGACTGGCCGGTCTCAGCATCTCCTGCAAAGTCTGAATCCGAGTATGCCACCATCTTCGCGTCACCATCAAAAAAAATTCTATACTTGGCTGTTCCTTTGAGATACTGAAATATCCTCTTTACCATCTTCCAGTGACTGAACATTGGTTTGTTGCATTTCCGACTCAAATAATTTACTGCGAAGCTGATATCTGGTCTTGATATCATAGCCAAGTACAAAAGGCTTCCGATTGCCTCTCGATAAGGAATGCTAGCTGGAGCTGGAGCGTCGTTCACATAGTTTTCATCATTTGTAATCATTCCTTTTCCTAGTGGCGTTGACACTGAGTTGCATTCAGCCAAACCAAATCGGTTAAGAATTTTCTCGGTATACTTCATCTGATTCACAAAAATTCCATCTGCTTTGACTCTCAGTTCCATTCCAAGATATGATACTTCAGTTCGGATTTGTTTATTGAAAGTTATTTCAAACTTCTCATTGATCTGATCCAGGTACTTTATTATGGCAGTTTCATTGTTTCCAGCAATAAGTCCATCATCTACAAAAAGGGACATCAAAATATTTCTATTCTCATCATAATAAATACAGGGATCGTCATCTGTACACATGAGTCCTATTTCTTCCAGAAATTTCGAGATTTTTTCATTCCATTTCTTGGGTGCCTGTTTTAAGCCGTACAGACTTTTCTCCAACTTGCACACCCTTCCTGTTTCATCCTCGAAACCTTCGGGTTGACGCATGTATAATTCTTCTTCCAGGTCACCATGAAGAAACGCCGTCTTTACGTCAAATGACACGAGCTTCATCTTTTCTGTCGCTGCATGACTGAGAATCAGTCTAATGGATGCATGCCGTGCCACTGGACTAAAAGTCTCAGTGTAGTCAATTCCAGCTTCCTGTTCAAAACCGCGAGCTACTAATCTTGCCTTCAATTTTCCGTCTGTTTTCTCTCGCAGTACCCAACGACAGGTGAGAGGTTTGAAATGTTCTGGGAGTTGTACCAGAGTCCAGGTCTTCATCTTGACAAGTTGGTCATACTCATCTTTCATTGCCTTGAACCAATTTTCGCCCTTCAATGCGTCTCTCACAGGAATGTCTTGAACTTCACCTATCATGGCACTGTGCGCACTATTTCCTCCCCGCAGATAGCTTGTAACATAATCCGCCATTCTAGCCGGTGGTCGAAGATTGCTTCGATCTCGCAGTATTCTTCTTTCTGTCTGGTTTTCTGGTTCGTCTCGTTCTCTTCCTGATTCATCAGAGTCCTCGAACTCTTCACATTGTCTATTCGTTAACTCGTTTTTTGACTTGAAGTCTATTTCTGTGCATTGAGTTTCGCTTTCCTTTTCTTCGTCAAATATAACATCAACTGCACTAATAACTCGATGATTTTCTTGTACATAAACTCGATAACAGGAGGAGTCAGTATCGTATCCAACAAATATACCCTGTTCTGACTTTTTGTCGAGTTTGGCTCGTTTGTGACTTGGTTTCAATACATAACATTTGCATCCAAATGTCCTCAACTTGTTGACGTCGATTTTTCGTCCAAACCATAATTCTGCTGGACTTTTCTCTTTCACTGTACTAGTGCCAGTCTGGTTAATAGTGAACACTGCGTAATTCATTGCCTCTGCCCAAAGATTTTCGTTCAAACCGTTGGCGTGAATTGCTGAACGAGCTGCTTCTCCAATGGTTCTCATCTCTCGCTCTATTCGACCATTTTGCTCCGGTGAGAGAAGGTATGAAATATTCCTTGTTCTTCGAGCATCTTTCGGGTATCAGCATTTTTAATCTCTTTGCCATTGTCCGATCGCAATACTTTAACTGTTCTTCCAAATTGATTCTTGACAAGTTTCAAAAAACTCTCAAGTTTGGCTGCTGCTTCGTCTTTGGATTTCAAAAAATAGATGGTCCTGAAGTGACTAAAATCATCCTTAAAAAGAAGGGAATATTTAGCTCCTCCTAATGACGTAACGTTCATTTCACCCATGTCAACATGAACAAGTTCGAGCAAATGCTCCGCAGCTTTGTTGTTGTCAGGATGCGAGACTCTGTGTTGTTTACCATACACACACCCTTCACAGATGTAGTCCTGCCAATCATCAATGTAATGGATATCGTTTCTCTTGAGTACATCCTTCACGTATTTTACGTTTTGATGAGCAAGTCGTTCGTGCCAGGTCTTAATCGACTTTGCCACCATGCAGACATCATTATTTTCTACTTGCATCATCATTTTGAACAGATTTCCATCACGCTTTGCAATCACCTTTATTGATGAACCATCAGAAGTTTCAAATTTTGATACATTCCTATCTGCAGTCTGCACAAAACCTTTATCCAGAATTTGTCCAACGGAGAAAAGATTAAAATCTAGTTTTGGTACATACAATACGTCTTGCAAGGTAACTGGAATCCAATCTTCACCGTTAAAGGCTTCGAGATCTATGTTACCTACGCCAACACCCTCTAGTTTGGTTGCGTCCCCGGTCACAACAACAGCAGGATGTTCAAGTTCCATGAGATTGGTAAACCATTCTCGGTGCGACGTCATATGCTGAGAGGCACCACAATCCTGAAACCACACATTCTTCTTGTCTTGCTTTTGTGTTACCTGATTGATTTCTGCTGTTGTCAATCCAACTGTCAATAAAGCTTGACGTCCTTTGTCTTGCTTGGTATTGTTGACGTTGTCTTGTTGCTTTCCAGTTTTTGATTTATCATTTCGTGATGGGCATTCTCTGGCGAAATGTCCTTTAATACCACAGATGTTGCACGGATAAAGTGTCTTACAACGTGCAATGTATTTTGCACTGGGTTTATTCTTACAGTACTTGATGACATGTCCTTGCTGTCCACAACGATGACAAATCACTTGAGATTTATTCTGCTTGTTTCCTTTCGATTGACCAGTCTTTTTATGCTGTTGGACAATGAGTGCGTTTTGTGCTGAAAAGTCCGGTGAGTTGTCACCTGAGTTGATCCTTTCATCTTCGAGTCTCAAACGTTCTATCAGCTTCTCAACTGTCCTGTCTGCTTCTGCGACTGTATCCCAGGCTGTTCTAAAATGGGCCAGCTTCGCTGGTAGCACACTTATGATTCTTGTCATGATCCATTTTGGTCTCACAGGATCATCTTCGGCTGATAGCTCCTCCGCTATTTGTTGAATTGCCATGCAGTTTTCAACGGCTGACTTATTTTCATCATATTGAAAACTGAAAAATTGTCTTTGCAACGACTCTACTGTGACCTCTGTTTTCGTACCATACAAACTCACCAGTTTATCCAACATTTCTTTTGCAGTTTTACAACTCACAATTTTCCTTGCTATATTACTATTTACATTGAGACCTATGAGAGCCTGAGCTTCCAGATCTTTTTCAGTCCATGCTTGAACTGCCTCTACATTTACGACACCTTCTGGCTTGACCTTTAGACCCGTAGCAATATCATATAATTTTTTTGATTTCAACATTAAATCTAACTTGAAACGCCAAGATATATAATTGACTTTGCCTTGCGCATCTTCAGCTAATTGCTCTAAATGTGACTTTACAGTATCCATGCTCGGGCATGAATTTCACTTTACAACTTACAAGACTAAATTTACAATACAGCCGCAATTTTACTGATACTTGCGTGCTCCGGACTTGACAATGTCGTAGGTTGACGTATCTCACACAGCAACGTTGACTTGCAGTATTCGGCGACGTGACGATTTGAATAACTTGCTGCTTCCTCTTGATTTCAAAACCCCAAACTGAGTTTTCTTGGCGCTCCTGGGCCCATAACCTCTTGTAACTATGCTGACACAGGATGGGACGTCGAATGAAGAAAAACAGCTCTGTTGTATTGTGCGCTTTATTTGCAAACGTACATAAAAAAGGCGCCTGTCAAAAATATATTTATATCACTATTTTATCATTTGTAAAGTAATATTGATAATCTAGTTACATATTAATAGTGCAAAGCTCATTTATACAATAATAGTCTATTTAAATATGATTTGACATAGGATATTCATATGAACAGAAGAAATACATATTTTGTACAAAACTTAAAGAAAAATTACATACCTTTTTATAGGAACAATTCAAATTAATTTTCAATTCAATGTGTGATGCCGATGGATAGTTTTTTTAGGAGCACGACTTTGCTATTCACTCATTTAGTACATAACAACAATTCTAAACAAAAAAACATTTGAGAAACAATTCAACAGGAATACCATCCTATTCCGGTGTGAAATTAGTACAAGATCGTGCTACCAACCTAATTTATAATTTTAATGACAGTTGTGCAGTATATGATTAATCTCAACAGTAATAGATGTCTATAACGTTAAGATTAGATGAACTCTAACCATAAGACATATGAAATGTCAAAATAAATAATAATTCAGGTGTTTTGCGTTCTATGTACTTCTTGCTGGTAAAGAATTATGAAAGGTTAGCATCTATTTTCGATAATTGTATTGATAATTCATTCAAAAAATATTTGAGATTGAAGAAAAGTCTAAGTAATGCAATAAGCCTATTCGAAGCTTCAGATAAACATTTTAAACAATTGCCCATAACTTAATAAGAACTTCGCATCAATTTGAAAATGGTCATCCCAAAATACATCAATAAGAAATATTGAAGCTCAAAAATATAATTTCACCTACATCTACATTTTGACCGTCTCCAATTGAATTCAATGTATTCTGCCCATTTATCATTCAAATAATTTTCATCTAATGTCGAATTTATAGTGTTGCTCTTGAATACGTAATCATCTTCTTCCTTATCCATATACACTTATTGCTCTTTGGCAATATTCCTGATTCTCTTCCGAAGACACACAATATTTATTTATTCCATCTTTTGTAATGTAAAATCACTAGCTAACTTTCATGTTTTAAACTTTTCGCAAAATTCTTGAGATCTCAATTCAAATATGTCAAAATAATCTGACATATGACAACTTGAGTGAGAACAGATATGAATTAAAATTAGAAGGCATCGTTATATTCGATGTTATTATTTACGTCGTTATATGATTTACTAACTTGAGTGCATCAGAAGCTTGAATAAAATATATTAATCTGTATTTTTGAACAAAAAATCCAAAAGTAAAAATTATTTCCTAACCTATTTGCAACATGTAACTGTAAGTTCCAATGAACGAAAGTATCATGACGTCATAACTTATAGAAAATTGTTCAGAATACCATTTTAATAGGATCTATAAGAACTCCACTTATGGATTCTGATGAGCTTATAGATCTGTAACGTTATAGAAATTTAGGATAATGCTCAGAATCCCACCATAAGTCATGCTCCTACCAGAAACCGACATACTGCACTATGTGGAATGCTCTGCTTGACCTCCGGAAACATCTATTGGATAACGACGTGATGAAGTTGGCAATACAGAAGTTGGGTCGTGGACTAGATAAATTGGATTGGAGGGTAGTAAGGAATATGTTGGGAACCCTCTTCCGGTCTACCGGAATAGAGATCTATGTCTGTAGCTACAACCCTAAGCAGCTGACGAATAATAGACGGACCATCGACTGCTACTTCTGCAAAACATCCCGATGTACCAAGGGTGACCAATGCAGTTTCCGACATGACTCTTCAGGGATCCGACAAAACAGTCCTGAAGAGGGGGCAGTGTAATGAATGTGAGTCTATAAATTAGTCATTTCGTGTTTTTCTGAGGCTTACAATTATTGTAGAAATATTTTACATCAAGACATAAAAGCGAATATATTTGTTTTCTGGAAAATTACTGGTACCTTCTAGCGTTCTTCTAGAAACGCCTGAACGTTTGCGGAAAAAACGTAGAAACGGGGAGAGACCCGAGGTATATATATATGCGACTGACAGCGGGAAGCATCATTGATTTCTGGCCCAGTGACCTTATACTATGGATTGAAATAAATTGTGTTATTTAAAATAAATCGACATTGACATAAATAATTAAAGTTAAGTTATAGTGTAGCGTATAATAATCTTCAGTTTAAATCAGAATTAGTTATTGAAAATAGTGTAAGTTATCTAATTTATCATTTTAATGAACCATAAGAATGAATAATAGTGTCAAGTAACTTTTGCTCCCTAAATTAGAATAAATAACGTCACAATATAAAAGAATTGGGACTCAGACTATAAGTGAGATTACATAATTTTCTGCGAGCTTTAGACCGTATAGCAGGAATTTCTGCCGATGAGAAGTGTCTGGCAGTATTGATTATCAATTTTCAATAATATTCTCTAGAACAAACATAGAAATCAGCACTCAGATTTGAAGAAAAGTGAGTAATGTCTTAACGTATCTTAAACACCTCATATCTATTAATTGGCCATCGGCACAAACTAGAAAATACGCGTATGATCAAAATACCGCCTAACATTACTCTAATCCACAAATTTTTTTTCCCAGAAAATAAGTAAGGTCTGACGGGTCTGGGATCTTGGACTATTAATTCTATGCGTATATAAGCCCAGGAGGCAGCGACATTTTTCAGCTTGTTATTTTAACATCGTTCGCATATTATTTTTACTATAGCTTATGGTGTGAACAAAGATGAAACAGCTGTCAGCTGACCTAGTAGCGGTGGATGTGGGGCTAGAGTCCCACAAAGACGAATTCAGAAGAAAAATATTTCAACAGCGTTGAAACTTGACCTTATGATAATAAAAACCATGTACATCATAGAAAAATAAGTCAACTGATTAGTAAGCGGTGCAAAGAACGTTAGCTGATGCGATAAACATAACACTTAGCGGCATATGAGTCGTACGTATACGAGCGTCGAGCACTGTTTTCAGTACAGTAGCGAAGTTCCTTTCTCTTACAAACGCAGAGCTGATTGTTGCATTTTTTTACATAGGTGTAATGTGCTATCACATAATCAAAATTCACCCGTGTTGATGTTTTAATAATGTTACAATTCAAATTGAAATTGATATCTAATTTGAAGTGAAAATTGGAACTTACAAAAAAAAAGGATTTTCTACACAATTGAAAAAAAGGGTACTATGCTTTGCCCTTTCAAAAAAGTATACAGATTTTTGCTAGAAAGATAGTATTTTTTTTACGTTTGGAAAAGTAAATGACAGTACCCTTCTGAGGGTACATAAATTTCCAGAGCAAAAATCCATTCAAAAAGAATAAAACGAACATTTTACATCTTCAAAATTGATATTTACTCATTTGAGGTGATTTTTTGCTTAAAATTCCATCAGAATAACATGCGTACTATTATGAGAGGTAATTTTTTCTACGAGTTCGTTCAATTTCTGCTTTTTATTAGTAAAGTAAAATATCTTTTGCTCTTACTATAGTAAATTCGCTATGTTCTACTCTAAAAAAGGAAAATTATGCTCCTCTTGGAGAATAATTGATTACCATCAGGTCGAAGCTTGCAAATGCAGTGTTCTGTATGTTCCATGAAACGATCCAGTAGTAAGTCATTAATATTATAAAATGCATATTTTAGCTGTTCTATATAATAATAAAAAATATTATATAGAAATCATACAGATTGGAGCATTGGAGATACGTTAACGTATGAAGATCTAGTACAATCGAGTATGTAACTTCAATCATTACTATTATTAATGTAGTATAAATATTTATTTGGTTATGTCTAACAGAATGAAGCCGTCACATTTCCTTAGGATAATTTACTATTTCAACATTTTTATGTTTTTTCCAGTAATAACACAATTAAATGTGCAAAATTTCATAGCATTTTCCGACAAAGAGGGAAATCAATTAGATTGTAACATTTTTATACAACTATATCAACAATATGAACATGATAGTAATTTTTATGTTCAACTAATTACCACTGATGTAAATATTTTAGATTTAGGTAAGTATTATGTTTGATGAAACATACGTTTTAATAATTATGTATTACTTAATTTATAGCCAATTTTCTTTCCATTCCTATGACATCCTCAAAGATCGATGAGACCTCAGAAAATCAAAGTATTGTTTCCATCACATCGGTAAGCAAAGAATAATTTATTTCCTATGCAGGGTGTAATTGAACCTGTGTAAAAGCATAGAATTAGAATATACTATAGCACGTACCTACTGGAACACGACATGATTTGCAAATATATGTAGTATATTGTAAATACCATTAGTTTCTTCAGCTTAAGATGTTTGATAATTAATTCAATACCTTTCAATAATAAAATGCGTTATGATCGAATTAAATTGTCTTATTTCCAATTTACCTTCTATATTTTTTCAGCTTTTGTTTTGCACTAAAAATGACATCTATTACTATTAGGCCCAAGATATCCACCTTGTGATAAATTAATTCGGTGAATAATAACTATAGCAACAATTGTCTGCACAATTGATACTATAGTTATTATTCACCAAATTAATTTATCAGGAGGTGGATATCTTGGGCCTTAATGTAATAAGAAATTTGCTTCAATAATAATAAATTTAATGCTCTTATTATTTCTATTATTTGCACTATGATTAAAGCAATTTTTAAAGTTTAAATGGTAAAAGTTGTGATTTTGAAGTAGTAAAATTGTACTCAAATAAACGCAGTATTTTGTTCCAAAGAAAAGCAAATATGTACTACAATACGAGCAATGATTGAATGCCCAAAAAGAAGTAAAATTGAAATTTACTTTTTAAGAAGCACTTTAAAAAGTACTCTTTTAGCATTACTCTTTTAAACGAGTAAGGTTTAACCTTGGACTTATATAAACCGTTTTAAGAGCAAAAAAATTACTCTTTTTTTCAACTGTGTATCTATTTATCATGTTTGAATTCTATTCAGAATGATCTTTTCTTCTTTCGAAAATGAATTAGGTTGAAAAAACTATCAATAATTTATTTGATATGAAATCTGGCCCATCACTGTCACTCTCACTCTCTTCGTTATCGTCTTCACTACTAGTCTAAGAGCTAGCGAACCATCCCACTAACCCGTTTCTCACAAGGCTAGGAGATTCCCAAATGATGATTCAATTATCGGTCTATTAGGAGAATACCGTTCTAACAAACATCTCGCAGTTGCGTCTTCTTCCCTGAAATTCTTGAAAAAGTTAATAATAATTTTTTTCAATCCTACTCCCACAAGGCTATAATCTCAATATGTTTTAATTTACATATATTTAAGTGTAAGAGACAATTGGCAACCTATTTTGACGGGTTGCAAATGTCTGCTAGACGAGTATATAACACATTGAGTACCACCATGTAACCAGACAAAATCGGATCTTTGGACCAAAATCTTCCCTAAAAATTAGTCCCAAATTGTCTTTCGTATCATATGCGATAGATTCTGGACAAAGTTTGGAAAAAAATTGTAGTCATAAGTAAAAATAGAAATGTTGACACATTAGTCTCATGCGACCACGAAGCTACAATTTGGCATTAAAGGCCATGAGAGACCAATGTACTATCAAGTTTATATTGTTTAGTTGCAAATGAGATCTGTTATGTGATTTTTTGCGTTCATTTATAAATGAGTACTAATGAAATAGATCAGCGTCATTCACAGTGTGTATTGCAAGAATGCCTTTTTTGTGGTACATAAAGCAACGAAAATATATTTTATCATTTCATGAAAGTTATGTTTGATTCAAGCTCTCCTTTTCCACTCGGTACTCTGGGCACGTGTCCAGAACCACGCGGCTGATAGGAACCCTCTAGCTCCTGCCAGATCACCAAACAATAATCGGTATTTATTACTAGCAGAATCCCTGGCGACGTGAAACTGAACATGATCGACCGACTAAAATGAACAGACTCGACGATCAGGAGTTATTTTCTTGGATTATATTAAATTATCTATTCATTTAACACGACTGTCAAGAAATAGAAATAAAGTTAGAGTTTTGCTCAACCACTTTCTTTGTCTATTCTAACAAAATAGTGCTGTGTCAAGGTCATAGGGATCCCATTATCTAATGTGCCTTGGACCTCCAATGGGTTAAAGACGGCCCTGATTTGCTCATCATCTCTTTCTGATATTAGAACTCGTACCTGTCTTTTGTACCCGCACTCCCATTGAGCGTCATGATTATTATATATTTATCTGGCGGACACTTGCAACCGCCAGAATACGCTGGCTGTTCACATATACTTTTTAAATCATTGATAAAATATTCCCTCCAAATTTCAGCTTTGTGAGAGCAGGCTATGAATTACTATCCGTATGATAACTTTGCTATCGTCTGGCACATAGTTGCAACCCTCAAAATTGGTTTTTTTCGCACTCAAACATATGTTAATTACAACATATTAAAATTGTAGCCTTGTGGGTATAGGAAAAAACAATTATTGACATTTTCCAAAATTTGAGGGAAGATGACGCAACCGCGAGATGCCTGCCAGAACGATATTTTCCTAATAGACTATTGATAAAACATCATTAAAAAATTTCCTAGCCTTGCGGGAAATGGATTAGTCGGATGGTTCGCTACTTCTACTATACTATCTGCTCCGAGCTCACTCTTTTGTATATCATCTTCCTTGTCACTGTCTATGAATAGAATATTACAATAGTTATGATTACTTTGACTTATTATCATGGATACTGAAGACAACTATTGATGATACAGAAGTTTTGAAATTGAGTAGAAAAATTTCCTCTCCACCCTAATGTACATACCATAAGCTAAAGTAAAATCACGATGTTAAAATGACTACCTGGAAAATGTCGCTGCCTTCTGGACTATATCGCTTGGGTCTTGTATAAACTTGAACGAACTTGTTGAATTTGGTAGCATATGCTTCATTTATTTGCAAGAATGTCAGGTCGCACAAGGGAAATAATTGAATTGCTATAAAACCAGGAATTGGGAATAAAATGAAAGAACCAATAATACCGGATGAGTGTTCTGACAGTGATAGAAATAAAATGGACTCTTATAGTAGTCACGATTCGATGAGAGATCAATCATAATGTATTACCCACTTTTGAAGATACTGATGAGTCTGACGGTAATGATGGAAGTCAAATCCGTGACAAAAGTGATGAAGCTTCGGATACCTCAAGTACACATCACTCTAATTATGATATAAGTTCTTCAAGTATATGCAAGTCCTCAGAGAATATTTACAACAATGATATACATATAAATATATAAAAAAATTATTGTCTAAATGCCAAGGAAGCGTGAAACTCCTCTGTCTAAATATTGCATTTGATTAAAGTTGACAGAATGGTTGGTATAGAGGCGGGAACCAGTTATAGATAAAGAGGCTATGTAATATTTGTTGACATGTGAAGCCAAACATTAAAACGCTCTCAATATCAATAGTAATATTATTTTGAACAATAACATATGACGGAATTGGATCAAGTTTCAACCCAAAACGAAGAACTGAAAAAAAACACTGGTACAATTAGAAGCGACGCTTGCACATATTAACGTACAAGAAGCACATACACCAGCACAGGTCGTGCCTCAATCAATTTACTCCTGAATTCCGACGCCTGGAAGATTCAGCTTTGAAAACTATGACTGGTCATTATAAATATCGACATATGAGCGTTACCGCATAGCCACTGGTCTCAACAAACAGCCAGAAAATAGCCAAGTCAATAATCTACTACTTCATATTGGCAGCAACGTAGACCGGCATGTCACCACATTGGATAAAAACGCAGATGATATCAAAACAAGCAAGGAGGCAAAAGAAGTCTTCAGCTATCACTAAACCAAAAAGATGGACTAAATCTATGAAATGGCAAAATTTAATATGCGATATCAGGAAGAAAACGAGAATGCGCAAGAAGTTGTTACAGATGTCATCCAGCTCGTCAGAACTTGCAGCTATGGTGCTATAAACGATGAACTAATCAGAGACAGATCAGTTTAGGGAACCGCAGTTCGTGAATTGCTAGAATAAATGCAAGTTGATAAAAATTTAACCCTTGAAAAAGCTATTGACAAAATTTTACAATCTGAGAAATTCAAAAATAAATCCAAAGAAATACAACGTCCACAAAAACAAGAAAATAATGTAAATTGAGTGGCACAAGTGATAAAAAAAGTATTTAGACAAGAAGCTAGATTTGACAATAGGAAGGATGGAAATGAGATCAGCAAATCCTATCCAGAATGTCAAAGATGTGACCGCAAAACCTAGTCACACATTGAAAGACTGTCCAGCTTCAAAAGTATGTTGCAGGAAATGTCATTTGAAGAAACATTGTGGTGTCAAATCCCATACGAAAAATATTGGAGGAATAACAAGTGATATGGATGCAAGCACAATATGCGAATCGGGAAAATCTGAGCAAGATTATCATTTCAGTAAGATAGTAAATATAGGAGAGATCACGGACGGCAAAAAAAAAACCATGGTTAATACTTTCACCGACTTCTGATCTCCCACAAACTCTAAAACTAAAAATCGATACAAGTAGAGCCCCCCTACAAGCCCAAATCTCAAAATGGCCGCCTTCCACGTCGCCTTCTTCTCCACCATGAGAAGTTAGCTTGAAATGAGGAGGTGAAGTTTGCACGTGAGCAATAGCTCAGGTTTGGGGTTGGGATGAGGAAGTGACGTTTGCATATGTGAGTCATCAGCTCAGGAATGCATCTGATAAATTATCGCACCTGGGACTCAACACGTGTTCAAGGGTGAAGTTTGCACGTGTGAGTGAGCCATAGGCTCAAGTGGCAGCCCAGGAATGCACCTGATCAATTATCGGATCTGAGGATCAACAGGTGCTCAAACACCCACATCTTAAGTTCACTGCACGTGAATTATATTTAACTTTAACTCTAACTGAAAACAGATACATGATTGCAACACATGCTCTTAAGTTCACAGTACTTTTGTGCCAGCGGTCAAAGGAACTTCACAAACTTGTCTGAAACTCATCTTTAGGTTCAATGCACTTTTCTGACTATATTTGAATCATTCGCATTCTTTTTTTCCTGATGTAGGGAGAGATTTTCCAAGTTCAAAAGGATTACTCTGCTTTTGCTGATATGTTCAATAACCGACATCAACTGCAAAGCATCAAAAATTACTGTGTTCCAAAAGATGAATCAAATTGTCCAGGTCAAAGAATCGATATCGTTGAATAGCATGTAGGAGGGTGAAAGTATGAAGTGACCAATTGTTGACGAGTATCAACGATATTTGGTTAGTAGGTTGTGCTCGAATTGGCAACATATATCCTATTCCTTGGCGCAAGATTCAAACAACTGACCGATGAGGATTTGATTGACCTAAGTAATCCAGCGACCGGCAAACTATACGTCACTTACAAGGAAAAGCTGTAGATATTGAGTTCAGTGCCAAATAAGAAGATGTGAGGTGTGAGTCCAATGTCAACGTGAGAGAATGATGATACATAAGCCTTCAATATACAGAAAACTCAACAAAAACAATATGAAAAGTGAAATCAATAAATATTAACTAAAGCTTCAATATGGAAAATGAAATGATTATTACAAACACAAAATTTCAACACAAAGATTTGCACAAATTCACAAGAATTATGACTAGCAGAAACAAAAAGTCAATAATCGATTACATAATTGTGACAAAAACCCTCTGGAAAAGAATTAAGGATACGAGAGTAAGAAGAGGATTCGAAATAGGCAGCGACCACTACCTAGTAGAAACTAAGCTAACGATAGAAGAAAGAAATGATACAATCAAAGAAAAGCAGGAAGCACCATATAGAGAAATTAAATCCTACAAACTTAGAGAACAAAAAACACAAGAAGAATACAAGGAAAAAATAGAGCATAAACTGCAACAGTATGTGAACAAAGCAAAAGAATTAAACATAAAGGAACTGTGGGAAATGTTCAAAAACAACCTAATAGAAGCAGCAACGGAAACATGCGGCACAATAAAATTTAATAGTAAAAGAAAACAAACTGTGTGGTGGACGGAAGAGGTAAAACAAGCAATTAAGGAGAAGAAAGAGGCTTGGAAAAGACATCTAAACAAACAGACAACAGAATCATATGAACAGTACAAATTGTACAGGAAGAAAGCAAAGGATATTATCATCAGAAGCAAGAAACAAACTTGGGAGGAATTTGGGCAGAGAATGGGAGAAAATTTTAAGGGAAACCAGAAACTTTTCTACAGAGTTCTTAAAAATACTAGGAGAAAAAACAACAACGAATCACATTACATCAGGAACAAAACAGGCCAACTATTAACTAAAGAAAAAGAAATAATGCAAAGGTGGCGAGAATACTTTGAAGAATTGTTAGGAAATAATGACGCGGGAAGTAATAAACAAGAAAAAAAAACCTAGGAAACCAACAGAGCGAAGAAAGCGCAAACGAACAAATAACAATGGAGGAATTGGAAAAAACAATGAAAAAGCTCAAACTAGAAAAAGCACCTGGACACAACGGAATGACAACGGAAATGCTGAGATACATGGGCGACACGGGGAACATAATTCTATTGGATCTTTTGAGGAAAATCCAAGAAGAAAATGAAACGCCAGAGGAATGGAAAATAGCAATAATTTTACCGTTATTCAAAAAAGGTGACGCGAAAGAATGCGGAAACTACAGAGGCATATCCCTACTAAGTGCCCCTAGCAAAATTTATGAAAGTATACCAACAGAAAGACTGAAGAAAGAAATAGAAACAGATATGGAGGAAGCCCAAAATGAGTTCAGAACAGAAAGAGGAACTACTGATGCCACACATATAATCAAACAACTAATAGAGAGAACAATAGAAAATAATGAAACAATATTCCTTTGCTTCATCGACATATCTAAAGCATTTGATTCTATAGAAAGAGAAGATGTATGGGAAGCACTAAACAAAAAGAAAGTTAATAAAATATTAATAAGAAACATAAAAAGTCTCTACAGTAGTATACTCAACTACGTTCGCACAAAAAATAGAGCCTCAGAAATCTTCAGAACAACCATAGGAGTCCGACAAGGGGGAACACTAAGTCCATATCTATTTAATATAGTAATGGATGAGATAATTAAGAAATGCGAAATCGAAACCAAAACAAAACAAGCAATATGGGGATACTATAACTTGGAAAAAGTTGCATTGAACCAATTAGCATTTGCAGACGACATTGTCATTTTGGCAAAATCAGAAGAAGACCTAAATATCAAGATACAGATATGGAATAAAGAACTAAAAGAAAGGAATCTAGATATAAATATCAATAAGACTAATACAATGACAATATCAAGAAGTCCACAAAAAGTCAATATAAGAATAGAACAAAAGGAAATCACACAAGTAAAAGAGTTTAAATATCTAGGAGCCATTATAACTGAGGATAGAAAAATAGATGCAGAACTGGAAGATAGAATTAAAAACACAACAAAACTATACTTCGCCTTGAATAAACAAACATTCAACAAAAAAGAACTGTCATCAAGAACAAAAATTAGAACTCACTGTTCGCGCCGACCCTGACATATAACTCAGGAACATGGGCACTGTCGAAAAAACAAAAAGGAAGACTCCAGGCGGCCGAGATGAAAATATTAAGAAAAATAGCAGGTGTGAAACTGACAGATAAAGTACGAAGTGAAAAAATAAGGAAACAATTAGGAGTGAAGTCAGTGGAACAGAAAATAAGAGAAAACTCACTACGTTGGTTTGGACACCTTAATAGAATGCCAATAAATAGATTGGCAAAGAAAATATGGAAAATGGGACGACTAAAGAAGAAAGGTAGAGGCAGACCAAGAGGAAAATGGAATGATGAAATTGGTAGCCACATTAAGAAGATGGGACTAGAATGGTCAGAAGCGAATCAACTATCTCGAGACAGAGAGAAGTGGAGAAACAAAATAGTTGAATAAAAACTCAAAACTAAGACTAAGAGCTGTAAGTCATTGTTTATACTAGTCTTCCAATATATAAACATTTTTTAAAGCGCAATTTTCACAATGTGAGTCACACGAATTCAATTTTGAAGGTTCACAGAGCTCTTCTGAAGACAGGCAGCTAAGCTGCTCAATATTCACAATATCTATTGTCTTGGAGATCACAATCTCTTTTGAACACTTCAATTTCTCATTTATTTACCGTACACTTTAGAAGCGTATAGCAGCTTAGATTAAACAATATTTTCCAAATAGCAATAATCTGTATCCCGAGACTGCTAATCTAGGTTGTGATGTTCACTAGATAACCATTAACTGCTTTTTGTAACCAATTTGGATTATGAATAGGGTGGTAGGAATATTTTCGATCTGCATAGATCAGTATGCATGTCTATGACAGCAATTTCCTTACATGTAGATTTATTTTATCATCATCATAGACTTGAAAGCTCTGCAAATCAGCTATGATTACAGACATGTTATTCATTCAAGCTACAACTATAAATTGAGACCAAGCATTATTCAACATTGCTCTTATTTATCCAACTTTTGTGTTTACTGTCGAATCCTAACCATTTCACATAAATTTGGTCCCCTCCCTGATTCAACACTTTCTCCACAATATAGACATCATTCCTTCGCAATTCATAAGTATGAAAACCGCCTTTTATAACTTGACCAGATTGATCTCCAAGAATATTGGTTACAGGATTTGTCAATTGGACATTATGAATGATGATAGTCTCGTTCGCCCAATTTGGCGTGTAGCCCTCGACGATAGCTTGTCTGTGTCTACTTATGCGTACGTAGTCACCTTCTTTAAATCTTGCGGTGCCTGTTATTTTAATCCTACTATAAACGCGGTTGAAAAGTAATTTTCGCACTCCCGGGAGCAAACAATGAATTAAATCCCTCCTTTCAAGGACTTGAGTTTGAGTTTAGGCCCTCGGGATCCAAAATGATCAAGAATCCCAGGAGACTAAAGTAAAATAAACAAATTGTTCCTTAACAACTGAATAATCAAAGTACATACCCAAATGTCGAATCGAATTTTGTCATTGGAATTCAAACCTTTATTCTTGATTTATATAAGCATTATTACAATTCACACAATTTCACAAATGCATCGTATTGTTGTTCGTAGATTTTCTAGACTTTTGGTAAAATTATTTTACAGTTACTCTTTCCGCAGCCTTACTAATATCAATTTTCTCACTCATCTTTTCGACAACAAGCTTATTTATTGAACAACTGCTGTAGTCAGCCTTGTTACAATCGTGAATTTACTCAACATTTTGTATCAAGTTTGTTGTTGTCAAAATTGTAAGATTAATTAATTTGCTTTTAGACTATTGTGATTCAATATAATACGGTAGTGCAAAAAATAGCGTAGATAACACAAGGCTTAAGTGCCTTCAATTCCTCAGGTAAGTATTACTCTCGACTGTGTCTCGTGCAATAGACTCCACCCTCAGGACTAAATCAAGCACTCTAGTCCCTTGTCATATAATATACTATTTCATTCTTTTTATTTACATCATTAGGTCGCATGCGGATAGTACGATGTCTTGTGGAGTTGTATTTTTCAGATAGTTCCGGTAGTAGATTCAGCCACTTATAATTTCCCTAGAGAGTGAATTGCTTTCAAATCATCGATTTCAAAGTGCGATTGACACGTTCAACAACAGAGGCTTTCTTTTTACTATAAGTTGAATTTTGATTTATACCAAACTTTTCCATCAAATTTCCAAAATTTTCATTGTAGAATTCTCTACCGAGGTCAATATGTAAATTTACAGAAAGACAATTACTTTTAAGTAGAATATTTTCAATAACTTGAGTGATCTCTACCCCAGTCTTACTTTAAACCGGTCTAGTTCACGAAGACTTTGCAGAAATATCAATCACATCTAAAATATACTTATAGCCCTTGTTAATTTTAGAGTACGAAATCATTTCAACTAAATCAGCTTGAAGAAGATCATCTAGTCCTTCAACAATCATGCTGCATCTTGGGAAGTTGATGCGCGCTGGTTTGTAAAGTTCTCCTACTACTAGGCGCTTATTTTTTGAAATTATATCTTGGAGCTTCTATTATCAGCTCAAATTGTAATTCAGGAGATTTCGCAGCTACAGAAATAGGATTGAGTTTCATCATCACTCAAAATACTCTTTTTGGTTATATCTGAGACCCAGGTTGTATCATGTATACGATAGTTGAGATATGCTCTCGAGTTATTTATTCTGGTTTCAAGAAACTTCTCAGAAATTGGAAACTTATAGTACGAATGGTTAGGACTACTTAGAACTTCATAGATGTCATTTTTGAGATTCAATCAGGATTCGCGGTAGCAAATCCGACGAGCCAGAGAGGTTAGGTGTCTCGGCCCAAGCTACACGTGATCAGGATTCGCGGTAGCAAATCCAACGAGCCAGAGAGGTTAGGTGTCTCGGCCCAAGCTACACGTGAAGCATTTACTGGAGTTTTGCAGCGCTATCTCCTTTCCTCGTGTGTTCGTAAGTGTAGAAAGAGAGAGAGCTCCGAGCCGTTCTGTGACTTGAACTCACAGGCCGCCATGTTTATTCAGACCTCCATGGTACGTTCATAACGAGAGAGAGATAATTGTTTACGCAAGGCTCAGTGAAGTTTGAGTTTGTGTAATTGATAAAAATGAAGTATTACAAAGATATTAATATTTTTATCTTTTAATAGTAGTGTATCATACACAACCAGAGAGCTAGTTGTCGGCAATTTTTGCAGATATAAACTTCACAATATCTATTGATTCTGGAATATATAAATCCAAAACATATAGTTCATGTTAAATATGTACTCTACTTAAATACATGATAAAAGAGACATTCGCTTTATCATATTAAATTTCAAAAACTTGAGTTACATTTTCATCGATCATGGAGAACATTCAGCGTAATCAAATGATGGACCACGATGACACAGTCGAAACAAGTATTAATCAGTCTAACAGCGTTCAGCCAATCCATTATATTATGCGTGAACATAATTACGCCGAGAATTATTCACCCAAAATTTCATTCACAAGTGTGTGAATGAAAAGAAACATCAAAAGTCTGCTGTGAACAAAAAATACTATAGGAAGAAAAAGCAAGTACTTTTGCAAAAGCAAAAAGAACGTAACATGAAAAAAATAAATTCAGGCAAATTTGTAAATGACAGCTCGGTTTATGATGACATTAAAAAAAAAGCTGCAATTACAACAGGCCTACAAAAAACTTGTGCATTTGTCAAAAAGGTTTCTTGTTATAAAAAAACATTACCAAATGTTGAACATGAACTTGATTCAAAGAATGTAAATTCGGAAATTGATTCAAATGAAAATAATTCATCACTTCTCAATCCTGACTCACCTATAATAATCATAAGTGACACTCCCATTGCTGTAAACCTTAACCCTATTGTGCGGGGAATACGTATATTGAATAAGTTCTTCATTTCATAATTTTTAACTAAAAAACATATACTTTCGATTCTAAGCCAATATTACCAAATTTCACACATGAAAGATGTGAAATCATACTCCGAGCCAAACTCAAAAACTTCAAAATCAATTTTCGATTGCTTCATTTATAACTTTATAGGTAAATCCATGAAACTTGAATCCCCAAAACATATGTTCTTCCATTTTCCAATTTATTAAACTTCAAAACATGAACTTAGTTCAATTTGAATTTTAATAAATTAACTTGAAAAGGTAAAAAATTACGAGCTAGTGAGTTAGTCGTCGGCAATTTTGTCAAACATGAATTCCTTAAAATCTGATCATTTCAAAATGTATAACTCCAAAACATATACTTCAGATTAAACACAACAGAATTTCTTAGATGAAATATGTGAAATCATACTCCGAATGAAACTCGAAAGTTCCAGAATATGAGATCTTCAATTTTTCAATTCCTGACTACAAACAAAACATATATTCACTTTATAGCCAATATTACCAAATTTCACCAATGAAAGATGTGAAATCATACTCCGAGCCAAACTCGAGAACTCCAAAACATAAATTTTTATATTGTTCAATCTATCACCCCAAAACGTATTCTTATGGTTGAGCCAATAAAACTCAAAACTCCAGGACGTATATTTTCTTATTTTTCAATTTATAATCCAAAATAATGTAGTTGGTTCATTTTAAATTTTAAAAAAATTACCTTAAAAAGATAAAAAATAACGAGCCAGGGAGTCAGCCGTCAGCAATTTTTTCAGGCGCGTCCGTTTTGTCTGAAATTATCACATATAATGGGATATATTTTTGAAACATTCATCACATCTTAATGACGGTATATATTTATGACTAAAAACGGACTCGCCAAGCTTCTCGTCATATTTCTTTTCTTAAAAAAAAATTATTTAGTTAATTGGTTATCTTTGAACAGCAGAACTAAGAAAATTAGTGTAAATAGGAAAACTAAGGAGAAAAAATGTTTGGGGACATAATTTTAGTGTGAACGAATGTATGAGGTAACAGTGTGATATCATATGTTTAGTATTTTTCAAACACATCCTCTAATGGAATTCTTACGAAGAGATATGTTCAGATAGTGTCCCACTGTTGGTCACTCTACTCTACATGTTTTGGAGTAATAAATTACAAAATGGAAGAATATTTTTTTTGAGGTTTTTAGTTTTATTGGCTGAACCATAAGTATTCGTTTTGGAGTTATAAATTGAACTATTTGAAAATTTATGTTTTGGAGTTGGGCTCGGAGTATGATTTCACATCTTTCATTTGTGGAATTTTGTTTGGTTTAACATAAAGGTTCACGTTTTGGGGCTATACATTTCAGAATGATAGGATTTTGTGGAGTTTATATCTGAAAAAATTGCTGACGGCTGACTCCCTGGCTCGTTATTTTTTATCTTTTTGAGGTAATTTTTTTAAAATTTGAAATGAACCAACTACATTATTTGGGATTATAAATTGAAAAATAAGAAAATATACGTCCTGGAGTTTTGAGTTTTATTGGCTCAACCATAAGCATACGTTTTGGAGTGATAGATTGAACAATATAAAAATTTATGTATGATTTCACATCTTTCATTGGTGAAATTTGGTAATATTGGCTATAAAGTGAATATATGTTTTGTTTGTAGTCAGGAACTGAAAAATTGAAGATCTCATATTCTGGAATTTTCGAGTTTCATTCGGAGTATGATTTCACATATTTCATCTAAGAAATTCTGTTGTGTTTAAGGCTGTTGTCGTGGTACATCATTGTCAAAAAGTGAAGTCTAGCGTATCTACAAAAAGCGCCTTGCAAACTGATTTATAGATGCTTGTAATTCTTGTCAGAACTTGTTCATAGCACAGATAGCTCAGTATATAGATCTTTATGATAATATTGATGAGTAAAGACTAAGAAATCTAGAATAAATTTAGTGGATGTCTGAATTTTTTTGTTGGGGAGTGTATCTCGTACACGTACAAATAGTAAACATTCAGGGGTACTGGCCGAAAAAATAACTTGGCAACATTGTGATTAGCTGTCATCACAATACAGAAAAATGTCGGAAAGATTGCAGTATAAAGGCAAATTTATAAAACAAAAAGTTTTAGATGAACGTTTGAAACTCTTACATTCTATAAATGAGGGTCGTGTAGAAAAAATAAAAAAGCATTATACGATGTGCAAGTATTGAAATCACTAACATCATCCTATCTTGATAATAATGATATTTTTAAAAGCTGTAAAGTCTTTTGGTGACTCGATTAACCACGTAATCGAGTTGCAAAGGATAAATGCTATATTACCTTTATTTAAACCTCTTAAAAGTATTTTAAAAGATGGTATTTTACGAAAAATGGCCAAAGAAGGTTCAACCTACGAAACATTAAAAAAAAATTGCGATGAAGAAGGCGAGGAAGGACTTGTCCAAATTTTGACACAGTTAAAAAATGGCAAGCCACAAGTGACAAAAAATAAGCGTATTATCAAGCTGATTGTTCCTTTTTTTGAGCTGAAAAATAAATGCGATTAAGTGCAATTTTATATATAAGTTCATGCCATAGTATTTTTATATATTATAATTGATATTTATATATTTGAGTTAATTAAACTTCATTTTTATGTGCTGTGTTTCTTTAAATTTTCATGTTACCAATTATATAAAAAAAAATTTCCATCAAATAATATTGTTCAACTGAAACCATTATCAACTATTTATTTCCATCTCTTTCCCTTTGAATTTGTAGTTCGAATAGTACAATGCGATGTATAGAGTGGCGTACAGTGTTGCCAAGCATTTCTGTTCAACGTGTCGCCACGTATTTTATATATAAAATGTTCAACTTTGCGTTCTTATATCTAAATAATGAGATGGTCAATATTTTTTCTTTATTTCCAAGTACGCAGAACACATACACCAATTCATAGTTAGTTTTTTGAAAGAATCTGACTGTTAGTTTATTTATTCAAAATTAAAACTGATATAATCACCGCCTAAAATGAATACTCTCCATTGCTCTCCATGTTAAAATTTTTAATTTTAATTGCGTTTATCTCAAGTTTGAGATGGTCAATCGACTTCAAATTTCAAGGATAATTGTATAATAATATTGTTAATAAGTATACAAGAATTTGGGATATTCTGATACTATGGCTCTAGCACGACAACTACCTTAATCTGAAGTATATGTTTTGGAGTTATACATTTTAAAATGATCAGATTTTGAGGAATTCATGTCTGACAAGATTGTCGACGACTAACTCACTGGCTCGTAATTTTTTACCTTTTCAAGTTAATTTATTAAAATTCAAATTGAACTAAGTTCATGTTTTGAAGTTTAATAAATTGGAAAATGGAAGAACATATGTTTAGGGGATTCAAGTTTCATTGATTTATCTATAAAGTTATAAATGAAGCAATCGAAAATTGATTTTGAAGTTTTTGAGTTTGGCTCGGAGTATGATTTCACATCTTTCATGTGTGAAATTTAGTAATATTGGCTTAGAATCGAAAGTATATGTTTTTCAGTTAAAAATTATGAAATGAAGAACTTATTCAATATACATATTCCCCGCACAATAGGGTTAACGTTTACAGCAATGGGAGTGTCACTTATGATTATTATAGGTGAGTCAGGATTGAGAAGTGATGAATTATTCTCATTTGAATCAATTTCTGAATTTACATTCTTTGAATCAAGTTCATGTTCAACATTTGGTAATGTTTTCTTATAACAAGAAACCTTTTTGACAAATGCACAAGTTTTTTGTAGGCCTGTTGTAATTGCAGCTTTTTTTTTTAATGTCATCATAAACCGAGCTGTCATTTACAAATTTGCCTGAATTTTTTTCTTCATGTTACGTTCTTTTTGCTTCTGCAAAAGTACTTGCTTTTTCTTCCTATAGTATTTTTTGTTCATAGCAGACTTTTGATGTTTATTTTCATTCACACACTTGTGAATGAAATTTTGGGTGAATAATTCTCGGCGTAATTATGTTCACGCATAATATAATGGATTGGCTGAACGCTGTTAGACTGATTAGTACTTGTTTCGACTGTGTCATCGTGGTCCATCATTTGATTACGCTGAATGTTTTCCATGATCGATGAAATTGTAACTCAAGTTTATGAAATTTAATGTTATAAAGCGAATATCTCTTTTATCATGTATTTCAAGTAGAGTACATATTTAACATGAACTATATATCAAATTACCTATGGTAATGGTTCCTAAATTCTTGATGAAATGAGATATTTCAATTTGAGCGTCGTCCTTGATATTTTTACCTAGCTCAGACTTGATTGCCAATCTTGATTTCATTTGCAAGTAACTCCTTATTGAAGCTCGCGAATTTTTTATCGATATAATTTCTAATTCTATAATCCTCAATATGAGAGGCAAACTTGACCAAAGTCATTGTCAGAATGATGCCAATCTATAACCTCCGCTTCTTTCGACTTTTCAATCATCGAAATGATTTCGTTATCATGACCTATGTGGCCAGCATCTCGTGAAGCTACCAAAAGACGTAGTCTATCAACTAGTTCATTGATATCATCCCAGTACACGTATGCCACTGCTTTATTACTGAATGTTTTCAAATTATCTTAACCATACTTCAGACTGCATCGTTTGGGGGCTGATGCGATCATTTTATGTGTTTCCAGCATAGGTGCAATGACATTTGTATATTTATAGGATTTTGATCTAGCAACTTGTTCCGAATCGCGATAATGACGGCGAGCTGCATTAGTTGTTCTTACAATATCAACGTAATTCTCACGATCTGACTGGGTATATTCTAACGGTTATTTTTTGAATAGTAGATCGTAAAGACCTGGTGCTTCGGTGTATTTCACATTATCTACGACTAAATCTTCACCATCAATTTTAAGGTTTCTACATTATGACGGATACCATATCTATGATGAAGCAATTAACCTTGTTATCAATTTTTATCAAAATTACTTATGTACATTTCAGAAGCAAAGCTATCATCTTCAAAGTACGATAAATCAGTACAGGATCTAAATTTTAAGGAAATAATTTGAAATTGTTGAAAAACTGTAACTATTATATTCAATTGAACATGTCAGAAGCTATATCTATGAAAAACAAAAATCATATATCAAATTCTGATCTTTCTCCTCTAGATAATCCTTAAATGAATTGCATTGATTGATTCTCCCTGTGATTTTACTTTATTATTACACTTTAAATCTTAGCTCCGCCCACCTCAAACTCTGTTATTAGACTTGATTATTTTTGGTTTTTCAAAAGGTATGTCTCCGTTAGATAATCTTTTTTGCATAACTTCAATTAGGTTTACCTATTGTTTTCACTTAATCTCACTTTGTAGTTCTTGGCTTGACTCACCTCAAACCCTATGATTTGATTGGATATGGTTTTGATATTTTGTATCATGTTTGCAGTTATAAGATTTGTTTTCTCCTCTGATTTATTGTACTCTAAAGATAGTAGCCTTACTACTGAAATGTACATAAGTAATTTTAGTAAGAAGTGAAGGAAAGGTTTATTGCTTTATTTGTTATCTTCCCGTAGCTCAAGTCAGTGTTTACCATATCTATGATCGAATCACTATCGTCAGTTAACATTACTTCAACATATTTTCGGAGCAAAGGATCATATTGATCTGGATACTCTCGGAATGAAGGTTCCGTGCTAAATTCAAAATATCTATGTATGTATGTCTTCTTTCCCAGATGTTATTTTTTCTTCCCCTATCTTAGGTTCACTTTCAATTTTATGTTTCATCATGGTCAGGTTACCAACAAAATCTTGTCGAGATGAAATTATTGGCTTATATTGGGTTTGTAATCTAGTTTCTGTTTGCATAGTATCAAGTTTGAGATTTTTAAGCTTCTGTCTCACAATATTCCTAGTTTTTATGATATTTTGCGTCAAATGTGGATTCATAGTGATGATTAAACCAGAAAAATAAACAGTTTTTGAATAAGAGATATTATCAGAACTACCAGCTCAACAAAAACAATAAAAACTGAAAAATTGAAGATAACCAATTCTAAAAGAACAGCTCTAGGAGCAGTACCTGATGAACAGCTCTGATGAATCGATGAAAAGCTCTGATGAACCGATGATTAGCTTTTGAACCGCTTTAAACAGCTTTTAAACAGCCTGATGGACTGATGAACCGATAAACTGCATTTGAATCGCTTTGAACAGCTTCTAATCAGCTCTGATAAACCGATGAACAGCTCTGATGAACTGATCCAAAGATGTTCACCTCGTAATGTGAACTGATTGTGTTAGTTAGGATCCTTGCTAAATATCATTAACTGATCAAATCCTTTGCGATAGCGTCCTCTGTCAATATCACTGTCCTTGACAATCACAAAAAAACCGTATTTGTCAAGCCAGCAAGACGAGCACATGTTTTTGATCTGCTCATACGTGAAATCTGTATTCACATGATGCATATACACATGTCGAAGATTCAAATCATCTTGCTCAAATAATATTATGAAATCTGCGTATGGGATGTTTGGAAATTCTTGTATAAGACTGATAGAGGTAAAAGCAATCTATTTGCTTATGTCGACCCATGCTAAAGAATTCTCTGATCATATTTTGATCATCACAAGCAACATCGTTAAATATAAATCATTTCGCATCATCAGGTCTAATAATTTCTGTGTTCTCATTATATGCGTTGTATCCCATTCCTTTAATCGATTCCAATAACATTCTCAAGTACACGTATTTCGGTTGAAACAATGATTTTGAATATATATGAACATTTAAAAAACCTGATCCTTTCTCATACTTAAGCAGTGAAATCATGATATTTGTTTTCCCAGCACTATTAGAACCAGCTATAATGCACCAAATAATATTCTGCAGCAATGTGCCATGACGCCGTTCTGCAACGGTACTATCAAAAACTAGCAAGGAACTAGCACAGTTCATCATTAACTGTTGTCACAGCTAGACGTGTCTGCTTTAAATTATGTTGAAGACACCGAGAACGTCATCAAGCCTATCGTTTCTAACAAGAATAGATCACCAAACAAAATAAATCGTAATGAATGCGCAATCGTGAGCCTAGACGACAATCATGTACCAGATTTATACTGGGTGGCCTACATAAAGCGTGATGATTCAATTATAGAATTTGACAGGTTCGGAAACCTAATACCACTAAAACAACTTATTCAGTATTCCAGCAAGAGTAGTACTATCCTCTATAATCATATAATTATAATAGGTATTGTAACGATACCCTCGCATATGGCGTGGTTGTTACTTTTGACGTCGCTTTTGAAAACTGCTAACGGTGTGCTCGGGCGCCAATACGGTCGGTGACGCAGTTTTTCTATGACGGACGGCTGGATAGCTCAGACGGGAAGGGTTAGGGTTGTTGAAAATAATCATCCGGAGGTAGGTGTCACAATGATATTTATTACACAAAACGACGACGATGAACAGAGAACATTATTTTACAGAACTGTTACACGATGATAACTTTGGCGGACGGTGACGGACGGCTGTACATGACACTCGACACCAGCGGTCGCAGTACGGACCCAGGCGGTCGCAGATGACAAGAAGTCGTTCTATGCGGGTGGAACAAAACTTGCTCCCTCACAGTGATTCTACGTTAATATGGTTCGATACTTCACCAGGTGACTCCTCCAGCAGTGCTTCTACGTTAAAAATAATCGACGCTTCAAAATCACGAAGACTTCTTCAGCGGAGCTTCTACGTTAAATAATCAACACTTCGAAATCACGAAGACTTCTTCAGCGGTGCTTCTACGTTAAATAATCGACGCTTCGAAATCACGAAGACTTCTTCAGCGGAGCTTCTATGTTAAATAATCAACACTTCGAAATCACGAAGACTTCTTCAGCGGTGCTTCTAAGTAATCCAAAAAAATATTCTAAGTTCAAAAACAGCAAAAATATTCTAAGTTCAAAACAGCAAAAATATTCAAAGTTCAAAACAGCAAAAATATTCTAAGTTCCTTTTACGGACTTAGAAAAAACAAAACAAACTCACAAATTGTGTCGGACAGTTGTGCTAACGGACTTAGCATAAAAACTTCACTTGGACGGGTCACACTCTGAAGATGACGCTCGGTATCGGAACTGGTAGCATACTTGGAACGGCTGCTCAGAAGACTTGACTTACAAAGAAGTGACTTAAGTCGGCCAGAAGGCCTTATTTATACCCATATTTTAATGAAACCTTACTTAACATGTTTTAAAAATTAAATCCATATTAGCGCTAGCAATAATATAAAGAATAAATACAGAAAAAAGAGGAAGTAATTTTTCAAATACAAATTTCGTTACAATAATACATTTCTTATTACTCTCCTGTCGAATACATCCTTTTCTGATTCTATTTCATCAATATTAAAATTATTCTAAATAATTTTCACATCGGTCGATAATATAGAAATTGTCAAGAGTCGGATCTAGTTCGTATACAGTTAACGGTCGCGCAGAATGTCAAACAACAACAAAATATACAATATACAATATACAACATATTTACAGGACAACAGTGGATTACATTCAGACTTTATTACGGTGAGACATAAGACATAAATACAGATCATACGATCTCAACTTCTTTCAATTTTAGGTGTTTTTAAAAACCTAACCTTATTCGTCCACATGTGAAAGATAGTAAACGGTATTGGAAACAGCTGAACACGGATGAATGAACGGTATGTGATGTTGTCGGTTGATGCAGAGTTACTGAATTTAAATTTTACAGGGTGCGCAAGAAGTGAATAAAATTGTGATGGACTGAAAAATGTTTGCGGTAGCAGAAGGCTCTGGGATGTGCAACAGTTACAGTGTTACAGTATCAATCTTATGACAGTGTAAGTAGTGGTCAGTTGTGTTTAGCATTTCTATGAGCAAGTGCAATCATAGCTCAATGTTCAGTTAATCGTCATGTCTTACACATTCACATTTTCCGGCGATAATTCAGTTATCAATCAATCCTTTTATTCACCAATTACACTTGGAGATGGAACAGAATATCTTCTTGTCTCGATTAGCTTCGAAGTTTATGATGCAATCCCAAACAATGATGAAAAAAATAATAAGTTCAATATCGATCATAACAATTCCGGTAGGTTCTTATGGATTGGCTGATATAAATGAGTATTTGAATGAGAAATAAGATGCAGGCACTAATTTGAACATCATAGCCAACAACAACACTCATATACGTGAAATTCAAAATAACCGCGAGATCGATTTTACTACAAATGACTAGGGTGACCTAACGTCCCAATTTTCGGGACTGTCCAGATTTTAGGTACTTCATCCCGGTGTCATACTTAACAAATTTCGTATTCGAAGAAAAATACTGCTATTCATGAGCAAGCAGCTCACTCGTTTCACAAAACAGATGTAAGTGGTTGTAAGCTTGAGCACAATGACGTACGTATTTATATTCTTCTTGCGACGCTGGCCATACAGTAGTGGAGGTAATAAGCCTTTTTTTAATTTGCTGTTCGCTTTCGTACAGTTAACAGCACTTTGGTCAAAGTTTTGCATTTTTTGAGAGTACCCTGTTTATTCAAGACTCGAAACGCCAGTTTTTTGACTTCTAGCGTAATAAGGTTTTTTTTAGTGTCCCGGTTTGGTAATTTCGAAATATGTTCACCCTACAAATGACTCGTCACGTGATATATTGGGCTATGGAATGTGAAAATTTCGGGCCAATCATCCTCATGAATTTGACAAGTTTGTATCAATTATAAGGGTGAATGCAATTTGTATTGAGTGCAGTATAACTACAAATTTGTATTCTAACAGCAGAAACGTACATATTATCCATGAATTTTTCCCACAAGTGCCGCCAAGCTTCAAAATCTCAGAAATTCCGAATCAGATAATCTATCTCCCAATCAACACTCGTATAATAAACTGTTCAACCCTCAAAATAGTCGATCAAGATAATAATTTGATCAATTTTAGAGGAGAAGTCCTGACGATTAGACTGCATCTCAAGAAGCAGAATGAGGACCAAGTTCTATAATTCAATCGGCAAACATTTGAATAATCCAAGTAATCTTCATAGCACCATTATTAGGACGGTTGTCCAAGGATTAACATCTGTCAATAAGAAATTCCCGGAATCCTTGAGATTTAGAGGTCGAACTGGATAAAAGTAAAAAGAAGTAGCGAATTAAATCAATTTTCATTTGGTATGGAATACAGTTCAAAAAATCTGCGAAATTTATACTTTTCATCCATCAAGATAAATGTTATTATATTAACTGTAATTGAAAGAGCTCTATTTGATGACTTAATCAGTCATGCTGAGAAACATACACACCAGCCATATACTTCAACTACATTCAATAACGATAAAATTCGCGTGGCTGTAAGAACACAAGATCTGTACACTTTGCCTTGTGTTAGCGATATTTTTCATAGGTTTTACGTGAGATTGATAATCATATCATTTTGACCAATTTCAGCACGTTACACAACACTTGGGTTATTTAAACGGTCCGACATCCATTTGTTACCTCAGTTTGTGTTATTATCTAGACATGAAACTGCAATGTTATGAGCTGGAATAGTCTTTTCACGCCTCTCGTGATAGGACTAATAACTAACGCCGATTCGAATCAATAGGCGGTAGTTTATTTGGATTTTAAAATAATTATTTATAACTTATGGAATTTTTTTGATGATAATGTGAAATATGGATACATTTTTCCATATTTCACATAATTTCAAAAAATTCATATAACAACAATAACAGAAACAGTTAATAATCAATATTCATTAGATACACAGTACAAATGATTTTGATTGTTATTTTTTTTTTCAAGTATATTTCACATTTTTATGATGATCACACAAGATTTAGAAGGTATATTCGGAGCATCTTTCATCGCTATCCTTGTCAAAATCATTTCAAAAATAAATACATATTAATTTATCCTTGTCTTACAGAGACGTACATTGAAACATTAGGAACAGAACAGAATAAATATTACACATGAATTCTGTCAATCAAAAACTAATTCTTTGAATCCAATAACATCTACAATTCATTTTCGAAACAATCTTTACCGTTATTGTCAACATTAATTGAAACATAAAGATATGATAATTCGGCTTCTTCTTACAGAGTGTAACGATACCCTTCGCTGATGGCGTGGTTGTTACTTTTGACGTCGCTGTTGAAAACTGCTAACGGTGTGCTCGGGCGCCAATACGGTCGGTGACGCAGTTTTTCTATGACGGACGGCTGGATAGCTCAGACGGGAAGGGTTAGGGTTGTTGAAAATAATCATCTGGAGGTAGGTGTCACAATGAGATTTATTACACAAAACGACGACGATGAACAAAGAACATTATTTTACAGAACTCTTACACGATGATAACTTTGGCGGACGGTGACGGACGGCTGTACATGACACTCGACACCAGCGGTCGCAGTACGGACCCAGGCGGTCGCAGATGACGAGAAGTCGTTCTATGCGGATGGAACAAAACTTGCTCCCTCACAGTGATTCTACGTTAATATGGTTCGATACTGTGAAGTCACCAGGTGACTCCTCCAGCAGTGCTTCTACGTTAAAAATAATCGACGCTTCGAAATCAAGAAGACTTCTTCAGCGGAGCTTCTACGTTAAATAATCAACACTTCGAAATCACGAAGACTTCTTCAGCGGAGCTTCTACGTTAAATAATCGACGCTTCGAAATCACGAAGACTTCTTCAGCGGAGCTTCTACGTTAAATAATCAACACTTCGAAATCACGAAGACTTCTTCAGCGGTGCTTCTAAATAATCCAAAAAATATTCCAAGTTCAAAAACAGCTAAAATATTGTAAGTTTAAAATAGCAAAAATATTCTTAGTTCCTTTTACGGACTTAGAAAAAAAAACAAAACAAACTCACAAATTGTGTCGGACAGTTGTGCTAACGGACTTAGCATAAAAACTTCACTTGGACGGTACACACTCTGAAGATGACGCTCGGTATCGGAACTGGTAGCATACTTGGAACGGCTACTCAGAAGACTTGACTTACAAAGAAGTGACTTAAGTCGGCCAGAAGGCATAATTTATACCCATATTTTAATGAAACCTTACTTAACATGTTTTAAAAATTAAATACATATTAGCGCTAGTAATAATATAAAGAAGAAATACAGAAAAAAAGAAGAAGTAATTTTTCAAATACACATTTCATTATAATTATACATTTCTCATTACTCTCCTGTTGAATACATCCTTTTCTGATTTTATTTCCTTAATATTATAATTATTCTAAATAATTTTCACATCGGTCGATAATATAGAAATCGTCAAGTGTCGGATCTAGTTCGTATATGGTCAACGGTCGCGCAGAATGTCAAACAACAACAAAATATACAATATACAATATACAACATATTTACAGGACAACAGTGGATTACATTCAGACTTTATTACGGTAAGACATAAGACATAAATACAGATCACACGATCTCAACTTCTTTTGATTTCAGGTGTTTTTAAAAACCTAACCTTATTCGTCCACATGTGAAATATTCAAGGTATTTAAAACAGTTGAACACGGATGAATAAACGGTATGTGATGCTGTATGTTGATGCAGAGTTACTGAATTTAAATTTTACAGGGTGCGCAAGAAGTGAATAAAACTGTGATGGACTAAAAAATGTTTGCGGTAGCAGAAGGCTCCGGGATGTGCAACACTGACGGATTTTGGGGCCTAATTCGTCACAAGAGACGTACATTGGAACAATAAGATCAAATCAGAATGAATATTACAAATCAATCATGTCAATTTAAAATTAATTCCCTTGTTTCAACAACATCATTTACAATTCATTTTCGAAACATTCTTCAGCGTTATTGTCAAAATTATTTCAGACATTTAAATATGATAATTCGCCCTCTTCTTTCAGAGACGTACATTGAAGCAATAAGAACAAATCAGAATGAATATTACAAATTAATTAAACTAAATTAAAATCAATTCTTTGGATTCAATGACAGCCTTTCTTTCGATGAGACGCCTTCGTAAGGGCTGGCGCTCGGGTGTTCTGCTTCTATATATTATAATTCATATACCAGAATACCTGCTCCTTCGATCTGCTGCGAACATGAAATTAAATGAACTGGACTAGTCACGGGTGAACGTGGAGTTTCTGAAATACATAAAAATATTTGTTGTAGCTCATTCTTTATTCTTAAATATATACTGCACCTCGGACTATCATCAAGTCAAAAATATTTGTATAAAAATACTATATGGATTGAGAGAGGGCAAAGCATTCCAGTGTAGTTTTGGATTTCCAATGCTCTTGTATTTAGCATCAAAATGGACAGAGCATACATGTTTATTATTGTACACCTTGAGCTAATCCATTGAACGTAATTCCTCCATATCCAAAATATCCAGCCATTGAAACGTTCCAAATCAATATCAGGATTAGGAAAGCGATGGTGGGACACACCTTTACAGAAAACAATAACAGTGATACGTAATATTCAAAGTCATTATCATGGTGCAATTCTGAACAAATCTGTACATATTTCAAGCAAAATTCTAATTTTTTCTGCCAGCAGATTAATAATTCCAGAACTACACTAAGCACAGATTTGTTCATAAATCTGCATAACAATATAGAACTCCTATTTCTTTATTATTGAAAGTACTTACCAGTGGCCTGGCATCCCACGATGCAACACATTTTTTTTGTTATTGCTTGTATTGAAAAATACAGATTTTATACACCAGGAAGCAACAATAATACACAATTGCAAATGGAAAAGTAAGAAAATATGTACTTCAACGAAACAAAACTGAGCAACTCAATATAAAACACGATATTGACACAATAAACGATTCGAACGAAATGGCAGACATGCTGTGCAGACATTTCAAGTGGACACGACGAACAAGGCCACATGATGTCAAGGGTCACGTGACGTACAAAACAACAAAAATTTTAGCAGTGTCGACATCTCTTGTTAGGACCAAATACTAGAAACGTAGGTCCAGCAACCCTCATATAAGTTTCCAGGGCCTGGTTATTATTTAGGAGAATGAAGTTACAGTGCCCTTAGTGTATCTTGAAGAGCCTAGTTACATGTGTGTATTGAAGAGTGTTTTTATATTGGAGGTATGTGAATTTGAGTGGTTGTATGGTATGTGATTTATATCTTTCCTAATCCTTATCCCAATGGCGCGTAACACTGTAATGGTGGAAGCCGAGGCACCCAACGATGTACCAGTTACCGGCCTGGTACCAACGGTGCACTGCATAGTACAGTTGTCCAACGTTCGCTTACATCTGAGTGAGAAGGCTGAGCTTCGGTTTGATCTCGGCTTTCACTGAATACCTCAAATATGATGAGCTCACTGGTGTCAGATGCTAAGTCACTCGGTCCGGGATCGAATGTTCTACCAGGTCTGGGACCTGGCTCAGACACAGAGAAAGAGAATCCAAGGAAACTGTATGAAACCACTCAAGAAAAGAACTGAAGGATAAATAGTTATCCAAGACCTGGGAGATAATGGACTTTGTGGGCAAGTTGGTTCGGGATAACTCAACGAAGAGTAGAGTCCATGTTGACTGCCAGAATGGAGATAGATGAAACATGGAGGAGATAGATAGGAGGTAAGGAGCTATCCCCCTCTCAGACCAGGAGTCAAGAGACTTAGACTTGTCCCAAAAGGACAAACGAGAGTAACAGACACAAGCCAGGACACACAAGGAGAAGATGAAATGACCAAAGAGCGGGAAATGGTGAAAAAACTGATAGAGATGGCTACCTCATATGAGACAAGTAAGAAGGCGGTCGAAGTGAGATGACCAGAAGACAGTTTTGGTGAAACAGAGACAAGAGAGGGAGATATCCTTATAGCTCCAGAAGAATATATATGGTTGTTAGATGGAGAGAGCGCGAAAGTAAATATCCAGCCCGGGAAGCTGACGTGCGCTAGGATCGACACAGAGATTGATACCCCAGAGGAAATCGATAAGAAAAGAAGAACGATTTATGACATAAGGTCAAAAAATATTAACCCGACAAGGGAAGCCGAAAAAATTATATATGAGAGCCTCCTCGAATTGAGAGATCGAATCAAAGAAAGCGGTAAGAGACATATCGCAATGACAAAGATAGGGGGAGGAGCAAAATAACGTGAAATGAGGTACGATACGGAAGTATATAGAAGTTGTCTTTTCGAAAACAGCGGTTACCATAGGGATGTACCAAGGCAAAAAGCACACCAGAAGACGAGAACCAAAACCCCAAAGTGCCACTGAGCCCAAGGGGGAGAGAATGAGTGAAGAAGGGAAAGAATGGAAGACGGTGAGGCATAAAAAAGAGAGGCTGAAACCGGAAGCTGTGCTGATAAGCACCAAAGAGAGTACGTACGCCGACACGCTCAAGAAACTGAAGAATAGCCTCCAGCCTGAAGAGCACGACATAAAAATAAAAATAGTCAGGAAAACACAGAGCGGAGACCTGCTTATAGAGGTCGGCAATAAAAAAATGGCTGAAAGATTAGAAGAACAGGTGAATGATAAAATCGGAGGGGTACAAGGTACAAGACTCCTAAGTAGAAATAAGAAGACAATAATACTCAGAGGGCTGGAGGAAGACTGCACAAAGACAGAAATATGGGATACCGTTAAAAAAGTAATTGGCGAAGGAAAGGAGGTACAGGTAAGGGACATAAGACCAGCTTATGCCAACACAAAGACTGCCTCTATAGAAAGGAGCCCTGAGGAAGCATCCAAAATGCTAAAAGAACGGCAGATAAAAATTGTGTGGTGTAGGGCTTAAGTAAGGAAGTTGGTCGAGCTCATCCAATTCTACAGGTGCTATGGGTATAACCACCTAGCCCGAGAATGCAAGGGAAAGGACAATAGCAAAAAATGCCGGAAATGTGGATCTCCCGAACACAAGGCAAAAGAATGCAAAGGTGCTGCCTGTGCCAGCTGAAAGGGCATAAAATGGGCTCAGCGGTATGCACGGAGAGGAAGAAGGCTCTGCAAGGAGCAAGGAGACTTACGGCGGGAGCAAGACCAGGGCCTTCAACGTGATCCAAGTGAATGTTAGACGTAGCAGGGCGGCCCACGACCTTCTTTTCGAAGCGGCCCGGAGAAAAGTTGCGTCCATCCTGGCTGTGAGTGAGCCAAACAAAGACCTCAACAAAAGGGACTGGCTGTCAGATAATCGAGGAGACGCAGCTCTAAAGGTTGACAGAGGACTCCTGGTTCTCAGGGTTGGCAGGAGTGAAGGTTTCGTCTGGGCTGAGACGCGAGAAGTAGTGGTTTATAGCTGCTACTTCTCGCCGAACAGACCTGACGAGGACTTCGAGGACTTTTTGCTTGACCTTCAGACAGACATGACTCGACACTCGAAAGAGTTAATACTGACTGGAGACTTTAACGCTAAGGCAGCAGAATGGGGAGAACGAAGGACCATCAGACGAGGAACTGTACTGACAGACTGGGCATCAGGACTGGACTTGGTGATTATGAACACGGATGACTCGCCGACCTTTGTGAGGGGGGTAGTCCGTGTCCATCTTGTATCTAACATGGGCCACGAACAGGGCCGCTCTGCGAAATAAAGAATGGAAAGTCATGGATGAAGAAACCCTTAGTCTTCACAAATATATCTTCTTTAAAGTACAGGCAACGACACGTGAGGGAGAAAAGAGAATAGAAAGAGGGTGGATAGCAGACAGGATCGACAAAGAGAGGGCTCGGGTCTTACTGAAAAAACGCATCCCACTAATGATAGATAATAGGTCTGCTGAGAGCATAGACCGAGTGTTCTGAATGGTCTGCGGTGGGGCGTCACCACCAAGTAGTACTGGCAGGGCACGTCGGCCACCGGTATACTGGTGGAATGATGATATTGCGGCCAGGAGGAGTGCGGTTCATGCTCTTCGCAGAAATTTCGGGAGGAAAAGAGACAGAGGAGAAGAGGCTGCCGAAGAAAGGGCGCGGCTCAAACAAGCAAAGAAGAATCTAAGTATAAATATAAACAGGGCTAAGCGAAAATGCTGGCAAAGCCTAGTAGAGGAACTGAGCACTGATATATGGGGTCACGAATACCAGATTTTAAAAAAGAGGTTCAGTGCCAGGGAACCTCCAGTAACCCTCACTCCAGAACAACTTCAAGAAGTTGTTGACTCCCTTTTGCCCCGGCACGGAGAGATAAATTGGATTAGGGAAGAAGTTCCAGAAGAACAAATACCTGCGTTCACAGCAGCTGAGCTTGAATGTGCAACTACAAAGTTGAGGGACAAAAAAGCCTCTAGGCCAAACGGGGTACCGGCGGAGATGGCGAAGTTGATAGCACAGGAGCACCTTACTGAGGTGCTGGAAGTCATGAATAACCTGCTGGAGGAGGAGGAATTCTCCAAGGCTTGGAAAGAAGCTAGGCTGGTTTTACTAAGAAAACCGAATAAGCCAGTAGGGGATGCAAAGTCGTATAGACCACTTTGCCTACTGGACACAGGAGGGAAACTATACGTACACCTGATAGAGGCCAGACTGAACACGGCCAAAGAGGAGGTAGGAGGCCTATCAGAAAACCAATACAGCTTCCGAGAGGGCAGGAGCACTGAGGGAGCAATTAGGCGGGTTCTTCGGATTGTCGGGACAGCTAACTCTGGTACGTGGAGAAAAAGAGATATTTGTGTCCTGATAACACTGGACGTTAGAAACGCATCTAATTTCATCCCTTGGAAAATGATTATAAGAGAGATGAAGAGGCTGGAAGTCCCGGCATACCTGAAGAACATAGTCAGAAGCTACCGCAGCGAGAGAATGGTAACAGCGGAGTCAGAATCCGGTAATATAGGATATAAAGTTACATGCGGAGTCCCACAAGGGTCTATACTGGGCCCAACCTTGTGGAACATAGTATACGACCAGCTGTTAAGACAAGCATTTCCAGAAGGGCTGGAAATAATTGCCTACGCCGATGACATTGCCCTGGTGGTAATAGGTGACAGGCAATATATGATAGGGTCTTAGGGTGAGAAGAGTCCTAAGAGTGGTTGATGAGTGGATGAGGGAGACCGGGCTTAAAATTGCGCCCGAAAAGACTGAAGCAGTCATCCTACGCGGAGGAAGGAGGTGTAGGAGACTGAGCTTCAACGTCTTAGGGCACCCTGTAAGTCCCCAGAAGTCAGTCACATACTTAAGAGTTACGCTAAGCGCGGGTGGCACATTTGTGCCACACATCAAAAGGGTGGCAGAAAGAGCCTCGGTGGTGGCATCAGCTCTTGGAAGACTGATGCCAAACATAGGTGGCCCAAGACCTGAGAAGCAAAAAATGTTGGCAGGCGTGGGAAACTCAATAATGCTGTATGCCTGCTCGGTATGGTGCCACGCCCTGAGAGCTGAGAGGACGAGAAAGATCCTCTCCTCGGTACAGAGAAGAGCTACTATCCGGGTATGCTGCGCGTACAGGACAGTATCCGAAAATGCAGTACTTGTGATAGCATGCATGCCACCAATAGACCTATTGGCACAGGATAAGGAAAAGATAGCTTCCAGAGAGGGGAAAACCCCTAGAGGCGAAAGAGAGAAGAGAGTCCTGGAGTGGTGGCAGGAGAGGTGGAACGGTAGCTCGACAGGTCTCTGAACGAAGCGTCTCATACCAAACATAGAGCAGTGGTATAAAAGGAAACATGGAGAGGTAAACTATCAGGTTACCCAATTTGTGACTGGCCATGGGTGCTTCGGCACCTATTTGCATAAAATAGGCGGGAAGCCAGATGACGGCAGTAAATACTGCGAGGCGGTGGATAATGTTAGCCACACATTGATAGAATGCCCGAGATAGAATACCTATATGGCAGAGACGAAGAGAAATGCGGCACTATCACCATAGGAAACATCGTAGACATCATGCTTGAAAGCGAGGAGAGCTGGAATCTAATCCGGACTCTCATGACAAATATAATGACAGATCAAGAGAAAGAGGACAGATAAAAGGAGAAAGGCAGATATGCCAAAGCAAGCTTGGCTCACCGATGAAATATTCTTGAGAATGGTACCAGTGAGTCTCAAGCGGGAGTGGGAAGGGAGAGTTTTAGTGGGTGAGAGCCCCACACTATCTGCGCCCTCCGCCGCAAGGCATGGTTCAGGTGTGCGTATGCATTTCTCTCTCAACTCCTGGAAAAAAAAAGTCTGGAACCTGAGGCAAGTCCGGGACTCGCTTGCAAGCTTGGGGCTTGCGCGTGAATCTGGGATTCACGAGAGCGTCTGGGACGCTCAGTCTGAGCTTTTAACCTTATTATCCCAGTCTACCCGCCTGAACTTGAAGTGGTGTGATTGTGTGTTAATGATGTTGAGAATATATCCCGTGTGTGGATGTAATTTCTCACTAAGCAAGGTAGTTTGTTTATGTTATGTTCTACTTTCAGAATACATGAGATCAACACTCTGAGACCGGCGGCCACTGTACATTAGTTATAGATGAATATTGTTCTAGTGTAATGTTTAATTAGGATTTAATACAAGGGTTTATTGAATTTTGCTTTGTTTAATTCATCCTCTAATATTTCAGAAGTGGTATCTGAACAGTTTACGTTCAATTGTATTGATAATCCAGGCAAACGCTTTATTATGTTACACCCAAACAGCCCCTATTCTCTATAACTTATTGCAGTTGGAAGCCCATCACTCGTGGATAGGAGTTGAGAAAATAACAGGCGCTGCTTGATTCGTACGATCTCATGATTAAAATGATAGTTTCCTGCATAAAAAGCAGTATACGTGCTGCAGCTCTAATTAGACACAATATGAAGTCAGAATCAAAATCTTCAGGAATTCTCAACATAAGATGAAATGTTTTCACGTAGCGCTAAACAGACTTGGAGATGAACCAATATCTGTTCACTGCTCCACTTGTGGATAGCAAGGTCATAAATGCCCACAATGTCCGAGACTTCAACGTGGTGCACATTATTCAGGATGGATTTAATATAACAGAAATATATATCAGTCTGCACATGGAGAACAAACAGAGTAACCGATTTGACAACAACAAGTTCAACCAGAAAGGAGGATTTTGACAACCATAATAGAGATAAGCGACAATGATAAATATTTTTTTGACGTAGAAGAAAACAGATAAAGTTAAAAGCCTATCGATATGAGATCTATTTGTGTAACGACGAGGGAATCAACTACACAAGAATTGAAACGATTGATAGATGATAGTAAAGTTTAAGAGGATTTGGAAATGGATCTGATAAACCTCGAAAAATTGAGGAATACATGCTCAAAATTGATGGAGTGGAATGGAAAGTAGTCTTTCACGTTGTACCTGAAACCGTACAGTCAATATCTATCATTGTAGGACAACTATTCACAGAGTCACCAGAAATAGTGGTCTGGAAGAACTCGAAGATTTCGATATTTTTCGAGAGAACTGAATCGCCATTCAGTGTAATCGTACCAACTCCATGCAGTTGAATTAATTTCTGGGCTAAGAGCGCTACAGTTATTTCTCTTGGATATGTAGGTCGTGTTACCTGTCTCAAGAAAAAAAAAAGAAGAACTATTTGTCGATCTGAAATCACAAGCACCAGAAGGACATGAACATGTAACTCCGCGAATGATTGTAGATGTGGATGATCATACGAAATGTATTACCCGTCGTGAATCTGTCGATCTCGGATCTGATGGTACGAAAGGAAGAAATCTAAGCTTGAGGATTGAAATGTAGGGCTGATGGTAGAGAACCTCAGTCAAGGAATAAAGATCTAGCAATTGGGGAAAATGAGCTAAACATTGCAAAGCACATAACCCAAATCTACAAGCATAACTTTCAACTTAGTTGAAGACTCATCGAGACTGTTCTGCCAAAATCTTAGAATATATATTCGACGCACGGAGACGTAACACAAGTAAAAATCGTTTCGACAGATTGAACACCTATTACTAATAGACCGTCGAAATGATCCATTGTGAAGAACAAGCAAGAACAATAGATGTTCAAGAACTTTTGGACGCTAATATCATCCGCGAATCAGATTTTCTATTTTTTGCACGAATATTTCTTGTGAAGAAAAAAAATGGAGAAGCACGAATGTGCATTGATTATAGACGTCTCAATTAGGTTACAGTGAGCGATCGTTACCCTCTACCAGGGATTGATGATCCACTTGATAGATTACAAGGATCAAATTACTTTACCTCTCTGGACATGACGTCAGGACATTACAAGATACCCATAGCGAAAAGTTCAAAATATAAACTGCGTTTATGACACCCACTGGCAGGTATGAGTTCATTCGTTCACCATTCGGATTAAACAACTAGGAGTGTATACCAGGTGCAACAGTTTTCAAGATTCGCTATTTATTCTCGCCAATAACGAGATTGACGGAAAGACCGCTTCTAAGATTGTATAATCCTGATACTAACACAGAAGTTCACACAGTTGCAAGCAGGATTGGTTTAGGTGGAATTCTTCTTCAAAAGTATCAGTCGGACAAATCACATCCACTAGCTTGTTTTAATCGTCAAACATCTCTAACCGAAATAAAATATCATTCTTACAAAGTGAGAACGTTAGCAATAGTGGAAACATTAGAAAAGTAGAGAGCGTATTCGTGAGGAACTCATTTAGAGTTGGTAACGGACTGTAATGCTTGAGAACAGCAAGTACAAAGAAAAAGTTAGTACCCAGAATGGGAAGATGATAGTTTGATCTTCAAGAATATAATTTTGATATAGAATATCACTCAGGATCACGAATGGCTCACGTGGATGCTTTGAGTAGAAATCCAGCAGGAATAAAAGAATCTTCCAATGAATCTAATATTTTGCACATTAAACCTGATGATTGAATCCTTGCAGATCAATGAAACATGAAACGCTCAAACTGATTGAAGATACTTTGAGTGAGCCACTAGAAACAGATTATGAAAGAAACATATATGAAAACTTGTCCGATAGATGAATGTGAATATTGGATTTCTCCCACTGGAATACAAGGATTGTACTCAAAGGTCAGTGAATACAAATAGTACGCACCTCCATGATGACTTTGGACATTTTGGAATGGACAAAATATGGAATAAGCACGTGGAGGAATAAATTGATTGATGTTGGAGCTGTATGCACCACAAACAGCCAAGAAGAAAACACCAAGCATCACTTAATTCTATGAGGAAAGTACCTGTGCAAAAAACACCGATCATATTGGACCTTTTGTCAAAAGCTCAGTAGAAAATATTTACGTGGTAGCCGTCTTCAATGAATTCAGAAAATAAGAGAACAGTGAAAATACAGAAACGAAAGAGGTTATCAGATTTTTGGGATCACTTATTTCAAACTTTAGATTGTAGAAATAAGAAAGAAAGACACATTAGCAATGCGGGAGAGTAAACGCTACCGTTCAAACTTCGCTGGCAGCTACTGCCGGGTATGTTGTAACTGAAATAGATGAATTGAGGATGATCAATTTGCTATAAGAAACTTCGTGAATTCGACAATTGAGAAAACTCCAAGCGAATTACTTTTCAGCTACCGTCCACGTACACCATCAGACGCAGTTGTAAGCGTACTTGGTACAACAAGACCGATCAACAGTGAGTAAAATATAAATAATGTGACAAGATGTAGCTACGAACATGATCTTGGACCAAATACAATGAAAATAGAGATAAGACTCGGACAACTGGACATAAGTACAAGAAAAGAGAGATGACCTAACAAAAGAAAGAACAAACTGCAAGTGATGGCAATAGTAAGAAATTATCACAACAGTAAGCAAAGTTCTTCATCATAACCGCAGTAGTACGGAACAAAAGACACATAGTAGAAGACTTGCTCCATTCAAATTGCAATAAGAGAACGAAGTACCAAAGTATGATAGCTGTTGATAGAATGAAGCCATTTGTGATATCGCTAAGTGTTGCTAGCTCAGCGTCAGACAAATGAACACCTTAAATTGATATTTGTGGATTGCAAGACAGTATTCTCGAGGACGAGAGGGATTGTCAGGATAGCCGAGCTGTTAGCGATATTTTTCATAGGTTTTACGTAAGATTAATAGTCATATCATTTTTAACAATTTCAGCAAGTTACACAACACGTAGGTTATACAAACGGTCCGACATCAATTTGTTACCTCAGTTTGTGTTATTATTTAGGAGAGTGAAGTTACAGAGTCCTTAGTGTGTCTTGAAGAGTTTAGGATGAGTGAGTCACATGTGTGTATTAGAGAGGGTTTTTATATTGGAGGTGTGTGAATTGGAGTGTTTATAAAAAGTATTGGAAATACTCTCCGAGTACCATATATTAAAATTAGGAGTCAGACTATTAGTAAGATAACGTTATTTTTCTGCGAGCCTCAGAGAATCACTGCCGATGGGTAGTATCTGGTAGTGTTGATTATCAATTTTCAACAATATTTTCTAGAACATACATAAAAATTAGCACTCAGACTTTAAGAAAAGTGAGTAATCTCTTAACGTACCTATAGCACCTCGTATCATTGAATTGGCTGTCGGCACAGACTAGTAAATATTCGTATGATTGAAGTACCGACTAACACTACTCCAATCCACTAATTTTGTTTCTCAGAAAATAAGTGAGGTCTGGCGGGTCTGGGATCTTGGACTATTATAATTCTTACACACACCAATTCAATTGTATCAATGATCCAGCTGATGTATTCAGGTTGATGTTTGTAATTATCGTTGACTGCTACCAGCACACCTCCACCTCGAGTAAGTCGAATTGCTGCACGATCGCGGTCATACCGATAAACTGTGTAACGAGCATCAAATAATTCACTTCTAGAAATGTCTTCTGTGAGCCAAATCTCACTGAGCACAAGAACGTCATAGTCAAAGGTGGGCATCAACTCGTTAATCCGTTAATCGTTTATTAACGGAATTAACAATCTGCGTAACGGATTAACTTCTAAGTTGACTTAAAAAAATGTTAACGCTCTTGTTAATTTCCGTTTAACTGAACTTCCGTTCACTCTATTCCATTACATTGGTTGTTTGTTGACATGTTGTCATTTTGTTTGTCTGAGTAACGCGCTACGCTACGCTCGTACGTTCGGCGAGTCGAATGGTGAACGACATATTCTATCTATGGATGACACATTTTGGAAGAGTTCTGAGAGTTTGGTGCTTAGTCCGCGCACATTTTGGTATTAAAATGATAGAGCTTTTTTAGAAGAGCATCTCAGTTTCTTGCAATAATACTTGGTACATTGTTTACATATTCTATTTGCAAGTTATCTCCAACAGCATTAGTGCGTCGGATTAGTTATGATTTGAGTACATTGAAATACTGACGTTGGCGAATGGTTTTATCAATGGCAAGACATTTTGAGCACTGAGTGGATCATTGAACACAACTTCAATTGGTCGCGGTCTGTTAGAATTAGGGACAATTTTAAGAACTTGAATTTCAGTACAAAGACTTAAAATCAATTGTTCTGATTCTGCTAGGTTCGAGGAATTAGTTCCAGCCGTTGGCTCACATGAATTGAAAAACCATTCCAAGTTTTTCCTGGATTTCAGATTTCTACTGTCTGATTGTGTTAGTTGAGCGCATTCTGAATGAAAAGAAATGGAACATCCAGAGCAAGCTACAGATGATGATACTTCTTGGGTTGGTTGAATGTGCAACAACGGAGATTTCTACACTCCGCTTGCATGACACACCGCATATTAAGACTTGAAAATCCTCCCTATCTGCTCAATAAAATTCATTACAGAAATACTCTACATAATCGTGGGCTCAGAGATAGAACCCTGCTGCATATTCCCAAACATAGAACAAACTTGTATCAACATAGCTTCAGTTACCAGTGTTCATCAGTATATAGCAAAATACCAATTCATTTGAAAAATTTAGAAATAAAAAGTTTTGCCGCAGAACTTAAAAATTGCATTCTGCTGAATGCTTTTGCTCTATGAAAATCATAATCTCGATTTTTTATGCTTCTTTCCTAGTTTCTCCCATTTGAACTACTCTTTTTTCATTAATATTATATTTTCCGTGTGCGCCAATTTTCGTACATATATGGCAATGATAATAGCAATTACTATGTAAGAAGAGAAATGTGTGTTTTTTCTGTTTTTTTTTCTCACTGTGAATGTTTGTATGCAAAGAAATGGCTCAGTATTAGACCAGCTTTCAAGCTGAGCTTTGCCAAATTGAAATAAATTATTATCATTATTATTATACATCAAATTTTCTGGAGCATATTGTGCATTGTGTAGACATGACTGATGCTTTATTGAAGCGGTAGAGCTAGGATTTACGGTATTTCGAATGACACTTGCATGCACAGTATTGTTCAATCAGTAAACGCACCTTTGAGATTTAAAACCTTACTTTTTTCTAGAGAAACTAGAACACTACGGAACAACTTATCACTCACTAAGAAGCCTACGTGATTGCATGAAATTTGATGGTAAATTTGCAAAAAATAGTTGGCGTAGTTAGGTTTAAAATTGGATAGACTGCAGAGCACAATATTACTACGAGCTGTTGCTGTTGATGTTCGTACATAATTAAAAAGAGCGAAGATCCATTCCTAGGACTTCTAGCATACGGGAATACTGTAATTCCCTGTGGAGCACTTCCAGCACAACTTTCCATGTGCAAAGATCTTAGAGAAACATTATCCATGACCAAAAAAACATTTAATCCACGATTACCCAATCATAAAGAAATTTATAATAATCTTAAACTAGAACAGCAGCAACAAAAACTCAATTTTGATGCAAAACATAGAGTAAAAACTTTGGATATTTTAATGAATAATACCAAAGTCTGGATCATAGATTAGGACTGAGGAAGACATGTATTACGAGAGTCGAACGAATCTAGATCATATCAAATTGAAACCGATAAAGGAGTTATTCGAAGAAATGGAAAATTTTCAGTTCCTTTACACACAACACAATCACCAGAAAGAGAAGAACAGAGCCTAGAAAACAACCATATACAGGCTCTAGAAAATATGGAAGAAGATCTGTAAGAAAGAAGACAGGTGAAACAAGAGATTGAAAAGTGTAACAACTCTTTACCAGAAATTACCGAAAGAACTTCTACAAGATCCAAGAAACGACCAGAAAAGTTGAATGACTTGGTGATGGAATCAGTAAAAATGTATTGTAAAACAAATTTAAGAAAGGAGGATGTACAGGGATATTATATCGCATTAGATTTAAGTTGACAATATGGTTGGTATTGAGGCAGCAGCCAGATAGAGATAGGGGAGGCTATGTGATATCTGTTGACATGTAAAGCCGAACAATAAAACGCTCTCAATAGCATGTTGGTGAAATTATTTTGAACAATAACATATCACAAGAGCGGCAAATATTCAACAGCCTATACTTGAGAGATAAGTGAATCAACCACTGACTGCCACAAAAAAATAAAAACAGAACAACACAAGAATGTCCTACTCTCGAGCTATTCAAGCCAATAAGTCTGATGACGGGCAAACTAGAGCGCCAACCAATACGATACAGTCAACAAATAAACTAGTAACAATGATGATAGATTTAATAAGAAGAATGGACACTATCCTAAGTCTTCGCACCACACTCGTCTCAAAAACAGCGTGATGACTCAGTTCCTTGAAATTTTGATATGGAACGCTAATGATTTGGCCTAACATAGTCAAGAGCTGGAATGCTTTTCAATAGAAAACAAAATTGACATAATGGTCATCTCTGGAACCAACTTTACTGAAAGAATTTGATTCAGAATTACAGTACACAGTTTATGACTCAAAACATCCAAGCGAAGCAGCACATGGAGGTACTGCAATTATCATTAGAAGCAACATGAAACATTATATACTACCAGAAGTCACAATGGATTAATCTCTAAGAGACATCGATAATAATAGGAAACTGGAAAAGGCCAATTGTCATTGCAACTATCTTCTGTCGCCCCGGACCAATAATAGAAAAAAAACTCTTCGACAATCTCTTCGATACATTGGGGAATAAATTTACAGCAGGAGGAGATTACAATATATGGACACGAGCTATTAAAATCAATACAATGCAGACAATTAAAATATGCATCGCTACGCCAATCTAAGTATTGGCCCACCAACCCCCTCAAGGACCAGATCTATTGAATCTCTATATCACAAAAAATATTTCCCAAAATTACGTGAAAATTGAGGAAAATTTAAATCTAACATCGAGCTACACGTCCGTACTCCCAGTACGCAAATTACCAAAATAGTCAAACCACATATCTTAATCAATTGATACACTGATTGAGAGTCTCCGAGATGTATTAGAACAAGATACTAATCTAAACTCAACACTTGAAACAGAAGAAGAGGTAGGAGAAGGAATACAGGATCTATTAAAAATAAATTCATACGTACAACAACAGAAAAGGAGAAAAGAACGAATTGTCTCAAAGAAATGAGAAAGGCAATAGTAAAAAGAAGTAACCTTCACAGAACATGACAAAACTATAGAAATCTATATTATAGAACTCAATTAAACAGAGAAGAGCAAAATCTCAAATGAATATTGATCAAGTAGAAGAATAATTATATCCGAGGGTACCTGAGCAAACTCACACCCTCGTAAACAACTGCATACTCTCTTTGAAGGGTCACTCAATATATAAAAAGAACGTATTAAAGAATACTACCAATGGAAAATAGTGATTGAACCTAGGCTAGGACGAAAACCTAGGAATACAGAAAATTCGCAAAACATCTCACTTCCAGCGCTTCCTGATAAGAAACAATAAAGAAGAAGAGATCAAAGTCTTTTTCTGCCACGAAACACCAAACCAGTTCTGTCCTCTCTTCAAAGTATCTGTGTGAGTGTAGTAATCCAGAACATGAAAAGAATCAGCTCTAAGAAGATAATTGGCTATGACCTTATGACAGAGAAAATACTAAAAGAGATGCCAAAGAAGACCGCGAAACTGATAGCATTTATCTTAAACGAATTGAAAACAGTACAAATAATCATGATTCACAAACCTTGATAACCAGAAGAAGAAGTCACATCATACAGATCTATCAGCTTACTACCAATCTTGTCGAGAATATTCCAAAAAGAATTCTTTTGAGAACACTGAAGACCATCAATTCACCGCATCACCAGCAGAATCACCAAAATTCTGCAAGAGGAACAGTATTGCTCAGCAGCATTCTTAGACGTAACACAGGCTTTTGATAAGGTCTAGCTCGAGAAACTTCTCTATAAAATCGAAAAAGCACTATCACACAACATATATCAGATCATGAAGTCATACTTGATGGGTAAATACTTTCAAATTGAATTCCAAGGTGAACTTTCTGTTTTTGAACTTATTCAATCGGAAATCTCTCAAGACAGCATACTTGGTCCTGTTTTGTATCAGCCACATTTGCAGACGACACTGCGCAGAGCTTGCCAGTAATTAAATACTTTTGTAATTAATTACTAATTATATTACTTTTTCCCAAAAAGTATTTGTAATTGAATTACTTTGTAGAAAAAAGTAATTGTACTCAATTACTTTTCGAATTTTAGAGAGTATTTGAAAAAGGAATTGTTTTTCGATAATTTAATTACTTACAGTAATTTAAATTACATAAAGTATTTTGAATTACTTCGAAGTATTTGAAACTATGGATATTTGAATTACTTGAGTTACTTTCATCAGTTTTAGCGAGTAGATATGGATGAGCTTACGTGTTTGTAAAAGCTTCATGTTGTAGAAGGGCAACAAATGCGTTACATTACTCCCTGCCTCGCAATTTTATTCTAGTGGACATGCATTATTGGACGATTCGTTCGAGAAATTAGTACTTTTAAAAGAAAATAGAAATATATTATTCAAATGATAGTTGTTTACTTTATTATAATTATAATTTTTTTGCATTATATTCATGTATTTGAAGATATATTTGCTTTTCAATTTAATAAGTATTTGAAAAAGTATTTGAAATTACTTATTAAAATTACAAAAGTATTTAGTAATTCAATTACTTTTTTTTCGTAGTATTTATTTTTGAAGTATTTCAAATACTTTCTGTCAAAGTAATTAGTAATTGTAATTAATTACTTTTTTTAAGTAATTTGCCCAGCTCTGACACTGCGATATTATCCTCCGACCAAGACTCAGAAATACCATCCACAAATCTACAAGGACATCTACACACAGTAGAAATATAGATGAAAAAAATTAAAAGTAATGTTGCAATTTGTATAAATTTATGTCTTATGAATTCATAAATCTGTAAAATATGAACAAAGTCACAATAAAGTTGTCATCCTAATAAACAAATTGACATTAATCAACAAGAGCCGATGCGTTTTCATCATTTTATCAGTTTCTTATAAATTTATAGGTCTGTAAGGCCTATGGATTTACACACAATTGCAACATGGAAGTGAATTGTAATAAAGCAATTCACATAACATTCACAACACGGGAGCAAACTTGAAATGAAATTTTCTAAAATATACTGGATGCTTAACAGAAACTTAAAAGCATCCACTGGAAACAAGATCTTATTGTATAAAGTAATATTAAAGCCAATCTGAACCCACAGAATTGAGTTAGTTATGAGGATCAGCAAGGAACTCGAACAACGACACATTACGACGACTCCAATTCAAAACATCAATATTAAATGACGCATGGTTCGCCAAAAATAGTGTTATACATATAGACCAGGAATTAAATACTATAGGAGGAAAACTAATGAAGTGCAGTAAATATCCGAAAAAACTAGAAGTAAATCCAAACCAGAGTGTAGTAAACTCGTGATCCTCCAGAGCTATCTTTTAGATTCAGTAAATGATAAATCATGTAAAAAGTTTGTACAGAGTGTGAATATGATTGGACATTGCCACTACAATGTGGGATGATCAAAATGATATTTACTTATTGTCAATAGAAGACAGATTTCAAATTGAATTGGAAAAGTGAAAAAATGAATAGAAAAAACTCTCTTAATGATGGATTTGACGTAGTGTCTGTCCTATGGTGGATCCGTAACGAATCAACATTATTATTGACTGGAAAATTATTGTCAAGTGGCCATGGAAGCAGGACATTTTCTCGATTAGAATTTATCATAGGGACTTAACAGAGACCGAATCAAGCTATTTTTTGTATCTATGTCGTTTCGATGTGGTATCCTAATCATTCATGATAAAGTTGAAGAATCGAATTACTGTTCGCAGCCATATCCACATCAAATTGGGTTTCTGGAACTAATGTCTTCATAACAGCTTCGAAAAGACCACCGCTAACATTTCTTGTACCGTATAGAATTATTTCACCATCAATCATCAAATATGGATCCTTTAATGTGGATTTAAATATACTGTTCCTGTTTCCATCCTAAATTGCTAGCACTGAGAATGAATTTTTGATAATTTCCAGTTACATACAGAACGTTTTCTGGAAATTTGATTCGGTTCTTTTCATTTATGATGGTCATTATTTTATTGCTCTATTTGTTCTTACATTCAAGATCACTCCATAAGTTCTCAAGTTTTGACAGATGAGCTGCCATATCCTCATTTGGAGAAATGAATTTTAAGAATTATTAGCGTGAAACCTGATTATCTAACGAATACTCGAATATATTGTGAAATTTTAGCTAAACATCCCGTGCGCAGTCGAATCTCGTTTCTCTGTGGGAAGTGTCTTTTGTCATAGAACTCATTAGAATAATTATGGTACAATTACCGGACCCAACTCCTCTAGTATCTTCATTTTTCTCCAAAGATTGCCAGATCAAAATGAATTTTCTTTTATTTCCAAATCGATCAGTCACTTTCTCCACACAATAGTTCAACTAAGATTTTTTCCTGATTCATTTTTGAGAGTTGAGTCCTGGTCTCTTCCATTGTGAATCTCGTGTTAGGCATAGAGCTACCAATCGCTACAAAGTTATCTCTACTATACTTGTAAATTTGCGCAGTAATGTTCTGGGCATCCATAAATTTATCGATGCTATTTTGAAAGAAGTCATGGCTGCTGTTCAAACAGTATTTGAAGAAAAAATATAATCACTTGAAAAGCAGTTAAGTGAAGTGAGACAAGAAAATAGGGATTCAAAATTCTCAGGTTGGAGCTCTTCAAGACAACTTCAGTTGAGCTCCATTTCCATAATGTTTGGATTGGACGTATGACGGGTGTGTGATTGCGAAAGAGAAATCACGGAAGAAATGTCAAGATCTATATCAATCATATGAAGGGCCTACAAGCCTAATGTTCTGTTACTCATATGGCACGCCGTTTTGCTATTTAATAGCAACAATTCATTCGAGTTGAATCTAAACTATACATTTTTTATAATCTTGTGAATTAAAATTATGTACATAATGGAGATTCATAATCATTATTATCTTGCAGGATGATTTTATTGCATAGAATTTTTATGAATAAAGTCAAATTATGTACATAATGGTAATTCAGAATTATTATCATCTTGCAAGATGATTTTGATTCATTGAATTTTCATGATTGAATTGAAATTATGTACATAATGGAAATTCAGAATTACTATTATTTTGCAAGTTAGCTTTAATAAATTGAATTTTTATGATTGAATCAAGATTATGTACATAATGGTAATTCAGCATGAAGACTATCTTGCAAAATGATATAAAACCGCTGAGTCTTATGTCCGAATTAAAATTATGTACAAAATGGAAGTTTAGAATTATCATTATTTTGCAAGATAATTTCAATACATTGAATTTTTGAATCAATCAAAATTTTGTATCTGATGGTAATTCAAAATTATTATCATCTTGCAAGATAATTTTGATTAATTGAATTTTTATGATTGGAATCAAATTATGTACATAATGAGAATGAGAACTATCGTTATCTTGCAAGAAAATTTTAATGGTTCCAATTTCCGTTCTCTGAATATAAATTTAACTGGAATAATGTACATCATTTTAATTCAATCGTAGAAATTCGACGAATTAGAATCTATTTCAAGATGAAAATAACTCTGAATTTCCATTATGTACATAATTTTAATTCAATCATAAGACATCAATGAATTAAAATCATCCTGCAGGATAATTATAGGTCTAAATTATCATTATCTTGCAAGATAATGATATTTTTGAATTATCATTATGTACATAGTCGCAATCCAATCATAAAAATTCAATTAATCAAAATTATCTTGCGAGATAATAATAACTCAGAATTTCCATCATGTTCATAATTTTAATTCAATGTATTAGAATTATTGAGACTTTGTTTATATTTCCAAATTTTCTGAATTTATTGTTCAGTTTAGATTCGTGATAAGTAACCTCAACTTGTCCACATGTTGTCATATGAATGTCAGATCCTTAAATTCGAGTTTCTCTAAATTTAAGAATTTTGTACTAGATTATAACTTTGATATTCCAGCCGGACGAGAACATAGATCACCGACACCTCTCCATTCCATTTATGAATGATAAACACGGGGTAAGGTGTTGCACTTTCATGTTCGTTCGTCAATTAATTTCAAAGTTTCAGATATTTCTTTCGTGACTGATGAAATCGGGCATTTATGGATTCAAATTACAGTTCAAAATCATCAATGTCTACTAATCACATGAAAGTTTTTATGAAGAACTCGGTATTTTGGATATAATTTTGGCCAAATTTTCATCAAAAGTTGATTATATATGTGGACTAGTTATTTAACGATGCGAGCTATATGTACGGTATGAGTCTGTTGTCTGCTAATTATATGCATAAATTAATAAGAAGTTATACTAGCTCAGCATTTGAATTTTCGCTTGATATAATTACCATTTCAGATAAATCATTAGACGCTGTGACAAAGTCTTAAAACAGCGACAGTAAGTTTTAAAAGTACACCGCTAGCTCAGTGGTTGCATAATGGACTACGCATAACTGTATCCCAAGTTGAAGTCCCGACCGATTCAATTTTAATAATAATAATAATAATAATAATAATCTTTATTGATGAAGATTCACCAAAGGTTAGGTTCAGCCATAGGCTGCTCTTCCACCTAACCCAACAACAACAAAAAATTACATACAATATATTGCCAATTCAATTAATATAACAAAAAAAAAAAGACGAGAATAAATAATAAAGTTAACAAAGCTATATGCTAGTGTACAAATCCTATACAAACATATTCCTGATATGATTTTTGAATGTGCTTAGAGATAAATACTTCAAATTACAATGTATGCCATTATACAAGGATGGTGCAAGATATGAAAAAGAACCTTTGAATTAAGATTTTCTATAAGCTGGTACTATGTATAAATCCTTGATTCTAAGTGTATAATTGTATTTCTTATGTATTAATTTGTCTAATAGATAATGAGGAGTACCAGTTTTTATAGTTTTGTGTACTAGACAGAGATACATATTCTTAACAAGATTATTGATCGATGTCATATTAGCTAACTCACGATATTTAGTAATATGATCATATTTACGCACACCATAAACAAAACGTAAGCAAGAATTTTGGACAAGTGTAATTTTATTTTTATCCGATTCTGTAAGGCTTGGTATGTAAACACAAGCGCAATAGTCAAATATCGGTAAGACTAGAGACTTTACAAGCCGTAATTTTACTGAAGAACTAAGGTCATTTTTGAACTGATATAGATGTCGTAGTCTTAGCCTTGAAGCAGTAAGCTTTTTATTCAGATGTTGTCTGAAAAGCATATTTTCATCAATCAGAAGACCTAGGATATTGATAAAAATACTCCGTTCGAGGATTATGCCATCTAATATAATGTCTGGTATGAAACTGCATTTTCCAACAACAAGAAACGAAGACTTACTGGCATTGATTTTGATGCCGTTATCTTCAATCCAAAGAGATAATTTCTGCAATTCATGATTAACAACTGCAATTTGCTCATGTATATCTGAAGAATCTACTGTTGCAAAAATTGTTGTGTCATCTGCAAAAGAATATGCTGTGGAAATATTTAGAATAGACGGCATGTCTGCCACATATATAAGAAAAAATAACGGACCCAAAACTGATCCCTGTGGTACACCACATTGCAGACTGAAATTCCTTGGAGTTGTATTATTTGAAGACTGTGGCATGCTTATTTGGAAATTTCTATTCTTCAAGTAATTCATACACCACTGAATAGCTCTATTAGAGAAATTATAATATTCAAGCTTAGCAAGAAGCAGAGCGGGATCAACCATATCGAATGCCTTGGTGAAATCAATCTGGATCAGCAAGGAAATTTTAGATTTATCGAAATTATTCAATAAATTGTCATCAATATTTAAGAGACACGTATTGGTACTGTGGCCAGCTTTAAATCCAGATTGATTAGCAGGTAAAATATTGTGCTCATTTAGATAGGTCATGATTTGGTCATAGCACACTTTCTCTAGGACTTTTGACATTGTTGGTAAAATACTAATAGGTCGCAAATCATCGAACGAAGTACATTCCTTTATTCAGCTATTGACCTGATAATTGCAACCTTCCAAACCTCAGGTACTACTCTGTCAAGAATACACGTATTTATAATGTGCGTAACATAATCTATTATCATCGGCAATATCATCATAATCATTTTTAAAGAAATGCTGTCAGCACCACAAGCATTAGATTTATATTGTTTAAAGATTGATGTTATAGTATCGCTATCCACACAATGAAATTCAAATTGTTCACCGAATTGCACCTCATACCTATCATTCAAATAAGAATCTAATAAAGAAGGATTTATTTTCGTAGTACCAATCTTATTGCACAAATATTGCCCGTATTCTCCAGGTTTACACAAATTCTCTGGAATATCCTTTGCCAACTGTCCTTTCACACCCATTTTATTTAAATTTTTCCATAATATTTTCGAATTATTGAAGTTATTATCAATGTCCCACTCCATAAAAGCTTGCTTTTCTCTACGAATAGCTGCAGTTGTTAGATTACGTAGCTCTTTGTAATATTTGAATTTAGATTCTTTTTTGTGCTTTTTGTAATCTAAAAAAGCTTTATCCCTTTTTTTCTGCATAATTTTTATCACGGGTGTAATCCAAGGACAGTAGTTCTTTGAAGCTTTTATGGATCTAACGGGAGCGTGTTTATTAAATAATAACACAATATTATGATTAAGATAGTTCACCTTATCGTTAATATCATTAAGAGTTATAATATTATTCCAATCTGCTGTCTCGCAGTCGGCAAAGAACATTTTAGAATCAAAATTTCGGTAATCTCTGAAAGTAATCACTTTTCGTGGAGCAATACATTTTGGCAGATTCAGAACACAAAAGATACCGGAGTGATCCGAAAAACTCGCACAATCAATAATTCCAGCATAAGAGCATAAAGACTTATCAGAAACTGCAATTACATCTAAAAGTGATTTGGAAGCTGGTCTTGTGTAATTAGTTATTAATTGTTCCATATCATATGCTGCTAACAAATTATTAAAAAATTTTGATTTCGTTTTATTTTCTAATAAATCAATATTAATATCACCTGTACAAATCAAGCTATCTGCCTGTGGCAAAAATTCTGCGAATATTTTATCCAAAACACAAAGTTCATTATAATATTTAGTATGAGGATTATAAACAACCCCTTAGATTATTTTATATCTATGAATTGTAAATTCTATCCATAAATGTTCAATATTCTCAGATGTTGCAAATAAGGAATCTAATATTTTAAATCGAATACCATCACGAATATAAAAAGCAACGCCTCCACCACGTTCATAAGGTCGTTCACGACTAATAAATTTATAATTTTCTATTTGAAACAGTTGCGATGGAGCAGTATCACTTATCCAAGTTTCACTTACAGTTAAAATATCGAAATCATTATCGTATAAAAAATCTTTAACATCAGAAAAACTTGAATTGAGAGACCTAGCATTGATATGGCCACATGTAAACGTACTATCATTAGGTACATTGGCCTTTCGATCAAAAACAGATGTATTTGTCATATATTAACAGAATTTGGCAAAGTAATACAAAAAATAGCGAACAAACAGAAACAAGTGCCAAAAGTGCATTGTCCCAATGCATGTTCTGACGTAGTTCAATACAAACTAGAGATGTAAAAAATTTTGGTACAAGTGTTTTAACATTTTCAGAACATCATATACAGAAAAATGAAAACAGGAAGGAAAAAAAAATTAAAAATACTTAACTAAAATTTATCAGTTTCCTAAATTTATCAGTTTCACTTAAATTGTTTATGTAGTATTTTTTATCTTGACCATTTTTATGCAACTTAACAATAACACGACCGTCATATGTCCAAACATTCTCAAAATCAAACTCATCTGTTGCATCCTTGAAGAGCTTGAATCGATTTTTTGTAAGATCTTCCCGTATTGTGAATCCAGAAACTTTCAGCATCCTTTTCTCATAGAAAACTCTGCTTCTAATGCGGCAGCTCACAAATTTAACAATTATAGGTCGATTTTTTTTCTTTGTCGGTTTACCTATACGGTGGCATCTATCAATATCTTCTTTCGTGATTTGCACTTTCAGTTTATCACGGCATAATTCAACAACACAGTCATCGATACATTCATTTGGCGTTTCTGGTAATCCAAATATACGCAGATTATTTCGGCGCGTATATTGCTCAAGATTATCGATCAAGTTCTCATCGATTCCACACGATAATTTTAAATCATCATTCTCTTTTTTCACTGCCTTTATTTCATTCTCCAACGACTTGACTTTGTCACTAAACACTTTTTGCACTGCTGCTGTCACTTCATTAACTATTAGCTCGATGAACTCTTTATTTGAACTTGAATTTGCTAAAGAATTAGTTATCATTTGTGTGATAGTACTACGATCATCACGAGAAAGCATTTTGTACAAAAATATTATTTAGTGATTCAAAAGATTCAAAACACCTCAGCCAAAAAAAACAATTCTGCAGAACACGCAATTCACACGTCTATCTTCGCTGAGCGCTCATTACAATTTTCACTTTTTATTTTTTTATTCTAACGATCATCCAAATTTTCACAAGTTCAGTTCCATTTAATTGAATCACAATTAAGAAATGAATATAAATTGAGCGCTGTAGACCTGTAGAAGGCAAAGTCATCCCTTTCCTTGTGCTAGTGTCAGCTGTAGTTTTCCTGGCAGTCGTCTAGGACGTCCTTTCCAATAGCTGTGGTTTTTCGACAACCCCATACCAATCCTTTTCCACTGCACTAAAAACCGCTGTGGTTTTTCTGGCAGTCGACTAGAGTGTCGTTGGTGGCCGTCCTTCAGGCAAAGATCATCTTTTCCTGATATACCTACCATCGTAGACTCGAACGTTAGCTGTCACCGCAAAATACTCATTCACTGGTTGAGTAACAATTTTTTTCATATTCCGCAGTCCAGTTCAGCATCTTGAATTCTTCATTATTTGCTCATTGTTGTATTTTTTATTTACATTGATATATTGCGTTATTCTCATCCTTCTTCTGCATTTCAGTATTTTTTATTCTGAGAAACTCCTTGCAGACTGCCATAAAATGAAGTTAAATCACATTTTATACTTGAAAATCAATTTTATGAGCAGCAATATAATTTCATTGTCTGATACACTGTACCTTTTCCTATTTCCAAGGTGGCAGTAGGAAATTAAAAAAGGTAATGTTTCTTCATTATTTGGTAGCAAAAACTTAATGTACTGCTGATTGACACTAGATTTAAGTAATGGAATATCCTACCTTGAAAGTAAAGATCCAGGCTAACCATTGATAAGGGCACCAGAAATATTTTACCTGAAAAATAGGAAATGGGCGCCACTCCCAGGGAATGATCAAAGGAGAAAACGGTACTATTCTGGGAGACAATAGCGACAGCAAAAAAGAAATAAAGCATAGACGTCGAAATCAATTATAAATAAAATTATTATTCATTTAAAGCCAAGAATTCCAAAAATTATAATTAAAAAAATTTGTAACTTACGAAAATGATTAAAGCTATTATACAAAAAAATCTCACTGCAACAGCCAAAAGGGAACTGGAGAGCACGTCACAGACGTTCAAAATTACGTTACAAAAACTAGCTAAATATCCTCTTCAGGCGGAACTCAAGACTAGTATCGGCAGAGAAGATAGCTATCGAATTGGTAGCCACAAAAACAACGTCAGATAAGTACGTTCCCTGAATAAAGTAAAGTTGATCTTGCGTCTTATAGGGCATTGATGAATACCCAACGGTCCTTGAAGGTGTAAAGGTTGGCCGTGCGCCTGGTAGTCAACTTCGGGAGATATTGATGTTCTTCTTAATTTCGTAGAAGTGTTGATGTTTTTCTTAACTTGAAGTTGGCCAAAAATTAGTCTCAAGTGGCCACGAGTTCCTAAAATCCCTAGCAGTTTTACACTGGAAACAAACAACTCAACCAGTATTCAATTAAACTGAAACAGGAGGTTTCTATAGGAAATTGGAGAGCTCTCTTTAAACGTGAAGCGTTAAACATGAATAAATAAATTTAGATTCAAATTGAAAAACGAACAAACTGTGAATTTAGTAGAAGTTAAATAAAATAATCAGTAAGTTATTTCTTTGTCTGATTTTAAATAGTGCACTAAAAGTTTACAAAGTAAAGAAAAAAACTACGCTGAGCATTAAAGAGAAGAAAAACAAAGAAAATACAAAGTCTAGCAGGACAAGAAAAAGGATTTATTAGCGACGAGTCGATAAATTTACGAACGTGGTTCGTCACTAAAAAATTGGATCAATCTTCACAAACTCTTAGGATTTTCCAGCTTAAAAACGGGAACTAAAGCCCACAACGAAATATTTCAAGCTTTGGGAACAAAAAACTACACGAACAACGTAAGAAACTAAACTACGAGTTGTTGAGTGACAAATCCGCAACGCGTTGGATCCAAAATATAGTTAAATTATGTATTATCAACCACTTTCACTAATCATTCATACATCACACATACTTAGGTGAGAAAAGGTAAAGGGAGAAACAAAGATAGCCACAAATCTCGTAGGTTCTATTACTTCGAGTGTATATATGAAAAAAAATCGCGTATCACCGAATCGATATCCGCCTGATCGCGTTTGGTAGTAGAAAAAAAATTTAAAACAGAAATACAAAAAACCGGTAAATTACAAAAAAAGAATGTCTACTCTTGTAGACGGAATAGTATGGTAAACTAGGGCAGGTAGCAACTAGAACATGTGTACGAAACACTATCAATAGTAATGATTATCAAAACTAAGTTTAATATAAAATAGCAGAAATAAGCAAACGAATCTTCCTGAGGCAGGACAACAAACAATAATAACCTCCCAAAGAGGAAAAGACCAGCTCCTTCGACCGAAACAGCTATTGCCTACGCTATTGTAAAATTTAGAAAAAAATTAATTTAGAACAGAATTATCAATTTGGTATAAAAGTTTCAAGGTAGTAAAAAGGTGCTGAACACAAAAAACTAACAAAGAATTGAGGATGAAAGAGATGAATTTGGAAAATAAAAGGTTAACCTCAAACGAAATCACTAGCAAAAATAATACTAAATTTGGAATAACGTGAATAAAAATAATAAACAAAATACTTACAAAATCATAACACTGATTTTAATTGAATAAAATAATCACAAAGTTTAGAACAACAAGAAAAATCACAAGACTGCTCAAAAACAACCCGTCTGCAACAACGGCTCGGACACGAAAGAGGAACAACCCAGACGCGAATGCTCCTTAAGTTAGCGCTCTCCAATCAAGTGTCATTATTACGTACTATTTTACAAAATTAGTGCAAATCAGTTACATAGATGGCGACATAGGTATGCAATATGAAAACAATTGTACAAAAAAAAACGTCAGACGAAATTTTTGTAACAACACGCACTTCCATTAAAATCACAACTGTTCCAAAAAATTGCATATCATGAATCACTCCGGTAATTGAAATTAGCGTTCATGAAATATAAGAAGCATAAAGCTGTAGCAGCATTAGAATACTATACAAACAACTCCGAAATTTTACTGCAACTGCGATTCGTAGGGAGTAAGTAGTAAGCTTTTTAATAGTACAAGATAAACAACACTCGTAATTTTATTAACTATGGAACACTATTGGGTATTGAAAGTGATTCTGTCGTGGATATCTCAGAAAACTTCAGGAACCGGATAATTATGCACAATATTTATTAGATAGAGTTCGGAATCCTGCTAATAGTCTAAGTACATTGAATTCATATTCAAAAAACAGATATATGACACAATCAGGTCACCATTCATCGTAAAGATCATATTACGCACAAAGTGGGTACATATATTATGGAAAGCGTGATATTTTGATGTAATGAAATCTGTAATAGTTACACATATAAGTCAGCACCTGATGCTCTAATTTTGATACAAGTATTTTTCCTGTGCTGTTCAAATTTCTTGGGAGAGTATGCCATGATCAGATCATGAATTATTGTACAAATAGTTATACTTTACTTTTACTCTCCATAGAAACTGGAGGTACCTGTGTCTTGACGAGTGGTAACCGCACTCTATAGCTGAGATAATATTGATCACTCTACCAAGTACCACATCCGTATCAGGTGAAAGATGTGATTGATATTGATCTATAATCATATTCTGCTTTTAAACCAGTCAGGTTTTAAAAGCTAATATAGTACCTAATAACACCTGTCTCTTGAATACGATGGTTATTTTTCTGAAAAATTATGACGAATCCAGAACCTCTTGATTATTCAAATTAACTTTATCAAAGCTTTTGACATGTTTGATCATAGTATACTTTTTGCTGAGTTAAAATATTGTAATTTCTCGGACAATGCAGTTAATCGATGTTTCAAGTAGATACCCAATATCTCTAATTCAAATTCAATTTTTTTTGAGTCAAACTATTATTCTTTGCAATGTGGTGAAGCTCTAGGCTCTATTTTGGGACCTTTATTCTTTCTTATTCATATAGTCCATCTACCTTCTGTTAAAGTTTTTTTTTGCACGATCGGGCGTTTTTATGTGTTTACCGGACCTCTATTTGAGGTGGTATGTTGATTTTACCAGCAAACTGTGGTTACTATGGTTATGCTGACTTACCGCCCATGGGCAAAGGCGGTAAGTAAAAAATTGTGGATTTCCACAAAAAAAAATATTAACTTATTCATCTTTATTTGTAATTAAAAATTCTAAATTAAATGTCAAACTTGACAGGTGACAGCGAATAAACAATCATCGGTTTGAATCAATTTGAAAAGGGGAATTAGGATCAATATTTTGGATCGATCCAATCGTGAAAAAAAAATTGTAAGCGTCACGGTCAATAAGTACAGTACCGATTTCGTATAATATTTGGAAACCTTGCCAAGGCTCGGCCTCCAAACTATTATTCTCAATCGGTAAACTGTATTCATTGGGATTACGGAAGACTTTGCTATACGGATAAAAATTTGACCGCCTGGCTCAAACGATCTATGTTCATCTAGATTATGCCCAGTTTGGGTTCAACTAAAGCAACTGGACATAAAACTTAGTCTCTGTAAAATGAAATAGTAATTTCATATAACCGACAATGAGAGCTGTGACTGTGAAATACGCAGTCAATTAATAAAACACTCTGAATTTATAGAACAAGTCATATAATTCATAGCTGGGGAAATACTGCGTGGCCACAGCAGATTTTTTCCAGTTGAGTGTGTTCTACTTTGCAAATTCTAATATGATTTAATACACATAAAGTTCATATCCAAAATTAAAGTGAAAACTACTTTTGTTGAATTCGTTTGATTACCTTCAAATTCGAATTTGCACGCTTGAAATTATAGAATTCTTCATTCTGGCGATGTGGTGGAATCATGACGTATGCATGGAAACATCATGTCATAAGTTGGAAGAATTTCAAGGACTTATGGATTTGTATCTATCACCAGAATTCGCTTACTGCTGCCAAACTATCTAATCCAATCCACTAAGATAATGACAAAATATGTAGAGTCTAGATCTATGAACAATCTTAAAAATGTGAATATGTAATTTAAAATAAATCTAATCTAAAATGAATGTGTTTATCTCAAAGGATCGAAGTAGTTTTTAGTAATAATTGTAGATACAATTCAATGATGTACGTTTCGGTTGTCAAAGCAACCATCTCCAGCATCTGACAACCAGAACGTAGATCATTAATTGGGATTGTGAACTATTTCAATTCTTCAAACCAGCCACATCCATTTGAAACTCAATGAGGATAGAATCAACGTTTCCAATTTATAAAATAAATCTGGCATTCTTGCGGAAATAGTTTTCCAATATTAACAACGACGTAACACTTCATAAAACACTTCATTTTAGCATATGAGTACTGATGCACTTTTCTCGTAAAGATGTCTGTTCATGCGTATATATCTATTTATGTGGGTGTGAAGTGAGAATAAACTCCATACTTACCATTCTATATTCAAAGTCCAAACAAATAAGTGAAGATCCACCTAACTGAACATAATGTGGAAATAAGGAAAATTAAAAGCTATAATATGAAAATTTGATATTGAAAAAATTCTATTGGAGGTAATATCAACAAAATATCTCTATAAAACTCAAAACGTGTTCAAGATCTAAATGTAGAGTTTGAGAAACATATATAATAAATATTCCAGGTAACAGAATTCGCGGGCTTAGTTTTTTTTTTCTCTCAAAAATTATGTAAGATTCTTTCGAAGAAAATTATAAAATTTCTGAAATAATTTTTTAATCTAATATCCGCTTCTGACACAAATCTTCAACTCACCTTGAGTTCGTCACATTCGAATCCTATATGCGTAGTGAGAACTCAACATTTGAAGACCGAAGGCTGTTGATCTTGGTGAAGAGAGTAAAGTGAAGTACCGCACTTGAGGCATCCGGCAAACTGGAGAAAGTTTGGCATGTACAAAGACCAATCACAGAAGCGTGTAGAATAGAGCGGATAGTAAAAACTGTGGTCTTCGTGAAGAATATTTTAGTAGCAAAAGTGCATCAGTCAGTTAGGTAACCATCAGTTAGTGAAAATGAGACTACAAGTTTGCTTTTTCTTAGCATTAGCTCTGGGTGAGTACGAAGAAATGTTATTCGTGCATTTTTGTTAGATATTCAGAATTTAAGAAAGAAAAAATAATATATCTATTAATTCGGAGATTGGGTATTTAGAATTCCATTCAAATACAGAATGTAGGTATAAGAAAGTAGAATGGATTTCAAAATGTGAGATATTTGCATTTCTATTAGCTTTTTACAACTTAAATCGATTTGTATAAGAATATGTATATTGTTTTAAACCAGTTATATCAAAAGCTGTGGTAAAAAGTTCCTATTCATCAAAAGACCATAATATATATTTTTTGAACATCTCGAATAACGTGTTTTCTAGAATCACGGTTTTCTTCTGTATGAAGCGCAGCTGAAATTTCGAAAAATCGTGGACGAGTGTAAGTGGATAGATATGATTATTGATCTATACTGTGAGAGAAAGTTTCCGAGCGAGAGGAATGAAAGTGCTTGTATAAATAGGATCATGAATGTGGATGAAGTAAAATATGTGTTCTTGAATAGAGATGTCTGCGTAGAATAATTGCTACTTGAATTTAAAGAAGTTTATGTCAACCTCATTTTAAGGAAGTCAAGATTTATATGAATGTATATCTGTATACTGTGCTAGATTTTTATTGGAACAAATTAGTTTCTCAAGTGTACCATTTTGTATTTTGATTCCCAAAAAACAGTTATAGATCCTTTCTTTTTCCATGATTCTGTTTCATGATTAAATACTCAAGGTAAATTACTGCAGGGACAATGTTTTGTATATTTTATCCACGGGAGCTTCTGCATCCACAGCACTGTCGTATACAGGGTATATGATTGTGTGTCGGGATGTAATACACCAAGGACCATTTTTTATATTTTGTACTCTAAAAGCAAGTGATGAGAATATAAAACAGGCGGTTACAAATAAATTGAAATAGCTTTCTGTTCTAAGAAGGATTCACATACCTTTCCCGGAGTGAATATAATGCATAAGAAGAGATTACCCATAAATTATGCATTAATTTAAGATAAATTAAAAAAACTATTGTTGATCAGAATAACATTGCGAACGCAGTACCTTGAATATATGTCATCAATGCATTTGATATTCACATGATGTAGCAGAACAGCGATTGATTCTAAATCTATATTCGTTGTAAGTATTATAAACATGCGAAAAGTATATTTTAGAATCTACTATTTATTTATTCAACAAGCAGTATTACTCTACATTTAAAAATTGAAGGACAAGCTGATTATTTTTCTATTTCAATTTATAAAGTTATTTTATCTATGATTATCTGAATGAAGATGCATCATGTTACTTCAAAAATACAATTTACATTGTTACTGAATGGAATATCAAATTTTTACAGCAATAACTTTCTTTGATATTTCTTTCTTCAGTCCAATAGAGTTTAACACCCGGAGAAGTCAGTAAAAACTCATTAAAATAAGCAACTTCTCTTAGATTAATTATTTGGAGCCCCAGTTCATAGTTATTAGCATTTTTTTGTTTTTCGAAGGAAAATCGCATATATATATATATATATATATATATATATATATATATATATATATATATATATATATGGTGTATCTATACCTATGTGACAAACTTCAATGATATATAGTATTCGGCGTACTAATCATGAATCAAAAAGAATTTTTTCAAAATTAGTAAAATTAACAATACTTAGCAGAACATGAGAATTTTTGGTACCACTGTTTTTCATTTTCATATCCGAAAATATAAACACAAATTTAGGTAATGTTCATGATCATAGTCTATTTTATTAAATTTAAGGTAATTAATCTTGAGAGTAGCCATCAAACCAGTGTCCTGAAACCTTTCATTTACTTAAACCCTTCTTTAATATGAAGAACTTCAAAAAAATAATTTTTTATTCTTGATTAGTACGCCGAATACTATATACCATTGAAGTTCGTCACATAGGTATAGATACACCCTGTACATATATATAAAAAAAAAAGTGGAAACAAAAATAATTGTAGATGAATTATGGATATTTGACTTGCGTGTTGCATATGATGTCTAAATTACATTTGGATGATCACATAATATTCTTCTGAGATTCAAATCACATTCTACACTCACTTAATTAGAAAATATATAGTTTTCACAACATAAAAGTTATTATTGTACTTGGAATCATTCTTCATGAAAATAAGAGTACAGATACTCTCAAAATTTTAATATATTGAATGAGTATCTTCATAGTTAGGAATTGGTAAGGTTTTTTCAATAAAAAAAACCATGAGACTCGTAGTCATATTGTTCTCTATATTTAATAATATTCTGAAATAGAGACATTGTTTCAAATTTCAGCACAAAAGTAACTTTTATATGCGTGTAGTACTTGAAAGTGACAGCTGTTTTTGTTTTATAGGCTGTAGAGTTTTCACTTAAATTGTTGTAGGAAGTGGCAGCTTAGTCTTCTATTTTGTTGCAGATTAAATCTGACAATAATTGATTCTAATTTTATCTTGTAAGTGAAAAAAGCAATGAGTATCATACGGGACTATAAATTCAGTTTTGATTGTGTTTCTAGAAAATCTCTTATGTTCAGTAGTCAATAAAATTACAGGAATTTTACTTAAGAAAATACCGGTTCTACTCAATAAGAAGTCATAATTGACTTGGCTCTTGCTTCGTAGGTGTTGACTTATAAACTAGATTATGTAGTATGGAAGTAGAAAGTCTCCTAGCAATGTGTACGTCTGCTTACCGTCTTCGACAATAACAAGTATACTTGTATCATGTTCCAGTTGAATCAGATTTATTAATTGTTATTACAAAAAGAGACAGGGACCAAATAACTTAATAATATCATATGAACAAATATGATTATTAGAATATTTTGATAGTTGTAAATCATGAATGTGAAATCCATCTATTCAATGCTTTAAAAAGAACGAATTAACACGATTGGATTTGTGCATTATTGGAACATATGAAATATGACGTGGAAAATTAATATTAGCATTTTATTCCACGGTTTTTGCGGGATAAAAAAATTAATTGTTAACTTAAATATTGAGATTGCAACATATTCCATAGAAGAGCCAAGGATTCTTCTAAATATTCAACTATACATTTCAATTTAATATGGAACTCTATTTTACATTCACAACATCAAATACATAATTTCAACATTTAAAAACACCAAAAAATTTCAAAAGGAGATGAATCTTTCCATTCACAAGATATGAATCCTAATATTCTTATTGACAGAACAAGAACCAATTTAGGTCTCCAAGATTGTTGACTCCTTTTTTTCTCCACTTTTTATTTGTTTTAAAACATATAATCACCTTCTCGTGCATTTTTCCACAATTCTTGAATACAATTTTCAAATTAAATCGAGTTGCAATACTAGATTACACTTTCATCTTGAAATTGTTTTTTTATTTGACAAAAATATTTTCAACGGTGTAAAGACATTTGTGGGCTATCCTGTGACACCATCACAAAGTTGGCCAGCTAAATGAACTTTGAAAGCCACATTTAAGCAAAGATTATTTGAAAAGTTCTTTATCTATGTTTGACGTCAGCTCAGTTTTTAAAGTGTATCAACAGATCTCATCGTCCACCGGTCGATCTGATCCAGTCTCTCACAGATGTCTCCGATAGTGAAATACATAATTTATTTTGAATACCATAAAATTTAGCTCATCATATTTTATTCATACATTTTAATTGTATGAGTGTTTAATATTCGAGCAAATTTTCGCGAACTCTCACACAATTGACTCGTCACGTCCCGTTAAATTTTTATTGACTTGTTATACATGCTCTGAAAAATATCAGAGTTTCTTTTCAATAAAGTATAGAAACTAGAAGTTGAAGCATCATTTAAAGAAATAAGTAAATAATAGGTTCAGCTTTTAGTGTTCTAGATAAATCGTAAAATTTGGATGTAATATAATAGAACCTATTAGTCCGGTGAAGTTAGCTCTAAAAATAGGAATATCCTTGCAATTATTCCCAAAAAGCTGAAAATTGACATGAACGTTGGAATATCATTAAAATGAAGCTATGAAAAGTCCCTATCAATTCCATGTGTGCAAAAAATGTTATGCGGGGTCAAAGCTCGCAAAAATAAGTTTTTTGGATTTTTCATCAAAGCGGGCAGTTTTATGATGAAAGTAGATCAAACAACAATTATTGTAGACCTTTCAATTTTCTACAAAAATGGTTCCAACATTTTTTTTTCCAAGACTCATCGGTTTTGAGAAAAAGTTATATTCTCAATAGTATGCATGACTATGCTGTCTATGTACATTATGGACGTATAATATAAGTAAAACTATCAGTCTGTGTGACTAGAATTCGTACATTAATATTAAATGATAATTCTAGGAATATGAGATGAGAAGAAACCCAGTCTCTCAATCTATGTGACCATGTGGCTTTAAGCAACATCTATCTGCTGTTCAATTGTCATCGTGGCAGTGTCCGTCTATTACTTACTTTAAATTACTTGCATAGATAAGTTACGTTACGTATCTTTTGCGAAATATACACATAATAAAAAACGTGTTCAATTAGCTTGTCTTCCTCCAACTTAAGATTCTGCTCATTAACATTTTTATCGAGTATATTACTTAGTTCAAATGTGGGTTGGTAATCAACTGAACCCAGAAGAATGAGGTTGGTAGCGCATTGATGATATATTGGAATTGGAACCAATCCACACTCTACTTCCACCTGCGCCAGAAAAGCTTCTTATAACTATTTCTTTTTAACTGCAAAAATGGATGTAATTTGTAATATAACTGCAAAAACGTGGGCTTGCTTTGTTCACCAGTATGCACCAGCTGTTAAGGTCAGTCGTGTTCAAATACTGAATCTCCAACAGAAGATGATCTTCATATCAAAGACAAAACAACTTATGTATCGCCTATTCAAACAATTTACATTAATTCAGGAAGAAGAAGATGAAGAAGAAGAAGTTGAATTGGAAGACCTGATATTATATGAAACTTCAATAAGGAGACCGTGAAGTAGGCCTACCGGGAAATCCATGTCGAATAATACGCATCAAGTACATCACCTCATAGATAGCGTGGAAACGTGTGCGTTATGGAGAATATAGCTTTAGAATGGGTTTTCCTCAGAAATGGTGTGTCTTGGGCAAAAAATGTGAAGACCATTTTTGTAGAGAATTGGAAGATCTACAATTCTTGTTTGAGCTATTTCTATCATAAAACTGACCTTCTCGCTGAAAAATTCAAAAACCCAATTTTGCGAACTTTGACCTTGTATAAAATTTTCAGCACACATGGGATCGATGGGGACTTCTCAGAACTTTATTATAATGATATCTTTAACGTCCATGTCAATTTTCAGCTTCTTGAGAATTTATGGAAGGATGAATGTCTATTTTGACTGGACCATATTAGAGCCTTAGCTTGAGAATAATCACTTGTTTAACAAATACAAAAAATGCCAGATTTTGGGATAAATAAGAAAGCTCGCTGTACGACACGAAGCGAATTACAGCAATCTTACGAATCCCAAAATAGTACTTTTTGTAGGTATTTAACATAATATTCTTTCTTCTATCGCAATTTATTATTGAAGCGTTTTAATTGTAGTGACGTTTCTTCCTGAGTCATACAGAAGGGGTTTTGAAGTTAATGTCATGAGTAGTAAGACATGTGTAGATTACGGAGCAGATTTTTTTTTTTTAATTCGTTTATTTGAGGGTAGTCTTCATGAAATTGACATTTTCAATACCACTGGACCACTGGCAACGCTTCGCATCATTCTGTAAATTAAAATATAACTCTTATACTCAAAATTAATTTATGTAATGTTTGCGAGTAATCAAATCTTCATTATTTCTGAAGTAATTCATTTTTGGAGTTCAGTGAACTAATTTTCAATTGGGTATTTATTCAAACAACAAAACTGAAAAGTTTTTGAATTTAAAATAAACTCTTTCTGCCTCGTGATGTACATATCATGTCATACTACTTACCCTTAAATTTTATGACATTTACTTCAAGAACATCTCGTATAATCATGTTCATTTTATGTGGTTTGAAATAATTGTTTTACGCATGAACATTAATAAAATTGATTCGTTATTCCATTTCAATTCAATATAATTAGAGAATTAATTCATTACCTATTTTAAAACTACTGTACCAATCTCAAATTTTTCAAGTGACAAGTGCTAAAACTAGAATTCGATGTGCCTATTTCTGAATAATGAATTTATTGCTAGAGAAAAATTTCATTCATATAAATGATTTCTGAAATTCAAGCCAACATGAGTATTATATTTCTAAATGGATACAGAGCTATAACCCACCAATGTCAATGAACTTGGAATGGAATCGTTAATAAGAGTTTCAGATCTACCAACATGAGTCAGCCAGTTACACTAAAATGACTGACGTATCGAATTAATAGTTAATCAGATATTTTAACAGTTGCCATGGCAATTTGTTGAAATACCAAAATGGACTACTTTTGCCTATAATCTTCTGTTACAATATGGCTTCTATTACAAGCGATAGAAAAAAAAGTATTTTATGCTTTCTCTGACGCTTTGAAGATGAGTTCACAGACTAGGAGTCTAGAATCTGATCACATTAGTTCTTTGATAATATTTTGCTGAAATAACTCAATGTTCTAGCTATTATGTACCTATCAATATTCTAAAATGCGAATAATTTTTTGAAGGAATTCAACTAGAGCGTTGGATATTTGACCTACAATAAAATGAAATACCTTCTACTCCAGACAGATGTAGCAGATACTTATGGATTTGTACCATTGATAGATTGATTGATATTTTCTAAGACATGGGATGCGGTTATCAGTCGTCAAGCCACGGGTACTCCTAGTCTTTGTGGAGAGTTATATTATAGTTTACTACACAATTAATATTGGAGAAAATGTACAATTTCACGAAACATTCCATTGAATAGGATAACTAGAAAGTTTTTATAACTCACAAATCACAAAAAATTCATGTAAATTAATTTCAAACAAATAACTTAGGATTCTCACATTTCAATTAGCGGCGCATCGAAGCACAACAAGACAAATCAGAGCTTTCATTTTTACGTTATTCTTCAAGGAAAGAACTTGTGTTTTTTTACTTTAAGAGATCATCGAACTCAGTTTCTTCCCATGCAGCATATGTTACCGAATACTCATATGAAATTTAAGCTCTTAACATTTCCAAAAATCTAAATGGGAGATCAACGCAATAGTATATTCAAGTATAATGATTCATAATCCACCTAAATCAACATTTAAATAATACTATTATCTTAAGAACATTAACATTATTGTGTATCTGAGTAAACAGAGGTAGAGTAATATTCTCGTAATTCTTACTTAGCCGATTCTTTACGAGAAAAATTTAGATGTAGATCATATTTCACAGTATCTTGCGTCAAATCAATGACAAATTCAATTTTTCACACTTGATAACAGCACAAATTGAATATGGATACTTAACACCCTGCATCAATTACAATATTACATACAAATTATAGTTATGTTACTTATAATGTCATATCATCGTAACTTCCGCTGTTCATCAGTCAATCATTGTATTTCACCTCAAATTTACTACTTTATAAACTTAACAAAAATAAGTATGACTATCCTATAGTCTTCGACCGTATTGGATTTATTCACGTTTAACTGCACACATTTATGAATTACTTATTATGACTAACGTATTATATACTTCCTTATTATTGTCATAAACTATACTTAAGAATAGAAAATCTCACATACTCCGACTGTATAATTCAGTTAATACTGAGCTATACTATCCTAATAGATAACCTTTCAGCTCGAAATTATATAATTCGGAGGAACTACTGTTGGGATTATCTATATTAAATCCTCCTTCCTTTTAAAAAATTGTGCTCCGCCACTGTGCAATCCACTTTTCAATCTTATAAATGTGTACATGTGTGGAGAAAGTCCTGATGAAGGCCCGATGAAGTCAGCTCTCACACAAATACATACAAAATCATACATGTGTTCCATATACCAATTTAAGTCTTCAACCAAGTTTCAAAGAACAAATTTCACTTTTCAATCCAGTTAACCGCGATACAAACTGAAGATAAATAATATCTATGTTATTGTAATAACTATTTTACTTTTGATCGATGAAGAGATCATACAAATGAATAAAAAATTTATTGAAATATGATTGAATGACTTTTAACAGTTTCTAAAAAGTCTTTATGCTGTGTTTGTCACTCATTCTGAAAAATAGTACTCCTGATTATATAATTATTGTACTGTGACGGATAAACGAACATACAAACGCATGAAGCCTAGGCCCGAACTACATGCACTTATCGAATGTCTTTCTGGAGCTGTAAAAAAAGGTCTCGGGGTACCACCGACCACAAGAAGTCTAGAATCTGATTACATTCGTTCTTTGTCTACTCAAAATCGATTGTTTCTGATTTACATACAAAATAGACGAGTTTCTTCACATTTAGTCCTAGCCTTACCATAAGGTGTTTCTCCTTCAATGGAAGATTCAACTTAATTGTTGCTCAATCTTATTCATTTCGTTTATTTTATTTCAAATTGTAGTCAACTGTTGTAAGAGCTATGAGAAAACTGTAATGTTTATCTTAGTGGGTTATCATGATTACATATACAAAAGTAATTTTCTTGGTAATTTTATTGTAAAACTGGCCGGAAATGACTCATCAAGATATATAGTTATTCTTATCTGATTTTCCTGTTCTTGTGTATATATATATATATATATATATATATATATATATATATATATATATATATATATATATATATATATATATATATATATATATATATATATATATATTCCTAGCTTAGTGTAAACTTGCAATACCTTAGCTATGACTTATGGTGGTAATGTACATAAACTTCCACTTATATGTAGTTGTATAATATTTTTGGTATATAAGATTGAAATGATTATTGCAAGTAAATCTCTACATGTTATTGTCAATGAAAACTATTTGTTGCGCAACACGGATACAAAACAAATAACAAAATAGATAATTAACAATATTGAACTTGATAAACAAGATTGCATAAATCGTGATCTACTAGAGTAGAGATCGTGATCGTGAATTAAAAGGAGTTCAGAGTTGTTTCCACTACTTTCAATCTATAGCAGCTGTGCCATTTAATGTTCTTCAAATGTTACGATTTTACTAAATATCACTGCTTCAAATATTTTCTGATAAATAAATTCACAATTTTCTTTTAAAAGCTAGCTAAATCGGCAATTATCTAGTTCACTTTCTTATTGATAATTATTTAATGATGATTATCACAATATTCAAGAATTACCTGTCTTTTCGGCAGTTTAACTCCAATTTTTCTTTGTAATAAATAAAAAACTGTTTTTCGAAAATATAACTATGTCAATAAAATACCATGATATTCCCATGTCGATTCTTAAGTCTGGAAGAAGTTTCATTAAATGTATTTCTGTTGACGCTTAGAATTTTCAAATGTTGCTTTATAGATTCAGTGGAGTGATTATTCCGATAGATAATTAAAAAACAATTATATATAAGTTGATAATTACAACTCCTGCGATGAAGAACAAAATCAAAATTTGTACTGGAAGGCTGACGGCTTCGTTCATCTGATCACATGTACTTCTTCAGACTTCATATTAATATCTCAAATCTAGGAAATTGATTTAATTTATTATTCACATGCAATAAATTGATTTCTCATGACGATAACTTCAATTTCATAATTAAATATTTCTCAAAATACTTCTAATTAACTATATAGGAAATGAAACGAATATCACGTTGAGTATATTATCTAATAAAAATAAATCTTTCGGATTACAAACCTGTTCACATGATTTTTTCCTTATTTATTTGCAATCTTCAACCTTTTTATCATAAGAAAATGTGAGAAATTATAAATGACTTATATTCTGCAATAACTCATCACAACCTAGAATATATATGTGAAGTTACAGGTAAAAAATTATCACAGAAACTAAGAGATATTTGATGAAATTTTTCCAAGTCAATCAATCTTATTATAAAATTACATGAATTATTCCATAAATCAATTATATCTATTTAATTTTTAAAATAAACAGTCGTTCAAGCTCAAAAATGATAAGACTCATTATTTAAAATCAATGGTAATAATTGCTTAACTGTCAACGAAGCTATGTATCAAATGACAGCAGGAAAAACGAAACATGACGTCGAGGCAGACTCTAATGAAGAGCGCGGTCCTGATTGCGCTCAACAAATTTGTTCCGTACGATGCATTACTGTATACGTTATATAATAGAGCTGCTCTAAAAGATATGTTTAACATTCAAATAACTTTTTTAATCACAAAAAAAAATAGTATTTATTACGCTGTTTGCATCGGATTCATCGTACTGCATATCTCTTTCGCTTTCGCAATCGATATCATCTTCAGCTTGATTTATTTGATATCTATAAAAAAAAAACATCAAAAATCAATTATAGATATTAACAAATATGAAATTGAAAGCGTGTGCAAAGATTTGTACTTTCAGACTGTTCTTGATCCATTTAATCTTTAACATTAGATGATATCTGAGGATCATTGAACAATCGAAACTAATATTTGGAGTTCGAGATATTAGTCTATATTCCTTCCACTAGTGGAAGGGAATAATATTCCAGTAAATCAAGTCTGGTTCACTGAATCAAACAATCTATCGTGAAGTTAGAACTGGTAAATCAAGAAAGAACTTATGGCATCAATGTGGCAAATTTTGTGGTGGATGGATGATTTAGTCCCTTCAGAGGAGAGAAATACCTTGCAAGTCTTCATCATTTAGTTGGATTTCTTTATTGACATGGTCGAAATCACGGTTTATCGAGATAAATACACTATTTTCTATGTCATAGCCAAAAATCTTTCTCTAGAATAATATTTTCACAAATGTAAGATATTTTAAGTCACTAGTTCACATTATTATTTATTTGATTCGCTATTTATTAAATAATATATTGTAATTGTAGTCCCAGTTCGCATTGACCAACAATCTAATCGGTGTTCAATTGTCAGACTTGTAAGTGACAATCTATGGCTATTAGATGTTCAGTTGTTAGACATTTGAATGCTGGTTCATTGCTGTTCAACTGTCAGACATTTGAATGTTGGCCCATTGTTGGAGTAGGGTATGTAAGGCGCGTGAACTAGCAAGAGAGCAGTCATTCAGTACAAGTAACTGTGCGATTTTGTGATCATACGAGTTTGTAAAATAGATATTTGCACTGTAACCTGTATTAATCAATTATTTACAATAAAATTTGTGACAATATATTCAAAAGGGGTCTCTTCCCATTTTGGATATTCCAGTTCTAAACGTTAAGAGTAAATTATTCGTAGAAAATGCAGTACACTAAATTTGGCTTCTTCAACAAGAGCCACACTAATTTATATCATCAAAAGATGTTTCTGCAAGAGTGGAAGTACCTGATATAGTAGTCCCAGAAAATATGCCATATTTGTCAGCTGAATTTGTTAGATTGACGCAAGGCTGAGGATTTGAAATGGAAACAAGTGACCCCAGATACCCAAGATGCTAAGCGAGCAGTACAACTGGTGAAAAATATGCTAAGAAAAAATCAGGGCTCAGCTTTGACACATATGGAATATAAGAATACATCCTCAACAGGATTATTAAGATCACTTAGTGAATTGATATTAAGTCACAAACAAAAGACTAAACGTGCAATATTGGATCAATCATACAAAATACAAGAACAATATAGACTCGAATTGGAATAAGAAAAAGAACGTTATAAACACAATATCATCAATATATCAAACGAAAAGAGAATGGAGATTTTGTACTTGCCAAAAACAAAGCATGGAAATCTGCGAGAGTAATGGAACATCTTGGAACGCCAAGATCATATTTAGTGAAAGCAAAAAATGAAGCAGTTCACAAAGTAAATTGCAATTTTATTTAAAAATCATGCAACACACTGGGATTTAGAGAAGTCAGCAGTGTGGTAACTCAAGCTGATAGGTTACAGAAAGAAGATGCTCGAAATTCACCAAAAATTTCCACTTTTGAAACATGGAAAGCCCGACTAAGAGCCAAAATAAATAAAAAAGTGCATTCATCTGATTTTGTGTAAATGTATATCATATTTGTATTAAGAATAATTATTCAGTAATTTTGGATAGTTTCCTGAAAAAAGAAAAAGAAAAGGAAATGATTTTATTCAATAATTAGGTTGACAACATTTAGTGCAATACATAGAAAAACAAGAGAGAACTGTCAAGTACATAATAGTATATCCTACAATATATTGTAGACTCTACTTTCTTCAACAAAGTTTTGGAAACTCATCAATACTTCAGAAGAAACTTTAAAAATTATGAAATGTCCCCTGGGAATGTCAGACGCAAAGCCAGAAAAGAATATCTGAATTGTTGAGATATAACCATAGTTACCAAAACTAACAGCTTCTGATTCGTCGAAATGATTCTACACGGTAACAGAATATGTGGGGCTATTCTGTAACTCAATCGATAAATTTTTATCGATCATTATCTATTTCAGCCAATGAACGTAGGTAGCATTGACAAAAACTCTGAATATTCGCTTGTTACAATTGTTTCTATTTGTCAAAAATCTTTTCGATTGGAAATAAGTTGATGATTGTGTTACAGAATACGGCCAATTATTCTTACACGACGTGACGTGTGGAATGTCATCTGTTTCAACATAATTTTTGGTTATGGAATATGCAAATTCCAAAACAGTGTTGAAGAAAGTGTTTTTGGCTATGTGATCTTAGTAATAAAAGTTATGCTTTCTCTAAAATATGATATTATAATTAATTCACAACAAATGATATATCATATAAACAATACCATTTTCAGTTTTCCTCGGATATTTATTATATCTTCTCAAAGATAACAGCATCTTCGTCTCCAATTCTGTTCACTCTAGGGCACGCTACATATCGCAATTATTGACTAATGTTAGTAATTCTGCATTCTATCGATTGAATCACTATCAAAAAAGAATCCCATCGATTCACATTGTGATTTTCTAAATTATTTGATTTTCTTATTTCCTATTTTTGTGAACTCTGAGTATAAAATGATCTGCACAATTCATACACCTGTAGAAATCATATTAGGTTTTGATATTCAATGTAGCCTCTATTGACTTTCATGATTTATTAAATAGTTTTATTTCTAAAAACAGTTATTCATTGCGTAGTTATCCGTCATGATTAAGTTACATAAACCTATTAATTATTACTAAGGCCCGATAGTACTATTTAAGCTCATCTACAGTTCAGTTGAACTGAGCTTTTTCTCTATGGTTGGATAAATAAATAGATAGAAGATACAGGATATGTGTACCTTTGGTTTTACCAACGATTTCATGATTTTGTTGAATGTTGAATGTATCGCATTTAAAAGCTTCATTCGATTTGTCACTTTATTTTTTGTCAAATCTTCTTTATCATCCCATTAATAGGTGATAAATTTTTGACCGATTATTCCGTAATGATTTTTTGTTTCTATTTGAATAGGTTCCTCGCTAAGCCAGCAACCCAAGGCCAATCAAGATGACCCTTGCAAAACAAAAAGTAGAGTAGTTAGTGACATAACATATTGTGATCGATATTGGGAATGTGTTAGTGGTCAACCAGAGTTATATGATTGTCCCAATGGATTAGTTTTCGCTGGAAAACACAGAGGCGTAACGGAAGGATGTGATTATCCTTGGAGAAGTAACTATTGTGATGGGAAGCAACAAGCAAGTAAGAGATATTTGAATATTTAGTATTTCCTAAAATGATCAAATATATTTTCTTGTGACAAGGATGGAAATGTAACATGTACTTTCAAGTATCATGCTTAATATTTTCTTAGAAACAATATGAGCATTTAATCGGTCCATTTAAGTTATATATTCAATTCAGTGGAAGAAGCACATTTTGAAATATTAATGCCCAGTGAGCAGATTTCTAACAAAGAATGCTTATGTCTACTATTAAAGGCATAATGAAAAATGATGTGTACGAAGCGGATGAACAGTAATTTAATAAGATCCATATTGATGTCTTTTTTCCAGTTTTATTCATATTTAGAGCTATTTCCCAATTTTAAAATAAATTTTCCAGTATTCTACTACACCAATAGTACCACTATGTATTTGCTTGGAGATAGAATTCATTCTTCTTTGCGTCGTCCCACGGGTGAGATTCCCCTGAGTTACTGCGGTATGAATTTGGTCACATTAATTCGGTTGTCTTATAAATTTCTTAACGAGACAGTGTTAAATATGTTTCTAGTAACTAATAAAATGGCTAAACAAAAACTTATCATACAGAAATGGATCAAATATTACAAAGAGCTAAAGTACGAGAGCAATCATGTTGCTAAACGTGTATAAAAACGCGTATTCCATTTATAATTCAATTAGAATTATTGAATGTATTAACGTTTATCTCATCTACAGTATTCACTTCTGGATATACTAAACAATAAGAACTCTATTTGAATTTCCACAAGACTCTAATAAAAACAGGTAATCTGTTTATGAATTGAGAAACAAATATTTCCAAACGTTCTAGAAACATATTGCGTAATGCGAATTCCTGATGAAAGCCATTTTCCCAGAAATTGTGATAGTTCAACGTACAAAGAAATCATGAAGACATAAAAAATGTTATTGGATATAATTATGAGTGTACCTAGATGAAAACAGACGAAACTTCGGGTGTATGTGGCCGATTTTAATTTTATTGCTTCTTGTTGCATGCCTTTTCTTGTTTTTTTTTTTTTGCTTTCCACTCCAGTTTCTATTAATGGCATTTATCAACTGAATCTAGCTCCAGATTGCAGCTCAAAACCCGTCGAACGTACAATGTTGAAATTTTGTATTTAAGAATGGTCTAGGTTCTAGTTGTGCATCTCTTATTATGTTTTGCAATCGTCTATACCGGAAGTGCACTTTAATTGAAAGATTTTCTGAATTTTTCGAATAAATCCAGATTTGGTTGAACGTTAAATATTGAAATACAGTATTTTGGACGATTTTATCGTCTTGATGTTTTGTTCATATCAAATTTTTATTGAGATCGACTGAACCGGAAGTGCACTTCACTTGACAGTCTTTTTGATTTTTTCGCGTGAATTCGAAACGATCGGCTGTACAGTATCAAAATTTGGTATTTCAGTCTGCTGTAGTATCTGAATGATTGTCTACTATTTTTACAACAATAGAATGCATTGGAAATGAGCTTCAGTTGTTTTTTGTTCAAACTTTGCTTATAAATTCAGAATTTAGGGATGTTGTAGCGTATTAATGATGATCTGTTCCCATAGCAATCGACTGGACCAAAAGCGCACTCTACTTAGCAGATTCTTAGAGTATCTTGGATAAATCCAAAGCGAATAGCTATAGAAAGATTAGATTTTGTGTTCAATTATTGTATTATTATATGCAAAAAATATATCCGATGATGTACAAGTAAGTCACATGATGTCCACATAAGATTTTTTGTTATATCTTCATGCCCTGGGACATTTCTATGTAGTGCGTAGAGTATCCTGTTTGCTGATTGGATTATTTTGTTCAGTTTGTCGTCCAAATTTTCCTTCGTATTATTATTGTGCTGCCCAAATATCTATAAGTATTCACTTGTTGTACAGTACCATTTCCAACTTCAAGTCATATTTTCTTCATCATTATTACTGATCATTTTTATCTTTGTCTTATAAGCATTAACTTTTGTGTTTAACTTTTTTTTGTGGAATCTTCATTAAGAAAACAAAACTACTATTTCATCGGCAGCGAACTGATGATTAGAAATGAGCGGACAAATAGTGAAACTCACTTATTATTTAATATAATAAAACTTTCTTCTATAGATCCTCCGATAGGCACGGAGCATTGCGACTGGCTATATGGTATTTTCGGCCATGAAACATCATGCACCAGGTATTGGACCTGCTGGAATGGAACAGCCACGGAACAACTTTGCATCGGTGGCTTGCTATACAATGAACGTTCACATTCATGTGACTGGCCTGAAAATGTCGATGGCTGCCAGAAACATCGTGAGTTTATTCACTTATTTGATTGTTATATATTTTTTTAATATTGAAATACTATCAAAGAAATTGTTGTTCAGAACTCCTAATTTTGAGTTTTAGAATCCTTCAGCATCAAATGTATGTTATTTCTTCGTTTGTAGCAACATTAAATTTTTTGAATCATACCATCATTAGTTGAAATTACTAATCGAATAACAAGATTAGCATAAATATATCTGAAGCTCTGTTTAATATTTTCTTCATTTTCTTAAATACTCAGGTGAATAAATGAACCTAATTGCAATTATATCAAATCAAATGGTGGAGAATCTAGTTCAGAAGAAATGAAAAATTCAATTCTCCTTTCAATAAATTCAACTCTTGAGAATCTAGGACAGATCTGAATCTTTCTCTCGAGAAAGTTCTGATTGTGGTTCACTAATAAATTATCATAAATTAGATAATCACGCTCATATTCTTATTTTTTTTCAGCTTTGAGATAATTAATTGTAAAACAAAGAAAATACTTAGTGGAATAGCCGTTAAGCATGAAAAAACACTAGAAGAATACAACAATGAGAAATTGCTGAATACAGAATGAAACATTTACAAGGCTGGGAACTGCATCAGTCAGAAATAAACATTTAAATTATATTTTTTCCTATTAAGAATGTACCAATATCATTTGAATTATTTTTTTATAGTCTCAAGCTCCATAGTTATCACTTTTTTTACGGCCACTTCTATTCTGAACCTAATTATTTACACAACTGAGACGATGTATATGATAAGCAATTTCTGCATTTTACTTCATTCGAACATTCCAGCACTCCCACCATCAAAACACAAATGACATATAGATTGCGTAAGGAACAATGATCAATAAACGGTTTTATTATGAACCATACCTAGGTTTATTTTCTATTACAGTGTTGTCTAGCTTTAGAAACGTATGTCCGACTTTATAAAGGTACGTTTGACTTTTAAAAATAATATGTCAGGCTTTTTGGGCAAAATGTCCGGCCTAATACAGCACTGAGTGCGGCTTTTGTATATTAGGGCCTGGCAACCCTAGCTCTGTATAGTCCACAGTACACCGCTCCTTTTTTTTTTAATAAATTCCATCAAGCTGAATTGGCTAAATTGTATCACTAACAAGTTGTTTCTTAATTCAATCTCAAGATAATTTCAACATAAAATAAGGAAAAATGTTTGTCATGCAAATCAGATGGTTTGGATCAAAGCGTCTCCCTCCCCGAACTTGTTCAAATAACAACGACATAAAATTTATTAATAACTGGCTGATTTTAATAGTATGTGTTATTGAATATACTTATGCATAATTGAATGGTAACGTCATCCTACAAATAAAATGGTAGGAATTCTGTGTCCTACGCTCGGATACTGTCTACCGAACGATGATACTTTATTCATTACTAACTGTAGGACAAGGACAGCACATAAAAGATAAGCGTATTCTCAACAAAAAAAATAATATTGTCCTACAAGATAATGGATTGGAATCGCTAATCCTACAAAATTCATTTGAAATAACGAATACTCTCGAATTTTATCGGATTTTTAAATTAATTTTTTAATATAATTAACAAAATAAACTATGGGATGAAAAAAATTGTCATAGGAATGTAGCCATGTATTTATGAGTAATAGGAAACTACTTCCAAACTTTCTTAATCACCGGTCCAACTCAAAAATAACTTGATTTATCAGGAAAATTAGTGCATAAAGTTGATAATTATTACTGAAAGAAGTTTTAATCAGGAATAATTTATTTTTTCAATTGCCTGGTTGGAATAATATGAGAACAAATTATTATGCAGGGGCCACACTTATGTCTAATGCCGTTAAGTAAGGCGTTATGTGACAATTGACATATTGTCATTGACAATGTGTTCATCATTGAATAACGCCTCAATTAATGACATTAGACGTAAATGTGGCCCCAGCATTAGCATCAATAGGGTGTTTTTCCATTTTTTTGCCCAACATAATATAAAAAAATTGAATTTAGTGATAATGCGATTCATGAAAACGGCGCAATACTCAAGGAATCAATATTTTTAATTTAAGGGTGGAGAGCACCAAAAAATCATATTTACTATTGTATTAAATGTTACTTTGAGAGTAGTAAATCCAGAAGTAAATTACTAGTAGAGTGAAACACTTCTGTAGTATTTTTGAAGAGCTGTTTGCAAAATTACTTCTAGAGTAATAACTATAGAAGTAGATGATATTTACTCTGAGAGAAGGATTTAAAACTTTCCAGGAGTAGAAAAGGCGCGACTTATCGAAATTTTGGAAAAGTACATATGTTAATATAATCGAAAATCAAAAACATGACACTTTTATTTCAATTGTTGTGAGTGACTCTTATTTTATAATTTTTAAAAGGTAAGTAATGGCAAAAGAGTCATGTTGAATTCTGAATATATTTATTAAAATTCAATTTAAGACTGGTGTCATCAAATATTGGGGCAAGACATAACCACTGTTCCCAACTAAAAGATTATTGTATAGTCCCATTTCAAATCTTGCTGCCATAGCACTGTTATCCCAAATTCGCGCATCATGTTTTGATCCTTGCCAGTGACTAACAATATTCAAAATTCTCATAGTTGAATCACAAATAACTTGTGTATTAATTGAAAAGAAACTTTTTCTGTTTCGGAAAATTCCATCATGTTCTCAAGGTGGACATAAAATTGGTATATGGACACAATCAATTGCACCAATTACATTTGAAAATCTTCCCAAATGATAAAATGCTCTTTTGCTCTGGGAACATTATTCCTTATTGAAAGGCATACAAATACAAATATATAATGGCTTGATTGCGAGAAGAATATTAACAACCCTGTGAAATGCCCTGCCGGCAGTAGTTCTATGAACATTAATTAAATCACCAGCTACAATTTGATACATACCAGTACGAAAATTGCGCAACGCACAGAAAAGCTGTAACTTTGCAGATAAAACTACATTCTTTCTCGTAATATTTTCCAAATATTGCTCAGCCATGTCCAAAAGTCGTTAAACAGACTGTATTTGGAAACTAAACGTGTCTCTAAATTCTATTTCCGTATAAAATTCAAGTGGATCTCTTCTTTTACGAATTATTTGTACCAATTCTTCCATGTCATCTCCATCTAAAATGTCCATGTATTCTAAATAATCCATTTTTTGAGCAATTAATGGGAGAAAACTACTTCAGAAACGTCACAAATATCTGATCGGCTACTTTACTCCACCTACGACGTAAGAGTAGATTTATTCCAAATTTACTATGAATTTACTTTTTCAGTAATTTTCTCTTCGTTGGTGCTCTCGAATTTGTATTAATTCGAGAGTAATATTTTTTTTTGACTCTCGGAGTAAGCAAAGAAGAAAATTTACCACCTTAGTAAATTACTCTTTAATGGAAGTCGCCAATTTCTTGTTTACTTATGAAGTACTACTAGTTTGACATACTCTTGAGAGTAAATCAGTTGGTGCTCGTCACCCTAAGAGTTTTTCGTCACGTGCAAAATCGTATTGTTATTTCCTACCCTATCTTCAAACAAATTGAGAATATTGTCGTGAAGTAAAATTGGTGACGTTAGTGTGTTTGTTTTTTAGCATGCCTGTGGAATCCAAAAGTCATCAAAATGTTTCTGAATAACATCCGAAAATACAAATAGCTTCAACTCCGATATATTGCATTGGAACAACGCGTTTCAACGCCTGTTATGTCAGTCGAAACAAGGCAATTTCAGACAAATGCGAGTGTAGCCGGGCAGAAACAAGCTTGTTTCTGTCCGCTGAATCTGTTTCTCACATCGTTTTGTCCCTGGCAGAGTCGCATTTGTTCATTGTCAATCTCTAAAAGAAAATCATATAACCTCAGTTAATTTGACAGTTCTTGTATTCGTAACTGTGAATTGAATTAGAAAGAGGATTAGTTTCAAGAAAAATAAGTATTAATACGATAATTTTAAGTACATCACAATATCTTATTGATAAAGCACAAGCAGCTACTCTTGACGTGTTACCTGCAAAATCAAAAGAAAAATATTCACTTTGTTATGTCGAATTTGTAATATGGAAAATTTCAATGCAGCTATTATGAAAAATACAGTGTTTGGCACGGGACAAAACACGATTTCAGCCGAGGGTGATGCCAGCCCTCGCTTCGCTTGGGCAAGCAACTCTCCCCCTCAGCTGAAATCGTCTTGTTCCGTCCCTAGCTACACAATATACTTTTCTCATGAATAAGATCAAATCTTCTTGAAGCCCATTGTTTGAGAGACACAATTAGGGTTGCCACCCGTACTCTATTATAAAGTATTGTACGTTATTTTAGGTAATTGTACTCTATACTTTATGAGAACAATAAAGTACGCGGGAATACTTTATTTTGCATGATTTGATTTCTCTGGGACTCATTTCACGTAAAATATGCAAGGAAAGGTTGATTGTGAGAATTTTTGCGTAGAACAAAACGATAGAGTTACTGGAGTCGATGACGTTATCGATTGTTTGCGAAAAGGTTTGATAATTGACATATATATAATATATTCTTCTGGTGATCACCAAATTTTTATGTTCATTTTAAAATGCATAAAAAAATGACTTATTTACTGTAATTTGAATATGGACTGTTAATGAGCTATGCAGCTGTTTAACAGTGATAATTATTTGTTAAGAGTTGCTAAAAGTAATAAAAAATATGTTTTTAAGCAAAATGATAGAGTAAAATAAATCGTACTTTCTTTTGCCACAATGTACTTTTTTTCTGTCTTTAATAACCAATGTACTCCATTTGCCCAGAAAGAAAGTGGCAACCCTAGACACAATAGGATTTTGGACAACATCACGACGTCATATAAGTATCAAATCGTCTTTTTATTGGAACGAAGCAATAGTCAATATAATTCCCGTTGCTATTACTTATTTCTTACCTCATATTTTCTTATTTTCATAAAAAAATTTAAAATTTTGATAGCAGTGGAATACCCCATTGTTGCAAAATGTGATTGTTGGAGAAGTTGTATGCGATTGGTCTGTTTGAATCTTCTGGACATTCTGGTTGGATGGAGCTTTCAAGAATATTGGATTTGGGCACATAAATTCACGAAAAAATTCAAATGAAGAGCAAGCAGTTGACAGTAAAAGTGCCAACTAGAGATTTTGACATTTTACTTTACAATTTGTAAATTATGAAAGTCCACTGTAATCTGAGTTGGAGTTATTCATTCCCAATAAACTTGGAACAATATATATCACTTCTTTGTAGGATAATAGTAATATCGTATTATTCGATTTATTTCTTCAAGAAAAAAAACTAAAACTAGCTTGTTGGTAATGAATAAAGTATCACCGTTCGGTAGACAGTATATGAGCGTAGGACAGAGAAATACTACCGTTCCATTTGTAGGACGGCGTAGCCATCAAATTATGTATATATTTAATAACAAATACAATTAAAATCAGCCGGTTATTGATAAATTTTATGTCCGATTGGTTTATTATTGTGATCATAATAACACTGATTACAGGGTGATTACGTGACAAATAATACCCGAAGGCAATATTTCACAAAATAATGCTCAAGGGCATTATTTTGCGACATAAAAAATAAGAATATCACATTGCTGATCTCAGGCATTATTATCTTTCTAACACCCTAGATACCTTATAGTAATTAAGGTATCAAGGGTGGTAAAAATACGATAATGCCTGAGCTTAACAGTCCAAGGGCATCTGGCCCAAGGTGTGTACGTTGATCATGAGCAATATCATCCGTTCAACTCCCGTGGTGCCTTCAATGTTCAATATCGCGACTTTTGTTCTATTTCAATAAAAAAATCTAGCGAAGGAGCATTATTCAAAAAAGTTATGCCCTGGCATCAGTGTTATTACAAAAACAATAATAAACTAGTCATTTATTACTAGTATGTCGTTGTTATTTGAACAAGTTTGAGAAGAGAGACGCTTAGATCCAGACCATCTGTTTTGCAAGACAAACATTTTTCCTTGTTTTATATTAAATTATCTCAAGATTGAATTGAAAAACAACCTGTTGGTAAACTAATTTAGACAATTACTATACTGACATGTTCCTCATGAGCCCACAATTTTATCTCTGCCTACAGAAAATTTGGGCATCTCGTCAATAAGTAGTGTTCCACGAGAATCAAGAAATAATCTCGATCTTGTCTTGATCCTGTCTTGAAATCAAGACAAGACCAAGACAAGAAGTATTTTTTATTTCCCAAGACAAGACAAGAAAGTACTATCAAGAATCAAGATTTCTTGTCATTATCAAAATTACAGCTGTCATTGTTATGGTGACAGATGGCGGCTATATGTTAGTCTTTACAATATAAGTATTTTTGAAAATGGCGAGTCTTTCTCTAGATTTTCTGGTTGAAAAATCTCATTTACAAATTTAAACCCAGCTTTTTTATTAAAAAACTCAAATATTATGAAATTATAGGCCTATTGCGTATCTTCAAATTTCGACGAAAGCGCCGCATATTATTCAAAAATCACAGCTTCGAGGTGTGATGTCACCTGTCAATGTTTTGAAATATGTCAATCTGCTTTAAAATCAAAATGAAATCCATGTCGTACCATCTGTATTCCTAAAAATAATGTTGTATTTAATTTATGACAACATTTGTAGACAAAAATATTCTAAAAGAAGCAAATCAACTGTAGCCATTATTATTTTTCATTGTTTATGTGACTCATCTAAAGATAATCAATTACTGTTAAATCTATAATGTGTTATATCTATACGTACAGAATTTGAGCGAAATCCTTGGGGAAAAGAGATTTTCTCATCATGTTTATCTATAAAACAATTCTTGAATTTTGAGAAGGGAAAATATTAAGCAAAAATTTGGTGCTTTCAGTAAAGGATTCTCAGACGAATTCATGTGACTGTTCAGTAAATTGATAAAATCTAAGTGGTATTGATTGACTTTCTTCACAATTATAATATTCAACTTCTTTTAAAGATGGTTGATACTGAGAATTGAATGATATCTAATACATTTTCATAGATTATTGCATAAAATCACACTCGTTTAACTGCTGTTATCCACATTTCTCTTTGTTTTGCTTCATAATCTCTTCTCGGACACCTATAAAAATCATTTCTAGGCTGTTTGCTTCAGTATTAGTACATCCAACAACACAACAACTTCTAAGTGAATGATTTATACTCATGATTATCGAATAATATGACATATAAAAATGACGTTTGACAGTTTGACGTTCTTGACGGCACACCTCGTAGATGTAAAACTTAACCGATAGAGCGAGCCACTGAGGATACGCAATAGGCGTATAGTCAAAAAATCGTTTGAGTTCTCTAATTATTATACTTTTAGACAGACAGACCAACCGATTTCATTCAAACTTATGTTTTCTAGATTCAGTAGGGTCTAAAATGTGAAAATTCATCAGTCTTGAAATATCAAAAAATCACAATTCTAATACTTTCCCTATTATATATAAGTCGGGGAAGTAAAAAGTATCTGTGACTATGATTAAGACAAATATTTGATACATATCGAAAGCATAAGTCGTCAGTTTCCGGTGGTTAAATCGTTCATGTTCATGTCTATGCTATCTCTTAGCAACATTACCATATCATATAACAAATAATAATTCCAAATACTGATTAAAACATGAAAATGACAGACTTTTCATTTATTTCTATTGGGGGCAGTGGCAATCTTGGAAAACGTTGCTAGAATCGATTCATAACATAGCTGACAAGGAGGATAAAGAGTAGTCACTAACACTAAACTGAGTGTTCGGATTGGATAAAGCAATAGAGAAAGGGGAATCCCTCTATACATCAAGATCAAGAAATATCAAGAATTCTTGAAACAAGACAAGAAATGCGTTGTCAAGAAATGGGCAAGACAAGAAGTTTTTATTTTCTTGCTACAAGAAATCTTGTCTTGATGAAACACTATCAATAAGAAACTACTTGCAAAGTTTCAGCTTGATAGTAATCATAAAAAAATAGGGGTAGTGTACTGCGGGCTAGTACCTACTCCTTGCTATGTGCTTAATTCATGTCAAAATAAAAAATGTCAAGATAACGAAGAAACACATATATACCTACCTTATTCCCGAATTATATATTATATAGGAATGGAATAGTATAAATATTCAGAGCAATTGTAATAGGATAATAAGTGACACTTTCCATCAGTTTTCGTTTTGATATAAAACATTTAGAGATAATTCGATTTACAGTAAATTTTATCAAATCCAGAACAATATGTTTCAATTTATTAATGCAAAACAAAAATTTGAATCACCATGCATCACTCAAAAAAGTACAGAGAAACAAGAATTCTCACCAGATTCACTTGGAATATAAGTTAAACAAGAAATTTAATATGGTTAACTCTTTTATTACTGTATGCAATTATATAGCACCTGTGCAATCTATGAACAGTAACATGCAATTACATTCGTTTAAATTTTTGTTCTCTCATTCCATTCCTGTATTATGCAATATATGAATCAGTGATGGAACTATAATGACTTTACATTGACTTTGGCTTGATTTTCATTGTTAATTTTCAATGCAAGTTTGACTTGTTCCCGATTAGTATTTATCACAGAAATATGACAGATAGGTACTAGATTAGGTTAACTCTCTATAAAAATAATCTAGATAATGATGACAAGGATTGGGAATTTAAAACGAGATGGGAATATATCAATGTCGACTCGATGTGGTACAAGGACAGATATCAGAAGAAACTGTCTCTCAGTTTCATTGCTCTCATGATTTTTTTCGATAGTGTTATTACTCACGTGTTAGCGAACAATATCATTTTGTTATTTATTGCATATTTTCTTCTTATTTACAGCTCTTTGCAATGATGATCCCAATGGTAACGTCCCTCTTGGTAAATCATGTAACCGGTATTGGCAATGTCAAGGTGGCTATCCTCGTTTGCAGCGATGTCCAGCCATGTTGGTATTTGATAGGCGCTCATTACGCTGTGTGGTGCCTCCCACTGAAGACTGTGATGTACCCACTACTCCTCTACCACCTTCAGTACAAGAAGAAGAGGAGAACATACCTCAAAGAGCACAAGGAAGTGGCAAAGGAGGTAGACAAGACTTTCCCAATTTGCCGCCAGGTGCGATACCTCTTCCAGTCAAGAAGCAAGGATAGAAATAAAAAGGAAAAGTAGGCGGTAAATTTTGACATTATGTGTGCTGAATAATTTATAAATTTTTACTTCGCTAGGTCATTGTTTATAATATTGTGTAAGTCGTACATACCTTCCGGTAAATATTCGAATAGAAACAATCTTGTGATTTGATTTACAATAATATCTACTAATGGTTGGTGGTCATACATCTATTAAATAATACCATAATCATATAACAAAACTGCAAATACTTAGCTCTAAATACGTCCAAGATTATATACCTCTATCGCTATGAAGCATATATGCAACGAATTATTTTCACACGATTGGAAGAGATGGAGATAATGTTGGACTTGACAAAAAAAGCGTTCGCAACACTGATTGTATATATTTATATATAATTCATTGGGCAACAATTTTCTATATGTATATATAACAAATGAGCTTGACTAGTTGTTAACTTGAATTGAACGGCAAACATTGAGAAATAAGAAGAATTCAGGTTTTGCAAGGATACTCACTTGAAAATGATATTGGAGCTGTTTTTTTTAATACTCTCCTACAATAATCAATAGTTCTAAGCTTTAATCAAGCGATATTTTGCAATGATCTTCTCTATTGCCCATTCATCCAAAATATTCACATTTCAGAAATTACATTTATGCCACGCTTGGCTCCAAAAATCTCTTTTAGGTTTCCTTTCACTTTCCATACTATTTTTTGGATAACTGCTCATTTCATGCCAGCATATTATTCAAATTTTAAACGCAAAGAAGTAAAAAATTGTTTCTTTCTTATTTCAAGAATCTGCTGCATTTTTTGTTTCTCAGCATTTTTGCCGTTCATATTCACTAAATAAAGTCTATTATTTACATTTTTCAGTATAAATCTAACGAAATTTCTGTAAGCCTTCATTTCACCTTTCTCAAATTGATTGTGTCGATTTTTTCGGCAGTGCTAATATCATTGGAGAGTTTTTGCAAGCTACCGCTAATGAAACGTCAACGCTAATGTCAAAAACTATTTCCTTTGTGCATCCGTACTGAAATTGACAAATTTGTCCATTGTAATGTTATTGATGTCTGCTAATCCTTGAAGTTTCTTGTAAGTACACTGTAATTCAAGCTAGCATTATTGAGCAAGCATTTCCCAAAAAAAATAGTTTTTCACGTTAGCGTTATCGTATCAATAGCAGAGGCTTGCAAAAACTCCCTATTATTTTCGTAACATTTCGTGAAGAGTAAAATAGACAAAATATCTTTTTTTTCTGTCATTATTGCTCTTCATGCTATAAAGTGCATAGCCAATTAAGCATACAAAAACTGTACCAATGTGTAATGAAGAGTTTTTATCCTATAGTCATTGATCTTTATCTAAAATATCTGAAAGGCGTTCCCAAAAAATATGCTTCTTGTTTTCCACATTTTTTAATTGAGCGAATGCTCTAAAAAAATTTATATAACATACAATTCATAGAAATTCATGAAAGTTTCAATTCCATCAAGATGAGTAGATTCAGTTTCCGAAAAAAAAACTATTAAACGTTAAGGCTTAAGATGTTTTAGATAAAGAGCAAAAGAGAGTAAAAACTCTTCATTAGACACTAGTATAGTATTTATATTGCTCAATTGACTAGGCCCTTTTCATTTTAATTGTTTATTTATCAATCATGATTATATTGCCCTCACATATCATTGATAATATTCACTTGTACGTATTTTATATGATGAATTTACAAATAAAATTCTTATTTCTCAATCTACCTTTGTTGTGGCCTTCTACAAGGATATCATTTAAAATTTCGGCCGAATACAATCTGAATAAATGTTACCCTGAAGAAGAAAAGCATTGTAAAATAAAAGTGCATTGTTACATACCACGTACTTTAACAGTTCTTATATGATTTCATTATCAGTTTATTTTCGGCAAGTATTGAAGTCACGGTTGAATACTTGGTGGATTACGGTCACATTGTGCCCTAGACCCATTCTTATCCGGTGCCCTGCTTGTTTTTGATACATGTTATAAAAAAAATCCTGTTTGCATACTTATGTAAGCACGTTTGGCGTATTTGCAAAAATAACTTATTTCGCTTGCAAATCATTTATGTGAGTGGGAAAAACGATAGGATGATGGCAGAAAGATGCTTAATACTATTCAAACAGCTATGATTGAAATTAAAATATGGATGGGTGATTTAAAAATTGTAAAGAAAATTATTATAAATTGAGAAAAATTAATAATAGTATATTATTAACTAGGATAGGAGAGACTATCATTATTCACTCAGCGTCAAAATTGTATCCCGAGCTGAAATCGAGGTATATAAGACGCTGGTCAATAATGGTCGTCTCTAAATATACTAATTTATTTACTACTAGCCCTTGCATATTTTATAGTTGATGATTTTTAAATTGATGATAACGAAGCATATTGAAATAAATATTTGTTCTGTAATATTTCAAAATCAAAGTAGGTCTCTTTTTTTTCTTGAACGTTTGACGTTTTTCAGTTTGAATCATTTGAATCTGGTGTATGTCGTAAGGGTTCTAATGTAAGGTTGTAAAATAGACAATATAATTGTTTTGACAAATTGATTTACAAAAATTATTGACTGTATGAATTGAGATGGAGCTAAGTAGGGAGATGAAAACGGACTGGGTCAAATCTTGGAGTTTTGCTCTCTCGCAGGGAGGAAGGTTGAGTATGTGAAACATAAGACATATTAGTCCAAGAGCCCGCTCGGAAATACTACCTTGAATTGTTAGACGATTCTTACGTGTTCTAAACGATTCTTCGTGAAAACATTCTCCCTAAAAGTCAACGGTGCCATTTTTAATTCTGCCAGAAGCAATTAATATTAATTATTTTTTATGTGAATTTGACGCACAAACTACCTTTTTATGTTAGACACTCGGAAATTACACTGGAACATGTATTTTTATGTGTAAAACAAGAAAAACTCACGGTGCCGAGTCTCATTCTGCCACAACCCCCGGCACCGTGGCTTCAAAGTGGTTGGAAATATCGATAAAGTACCTTTTTCTGTTAAACGAAAAAGTCCTATACAAAAATTGTAGCCAGAGACGTGACGAATCCAAAGAACCAACGGTGCCGACTGTCATGTTGCCAGAAGTCCTCGGCACCGTGGATCAAAGCGATCGATCGCGCGGCCTTTTTTCAGTCTAAATAAAATTTGCATACATTTTTTTTTATGCAACAGTTCTTTAAAAGGGAGAGTGTGAGGTGTAGTATGGAATAATATTTGATATACTTCAATCCTATCATCTAAGAATGATTAAATCTAGAGTAACTAAGTTTTTAGAATAAATGCATACCGTTTCAATTCCGGTAAACTGATAAAAGCAATCAGAGGACAGATGTAAAATGAAATGGAATCAATCAACCATCTAAGCATACCAATAAGAAAATTGAATTAAATGAGCTTCATACTTACTTGGACAAAGTACAAGTAAGTATTGTGAAACCGACAAAATTCATATTTCGTGTTTTTGATGATAATATTCGTATAATGTTGAATTTTTGTATTTAAGACTGGCTCAGGGTCAAGTTGTGCTCCTTGCAATGTGGTTGCAATCGTCTGTACCGGAACTGCACTTCACTTGAAACTTTTTTTCAATTGTCCGTATTAATCCTGATAGATTAGCTGTGGGATACTGAAATTCAGTATTTAAAATTGCTGTAGCATTTGAACAGTTATCTCTTATTATTGTACTAATCGACTGAACCCAAAGTGCACTCTATATAACAAACTCTCCGAATTTTTTACATAATTTGGAAACAACCAAAAATTATGAAACATTCAATTATTTGTTTCACAAAATTTCAAATCTAAGAATCGGTTTTGACACCATCATCTCAGATCGGGAAGCAACTGTATACACGTGTTCCGCCTTCTCCAAATTTTCCACATAAATTGAAAGCAATCAATAATAATTCTGAAACATTCAATTATTTGTTCCACAATTTTCAAATCTGAGAATCGGTTTTGACACTATCATCTCAGATCGGGGAGCAACTGTATACACATGTTTCGTCCCTATTAGGACTCGCCAGTAAAGTTACGCCAAGAACCTAAGATAGTCAGGGCTTGGATCCCAAAGTGTTTAAACTCATATGGATAGATGGACTGCAGAAGTAAAAACTATATGCAGCGCCATCCATAAACTTTGTCACGTTTAATTTGTGACCTCTACTCTATTCACATGCCTCAACTGGCTTTATGCTCGATAGATGGCGCTGCATATAGTTTTTACTTCTGCAGTCCATCTAGCCATATGAGTTTAAACACTTTGGGATCCAAGCCCTGACTATCTTGGGTTCTTCGCTATACTGTACTCACGAATCCTATTAAAAACGAAACATGAGTATACAGTTGCTCCCCGATCTGAGATGATGGTGTCAAAACCAATTCTTAGATTTGGAATTTTGGGGAACAAATAATTGAATGTTTCAAAGTTTTTGGTTGTTTTCAATTTATGTGGAAAATTTGGAAAGTCTGTTATATAGAGTGCACTTCCGATTCAGTCGATTAGTATAATAATAAGAGATAACCATTCAAATGCTACAGTAATTTTAAATACTGAGTTTCAGTATCCCACGGCTAATCTTTCTGGATTGATACGGACAATTGAAAAAAAGTTTCAAGTGAAGTGCAGTTCCGGTACAGACGATTGCAACCACATTGCGAGGAGTACAACTTGATCCTGAGCCAGTCTAAAATACAAAAATTCAACATTATACGAATATTTTCATCAAAATCTCAAAATATGAATTTTGTCGGTTTCACAACATTCACTTGTACTTTGTACAAGTAAGTATGAAGCTCATTTAATTCAATTTTCTTATTGGTATGGTTAGATGATTGATTGATTTCATTCCATTTATTCATTTGTTCTCTGATTGCTTTTATCAGTTCGCCGGAATTAAAACGGTATGCATTTAATCTAAAAACTTAGTTACTCCAGATTTAATCATTCTTAGATGATAGGATGGAAGTATATCAAATATTATTCCATACTACACCTTACACTCTCCCTTTTAAGGTACTGTTGCATCAAAAATAAATGTATGCAAATTTTATTCAAACTGAAAATAGGCCGCGCGAGCAACCGCTTTGATCCACGGTGCCGAGGACTTCTGGCAACATGAGAGTCGGCACCGTTGGTTCTTTGAATTCGTCAGGTCTTTGGCTACAATTTTTGTATAGGACTTTTTCGTCTCACAGAAAAAGATACTTTATCGATATTTCCAACCACTTTGAAGCCACGGTGCCGGGGGTTGTGGCAGAATGAGACTCGGCACCGTGAGTTTTTCTTGTTTTACACATAAAAATACATGTTCCAGTGTAATTTCCGAGTGTCTAACATAAGAAGGTAGTTTGTGCGTTAAATTCACATAATAAATAATTATTATTAATTGCTTCTGACAGAATTAAAAATGGCACCGTTGACTTTCAAGGATAATGTTTTCACGAAGAATCGTTTAGAACACGAAAGAATCGTCTAACAATTCAAGGTAGTATTTCCGAGCGGGCTCATGGACTATATGGAATCTAGGAATGAAAGATTTATCAGAAACAGATGTTGGAAAAACGAGAATTTGGGAAAGACGAAACATAAAATATGTACAGTTATCTACAAAATTATCACACTTATGAATCTATTTTAAAATATATGAAATATATACAATAATATGAAATATATACAAAATGGTATACAGTAGACATGTACAGGGTTTGCATATCCTGTCGGAGAGTTTTGACAAAATCGGATACGTAATCGGAATTCCGTGACTGAGACGTCAGAAATTCCCCAGGCAAGCAGATTGGTTTCCCGTAGACCATCTCCGCCATTTAAGCTTGCAAATCTTGCTACGCAGCTCTGACTCCTAGCATGACTGTCGGTGGGATTTTGGTCCACCAATCAACCTGATGACATTTAAAGGCCGCTTTCAGCAGTCGATGGAACCGTTCTATCATTCCATTGACTGCAGGGTGGTATTCGGTGCTTCGAAGATGAGTCGAACCTGTTAGGTTTGAATAGATGTGACTCAAATTGTTATTCTAACTGGAGTATCAAAGCGGAAACCCAATTAGAATAAAATGCTCTGACGACGGTAGCAGCTTCTTGGTCCGCGAATGGAATAGCTTCAGGCTATCGTGAAAATCGGTCAAAGCAGGTAAGACAGTACCAAAAGCCTCCCGAACACGGCATAACTATTATATCGAGATGCACGTGCTCAAACCTAGCTGATGGAAGAGTGAAAGTTCCGGAAGTAGTTTTCACGCGGCGCGAAACTTTGGACCGCTGACACTCGAGACAGTTGCGGGACCATCGTCTACAATCCTTTTTGATTGCAGTCCATACAAAACGTTGTGTCATAAGTATCACCATGGCGTTTGCCCCTGAATGAGACAAACGATACACGGAATCGAAGACGAATTTTTTGTATGGTGCAGTAATATGAACGTGCTGTCGATGTTGATACGTCACAATATATTTGGATACTAGCCGAACCGGCGTACTTCGTAACGCTACAGAATTGATAAATTCAGATTGCAAGGTACCTTTATATCAAGACCTCATAACCCTTCTTTTGAAGGAAATCTATCGAAATAGGAGATTTTTGTATTTGGCCGAGACTTTGCAGTTTCACTGAATGTCTTTTGATTTAATATTACTCTATTTTTTGTTGATTTATCAAGCAATGAAATGAATATGCATATGCTGGCAATAATCAAAGTTTATCAAACTCGTTTCGTTCATATGGCGGTTCACTGTTAAGCGACGTCGTTTCATTCGCTCGTGTGCTTGCCTTTTACTAAGTTTGTGAAGCTCGCACGGCGTCCTAACGTTGATCAAGCACGCTTCGCTCGCACGGCATCGTTGACCAATCTCGTTTCACGACGTTCTACTGTTGACTGATCTCACTTCGCTCGCACGATAGCTTATAGTCAACCAAGCTCGTTTCACTCGCACGGCAGCTTCCCGTCAACTGAGCTCTTTCCGCTCGCACAGCAGCTTGGCATTGACCAAGCTTGCTTCGCTCACACGTCAGCTTACAATTATCCGAGCTCGTTTTGCTCGCACATCAGTCTATTGTTGACCGAGCTCGATTTGCTCGTACGGTGGTTTACCGTTGATCGAGCTTGCTTCAGTAGCACCGCAGCTCACCGTTAACCGAGTTCGCATTTTTAGTATGTCTCCAAAACACTCTATCAAAGTTTCAATACAATCCAATCAATGTTTTCGGAACGCATAAGGTATAAACATACAAACATTGATTTTTATTCATTTAAATATAAGATAGAAGATTTGTCTCCATCAATCTTATCTTCTTCAATTGGAGGCTGGTACTTTTCTCTCGTAAAATCTGCAGCTCAGAATCGGTGTCTTGTGACGCAACAAGAGCCTCGTAGTCTAGAGAAAATTCAATTTTTTTGATGCGTGAGAGAGTGTCAGCAACAACATTATCATTTCCCAGCACAAAGCGAATTTCTGTTGTAAATTGAGATATCAAATTTAGATATCCAAACTGACATGGTGTCAGCTGGTGCTCTTTCTTGGCGGAGGCGTACACCAGTGGCTTGTGATCAGTGAAAATTGTGAAATGCTGGGCTTCTACAATGTGTTGGAAATGCTTGACGGCGGAATAGATAACCAAAGGCTCTCTGTCGTAAGCTGAATACATCTTTTGAGTCGGACTCAGTTTTTGAGAAAAGAAAGATAGTGGTTGCCACGCTCCGTTAACTTCCTGCTGTAGCGCGGCACTCATGAAGTGGTCGGATGCGTTGGTGAATAACGCAAGTGGTCCGCCGAGCTTTGGGTGCGCTGAATGGGCAGCATCGACCAGACTAGTTTTAGCTGCTTCGAATGCGATAATTGCTTCCGGTGTCCAGCTGAAAGAAGCTTTGCCGTTGATGTTGCTTTGTTGTAGCTCGTTCAATCGTGCCTGAATTTGAGCAGCATTGGGTATGACCCTACGATAAAAGTTCAGCATATCCAAAAACCGTCGCAGTTCCTTCGCAGTGGTTAGTTTCTCGAAGCTACTGATGACTGAAGTCTTCTCCGGAAGTGGACGTGTACCATCAGCAGATATGAGGCATCTAAGAAACTGCACACTGTCTTGTCCAAACACGCACTTCGCGGAATCAATCACGACACCGTATTTTCTCAGTCTTTCAACCACTGTCTTTGAATTGTATCAGAATTTTCGGATTGTGGATAACAAGAAGGATGAATAATTAAGTCATCTTCTTTATAGCAGTAACGGAGATGACTTAATTATTTATCCTTCTTATTATCAACAATCCGACGATTTTAATACAATATAATTTTACTGGATACGATAAACTATAATTTAAATCCACTGTCTTTAAATGTCTTGAATGTTCATCAACACATGAAGAAGCGATTAAAATATCGTCTATGTAAACAAACACGAAATTCAGGTCACGGAGCACTTCGTCCATGAACCGCTGGAATATTTGAGCCACGTTTCGTAGTCCAAATGTCATATACACAAACTCAAACAATCCAAACGGTGTTGTAATCACGGTTTTAGCGACATCTTCTTTTGCAACCGGAATCTGATTAAATGCGCGCACTAAGTCAATGCTTGAGAACACGCACTTACCACTAGGCTAGAAAAGTCTTGAATGTGACCTACAGGATACACATCTGGCACTGTTCTATCATTCAGAGCCCAATAGTCTCCACACGGTCTCCATTCATCGCCTTTTTTGGGCACTATTTATGTAGCAGTGATACTCACGGACTCTTTGAAGATCGAGTTATGCCAAGCTTCAAAATGATATTGAACTCCTTTTTGGCTGCTCTAAATCGCTCTGGAGCTAGATATTTGGTGCTATGAGATATCTCTCTTGGAGCACTGTCAAGACTAGTTATTGCCAGAAAGCGAGATAGCAGTTCATGGAACGGTGTTGAGCCGGAGATAGTTCTGATACTGGGTTTTGCACCAGTTCCAGTTTCTCCTTGGACTGTAAGGCATGTGATCGAGTCCAACAACTTCCGGTTCACGTCGAAGACCCATGCTCAACGTCAAGGTGATGGTACCGTTAGTCGCAATGGGTGTTCCATTTGCCGCAACGAGCTCATATGGAGTGTTATCTCGATGACCACGAACATAGTTTTCAGGATATACGCAAAGATCGGCTCCTGTGTCGATCATAAACTGCGTTTTCGATGACAAAAATGCGGCGAGATATTACAGGGCTAGGGTCATTTGTCGCCAATAACGACTACCCGCGCAGTTTTCCGGGTTTCCAGTGGATTTGTATGTGCATGGGGATGAACACTTACGTGCATTGTTGCCATTCTTCCAATGGTACCAGCAATGACCGTTGGTTCCATGCTCACGCTGTCTCGAGTGTGATAGTAGACTTGAGCGCGACTAGTTGTTCTGTGAAGATCCAATGACGTCGCGATTTCTGCCGTTTCTTATTTCAGCCATCTCCAAGCTCATAGATGTAATTTGACCTTGGAGTTCCTGCATCTGCTTCATCATCACGGCAGCATACGACGGTATGGAGGTAGTTTCAGCGATTGTCGTCTGTGGTCTTTTTGTTTTAGCAACGGTATCTGCCAATTCTGCGACCTTCTCCAGAGGTAAATAAAGTGTTGCAAGAAGTGCTTACATATGAGTCGGTAGACGTCCTTTTCATAACGTTCGCAACATCGAGTCCGGTACTATTGATCCTGCGAGGCTACGTAGATGCCTTGAAAACTGGGAGGTTTTGCGATCACCGAGTTTCTCATGTTCGAGTAGTTGTCTAGTTTTTTGCTTTTGTCATGCACTCAGTATTTTCATTAATTCGTCCCGTAATGTGCCATGAGCGTTTATTGTAGGGGGATTCAAAATAACATCGCGCACTTCCATAGCATATCGCGGATCCAGCACACATTTTTATTATGTTGGTCACACGGTCCATCTCTAATATTAGTATTATTGAACTCCAAATATACATACTTATCCAACCTCTTGAAGGCATGAAAAACAAAATGAGGCACTGAAATCTACGATTATCTGACGGTCTAAAAGTACAAGGGAATATTGTGAAACCGACAAAATTCACATATCGATATTTTGATGGATATGTCCGTTTTGAGCATCCCCGAATCTATTTTGACTATTTTTGGCTTTATGTCGGTACGTATGTACGTATTCATGTGTGTATGTGCGTAACTCGCAAATTTCAGAATTCGTCAAACGTATAATGCTGAAATTTTGTATAAAAGACTGGTATGGGATCTAGGATCTTGATATTGATATTGATATTTTATTCATAGCCAAAGGTACAACAAAATACAGCTACAGTCAGGTACATAACATAGTATAAACTTACAAAGAAAATATACCAGGAAAAAAACTCACAGACGCTCATTCAGAAATTCATCAACATTGTAATAAGCTTTTCGTAGTAAAAGTTCTTTAACTGTGTTTTTGAATTTATTACTTGATAGACATTTTATGCCATCAGGAAACTTATTGTATAACTTCAATTGTATGTATTGGGCACCACGTTGGCTTTTACTATATTTCATTAGAGGTAATATTAGCTTATTTTTATTCCGAGTATTAGTATTATGAATATCAGAGTGTTTCTTGAGATTGCTACAATTATTCCTGACATGGCAAACGTTTTCAAAAATAAATTGACCGAAAAAAGTCATTATCTTATTGTCGATAAATAATTTCTTGCAATGGCAGTTTACAGTTGAGTTTGTAACAATGCGGGCAGCTCTCTTTTGGAGTATAAAAACTCTGAGAGTTTTCCTTTGATTACCCCAAAATTGAATGCCATATATCATAACGGTATGAAATAGGGCAAAATAGGCTGATTTTAATGTAGTTGCATTCAAATTTCTAGCAAGCTGCCTTATCATGTAAAGAACTTTTGACAGTTTTCCTCATATTGCTTCGATATTATGCTGCCATGAGAGATCTGGTTGTGGTAAAAGTCCAAGTATGTTAATTGTATTTTTTGAGCCAATCAAACTTTCTTGATGTTACATATGAAAGATGATCTCTTGAGTTTTATTTCCATTCACGGTGAGTTTATTTGATGAAAACCAGTTTGATGAAGTCTCTATGATATTTGTAGTAAGTGGTTCTAGATCTGTTTCTGAATCACTCGCAAAGTAAAAAGTAGTATCATCGGCAAATAAGCAACAGTTAACCATTTTGCAAGTCGTTATTAAGTCATTGACATGAATAAGAAAAAGTGTAGGTCCCAAATGGGAACCTTGAGGCACACCGTGAATTAAGGGTGAAATTTCAGACTCTTCATTGTTAATGACTACTTTTTGATATCTGTTCTCAAGATAATTGTGTACGATTTTTTGACAGTTCCCTCTAAACCCATAAAAATTTAGTCTAGAAATCAGTATATCATGGTTAACGCAATCAAAAGTTTTGCTTATATCAATAAGAATTGCTTTAACATAATTTTTATTTTCAAAATTCTCAGTTATAAAGGATACAATATTACCAATAGCATCCGTAGTGCGAGACCCTGTTTTGTAAGCATATTGCTGCTTCGAAATTATGTTGCACCTATTGGCAAAATATAGAAGTCTGTTGTTAAGTGCAATTTCAAGGACTTTCGAAAAAGTGGGTACAATAGATATAGGTCTATAGTTTGAGGGATCAGAGTGATTACCTTTTTTGAAAATTGGTATGACTTTGCTGATATTTAGCTTTTGTGGAAAAATGCCAGCCTCAAAACATAAATTTATAAGATAGGTCAAAGGAACAGTCACATGTTTTGCGACCCTTTTTAGACAATAAGGACTCAGCTCATAAATATCAGTGCATTTACTATTAGTCATGCTTATTATTATATTGAATACCTCTTCATCTGTGACTGGTGAAAAAAAAATTATTCTGTCATTAGTTGTCTGAGCTTTTGTTAAATACATCAAAGACCCACCATTCTCCTTCATAGAGGGTAGTTTTGAGGTTAAATCAGTAGCAACATTTGCAAAAAAAGTATTCAGTTCATTTGCGCTTTGTTCGGAGGTAGTTTTGACAGTTTGCTCACGATTTGTGAGTGAATTGATCATTTGCCAACTAGCTTTATTAAAATTATTCGAATTGTTGATGAAATTAGAATTGGCCTTTTTTTGCCTGCATCACACATTTTTTGTAATATTTTCTGTAATTATTTGAGTGTGTTCTATGGGTATCTGTCTTATTATGATTATACATATTTTTTATGAACAATAGTGTTTCTCTCATTTGAATTATTACATTAGTGATCCAGCGAATATTCAAAGTCGGCTTAGTCTTTGTAACTTTGAATCTTTTGATTGGGAAACTTAAGTTAAAAACATCATGAAATATGTTAAAAAAATTTTCGCAAGCACTTTCAACATTATTCGACTGTAAAACAGTATTCCAACCAGTAGCGCTCAGATTGATACTAAAAGATTCTGAGTTTTGTTCATTGATAATGCGTCTACCGATCCACTCAAGATTATTCAAGTTATTAGCTTCAGAGAAATATGAATATTTGAACATTATTGCGGAGTGGTCAGAAATAGGTGATTGAAACACCCTGTACTCAAAGAAATCATGGTGCACATTTGTAGCTACATTATCAATGCAGTTATTTATTCGTGTGAGCTCGTTAACAACAAAATATAAACCAAAACTTGAGCAAAGATTTTTTAACATTTGAGTGGATTGAATGTCAATTGAAAAATCTACGTTGAAATCGCCGACTAAAGCTATATGTTTATTGTAGGTAAATACTGATACTAAAACTATCTCAATTTTATCACAAAATACTACTATATTATGTGTGGGTGGCTTATATACATAGTATAATGAGTTTGGATTCCATAAGTTCAACTGCTGCTCCTTCAATCGAAAGATCTTCAAAATGTTTTTCAACCGTTATTGAGCGTTGTGTGGCTACTTCGTTTTTAACAAAAATAGCTGCTCCTCCATAACTACCTTCACGGCAATAGACCGATGTGGCAGTGAAATGCACCTCGTATTATGGTTGCAATCGTCTGTACTGGAAGTGCACTCTACCTGATACTTTTTTTGAATTCGCCACATAAATCTAGAATGATTATCCGTAGGATACTGTAATTCAGTATTTGAAATTGCTGTAGCATTCAAATGATCATCTTCTATTTCTGTCCTAATCGACTACGCCGGAAGTGCCAAGAGATTTTCTGTCTTATCAAACTCCACTACTGTACATCATATTTATCTGGCTAACATAAAAAGAATGAAATCTTTCAAAAAAAAATATTCTGTATTTGGGTGTAAACGCTCTAGCGCAAGCGTACTTTTAATATCTGTCTTCCGTGATTTGAGCCATGATTTTTTGTTTGTCATTTAGTATATGGCTATTCTAATATATAAATATAATATTTAATCAATCGACAGGCTGTTAAATATTTAAACTGACAGATGCGACATCTGCGCAGTGCGCACCACGTGAGCATTATCTTTGTTAGGGTGTTTTTAGTAGTGTAAATTGTAACATAAAAGTAACAAAGTGTGTAGTGTTGACAGGAAGAGTTATGTTATCATTTTTGTAATATTTATATTTAAACCACTGCCGATAAATCAAAATTGAATACAGGCATGTATGGGATAAGTTTTTTATTCAAAATTTCACTCCAATTTCGCGCTAACTGCCAGCACTTTAGCTACAAGCAAACAGCTAACAACTCACCTTGTTTCTTAAGAAAAAATATAATACACTTTAAGCCACGAGATCCCGCTAGCAGACAGGACGATTTAAACTTGCCTTCACAAAAGGATTCTTCTACAATAGGAATCAACCATGTAGCGATGACAAGCTTTTTCATAGCTTAGATTATGTGCACATGAGTGCATTAGAGAATTTTTACACGTAGTCTGGAGCCCGCAGCTTATTTTTCAAAGATCATGACCACTTATGGAATATAATGAGAATATACATTGGCTCCAGCCCGAGAGTCGAGCGCCGGTGCGTTTTTGTACAATTCTAACTGATATTACAAATGCGAATGTGAGTGTGTTTGTTTGATAGTTCGTTACGCTTCCACGCGTAAACTACTGAACCGATCATCATGAAATTTTGTACACATATTAAGAAAACTCAACCGGTTAATATAAGACATCAAATTTTGAAGTGAAATTTTTTTTTGGGGCGATGTGAATAGGATTTTTATGAAACGAAAAGAGACTACATTGCCAGGCCGCCATGGTGCTCTCTGCATCCTCAAACTGCACGCATTCATTTTCTAGTGGTCAGATTTTGCAGTCGCACAAAATTTTCACATGATTATCAGCGTGTAGAACCATTTTGCCCCGTTGTACAGGTGTAAGAGATGATTTTTGTTGATGTTTATCCATAAATTACATACTGTCAAAGTTTCATAGCTGGTCATATTTCGCATTTAAACCAGAATTTTTACAATTTCATAACAATATTGTGCAAAAACGCCCCTGCACGCGACTCCCGAGCTGGAGCCAATGTTTCATACTTTTTGTAAACAATTATTCTCACTACATTTCATAAGTGGTCAGATTTCCCATATTTCTGACCTTAGGCTCCCGGACTAACGTGTTTCTCAAAATATTTTTTTTCGATCGTCCCAATTTCCGTAAAATATAGTGAATTTTCCATGAATACTTCTTCTTTTGTGAATGTCAGTTTGACGGCAGTAGTAGTTGGTAACTAAGGAAACGATATTGTGAATGGAATTGTTCTCGTCAAAATTGTCAGAAAATTTCTTGGCAATTTGAATTAAAGTATCAAGTTCAAAATGTTCAAAATCCACGGACTCGCGCTGGCAGACAAAACGATTCGAACTTGACTACAAAAAAAAAATTTTCACAAAAGAAAGTAGTCATGTAGCGATAGCAAGGTATTTCATGTAGTCAGCTCTCAGGCCCAGTATTCCAGTCCATGGTTTACCTTAAACGTAGCTTAGTTTCCATAGTAATGATTGTTAGAACAATTGTTACCAAGGTGATTGAGCTCCGTTTAAGGTAAACCAAAAACTGAAATACTGGGCCTTTGACTATCACTGTCGTGAGGGTTTCAATGTGAGGTTGTAAAATAGACAACATAATTGATTCGATGAATTTATTCACAAAGATGAATGATTGTATGAATTGAGATGCAGCTAAGTAGGGAGATGAAAACGGACTGAGTCAAATCTTGGAGCTTTGCTCTCTCGCAGGGAGGAAGATAAAGGGTATGAAACATAAGACATATGAAACTCTAGGAATGAACGGTTGATTAAAAACAGATGTTGAGAAAACAGAGAATTTGGAAAAACGAAATATGTACATTTATCTAAAAAATTATGACACTTATGAATATGTTTTAAAATATATGAAATTAATTCCATTTTTAAAACGTCATAACGCTACATATACACTCAAAAAATCAAGTGTATTTTCAAAAGATGAAATCAACAAATATTTAACAGAAGCGTCAGATGAAGCATTTCTCTCAAAAAAGGCATTTTTTCATGTTGTGGTAATAGATTCTAAAAAATTGCTAATAAATATATTGTATCGCAGGCCATTTATGGAGGTTGTCGCACTGATTAGCTTTGTAATTTGCTTATGAAGGATATGGATGTTCGAGATGACATTGTTATCGTAACCATCCAGAAAAGTAGTAATGGATTGTCTAGAAAATTTATTTTAGTAGAACCGTTATAGGTAGATATTTAATGAAGAAGTATGAGGCCCACTCCAGATATATTGATACTACTTATTGGTTTCCGAAATCGCAAGCCTACAAAACAAAATATAGGTCATAATACAATAAATGAAGTACCAAAAATTGTAACTACATTTTTGAAGCTGCAGAATCCTCAAAATTTCACAGGCCATTCATTGCGATTACATCGAGCTTCAGCTACCATTTCAGTAGAAAATGAAGGCGGCATTTCATCATTAAAACGTCACGGAGGAGGAAAATCTTCCACAGTCGCGGAGGGCTATGTATAGGAATCAATCTTAGACAAAAAAAAAAATTGCTGGAATATTCCAAGCTACATCAACGAATTCGTCAAATGCAGCTACTGCTGATAATATGTCTGTTCCTTTTACATCTTCCTATTCCGATCAGATTCTCTTTATTCCTTCAATTTATGCGGCTGAGTCATTGAAAATTAGCAATGAAACAATAAATATTCCAATTAATCAACTATGAGTGATGCAGAACTCATGATTGTATGATTTCTAATTAAATTATTTAATGCTTGATAAAATGCTATCAATACGCTAGCAGCTCATATGTTTTTGCTATATTCTTCTTAATAATCGTACACGCACGCTTCAAATATCTCAGCATCTTTATTTGATATACAGAGTGATCGAAAATGATTGACTGTCACGTGACTTGCAAAAGTTCGCATTATGCATAATAGATTTTGAATTTTATGCCACAAATCTAATCCATAATCTGATTTAAGGAACAAAAAAGTAAGTGAATAACTGTATTATTGAGTGATTGTTGAAAATTAATTGTAGTTTCTCCAAACTGTCTGGTGAAAATGGGTTTTCAGAGGAACTTGCATTTCACTATTTCAAGAAGGCGGCAAAGAAAAAAATCAGAGCAAGTCGTGCCAGTCAATCATTTTTGATAACTCTGTATGAAGTTGGTTTTCTTATAGGCTCTTTGCGCAAACGTTGGAGAGCGACACTAGCGCTCGGAGTGTTTAATTTTGAAAGTAGCTGCAGGAAAAAATTTGAAATGTCATTAAGTGGAATAAGTGAATAAAAGCTAAAAAGTTTATATTGAAGCTTGAAATAAGTTTAAAAACACAAGTGAATGATGACTAGTGGAGTTATAATAGGAACAGGATTCCAATTCATATAACCTGGTTGTATCCGGAGTACAATATTAGAAAGAGGAAAATTAGTGCAAGAAGTAAGCATGTGTTTAATGTTGAAGAAAAACTGTTTTTGGATAAGAGCTTGGTTTCCGCGCTTGTTGTAGAGCAATGTCGATTAATTCTTGTCCGTTTAAAGTTTTTATTGAAGTAAGATATGTTATTTTGAAGTAATTAATTATAGGCTGCTATATGTCTGTCAAACGAATCAAAACATGTCACATGAAAGTATATTTTTTCACATTGCCTTAGGTTGATGAAACGCGAGATATTTTGCATGAATTTCCAAAAACTTATCCAATACATAAAAATAATACATACGAAATTGTTATAGCTTACAATGGTTTAACCTAACTTCTTACATAAATTTTCTAGTTTCATCAAGTAATTTCTACATTCAATACATATTCTATAATTATTATTGACTTCTTTTTACTTTTTTTTACTCGTTTAATAGCCTGAATCCATTTTTTCCCATTCCTATTTCATGTTCTCTGGATGGAAACTTGTAGAAATGTTTATGTTTTTTTTTGGTATTTCCGTAACTGTTTTACAGTTTGAAACGCAACAATTTGTATAACCAACACGTAATGTTTCAATTTACTGTTAAACTGGCTTATAAATTGCTTTATAATTTAAATTTGGTACATATATTCTGAAATCATGTACAATGATAACGTTTTGTTTTCCTGCTAGTACTATCAAAATTAACCACTATTGGCGCTGCAATCTATTCGCAAAGAGCCTATTAACAAAATAAAGCATCTACAATTTTACATTTCATCAATATTTATTCAATTTCTCAACATAAGCCTATCATTTTACAATGTCACTAACGTCACTTGATTCCAGTGTTGCCATCATACATCTATGTATTCCTATATCTCTATGTTTGACAATTTGATTTCTGAGAAATTTAACCTTATTGTGAATTTATAATATTATAGACTAGGTTACCTGTATAATAATATTGTAAATAGTAGTGAATAAAATATTGTTCTTATTCATCCATTGAAAATAGTTGAGTTATCACTGTTATCAGTTACTCCATGATAACGTCATATTTTTTTTACTCAAAGAGTGGTACTTCCTCCATTTTTTTATATGCCCTCCTGTCTTAAGTAAATTTCGTCCATCTAGTACAATAAAAATCAAAGAACTTGTTCGATAGTTGGAGCTCTTAACCTAGTTATATCAAGAATATACACCTCCTCTCTGCGAGCTGGCCGATGCTTTGGTTGAAAGCCAAATTCAAGGTAGGTGATTATTATTATTGAAAAAAAAGTGACTTCATGATTGTGATTAGCACTTACAAAATATTCAATTGTTCATTATTTCAATTATTGATTATTTTAAGTTCATTAATCCTGCAACTCTGATGGATTATTATCAAATAAATCTAGTTACTCATTTATTATACCATGAGTAGTTGAAGTATCATCGATTATTTTTGTGGTGCTATCACGAATGTTTATTGTGCTTGCGTTTGAATACCACGAGTGTGCAGCACGAATGCTATTCACAAGCACAATAAACATGAGTGATCGCACCACAAAAATGGTCTATAATAATTCTACTATAAATGGTTATGGAGGACTATTCCAAGAGTCAGACCATTTTTTCAAATTAGTTTCCTATGAATCAAGTAACAAGTCACGTAATTTTCATACGAACGAGTAAATTCTGGAGTAAGCAAACTTCTGTCAAATTGAAAAATTAGAGTTTCTTGAATTTTCTTTCACAGATAATAGAGAGATAAATTGATATGAAAACTAGTTCAAAAAAGTTTGGTGATAAATCAGAAGATCAAATTGATGGAGATATTCAGAAAAATATTCCATTAAATACGAAGATAGTACGAGATTACAAATTAAAGGTATCCACATTTTTGAATAAAATACTCACTTTGTTCACTAGTGTAATACTCGGTGGTATTTCTACACGTCCAAATACCCACTGATGTGCACCGTTTCTATGGCGATTTAGCATTGTTAACCTTGTTATAAATACTACAAATGGAATAGCTACGAATATTGTACTATTGGTAACTGAAATTAACCCGTAGCCACCTAGCGATTATAAGCGGAACTATATTGTAAAGTGGATTCAACTTTAATTTCCATATGATCATACGTAATGTTAATGGCTTTGTTAGCAATATATAATGGCTTTTTTAAGGTTGTTTATATGTAATTTTATACTACAATAGTTCATATTGGATTTGTTGCAATTAATTCAGTGAAAAATACTTAGCTTTCGACTTTATTGTTAAATTACATAACCTCATTGCTATACTGAAATTAGTCTTTCTCAAGATTTTACTCTCCAAAATATGGAATCCAAACGAAGAAGTGTTCAAAATTGTTGAGTTTATAGATGTCATTCCAAATTTAGTTGAATTGTTGATTTGAGTTTCCATAAATTTCCTAAAAGGGGAAAAGGAAAGTGTCGGTAGTAAATAAATTTGGAGACTACGATCCAGTTCATAAACAAGCTATGCGGATTAGAAAAATTCGTACAGAGAAAGCTGAAATGTACAATACAAAAATGTCATAAATACTCCCTTGTAATATTATTTTCTTTGAAGCTATAAATTTCATAACCTCGTTCAATCTTCCAGTTACAACTAAAATTCATATATAAATAAAAAGGTTTTGAAAGAAAAAACTGAATGCTATAAAAGAAGAAAGCCAATACTTTCTCGCACAATTGAAACTGAATTGAATCATTCAACGAAATGTGAATATTTCTTTGCTGAATATCAACGTATTTACATTGTAGACAGATTACAAACTTGCCGTAAGCCACTTTTGATCCACCATTTTGTAAGCACAGTGTTGCCGCCAACGGTAATTTCAGTTGCCAATAGCAACAGATTTACTTGCAGCCAACTTCATACTCTTGAATTTTCACTAGTTGTGCATTCGCAGTTCCGTTGCCTATCAAAATTTTATTCTCAACGCGCCAAAAGACGTATAACTCTTCATAAATGTGAACATTATAGGTTTTAAAGGTTTCTAGAAATGAATTTCAAGCTTTTTGTTTGCCAGTGGAAAAAGGGTTTCACCAAAAAAACAATTTTATTGACGATTATCACATTTATTGAAACTCCTATACTACTCTCACCAGCGTTGCCAATCTTCTCACTGTAAAACATTCTCACATTACACATTACAGAATATGACATCAGTTATAATTGTAAATATCATAATAGTCAGTTACATTAAATTTTTATATTCAACACAATCTCTTAATTTCAAAATGTTTTTTTTTCTTTTTATTTCTAAAAAAATAACTATTCAATTGTAATTCTAAGTTGATGTTATGTCTAATTTTGAATGAATGAATTTTAGTATTTTCAAGTCTATACTGGCTTATATTTGATGAGAATTTCTTCAAACTTTTCAAATTTGGAATAAGCTAGAGGTTATGTGAAAATGTCACCTAACTGTTCATCAGACCTACAGTATTGGAGTCCAAATAGTCCTTCATGAAATTGTTCACTTATGAAGTAGTAGCGCACATCTATATATTTGATTCTGCGGTTCATTTGACCGGATTCCGGATTGTATCATTTTAATTGCGCTTTGATTGTCAATATTAATAGTATATTAAATCTGAGGTTGGACGTATTTCATTACAGCCGAGAGCTTATTGTATGACTGAGAGGCGAAGCCTCGAGGATCATATATAGCTCGAGGCTGATATGAAATCCTCACCGAAGTATGTATACTATTTTATTCACAATCATCCCTAATTTTTTGAGAAATAATTGATCTAATCTCGTCCTTTTTTTAACAAAGTAAATTGATGTAGTAGTCCATAAAAACAAGAATGTTTAGAAAAATTTGATTAATTTGACATTTGTTGGCTTTATGATTTATGAATCAACTTATTTATACGTGTATTCATTGAAATTGTGATAAATGCAAATATCATCAAGTTAAAACAGTGAAATGGAGCTATACACTGGTCTCGAATTGAACGGAAGTGCTACGGATGTGAGTTCATAGCGATTTTTTTCATAATTTACAAATTTATAAGACATAGATTTATACAGAATTGCAAAATAAATCCACTTCTTTTCAATATTAATTGTTTTATTTGATTCATTAGATGATATGATCGGTATTTGTGACAGCACGGATTATTTTACTCTAACAAAGATTTATGATTGATCAGGACTCATGCTAGGCAACCCTGCATAAACATTTCCCACCCAAGAGATGGAAATATCGCTTCCGACCCGTGAGCTAGTCATTGCAGCTGGAAATTGCATACTTCCCAACCTCCAAAAGGTTGGGAATTGTCATATTACTATAATGGTTGTGAATAAAGGTTATTTTCACTGTCTTGTTTTTCAGTTCATTGAGCAGCGTTATCAGGGATTTAAATTCCTTGCAGTATTCTGCAGCAGCAATATATTCAGCTTGTGCTGTTGGAAGTGCTACTATGGGTTGCTTCCTTAAACATCATGTTATTAGACCTCCTGCTAACATGATGACATATATGCTTGTTCTTTTTCTGTCCTGAGTATTTCCTGCAAAATCAGAGTCACAGTGATCATTAAGTACAATTTCTTCACATTTCTTAGATTAGAAATGTATTCCTTGGTTTTGTGTCCCTTTGAGATATCTTATGGTTCTTTCTACATTCTGAACATCACTTTTGTCTGGATTTTCCAAGTGTCTATTGTCATAACTGACTGAAGAAGCCATATCAGGTCTTGTACTCTTAGTTAAGTATAGCAAACTCCCTACTGCTTCCCTGTAAGGAAAACCTAATTTTTACTTTCCATCTGTTGTAGATATTCCTTGAAGTGTTATCGGTGTCTTTATCGTCCTGCAGTCTGTCATATTAAATCTTTTTAATACTTGTTTGGCATACTTTTCCTAAGTGATCAAAACTCCTTCCTCATCTCTTTTTATTTCCATGCCTAGATTTACTGATAGATTCAAACTGATTATCATCTTAAATTAATTTGTAGAAGATTCCCAGTTGTTGTTTCTTCTCTCCCGATTAGTATTCCATCGTCTACATGTATTGCTAGATAGAGATCGTTGTCTTGGTTTTTGAAGATACATTGGTCTGTTCTCAACTGAGTTTATCCTTTATTCTTCAAAAAAGAAGTGAACTTCTTGTTTCACAAGCATAGGGTCTGTTTCAAGCCGTACAAAGCCTTTTTCAGCTTGCAAATTTGTCTTTGTTCTTCAAAATCTTCAGGTATCGTCATATACACATCTTCTTCCATAAGTTCATAGAGAAATGCAGTTTTTACATCAAAAGGTTTTTATGTTCATGTTTTCTTGTGCTGCTAAGGCAAAAAGTATTCTTAGTGAACCGTTGTCCACTACAAAGCTGAATGTGTCTTTGAAATCTATTTTTCCTTTCTGCTGACATTCCCTCACAACAAGTCTTGCCTTGTATGTCCCGTTTTCTTTGATTTTGAAGATCCATTGGCTTGATGAAATCTCCCCTCCTCGTGTTTCTTCTTTCTCCACAATTTTCCAAGTCCCATTTTTCTTTAGAGATTCTTTTTCTGATTTAATTGCAGTTTCCTAATTTTCTCTATCATCTCCATTTATACACTCATTGTAAGTCAACATAGCATTTCCGTAAGGGAAGTCATAATCTTCATATCTGTGTGGCCTTCTTATTTTATTTCTTTGTCGAAGATTGTATCTCTCCTCGACATGTGCTTCTTCATTATTTTCATCTGGTTCATTTTTACGTTGCTCTTGGTTAAGGTTTTCTTGCACCTGTTCATCTTCAAATATAATTGCATCTTCTTCTTGTTCTTCTCTTTCGTCTTGTAAAACTTGGACCATGTGAATTTTTAGTCGATTACTAGTTGTTGACATCGAACGAATATTTCTCTTTTCGAAGAAAACATCTCTTGATACAACTATTTTTCATCTGCCTTCATCCCAAAGCCTATGGCTGTTCAGCGCGTAACTTACAAATATCATTTGCTTGCTTCGTTTATCCAGTTTCTTTAAAGATCCTAATATTTTTGCATGAGCTACTGCTCCAAACACTTGTAGTCTTGTTAAATCTGGCTTCTTGCCATACCATTTTTGAGCTTATGTCGTATCAACTGTTGTTGTTGGGCTTCCATTCAGTGGCTATGCTGCTGTCAAAATCGCCTCTCCCCACATTTCTTTTGAGATGTCTGAATCAAAAAGCATTGCTCTTACTTTGTTCATTAAAGTTCTGTTCATACGTTCAGCTGTCCCATTCAACTGCGGGGTGTGAGGGATTGTGAAGTCAAGCACGATTCCGTGTATTATACACCATTGTTTCAGATTTGATGAGACATATTCGCCATCATTGTCATATCTAATTCCATGTGCTTTAATGTTGAAGTATGCTTCTGCCTCACTAATGTATTCTTTAATGTACTGGTTAGCTTCATCTTCAGTTTTCAACAGATACACTTTACCAAAGTGTGTGAAGTCATCAATACAGGAAAGGAAGTATTTTTTACCCTCATGGGTTTCAGGTTCAATTGGTCCACACACATCTGAGTGCAATAGCTTCGATACCCGTTACCTAACTGTGTTGAAAGAGAACCTAGTTTGTTTAGCTTCAATGCATGTTGAACAGAATATATTCTTACATTTTGTTAGATCAGATGACATTCCAGCTGACATTTCTGTCAATTTCTTGACACTATCATTGTTCAAGTGTTCTTATTTCTTGTGCCATTTTATTATTGCCTGTGTCCCGGCAGTCATCATGGCTGTCCCGTTGCTCAGGGTTATCCCATCGGTTACAGTTGTCATTATCTTGATCAGTATTAGGCTCGTCTTTATTGTGTTATGTTAGGCTTACTGTTTTATTAGAATTAGAGTGTAGTACAACATTTGTATTTTCATCAGACAGAATATTTCTAGTACTGTTACTACTCAGGCTTATAACGTATAGACATTGTCTATTTTTATTGCCTTTCAGAACCAAATTGTTATTTTTAATTACCTCGACATTGTTTTCCGTAAACACAACTGTGTCACCATTTTGAGTGATGGAATTCACCGACAACAAATTGTTTTTGAGTTCTGGTACATAAGAGACGTTTTTAAGTGTACATTGATCGGTGTCAAAGCTACCTACTACTAACGAGTGCATTGACTGGTTCTTCTTAGCCACAGAAATTCGTTGTTTGGATTCTTTAATGTTGCTAAGTACATTACAATCATTTATCATGTGATGGGGTACACCCGCTGTCAACAAGAAATATTGTTTCAACTTTTTTATCAGAGAACCCTGCATCACTAGCTTCTACAGTTAGGCCTAGTTGTGCCTCCTCTACTTTGGTCAAAAAAACAGTTTTAGGGGTGGTTTTAGGGTCCTTAGAATTACTTATTTTTATCTCTGAAAAAATAGTTTCTAGTGACATGATTATTTTTCCTACAGATACAACAACTAGAATTACTTTGTGAACTTTCATTTTTCAGAAAACAGTTTGAGTCGTCGTGGTTATTCTTTTTACAATAATTGCAAAAATTTTTATCCGGACAGTTCTTTTGGAAATGGCCAGGTTTCTGACACGCGAAACATTTGGTATCAGTTTTAGGCTTACATTTGTTAGAAAAGTAATAGTCTTAAAAGCTATACTTTCACCGTGACAGTCCAAAGTCTTACTCTTGTTTTCTTCTTGGATGAGTCTAGCTTTCAGATTTTCCAGCGTTCGATCAGCTGCTGATGTAGAATCCCACGCACTGTTAAGGTGTCTGTAGCTCTTCGGCAGAATCGTCAAGATCTACTTCATCACCATGATTTCGTCTATCTTCTGGTCTACTTGATTGAACTTGTAGACAATATTTGCACTAGTATGTAGTGTGGAGCTTTGGCGTCTTTAGCCTTCCACTTTTATTTTTTAACCTCATCATTTTCTAGGCTATTCAACGTTTCGGTTCCATCCACTATGTTCATCAACTTTCGTGTTTTAAACAGAATTGTTAACTCGGACTCTCACATTACAAACGATTCCACATTTTTAAGTTGTTGTATACTTGTAAAGTCACTGTCACTTGTCATTTTTACTGGATTTAATTCGCGTTTCACGCCACACTGTTAGGTATACACGTGGAGATAACACCCCGCCACTTTTTGTTTTTGATATTTAATGGCCAGAACTGCTCTGGGGCCAGTACCCTGTGGAAATTATCAGTTTTAAAGGTTTCTAGTAATGAACTTCAAGCTTTTTGTTTGCCAGTGGAAGAAGCGTTTCACCAAAAAAAAAATTGTTTTATTGACGATCAAAATCACACACACATTTATTCAAAGCTCAATTACTTTTCTTACCACTGTTGCCAATCTTCTCACTGTGAAACATTTTTACATTACATACATTGACAACAGAATATGACATCAATTATAATTATGATATTCAGTCACATTGTATTTTTATATTCAACAATAAAAACATGAAGGAAAAACTCTTTTTACTTTGATTTTTCAACATAGCATCAGTAAAAAATAGATAAAACTTTAGAGTTAAACGATTTCATTTCAAACCGTAAGCTATATCAAAGACTAGAAAATAATTAGGACAAACATAGAGCTTTTTAGACCATAGGAGATGCATAAGAATAAACCATCCAAATAAATCTTCTTTAGCGGATCATGCCATCGAGTTTTTGCATGACATCAAGTTTGAAGAAACAAGAATAGTCGCAAGATGCTCATCGATTCATGGTAGATTGGTCAGAGAAGCAATTGAGATACTTAGTCCTGGGGCTCTATTCTCGAAACCGTTCGCAAATTCACGTCTACTTACGCTAAGAACGGTTTAAATACGTATACTTAAAGTTTTCGCTTGAAAATTGTATTCTCGGCTACTCTTCGCAAATAGCAACGAATACTTATATTTGTAGCATTTGTAAATAGAAAAATAATGTGACAACATTGCATTCTTACGTCAAATAGACACATGAGATTTTTATAAGTTATATTTTTATGCCAATATCATGGAATTGTCATAATTAAATTTCTATAATATAATAATATCATGGATAATTCAAGAGAAAAACGTAGTGCAAATACTACAGAGAAACAAAAAAATTTGTTAATCGAGTTTATAGGAAAACATGAACAATTATTATCCGGAAAATTTAATGGAAATTTTAAGTATTCAGATGCAAAAAATCTTTGGTCAGAAATATCCCAAATTTTGAATAGTTGCAATGGGGCTAATAAAACATGGGAAGAATGGAGAAAAACGTGGCAAGATATGAGATCCCGAACAAAGAATAAAAAATCTGAAGCAACGAAGAATATAAATAAAACTGGTGGTGGGGAATATTCTAAACAAATATTTACAGATACTGAGGAGAGATTATTATAAATTGTTGGAGAAATATCTTAGAAGGTCATCAGAAATCTGAAGAATCATATGTGCATTTCGTACAAAATGAAAATACTTTTAATATTGATGATATGGATGTGGACATAATTTTGCATGAAAATTTATCACAATCAACCAATCCAATTATTTAAATAGATGAAATTATAGAGACTCCTATGGTTACGTGTGACTATGGAAAAAAGCAAAAAACATATAGACATAAAAGTATAAGGTTCATCAAACGAAATGGCAGAGACATTTACGAAGACTCCAAGTCAAGCTCCAAGTATAAAAAATAATAGACCAAAAAATGCAAGACGTGTAGCCTCAGAAAGATTGGAAAATTCACTGAAAGCAACAAACAATTTAGCCAATATATCAGAGAAAACTCACAATTCAAAAGAAAAATACTATGAAAGGGCATTGCATTTTAAAAAGCAGTATTATGACAAAAAACTTGGGTTAATGGAGAGAGATGTGGAAAGGAAAGAAAAAATAGCATATTCTTTACAAAAAATTGCTGAGCATCTTGAACACAATAATTAGTTTATCACGTTATTATATATTTCAAGTATATTTCTATGTTTATTGTAATTTAATTCCTATGTTCAATTTAATTTAATTCAATTTCAGTTTGATTCAATAAAATAATTTAACAAAACCATTATTAATATTTTAATATCAAGTGAAGTAATTTCTTATTACACTTCTTTGAACTGCTCTACCCGCTGCCAAGTCAACGTTAATTCTTCGAACAATGATATTCACATCCGCATTCAAGTCTATATTGTTATTGTACATTCCTACATCCAAATCATCAGTAATATCGCGATCAGACACATGTTATGCAGTACCGCACATGTGTTCATTATTTTTGATGCAATTTCTGGTGAATAATGAAGAACTCTATGTTTTAGTAAACACCGGAAACGCATTTTTAATACTCCATTGCACCTTTCAATAATGGAACGTGTACTCATGTGTCTTTCGTTGTAAGCCGCCTCTGGGGTATTTGGTTGCACATTTGTTAAGGGTGTTAAGAGCCAACGACGAAGAGCCCGAATCACCTGCGAAATAATGTGGAAAGTTATAGTTATATGTGAAACATTGGTGTGATGGATAATTTGTACCTAATAAGTAAAAGTTATTTTGTCCAAGATTACGATATGAATGTTCCATTGACTATTACTCCATATAAAGGCATCATGCGTACTGCCAGGAAATAGAGCGTTAATGTTCAATATTTTTAGTCGCCAGTCGCAAATCTAAATATTATTGTATTGAAATAATGCAATCAATTATTGAAAAAGTTGTTTTTTTCACTATCAGTTGAACATTAATCAAATGATATCCTTTTCGGTTTACATATAGGTATTCCGGATATAAGGGATCTTCAGTTTTTGGCGGAAATATGGCTACGTGCGTACAATCTACACAGCCTATCACTCCCGGGAACCTATGCTTCGCAAAAAATCTATAAAATTCAATTCGCCCGTAAAATCTATAATTAATGAATAAAATATATGTTTACTCTCGTCTTATTTGTCTCATTTCTTGTAATGTGTCTGGAAATTTTATTCACTGATTCATAATCTCAAGAGCAGTCAAAGCATTTACTACTTCGTGTATGCACCGAGACACGGAGGACTGACTGATTGCTAAATGAATATTGTGCCCAATATCCATTTGGTAACTTCCAGTTGCGAAAAATCGTAATGTAGTTAATACCTGAGTTAAAAAATCACAGAATTTTCACTATATACATTTAGCACATACATTAATAAATACCTTTGTAGAAACACTTAACACAGACGCCCTAGATTGACCAATAATATGAGGTTGTACAAGATGTATAATATCGCGAATCAAAAATTTTGGCAACCTAAATAATTTTTGGAATGCGTTTTCAGATAATTCAAATGCATCTTCGTTGGTATGAAAACGCCTGGGATGCATAAATTCAATTTCTGCTTCTTCTAGGGCTGCAATTGCAGCTAAATTTGCTAAATCAATTAAATTTGCCATTTATCAAATTCATCAAAGCAATGACATTACAAAATAAACATGTTACTATAGTGGACTTACGAATACTTTAATCAGTTATTCAAATGAAATACCACTCGTGGCGTTGCGAATGAAAAATAAACGTATACTTAACGAAACACACGTTCGTGAATACAATAATTTGATAAGTATGCGCAACTAGTAGAGATAAGTGTGCTTAAAATTTGCGAACGGTTCGAGAATAGAGCCCCTGGTTGCATGAACGTGCATTAACTGGAGAGTTCTTCAAAAATGAACAATATCAAATCGAATATATTCGTCTAATCAGTTGCTTAGCATTGCTGTCAAAAATTCTATTTGATATTGTTCATTTATAGAGAATTGTTTAGTTGAGGTTGTTGAGAAGGAAATCAAAGTATATGAGAATTTATTTGAATTTTCACAGTATATTATTTGTTTAGTGAAGAATATTCTGGCAAAGTTTGAGCTCAATCTTGTTTCTAGTTATCGAGATAAAAAATGTCAAATTTGCTGTTCGGTGACATGTTATTACATTGCGTAAATGCACGCGACGTGTTTCACATTGATTTATACGTCATTATCTCGACTACCTGAGATGACAACATTACAAAAAATCGTCAAAATATCTACGAAATTCTTATAAACATGTGTACAAAGTTCCAGAAAAGTCTTGTTCATAGTTTCAGAGAAAATTTAATTATTACTCAAAAAAATTGTACAAAAGCTACTGGAATTTAGCAAGTTATCATACGCTTGGCAACGTCGCCGCATGAGATGAAATGGGAAGAGTGTGTGTGATTAGAATAGACAGGATTTTTTATCATTTTCCTGACTTGATGGTACACTGATTGAGTAACCCATTTATTCTACCATCGATATTATTTTTATTATGTAGATTTATCATCAATAAGTTTGTTTGGTCATGAAACGCAGTACCATTACTAAACGTCAGATGTCAAAAATACTTCCGAAAGTCTACAGCGTTGCCCACTATACATATCATATTGTAGCTTTGTTAAAATATGAAAAAAGAATATTTCAACGCATGGAAGCTCAATAAAAGGATAGAATAAGGAACCAAATTATTCAAAATCATGTATTTTCAACCGAAAACAAATATTTTTATTAGTTCTAATCATTGAAATTTTGTTTATTTGAAGTTGGCAATGAATGTTTATCCTATGTATTCAGTATAGAGCAGGGTTCCCACCACAGCTTGACCCACTCCTCTTCCTAACAACCTTAATGAGCATTCATGCAACCGGGCATTAAACATCAAAATAATTTCAACCATATTTATGGTTTTTAATTATCGAATGTTTGGCTTTCTGTAATCAATAACACACATATATAATGACTATGTTTTAGTTGGTGTAGTTCTGTGTATATTTTGGATTATAAAGTACACTGAAGACTATTTGACACTGCAGTTGTGAGCCAAACCAATAGCAAAGAGTAGCGCTACGCTGTCTTGTTGAAATGTCGTGTATTTTGTGATTTGGGATGTGTGCGGAGCTGTACCAAGTAGGACATATTTTAACATGGTTTTCCTCAAGCCTTGGGTGAGTGCCAGAGGATTTTATTCTCTTTGTTTAGGTGTGATATCCATGTTACCACATCCAGTATTCTGCATATTTTTAGTACCTAGTTACTTTCCTTGTTTCATTTTGTATCATTGTTTTCTGAAGAAGATACTTGGTCAAAGGATCAAAACGTCATAGTTTCAAATAAATATACAGAACTTAATATCAAAAGTCGTTTTTATTCAATGAAGGAAAAAACTTTTCAGAACTCATTTTTAAATAAATATGTTTTATTGGGTATAAGTTCTGTAATTTATTAGAAACACAACGTTTCAACAGCAAAGTGCTGCCTTTTTCAAGTGAAAAGAAATATAAATATATTATATTTATATTTCTTTTCACTTGAAAAAGGCAGCACTTTGCTGTTGAAACGTTGTGTTTCTAATAAATTACAGAACTTATACCCAATAAAACATATTCGTTTTTATTCGATGAAACTCTGAAAAATGTATAGATTATTAAGCCTATTGTTGGGCTACGTTATGTTGATGATGTCTTTGCTGTTTGGCCTCATGGTAGAGATGAATTGAACGATTCATTGAATCATCTGAACATGCAAAACAGCAACATTTAATTCAGTTTTCAGGTTGAAAAAAATAACTGTCTTCCTTCTCTGGACGTTTTCCTGGAGAAACAAGATAATGGTAAACTCATCCACTCAGTATATAGGAAGCCGACTCATACAAATCAATATTTAAATGAGTCCTCAAATCATCATTCTGCTCAAAAATGTTGTACTATAAAACTTGATATCAAAGAGCCTCTTCTTTATGTCATCCAATTAAACTATCTGATTAAATTGTACATTCAATTTATAAACATATTTTTGTACGGCTTTTGGCTCATGATGAGAGCAGTAGGACTCTCGAAACGTTCTAAGTTATGTTCAAATAAATAACATTTGAACAATTGGATCGCTTAAGGCCTTTTTTCAAATTCAACCTTAACTACACTGGATCCTCCAAAAACTTTACAAATATCTGATTAAATCAAACTCTCAGGTACAAAAACCTCAAACACTTCCAGCTTCATTTAGTGGAGTGTCCTTAAGTTTAAACCTCCAAACCCGGATCCACTGAACGGATTTCTCTAAAATCTTTTAGAATGTATTTTTGACACTAAATACTAAAATGTTCACCCATTGATTTTTTCCGATCTCAATTTTTTAATTATTGAAATGAGTAATTATCAGTTTCTCGGCGTTTTCATTTATTTTCTTCTAAAAACTAGGATTTTTTTGCGTTCAAATTTAGATTTCACGTAGTGAAAACTTGTATGAACTTATCCTTGGGGCCTAAAGGGACTTCAGGTGACTGAAATCTGAAAATGCTCAGATAGATTGAAATCATCAGTTACTTTCAAACAAAAAATAAACTCATCATCAAACCAGTAACCCTATATGAACAAAACTTTGCATGAATATTGGGGAAGAATATGGATGGCCACGAAAAAAAATCAAAGCAACATATATATATATATATATATATATATATATATATATATATATATATATATATATATATATATATATATATATATATATATATATATATATATATATATATATATATATATATATATATATATATATATATATATATATATATATATATATATATATTTATAAATTAGATTGCTTCAATGCAAAAGACCGTTTTTAAAAAGTAATTTTTATTGTTCATTCTACACTACAAAGTATGAATCAAGACTAATTAAAGGAAACTACATCAAAACATTGTAATATTGTCATTCTGCTAACGTTAGTGTAAAATGGTTTCATGTTTACACAGATTCATCATAATTCTGTATTGTCCTTGAACTTTTTGTACTATAACTCCTCCACCCCTAGATGAAAGCTCTTCCTGGAAGTTGAATTTCCAGCCCTTCTCTGTTGTTTTGGAACTGGATGTTTGACGACTCGGTTTGCGATCGCTCTCTTCTTATTATCTGGAGTCTAGTCCATTTCAACAAAAGGTATCCAGTGATTATTCCAATGCAGAGGTATAAAATAATTGTCCAAATACTTGGGTAATATATTTGGATGGGATTTTCTATTGAAGGAACTACTGGATTAAAGGATATATCGTTTAATTGTAGAGGGTTGAGACTTATGGAAAAGTTTGTTATTTTATTTGCTGAAACTCTATAATTCACTTTAGGTAAAGACAGGGGTTCTCCTTCTTCCTTTTCCAGAAATATTAATAATATTAATAATTAATAATTATTCTTCTTCTTGATTAGGTGAATCCTGATTAATGTTCCCACATCTGTTTCTTCCTGGCACTTTATGATTATTTTCTCTTCTTTGGGGAAGATAATTAAGTACTTGTTGACTTCTGGAATGATTTCAACGTGATTTTGTAGAAGATTTATTTTCGTATAGTGACAATCGCTGGAGTTATGCATCTGTAGAATTTCTTCTTCGCATGTAGATGGAAAGTGGGCGTGATATGTGTTTGGGCACTGAAATACTTTTGCTCGAACGCATATGTCATTCAAGGGAATTATTTCTATGTCCGATTTAAGGAGATATTTGGTATTTGGAATGATTGTCATGAATTCTGAATAATATTCAATGGGAATTGGATGTAAGTAATGAAGCTCAAATTCTTTTTCAAAATTAATGGGAACAGATATGAAATAAATGACTTGTGATTCCTCAATTCTACAATTGACAGTTAGAAGAGATTCATAATTCAATAGGTCTTCTTGTTTAGGATCGAACGGTAATTGTTCATGGTAATAATCGGAAATTCTTTTCAATTCGAACAATAACTCTTTCGGAGATATTATACTGGTATGCAAAATTTTTAATTTACAGAAGGCGACATCTTGTAGAACTCTTGATATTGAATTATAACATAACATAAACATAAACATAAACATAATTTATTTGCACGGAGAATACTCCATACAAATAGATTGATAACATAATATAAATATTCATATACATCTGTAAAACTTCAATACTATATATATATATATTATAATTACTTTTATTTTATTGTACTATTATTATTAATTATTTGATTTTCAAGTCTGTTCAAACATTTATTATAAAGGCTCGGATTTTTAGGGCTGTTTTACAGTAATTAAAAATATCTAATATCTTCCCCTTGTCCTTGAACGGATCCGCTAGAAGGGCTTCGTTGGCACTGCTTGGGTTGTTCAAAGTGACGTGTTTCTGTAAGTATTTGTTTCGAATAGGGTTGTATATAGGACATTTAAAAAGGAAATGGGTTAAGGTGTTTTCTTCGCGTAAGTTGCATATACTACATACTTCATTTTCTTTAAATCTGTGATAATAGCCATCTTGATAAAGGTAGCAGTCATTTACATTAGATATTCTAAGTTTGCCGAATAATTAAAGGGATTTAAAGGGAATATTTAGGAAGAGATAGTTTTGGCTCGTTATATATTTTTGGTAAAAAGGGTTGTAAGAGGAGTTTACAATTCGTCTGGTGTCGTTTTCGCACAATAGTTCGGTATACGATTTTATTATATTTCCCATCTCTATTTTCAAATGTATGCAGCTTTGTGAGTCCCAGACCCAGTTGAAGTTAGCTTTCTTGAGTACAGTTTCCACTTTTCTGATCCAGTTGTACTTATTTGGCTTCTCTATTGGAATTTCGTCTTGTGGTTAAACAAGTTAGTGATTTGAACGGTGCACATAAAATGATCAGATAAAAGCACATCTTCTTGTACTATAAAATCGTGTATTAGCAGCAATGTATTTATATCTGTCCATATTAGGTCTATTGTGCTTTTTCCTGTTTTTTCTACATACGTGAATTTAGCGGGAGAGTCACTGAGCGATCTCCCGTTCAGCACTACAAAATTATTTTCTTCAAATATTTTCAATAATTCTTTTCCTTTTTTATTTAATATTTTATCATTTGAAATTCTAACTGCGTTCCAATTATTATTTAGTGGTAGTTCAAAGCTAAGTTGATTATCCTCACCAATCCTGGCATTGTAATCGCCCCCTAAGATGAATGAGTGGTTTGGAAATTCATGTGATAAATCATTTAAGTTCTCAGAAAAAATTTCCAGCATAGTGACATATTCGAAAGAATGAGACAAATAAGTGACGCCTAAGATCAAGTTTTGAATATTATTTTGGATATTGAGAAACAACCAGTGTAGTTCTTGGCTTACTATTGTGATGTTTTCAGAGGGAAAAGTTGAGAAAATTAAAATACCTCCAAAAGCTCTACCGGTGCTGGCCTCCTTCTTAGCTTTTTGTTGATATATATTATAATTTTTAAGAAACGGAGGATTTTCTTTCAGTTCGAAATTTAGCCATGTCTCACTAAGGCAGATAAGATCGTGTTGCATTAAAAAGTCCTCTTCACTGGTATTAAGGTTGTATATATTTTCAAATCCTTGGATGTTCCAAAATAATATGTTGCTATAAGTGTCTCTTACTTGACTTGCTTTGTTTCTGAGTTTTCTGGACCCGAGTTTGGCCTCAATCGTGTCTGAATATGCCTGTCTAAAGGGCCAGCTTTTGTGTGAGATGAGTTGTATAATTTTTTTGATTGACTTGACGGGGTATCTTTCTGTGTAATTGTTTTTTGTGCCTGTTCAGCAACGTTTTCTAAATCATTGGAAGTGTTATTTCTCTCTGTACAATTGTTTAACGCCTGGAGGGACATTGATAATCGTTTATTTTGTATTGAAAATGTAGTAACATTTTTATCATCATTTTCTGTGGTTTTCTCGGCGAAATTGTCTACTGTAAATTTTTCCTCATTTACATATAAAATATTTTGTTGTAAAGATACTTTATGGCCTGCTTGCCTAGCTTTGATGAAATGAGGTTTCAAAATTCTTCTATCTTTCAAGAATTGTTGAGAGAAATGTTCGTCGATATATATTTTTGAGGTTTTAAGAAGATAAGCATTTTTGAGGATATTTTTCTTAACATTCTTTGATTGAAATTCCACAAGCATTGGCCTTGTTTTATTGTTTGATGGTTTACCGATTCGTTTTAAGTCTTTAAGGTCATTATGTGAGATATTTGACAAATTTAGGTTTGTGTTTAGTATAGTTAATTCTTTCATGTATTTTTCTCTCCAAGTATTCGATTTGTTGATTTTTAATTTTTAGTTCTTCTTGAATTTCAGAAAATTGTATTTTATTTTCTTCCTGTGCATTCTTTAGTGTATCTAGTGTATTTTGAATTTTATCAATTTTTTTGGTAAGTGGGTCCAACAAGTTTCTAATTTCATCAATTGTGGCCATATTTTGCCTGATTTCAAATGCAAATCTTTCTTTGAATTTATTTTTTGCTTATTCTTAACGAATACATCCGTAGGAATATCAGGTAATTGTTCTCTATTTTCATTCGCCTTGCCAATAACTTTATTTTTTGTTTGCTGAATCTTGTCGTTAATCTTTTGATATAATAATTTGGTTTTATTTCTATGATTTTCTATATAATTGTTCAACAACTGTTTTTCAATATCAATATTGAAGGGTGAATTGGAATCAATGTGTCCGAATATAATATCAAAAGATTTCAATTTTGTGACTGAATGTATTGTATTATTGTAAGCCAAGAGAGCATAATTTACTTTGGTCTCTATAGACTCCTGACAATATTCTGTCTGATTATTGAATAATCTAATGTGATCGATGAGCGTGGAGTAAAATCGTTCTATAACTCCATTAGACTGTGGATTTTATGAACTTATAAAATGAATGTAAACTTTATGTAGGTTCTAAATGTTCTTTCACGACTGAATTTCGAAATTCTAAACCATTATCAGAAACTATCTGTTTTGGTATACAATGGTGTGAGAAATGTTTAATTAAATTATTGGCTATTTCTAATCCTTGACCAGAGTTGAGTTTATAAGTTTGCGCGAACTTTGAAAAGGAATCGACTATTGTTAAAAATTTTACATTTTCTAAAATTATCGTATCAATATGTATCATTTGGAAAGTCTTAGTAGCTGTTGGCCTAATATTCAGGTGGAGATTCAATGGTTTTCTTTCGTATTTCGTAAGCTGACATACTTCGCATTTGTTTATGAATGTCTGAATAGATTTTCTCAATTTTGGCCAGTAATAATTTTGTTTAATTCGTGCCTCTGTATCATCTAATCCTCGATGATTCGTTTTACCCTGATGATAATTCGAAATTATCTGGATAATTTTTTCTTCGTCAATAACATCGGCTAAATATTTTGTGCATTTAATAAAATTTATTCGTGAATTTTTAAAGAATTTTTGCAGTACGGAACTGAATTTTTCATATAGTTCATCTTCGAAGTATAAATGGTACTTGACTTTTGGCACTATGTATTCCTTAATGAAGGAAATCATTTCAGCTTCATAACTATTTTTTGAAAATTCCACGAGGATTCTTTGCTTCATTTTATCATATAAATGTAAGATTTTTGGACGAATATAATTATATTCTGCTTCTGATATAATTATTTGATGTTTACCAAAATTAACTGTCATTCTGCTATGGGGATGACAGGGTTTTCGTGATTTGAATGTATTGTTATGTCGCTATCGCTTGGTGGTTCGTCATCGCTGACGTCATTTTGTGCCGAGTCACCTATTTCTACAGCCATAGATCGTGTATCGTCTTGTTTATTCGAGTTTCTATTATTCTTCAATTCTTTATAAAAATCGTCCATGTATTTATAAGAATGTTCTATTTTTTTGGCCTCATTTACATTAAGATCAATTTGAGAAACTTGATTGTCATTCATATAGAACACGGTTATCAAAATATCTGATTCGTTAAAAATATATTCGAGCATCAATTTTATCTCTCTCTCTAATTCAATTTATCATTTCCGCATGAAATTCCAGGCATACTTATGTTCTTAATATCGTATTTAATACAAACTTTTTTCAAACTTAATAAGAAATAAAATAAGTCTTGTTCTGATGATTTTTGGAAATATCTTTCTTTTGTGATCAAATATATCAAATATCTATGATTATTTTCACCATCCAAATTTCGACCAATAGAATTGCACCATTCGACGTCACGTGGTACAACCTACACGGTTTCCAAGTGGAAATTTTTTGGAAATTTTGTCTGTTGGTTATATATACAAAACAAAGAATATTCAGCCGCGTTGATTCAGCATCTGTCAAATTGACAGACAGATTGAATGTGAAAATGAGCAGATTCAGAGTCGAGTCTCTGGAATATATTGATGAATTTGGATGGGAAAAATAATCTTCCGAATACCATTCGTGATTAAATTTAACCTGGCAAAATTTTTAGATTGTTACGAGAGCTTGCTACCAATTTATTTCGTGATATTGATCAAAAATCACTCGCTTGACAGCTCGTGATTTTTTTGTCAATATCACTCAATAAATTGCTAAGCAACAAGCTCTCGTAACAATCTCAAAATTTTTCCGGTAAAATTTAACCACTTATGATATTATATATGATTAATTTTCAATTAAACTACGTTATGGAGCTAAGGGTTTTGTGATTTTAATTTATCAACATTATCAAATTTTGATTTGAATTGCTTAGCAATACCGGCTGACATTTCTAAATCTTGACTTACACAATGTACCAAACTGCTATTTGATGGGGCATCAAATAAATTTCCTTTTACTTCTAAAATATTATAACTGGTGAAATTTTGTGATTGTTTTTTATCTAAATATTCCTGATAAATTGCTAATGGAGATTCTAGCTCTGAATTTTTTGATAAGGGTTGTATTTTATTATTATCTTGAGGTATTCGGCTCAATGCGTCTGCATTAGTATTTAATTTCCCTTTTTTATAAATAATTTCGTAGTCATACTCTTCTAGTTTGAGTCGCCAACGGATTAATTTTTGACTACATTGTTCAAGTAAAAATAACCACTGCAGAGGTCTATGATCGGTATAAATTTTGAATTTTCTCCCGAATAAATATGGTCGAAAATATTGTGCGGCCCAAATAATAGAAAGTAATTCTTTCTCTATTGTGGGATAGTTCGTCTCTGTGTCGTTCAAGGTTCTGCTAGCATAAGCTACTGGCAGGTCATGACCCAGAGTGCCTTGTGATAAGACAGCTCCTATTGCAATATTGCTTGCATCGCATGTCAAGTTGAATTCTTTGTCAAAATTTGGATATTGAAGTAATGGTTCGTTTGTTAGTAATGTTTTACAAGTTTCGCAACATTGTCTGTATTCTGGATTGTTGACGTCGATACGTGCGTCTTTTTTCAAACACTTAGTTAAGGGTTTGGTAATTTTAGCAAAGTCTTGTATGAATTTTCGATAATAACCTAATGATCCAAGAAATCCTTTGATTTGTTTTGTGGTTGTTGGAATTGGATAATTAAGAATAGCTGAAATTTCATCTGTATTGGGTTTTACCTCAACTGGTGTAACAATATGGCCAAGATAAGCAACTTCCTTTTTGAGGAACTCTGATTTATCCATTCGAATTTTAAAGTTGGCTATACGAAGTCTGTCGAATACTAATTTTAAATTATTCATGTGTTCTTTCAAACAAGTGCTAAAAATAATTATATCGTCGAGGTGAACGAGACATTTGTCGTTTGTCAAACCGCGTAATATGTTGTTCATTACTCTTTGAAATGTCGCTGGTGCGTTTTTCAGTCCAAAGGGCATGCGTAAAAATTCGTAATGTCCGTCCTCTGTATTGAATGCAGTTTTAGATATGTCTGATTTGTCCATTTCGATCTGATGGAAACCAGATGCGAGGTCAAGTGTTGTAAAGTATTGACATCGTCCAAGTTTATCTAACAAGTCTGTGATATTAGGTAGGGGATATTTGTCTACGATGGTTTTCTCATTTAATTTGCGATAGTCTATGACTATACGCCATTTTCTTTTACCTGATGCATCTGCTTTTTTTGCGGAGGGCCTAATTATATTTTGGTCAAGCATTTTGTCAATTTGAGATTTAACTTCTTGTCTGTGTATATTTCGTGTATATTGGTAGTTCATCTTTTGTTTTTATACTATGTTTAATTTGGTTGGTGAAAGTAAGTTTTGCATCTTCTGTATAAAATATATCTTGATATTCTTTCAATAATTTAAAAATTTCATTTCTTTCTTCTGAATTCATATGATCATATCTTATTTTAGAAAAATCAAAATGTGTTTTTTCAACTTGTAATGTGTTTAAATTTGGATAATTAAATCTAATATAATTATCGATCTTCTCAACAGTTATAGGCTTAAGGAAATTGAATTTTATTTCTTCTTGAGATGAATTGACAACGGTACACAAAGCGTGGAAATTTTTCACTTCAGAAACAGATTCTGGTATTAGTAGATTTTTCGTTTTAATTAGTGGAATTAAAACAGTTCCTTGTTCTACATTGACTTTTATTTTTATCACCTTTTCTGAATTAGGTTCTATAACGTCGTTATAAGGTTTTGGCTCGGGAATATAAATAATTGATAAATTATTTGCGTTCGATTTAGGTGCAAATTCGTGATATTGAATTCTTATTTTACAATTAGGGGTTATAATTAAATTATTGAAAGTGTCAATGATAATTTTTAAGATTTTCAAATTGTCCATACCCAAAAGTAAATTAAATTGATTATGGAAATTGAAAAGATGGTATTTTAAACTTTTTGTTGGATAATCTTTTAATTTAAATATTTTTGAAATAGGTACATCTGTACTGTATAGTTCGGTCGATGCATCGTGTGCGGTTGTAATCTGAAACGGATCGTGTCTGATAAACTGTTTGTAATATTTGTGTGCAACGTTGGGTTTTATAAAGGATTTAGTACTTCCAGTGTCTATCAAAATTTTTAAATTATTTTCGGGCTTTATAATAAAGGGAAGTTTACTTTGGTGATTAGTTGAATTCATCAACTCTATATTTTGGTTTGATCGAATCCCGAGGCTCCTTCCTCTAAAAAACAATTCTCTATTTGATCTGTAACGTTTTCAATAATTTCGTCAACCGGTTGTTCGTATTCTTCGCAATTTTCGACTTGCTCATCTTAATCATCTGGACGTCATTTATATTGTAAAGTTCCCCAGGTGTGTAATTAGGAGAAAATTGTCTATTTTGCGTAAACTGTGGTTGAGCTGGTCGATTAGTTCTATATGATGGATTAGTATTTCGCGTTGAAATACTCATCGGGGTAGGTTTTGGTTGGTTAGAATGATTCGGTACTCTACTTGTACTTGGTGAATTATATTTGGGAGGCTGCATGTTATTTCGGAAAGGAGTTTTGTTAAATGTGTTATAATTGTTTCGCATCGGGCTGGCGAATTGCGGTGGTTTTTGTACGTAATTCTTAGCATTCTGAATTTGTGGTCTTTGAATAGGTTTTTGAATTGTAGTTGAAATATTGTTCTTAGGTTTAGAAATATATTCAAATTGAAAATCATTCACATATTGAGTGCAGAATTCAGATCAGCTGGATTTTTCGCTCTCATCAGTTGACCTATTGTTTCTTTTAAGCCTCGCAATAATATTCTAAGAGCATAGTTTTGGAAATAATTAACCATAACGGCAGCAATATTAGCGTCAGCATGCGTAGTTATATATGATATTTGTAGGTTTAAAAGATGTTGTAATCTGCCATAAAATTCGAAAACTGGTTCGTTCGAATTTTGTTTTAATTCGGTGAGTTCTATGTTAAGTGTAAACCAATCGCGTTTATCCGCGTATGTATTAAGTAAGACTGCTTTCAAATCGCTCCATTTATCAATAGTGCTGCTTGCAATATTAATTGCTGCATCACCTTTTATTTTAGATAATATACTACTCATCAAGTACTCGTTTTGGAAATCATTAGGATCAGTTACATTGTAAAATTTGTTAACCAATTTTTCACTAACTTCTATAAAACGAGGCAATATTTCGCGTTCTCCGTAGAAATCGGGAATCATATTCAAATATTCTCTCTTTAACTCGGGTACTGCCATATTAAGGCTTGGATTTGTTACTATAATAGGAATATTTGGATTTGTATTTAAAATACGTTCTACAGGATCGAGATCGGAGTCTGATTCGGAATTAGAATAATTATCGGGCATAAGGTTAGGTTTTTCCCCAAATGACATATGGCGTACTTACAAAAATATCAGTAGTCGCCTCATGTGCGCTGAGTTCGTCCACTGGATAGATTTGATGCAGGTACTGTCTGGAATTCGGCTCTGGAGGGCTGATGTCCGCTCGGCTACTCGAGTTTCCGGATTCTTGAATGCGTAACACGCGCGACGCGTTAATATGGTCTTTTTGAAGTTTGATAAGTATTCGATTGCTAAATAAATCACTGGTGTGAAACAGATTATGTGCGTTAATTTGTTTTAGCAATCCTACCGACTGTGCCAATTAGATTGCTTCAATGCAAAAGACCGTTTTCAAAAAGTTATTTCTATTGTTTATTCTACAACAAAGTATGAATCAAGACTAACTAAAGGAAACTACATCAAAACATTATAATATTGTCATTCTGCTAACGTTAGTGGAAAATAGTTTCATGTTCACACAGATTCATCATAATTCTGTATTGTCCTTGAACTTGTTGTACTATAACTTATATATATATATATATATATATATATATATATATATATATATATATATATATATATTTTAGCACTGCAGACCTAAAGACCCATGGCTTTATTGATAGTTTTTATTCCCTGTTTCCGATTTAAAGCTAAATTTTTCCAGTTCTTCGTAATAAACTCTTCATTGTCTCTTTTCACTGCGTCCCTTTTATTTTTTTCAAGTAAGCACTCTTATTTACATCCGTTTCATATTGAAGTAACTTTTTCCCCGCAAATTTTTTTTTTATCACCGCTACTTTGCACTCGTCATCGAAACACTTTGTTTTCTTTGTTGATTTTCTATTATTTACCGTCTTCAGGGAGGCCTTCTGTAATTTTGTTTCTAACTTTTTCCATTTCCTATCTTTATATTCTTCGATTTTGGCTTCCGTTAACTTTTTACTAATTTCGTTTTGGTAAAGTTAGAGATAATCGTGGTTTTGTAAGCACTGTATGTCGTATTGCTTCCTCTGCTTATGATTTTCTTTTGTCCAACTTGGTACTTCTTGCTTCATAATTGTTCTCACCATGAAATTATCGAAATCTTCATCTGCTTCTCTTTGAATTCTAACATTTTGTATCAGTTTCCATCGGCGATGTTCAACTCGACACATTTACAGGTAGTCTCTGCTAATGACTCCCCCAACTCGGCACATGCGAGTGTCTCAGGTACCTGCAGCGATACCCAACTCGGTACATTTGCATATAGTTTTTGATGATATTGAATTGTCACATGTACCTGAACAAAAGGAGAACGAGGCATTCTAATATTTCAAAATAAAATAAATTTTATAGTTCCTTTTTCATTATATTATATGATATTTTTGGCAATTTCAGCGTAATCGTAGATTTACCTTTTTGTCGTTAATACTCGATCACTGGACACATTGGCCAGTTATCTCTCGAATGTACATCTTTGATATTGTTGATTGAACTGTTAGATTGATGATAAATGGCTACTAAACAGAGCATTTCAATTTATATTTTTCTTAGCTGTTAAGCTGATAATAGTGATGGGTTTTGTTGCTAACATCAATGTCCCATTGGGAGATTGAATGGCACGAGTTAGGGTGTGCCCATAGCCATAGTCCGCTTCTTTCCAGTCTTCTCAGATGAAATTAGTTTTTGAAATGTTTTTTTTTCTCCACGAGTTATTTGTTTCTCTTATTCCAGACATATATTTTATGGTTGATAGTTATTTTGTAATATCCAGTTTCGGCCTCATTTCATCATTCATTCGTTTTTTCAGTTCTTCATTCTCCTCTTTAAATTCACTAACGGTCGGTTTTATAGAAGATCAAGTGAATTCACTCCTAAAATTAATTTGTTCTTTGTAACACGTACACCGAAAGTACCCTATTACTGAGCTGACTTATGCTTCGAAAGTTCTCAACTCCAAACCATGGTAACAATTTTCATTAATTCTCTGTTGACTGGGAATTGATGGATACTTTTATCCGTTGCGCTGGGTAAAAATGAAATTGTAGATCATGGATACCATTGGATTTTTTATTTCATTGATATATGTCAAAATGTAAAATTGATATTTGAAAGAAATTTGTATTATAGAATGTGTTCGTTATAGTATGTGCTTTTATTGTGAACGGGATAGCACAGAAAATGTAAAAAATATCAATTAATGAAATAAGTCATGTAAGTTATGTTTCATTGTATTGGTTTACTGTTTTGTGATTGCATTTGAAATCTGTTTGTCAAATCGATAAGATAGTTTCGATATATCCAAATTTATTCAAAAAGCTTAGTAATAGGAGTACAGCGGTGCACTTGTTACAAAAAGTAACATATGCAACACGGACACTGAACGACTGTCATTATTGTCACGGACAAATTTGGCTGCACGGAGCTACGCCTTGGGCTTTGACCTCGTCTTCGCCTCGTGCTTCGCCCTCGCCCTTGCCTCGTACTTCGCCCTCGCCTCTGCCTCTAGCTTTGCCCTCGTCTTCACCGAATGCAGCCAAATTTATCCTGGACAAAAATGACAGTCGTTCGGTCCTTGTAGCATAATATACTATTTCTTAACAAATTCTAATCAGTTTGAGTTTCCTTATGACAACAAAATCATTGCTGTCAAATAATCGACTGTCATCTGACAGAGTATATTCAATTTACTCTGGAAGTAAAATACTTTGCCCTTTATAAAACTGGGCATAAGTGTGTTTCCCATATGGCCTATTTTCCCTAGAAGTTCTTCTTTTTCTTCTATTCATTTTCTATCTCGTTCTTTCAATTCTTTTTCGATTTTCTGCACGGATGCATTGATGTTTTGTAGTTCTTTCAAAACTCCATCTTTATTAGCATGAATTTTTGTTTTCAAATCTTCCGACATCTTAGTAATGAAATTCTTAATGTCATCCATTTCTTCTTCTATTTGTTGATTCATGTCTGTCTTCGTTTGTAATTTCCAATTCTTTTGCTTTGTTTTTTGAGGTGACCTGGGTGTTTTCTTGCTATTTTGGAATATTTCTTGTTCTTGTTCAATACTCTGTTCCACACGTATATTGCTTCTCTTTGTTCTGCCTGACTCACTATTAGAGCTTGAAGAACCTGATCTGTTCCTAAAATAATTGCTAATACCTTTTAAGGACTTCTCTAAAATATTTAATTGTTAGTCTACTGGCCCTTCCCAGCTTAGGCGCGCATGCGTATTAATCGGCTGCACTGACTGAGTTGGTTTACCGCTTGTAGTATGACTTAATCTTCAATGTATGTTGTTCTTCTTCAGCCACTGTATTGCTCGGGAAACTGAAAATTTTCTTTGTCCTTTATTTGTACGTACTCCGCACTTGAATATCTCACTGATTTTAAGCCAATATGTGTTTTCTGCGCGATAAGATTCAGTATATGAATTTATTTATCGGCACTTATTTATACACTATACTAATTACCCATTGGCGTACATATCAAAAAAATATATATTCATCATATTTAAAAACTATGAGCAATATATTACAATATTTCCCAGAGCTTCAGCGGCTGTATATTTCAATATAATAATTTGGGAAATTGTTTTTTAATATCTTTTAGTAGTGTGAATATGACTTTTTACTAGTAGATTTGTTCTGTAGCGCTATCTTGTATCCACATGTTGTATTACAAGGCAAATGTCAATGCTTGTTAACCTAACTAAATTAATTTTATCATGTATTTATTTATTAGATGACATATAGCCTATGGCTGATTTCAGAAACAAAAACCATCGTGAATATCTGCTTCTAGCTGTGATTGATAAAATATTTCTATGCATATGATATTTTGGTACTGTATTTGGCTTTACATACTCAAATATCAATCTCTCAACAACGGGAAAAATTGGTTTAAATTGTGATTTTACCGATCTTATCATACTGGTAAGAAGAATGGCTAAGATTCCAGGAAATTTGATGAATCTGACTTACAATGTTTCAGTAAGTTCATTGGATGAATACATCAAGAATCAATTTTAGATCTAATTTTATAAAACTTATCTCTTCTAGATCTCTTAATACTACTATAGCTGGAAATGTACAGATGAGAATTTCAAGTTATGAATATCATATTTCTGAAGTTGTATAAAGCGACAATGTATTTTATTCGTGTCCATCAATTATTGGGATCTGTCACTCTACAAATTCGACATCGTGCTCAAGAATTGGATATTTCGAGAACCTTTTTGTAGTTTACTCTCACGAAAGATTACAAGGCTCCATTAACTAAAGAACTGAAGCCTCCTAACTACACACAGCGAAGATAATTCGTTGAACAGATTAGTGAACCACAAGTCGATGTTGATTTTTCAAACTGAATTATTTTGAGCGATGACGCTCATTTAATCTTGATGGCTTCGATAATTGAGAGAATTGTCGCATTTGGGATTCGACAAATCCACGAGTGATTGTTGAGAAACAAATGCATCCATAACGTGTGTAACGATGCCTCGCTGATGGCGGGGTTGTTAACTTTGACGAAATTGAATGCTTACCTTTCAAAAAAAGTACATGAAACGCAAAACACCTGAATTATTATTCATTTTTACATTTCATATGTCTTATAGTTAAAGTTTATCTGATCTTAACGTTATAGACATCTTTTACATATTTAAAGAAATCTATAAGTTCCAAATTCTTCCAGAATATCATTTTGCTTATCAAATCTGTAAGTTGTTATAGACTTTCTTATAGACGCTATAGAAACGTTCAGAATCCCACCATTAATCTGTTAACTTATGATGCAGGAGGTATGATGTTATTTTCAACAGCTTGGTTCATAATCAAACGTCAAAACTTTAAGATCGTGTATCTTAACCTTGTCAGAAATGGATCTAGAGAATGATTCTTAAATAGATTGACAGTGAAACAGTTCTGTCATATATTATAATTTCATGTAATTTCTTACTTGGTATTTTTAATTCATCAGCTATGTATTTCCACGAATTTTCATTACATAATTAATTTCTATAATGCACGTTACATTTGTCATGTAAATGCGAAAATTTTTCTACAAGTCAAATAGACTTTATATCAAAATCACTCATTTCAAACAGCCTTAAGGCTGGTTTATAATGGATGTAACCGGTGATTTATTCTGTAGTCTTTAAAATTAAGCTATACGCATTTCCACGTTGACGTTCATGATGACATGAAATATGATGTTAACTCATGCTGTAACCGTAAAGTTCACCAACTTTTAAGTTTAACATCATACAGCTTATTCCCGACCAACAGCGAGCGAGCATTGTATCACATGTATGCGTTGCATTTATTTTTGTATTTCAGCAGACATATCTGACATTTCGTCTTCACGTCATGAAGTTTGTACTGCTGTTTGAAATGAGTGATTTTGATATAAAGTTGATTTTACTTCTAGAAAAATTTCCGCATTTATATGACTAATGTATCGTGGATTATAAAAATTGATCACGTAATGAAAATTTGTGGAAATACATAGCTTATGAATTGAAAATACCAAGTAAGAAACTACATGAAATTATAATACATTTCATAATAACTCCTTCTCTGTAATAATTATCTTATATTTTAACAGAATTATTGAAAACATGACAGAACCGTTTTACTGTCAATCAATTTAAAAATCATTCTCTAGTCCCATTTCTGACAAGGTTAAGATACACGATCTTAGAATTTGAACGTTTAATTATGAACCAAGCTGTTGAAAATAACATCATACATCCTAAATCATAAGTTAACAGATCAAGTTTACATCCATTATAAACAAGCCTTTGATTCCCATTCAAGATTTCAAAGTGTCTTTCTTTTTTCAATCCTCAGAAGGGAAAGAAATCATTACATCTTTTCCTCAGTCATTTTCCCATTCGGTGCATATATTTCGATATATTCCAGCAAAAAATAATATCGTTCTCAGCGATAACTTAGAATTGAGAACCCTGTATATAATTAAAGCTTTCTGCATCCTTTCTCCACATAAACTTCAGGTATGTCAAATCTCACATTACTTAATGCGCACGATGCAAAGTTCACTTTTAAAATTGGAAATAGGGCAGCCTATATATAATTTTGGCTCTTAGCACTTCTTCTCTACATTAACTTCAAGTCTGCTAAATCTTACATTCTCTCATGCGCGTTACAAAGTTTTTTTCAAATCTAAATGAGACAGTCTGTATATAATCCCAGCATTCTGCACTTCTTCTCTAGAAAGTATGCCATATCTCACATTTCTTCGTGTACGAGGTACGAAGTTTTCTTTTCACGTAGATTTAGAATAGGATACTCTGTATATACTTTCAGCTTTCTGCGCTACTTTTCTATTTAAACTTCAAGTATGCCAATTCTAGCATTTCTTCATGCACGCAGTAAAAAATTTTCTCTTCTCGTGAAATTATAGTGGGACACCATGTATATAATTTTAGCTTTCCTTCTCCACTGCAAGTATGCTAAGTCTCACATTACTTCGTGTTCGTGCGCGCGGTACTAATTTTTCTCTTCACGTAAAATTGAAATAGGATACCTGTATATGCTTTTACTTTTCCGCACTTCTTCTCCATATAAACTTCAAGTATGCCAAATCTCACATTCCATCATGCGCGCTGTACAAAGTTTTCTCTTCACGTATAATTAAAATAGGGTATCATGTATATAATTTCTGCTTTCTGCACTTCCTCTAAATATGCCAAGACTCACTTAATTCGTGTGCGCGGTACAAAGTTTTCTCTTCACATCGTAAAATTAGAATGGGATACCTGTATATGCCTTCAGCTTTCTGCATTCCTTCATATGAACCTCAAGTATACCAAATCTAACATTCTTTCGTGCGCGCAATATACTTAGAAAGGGGTACAAAGCTTGCTTTTCAAGTATTAATATATAGATTAGAATGGGACACCCTGTATATATTTTCCGCATTCTGCACATCTTCTCGCTATATACTTCAAGTATTATAATTCTCACATTCCTTCGTGCAAGCAATATGCTTAGAAAGGGGGCTGAAAGCCTTCTCTTGGCGTATTAATATATTGATTAGATACTTGACAAGATCAGATATATCTCATTTCAAAATTTTATATTTTTCAGGTTAAACGGCGAGATACCACATTGGTAGAGTGCTAGCTTCTGAACGCAGAGGTCGTAAGTTCGAATCTCGGTTAGGTGATGAAATTTTTCACGACTTTTCCGGATCGGTATTTGCCGTCGCTACCTTTCCAAGCTGGAAATCAAATTAACTTCGCTTTAATGGAGCTACCTGGCACCGGCTAATTGTTGTAACATGGACCTGCACCAGTTGAGTGGCAACACACATGGCAGCTAGGTAAAAACATGGCATGTTCAAGTGGAAAATAGCTGTGTGTGTGAAAAGTCAACCTAGGGACATAACCGACAGGTTCAAATCCCGAAGTCAAATAATAATAATAATAAATAATAATTTTTCAGGATTATATTTTGTCTCAGATAAGTCAAATGTGAGAATGATTCAAGCACTCATTGGAAACGGAGATAGATAATAATTTATACAAGAATAATACTCAAAATAATAGTTACTAGAATTACCCATCATTCATCTTTTCTACTGATTACAACAAAGGATTCGACAAAGATCACTTCAGTACACAAGTTTCAGGAGTTATAAGTTTGACTGATCATGACAATAGAATAATCAATAGATATAACCACATTCCTCCGTTCTTAATTAAATCAGCAAACAATTACTATGGATTAAACCAAATCAAATAAACTAACAATATTTTTACTGACCATAATAATGGAGCAATCAGTAGTATTTACATTATAAAGTATAAATCTTCAAATTCCGTTACCAGATCTTCTGTTTTTTCGCTAAGATAGTTATCATAATTACTGTTATATTAAAGAAGATTAGGATCTGTTTTCACACTTAAAATTATATTAATGATTGTCGAATATGTATTAGTCATGGTCTTTATCCCCGACTTTATAATCTATTCCTTTTCTTTTTCGGATAAATTTACTTTATAACTCAGCCTGTGGTCAAGTTTTTGTTCTGTTATAAATCATACTATCATCAATATTTCGTTCATTCATCTTCAGAAACTGAATATTTGCAGCGACTGTGTCAAAAATTCTTCCCATGCTTCTTCTTCTCTTTTAGTTTTCTATTATTTATTGATACATTTCAAAGTGATCATAAATTTTTGTTCGTCTATCTTATTTTTTTGTACTAACCATAAGAGACATAATTTTTTAATCTGATTTAAACTTAGTTTTGTTAGACCTAATTAAGAACTGGTTCAAAAATCTTTATGAATTGACTTATTTAGGATAAGTTTAAACTAGGTCTAGTGAACAAAGATTAAACCTGGTTTAATGTGTCTTACTATGAATAAGGCTGTAAATGTTTTTAGAACTAATAAGCTCAACATGTTCAAAAGAGATGCGTTTAAAAATTTTCCCGAGATGTTTAAAGTACTGATAAATCCCACTCACGAATCCTCCAACTGGAAGTGTGCATTGTAATTTGTATTAACCAGATTTTCATATAGGCTATGTGCAAGGGGGCGGAGTTTCAACAAATATCGATACGAGCGCTCATGGTGAGCACCATTGTAAGCATTGAACTCCATTTCTCAGAACACGTCATCAAGCATTGTAGTTCAAAAGTGAAAAAAGTTACATATAAAACTTGGGAAAATGCTTGTTCTGTTTCAGGCTGTTGTACTGAGGATGATTTAAGTGAAATATAGTTTCATAGATTTCATGTACGCAGTTATAACATTAAAAAACAAGTGAAGTGGATCAAAGCGATAAATAGAGTATTATCTGTCTTTCATTATTAATCTATATAACAAAGATGTTTGTGATTCATTCGTGAAATTAGAAAAATTCGTCATCGATTTGGAATGCATGAATTTACCTCTATCTCTAATTTGTAAGGTGTTTCAGTGATAGAAGTTTGTCGGATGCACTTCGCAGTAATTTTGTTGTTAATATTGTCAGCAACATATTCTCCAACATGTTTAATATGACAAAACTAATTTTACGCTTTTCTTCAATGCTTCTTCGGTAGAAGGTATACAGTGTTTGATACATACAAACCCGATCCGCAAGATCATCGGCGCCATAATTTGAGGTTATCCTGTCAATTTTGACAAATTGAGACGTATTTTTTAATAGGTACGTTATAATTGAAGAAAAAAATATTTAAAATTAATCACTTCAACGTACCTTATATGCTATGCAAGCTATATTATTCGCACACAGCTAAATTAAATAATATTACTACATTTAGATAATTATAGGTATGAAACAATGATAAAATGGGAGTTCAATCGTTCTCCATTGCCCGCTAGAGGCGCTAGTAGACTTCATGCTCGTAGCCTATAGACTTTTTTTGTTACATAGAAAATAATTTTAAAACTGTCATTTCATATACAATCATAGATAAAATTATTTGAGAAGAAGGTGATTACTGTTAACCAGTTAATCCAAATCACTCTATACGTCTATTGCGTATCCTCAGTGGCTCCGCTCTATCGGTTAAATTTTATATCTATGAGATGTGTCGTCAAAAACGTCAAACTGTCAAACTTAATTTCTGTATGTCATATTATTCGATAATCATGAATATAAATCATTCATTTAGAAGTTGTTGTGTTGTTAGATATACTAATACTAAAGCAAACAGCCCCGAACTACATTTTTACAGCTACAAAGAGAAATGAGGATAACAACAGTTAAACGAGAGTAATTTTATGCAATAATCTATGAAAATGTATAAGATATCATTCAATTCTCAGTATCAACCATCTTTAATATTATAATAATTGTAAAGAAACTCATTAAATACCACTTAGATAAGTTTCTTGATTGACTGAACAGTCACACACACAAATTCGTCTTAAAATCCTATACTGAAAGCACCAAATTTTTGCTTAGTATTTTTCCTTCTCAAAATTCAAGAGTTGTTTTAAAGATAAACAAGATGAGAAAATCTCTTTCTCCCAAGGATTTCGCTCAAATTCTGTACGTATATAACACATTATAAATCTTACTGTATTAAATTACCTTTAGATAAGTTACATAAACAATAAAAGATAATAATGACTATAGTTGATGGATTTTAGGATATTTTTGTCTACAAATGCTGTCATAAATTAAATACAACATTGACAAGTGACATCACACTTCGAAGCTGTGATTTTTGAATAACATACGGCACTGTCGTCGAAATTTGAAGATACGCAACAGGCCTATAGGATATGTGCATGAAGTCTACTAGCGCCTCTAGAGGGCAATAGAGAACGATTGAACTCAAATTTTATCATTGTACTACTATTATTTAATTCAGCTGTGTGCGTACAATTTAACTTGAATAGTATGAAAGGTACGCTGAAATTATTCATTTTGGGTATTTTTTCTTTCATTATGACGTACCTATTAAAGAAAACTTCTTAATTCGTTCAAATTGACAGGATACCCTCAAATCATGGCGTCGACTAGGTTTGAATGTATCAAACACTGTATCCTTTTAATAACGCTTTTATTAGCTTCACCTGTATCTATGTAACGGAATCTTTGAACGTGAATTTCACTCACTTAGAGACGTCAGATTGAATTAAAACTTTACATACTTCTCAAGGACCGGTGACAATACAATAATTCATCAAGTTTATCTCATAATCCTGATAAGGATCATCAGGAATAAATACTCACTTTCGGAGCGGGAGCCTGAGAATCAGCTACCACATTCAAGGAACGCAGCTCGGTAAATTGTAAGCGAGCAATACGAGCTCGGTTAACAGTAGACCGTCGTGCGAGCGAAGTGAGCTCGATTAATGGTAAGTTGCTATGCGCGCGAAGCAAGCTCGGTCAACGTTGATCCGTCGTGCGAGCGAAGCGAGTTCGGTTAGTTTTAATAACAAATAATTTTTTATAGCAGATTGAACTAAAAAATAGAAAATAAAATATAGTTCAAAGAAACTAAAGGACACGCTTTTATGGTAAACCGAACTGAAAAGTGAAAAATAATTTTTAATATAAAAATAAAGTAATTGACGAGAAAATTAATGTTATTGTGAAAAAGGCGTGAAGTGTTTTGTATCATATTTTCATACTAACTCTACATTCAGAAATCGTACTAGTAGAATATTTAGAACAATTGATATCGAGCCTCTCAGGCTTTTTCTACAATAGCAATAATTTTCTCGTCAATTACTTTATTTTTTTATTAAAAGTTATTTTTCACTTTTCAGTTTGGTTTACCATAGAAGCGTGCTCTTTAGTTTCTTTAAACTATATTTTTTACCGAGGAAGCATTGAAGAAAAGCATGAAATTAGCTTCTTGCCATATTAAACATGTTGAAGAATATGTTGCTGACAATATTAACAACGAAATTATTGCGAAATGCATCCGACAAACTTCTGTCACTGGAACACCTTATAAATTAGAAATAGAAGTGAATTAATAACTCCCAAATCGATGATTAATTTTTCCAACTACACAGTTGAATGAGAAACATTTTTGTTTATATAGAATAATAATGAAAGACAGATAATACTAAATTTACTACTCTGACCACTTCACTCGTTTTTTGATGTTATAACTTCGTACAGGAAATCTATAGAACTATATTCTACTTGAATTATCCTTAACACAACAGCCTAAAACACAACAAACGTTTTTCTATGTTTTGTATGCAATTATTTCCACTTTTAAACTACAATGCTCAATTACGTATTCTGAGAAATGAAGTTCAAAGCTTACAATGGTGTTCATCATGAGCGCTCGCATCGATCTTTGTTCAAACTCCGCCCCCTTGTACATAGCCTATACACCGCATGAAACTGGTATTGAAATATATATTATTCTCTTTTGGTTCACAAAAAATAAACTTTTCAAAATAACTCTTACTCAGGCATCTTTAATAGAAAAATTTTCTACAGTAACAATAGATTTTGTAATAAAGATGAACTACACTTATTTTTTTATAACAGAGTAAAATCTAATTTTCTTGAGAGTGGCTGACATGTAATGCCCACTTGAACTGTTCAAACTCTTTGCTCAACTCTGGATCGTTAGCAAAATCATCTCCCAGAGATTCTTCACGAATTTGCTTTAAAATAAGGGTCTCTTCGTCATCTTGATGTTGATGCTGACGGGCACTACTACTCTCACCTAAAAAAAAAATATTTAAACCTTACATATTGAGCAAACTATACTTGCTTTAAATGGATTTATTCATTTTATTGGTCGTATAATGAATAGTTTCACTTACTATTCATATTTTTTGTCTGCCTCCGCCGTTTTCTAGTGCTAATCTCTTGTGCCTGTTCTCGTGGATACGACGTCCACGAAGCATTATCTGCTGAGAGAAAAGAGTTATTAGCTGTAAGGCACATTTAATTGAACATTAATCCAGTGGTGCTACCTGAAGAAGTGACAGAGCTAGAGCCCCCAGCCAAACCTTTAAAACCACCAAGCTGAGGATTTACCATAAGACTACCTGCAGGCACACCAAAACGACCCAGCACCTGATTTGAGTGAAAAATAAAATATGTACTCGAATTGATATAGAAGTTTTCAATGCCATGGTGAAGAGTGAGCTATCATTCGAAATATAGCGCATTGAGTAGCTTCCAAAGATTTTCAAGATTACAGCTTATTTCAGTTAAGAGCAATCTAAGCGTTCTTATTGTACTACGGTTTAAGCCTTCTCATTGGCCAGAATACGATCCAATTTTATATTACAAAAATCATACTCGTTAGTCGTTCATTAATTTTTTTATCATATCATCAATAGATACGTGCAGTTCGAATATTTAAATTTGTATTTATTCTAGCAATATGTGAATATATTGTGACTTTTATTTTTGAATTCATTTCCAGGCAGCGTTTTTTGTATCTTGCATTTATTATTAATGAATCATGTTCGCATTTTGGCCAATCAGAAGGCTTGAATCATAGTCCCATAAGAACCATTGAACCGTGCTCAATTGAAATGAACTGTAGACTTTCATAATGAGGGAAAGGATTTCCATTCTATATGTAGACCTAGTTGATACAGTTTTTTGTACATAAGATTATGTGCAGACGAATTTTACTGTTTTTCGAATATGATAAATTGACGTGGAAATTCAAACAAAAAATTGTATATTAATCAAACAAACTTCTAAAGAATAGTAAAATAAATACTAAACAGAAACTGTTTATTCATCATAGTGCAAATAACTCTGTAATAATAGGCTAAGGGCCGTATGACACGATGCATAATTTCTCCAAAATTACGTACATTTTTGTGTTTCAAAATTATGATCAAAAAAATGTACTGTGGCATACATCAAAGTACCTTCAAAAAAATGTTCAAAAAATTGTACAAAAAAATGTAGAACTCGCTCTATATTCTTACAAATTTTCCTTCAAAATGTGCGCAATACGAATGCGCATTGGCATAAATGAAGATTCTCATTTGTTTGACACTAAAGGTGCGGCCTCATGCGAACGCTCGACGCTCGTTTCCAGCGACAAATTTGGTCACGTGGTACTATTTTAAATTTCCCGGCATTTCAAAATATTCAGCGACAAGTTGCTGCGTCAAACAGCAGCGTCAACATGGCTTCTTTGCTTGCAGGGATTAAAAATATTAATATCAAAATTTGACATATAGAACTATAAATCGATTCATCGACGCGGATTTATATTATCAACGTATTCCAGCGCAACAAATGTGGAGTGTTGTAGATAGAGGATTATAAACGTGAGCTGATTCTAGGTGCAAAACATAAGGATGGCTCTGTTAAACGCAAATAGCCTGTTTAGTGAAAAACATCCGGTAATTACAGTTTAAATGATCGAATTACCAATTGAAAAAATAATTTATCAGATTCAAAATAATCAATGAAAAAAGAGAAATAGATTTTAACTGTACAGAATGAAAAATATTGTATAGCAATTTATGCAACATTCTACTTGAACCAATCAGTGCCACGTCGTTTATTCAGCTGAAGCTATCAATATAATATAAATAATATAAAATCATATGACAAAAATAAAATTATGATACTAATAATATGCCTAACCTAAAAAAATTACAAAACTAATTGATTGACGTTGTATTATCAACACTTTTCAAGAATATATTTACTTTTTTTTTTTAATTGTTTAATATTGGTCACATTTCTCATATCATTTGGTAAATTATTATACTCTTTTAATTTGATAATTTGAACCTGTTGTTCATTAGAGATAACCCTCCTTCTATACACTCCATCCATAGCAACCTGATAGCGACAAAGCTCAACTTGTTCAGCTTTGTCGCTGCATATTTTGAAGGACCGGGTAATTTAAAATTGTACCACGTGACCGAATTTGTCGCTGGAAACGAGCGTCGAGCGTTCGCATGAGACCGCACCTTAAGATAGTTGTCGTGCTACGGGCATAGTATCAGAATGTTCCAAATTTTTGTACACTTATTCAGAGTATTATTATATAACAATCCCTAAAATTTGAAGTCGATTGACCATCTCAAACTCTAGATAAACGCAGTTAAATTTCAAATTTTTAACGTGGAGAGCAGTGGAGAGTATACATTTTAGGCAGCAATTATATCAGTATTAATTTTTTATGAAAAAATTAACAGTCAAATTCTTTTGAAAAACTAGCTGTGAATTGATGTACATGTTCTGCGTACTTGAAAATAAGAAGAAAATTATTGACCACCTCATTGTTTAGATATGAGAGCGCAAAGTTGAACATTTTATATATAAAATACGTCGCGACACGTTGAACAGAAACAACTTGGCAACACTGTACATCACTAAACATTGCATTGTACTATCCGACCTGCAAATTCAAACGGAAAGAGATTAAAATAGTTGCTTAGTAATGGTTTCAGTTAAACAATAATATCTATTATGAATAAAATTAATTTGATCTGAGATTTTTTGTTTTAAAATTTGCCTTTATACGCTAGATTTTTGGACATGTTTTCTATACTGAGATAACAGTTAAACACATTGTTGCCAAGCAATTTTTCCGGCCAGTAATCGTGTATATCACACTACGATGAACGTGTTTGAGATACACTCTCCAACAAAAAATTCAGGCATATACTAAATTTATTCTAAATTTCTCAGTCTTTATTCATTAATATTATCATAAAAATTTAAGTACGGAACTATCTATATTATGAACACGTTCTGCCAAGAATAACAAGCATCTATATATATCAGCTTGCAAAGCGTTTTTTGTAGTTACGCCAGACTTTACTTTTTGACAATAATGTACCACGACAACAGCCTTAATGCCCAAATATAAATTGTTCTTCGTGTGAGAGTATGATTATTTTAGAAATACCGTGCTCCAGAGATGGAATTATAATTTTAATTGAGGAATTCCACTTCATTCATTCTAATATTTTTATTCATTGGCAGTTGTGAAGTAGCTTGTGCGCAGATGCGTGAATATTCAAAATGTGCGCAATATGAATGCGTACTGGCATACATATACATTCTAGTCTGTTTGACAGTTACTTTTTGTGTACGTGGTTGATTTGAGTTATATAATTATTTTCAACAATCACTATTATCGACGATATCAATAATAATTCAAATTCATGCTCCACAAATCTTCTTTCATCCATCTTAATATTTTTGTACAACCTGATAGTTGTCACGTGAAGTAGCATGTGCGCAGATGCGTGAACATAATAATGTACAAAATTTTGTAGTAGTGACATACAGGACTCCAAAATAATGTTAAAAAAATTGTAAAAGTTTCTGATACAGATTTTATTCAAAATGATGAACATAATTTTAAAAGAAATTATGCATCGTGTCATACGGCCTTATAAAAAAAATGTATCGTCTAAAAACTATTGAAGCAAAGCCACAGAACAGCACTATTTAGTATTCAGCATTGAGTGTCAAACTCAAAATGCATAGTGAGCAAATATTGACTATAAAGCAAATAGTTGTTTATGTATCTGGAGCGCAAAATTATACTTTGGTGCTTGAGAATGAAAGTTTTTTGTCGAGGCATCAGTCAAGACACAAATCATTCGAAAGCACCAAAAAAATTTCGCGCATGAGTCACATACAATATTTTTTCTACAGACGTCAAAAAATTATAAAAATGATCATGCCAACGTGCACGAAATACTTTGTGCACGTTGTCAAGTTAAAATCAGTGAACGAAGTACTTCGTGCACGTTGCCATGATAAACAACTCCAATGTGACATTTCGCATACTAATATTAATGTTCAAATGTCATAATTTTTCGATGTCTGTAGAAAAAATAAATAATTGTGGACGGTGAATACGTATGTTCACATCAGTTGTATTTTGGCATAACCTTATTAAAGAATATTTGTTTATAATATACTCAATCTTTTCGTACAATAATTTAGACCACGATTATTTTCTAAAATTTTGTTTCCAAAATTTGTAATCAGTACAACATACTAAATCCTATTTTATTAATATCTTTTTTAATAATGTAATTCATTCTATTATGAGTAATTAGATAATTATTTGGAGAAAATATATTTTCAAATAATACTGCAGAGTATGATACGGCTGATCTTTGCAATACTATTCCGATTGAATTCTCTTTTGTATTTTATAGGCAATCTTGTCCTGATTATAAAAGTGCATTTTTTTCTCAATCCAACTAGTTCGCCAATCTGAGTAACCCAAGAATCACAAAGTCAAAAATTCTTCAGTCAACATTTTACTCCATGTTAATGAGGAAAATCACATCCTGGCTGGAATCCAATGTATAGATCATTATGCAATGAATTTTGGAAAATGCATTATATATTTTCGAAAAATCTGCAAGCACAAGGCTATAATTTTGAGAGAATATTCTGGACGCTGTTTCAGAACTATATTTCAAGAACTATACTAATCAGGCAGTTAGAAGTTTCCATCAGATGAGAATAGAAACGGAGATTACTGAACATTATGGCAATGCAGGTAGCAGTATTTTGACCGAATATTTCATTCTCAATGAAGCTTGAAAAACATCTAGCATCCTACAAGATTTATTCGGAAGAATTTTCTAGCTCATAGTTTTCGAGATTCGATATGCTATTACCCTTAGTTTAATGATAAGAAGTAAACTCTATTCATCTTTTTGATAATTATTTTAAAGTTGCATTTAATAAGGTACCTAAATTTTTTCTAAGGGCTATAATAGTTCAGCAAAAAAACACGAAAAACCCTTGAAAATTTTATTCCGATTCCAGCTATCCTGACACTATTATTGAATTTTTCAAACACAAAAATTCATCGCTTTGTGATGTGATGGAAAAATTATCAAGAGAGCAGAAATTAGAAAAGCATATTCCTGGGATTAATTAGCTATTATTTCGACAACCAGAAGATTTTCTGACAAATGTCTCAAATAAAACTTACATAACATTTTACGCCTTCAAGATTTATTCAAAAGAATTGTCTCTAGGGCTCATAGATCCTGCGAAAAAATTTGAGGATTGATAAAAAACTTTATTCATATCAAAGCTGCAGTGCATACGGTGATGTAACAAAATTTTTGCTAAGGGCTATAATACAGGAGTAAATCAAGAAACACACTTAAAATTGCTCTTCCTATAATATATTTGGACTTTTCAAACACACGAAATTCATCACAAAGCAACATTTTTCAGTTCAGCAAGTCATCACCAATAATTGAGTTCTATATAAGAATTAAATTTTGACCATACATGTAGAATAGATTATCTGTCTTCGTTACACAGAGACCCGTATAAAGTATGTTGCGCTCAGACTCCCATCAGTCGACGTAACTTTTGTATACTCGTTTGGCGGGAACATCTAACTATTTAAATAGTATGGCACGTGAAATATACTTCTAAAATTACGTCCAGGGTACTTTCTCAAAATTACAGCCTTATGGGAGCAGAATTTTTTTGCATCTTCAAGAATTAATTGATTAATTTTCAATCTTGGTATACTCGGATCGGCCGCTAGCTCTCCTACGGCTTACAAGATATAGATACAGGGTGTATCACGGAAAGTGAAACATAGGCGTTTAACATGGGAAATCAGTTTTTCTGTACGCATTGCTTCCCAAATTATCTTAAACAAAAAATTTCAAATGGATATTGTAGAGCAAAATTTCTGTACCGACTTAATAAGAAAAAAAATCATTTAGGCTACTTCATGATAGCAGAAATAAAATATGAATAATCACGGAATTGCATTTAATAGTATTAGCTATGAAATTATAAATAAGAGACGAACAAAAGCGTAACGTTTAATACGTCAGTGTCAGAATGATGATTGTCAAAATAGATATCTTCCGTAGTAGTCCAAGAGCTGACGACGAATCTAGGGAACGTATTTTAGGCAAGTTGAAACAACAAGAAAATAATATTTTATCAATTGGTGAATCTAGAATCTTGCGTCGGGCAGAGCTTTGGCGGTTATTCCGCTACTGTGCAACTTATGACAATTGCAATATAATGAATCAGAAAAATATGTTTTATGCAACTTGAGATTTTTCTCATCTTTAGTGTTAGCATCTAATTAACCCAAAAATAAGAGCCCCAGACTATTTTGAGGATTATAAAGTGTGACCTGATCCCTCCGAATATATACAATAATCATATCTCAAAAATATACTTTGGGCATTCTGAAATTTTTATAGTATGTTTATTAGCTAATATTGAAAATTATATATAAATATATATATATATATATATATATATATATATATATATATATATATATATATATATATATATATATATATATATATATATATATATATATACAGGGTGTAACAGAAATAAGTACATTAATTTTAACCAGTGATAGAACCCGTCAAGCATAGCAATTTTTCTTAATAACTTTTTCTCGAATTCTCATCTTTTTTCAGCATTTTTTAACCCCTATAATTCAACGAGTCGTTCAGGTGCATAATTATCGGATCCAGTAGTAGTTACAACCCTGGTTACAACGAAACAATTGATTTCGACATATGTGAACTATCAATTCCAGATCAATTCCTTCAAATAAATTTTGGAAAAAATCGTCTAATTATTATTGTCACAAGAGTTGAAACCTGTGAAAATGTCAAGCTCTTCTCTCTGCGGTTTCGCAGGCAGTGTAGGATTAGTTCGGCGAATTTATTCGGAACGATTTCAGAAATGTCATTTTTCACTAAAAATTGAATTATTGTGGTTATGCTCATGTATTTAATGTCAAAATATTGTGCACTTATACATAATGATGAGAGTACTATGAGATATTGAGAACTTATCGTTTACCTGAAACGTAAAACACCAGATGAAATGAATAAAATACATTAATTTATAAATGAAGCAGCTGTGAATTAGTTTTTTCTCATATTATTACAAACTTCACAGTCAGGTCGTTTCAATGAAGTATGCCTCATAAATTGATCTGTTGGACAAATAAAATATTGTATCTCATATTTTAAAAAATATTTAAAATCAATTACCAAATTCAGTGTGATACATTTGTAGGTTAGATTTTCTGTTTTTCAAGAATAAGCTCTCACAATTATTGCGGGAATATTTCCAGTTGAATTATTCATTAAATTAATTATTTTAAAATTGCATTCCATTTCATATTCCACCGTTCACTTTAAATAAATCGTTGAATGATTTTCTCTTTATGTTTGAGAGCCAACACTAATGAAATAAGCTGAGAGCTGCCACTACTTTTCAAGTTGATCGTAGATGGCAGCCCAATCTGACCCATATTCTAACTGTGTTACAGGCTGTATTCAGACTATTCAGATCAGCTGATCCAAATGCAATGAACTCGTGCTGACAATCTAATGTTCAAGAAATGTACCAACTATTTGAAAATATACGTGAAATTTCTAAATAGAAATAAAACTTCACAACAATAACATATAAATACGACCAATATAACAAATTGTTGGTTTCAGAGATGAATTTGATCTTTCTTGCAGCATATACAAAAATAGAATAATCGAGGTGAGCGAATATCAGTGTATTATTGAAATACTGTTATTCTTTCAGTTTCAAATGGATGATTGATAAGACTATGATGATTTGAAGTTTCAAAATAATAGTTTAAATCGACAGCTGTCATTCTTCCAACAAATGACGAACATTCAGTTCTAACCATAGGCGCACTATGAAATTTTTGACCAAACTTTGATGAATTTTCACTCGATATCCAGGAGACTTACAGAAAAAAGTTATCAAGAAAAATTGTTAGGCTTGAAGAGATCTATTGCAGGTTAAAATTAATGTACTTATTTCTGTTACACCCTGTATATATATATATATATATATATATATATATATATATATATATATATATATATATATATATATATATATATATATATATATATATATATATATATATATATATATATATATATATATATATATCGCCAGACGAATTGAACGGTTAATAATGATTTCCCGACGCGAAAAAATATTTAAAATGAGTGCAATGAAATAGTCTCATGCGTAGCCATAAGTGCGAGAGATATAGTTAATCAAGAGCTACCGAAAGCTGACAAGGGCCTGACTCCTCGGGCTGTAATTGGTTGCCAAGAGACCATGTGACTCCAATTTAGTAGATCGGACTCTATAGAGTAAGATCCCAGGCCCGCCAGACCTTACTTATTTTCTGAGAAACAAAATGTGTGGAATAGTGTAGTGTTAGTATGTATTTTGATCATACGCACACTAGCTAGTTTGTGGCGACGGCCAATTTACAGATACGAGTTGCTAGCGGTACGATGAGACATTACTCACTTTTCTTAAGGTCTTGAGTGCTGATTTTGAGGTATGTTTCAGAGAATATTGTTAAAAATTGATAATCAACACTGCTAGACACTTTCCATCGGTGATAGTTTCTGCTAGACTCTTTAAAGCTCACGAAGAATATCGTGATCTTGCTCATAGTTTGAGTACTAATTTTCATATATGACACTCAGGGTACAATTTCAATACTTCTTGTTAACAGCTAGATTAATCGTTGGGCTAAACATCCCCCAGACACATCTAAAATATCGCTGTGAGTAAAAGCGCGAGGTCACTATTTGTAGGCTTGATAGTAAGTGAAGTATCTAGGGGCATCCAACTCTTCCTTGGTCTGGCTATCTATAAAAAGTCTTGAAATTGCTCACTGAGTATTATATTTAAAAATTAGGACTCAGACTATAAGTAAGATAACGATATTTTTTGCGAGCTTTAAAGCGTTTAGCAGGAATTACCGCCGATGAGAAGTGTCGGGCAGTGTTGATTATCAATTTTCAACAATATTCTCTAGAACATACATAAAAATCAGCACTCAGACTTCAAGAAAAGTGAGTATTGTCTTGATGTACCTATAACACCTCGTATCTATAAATTGGCCGTCGGCACAAACTAGTAAATATGTGTATGATCAAAGTACCGACAAACACTATTCTAATCCACAAATTTTGTTTCTCAGAAAATAAGTAAGGTCTGGCGGGTCTGGGATCTTGGACTACTACCTATACACCAAAATATTTTGGAGTGGTGAAATTTTTCAGAAGAATCAACAGATATAGAATGAATTGGGAATCATTTTTTCAATGAAAATGTATCATAAGAATCTTTTGGAAAAGAAGACTTTTCAATTAAAATATTTTGTATCCTATTTTACCTGAATTTTTTTTTAAATTTTCTTCATAAATCCAGAATGGTTAGTCGTAGGATACTGAAATTCAGTATTTGAAATTACTGTAGCATTTCAATAGTCATCTTCTATTTTTGCACCAATCGGCCAAGCCGGGAGTGCACTTTATATAACAGACTTTTCGAATTTTCCGCATAAATTCAAAACATTCAGTCGTAGAATATTGAAATTCCGTTTTAGGTACTTCCATAACATTTAGTTAAGTACCTTGTATTATGATTGCAATCATTAAATTCATCAATCTGTAACGATATTTTCCATTGAACTGTTAATTGACGTCAAAAATTTACTTCGCTTATAAAAATTAATATTAGTTTAATAAAAGTTGAATGAAGAAGAAATCTGAGGTAAACATCATGCGACTTACTTGTACATCATTGGATATATTTTTTGCATAAAATAAAACGATAATCTAATTCAAAACTTCATCGTTCAACGACTAATTGTACTGGATTTATCCAAAAAATTCTAAAAATCTGTCTAGTAAAGTGCGCTTTCAGCCCAGTCGGTTGCTTTGGAAACAGATGATCATCATTCTTATGCTACAATATTCTTAAATACTGATTTCTAAGACTCTACGGCTGACAGATTTGAATTTATGCGCAAAATAAGAAAAAAAATTCAGCTGAAGTGCGCTTCCGGTAGAGTCGATTGTTATGAGAGTAGTAGACAATCATTCAGATGCTACAGCAGACTGAAATACTATATTTCAATACTCCACGGTTAGGAAATCTAAAAGGCTGTCAGTTAAAGTGCACTTCTGGCTTAGTCGATCTTAGGATATGAGCATTCAGATGGTAAAATCGTCATAAATACTGAACTCCAACATTCTACGTTCTGGATTTATGCGCAAAATTAAAAAAAAATCAAGCAAAGTGCTGCATTTCCGGTACAGACGATGGCAATCATAATACGAGGTGCATAACTAAATGTTATAGAAGTGCCTAAAACGGAAATTCAATATTCTACGACTGATTGTTCTGAATTTATGCAAGTAATTCGTAAAGTCTGTTACATAAAGTGCACTCCCGGCTTAGCCGATTGGTACAAAAATAGAAGATGACTATTAAAATGCTACAGCAATTCCAAATACTGAATTTCAGTATACTACGATCAACCATTCTGGATTTATGAAGAAAATAAAATAAAAAATCAAGTAAAGTTAAGATACAAAATATTTTAATTGAAAAGTCTTTTTTTCCAAAAGATTCTTATGATACATTTTCATTGAAAAAATGATTCCCAATTCATTTTATATTTGTTGATTTTTCTGAAAAATTTCACCACTCCAAAATACTTTAGTGTATGGGTAGAGTCCGATCTATAGGCTATGTGCAAGGGGGCGGAGTTTGAACAAATATCGATGCGAGCGTTCATGGTGAGCACCATTGTAACCATTGAACTCCCTTTCTCAGAATACGTCAATGAGCTGTCATTGAGCATTGTAGTTTAAAAGTGAAAATATCTGCAAATAAAACATGGGAAAACATTTGTTCTGTTTCAGGCTGTTGTGTTGAGGATGATTCAAGTGAAATATAGTTTCATAGATTTCATGTAACCAGTTATAATAATAATAATAATAACCCTTTATTAAATAGCAATATGCTAACCAACATACAAAAAAAACATAATTATGATTTCCAGAAAAAAAATGAATATTCCTATAATATTTGCCTTAACTTAGTTTTAAATTCTTTAACAGTTTCTGAATTCTTAATTATAGTAGGTAGCTTATTATATTCTATCAAACCATTACAAAATACACTTCTGCTTGTCTTCATTTTATTTGTTTTTTGAACATATAGCATACTTGATTGACGCGTAGCATAAGCATGTACATCTGACACATATGTGATATTTTTTTGCAGATATTGAGGCAGCTTATCATTCAAAGTTTTGTAAATAAATATTAATACATTAAATTTTATAAAATCCCTAACACACAACCATCCTAATGTATCAAGCATAATCGCTATACCTGTATATTTGCTGCATTTTAATATTGTACGCATTGCTCTGTTTTGAAGCTTTTGTAATCTTTCTTGATCTGTTTGACTGCACATGTATAAAATTGTTGAACAATATATAAAATGCGGCAAAATAATAGTATTATAGATCATTGTTCTGCTCCAGATTGTGAATTCATTACAGATTCTTGACATGTAATTAATTTTTTTTGAAATCTTTTTACACAGATATTGAACATGTTTGTCGAATTTCAGCTTATTGTCTATAATTACCCCTAAGTATTTGATCTCGTTAACTATTTCTAATACATTTGCTCTTATCTTAACTATGTGATTAATATTATCAATTCTTTGAGATGGATGTATGAACATTACTTTAGTTTTCTCTATATTTAGTTTGAGCTTATTACTATCTAGCCATTGTGCTACCTCATCAAGATCTTTATTAATATAACCAATAATACAATCAATATCTGTACCTTCCTTATAAATAAGCGTATCATCCGCGAATAACTGTATGCTACAAGTTTTTAAAATTTTAGGTAGGTCATTTATATATAACAAAAACAGGATTGGTCCTAAAACACTCCCTTGGGGGACTCCCATTTCAACACTTATTTTATCTGAATAAACATTATCAATTTTGACACATTGTGTTCTTCCCGACAAATAATTTGTAAACCAATCAAGTACTGTACCTTCTATACCATAATTATTCAATTTTTTAAGTAAAATATTGCGGTCTATAGTTTCGAAAGCTCTTTTCAAGTCCAGAAAAACAGCTCCTATCACATTTCCATTATCTGTTGATAACTTCCACTCATTTAACAGATAGTTGAGTGCAGTTTCACAAGAGTGATTTGCACGAAAGCCTGATTGTTCACAAGCAATAATATCATTTTCTTCAATGTATTTCATCAATTGTTTTTTTACTGTGATCTCAAGAATTTTTTCTATTGCAGGCAGCATATTTACTGGTCTATATTTTTCTATGTCCACAGTGCCTTTTACTTTCTGTATTGGAATTATAACAGAGTTTTTAATTTGTTCGGGAACAACACCTGTAGTCAGAGACATATTAATATACTGCAAGATAGGATATCCGATCGTACAAAAATTTTCTTTCAAAAATTTAAAGTTTATTTCATCACTACTGCCTTTATTCTCTAGAGAGAAGATAATGTTTTTCAATTCATTGATGTCAATTGTTGAGAAATTCTTGAAACTCGTGTGATCAAACATTGATACCTTTCTTAAATGAACATAGCTATAACTAGTGGGAATTGAGTTAACAATGTCCTTAATGCTATTAATAAAATATTCGTTGAAAATTGTTGCAATTTCATCTACTTTATCAAAGATTTTATTATTGTAAGTGATTGATTTTATATTAGTTGCTTTGTTATTCACACAAGTAAATTCTTTCAATGTTCTCCACATTACTTGAGAGTTATTTTTACAAGCATCAATTCTATTATTGTAGTACATCTCTTTTTCCTTCTTAATAACACTATTTACAAGATTTCTCTTAATTTTGAATATCTTCCAATCTTCATTGTCATTTGTAAATATGAAACGCTTATATGCTAAATCTCTTTCATTCATGGCTTTTTTGACCTTATTATTATACCAATTTTTACTATTATTATAATGAACTTTTGTCAGAGTTTGTGCACTATTCTTGCTACAAGTTTTGATATTGTTGTACATATTGATAAAGTACTGATCAACATTTACTAAATTATATTTCCAATTACATTTAATGAGGTTCTCGTTCAACAAATCTTTATCTATCCTTTTGAAAGATTTTACAGTACAGTTATTTGATAGTTCATTGTCACTAAGTTCAATATAAATCAAACTATGATCTGTAATTTTTGGAGTTTCTTTAATAACATAATTTGTACTGTATTCATTAGTAACGATGTAGTCTATTAAAGTTCTAGAATTATTCGCAATGCGCGTTGGTTTATCTATTAATTGTTTGTAGCCATTGGCTTCAATAACACTTTTAATCTTTTTGGTGTAGAAATCATTTTTATCCAGCCAATCAATGTTGAAGTCACCCACTAATAATAAAGTTTTATTACCCATATTTTCCTTTTCTGTGAGCCAAGAGTCCAGATACGAAATAAAAGCAGCTGAGCTACCATTCGGAGAACGATACACCGATGCCAGTAGATAAAATATATTTTTGTGATAAAAAGTAATTGACAGTAACCACCAGTTATATGGTTCAGTAATATTTTCACTCACTTGGAAGTTTAGGTCCGCCCGCACGAATATTATTACCCCTCCAGTATGTTTAGTTGTTGAATCACACCGCACTAGATTGTAACCATTCACAATAAGTTCAGAATCTTCAATGTCTTCTGTGGTTCTAGCTTCAGTGAGACAGATAATCAAGGGTTTCTCAATATACACTAATCCGTCAATTTGAGTTTTATTGGCCAAGTAGCTCTGCGCATTCAGACAAATAATATTATTTGATCCTTTTATTTCCCTTAATTGCTATGCATATTTTATTTTGTTCTGCTGACTTTTAACGATTCTTTTATATACTTCACAGTTGTAGTCAAGTGCGCTATGATCAGTTTTCAAGTTAAGTTTCAAGTTCTTATTAGCTTTTATACAGTTTATACAATTTTCCTCCTTAGCTTTACATTCATCATATTTATGACTCTCTCCACACTTGCTGCATACGATATTATTATTTCTACATTTCTGTGCCTTATGCCCATATCCAAAACATTTATAACATCTGGTTATGTTAAGTTCTTCAAACACTTTGCATCTATCCCATCCTATATTTAATTTTGTTTCGTTCCCATTTATTATATTCGAGAACGTTTTAGGATCTACCTCGGCTATTATATTGAATTTACTTTTGTACTCCCATCTGTGTCTAATAGAAATTACTGATTCTTCTGCTATCATTAAATTTTGTTGTTTCAAGCTTGTTATTATTTGATCACTGTCAATATTTTCAGACAATCCAATAATTTTGATAAGAGGATTTCTCAAGTTTGGTACTTCCACTTCGTATTTTTGTCCTAATTTCTTTGATACTTCATATTCAAGTTTATTAATATCTTTTTCTTTCTCACATGAAACCATTATACCTCCGTTTTTCATATTTTTTACAGAAGTTACCCCTACTGATATATCAGAAGGATTAATATTTTCTCGTACTTCTTTTCTCGTCTCTATACATTTTTGATCCGCCTTGGGCTTAATAATAACTACAGGATTAGTTTTCTTCGTAACTTGAGCAAATGTTTTACTTTGAACTGAGTCCGTGTTTGTATTATTGGTTATAAATGTAGCTATCATATCTTTTAATGAAGTAATTTCCAAATTATATTTATGAAGAGCCACATCAACGGCTTTTCCTACCTCCATTTTGATTAAATTCAAATTTTTAATGCATCTACAATTATCGCAAAACCATTTAAAGCCGTCATAAGAACTTATAACTGTAAAATCCTTCTCCTTGATTCGTGCGCATTTGAGATGAAACCAATGTTTGCACGATTCGCATCCTATAACTTTATCTCCACTGAATTCTATATGACATTTGAAACAACATTTCTCCTCATCATCCGATTGATCCATTATTTCACATCAAAAAGTTTGACAGTCACTGATTTTCTAAAGATTCATCCGTATGATGCGTACGACGCATCAACTTCGCAGTCAAGTTGATGTTGTTTACACAAGATTAATTAAAATTTTGTGAAAAAAACTCTTGCTTTTATCAAATAAAAGAATTATATTCCTCAATATATCTACTCACAGACAATCCCAATAGTTAATGCACCGGAAAAACAGACACAATTATTGTTGAAACAGTTTTTATGTTATGCAATATAAAATATTCCACTTATTCACCACCTTAAAAACTTTGAAACTATGAGCGATCTTTGACACAACATTACAATAAAGCAAAAAAATTATATTATAATATCTATAATATTTATTTATTATTTATTATCTATAATAATTTATAACATAAAAAAACGCGTGAAGTGAATCAAAGCGGTAAATACAGTATTGTATGTCTTTCATTATTAATCTATGTAACAAATATGTTTGTAATTCAATTGTGAAATTAGAAATATTCATCATCGATTTGGGATTCATGAATTTACCTCTATCTCTAATTTGTAAGATGTTTCAGTGATAGAAGTTTGTCAGATGCACTTCGCAATAATTTTGTTGTTAATATTGTCAGCAACATATTCTTCAACATGTTTAATATGGCAGAACTATTTTCACGCTTTTTCTCAATGCTTCTTCGGTAAAAGGGATACAGTGTTTGATAAATACAAATCCGATCTGCAAGATCGTTGGCATCATAATTTGAGGTTATCCTGTCAATTTGGACGAATTAAGACGTTTTCTCTATAATAGGTACGTTATAATTAAAGAAAAAAATACTCAAAATAAATAATTTCAACGTACCTTTTATGCTATGCAAGTTATATTATACGCACACAGCTGAATTAAATAATATTAGTACATTTAAAAAATTATAGGTATGAAACAATGATAAACTGGAGTTCAATCGTTCTCCATTGCCCGCTAGAGGCGCTAGTAGACTTCATGCACGTAGCCTATACGGTAAGCTCGAGTCACATAGTCTCTTAGCAACCAATTACAGCCCGAGGAGCCAGGCCCTTGTCAACTTTCGGTAGCTCTTGATAAACTATATCTCTCGCACTTATGGCTACGCATGAGACTATTTCGTTCCACTCATTTTAAATCTTTATTCGCGTCAGGGAATTATTAATAACCGTTCAATTCGTCTGGCGATTTACATATAATTTTCTGTTGTAGTAATAAATGGCAAATAAACAAGAGGTTAAGTATTTAATGTGCAAGAGCTATTGTAACCTTACGAGCAACTGGCAAAGACTCCCTGACCGGAAGTGTTCAGTCAGTTCTCCCCATCTATGTAGATGGCGCCACTTCGTAATCCCACAACATTTTCAATATTAGTTGATAAACATGCTATTAAAATTTCAGAATGCCTAAAGTATATTTTTGAGATATGATTATTGTATATATTCGGAGGGATCAGATTTTACTTTAAAATCCTCAAAATAGTATGAGGTTCTTATTTTTAGGTTAATTAGATGCTAAAATCAAAGATGAGAAAAATTTCAAGTTGCCTAAAACATATTTTTTTGATTCATTTTTTTGCAAATGTCATAAGTTGCACAGTAGCGAAATAACCGCCAAACCACTGCCTGACGCAAGACTCTAGATTCACCAATTATTAAAATATTATTTTCTTGTTGTTTCAATTTGCCTAAAATACGTTCTTCAAATTCGTCGTCAGCTCTCCGACTATAGGTAGTGATTATCAATTTTCTAAATAAAAATCTAATAATAATGATGGTAAATAATGGGTGGTTTAGTTTGATTTATTGTTTAAGATTGATGAAATAAAATAAAATAACACTAACAATTAAATAATGCAACAAATTAAATCCAATATGAACTACAACAAACTCAAAATATTCTTAAATTCTCAAATTATAATAGATGTTCAAACAATCCTCCGTTTTGTGTTACAGGTTACACAATAACCCAATCTATTGTAGAAACTTTGCCGAACGTAACTTAATTGCCTATTATTTATTTTTTGACATTCTTGTGTTATAGCATATTCAAGTTCTTCTATACTCTGGTATCTTCTTTTATAAACATTAGTTTTCAAATGACCCCAAAGAAAAAATCGCTTGGATTTAAATCAGGCGACCGTGCTGGCCAGTTAATTGGTCCTCTTCGTCCTATCCAGCTTCCAGGAAATGTTTGATTTAGATATTCCACAATTTCTGTTGTACTAAGTGGAGGGCAGCTATCATGTTGAAACCACACATTTTCTTTATTTGTTTCTGGTCCAACTATATTCATTAATAAATTCAAATACGACTCCGAATTTATTCTTGTAATAAAGAACGGGCCTATTATTTGATGTCCTAAAATTCCTGCCCGTACATTTACAGTTTGTGGATATTGTGTCCGGAACTGTATAACGTTATGTGGATTATTCTTGGACCAATACCGGTAATTATGACCATTGGGTTCGCCATTCATGGTAAATGTGCATTCATCTGAGAATAAAATATTCCTTAAGAAGTCTCTATCATAATTTGACTTCTCCATCATTATTTCACAGAATGATGCACGCACTTCAAGATCTCGTTCCAAAAGATGTTGATGATTTTGAAATTTGAAAGGAATGTATTCATGTTTCTTAAGAATTCTATGAATTGTCATAAAATGAATATTCAGTTCCCTGGAAATTTCTCTTACACTCATTTTATGTTCTAGTTCTATCAAAGCAAGAACATTTTCTCCATTTTCGATATTTTGTTCCTCTTTCTTGAAATTGAGTGTACCTATCTTCTGAAACTTGGCAATGAATCGTTGAATGGTAGACATCCCCGGAATATCATGATTTCGCCAAAGAGTACTAATATTATCACGAATTTGCCGTAAACTATTGCCAGAATAATACCATTTAATTATTTGTAGCTTTTCTCCATTTGAATAGTTATTCATTTTTGAGAATAACTTTTATATCGATCTTTTATTACAATATTACAATTTGTCAAAATGAATAATAATAATTTGACGTATAAAGCATTATGCTTTTGTTCGTCTCTTATTTCTGATTCCATGGCTTATACGATTAGCTGTAATTCTGTGAATTTTCAAATTCTATTTCTGCTGTTATAAGGCTACCAAAAAAAATTTTTTCTTATTGATTCGGATGCAGAAATTTCTGTTTTACTATATCCCTTTGAAACTTTTTGTCTGAAATAATTAGGAGAGCAATGCGCAGGGAAAAACTAATGCCCCATGTTAAACGACTATGTTTCACTTTCCGTGATACACCCTGTATATATATATATATATATATATATATATATATATATATATATATATATATATATATATATATATACATATATATATATATATATATATATATATATATATATATATATATATATATATATATATATATATATATATATATAAAAGAAGTAATCGTTATCGCATTTAAGTAGATTTATATCAGCTTCAACGTGAACAGTTCAATTCATAATATTATTTCTCTAATACTGTTTTGGAATTTGCATATTCTACAACCAAAAACTATGTTGGAACCAATCAAAGTTTATACATACAAAGGTTGCTTCAATCTCATAAGCGCTATGTATTCGGTGGTGGGAGTAGTAGTGGGGATAAATGACGTCAGCGCTAGACCCAGAGAGATAGGCTGCTACTGTCTAACAAGTAGAATGATATATTTATATTTTTTTCCAGCACTTTTGTTTGAATTAATAACCGCATTTGATTAAAGGGAGATTTAGGTCCAGGCCTATGCGACTCAGACTTCGGTTCCCAGAATTTAGGGGGCGCCAAATTTTGAAGAATGAATAAAAAAAATGAATCTTGAGCCAAAATATATACTCTACCTATTTTGATTTAACACGAATTAGGAGAAAAATTTAATTATCCCTCTAGTAGACATGATTTATTTTGACTTCAATCCAAATTCTAAGAAGAAATATTTATCGTAACCGATATATTTCTCAGAATTTCATTATTACTTCCAAGAACCTAACAGTTGGTTTGACTTTTATGTTCTATGCTACGCAATGTTCATCTAAGGGAGCTCATCAAAAACAAGAGGGGCGCCTAAATGTAGCTAAATCTGCCTCTGCATTCAATCATATTTAATCCAAGATAAATAAAACTTTTCTAGATTGAGAATTCATTCTAATTTCTAATAATTATTATAATTGAAGATGCCAGGAACGCGATGTACTGTTGCAACAAGTGATAATAGTTTGACCAAGACAAAAAAATCATCGCAGCAAATATCGTACCACAGTTTCCCGACAAACGAGTGCATCAGAAAACAATAGGTGCAACGATGTGAGAGAGATGAGAAACGAAATGCAAATGCATGTCATATTTGTTCCGAACATTTTTCGGAAGAAGATTACTCCCGCGATTTAAAGGCGGAACTATTGAATGTATGTATTTTTCAAACATTTCTGCTTTTTACCTGGGTAACAGGAAAAAAAACCCGGAAAATAAAACCCCGGAAAAAAGCCCCGGAAAAAAACCCCCGGAGAAAAAACCCTCAGGAAAAAAAACCCTCGGAAAAAAAGCCCCCTGTGATAAATTCCAAAGAAAGTTTATATAACGAATATTATCAATTAGGTATAATTAAGAGTGTTTTCATTAAGGTTATATGAGCTGACAACTGTCAGATTAAATAATTTTCAGACTTGTACGATTGCGCATGTAGAACGGATTTTCAAAGAGCAATCAAAAGTGTGTTGAGGACGTAAAAGAATTTAACAGAAAGAGAAAAAGGAAATGCAATTTATATTTTAGCAGAGTATGTATATTTTCCACAAGTAAATGATGTTTTATTTTATATTGCATCGGTTACATTTTTATTCTCTGGAATTGCAATTGCTGTTTTTATTCATTCACTATAAATCGTACAGTGATTTCTTACAATTTCCTTTTTTCTATAGACTCAGATCTATGCTTGAAAATAAAATCACAGATGGAGCGTCTTTGAAAGGGAAAGTGAAAGTTTGGGATATAGCGATTAAGAGATTCTGCAGTATTTTCGGCTCCCAGGAGCACAAAGCAGTTTAAACTCAAACAATGTTACTCAACTAAGCTTTTATCACGTGAATGTGTGCATTCTATAAAAAAAATTCTTGTGGTATTGTCAATGAATAAATGTCTCAAGTAGATTGAATATTTATTGAGACAGTACGAATTGCAGTGTTTTCATTGAAGTTTACTAAGATTCCTGGCTCTTCAACTTCAGCGTGCACTTTCTGGCGCGATTGGCAGCTCGTCATCAATGATCATATTGTTGTATTAGGCAACGCACAACAAGCATTAATAGATTTTGAATTTTAGTTTAGAATTCCTTTCAATAGTGTTTTCAGTCGTTTTATGCAATTGTTATATGCTTCTTCTGCCACGGCTCGTGGATTTAGTCAAGACGTTTAAATGAAAGAATGACAAATAAATTCACTTAGTAGGAAATCTTCGCCATAACGTCCATCCTCCAGATCAGCACATAAAACTGTCATTGAGAATACTGCTGTTATGCACACTTCCAGGCCATATAAACTCTATTCCGTATTTTTATATCTACATCACATACAGCTTGTACATTCATTGCAAAAATATTTTCGATCTATGAAAATCTTCCTTCCAGGACCACCAGCAAATTTTATTTTCATGTGAATGCAATCTGTTGCTCCTATTACTCCAGGTACTCTTCGAATCCTACAGAAACCCAGTTTCACAGCTTAAACCTCTTCTGAAGTAGGTATTTTTATATATTGAGGCTCTAGTTGTACTACTTTACGCACTGCATGTTTTATAATATTACGAGGAGTAGATTTATGAACTGCAAAGGAATCATTCAATAATTGCTGAAAGCACTGGTAGCTTGGAATTGTATCGTGAGTAAAGTTTGATGAACTGAAATAGATTTTGTGTGGCAAGTTTTATTCCAGCACCAATTAAATATCGCAAGAACAAAATACTGCATTTTTCAATATAAAATCTGAGTTTGAAATTCTCATTATCAAAAAGTTCTCTTAGAGATCTCACCTAGGAACTTTTTTCACTTACTTCATCATCAGAAGATGATAATATTGATATATAATAACTAACAAATTATTCATATCCAATTTTTCATTCATATTTTATCAATTTTCGAGTATCAGACAAATATGTCATGAAAAAAGTGACATAATTTGTCAGTTTGCAAAAGTTAATCGAGGGAGATACTACCTTTAACTTAATTCTGAATTAAAGTTGAAGATAATCACGATTAACTCCTAATTGAGGTTCTATAAACTCATTCAATGTTTGATTTTGAATTAAATGTAATTTAATCGTGAATTAATTTAATTGCAATTAAATTATTGTTTTGTTTTTAATCGAGGTAGAATGACGTCAAAAAATGAATTAATTCTGAATTAAATATTTAATCGCGATTAAATATTTGATTTACTTTCTATAAACCGGCCCCTAGAGTTATAAACAACAATTCTAAAAAATGCGTAATGTATAATGTATTTTGTTTCAATCATCTATTAGCGCCAATAATAATATAGTGGAGTAAAACATTTATATACATTTATTATTTTCAATTGTTTTATATCATTTAAAAATATAAAGGCCAGGTATTAGCATAAGTTGAGGCATTAAATATAATTCAACATAAAATACAGAAATAGTAAAATTTCTCATGTTGCACTACCACAAAAAAAAATGAATTTAAATCATTAAAATTAAGTTTTTTGCTGTTATTTTCATGTATTAGTTCTATTTGAAAGATTATAACTTTATGTCGTATTTGAAGAATATACCTTACAATAAAAATATTCACGTATTCCACTGTCTGGGTAATAATAATATCTAACTTTCTTACTTGAAACCTTTTTCCCCATTTGCGACAGCTCAGGAACTATTTACAGAATAAACAAACGGCCAAAATCAGTTTCTTGTCATTATCTAGTAACCTCGAAACTTTTCAAAAAACAAAAATATTCTTGAGATCGTCTCTTAAACATGCACAAAAATTAAATGTATGTAAATGTCTCACTCCACTATATTATTATTGACGCTAATAGATAAATAAAAATTATACACGTTATCTATAATTTATTGTTGTCTATAATTCTTGGTTATTAAACATAATGAAAACACCCTTATGTACCTAGTTTATAATATTCGTTATATAAACTCTCTTCGGATTTTATCACAGGGGGCTTTTTTTTCGGAGGTTTTTTTCCTGGAGGTTTTTTTTCGGGGGTTTTGTTTCCGGGGCTTTTTTTTCCGGGATTTTATTTCCCGGAGTTTTTTTTTCCTAGATTCCATGCATTTGCATTCTATTTCCTATCTCTCTTACATCGTTGCACCCATTGTTTTCTGATGCACTCGTTTGTCGGGAAACTGTGGTACGATATTTGCTGCGATGATTTTTTTGTCTTGGTCAAACTATTATCACACGTTGCAACAGTACATCGCGTTCCTGGCATCTTTGACTACAATAACTATTAGAAATTAAAATGAACTCTCAATCTAGAAAAATTTTATTTACCTTGGATTAAATATGATTAAATGCAGAGGCAGATTTAGCTAGATTGTTTTTGATGAGCTCCCTTATATGAACATTACATAGCATAGTACATAAAAGTCAAACCAACTGTTAGGTTCTTGGAAGTAATATTGTAATTCTGAGTAGGATATCGGTTACGATAAATATTTCTTTTTAGAACTTGGATTGAAGGCAAAATAAATCATGTCTACTAGAGGGATAATTAATTTTTTCTCCTAATTCGTGTTAAATCAAAATAGGTAGAGTATATTTTGCCTTTTTAATTTTAATTTTTATTCATTCTTCAAAATTTGGCGTCCCCTAAATTCTGGAAACCGAAGTCTGAGTCGCATAGGCCTAGACCTAAATCTGCCTCTAATTAAATGTGGTTATTAATTCAAACAAAAGTGCTAGAAAAAAATATAAATATATCATTCTACTTGTTAGACAGTAGCAGCTTATCTCTCTGGGTCTAGCGCTGACGTCATTTATCCCCACTACTACTCCCACCACCGAATACACAGAGCTTATGGGATTGAGGCAACGTTTATATGTATAAACCTTGGCGCTTACGTCATAAAGTAGCGCATGCGCATCTTGAATTCGTTGAATGAGGCAACCTTCTATATTTATAAACCTTGGGAACCAATGACATTCCAAAATGGCGTTTAGAATGATTTCATATGCCGCTTAGAATCATTTCGACGAATCAGAAGCTGTTAGTTTGGTTACTACCATGGCTACTGCCTAACAATTCAAGTATTCATTTCTGGCTTTACATTAGACATTTAATAATTTTTTAAGTTCCCTCTAAAATATTGGTGAGTTCCCAAAACGTTGTTAGAGAATAGTATATTCTACAATAAGTATTGGAATGTCCTATATTCTAAACGAGCGAAAATTTTGTAAGCCGAAGACGAGGATTACGGTTCGAGAATGTGGAATACGCCATTCCAAACATATTGTAGACTATACTTTCTCCAACACTGTTTTGAAATTTGCATATTCCATGACTAAAAATTATGTTGGAACAAATGAAATTCCAATAAATCGTTAAGAATGATTCCGTAATGCCACTTAGAATAATTTTGACGAATCAGAAACGGTTAGTTTGGTTACTACCATGGTTACTTTCTTACAATTCAAGTATTCATATCTAGTTTCACGTTTGACATTTGATAATTTTTTGAGTTTCTTATGAAATATTGGTGAGTTTCCAAAACTTTGTTAGAGAAATTATAATCTAGAACATGTATGGAATGGCGAACCGTAATCCTCGCCTTCGGCTCCGTTTACAAACTTTTCGCTCGTTTAGAATATAGGCCATTCCAATACTTATTGTAGAATATACTATTCTCTAACAAGGTTTTGGGAACTCACCAATATTTTAGAGGGAACTTAAAAAATTATTAAATGTCTAATGCAAAACCAGAAATGAATACTTGAATTGTTAGGCAGTAGCTATGGTAGTAACGAAACTAACAGCTTCTGATTCGTCGAAATGATTCTAAACGGCATACGGAATCAATCTAAACGCCATTTTGGAATGTCATTGTTCCAACATAGTATTTAGTTGTAGAATATGCAAATTCCAAAATAGTGTTAGAGAAACGATATTATGAATTGAACTGTTTACATAAATATTCTTGGAAATTTAAATTCAAGTATCAAGTTTAAAATGTCCAACAGTGATTTCAATGTTTTAGATTAGATTCATGATACCCCCAGATGTTTAAAATACTGATTTTTGGAATTGATGAGTTTTTTCACTGAAATCGTTCATTGAAAGTGTGCAATAAGAATTTTATTGCACAGTTTTCCATAGAAGCCTACTTTTTACATTGTAAATTATATCAAAAACTGTCACTTTTTATACGATTGTGAATAAAGATTTTTTTTATCCATTGCGATGTCCCCAGAACGTTAAAGTATTTGAAGAATCATTCGTATTTGCAATTATGAAAAAGTATATTTTATAAGTAATGTTATACAATTTTTATATAATCTTCAAATTGTTAAATTAGGTACGTAACAATATCTAGTTCAATCTCAACTTTTCTTCTATTAGCTACTTTTTAATCAATATTTAAGAAATGTGGTATAAATCAAAATTCACCTGTTCACAGCCTAAAATTATAGGACAACAATCATAAGTCTCTCTATCATTTCAACTTTTGGATATCTTGCTCTTTTATTATAATCATGGCAACATTTTCAATGAAATATGTACAAGAGAAATACTCAATCGGAATAGTTTTTACAACGACCACGCTACTACTCCTGCATCAAAAAATGACTTTTGATTTTAAATTCTGAATATTTTAATTGAAACTTTAACGTTTCGATCCTTTGACCAAGGATCTTCTTCAAAAAACGTGATTCAAGAAGATCCTTGGTCAAAGGATCGAAACGTCATAGTTTCAAATAAAATATACAGAATTTAAAATCAAAAGTAGTTTTTATGATGTAGAATTTGAAAGTTCATGATCTTTATAACATAATGTCTAAGAAAATTCGGTTATATCGAGGGGATCCTTATTTTGGTTCATTCAATAAAATCTCAAGCATTACAAAAAAAAATTGAGATTCCGCATTGCTCACAAAGGGTACGTTACACTAGACGATCGCAATGCTCATGTCGCCCCAGTAATCGTTCCACAAGATGATTGCGGACTTTGTGTTCAAGATCAATACGTCATTAATCAGGACCGCTTCAAGCTCACAACGAACTCGTCTGAAAGATGGGTCGAAACGGTTGGGGTTTTAATTTTTTTCAGAGATTACCAAGAAATTTGAGTCAATTGAAAAGGTGTCGTTTCCATTTGTAAATTCGATTCCAAATTATGTCAATTGAATGAATATTTTTCATTTGGTAATATGAAAGATAAATTCACGATCTTTTATTATCATTATTTATGAGAGATCTATTTTACATGCATATTGGATTCATTTTATTCATATATCTTAATCTTATTTGACATTTGACAGACACTCACATTGTTCCACATGAAGCATCAATCACAACAATCAGATATTAGTGGAGCGACAAAAACTGCGATCGTGAGCTAATCGTTGCGATTGCCAAGTGGAACGTACTCAAAGTGTTTTTTATCTGATACTAATGGAGCAGCTGCTCCACTTAATTGTCAGACCATTGATTTCTACAAGGTTGGGATTCCTTATGTATAGTCTCCATGCTCTAACCTGTGAAATGTAGAAATCTTTTTCAGGAGTGCTTAACGTATCCCAAGCAGCTGCAACTGTTGCCTTCAGCTTATTCTTACTAGTACTTGGATAAAGCCAATGGTATAGGGTACGTGTTCTCTTCGAAAATAGTGATCTAGCAGCTTTCAGTACCTCCTCACGTTTACTGCCTGCTTGACGGGGTATTCCAGGCACCGGTTTTACATGACCAACCCAACCTTCAAGTTCACGTTCATGAATCAGACACTCGTCAGCTTGAACTGAGGATTTACGTTTTCGTTGAACTCTAGAAAGATACGCACTTTATGAAAAAAGGAAATGTTACTTATTGATAGTTATATGTAAAGTTCTTGGTCTAGATAAGATTCTATGCGTACATTGTTATTAATTTCAGTCTAGAAAAGCAAACTACTTCTGGCTTGTCTCATATGTGAATAAATACAGATATCGTTGTAAAAATTTTAATCCCAATAAGGCCTAGTTGTACAATCTAAGCTTATCCACAGTTTACTTAAACCGAGCTTATTTACTATGGTTACAATTGCTAAAATACTTATCACCATAGTATAGAAAATAAGCTTAGTTTGACCAAACTGTAGGTAAGCTTGGATTGTACAACCAGGCCTAAAAATAATAGCGTAAGCTTGCTTTCGAATTTTCACACACCTACTAGTACAGTCATTTGGTTCTAAAGTTTACCGGGAGTTTTGAAAATGGATAATTTTATAGATTTTGATGTGTTGTTCCTAAATTTGAACTTTGTCACCTCGTATCTTTGCCACTCGTACCGCCATATTGGAAAAATGGCGCCTATAAGCAGTTTTTGCATATATGTAACACTCTTGGTACTCATAAGTGGAGATGTCACGGGGTAAGTGAGACAGCAAACGATTACTTCTTTTTCTTTCTCATAACTTGACCCGTTGTGCGCAAGCGTCGGGCTTCCCTCGAAGCTGAAATTCTAGTGATATCATCAGATTTGCGAAGTTGGTCAGTTCTCAGGCATGCGCATTAGACTCGAAGCTATAGAAAAAGAGATAGACGTATACTTGTCTGCATCGTAGTGTTTTCGCCTTTCTCCGGAGCAATATAGGAGTATTACATAATATGGTTTTCTACAATATCTTCTTGCCGACTCATTTACGATGAAAACTTCTATGTATAAAATAAGACTAGAGAAATTTTTCTACAATTTATGTAATGATCTTTTTTTTTGTCAAATATTGGCGTACAAGCGCCGCAAACCATTATACATCTATGCCAACCCGTGTCATTTAATTTTAATTGATAATATTTTTGAATTACAATATATATAACCATCTATGTTTTTACCATCATATATTATACGTGAAATTTACCTCTCTCAAATTTCCAGTTTCTTTTGATTCAGTTTGCTTAGTGTCCACATTACACTGCCGTATAAAACCGCTGAGCATATCACTGTTGCTCCTAAATAAACAAAGTTATTTGCGTCTTCAAATTGTACTTCTTATCTCTTTTAATAATTTTCAGATTTCACTTTTCTTGATTGTTGCCTCTTTTAACTTGCAGATATTTCAAACCAATCTCTTCAGCACTTTCTTCTAATCTCTCAAAGATTTGTTTTAGCTCTTTCTTAGTCCTTGTTACTATAGCAATGTCGTCTGCATAGGCAAGCAATTTTTGTCTTTGCCGGTAAATTGTTCCTGTTCTATAAAGTTTGCTTCTTCTTACTATGCCCTCCAGTACCAAATTGAAAAGTATGGGTGGGATAGGATACTTTTGTCTAAGTGCTCTTTCCACTTTGAAACTATCCGATACTCGACCTTCTACTACAACTTTGCAATTTACAATTTCCAGAGTCATTTTCGTTAGCTCATCTTATTTTCTTGGAAGTCGTTGCGCTTTTAGAATCTGTATCATTTTCGTTTTATTGATAGTATCATAAGCTTGCGCAACGTTTATAAATAATGTGTTTATTTCAAGGCTATGTTCATGGCTATTAGCTATTAATTGTTTTATTGTGAATATCTGGTCAATGGTGGACTTATTTTTTCTAAGATCCGCTTGATATTCTTCAACAGTTTCTTCCGCGAAATTTTCCAGTCTGTTCCTCAAACTCATTGCGAAGTTTTTGTACGCCACATCCAACAAAGCTATGGCTCCATAATTCTCGCACTTCGTCTTGTCTCCTAACTTGAGGATTGGAAAAATCACTGCTTCTCTCCATCGTTCTTGCATTTTATCTTGTTTCCAAATCTCTTCGATTAATGGTCGGTTTCATAAAAGACCAAGTAAACTTACAGTCAAAATAAATTTATTCCACTTAACAAACTCTTATCGTCTTGAGTTTTTTTATGACAACAGAATCATTGCTGTCAAAAAATCGACTGTCATTTAACAGAGTAAATCTTTTTTACTTTGGAAGTAAATTACTCTGCTCTTCATAAAACAGGGCATAAGCGAAATATTTGAACTTCTTTGTTCTTGCAATACACCGTTTTATTATATGTTTCATCCTTTTGTTTTCTAACGTTCGGATAGAAATTCCTGATCGCTTTGTTTCTATAGTTTTCTTCTGTTTGATCCAATATTTTGTCCATCATCTCCCTCTTTTTCCGCCTGCAAATTGATTTAAAACATTTCTCCTTCTCTTCATACTGCATTGCGTTTGTTCGTTTTTATTTTATATAATTAGCTGTCTTACTCTGTTTTTTTTCCTTCATTGCGCTTTTACAATCCATGTCAAACCAGTTCTTATTTTGTGTTAGTTTAGTTTCCTTAAGAACTTGTGTAGACACTTTTTTTATTGTTTCCTCTAAGTCTTTCCATTTCTCATTTATTGTTTTCGCCATTTTTTGCTCTGAGAGATACCTTCCTATTAAAAGCTCATATGTTTGACTTATATTTTCTTCTTTTAGTTGCTGTACTTCATATCGTTCCATCCTGTAACACATGTTCTTTGCGACTTTAGGAATTTCCTCACTATGATTTTGACAAGGAAATTATCTGCTGCGCCCTCTGCTCCTCTTTGCGATCTTACGTTCTTTATTTGATTGTTAAATTTCATTACGATAAGAACGTGATCTATCTGGTTGCATGTGTTCCCATCTGGTGGGACCCATGTTCCTTTATATATGTCCTTTCTTTGACTAACTTGTGCTCATTATCTTCATGTTTCTTCCAATTGCAAATTCTATCAATCTTCTTCCGTTGTCACTCGACTCTTCGTGCTTACTATATCCTCCAGTTACATGTTTGTACTCTTCCTCTTTTCCTATTTTACCATTTAAGTCTCCTGTTATAATTTTAACATCGTATCTTGGGATGTTATCCACTGCTCTGGATAGTTCCTTAAAGAACATGTCTCTCTTTTTCTTCTTTTTATTCTCTGATGGGGTATGTACGTTTACAATAGTAATTTTTCTAAATCTTCCTCTAATTCTAAGTTTGCATATTCTATCTGTTATTGGATTGGACTTCATTACAATATGTACCAGTTCTCTTTTCACCATAAAACTCGTTCCTAAATGGGTCGTTTCAAACTCACTATTAAAAATCAAGTACTCATTAACTTCTAACATAATATTCCGCTGTTGTTTCGTTTCCTATATTGCAGCAATGTCATTGCTGTAATCCTTAAAAATTTGATTTAAATTTTTATATGATCCACTTGATTTCGTATCCCGATCATTTCACGTACATACAGTAATTTCTTTAGTGTTCCTTTCGCATATCCTTGTCCGTAGCCTTGTCCTTTCAATATCACTTTCTCCTGTGCTCATTCATTTTTTGGAACATTTTTACTTACTTCATATACCCTTGACGGTTACTCCCATTTACCATTCTTTGCATTTCATACCAGGGTCTTACTATCTACTAGTAGCCTATTGGAGAAGATTTTAACATATTTACCCTTATCTCATTCTTCTTCTTTTTTTCTTATTAAAACTTGTATCTTTCTCTCATCCTTGGTATAATTATTATCAATGTATATGTTTTGTCCTTTCAATTTATTCTTGCTTCTCATAATCCTGTTTTTATCTTCATAATCTTCTAATTCTGCTACTATCATTGACGATTTTTCCTTACTTCCGATTAGAGTAACTGACTTTGATGGGCACTTAATCTTTAATTCATTTTCCAATATTTCACATATTGCTTCTTTTGGCTCCTTCTCTTCAATTACCAAACCTTTCACTATTATATTTTTATTCCTACTTCTCTTATCTTGTTTTTCTACTCTTTTTGTTAGTGCTGCTATCTCTCCCATCATTATCTTCTTTTCCTTCTGTCAATTTTGCTCTTTTTCCTCATATTCTCTTTTAAATTGTTCTATTCACATAGTGTTTTTGCTAATCTCCTCCTTTAGATCCATATGATTGGTGTCTATTTTAGTATTAAGTTCATTTACCATCTGGATCAATCCACTTATGTATCATGCCCTTTAGCTCTTCCATTTCAGTTACACTGCTATTCAATTTTTCAGATGTTCTTGTCACAATTTTACTTCTTTTGAAAATATCTCCTTTTCCTTGCTCTTCCTTCTTTTCCTCTCTTTTCCGCTTATCCCATGGGTTTTTTCGCTCTCTAAAATCTTTGTCCATTCTTCACTCCCAGCCTGACACAGCGTACTTGCGTCAAAACTCTCTCACACACTTTTGGCCAGTTGCATCGCCGTCACTTAACTTAAGAATGATATCCATGGTTACCATTGTTTAGATAATTGTTCCTATGGTAATTTTTCTGTACTTAAAGTTAAGTGATAGCGGTGCGACTGGGCATTTAACTTGACTCCTGACTTGACCTATCACCTGTACAAGCTAACTTTCCAACCTTTTTTTTTAGCACGTTGGCTGATTCTGCACTAATTCCTTATATTAATCCTTTTATACCGTTCTTTCTACCTATTTCATTTTTATTCACACAGTAATTTCCGAAATATCACAGAAGATACGGGTACACTTGCATGAATTCCCAAGAAGCTGAAAATTGCCTTGAACGTTAAGGATACCATTTTAATTAAGTTGTGAAAAGACTCCATCGATGCCGTGTGTGCAAAAAAATTTATGCGAGGTTATATTTCGCAAAAATGGATTTCTTGGACTTTTTGCGAAACTGTTACTTTCATAATAAAAATAACTCAGACAAAAATTGTAGACGTTTCAATTCTTTAAAAAATGGTTGCTATATTTTTTTGTTTAAGATTCACCGTTTCCTTGGAAAATCCAGTCTAAGGTTATATTGTCATTAATATGCATGACTACGCTGCCTATGCACATTATGTACTTATAATATAAGTAAAACTTAGTCTGCGTGACTAGTACTCGTACATTAATATTGAATGATAATTCTATGTAACTATGTGGCCTTAAGCAACATCTGTCTGCTGTTCAATTGTCAAAGTGACAGTGTCCGTCTATTACTTATTTTGAACTACTTGCATAGATGAGTTACGTTACATATCTTTTGCAAAATATACACGTGATAAAAAACATGTTCAATTAGCTTGTCTTCCTCCAACCTCGGCTTCTGTTCATAAATATTCTATCGAGTATATTACCAGGTTGGAAATCAACTGAACCCAGAAAAAAAGAAATAATTAATAAAGTACTGCAATCAATTCACACTCTACTCCCATCTGCATCAGAAAAGCTCCTTGAAACTATTTTTTGTAACTGTAAAGAGGAGTATAGTTCGAAATGCGGCTGCAAGAAAGTAGGCTTATTTTGTTCACCAGCATGCACTAGCTGTGAAGGCCAGTCGTGCTCAAATACTGAATCTCGAACAGAAGATGATCCTTACATCAACGACGAGACAACTGATGTATCGCTGTTTGAACAATTTACGTCAACTCAGGAAGGTGGAGATGAAGAAGTTGAAGAAAAAGAAGAAGAAGTTGAATAAGAAGACTTGATATTATATTAAACTTCAATAAAAAGACCGTGAGGTAGGCCTTCACGAGCAAACCACGTTGAAAAATACACGAGTACACTACCTCATAGATGGTGTGGAAACGTGTGCATACTATGGAGAGTATAACTTTAGAATGGCTTTTTCTCAGAAATGATGAATCTTAGAACAAAACTGTAAGAATCATTTTTGTAAAGAATTGGAAGATCTACAATTTTTCTCTGAACTATTTCTATAATATTATATCATTCCGTTGAAAAATTCTAAGAACTCATTTCTACGAACTTTGACCTCGCATAAATTTTTTTGCATCCACGGGATCTTTGAGGACTTTTTACAACTTCATTATAATGGTATCCCTAACGTTCATCTCAATTTTCAGCTTCTTGGGAATTTAAGCAAGGATGAATGTCTATTTTGACCGGACTAGTAGTCCAATACATTTGTATGGAAAACCATGTTTTCCGCGACTATTAATATCGTCACAAGTGTGAAATATTTTAAATAGTTAGCTCACACAATTATCCGTTTAAATTCGCTGTAACTGTAAATCTAGTTAGCATTGACCAAATCGATGTTCAATTATCGGACATGATTGACAGCCTACGGTTTCTAGATGTTCGGTGGTTGCCAGGCATCGACTGTTAGACAATTGAATGTTGGCATATTGTCAGCTAAGGTATATAAGAGCGTGATCTAGGAGAGGAATTCATTCAAAGAATCAGTACCAGTAGCTGTAAGCGAAATTGTTTTCATACGAGTTTGTGAAATAAATATTTGTACTGTAACCTGTGATTATAAATTATTCACATTGAAATTTGTGACAAATTGGTGTCAGAAGTGAGATCCTGAGAAATTGTATGAAAATAATTTTGAATCCAGACGACGAAGAGTGGATTGGGTTGCAGTATTGTGAAATGTTTATATTTGTGTTGGGACTGTTGTAAATGCCCAAGACAAGAAGCATGGCCACCAGCGAGATGCAAGATCAGCTGAAAATGATGATGAAGTTCATAAAGACGTCGGCAGCTAAGCAACAGGCTTCGGTATCTGAACTGAAAGCGATTTCTGCGGAATGGATGGCATCCATGGAGAAGAAGATGGCCGAATCTACGGAAGGCATGAAGGCCATAGAGAAGAAGGTAGCTGAAGCAGTGAAAGGCGCAGTAGCTGAAGAGATAAAAATGGAGAAATAATCAACAGAAGAAATGGCTACTGAGTTGAAAAAGATGATTTCAGAGCAGAACGAAAGTATGACGAGTAAGATTCAGGAGATAGATGAGGATATTATGGGAGTAAAACGTAAAGCTATGCAATTCGAAGATCAATTTAAGCAAGTTGAACGTGAGTTGGAGGCAAAATAAGACATCGAAAAAATGCAGGGTCTTAGGACCAAATTCAGAGACATCACTCACACTCACCTCAGCCTTAACTCAACCTAGACTCAGTTCTCACTCACTTGATTGTGAGCTGTGCCAACACTCACTTCTTCCTTAATTCTGTATTCAGTAAAGCGAATGAAATCTATACTGACAGATTCAAAATCAATTTATACAGAGAATTTGGATGAATATAAGCAAGAATATAAAATTTTTCTTAATGAGAATATGGATAAATGAATATTGGTTCCGATATTAATGGATGTGCGAAATGTTATGAGCAGAAATTTACAAGTTATAAGAGTGAAGAACAAGGTGAAGAATGAATACTATTCAATGCGATTCAATGATACAACAAATGTAGAATGTAAGAGAATTAACTGGATACATACTACAGAAAATCATGCTCTGGAGAATCCCAAGAGTATTTAAAATTATATTTGTGACAATACTGTGTAAATATATATTTTTTTTAATAAATATACTTTTTTGATTTTAATTCTGTATGTTTATTTTTATTCTTGAAATTATCAAGATAAATCCTATTATATGAGAATTTCACTCCAATAATAAATTAATTGTGTACAATGTTCAAGTCTTTGATTACAATAATGCTATTCCTGTTAATTTCAGGTCCAGAATACAGTAGTAGATTCCTTGATTATAGAAGGGAAATTCTGTCAACAAGTACAAAAATTCAGTTTTGAGTCTAGTACAGCCATACTCAACCTGCGGCCCACGGGCCGCATGTGGCCCGCCAAGCTTTTGTAAGTGGCCTACCTGGCATAGTTACATAGGTAAATTGTCAACCATTAAAAACTTCGCGCGGATCCATTGAAAGTGTAATCGCGCTATGAATGAAGTAGATAATCCTACCACGTTGCGTTGCATTGAGCGAGTCTCATGAGGGACGGAAAACTATCTCTTTTTTCATACCCTCTTGTGCGAGCGTGTGGCCAAGCTTGCCGGTCGCGACCTGTATTGTACTTGACTTGACTTATTATGAGAATTATAGCTAATTTAGTGAATCTTGCTGGGTGGTGGCAAATAATTAGTATTTTTTAGTGTAGAACTGTTATTTTAAAAATAATGTCAACAAGAGTGTCTTCCAAGTTCAAACGGAAAATATCGCTTATGATGGCTGCATGATGATCTTGCTCATAAGATCATTCAGCCAGATTAATTGTGGACACTTTTTTTAAAAATTAAACCAAATAAACCAATGCTAAATAACGTGTTTTTATTGACACCTAGATAAACTTATGTTGCGGCTCGCCGCACCATAACCAAAACGTCATTGTGGCCTCTATTAAAAAAAGATTGAATATGGCTGGTCTAGTATAATGAATGTTAGTGAGCGCGTGCGCGGTGATCGTATATGATATGCTATTGCTCAAAAATTAGATTTCGGTCCAACACTATTCTTGATGTCAGTACCACAGGCGCGTAAACTCATTCCGATACTAGTCAGGGATGTTTTTCAAAAGTGCAAGCTTAGCGAGCAAGTCCATAACCATTATAATAGGAAAAAAAGCATCGTTTTGGTTTGACTGACAATCATTCCATTTGTGTGTTAATAACACCGTCTCAAGCCAAGCCGCTGTTTGCTTCAACAGAAAATAATCGAAAATTTTAGTAGAACGGTTAGAGTCAAGAAGCTTTTGAAAAACTGAAGAATTCTCTTACAACGTTTCCAGTGCTGGCGCATCCAAACGAAGAGGGCAAATTCTTCTTGGATACGGACGCTAGTTATTTCGGAATTGGAGCTGTTCTCCCTCAAAAACAAGACGGCGTTGAGAAAGTGATTGACTATTACAGCAAAACTCTACATAAGGCCCAGAAGAAGTGGTGCGTTACAAAAAAAGAGCTCTATGCTGTAATCAAATCGTTTGAGAATATTCACAGCTTACTATACGGCCGGAAATTTATCGTCAGAACGGATCATTTAGCGCTGCAGTGGCTGATGAAGTTCAAAAATCCTGAAGAACAAACAGCTCGTTGGTTGGAACATCTGCAGACATATAATTTTGAAACTCGTCACAGACCTGAAAAAACTCATGCTAATGCGGATTCCTTGTCCCGTCGACCGTGTGATGATGATTATAATAACTGCCGTAAGCAAGAAGAACATGAACGATATGTAAACGTCATCAGAGTAGTAGAATTTGAGCAAGATAAATCCGTATTATCGATGCACGAAGTGCGACAGGCTCAACAGAATGACTCCGTTCTGAAGCCGATCATAAAGTGGTTAAAGATCGGTCAAAAACCTGGTTTCCAGAAGACATCCGCTTTGGATCCAATTACCAAGGTCTATTTGGCACAATGGAATTCTCTTAGAGTCAGAAACGACTTGCTGTACAGACTATGGGAGAATTCTGATGGAAAGGAAACAAAAGAAAAATGAATAGTGTCAAAGAATCTAAAGGAACGAACTTTGGAACAACTGCATGATGGTAACAGCGGTGGACATTTTGGCATCAAGAAGACACTTGATAAAGTCCGTGAACGTTTCTACTGTATTGGCTGTCGAGAAGACGTAGAATAATAATAATAATAATAATAATGCTTTATTTATACTGACGCACAACAGATACAAAATCCAATTACAGCGAATCAGTGGCCAAACAAATTAGTTGGAACTATTAGTAACTATGCATTTCCAAAGATAAACTATAGAAGAATTAAAAATATCAATTTCATCAGATTCAGATATAAGCTCATTAACAAAGTTTATTGCTAAATTTAATTGCATGAATGCGAAGTTACCTGCGAGTTTTAAGAATCTGGGTCTTAGGGCGGCTGCGCAATAGCCCTAGAACTAGAACTAGAACGGTAACGAAAAGCTATCGAGAGCGACAACGGAAACGTAAACGCCGACCAGATGCACAACTGTAGCACGCGAAAGACCGAGAACAATGTTTTGACAGATAACCGCACTTCTTATATAGTTAAATTAGTATTCTTAAACATGGATGACGAAAAATTACAGGTTTTCATGGCATTTTTGATACTTTTTTATAATTATATACAATTAGAAAATCAAAACAGGAAGTACGATGATGCACATTCCATAAAACTCTTTATAGAATCAAAATTTGCTCTCTAGGTGGTGGATTAGACCAATTAATCCTGAAAGAAATACAAGAGGAGCATTCGTAAACATATTTAGGCATATGAAGGAAGCTGACCGAAACTTAAATCTTGACCATCTTTACCGTTTTCATTCCCGGCCGACCTTGGTCTTTCCGTTCCAGGAATCTTATTGTGCATGTGTACATACAAAATAGCACTATTCAAGTTTATTCCCGTTCTGGCTCCCGTTGCCGTTACCGTTCTCGAGCTATTGTGCAGCCGCCGTTAGTCTAACATCGGGGACAACAATATTGATTTTGCTCAAAAAGTCAGGTAAATCTAGTTTGTTCTGTTGGATGCTACCTATCATTATGATAAATGTATGCTTCCTTCTGTTATTCAGAGAGATCATATTGAATTCTTCTAATTGAGATATATAAGATATTCTGTTCAAATGGTTTGGAAAAACTTCATAAATTTTAAAGTGTGAGTTTCTTAAAAATGATTTTTGAATTTTCTCCAGTAATTCAGAATATTTCTCCGATGTTGGACTCCAGATCACACAAGCATATTCTAGTCTAGATCTAACAAATGTGTAGAATAAAGCTTTACAAGTATTTACATTGTTGAATTTTTTTACATTTCTTAATACAAAACCTACATTTGCTGAATATTCTGCATGAAATTGCAAAGGAAATTGGATTTGAAAAATATACCGAGATCCTTAAATTTGTCCACTCTAGATAGCTGACAGGTTTCAATATGATAATCCACACTAAGTATTGTTTTGGATTTGGCGATCGTCATCACATTACACTTTTTAATGTTTAGAACTAAAGAATTTTCAACACACCAGTTCACGATATTATTCAAATCATTTTGTAAATGTGCCAGATCAATTGGAGAGTATATGGACATGAACAGTTTAACATCATCCGCGTACATCAAGCAGTTGGACCATTGTAGGACATCCGGTATATCATTAATTGCAAATAAAAAAAGCAAGGGACCTAATATTTATCCTTGCGGGACTCCTGATGTGGGTACAAAGGACTTTGAAGTAGTATTCAAGTGTTATGACAAATTTTGTCAAATGCTTTTGACATATCAGTGAAAATAACATCAATTTGATTTGTTTTAATTGCTTCCGATAGGAATTCAGAGAAAGATAGTAAATTAGTAACTGTTGATTTATTGGGTACAAATCCATGTTGAAACGGAGATATCATAGAGCGTGTGTGCTGTTGTAGTTTGGTGTAGATGACATCTTCTAATATTTTCGATATCGAAGACAGAATTGACACAGGTCTGAAACTATTTCCATACGTTTTATTTCCGGCCTTGAATACCGGCGTAATTTTGGTCTCTTTAAATTTTGAGGGTACTTTATTCAGACTGATTATCAAGTTGGAGATAATTAGAAACGGTTTTACCAGTATTTCGGAACGACCTTTCCAAATATAGGCAGGAATCTTGTCTAAACCTACTGGTTTCCTCGGTTTTAAACGCGTTATTGATTTTTCTATATCCTTTTCTGTTACTGTACCAATTTTGAAAAGTGTGACGACATTACTTATTGTTGTATTTTTGTATACTCCACTATTCTTGTTCCCTGATGACAAGTTATATACTGACTTGAAGTAATCAGCAAATTCATTCGCAATATCAACTGTGTTGTCAAATTTCAATCCATTAGGCTGCATACCAGTTGGTTGAAAATTTTGGGTTTTTGATTGTTTAACATAATTTCAGAATCTTTTGGGTTCCTTTGATAATAATTGTTCAGCATTTTGAACATAACTTTTATGAGCTTGCGTTATAAGCAACATCGTTTCCGCCCGAAGATCATTGAAACGACGCTTCAACTGGATATTTCCAGGATTTTTCTTGTATCTTGCATGTATTTTGTGTTTTTCTGATAGTTTGAACTTTATAGTACTATCAAACCAAATTGGATATGTATACTTATTAGGTTTAATTTTCCTGAGAGGAACGCATAAATCAAGGCACCGATATATGATAGAATAAAACATTTCTACTCCTGCATCCACATCACATTCGCGCTCTAGAATATTGCAAGACTGGACGCTGTACCTCAAGAAAGGGACGCGCCACTCGACAGCGCGCTAAGATGCATCACTATAACGTGGGCTCTCCGTTTTAAACTATATTTTATTTTCTATTTTCTAGTTCAATCTGCTATAAAAAATTATTTGTTATTAAAACTAGTTGAAATCGCTTCGCTCGCACAGCGGATCAACGTTGACCGAGCTTGCTTCGCGCGCATAGCAGCTTACCATTAATCGAGCTCACTTCGCTCGCACGACGGTCTATTGTTGACCAAGCTCGTATTGCTCGCTTACAATTTACCGAGCTGCGTTCTTTGAATGTGGTAGCCGATTCTCAGGCTCCCGCTCCGAAAGTGAGTATTTATTCCTGATGATCCTTATCAGGATAATGGGATAAACTTAATAAATTATTGTATTGTCATCGGTCCTTGAGAAGTATGCAAAGTTTTAATTTAATCTGACGTCTATGTGGGTGAAATTCACGTTCAAAGATTCCGTTACATAGATACAGGTGAAGCTAATAAAAGCGTTATAAAAATTATCAATTCCAAAGATTGGATGCGGAATGGACAAATTATATAAGTTGGTTCACCGTTAAGCAAATAATCGAATATATATTCAAAGACTCAGATATTGAAATTATTGTTTATTATTAAATTTTTTATGTAGCAATCTAAATCAAAAATTAGGGGAGTGTTAAAGTTTGATTTTAAACTAAATATCTTTGATACAGATTGTACCTACAAGTAGTCACATCTAGAAAAAAGAGTTGAGTAGAGTTGGTTCACATGTATTAATATTAACAGAATGTGTTTAACTTTGTACTTTTATATTTGTGATTAAAATTAGTATTAAATAAACCGTCCAATTATTAAAAACATCAACATTCAAAATTATCCGCTGCGATCTGCGATCTTGAATTTATTTGCCAATACATTTCGATGTGCTCTTTTCGAATTTCAACTTTGCCACCTCGTACCTTTGCCGCCTTAGATCATAAATAATATTTAGGATACGTTCGAAAATTGGATCTATCGAGCACTCTGAGCACACAGACCACGTGACCAAAAATTCATTGGAGCGTGATCTGTCCTCGGAATAAACGAACGCGACAGATCATCTTGAGCTGTAAAAACGAACATACAAGCAAATTTAACAATTTGCAAATAATATTTTTTCCAATGAAAGTGATGACGAAAAAAATATAGAACAGACTTCTAAAATTAAGAATTATGTTGGAAATATTATACCACTTCTGATTGATAATTTATTTGAAAGAATTACATCCTCATGTGACAAGTTGCACATAGAACATTGATATAAATAATTACAGACATCTTCTACAAAGAAATGAGTTTTAGAAAGTAAATAACTGATGTTTGTTTATCTCTAACCTCAGTTCACAAACGTCACTTTGACAAGGATCTAAGCGCTCGATGGTTGATCTCTGAGCAGATCGAGCGCGCTCGAAATGCTCCGTGAGTCAATAAACGAACGCAGATCGCGTGCTCTGAGCGCTCCAGATTCTATTTTCGAACGCTACGGAGCAAATCGAGTGCGCTCAGAGTGCTCAGAGCCAATTTTCGAACGTACCCTTAGATGGAAGGAGTCCTATATCACACAATACATTTTTGCGAACGGTTATGCCAGAAAGTGAGAAAAATATAGGCGACGTTAGAGGAACAAAGAAATAAAATATAATGAAAGAAAAATGAAGTGAAACGAACTGCACATGTTTATCGAATTTCATTTGCTATTTATAAAAGTAATGTTAAGAAGATGTATTTTGCAACTAGAAACGATGAATGAATATAAATATTTTTTACAGAAATAAGAACTCATTACATCATGTGTTTGTCATTTTGCGGGTTTGACAAATTGAAATTTGATTATTGTCACGCTTGCGCAGTTCACTTCTCCAGCTTTCTTATAATATATCTTCCATCTCTTTCCATCGTAACCGTTCGCAGTTTCTTCCATCTAGATATTATTTATGATCTAAGTTTGCCGCTCACGCTGCCATATTGGAAAAATGGCGTCTAAAAGCAGTTTTTTGACAATATTTTTTTTTCGACTCATTTCATAATAAAAACATTTATACAAGGTGTGCAACGAAACGAAGAATATAGGAGTTTAACATGGGATTTTCAAATTGTGCGGATATTGACTCTTCTGTATATTTTAGAGCATAAAAGAGTGCAATGTTGTTTAAAATAAATTTTTACTTATGAATAGTTATTTACATTACAAGATGCGAAAGTATACTTTTTTGTGTGAGGTGGTATTTGAATGGCCTAGGTGATGCCGAGGCCGTTCAAAACCTCCGAACACCTGAAAGAGCTTTCGCATCGTATGATGTATTAAATTTTTTCTGCTACTTTTCTATACAGATATTAATATTTAATAATGATTATTATATTTGAAATAATTGGGGTTATTCTGTAACTCAATCGATACATTTTTATCGATCATTATCTATTTCAGCCAATGAACGTAGGTAGCACTGACAAAAATTCTGAATATTCACTTGTTACAATTATTTCTATTTGTCAAAAATCTTATAAGTTAATGATTGTGTTACAGAATACGGCCAATTATTATGGAGGCTGTTTTACCTGTCTAAAATTATCTATAGCAACGGTTTATTTACAATGTTATCTGTCATCAGTGCCTGTCACAGATTTTGAATTTCAATAATTCAGTCAATTTAGTGAAACATTGCATTTGACCGATTTAGAATGTTAACAGAAAATGAAAATGGTATTCAAAAGGCAGCTAACAATGTATGTGCCTCACTTCTTGCGGATAAATCCAAAGAAAGGTACAATCAAACATACAGCATGTTTTCTAAATGGCTTGCTGATAAAAACGTTACTCGAACTGACGAAAATGTAATGCTGCGGGTGCCGATATTTTGGATTTAAAGAGCAGATGGAAGTCTTCTTCGTAAAGTAATGAAATTGAAATTTCTAAAAAGGTGTTACATGAAATTCACATTAATATTTCCTCGAATAAAGAAACAGTGACAAATATAATTTTTGACGTAATTCTAAATGATGGAAATCTCCCAATACAAAAGAAAGAAGTTAATAATTCAAATAATATTCCTATCATGACTTTTCCCAATTGTTCAAATTGCATAATTACTTAAAACCAATGAATAGATAAAATTAAATTAAATATATTGGATAAATTCATATTATTGTTATAAACTACTTATTTATTTGAATAAATATTGAAATTTCCAATATACTTGCATTTTTTCAAACTTTTACTTTTTTGTCCTGGCCCCGAAAGTATTATTTTCGTAGCTAGCAACGTTATCGTTCGATTTGCCAGGGCTACAAAGCTCACTTATTTATACAGTAGCAGAAAAAAGTCTTTATTTAATGCAGTAGAATATCTGTAGCATTAGATATTTGGAAAATAAAATATGACACTTTCGTCAAAAATCAAATAGCCATGGGAATAAAATACAAATAAAACACATTTTATTATTGCTATTTTTTTCAGATGCTACAGATATTCTATTGCATTAAATGAAGATTTTTCACAAGTGAAAATCGATTCTAAACAATTTTTCATCATTGTTAATTGTCGTTATAACACGGAATTGGACTGTCAGAATAAGAGTTTGTTTCATTTGTGTCTTATTTCTATGGCTATTCGATTTTTGACGAAAATTTCATATTTAATTTCTCAAATATCTTATGTCACAGATATTCTACTGCATTAAATAGAGACTTTTCATAAGTAAAAATTGATTTCAAACAACTTTTCATTCTTGTACTTTTGCTCTAACATATATAGGAGAGCCAATATCCGCACATTTTGAAAATCCTATCTTAATCTCCTATTTTCCGCATTTCGTTGCACACCCTGTATACAAAATAAAACTAGAAAAAAATTCCTACAATTTATGTGATAGCGTACGAGCGCCGCAAAGTGTAGTTCAACACGCGTTTTGGCAAAAAATATCATTTCCACACCAACTAGAGGTAAAATAAGCGGCGCTTTTCTTAATCGCAGTATCTTTATTAGGCCTAATCCACATGCAATTCACTATTCCAAAAAGCGCACTCCTCTTTGCTTCGCCGTTCTTAATAGACGAGGTATTCACGAGTAAAATTACCGATGGCGGCGCTGTTATCAACCAAAATGTCGGATGTAAGTCGTACTGTCAATTTTAAATATGCTTGTTTACATGTTAAAACCGCAGTTTTCCAGGGAGTCATATTTTGTTATTATAATATTTAACGTGGTTTCTCTTGAGAAACTTGTAAGTTTGAGGATTGAATTTCATTGCTATTATTTCAATTTTGTGCGTGGACGTTCCAAATTGTATTTATTTGCAGATAAATGACCATATTCTTGGGAAATAGTCCTTAAATATTCAAATTCACATTATTCATTTTTGTCGAAGGAAAACTCATATTAAACTCAAAAAGTTGATTAAATGGAGAAAGAGTAAGGAAATTAATGGGTAGTGAATAGGAAAGCGCAAAAGAGGTTGAAATGAAACTCATGTAAATAGGAAAGCAGTCTCCAAAAAGATTGATTTTGATCAATACTGAAATAGTAAATAAAATCGTGAAATAATATATAGAAAAAATATAACAAAATCTCACTGTTTACAAATAACAAACGATTAAAATAACATTGGCTCAAATGGCGCTTCAAGCGGAATAAGTCTTTGAGTAGTTCTTGGTTTTGCCACCAAATGGCTACGGCTTAATTTTACTCGCGAATTACGAGTTCATTGTCTGATCGAACGTCACAGACCGAAATTTCTTCCACATCATTCGCGATGGGATTATCAGTTTCATCGCAATCCTCTTTGTTCTCGAATTTATCATACGTTTGCTCGAAAATAGTCTCCGTTTCTTCGTTTTGATCACTATTTTGTAATGAATGTATAATAATAGGCTTATTACGATTTTCAAAGATGATACTCGTGAATATGAAATAAAGATTTGCTCAAAAATATCTACCAGTTACAATATTTGGAATGTCCTGCATGAAAGAAAATATTTTGAAAAACTCCAAAACTATGGATTCTATCTTATTTTAATGTAAAAGTGAGGAGTACAACAAAAAGAAATAGCGTTTTAACACATCAACTGTCAGATAGCGAATCCGTAGCTAGGCTTCATCAGTCATTTCATTACTACTACATTTAATCTATTATGGTAAATTTTTGTATTAGAAATTTCTGTCAATAAACACAATGACTGGTACCACAAGCTCTGGTTTTTGCTGTACAAGCAGCGTTGTGTCAAGAAATGTTTTAACACAATTAGAATTTTTCCAAATACTTTAGAAAACAATCTCCAGATGCAAATTAAAGAGAATATATACGTCTACAAAATTTATTTGAATATTTTCCATTAAAATATTTTGGCATATTTATATTGCCTTATTTTTTGATGAATTTCTGCTAAAATCATTCAGATTTATTGTTTTATATATGTTTTCTGTGAATAAACATTAAATAACCAAATATGGAATGTGATTTGTTGATTTCATTATAAAATCATGCATAATATATATGTAGTGCGCCGAATCTATCCTAATATCCCTAGTTTTAAATTTCGCCACTAGATATAGTATTTGCCTCCGGAAAACTTTCCAGGTAAAACTATCAAATGAATGTACTATAACTAAACTGAAAATATTGCAGCACGATGGTTGCTACGTTTGCTGATCACATTTGAGCTCACAGATACTTCAATTGCGAAATAAATATTTTGAAAAAATTATACGTTGAGCTTCAATATAATTATTTAATGTGGATGTATCCAAGTGATGTTTAGATGATTTTAAAAATATAGGAATTTAGGATTAAATCAACTCTTAAATAAATTATTCAATTAGATACCTACTTGGAAGTTTCTTGTTCTGCTTCTTTTTCCGTTTGCTTGGATTCAGACTGAGAAGATGGTGGAGTAATAGGTTCTTTTTTAGGTGATATTAGAACAATGCATTCAGAAGATGTTGTTGCTTCACAGTTTAATTCCTATTTCAAAAATATTGTCAACATATAAAAATTATTAAACAATAATTTCTATACCGTGTTTCGAGATGTACTACTAGTTTTTGAGGATGAACTAAAATTACTCAAGTTAGTTGAAGATAAATCAAGGGGATCTTCATTTCTTCCTTCTTCCGTTGACCTCAATTGAGCGTTTTCAGAATCTCTCACTGGTAACAAATTTTTCGCTTTGACATTTGTGTTGTTTTCATTTCCATGTAAATTAGTATTAGTACCATGTGGACTTGAAATTTGTTGATATTGTGCTGGAGAGTTGTATCTAACGATTTGATAAGACATTGGTGCATTCAATCGATTATTGATTTCTGATTGAGGGCAGTTTATTGGAAAAATATTACTTGGTCTTGAAATAGATGGTATCATAACCATACGAGTTCTGAAGGCCTATGTGGAAATAATGAAGAATTATTGGATAATTTTTCCAGTTATAAATACCTGCGACGGGCAATTAATATTTCTGGACGAATCTGATGGAATACTCATAATAATATCACAAACTGAATACGCTTTGTTCAAAAATGTTAGAAAAACAAAGAACTATTTACATGAAACAATTGATTTTTATTATGACACCATGATTTAGAAAAATCGCATGTATATTAATAATTAATTGTTTGGAATAAGGCCCGGTTGTATAATCCAAGCTTATCTACAGTTTAGTTATACCGAGCTAATTTACTATAGTTACAATTGCTGAAATAATTGTTACCGTAGAAAATAAACTTAGTCCAATTAAACTGTAGACAAAGTTAGATTGTACAACTGAGCCTAAGTATAAAATTATCTCCATTAATTTCGCACACAGCAGATTACTTTTACATCAATATTTTCTTGGAAATATTCTCAGATGCAAATGAAATGTTGCTATGCTTTAATTATGAGATATAACTATAGAAACGTTTCTTAAATTTTAGAAATTCTGAAGATGTTGATTTTTTTCTCGATTTTATGTGAATTTATCATACGAATGTATTGGTAAAATGAATTTCAATTTGTAAATAGTTTTGTAGTCTCACGCATGCGTATATGTATGGTGAATGCTCAGCTCGCTCAATCAAATGTCAAAGTAACTCAATAGGATTTGCAGTTTTGTACATTTTTAAGCAATTCAGAATTTATTAAAACGTAAAATAAGATGGAAAATGGTGTCTACAAGAGGAGTTAAATTAAAATTTTATGATGGAGAACGTGTTCTTTGTTATGAACCTGATCCAACAAAGGCTAAAGTTTTGTATGACTCAAAGGTAATATATAACCTAAACAACACACATTTTAAGTAACTTAATATTATTGTTTAGGTTTTACAAGTAATAGCGAATAAAGATCACAGAGGACGTAAGACATTCGAGTACTTAATTCATTTTCAAGTAGGTTAATAACTGTTCTCTATAATTAAATTCTTCAACTGATTATTTCTTTAGGGATGGAATTCATCTTGGGATCGTTGTGTTAGTGAAGATTTTGTGTTGAAAGATACACCGGAAAACAGACAACTCCAAAAAGATTTAGCAGATAAAGCACAGTTGCAGCTGTAAGTAAAAAGACTAATTTCATTTATACCTATAAGTATCAGGCATTATTTTAATCGACATTAGATCTCATTAGCCGTTAGCTTGTATTGGAATTGGAAAGCAAATAACTAAATATTAGAAAACCAATTTCGTACATATTTGTTCAATGTGGAAAAAAAAAATTGAATCATAAGCATCGTTCTATATTTGATTGAATAAAGGAACCAAACATTTTAAGATTTTTGTACCAATTAAGACCATTGCTCTTTTATGACTACGTTTTAGACCTTCTGATTAGCCAAAATGAGAACCAATTTTACATTAGTACAAAAGTCGTGCTTGGCTATCCGTCAATTGCATCAACTGGCAGTTGTTCATCAATTTGTGTCGTTCGAAGATTTTGTAAATACTCAAGTAAAATGTAAATATATTTATATTTTTATTAATTGAATGTATTTCTATAAAATTTATCTTAAATCTTTTTATGTTCATTGTGTGTGAATTTTTTCTATATTTCAGCCAATCAGTAGGCTTGAATCATAGTCCTGAAGTGGATTAGTGTTATTGTCTATTCCTAGTTTAAAACGTCCCAAGGGCTCTTGTGGGACTATGATTTAAGCCTTCTGATTGATGGAAATGCAAACACGATACGCCAGTCACAGTAAATACAGAACTCAAAATAAGCTTTCTGAAAATGAATTCAAGAAATGAAAGCAACAGATATATTCACATATTACTTGAATAGATATAGATAAAAATTAAAATCTTCGAACTGCACAAATTTATTCAGGTTGATTGATGAACGACTGATAGTTGATGCAACTGACTGATAGACAAATACGATTTTTATGTTTATGTAAAATTCATTCGCAATTTGGCCAATCCGAAAGCTTCAATCGTAGTCTCGTAAAAGCGGTCGCTCAGAATTTGAATATATTTTCATAATAAATTTATCCTGTTTAACAAATTCTAATCAGTTTTAGCTTCTTTATGACAATAGAATCATTGATGTCAAATAATCGACTGCATCTTTTAGAGAAAATTTTATTTACTTGGGAAGTAAATTAATCTGCATAATAAAAAAGCGAAACAAATTAACACAGCTACTCTGATTTCACACGATTAGTCTTAGTCATTAAATTTATTATTTCTTGTAGGGGTGCTTATTTGTACCGACGTGAACGTAAAAAGCGCAAAGAAAGGAAGTTGAGTGAAAGAATTGCGCCCTCTTCTGAGGATGGCAGTTCGGGAAGTCCAGCTCAAATGGACACCGATGATGCAAATACCGGAGTTACAACAAGCTCTGACTCAAATTCTTCTGGAGACGAAGATGTGATACCTTTACAACTAACAAGTACTCTTCGACATGCGTTAGAGCATGATCATTATTTAATTAATTCAAGAAATAAGGTAAAGAGAAGTATTGCAGCATTATGTTTTTTTTTTATATATAACATTTCGAGTAAATAATATGGTTTTGTCCGTTTCATATAGTAAACAAATAGAAATAGTGAGAAATAAACTTTATAGCAGTTTCAAAAAGACTCAAAATTAAAACAAATAATTATTATGATACTTGAATATTTTTTTTTGTTCAGGTTTTTAATTATTATTTTCTTGAACTTAAAATGAAAATTCACCACATAAACATTACTTTCAGGAAGGATATTATCTTGATTCAATCGGATACAAATGTTTAAAAAATAAATACTCAGCTTTCCAACAGCTGTTTCGTAATTTCCAAAAATTTTCAGATAACTTTACAATGTTACAAATTGATTAATTTATGTGAATTTATGAAAATCAAGTATTTAATTTTTTTATATTAAATAATATATACAAATGATTATTATAATTTTTTTTTTTTAGTTGTTAAAATTACCATCTGAGCCTCACGTAGTTTGTATTTTGGAAAAGTATTGGAAGTATTACACAAGAAAAGAATTAATCAAAATTAGTGATAAACCAAGTACTAGGAATAGACATTCCATATATGGAAACAGTTTAATTAAACATAAACCAGAACATATTCAAAGAAAGTATGTACATATTTTAATTTAAGAATAGAAACTTGGTTTATATTTCGCATTAACTCATTCTTTATATTTTAGCATAAATACATGTAAAGAAGTAGTTGATGGATTACGAGTATATTTTGATTACACATTATCAGATTTACTTTTATATGAACGAGAAAGAGATCAAATTGCTTTAGCTCAAGCTACTGAATTATCTCTGTGTTCAATTATAAAAACAGATATAAGGTAATATTTTTTTCCCCACTAATTAGTCATATTTATCTTATGTAAAAAAGTGTGAAATAATTCAAAATTTCGATAACTCTGTAAAAAAACTTCAATACAAATTACTGTGACACTATGTTATTTATTAGAATTAAATATACTTCAATACAAGGCAACATTTACGATTTGTCCACTTATAACGTTGCTGTCACAATATTACGTATTCAACTTTAAAATTTTGTGACGGAGACCATTTTAAAAGAAATTTCACTTGGTAAATTTTTTTTTTTCTCCAAATAAAAAGTGCTTGGAGCTTGGAGTCCATTTTGGAACCCCAGCGTCAGCCGGACATGTGTATAAATTGCCACTTCTGCTCTGCCTAAAATAATGGTTTGCAAAAATTATCGGCAAGCCTGAGATTTCAGGGCTATTCTACATATATAAAACAAATGAACAGTAAGTCCAAGTGTACTTCCTGCACTTATACGACCATATCGTATATAATTTATGCCAATTTCTTCCACCTGACTGTCAGTTGGATTCCAGTTAGAATTTAATTATTATTTTCAAAATTCAAGTTTTGTTACATAAACCGATTTAAACGAAATTACAATTTTAAGGAAAAAACCTGATCGTATAATTTATTTAATTCATTTTTAGCTCTCCAGAAAATATTAAATCAGAAATAGATGACTCTGAATATGCTCATTTGCCATCTTTCGATCCAAATCGTTTATCTATTGATGAAAAATCCGATTGTCAGGAATTTTCAAGTAAAAGACGACTTCGATCACATCGTAGTGTAGATTCAGAGTGCAATGGAAACCAAGATAGTTACGGAGCTAAATCTGAAACTACAGGAGCTAGTCCAGAAGTTACAACCTCTTTTCATAGAGTTTCATCGTGGAATTTACTTCCTGAACATGTTTATAATCAAGATCCGCTTCCTCCTTGTCTTCTATATGGAGCTACACATCTTGCTAGACTTTTGGGTAAATAATATTTGATTATATTTTCATTTTCGGGCAAAATAAAAATAGGAAACTCACCATTAATTTTTATTAAAAAAATAATAATTTCTTTTTGCGGTGATATAAAATCATCTATTTTTCATTAACCCTTCAGCCGTGTGGTGGGGTATGTCATACCCCATAGATGATACTCATGTTCGTCTCTTCATTATTTGATGGATTACTGTCTCAAAGAGGTCAGTAGCTGTCTTACTTGCGTTACAGAATATTTTAGTGGTAGGTTCGTCATTATATTTTCTGCTGTTATCGAGTTATAGCGTTTCAAAGTTGTTCGGGGTATCACATACCCCACCACACAGTTAGTGTAACAAATTAATGTGGTACAAGTTCAGATTATAGATAAGCAAATATACCTCTAGGAAGACCGTCTAATCGTTTAAGTACTTCGAAAAGGTGTAACATTTGTACTAGACTGAAAGAACGTAAGACATTTTGGCCCGTAGTCAGGACGCAGTTTTAAACCCGGTTCTAGGTCTGGCTTATGCATAACCATGACAACATGTCAAAACAGTGTTACGTCGTCATGGTTATATATAAAATAGACACAGGCCTGGGTTTAAAACCGCGTTCTGACTACGGACCTTTATGTGTGCAACAAATGTAATAAGGCTGTTTGTTTAGAACATGCCATTTTTTCATGCTCAAATTGATGTAGAATTGAGAGTTCATAACTTTTTTGTGTTACAATATTTTTGTATCCAAATTTCTCTGTTCTTCTACCGATAGTTAAGTGTTTATTCCATAAAGAATAAGTAAGTTTCCATCTAACATTCAAGTTGTGAGATGAGGATGAATGAAATATATTTTTTAAAAACGGTCAATTATGAACATTGACAATTTTCTCTACCATTTATGGTTTCTACTCCTCAAGAAGATTATATATATTTTGTTGTGTTCAATATATACCAAGTTATGAGATTCATCAGAAGAATCTAATATAAAACTGTAAATTTGTATATTTATCTTGTTTTTATTGCTGGGGTATGTCATACCCCACCACACAGTTCTTGCAACTTTTTTCCGCCACACGGTTGAAGGGTTAATATGAAAGTGTAGAGCTTAAATTTAGTGGCGAGAAAAAGGATTTTGTTTTTAATAGATCTATTTATCTAAAATAATGTATTTCTCCTATTGGCACATGGCAAGTATTTTTTAAATCGCAGCGCCGCAGCGGCTCTTTGGAAACTAATGGTTGAGAGATAGATTTCACGTTCTAATATTAGTCGGATAAAATGAACGTATCTAAGAAGAAAATTGATAACTTAATTTTTCTTTTTTCAGTTGTTAGTTTATATCGTGGCAAATAACATATCCCATTTGTACACGGCTACGTTGTCAGGCAGTCTGTCAAAAACTGCCAAAAACGATTTATTGTATTCTACAAAAAAAGCTGTGCATCTGTCGGGCAATGTGTTGTGATAAAAAAATGCGCAATAAGAGAACAAATCAAATTAAGCTACAGAACCCACATCCTATCAAAATTTCAAATCTTAATACTCAATAGAACACGAATTATGAATTTTCTAAAAAATTGCCAAAATGACAGTTTTTTACAATTTATCTAAAAGTTACTGGACCAATCGGGGCTCAAAAAGCTTATTTGATTTGTCTTCCTGTTGTGCATTTTTTATAACACAACACTTTTTCTCGTCATATACATTGTGTTTTTGTAAAACGCAAAAAAACCGTTTTTGACAGCCTGCCTGACAACGTAGCCGCGTACATATTGGATATGTTATTTGTCACGTTATAAACAAACAAATAAAGTAAAAAAAAATATATATCAAAAATTCGATGTGCCGTCTCTCTTTACTTCATTATTTCCACTATAGCGCGCTATCTTTATTCATTCTAATTTTTGTTTTAGTAGCGCTTAAACAATACGTAAGAATATTGTGAAACCGAAAAAATTCACATTTCGAGATTTTGATGAAAATATCCGTTTTGAGCATACCTGAATCTATTTTGACTATTTCCGGCTTGACGTACATATGTACGTATACAGGATGGTGACTCGAAAGACGCACCATAGCATTTTCAATGCTCTTTTTGAAATGTTCAATTATTGGCTTCCCTAATTATTTTACATCAAAAAAGTTGAATAGTTTATTGTAGAGGAAAAATTTCTGCATTTTTTGATACTATTATTTTTGATTTTACTCTACCAGAACTCAGTAAAATATAAGCCAGGATATAAGCAATAACTTTGAATAGGTACATTTGTTTTTTATTTCATGGCACTTTGATTTTAAGAAAATCATCAATAAACATTTTCTTAATTTTACTGATTCCTAGTAGAGTAAAATTAAAAATATTAGTGTCAGGAAATGCAGATTTTTTCTCTCTACAATAAACTATTTAATTTTTTTGATGTAAAATAATTAGGGACGCCAATAATTGAACATTTCAAAAATAGCATTGAAAACGCTATGGTGCGTCCTTTGAGTCACCATACTGTATATGTAATGATGTATGTATGTATGCACGTAACTCGCAAATATCAAAACCCGTCGAACACATACTGTTGAATCTTTGTGCATTTTACTTGAAACTTTTTTGAATTTTTTGCACAAATTCAAAATGGCTAGCTGTAGGATGTTGAAATTAAGTATTTGAAATTGCTGTAGCTATTAGCAGCTATCTTCTATTTTTGTATTAATCAGCTGAACTGGAAATGCACCTTATATAACAGTCTTTTCGAATTTTCTGCATAAATTCAAAACAATCAGCAGTAGAATATTGAAATTTCGTATTAGGCACTTCTATAACATCTAATAATTGTTTATTTCGAATTATGATTGCGACCGGCTGAACCAGAAGTGCAGTTTACTAGGCAGTTTTCCGAATTTTTCGTAAAAATCCAAAACGATCATCTGTAGAATCATGAAATTTAGTATTTAAAATTTGTAGCATTCATGATGAACTGTTTATTTCAAATTATTATTTCTATGTTTGCTTCATTAAAAAAGACAAAATAACAGAATAAGCAAATTTGCCGCCTTAGGCTCAAGCCTACTCAGTCTGCTAGTAGATCCGCCGCTGTGTACAAGTAAGTTTTGCGATGTCCACATCAGATCTTTTTGTTGAAAACTTGCATCTAGATAGTGAGCAATGTAATTTTCTAATCTTAGTAACTATGTAGTAAATCAAAATGCAGAACTTTAATACAAAATTCTTCCTCTATAGATCAGGGAAGTTAAAAATTATTTACAATTAGCAAATAATATTTATATTAAAATTATTGTTTATGACTTATCTCTCAACTACGAGTTCTGAATTGTGCCGCTAGTGAGCGTATCGCTTAGCATTATATATACTAATATAGATGAATAGTCCTCAGGTGTTCAACATGTATTGCCAATCACGCACTACAGATTTTCAATTGTAAAATCATAAACTTTAAACTAAAAATTTGGTGAACTTTCAGGTATTGAAAATGGTCGTTATCTAAGTAGGTATTTGTGCACTTGCAAGAAAATTAGAACAAAAATATCATGAAAAAATGTATTCGTTAGATGATCATTCTTTAAGTTTTTATTATAAAATGCAAATCTACACTAAAAGAATTTATCATTTTGTCGTCGGAATCACTCATTTTTATCAAAATGTATAGCCTATTCCAGTTAAGAACGGTACAAGGCTTTTACGGGATTACGCTTGACCGTATGAAAAAATGTTCAAGACAAAATTTGCTGAAAATTTTCTGCTTTACAATTTTTGTAATAAATATCAACATTGTTGGAGCCACAGAAACCGAGATATTTGTAAAAAACTATTTTTTCGACCTTTGACCTAGAATAATTTAGAATGCAGACACGAGATTTCATGAGACTTTTGAGACAACTTTTAGAATTTTAAAATAAAAGGTTTCTACTTTCTCGCTCATTTTCTCTCATTCTCTAATTTGACTAGGCTAATTATACAACTCAAGCTTAGAAATTTATTTGAAAATACAGTCTACAGATGCGATGTACTACTTAAAACACTACTCCATCTACTGTGTCATTGTGTTTCATAGCAACGCATCTCGCCCTCTTGTGGTTATTATTAATTTTTCTAAAAATACATGAAAATAAGTTTTTGGAATGATCTTACTATTTTTTTTTTTTTTAATTAAAACAGTGAACTTTTTATTTATACTGTTATAAGAGGCTACGTAAGAAATTTCATTTTCCAATTCCTTGAAAACAATTCTCAAAAAAATCCTTACTATCTTGTTCCTATTATAAATATGTTACAAAATTTTTAGCATGATTTTACTATTCTGCCATTGGTAGTCAATCTACATGAGAATTGGCAACAGTACTGGAAATGGTCTGTTTTTTAGTACTTCGGTTAAGTACTGCCATATATAAAATCCTGAACGATTTTAAGCGCTTAAAGAGCTACCAAAATGAGAAAGAATTATCCGTATACTCCATCAGAGAGAATTGGACGTAGTCGGCTGTCCTGCTAAGAGTATAGTTATGTATTAATTCTACATTTTGATTATAGTGAAATTACCAGATCTATTATACGCAAGCAATATGACAGATGACAAACTGAAAGCTCTATTAAAACATTTAGATTCATTTATTGAGTAAGTATGTTGTGATAATAAATGTGATGTGAAATTGATGATTTATTTTTTCGCAGATATTTGTCGGAGCATAAAGAATGGTTCGGTGACAAGCATTATATAGATGTTGGTGTAACAAATTGAAGTATGATTACGTTTTATTGGATAAAACTCTGTACATAGTGCTGCCTTTTTTAAGTGAAAAAAATGTATGATGAATAATTAAACCCGCTACCAAAACGAAAATAGTTTTTTTTTTTTTTTTGTCAATAAACATTTTCAATTTTCGTCTTAGAAACGATAAATTGATTTTATTTAAATTAGAGTTTGGAAAAAAGCCGATTTTTAACGCATTTTTGAAAAAAAAAATACGCCATTATATGCACTTTGGCTGGCTGACTGTCGTGACACTGAGTTCTCAGGAACTACAGCACTTACAAACTTAAAACTGGTACTAAATGAAAGCTGCTGTTCCGTAAGTTTGCACAAAGTACTTGATTTTCTTATTCATATACCCAGTTCTGGGTTAAAAAATAAATAAAAATTCAAAAGGTAATTACTGCTGAAATATGTGTAATTGGAATCTGAAATTTGCTGTACAGAATGAACAACATGTCAGTAATTAAATTTCATATTTTAAATTTTGAACTGATATGGGTTAGTACCCATTTTGGGGTAGTTACACAAGATATTGACATGCGGTTTTTGATGTTAGTGTCAGAATGGAATAAACTTTTGTTTTTATGATTAATTTAGGCCAGTACATGACCACCGGTTACTCATTTTCTTGAATCTGTAGTTTTGGAGATAACAGCATCAAATTCTCAGAGATTTTTTTCCAACTTTGATAAAGATCAAATTATTATTTTAGGGTACAGCACATGATCTCCCGTCAGTCAGTTACTGAACAATAAAGACTTAAAGGTCCTTCTGGGTTGGTACGTGCACAAGTTACGTATCCAAATAGCCACAACTTGAAATTGGTACTAAATGAAAGCTGCTAGTTCGTAGATTTGTTCAAACTGCTTGATTTCAAGCTCAGTGATTGTGGAAGATAGAAATTTGCAAAATCTTTATTCTCGAGTTGCCAAAAATGCGCTTTGATCATCAAAATGACTAATAAATATTAAATATCAGTATTATCAGTTCACCTGATGACGATAGTAGATTACAAACTATCGAAACATTGTGATTATGATATCTATTTTAATTTTCAATAAAGATAATGGAAGTTCAACATAAAGTGTTTTCAAATCAAAATGAATATGTTTTATTGGGTAATCAGTTCTGTATTAATTAATTTGAAACACAGCGTTTCGACAGCAAAGACTTTTACATAAGTATGACATAAAAACTTCATTCACTTCCAGTTTAAAAATTCGAAATCTTATTGGTAATGTTAAAGACAGATTTTCTCTACAGTATCCAGGTATATACAAGATTACTTGTCAATGTGGCAAAGTATATATTGGACAAACCAAGAGGACTGTAGAAACAAGATTGAAAGAGCATTCTTGTCATACAAGATTGAACCATCTAGAAAAATCTGCAGTGGCTGAGCATGCTATTCAAGAATGACATGGCATTAACTTCAAGAATACGAAGCTTCTGGCTGAAGAGAACAATTGGTTCAAGAGGCTCATAAGAGAAACAATTGAAACAAAAAAATTACCGAATAATTTGAATTTGAATACCGGTTATGAACTTAATCGATCATGGCTACCAATCATTTGTTCATAATTTCAAGTTATTTTTATCTACGAATCTACTTGCAAGAGTTACTTCATCACCACCTCCTGAAGATCAGTGGATGGTTCAGTTATGCGTCAAACGAAAAAGAGTAGAGCCAGATTGACCTAGAACCACAAGGAGTTGACAATTTTTCCTATTTAGACCTTCATTATTATCTCCTGAAGACCTGTGGATATTGAACCATCAACCATAGGCAGAGCTTTACGATCCTAGGAGTTAATATTTTATACTAATCTAGTTACTATTTGTACTTTTATTTTTGTTGTCTTGACAATTTTGTTTATTTATTTTCATATTTCTTTACACTTGAAAAAGGCAGCAGTTTGCTGTCGAAACGTTATGTTTCAAATTAATTAATACCGAACTGATTACCCAATAAAACATATTTATTAATAAAATGAGTTCTGAAAAGTTTTTTCCTCCAACAAGATGATTCTTCAATTTTTTAAATAAAATTCAAAAAAAAATATTTTTTTGATTTAAATCACAATTTTTTCCATTTTAACAAAAACTTGCTATTTTTACCCAATTTTTGTTATTGTTATTTCATTATACTTCCCATTATTATAACCCAATTTCAATAATTGGTATGTAATATTTAATCAATTCTAAAAAACATGTATAGATCATTAAAAAAATTCAATTTGACATTTAGGTAGGTACTTTGATTATTCAGTTGTCATAGAAAAATTTGTTTATTCTTCTTTAGTCTCTTGAGATATTTGATCATTTTAGATCCCTAGGGACTAAACTCAAACTTAAGTCCCTAAAATGAAGGATTAAATTCGTCTTTTACTCTCGGAAGTGCGAAAAAATATTATATCTCTAAAGTCACATTCCCACCTCTATCATAATCATAAGTCTTAAGTCGTAACCTTGAGAGTTTGACATACGCGAAAACATTGGAGCGTTTCCTGCTCTTGTCTTAATCATAGTCTTAAGTCGTAATCATAAAAGTTTGGCGCGCCCAAACTTTTTGTCGTAATCATAAATAGAAAGAGATGGATATATGTAGCGCTATTTCATTTCATGGAATCGTTGCTGGTTTCATTACTGTTATTTACTTTTGTCATTGAAAGAAAGGTTATAGATATGAAAATGTGAATAGAAATCAAATTATCAAACACGACAACAAGCAAACAAAAACCAAGATGTCAAAATCAAAATGAAGTTGATGGATTCAGTGACCTAGAAATCACTATTTATTTATTATTTTCTCAAATAAATTAAAATAATATTGTTTTAAATATTTCTGGATATTTTACAGCTTTTAAAATAATTCTATATAAAATATGATTTATTTCATATATATTATTCCATATTTTGAAGAGTTATGGTATGTTCACATACAATTGAGTATATTTTATATATGCATTTATTATTTATTATTTGTTATTCAACATATTATTTTTTTCCTTAGCAAAGTAGTATTATTTCTGTACAACAGTAAAATTTAATTACTAATCATTTTGAATATATTTCATTACTTTTTAGATTTAATTGTGAACAAAATATTATGATTATGATAAGAGCTGGAAACGGTCGAATTTCCTGAGACTATGATTATGATTACGACTTATGATTATGATAGAGGTGGGAATGGGACTTAATAGCTAGTTGCACCACTATCCCTTAAATTTTAAGTGTCGCTTAATTTAACAATATCGTATCAAGACTCTAAAGTCAAATATGACATAAACATTACTGTCATTATTATAACTTTTTGTTTAAGTGAAGCTAAAAATTTAAGCTAGAGCGGCGGGTAAACTGATAATTTTACACAAGTATGCCTGAATTTGGCAACAATTGGTTGTACAATAAATTAAGGATGTATGAGCGTGACAACAATTTTTGATTTCAAGCTTCAAAATTTATTTATTATTAGTTTTCCACCCAAATAATTTGCTGTTAAAATTTCAGGGTAGATCAACGTTCATATTTTGAAGTAATAAATAGTTGAAAATTGACCCAAAATATATTGCTCTTATGGAGAAATAGGTGATTGAGCTCATACATAAATAGATATCAGTATGTTCAGGTTTGCGTAGAATATAAAAAAACTATCCCTGAAAAGAAAAATTGAAACGAAATTCAAACTTCTTGATTGAATAAATTTTTACTCGCAATGAATTGACACTGGTAACTGAAATTAACCCGTAGCCATCTAGCGGTTATTAGCGAAACTATATTGTAAAGTGAATTCAACCTTAATTTCCATATGACCATATGTTATGTTAATGGATTTGTTAGCAATATTTAATGGCTTTTTTGAGGTTGTTTATATGTAATTTTATACTACAATAGTTCATTTTGGATTTGATGCAATTAATTCAGTGAAAAATACTTAGCTTTCGACTTTATTGTTAAATTACATATCCTCATTGCTATAGGGAGTGAGCGCAGCCAGTTATATGTAAAATGGCGACAGAACCGTGATATGCATTCACTTTATATGTTAGATTAACAGTGCGCTGCGAAAATATTCCAATCATATATGTTAATCTGTATTGAAATCTTCAATTTTTGTGTGAAAAATTCTATAAATATAATATAAAATATGTCCTTTATTAACTTATCTGACATTTTTCTGAATTAGTTTGATGTAGTGGTAAAAACATTCCAGACACATAGCTTGGAATGAAAGATTTTATTCAGATTTTACAGAACTCAACAAGATTTTCATGGCACATTTTGTTCATTTGTAAAAGCTATTCATTATGCAATACATTCTGGAAGCAAATAATGAACATCAAAAAGTTTGATGTTCATTCTAGTGTAATTTTTAAGTATTGATTTGATAAGTTTTTCGTTTTTCTATAGTTGCCTAAATTACACTGGGCATCAATACTTCTGTAATTTATCTTATTTTGAGCAATACAATTTGAATTTTTAATAAATTTGCACTGAATTCCCCACATTTTGTTTCCTGAATCCTGAAATATTTCTGTTGGGAGTGAAGTTTCTTTAGGACTTAAGAGATTCTTCAACAAAAATGAATAAAATTTGTTAAAATGCATGAAAATTCATATTCATGTAATCTAATTATTATTCTGAAAAATTTCTGATTTTCCTTTTTCTGAACCATTTTTTTCTATGCTTGTAATTGCTAATTTATTGGATGAATTAGATCCTTTTTAGTTTTTTCTTTTTGATTTCAAAGAATCTAGTTTTTGAGGAGTAAAAAATACTAAAATGATATAATATTAAATTTTTTTTTTCAATTTTTTGTCACTGCTTTCGGTAGATAGATCATGTTGGAAATCGATATATACTTATTTATTTACTCTTATAACGACAGCACTGTGGTACAGAATAATATCGTCTGGACTTGATAGTAATTTTTTTATTATAAAACATTTCTTAACTCTATAAATATCAAAAAAACGAAACAGTCTTTCAAGACAAAACTCCATGTGATCTCCAATGTAATTCAAATCTATCTCGGTTTTTCTAGTTTAAATTCCTGCCGCCAGAGACCAACTCTTTCGTCGCTCACTCCCTATACTGAAATTAATCTTTCTCAAGATTTTATTCTTCAAAATATGGAATCTAAACGAAGAAGTATTGAAAATTGTTGTGTTTATAGATGTCATTCCAATTTTAGTTGAATTGTTGATTTGAGTTTCCATAAATTTCCTAAAAGGGGAAAAGGAAAGTGTCGGTAGTAAATAAATTTGGAGACTACGATCCAGTTCATAAACAAGTTATGCGGATTAGAAAAATTCGTATAGGGAAAGCTGAAATGTACAATACAAAAATGTCATGAATACTCCCTTATAATATTATTTTCTTTGAAGCTATGAATTTCATAACCTCATTCAGTCTTCCAGTTACAACTAAAATTCATATATAAATAAAAAGATTTTAAAAGAAAAAACTGAATGTTATAAAAGAAGAAAGCCAATACTTTCTCGCACAATTGAAAGTAAATTTAATCATTCAACGAAATATGAATATTTCTTTGCTGAATATCAACGTATTTACATTGTGAACAGATTACAAACTTGCCGAAAGCCACTTTTGATCCACCATTTTGTAAGCACAGTGCTGCCGCCAACGGTAATTTCAGTTGCCATTTGCTGCATTGCCAAGTTAATACAGATCACGTGAATAATTTCTCCACTTCACCCCGCAAACATTCAAGCCTATCCCCATCCATCAAAATTCACTATTTTTCCACGCCCTCGCTCATACATCCAATGGAATAGGGGCGTGTAGTAGTGGGGTTGGAGTGAGGGGAAACGTTCCGTGCTAAATGCATATAAATAGTATTACATATGGCTAAATGCTAAATGTACAGAGTGTTGATTTTGTAACTAGAAAGCGATAATGAATACGTATTCGTTGCCTAGCACCAATCTGAAATCAGCCATTTAATGCTATTCTCGGTTGAATAGGCCTATTCAATTGGTCGGGACCAGACGAATACGTATTCGGCACATTGAAAATAGTTCCAGATTTCACCGAGAATAGTATAAAATGGTTCATTTCAGATGGCTCTAGGTAACGAATACGTATTCAATATCGCTTTCTAGTTACAAAATCAACACCCTGAGCAGTTTGTAATGGGGTATTCCACTACTAACAAAATTTGAGAAACTTTCATGAAAATATGGGATAAATAATAGGTATAAGTAATAAAAATTATATTGAATATTGCTCCGTTTTTATAAAAAGACGGTGTAATACTTATATGCCGTCTAAAAGTCTATTGTGGCTCTCAAACAGGCTTCATAGGTGTACGAATTCCTACAAGATTTGTTCATATTCATGGAAAAATATTGTCGCGTTGCAATTTGATTTACTTATAAATTCATTGGAGATGTATCTGAAAAGTTGAAATATGTATCATTCCTATTTTTCGAATGCTGTTTAGAAACATTTTGAGATGCCTCCAAGTTTCATAGGCATGCGCATGGAGAGAGAATTAAACTTTAAACTTCTTGTATTGTTTGGTCGGAAGAAACGTGATTTTCACAAGTAAATTTCATAACTGTATAATTTAACTTGCTCGTGATCTTACTGACAATAATAAAGATAATTTAGATGATGTTAAATAAGCAAGACACTAACGCCACCTATTCTACTTTACGTCAATATTCTCAAAATGTTTGATGATGAATAAGATCTACCGTTTGAGTGACGCAATAGACTTTTGGACGTCATGGAAAATTTTCAAATTTAAAAAAAATATTTCTCCGGTACTACGGGGTTTTTTTGAATCGCATTTTCATTAATACTTTCATTTACTCATGTCCTATCAGAAAAGAGAATAAATAGGAGAGCAGGAAATTGTACAAAGCTATGACCCTGACTAAAATTATTATGTATACTCAGATCTTGTTCCACCCGGTATATGTTTAAATCAAATATTTATATATTAATGTTTGATAACCTTTTCGTTATGATTTTGGACAATCTTGGTCTGTCTTAATATATTTATCGTGCCATCTGTTTGCATTTAGATTAACTACATATGAACTTGTAGAGATTTGAAGATTCGTGTTTTGAGCAAAGCGGAAATATCAATGGCAGGTTTTGAATAAATTTGTGATCCGCCTTTTTAGAGAAATGCATAAAGCAAGATTTAAGCATTTGAGAGATGCAAAAAACTGTGCTTGAAGAAGACAAGATTTTAATATTAGAGATGTTAACCAACCAGGAAACTGCAGAAAACGATGTGAACAAGTATGTCTAAAAATGATAGTACGACTTAGATCATAAATATAACTAGATGGAAGGAGGCCTATATCACACAACACATTTTTGCGAACGGTTATGCCAGAAAGAGAGGAAAATACAGTTTACGTTAGAGGGACAAAGAAATAAAATATAAAGAAAGAATAATGAAGTGAAACGAACTGCGCATGTCTATCGCATTTTATTTGCTATTTATAAAATTAATGTTAAGAAGATGTACTTGTACTGCTACCCCTTTACAACGAATGAATATAAATATTTTTTACAGAAATAAGAACTCATTACATCATGTGTTTGTCATTTTGCGGGCTTTAAAAACCGAAATTTGTTAATTGTCACGCTTGCGCATTTTATTTCTTCAGCATTCTTACGATATATCTTCCATCTCTTTCCGTCGTAACCGTTCGCAGCTTCTTCGATCTAGATATTATTTATGATCTAGCAGTAAGAAATATATCCGACATTTTAGTTGATAACAGCGCCGACAGCGGTAATTTTACTCGCAAATAGTGCAAACTTATGCTCCCTCTTCTCTTTTCATTTTATAACTCTATGATCACTTGAATGGGCTTTGAAATTTGTAAATAAGAATTATTTATATAAATTCAAATTTTAAAAGGGTGTTATGATAAAAAGTTCATCATGATATAAATATTCGTTCTGATTGCAAATTATTATGAAGTTTTTGAGATCTTTCACATTTGCATTGTGTAAAGTTTCTGATCGCACACTACTGTCGTCTGTCGTTCCCGTGAGAATTTTGATAAGGTTAAGAATCTGTTCCGGTTAGTTGATTAAAAACGATTAAAACAGTTATGTTTTTAAGAAAAAAACTAACCAAATAATATTTACAAAACGTGATATACCCAAAAAAGGCTTTAAAGAATGTGATCGAAATTACATTTTATCTATATAAATTCAAAGTGTTGTTATTTTGTAATTTATAACAGCAATAGGCGGTTCCTTTTAACATATTTTTTTTTCAACAATATTTATTTAATAATATTAATGTGAAATAATATATAAAGCAATTAAAATTCATATAAACGAATATACGTGATTCACTAGTTTTTTATTAATGCCAGCAATGAATATTCCTGAAAGCAGAAGTGTCTCATCGACAAGTTGTAACAGTATTGTTTCTGACATTGAAGACAATATTGAAAATGGACTTGAAGAACTCGGTATCTCAAAAGTTGGTGGTCGACCGTCTTCAACATCTTCATTATCCCGTAAGGCGAAAAGAATTAGATTTTATCGAAATGGTGACAAATTTTTTAATGGAGTAATCTTACCAGTTATGGCAGAAAGATACAGGTACTAAAACATACTAATAAGATATAATGATAATTTCATCATGATACATTTTAGATCATTCGATAGTTTGACATCGGATTTAACTAGGCTACTGGTAGAGAATGTTACATTACCAAGCGGTGTGCGAGCTATTTATTCTATGGATGGAAGAAAAGTAATATTTCTTTTCTTAGTTATACGTATTCTGTGGGAGAAACCCATAATATTTTAATAGGATCAGTTTTTGAAATTTATTTTCATCCGCTTCTTTCAAAATATTAATAAAAAATTTGTTGAAATGTAATTCGAAACGTTTCCAGGTGACTAATTTAGATGATCTTGAGGATGGAAAATCATATGTTTGTGCTGGTAAAGGCGAATCATTCAAGAAAATTCAGTATAACAAAACAGATGTGAAAAATAGACGGAAGTCTCGTATAGTTCAATCTTCAAGTCCTCAACCTCGCGTGGCGCCGCCCCCCGATTGTGTTCGCCCCCGCATTGTTACCCTTATAAGAAATGGGATCAAACCACGAAAAGTAAGAATGAAATATATTCTCGAACTTAAAGCTTCCTATGATGAACATAGATATCAAACTTCAAAATGAAGGTGTTTAATTTTACCAATTATTGTAACATGTTTTATTTTGAAAATTAACAATTATAGTTTGTAGATATAATTATGTCTTCTTGTATACATTGTGATTGTCAAAATTTTTGCCAAATGGGAAAGAAGTTATCAATTTAATAAGAAATCTTAATCTACGTGAAAAAAATCACTCCATCTGAAACTCATACTAGCTAAAATTGTGACATTTGTGAGAATGCTATGAAGAATTTTAATAAATAAAAATTAAAATTAAAGAGACTTGTGTCCCGCAAAAGTTTAAATCTAAGAATCAGTTTTTTTTAGAAATAACAACCTTGTCTAAGATGATGGGTTTAAAAATCGATTCTTAGATTTGAATTTTTGTGGGAAATAAGTTTCTTTTGTTTTAATTTTTAGATATAGCTATGTTTGCCTGATGTAGTCATATGAGAATTCAGATAAAATTTGTGCATGTTTGTAGGTTGTTCGCCTTTTGTTAAATAAGCGAAACTCATCCAGCATGGACCAGGTGTTAAGTGCTCTAACAGAAGCTGCACGATTAGATTCAGGAGCAGTTCGGAAAGTTTTTACTCTTTCTGGACAATCGGTAACATCACTTCCTCAGTTTTTTGAAAATGAAGATGTTTTCTTTGTTTATGGAAACGAAAGATCTTCAGTTGACGATTTTGAACTAGAATTTGAGGAAAGTAAATCTATACAGCAGTTTAAGAAAACTCCCGGCTTACGAAATGGGTAAGAACTAAAAACTAATTGAATATTTTTATTTTATTCGATGATTAAAAAAAAGACAACACTGAAACTTTTCTGTACAGTTGCAAGCTATTGAATCTGATAAAATCTGATGAAGCAAGAAAATGAATATAGATATGTAGCAGAGAAATTCGGGAAAGCCCTTAGTCAATATTCTGTATGTTTTACAAAGAAAATCAATAAAATGTATAATATAGTATTTACGTGATTAATCAAAGTGAGACGTTTCTGTTGAAACATAACGTCTCACTTCAATCGTTAATTAAAATTTTTCAACTTCTTCCAAATGAGAATATTTATATTGTTTGAAAAGTTATTTTACGAAAAATATAAGAAAAGAACATCAATTTTTATATTTTATCGCTGAAAATCAAACTTTTTGGTGATTCATCATTTCTGGTAAATAAAACCCTTAAGGTTGTTGTCGTAGTACATCATTTATTCATTTATTTATTTATTTATTTATGAGCTTGTGCAACAGGACGAATCCCAGTAATAGCACAACACAATCAGTTTACAAGAAAAAGTATAAAAATTATCGACATTGTGAAACAATGTAAATTAAAGCAATATTAATAACTAAATTTAGAAACTAGAGTTGAACATATGCTTCGAAACAAAAACTTTAAATGTACGTAATAAATAGTCCAGTGCAATTAGGTTTATACCTCGGAACCCAGCTATAATAAATAGCTTTTTTGAATTTCTTAAATTTAAAAGTAAAAAGTTTACCTGTTAGAACCTTCCGCTGATGTTTTTTTTTCAAGACCTGTCCCATGAAAATGATGCTTCTTCTAATATAGTATATTCCTTTTACAGCTATTTTTTTTTTCTCGAGAATAGTGAAGTTTCTATATAAAATATACAACAAGACAGGAAACGTTCTTAAAAAAGAAAAAAAAAAACTGACGTGACTTACTTGTACATCATTGGATATATATGTATATATAATACGATGTGATTTTGTGTTTGATCGTATATATCATTGGATATGTATAATCAAACACAAAATCTCATCGTTCCACAGTTAATCGTTTTGGATTTACCCAAGAGATTCTAAAAATCTGTCAAGTAAAATGCGCTTTCAGCCAAATCGGTTGCTATGGAAACAGTAGGCCATTATTCTTATACTACAACATTCCTAAATACTGATTTCCAAAATTCTACGACTACCAACAGATCTGATTTTATGCGCAAAATTGAAAAATAAATTTCTACTGAAGTGCACTTCCGGTTCAGTCTATTGTTATGAAAATAGTAGGCAAGCATTCAGATGCTACAGCAGACTGAAATACCAAATTTCAATATTCTACACCTGATCGTTTCGAATTAATGCGAAAAATTCCAAAAAACTGTCAAGTAAAGTGCACTTCCGGCTCGGTATATCTCATTAAAAATAGGATATGAGCATCTAGACGGTATAATCGTCCTAAATATTGAATTCTAACAATCGACGTTCAATCGTTTTGGATTTATGCGAAAATTCAAAAAATGTTTCGAATAAAGTGCTCTTCTGGCTTAGTCGATAGCAATCATAATGCAAGGTGTACAACTAGATATTATAAAAGTGCCTAATACAAAATTAAAATATTCTATGACTGATTGCTTAGAATTTATGCGGAAAATTCAAAAAGTCTGTCATATAAAGTGCACTTCCGGCTCAGCCGATTGGTACAAAAATAGATGACCATTAAGATGCTACAGCAATTTCAAATGCTAAATTCCAGTATCCTACGGCTGATCATTCTGGATTTATGCGGAAAATAATAAAAAGTCTTGAGTAAAATGCAATTTGCGGCTTAGCCGATCGCAATCATAATGCAAGATATACAATAAGATGTTATAAAAAAAGTTTCAAGTGAAGTGCACTTTTGGCTTGGCCGATTCTTACAAAAATAGCAGATAACCAATCTGATACAACATCAAGTTCAAATACTGAACTTCAACATCCTACGATTGATCATTCTGGATTTATTAGAGAAATTCGAAAAAAGTTTCAAGTAAAGTGCACTTCCGGTATAGACGATTGGAACCATAATGCGAGGTGCACAACTAGACCCTATACCAGTCTTAAATACCAAATTTCAACATTATACGTTCAACTAGTTTTGAGATTTGCGAGTTACGCACGCATGTACGAACGTACCGACTAGGGCTGCGCGATATTCAGTTTCAAATATCGATAATTGATAAGGAAATATTATCGATAATTTTTGATATATCGACATATCGATTTATCGATAAATATCGACGAATATCGATGACTATCGATAATCATCGATATTCGTCGATGAATATCGATAATTATTGATATTTGTCGATACTTATCGATATTCATCGATAATTATTAAGGGAAGTGAATAATTATCGATGAATTACGATATTACTTGATAAATACCGATAGTCATCGGTGATTATCGATAATTATTGGAGTATCGATATATCGATTGGTAAATTGAAGTATTGAAACCAGATAGTTAAAAAAATATTTTTTCTAGCTCTTATTGTCTGAAGAACAGGGTAATTACGTAGCAAATAATACATGAGGGCATTTTGTTTTAAAATAATGCCCGGGGTCATAATTTTGAAAAATAACAAACAAGTTTCCTAGTTATAGCAAGTAACTAGAGTAATTTTTCTGACAGAAATCACAATGACAAGACATACATTGCTAGAAATTTTGATTGAAATAGAACAATAGTCGAACATTTAACATTGAAGGCACCACGCAAGTTGAAAAGACAAAAATGCCTACGGTCAAGGTACACACCTCGGACCAGAGGACCTTGGAAAGTACACTGTTGACAGTGTTGACCTCAGGCATTATTGTCCTTTTAACACCCTTGATACCTCAATTACTATTTTAGCGCATTTTTACAAGGAAAAAATACATTCGCAGCACCATAGGGTATTGACTTATTGACTTACACACTGGATGATTTAACGGGATAATATGTACATAAGAAATATTATATGCGAAATAGGTTTCTCAAATTAAAATTATCCATTCGCGAATTTTTCTCAACTTTTTATGCAATTTTGTGTGTTGAGAGAGTAGTAATCTTTTATGTGAATTTTATGGAAAGAATATTCACCAAGTATCGTTGAGGTACCAATGATTGTCGAAAAAAATCAATTAATATCGATAATTATCGATCACTTTCAATAAATATCGATAATTATTGATAACTATTAACAATTATCGATAAATATCGATTTATATCGATAATTGTCGATTTATGCCGATAAATATCGATAACTATCGATTTATATCGATATTTATCGATATATATATATAGAAAATTATCGATTATTATGGATAATTGTCGGTAAATATCGATTATTATCGATAAATATCGATTATTATCGATAAATATCGATTATTATCGATAAATATCGATTATTATCGATAAATATCGATAATTATCGGAATATCGATGTATCGATAGAAGAAAAAATAGATATCGAAGCCCGATATTTGGAAAAAATATCGATATATCGATATTTTTCCCAGCCCTAGTACCGACATCAAACCGAAAATGGTCAAAATAGATTCAGGGATGCTCAAAGCGGATATCCCATCAAAATCTCGATAGGTGAATTTTGTCGGTTTCACAATACTTCCTTGTACTTAGTACAAGTAAGTAAAAAGGAAAAGACTGGCAGATAATAATATTTTCTCGTATCAAGCAGAAGGCGATGCTGATACATTAATTGTACAAACGACAATTAATATTGAATCAGAAAATGTTGTATTTGTTGCTGAAGATATTGATGTGTTATTTTTATTAACAGCTTTAACACTTCCTCATAGAGAAATATATTTTCTTAAACCAGCCAAAGTTACGCTATCCTCAAAAACTCATTTTTATAAAAACCTGGAACAAACACTATCAATGTGTAAGAAGCATATTTTGTTTTTACATACACTAACTGAATGTGATACGACTTCAGCGTTTTACAAAAAGGATAAAAGTAAACTTGCTAAATTGTTCAAAAGTCTTATAGATTTACAAAATGCTGCTATTATCTTTACTGGTGAAAATTCTGCACTCGGATTTTCAAAACATTTTAGCATTATATGGTGCTCCTAAGAATATAAATGAATTTCGATGCCAATCGTTTCTTAAGGATACAGGTAAAAATACCTCTGCCAACTTGGTTTCATTGATTCCTATACTGGATGCTACTTCAGAACATATGAAAAGAGTGTATTCACAAGTATAGTTGTGGATGGGACATCAAAAGTTGCCAAAAGAATGGGGATGGGAAGAAAAAGATAATTCATCAGTGCCAGTTAACAGCTTCAGAAAATTTATTAAAGATTATTTTTTGTTCACTAGATGTGGCTCTGTCTCTGGTTGTAGAAAAAGTGATTAAATTGTTCTACAGCATGATTAAATTGTAAAGGAGTTAGCTGCTTAAATTTTTTATAATTTAATCAATAAGTTTTTTCATTTATTCTATTTTTTGGAATTTCAGCCATTTTGAAATTGATTATAGCAAGTTTTATATCTTCATAAATTTTATATAAACAACCCCAAAAGCTAAAAACAGTTTTTATTTTCTTAAAATAAATAGGTATCTCAAAACTCCAATAATTGTTTTTTCATTGGGAGATTTCTAGAAATTCAGATTTTCTGCTTGAATTTACGGATTTTAGAAATTGTGGTAATTTTTAATGGGTAAACTTTTTAGTTTATGGTATGAAAATAAAAAAAAAACATCCAAATCCGTTTATTATAACTGGGCTCCATCATTTTTTATTTATAATGACTAATTGCACTGGACTATAAGCTACATGTGAATTACGAAGAGATAATAATTCACTGAATATGCCAATCATACGATATATAGGAGAATTCAAGGCAGAGTTGGTTCTGCAAATATTTAACACGAATATTTCCGTTGATCTGGTGGAATAGGAGGATATTCTAAACAATAATTCATTAAGTATATTCGGACAACTAACAAGATTATTTAAATTTTAAAAACAAAGGATGATTGAAATAAGGCTCGCCTGTTGCCAAATGATGGAAGAGTGATTATAATATGTGGAAACCTTTTATTCAGAATATAAATGAATTTTCGTTGAATATTCTAGATTGTCAAAAAGTAAAGTCTAGTGTAACTACGAAAAACGCTTTGCGAGCTGATATTTTTTCAAAAGAATCTGACTGTCTTTTCATTGAAAACTAAAACTGAAATAATCTCTGCCTAAAATGTATATTCTACATTGCTCTCCTTGTTAAAAATTTAAACTTAACTGCGTTTATCTAGAGTTTGAGATGGTTAATCGACTTCAAATTTTAAGGATGATTGTATAATATTATTTTGAATAGGTGTACATAAATTTGAAATATTCTGAAACTATGCCTATAGCACGACACCTACCTTGAAGGGTCTTAACCTGTTTTGGGATCTACATATTTTTTGATTATTCGTCGCACTTATACTGTCTCATTTATAGCAGCTGACGCGAATTAGTTGGGACAAGCACGTTTTCCTCCAAATATCATTATAAAAGTAGGAATAAACTGATAATTTTACACAAGTATGCCTGAATTTGGCAACAATAAATTAAGGATGTACGAGCGTGACAATAATTTTTGATTTCAAGCCTCAAAATTTATTTATTATTAGTTTTCCACCCAAAGAATTTGCTGTTAAAATTTCAGGGTAGAATACCGTTCATATTTTGAAGTAATAAATTGTTGAAAATTGACACAAAATACATTGCTCTTATGGAGAAATGGGTGTTTGAGCTCATAAATAAATAAATATCAGTATGTTCAAGTTTGCGTGGAATAAAAAAAAACTATACATAAGAAAGGTGAATATTGCAGTGTTCCCTCAATATTTTAAAAACGGTATGTATTCGTTCATCCTGAAAAGAGAAATTGAAATGAAATTCAAATTACTGGATTGAATAAATTTTTACTCGCAAGGAATTGACACGGCAATGCTGCTATTGCAGCAAGATGGCGAGCACGTGGCTTTTTGCTGTATTGTCAAGTTAATACAGATCACGTGAATAATTTCTCCACTTCTCAAAATTCACTATTCCTCCACACTCTCGCTCATACATCCTTAATTGGTATAATGTTGATTTCTACTTCTCACTCTTAAGCAGGAGGATTTTAAATGTGATATCTTTGGGAGAACATCTAAGGCTCGGTTGCACAGTCTTTGGTTTATCCTAAGCGTAGCTTAATTATCTAAGAAACGATTGTTAGAACAATTGTTACTAATGTAATTGAGCTAGGCTTAGGATAAACCAAAGACTGTGCAACCGGGCCTAAGCAATGAGTATTATTTGCTTATCTTGGAGTTCCGTAATGGACTTATTCATGTATATCGTGAATTCTGTGAGAGCTGATGCGATTTCTCAGCATAAGCATTCATCAGTTACTGTTGAGCATACAGCTGATATAATTTTCATTGAGAAATTTAGAATAATTTTCCTGGATGAGGTTAATATCGCAGTTACTTACAGCAAAGAATATACCTAATGAAAAAAACGGTATATTGCAGCATGGGACTCATGATCAGAAATTTTGTTTTGAATTCTGGTGGGAATAAAATTAAAAATCTTTTAGATGCTGGTATTCATTTGGATAACCCCGCAGTACAAATCAAGCTTTTGAAAACGACAAGATCAACAAGAAATCAACTATTGAGCTATTCTAATACTATGAAAAAAAGGAGGGTGATATGATCTAAAAGTTATTAAAATTAGATACTAAAATTATTAGATAACTAGAAAAAAGTAATGCTTTTCATATAATAATCACTAAGACTTTCGTGTGTAATATGTGAGCGCCGTGGATCGAACCATTAAAGAAACCACTTCGCCTGAGCTCATTGTGCTATCTTCGAAGCACTCCTTGAAGATCATATTCTGATGGTTGATTCACATCGAATATAACCTTCAATCCGAGATCAGTCCAAGGAATAATGAAAGATGACAAATACGCTGGAATATCTTATGGAGTTTGAAGTTTATTTTCTACTCCTGAAAATCAGTCTTATAAAACAGTTTATAGTGATCAGGATGATATTTATAGCTCAGTACAAATGTGCTGTCTTTGTAATCCGAATATCGTGAGTTGAGCCCAGCTTCGGACAAAAAGTCAGTATGATTTTCACTAAATTATAATATACTTTGTGGAGCATTCTTCACAAAAACTGATAGTATCTGTAGCTTGACGGCTGGTAATCGCTCTCCACTGCCTAAAATGTATCAATCAGTGTATAAAAAAATGCCTGCCACACCCATATCGAAAAAAATAAAGTGATTAATATAAATTTATTTGTAATGACCAAAGGTTTAATAAATCTGGCCCATATAAAAAAAAAAAACTAAACAATTTTTTTAAAGTTTAGAAAAAATCAGGCTAATTTCGTCAAAAGTAGAGATTAGTTCCATACTAAGAATTGAAGTTTATGTGTGAGAAGAACAAGAGTTTGAAGAATAAAATGAAAAATTTGCTTATTCCAACTATTTTGCACAGAACTGTCGCATTTATTTACTGGTCTTATCGAATTTTTGGTTCTTTAAAATAAGTAGGTAAATAGTATGTTTATTGAAGAAGCAAAATTCGAAAATATCAATTGGATCTATAATGAACCAATTAGAAACAATAGTTTAAAAAAATATGTACATTTTTTCAAATATCTGTGATTTCAGAGCCGGACCGAAACCAAAAATGCCTAGAAAAGCAATGAACAAAACCTATAGCTCAGAAGAAAATTCACTATTAGCAAAACTAAGTAAAGATAATAATATTTCATTACCTCCTGCATTTAAACAAAAATATACAGTTGGACGAATGATTGGAGATGGTGAGTAGCAATATGAATTAATTAATTTCATCTATATTATATGTATATTTTTTTAAGGAAATTTCGCGGTAGTACGATTATGTAAAGATAAACAGACAAATGAAGAATATGCTTTAAAGATTATTGATAAATCAAAGTGCAAAGGGAAGGTAAGGCAAATTATTTATCAAATTTACATAATACAGTTTGTAAAATATCAATATATCGGTAACGAATACTGATGGGAATATTTTTATTAATATAAAGAAAATTTTGATACAGTTTCGGATACGAGTTTATTTGCTTTTACAAATCAATTTTCTCCAAAGTTTCTTCACCAACGAATAATTAAAAATTACTCAAAATAGGATGATAAGCAGGAATTTGATAAAAATATTTTTTGTTTCGGCGGCAATTGTAAGATGAATGATAATTTGTTGTGCTAGTGTGATATATTAATCACGAAAGAAAAAGTTTGGTCACGATGCATGAATGCGAGTGATTACTTTTATTCATTATGAATAATACTAGTTTAATTAAAATTGAAAGAATGTGTAACAATGAGACAGAAAAAAACTTGAGATCAAGTTTAATTTACAAAATACCTTGTAGCAAAAAGATACCTTAAAACAAGGCTAGACGAGCATAGGCGCAACTGTAAAAACATGAATGATTTGAATTAAAATAAGCCGAAATGTGCCTTTGTTACACATTGCATTGACACGGGACATTCCTTTAATTTTAAGGAAACTAGTAATATTCACAATGAAACTATTTTTAATAAACGGCTCACACTAGAAATGCTATATATCAAACAAAAAAACACATTATCAATGAAAGGACAGATACTATAGTACCTAGTACAATATATAATAATATAATTTGAATATAAATTTATTTTTTGACAGTCTTTGTTTAAGTTTTTGACAATTTAGTGATGCATACTTTTAATGGTTAGCCTCACAACAGATTAATTTTGACGTGTGTCAATCCATCAATTTCTGATCACGCGTGTATGCACCATCATCAACACGCATTTAGTCAGCAGCGTCCATAATAGACGGTTGTGGCATAAGACAAAATAAAAATTACTACTTTTTATTTTTATACTTTAGATTGTAAAATATATATATTCTCAAATGTTTTATAATAATTTCCAATATTCTTTTGTAAGTATCAATTTGTAACCGGATTTTAATTGCGGTAGATAAAAAATTATTATCTGTTTCATATTGTAGCGCTCTTGAAGATGGCTAAGGTCACGGTACAAGACATAGTAGGTAACCTAACTCTGCTGAGATGGTTATAGTTCGCACTGTCGCCGCTAGAGACGCCTACACCAGTAAGGCCTGTTTTACAACAGTGTTTAATGTATAACTACACTAAACTTACAAAATTTTACGAAATCATTTATATATTGAAGTTAACCGTATATGTAATGTGTACAGCATATATTTTACGTTAGTTAAAAATTGATATACTTGTTAAATTAGTGTCGCATTGAGTAATATTTAATATTTAATTATTACCTATACAAGAAACTAAGTTGAATAAATTCAGAGATCACATGCAATTAACAATAATTGAGAAATATTTGAACAATACATTAACAATGTGTTCAATTTTCAAGAATACATATAGATATCTTTTCAATTACAAGAAAATTGTTCGAATTTTCAATAAAGGAAACATAAAAACATAAGTTAAACAAAAATTAGATTCAGTTCAAAATATTATATTTCTATATTATACCTAATGTTTTACAACATAATAGTTTTTTATGTATTAAGGACACTTATATTTATTTTTAACAAAAACACGTTATTTTAAATTATTTTATACTTAATTCATTATACAACAAGTGAATTAAACCACTGTTTATTTGCGAGAAGAAAGTTCAAAATCACGAGCGCGTTCAGCGCGAGTGGTTTAATTCTTTGAGCAAATAAAGAGGTTTAATTCACGTGTTTGTATACATAATTTTATTCAATTTTGCGTAAATTTTTGGAACATTAAACTGAGGAACAAAATTCAAAAAAATTAAATTGCAGTTGCAAGAGAGCTTCGTTGATATCGCGACGAGTGTTTGTTTTTCAAATATTCGGGAGTGTGACTGTCAGTAAACTGTCAGTTTTGTGAACTTTGAATTGAAGCGTTATAATTGTGAAAAGTATTGCCTGAAATGATGGAAGAAAGTGATTAAAACAATGTTCTCGTCCCCGATACCATTTTGAACGAAGCAGCCGCAGCAGTTGGGAAAATTATGCCTCAGAAATCGAAATCTTTTTATGAAAAGGAATTCCAACAGTGATTTAAATTTTTTTAAATCACTAATAGTCCAGTCAAAATAGACATTCACCCTTGCATAAATTCCCAAGAAGCTGAAAATTGACATAAACGTCAAGGATACCATTATAATGAAGTTGTGAGAAGTCCTTAACGATCCCGTGTGTGCAAAAATTTTTATGCGAGGTCAAAGTTCGTAAAAATAGGTTTTTTGAATTTTTTAGCGAGACAATCAGTTTGATGATATAAATAGCTCAGACACAAATTGTAGATCTTTCAATTCTCCACAAAAATGGTCCTAACTTTTTTTGCCTAAGATCTACCATTTCTGAGAAAAGCCATTTTTAAGTTATATTCTCCATATTATGCACACGTTTCCACGCTACCTATGAGTAAGTGTACTTGGCGCGTATTTTTCAATGTGGTTTTCCCGAAAGACCTACTTTACGGTCTTCTTATTGAAGTTTGATATAATATTAGGTCTTCTTATTAAACTTCTTCTTCATCTTCATGTTCCTGAGTTGACGTAAATTGTTCAAATAGCGATTCAACATTTGTTTTATCGTTGATGTAAGGATTATCTTCTGTTGAAGATTTAGTATTTTAATACGACTGGCTTTGACAGCTAGTGCATACTGATGAACAAAGTCAGCTTACTTTTTTGCAGCCGAATTTTGAATTATTCCCCTTTCTGCAGTTATAAAAAATAGAATTAAGGAGCTTTTCTGGTGCAGGTGGAAGTAGAGTGTGGATTGATTCCAATATAGCTTCCAACCCCATTCTTTGGAGTCCAGTTGATTTCCGAGCCACACTTGAAGCTGCTAATATACTTGATGAAAATGTTGATGAGCAGAAGCCGAGGTTGGAGGAAGACAAGCTAATTGTACACGTTTTTTATCACGTGTATGTTTTGCAAAAGATACGTGACGTAATTTATCTATGCAAGTAATTTAAAGTAAGTAATAGACGGACACTGCTACGTTGACAATTAAACAGCAAACAGATGCTGCTTAAGGCCACATGGTCACTTAAAATGGGGGACTGAGTTTCTTTTCATTTCATATTCTTAGAATTATCATTCAATATCAATGTACGAGTGCTAGTTACGCGGACCAACAGTTTAACCTATATTATACGTACACAATGTACGTAGGCAGCGTAGTCATGAATATTATTAAGAATATAACTCTAGAATGGCTTTTTCTCAGAAATGGCAAGTCTCAGGAAAAAAGGGGTAGAAACTATTTTTGTGGAGAATTGAATGATCTACAATTCTTATCTTAACTACTTTTATCATAAAATCAACCGTTTCACTTGAAAACCCGGAAAGCCCATTTTTGTGAACTTTGACCTAGTATAAAATTCTTTGCACACATGGGATCGATGGGGACTTTTCACAACTTCATTATAATTGTATTTCTAACGTTCATGTCGATTTTCAGCTTCTTGGGAATTTATGCAAGGGTACTCCTATTTTTAAGGCTAACTTGACTGGACTATAATAATTCATTTTAAATCACTAGTGAATAAAGATTCACTTATGACTGTTGCTATAGATTTAATAATGTAGCTTTAAAACGTCAAATGCCTGGTTTTATAAAGGGCAGAGTATTTTACTTCCAGAGTAAATAAAATTTACTCTGTTAGATGACAGTCGATTATTTGACAGTAATGATTTTGTTGTCATAAGGAAGTTCAAACTGCAGAAATCCATTATCTAATAATATTATCTTCTGCAAAATATCTTTCGCAAACTCTATCATTTAAACCTAATTTACGATCACTTCTAGGAATTGCTTTGTTCCAAATTTCTATCATGTCAAGTGGAACTCTAAAAACACAATATATTATCTTACAACTGTCATCCAGAATTGCAATTCGGGACAAAATATTTTCCAGGCATTTCAATTTAATATTCATTTGTCACACGGCTATCACTTAAGAAAATTATTATTTATATACTATAATCTGACTGTATTCAACGACACAAACACTTTAATCAAACGCTTTTCAATTGACAACTAGGTCCTACATATCCGCCATCTTGAAACATTTCTTCTCACCTCTCACGTCCACATGCTTGACGCAGTCAGCTGACACATTTATAGTAGACCGGCAATGAGAGTTGTGTGGGCCTGGCTAAGGTGTAAGCGAAGCAGTCGAGCTAGGAGAGGAAAAAAATAAATAAATTGACTGAACTCCCAGATTTTGTTTATTTACAAAACATTTTATTTTGCAATTCTGTGCAAATTCATGACTTACAAATCTTTAAATTCATGAAAAATTGAGAGAAACGATCTACTTTTGTTGATTAATGTCAATTCGTTCATAAGGATGACGAGATCATTGCAATTTTGTTCATATTTTACGAATTTATAAATTCATTAAATTTATAGATTCATAATTATCAACTCTTAAAATCGCATTACTTCCTAAAAATTTAAGCACTTTCTCTTTTCATCTCATGTTTTATCATATAGCGCTATCTTTTTTTATTAAAACTTTTACTGAAATAGCGCTCGTTTAAGAGGTGACAATACGGATCATAGATTCGCACATAATTGCAACATTAGATACTATTTGTAAAATATAGAAATTACAAAGTAGCCATAAAATGGATGCTATGATACCTACAGTGATCTCCGTGACTTTATATTAATCTCTCAATGAGTAACTAATGATGTATGTTATTTTTTTCGCCAACTGTCAAAAAAACATGATATTTTTGTATTGTTATGGATATGCAAAGTTCGTGATTTTTTCATTAGTAAAAAAAATAAAACTTATTTTTGCACACCTAATCTAATATAATTTAGTTTAGTAATGCTACAAGGATAGAAACAAACAGGTATTTAACAAAAAAGAAATATGAATTTGTACACAAAAGTACTTCTTTTGGTTACAATACCCAGGTGACTGCAAATTAATTTTATTTTGTACTTTTTTCCTACATTTTACTGAATAAAGCAATAATTATTGTTGATCTATTATTTTTTGACAGTGAAAAAATATTGTTTGTATTTCGTGCGCGAAGTGATTGTATATTTTGTTGCGTTTTCGAATGAATTTGTTACTTCGACCTTACGGTCTCGGTTAAAATTGGCATTCTCACGCGCAACAAAAAAAAACAATCACTTCGCACACTTAATATAAAAAGTAATTAATTTCAAACAACTATAATAATTGGCTTTTTTTTTTGGAATAATCTAGTTCTCTACTGAAATGCTTTGTTTATTTATTTCTTTACCACGATGGGCACTCCCCAACTCGGCTCATTTAATCTCCCGATGGGACATCAGTCAAGGGTTGGTGGTAATCCTTATGACCAACTCGGCACATCTTAAACAAGTGTTTGCAGAAAGACCCATCCCTATTATCGGCTTAACACATAAGAAAAATATAAATTAAAATGTTTTGTTTAGTAGTCATCTATTATCAATCTAACAGTTCAATCAACAACATCAAAGAAATCAATTCGCCAACTATAGCTAGCCAACGTGGAAAAACACTATTGATTGTAGAACAACATAAATTCAGTAAATCAAATCGAAAATTTTTATCTGGTGAAGTGAAGTAGCGATGTGTTAATCGAAAGTGCAAAGCATTTTTCCATATTATAAGCGAGTCAAGAGATCGAGTAATAACGACAAAAAGGTTAATCCACGATCATGCTGTTATTATTTTTATTGTATGATGCAGCCTACATATTTTTTGATTTTGTATTATTGTATGTCAAATTTTGTATGATTATAAAAAAGAAACTATAAAATTTATTTTATTTTATTTAAAAATATTAGAATGTCCAGACTACCTGCAAGTGTGCCGAGTTGGGTATAATTGCAGGTACCTGAGATACTCGTATGTGCCGAGTTGGGGAATCATTAGCAGAGACTACCTGTAAATATGCCGAGTTGGGAATCGCCGACCACGATGATCCAGATTTACTGTAAATTGGAACAAGAATGTTATAAAAATTAAATTCTGAACAAATTATTGTTCCAGCATTCATCATATAAAATGTGCCGAAGAGTTAATATTCGCACATATCAAAGATGCCATGTTGGCTTAAATGTATCATGTTTCTATGAACCCTTTTTATTTATTTAGTGAAATAGTGTACAATAGATTTTTTTTTTCATAGCCGTGTGTAGAGTAAATGTTTTTCGCGTCTCAGTCTTACCTTCGTTTGAACGCGTAGCTTTTAAGTTTCTGTGAATTCATATTTTTAGCATCTTTTACTGATCCATTTGTTCGGTTATTTGTTAAGGTCTAAATGTCAACTTGTGTTGTGAGCTTCCTTGCTGTGTGCTCAATAATTGTCAAAATATGGAATTTGAGAGCCATAGAAAAAGATCATATTATAATGCTCAACTTCATACTCTCTTTGCCGAAATTACTAATATTATTCAATTTTTAGGAAGATATGGTTGAGAACGAAGTTCGAATTTTACGTAAATTAAGCCATCCAAATATAATAACCCTTCTAGCGGAGCAAGATACACGTCCAATGTTATATTTAGTAGTAGAACTTGTTAAAGGCGGTGATTTATTTGACGCCATCACTGTAGCTCAAAAATTTAGCGAAGAACAAGCGGCGCTCATGATTACACATTTAATATCTGCACTTGCATATTTACATAATATGAATATTGTTCATCGAGATGTCAAACCTGAAAACCTATTGGTAAGTTTATTTTATACTGCAATTGTTTTACTGTGTTTTTAGATACATTTATTGATTACTTCTAAAGAAATGTATTTAAGGACATTGAAATTATTTTTATATAATTCTAGGTGGATATGGATGGCGATGAAATAAAAATTTTGAAGCTAGCTGATTTTGGTTTAGCGTGTGAAGTGAATGAACCGCTTTATACAGTTTGTGGAACGCCTACTTATGTAGCACCTGAAATTTTAGCAGAATCTGGATATGGGCTCAAAGTGAGTAAATTTTTGGCTTGATCATATGATAGACGCGCCTTCTGTGCGTTTATGTGAAAGTCACATTATGCTGTTGCCGTAAGCATTAGCTCTCAAACAAACTAGATTTCGGTCCAATACGAAGAGTTTAGTTCATCCTTTCCGATTGTTTCGGGCTCAAACATATTTTTCGAAAGTGCGAGCTAATTTACAAAAAACAGTTTTAGTGCCGCTGACAAAGCTTCATTTCATTAGCAAGTCGGTGGTATAGCTATCTCTTAAAAGTTATTCAAATTGCTGGAAGTGTCTATTCTAGGCTCCTACCCATTTTTGATATAAAATTCAATTCAACTATTTCATATTAAATCTCAAACACATTATGACATAATTGCTATTTCTTGTTATTACGTAACTTAATCACTGATCAATATTTTCTAGTCGGATAGAATTAGCGCAAATACATGCTGAAATCAAGAAAATTGATAACTGATTTATTTTTTTCTCAAAAAAAAAAAAAACTTCGATTTACTCTGCACTTAATGCCGCAAATCTCATCGTGGGCCAACTTTTCTTTCTTTATGTCATAATGTGTTTTTTGTTTGGTATTTTTTGTTGCCAATTAGAAAAGTGTTGCTGATTAGAAAACTGGCACTTTTCTTTACTGATTTCTACATATTTAACCTAATGTTTTCCATCAAGTATACAAAAAATACACATTTTTTCCAAATGTGAAGTCGATAGACGATAATGGAATAAAGCTATTTCAAGATTTACAATTGCGATGCCTTAGAAATAAATAGATAAAAATTTATAATCACAATTCTTTCGGGATGATTGCCTAAAAAATATTGTGTTGGCCAAAAGTGCTTTTTGAGTCTCACAACAAGATTACCTTTATGGCCTTGATACACAAATTACTATTATTGTATAAACCAATTAATATAGCAAAGAAAAGAAAATATATTTCCAGAAAAATTGAGAAAGAAACTTAACTACGGTAGGATTTGTGGAACTGGACGCAGAATAAAGCAATGGTTTTTTTGAGAAAAGGAATACAAATTGATAATTCAAGAAAAACTTGAGAATCTCATATATATGACTTTCGGAAAAGCGCATTTAAAAACGAAAATTAAAAAAAAGCTTCATTTGTATTAGATTTCTGACAAATCAAAAAAGATTTGGTTCAAAATTAATCGATATGACCTGAAATTCTCCATATACAGTATGTCCCAAATAGAGTGGGATATCTTTCTTATTATTATGCAGTGCCCGCAACTTCGTCTGCGTGGATCACCATAATCGGATTAAATAATCATAAAGAATGAATAAATAGTGATATCGTTGCTAACAGAAAATTAAAAGAGAGCAATTAGATTCTGTAATGGAACTGCACATCATCAAGTCGCTCGCGCAAATGATCCGTAGATATCGCTTACTTCACGATTAGGCAGAAATTATTTTCCTTTTCACGACCTTATGCATGCGCATACTTTTTATCATTTCCACAGTTACGTGGACCCTGCAGATCTATGGCTGGCGCAGACATGAAGCATACAAATATTTACACTCATATCTTCTGAACTCTGCAAGATATCGAAATGAAACATACAAGTTAAAATTCGTGTTTTAATCCCTGAAATTTTCATTAAAATCTGTACAGCCGTTTCGGAGCCTATTCAGGACAAAATGTCAGATAGACAGACAGACAAACATTTTAAAAAAGATAATTTATGATTGGACATCGTTTAAATAGCAGTTCTCACTTAAATTTTAGCATTTATTTTGAAATCACAGACAGACACTTCAATGTTATTTATCTGTATAGATAGAGAGTTGATTAAATGGGTAATGTTGTGCAATTTTGTGGACCAATTTAGACGTCGTCGAAAAATAGTTTAATTTCGGAATGGTCTACAAATTTGAAAAAAAAAACTGAAAATCGCTGATATCTAAAAACTCAAATTTTCCCGTAATTATACTAAAAATAGAAAAGAATGTTCCAAATCAAAGATATTTTGACCAGGCAAACTTGAAAATGATATTAAAATAAAATTAAGATGGCAGTTTCCTAGATATGAATAGTAACTTTCTTATTTTAAATAGGCGCTATATTGGATTTTTACATTATTGAATAGATTTTTAACTCTTCTTAGCCATATATAACAACTTAAACCTGGATTGGAAATTATTAGAAATAATAATTATTTGAACTTTTAATCAAGTAGTCATGAATTATTCACAAACAAAACTCTCAATTTTATTAGTTTATCGACTGATTGGTATTTGTGTGTTGTATTTAAGGTAGTTGTCGTGCTATAGCTATAGTATCAGAATATTCCAAATTTTTGTATATTTATTAACAATATTATTATACAATTATCCTTGAAATTTGAAGTCGATTGACCATCTCAAACTTGAGATAAACGCAATTAAAATTAAAAATTCTAACATGGAGAGCAATGGAGAGTATACATTTTAGGCAGTAATTATATCGGTTCTAATTTTTAATGAGAAAACTAACTGTCAGATTCTTTTGAAGAACAAGCTATGAATTGGTGAATATGTCCTGCGTATTTGGAAATAAAGAGAAAATTATTGACCATCTCATTGTTTGGATATGAGAACGCAAAGTTGAACATTTTATATATAAAATACGTGCCGACACGTTGAACAGAAATGCTTGGCAGCACTATACGTCACTCTATACATAGCATTGTTCTATTCGAACTAGAAATTCAAAGGGAAAGAGATGGATGGAAATAAATAGTTAATAATGGTTTCTGTAGAATATTATTTATGATGGATAAAATATATAATATATTTGGTAACACAAAAAATTATATTAATGTCCGACTAGTTTATTATTGTTGTCATAATAACATTGTTTTCAGGGTATTTACGTAACAAATAATACCCGAGGGCACTATGTTTCAAAATAATAAACAAGTTTCCTAGTTACAGCAAGTAACTAGAGTAATTTCTCTGACAGATGTCACAATGACAGGACATACATTGCTACAAGCTTTGATTGAAATACAACAAAAGTCGGACATTAAACATTGAAGGCATCACGGGAGTTGAACAGACAATAATGTCTACGGTCAACGTACACACCTCGGGCCAGAGGCCCTCTGGAAGTACACTGTTGACATCAGGCATTATTGTCCTTTTATCACCCTTGATATCTTAATTACTATAATATAATCTTAATATTGAATATTAAATAAACAAAGCACATGAAAGTAAAGAAAAAGTATCATTAACTCAAATATATGAATATTAATAATAACAGATAAAAATAAAATTGTATTAACTTAAATATAAAATTGCATTCAATCACATTAATTTTGTAGCTTAAAAAAAGAAACAATTAGCGTGATAATACGTTTATTTTTGTGGCTTGCCATTTTTAACTTTGTTAAAATTTGGACAAGTCCTTGCTCTCCTTCCTCATCGTAATCTAAAATTTTTTGTTTAATAAATTTACGTTTATATCGCAATATTTCGGACATTTTTCTATATTGAGATGACAGCGAGGCACAATATTGCCAAGTTATTTTTCCGGCAAGTACCCGTGAATGTTTACTATAAAGTACGAGTATGAGATACACTCCCTGACAAAAAATTAATTAATCCACTAAATTTATTCTAAATTTCTTAGTCTTTACTCATCAATATTATCATAAAAATCTGTATACTGAACTATCTGTGTTATGAACAAGTTCTGACAAGAATTACAAGCATCTATAGTAGCGTTCGTTTTACAAAAAATTCCATCTCAAAGTGAGATGAGATAAGTGAGGTGAGTTGAGTGAGTTCTCTTTTAAAACGAACGGACTAAAATCTCGTTTAACTCAGTTGATCACATGATCTGTCAGAGCTTGAATTCTATTGGTACACAATTTTCCGCGCTGCTTCTAGCGTCCTGAAAGTTATCAGCTGTTTGTAACCACAAAAATTATCTAAGAGGAATACTTGATGAAAGTAAATGTAGAAAAACATCATAAATGGAAATTGCAAATGTGGAGGATACAAGTAAAATTCAATGTAATGTATACTAGACTGTTATTATTCTCTCACCAGTAGAATATTTTCTATACTCTTTATTTTTTCCTTCATGATAGTTTGTAGTGCAGTATGTCCCTTTTGCTATAATAACAAGTTGAAGTCAGAAGCAAAGTTTTAACATTCATTACTTTTCTGTTCAAATCTCCCTCTATCCCCACTATTTAATCTCAGTTCAATCTCAACTCAAGTCAGCGAAATTGGTAGTGTAGCATCGGCAAGGCGAGAAGTGAGTTTCTCACTTCATCTCAGTTACGCTATGACAAATCGAACGCTACCGACTTGAGTTAAGGTGAGATTAAGTGAGATTTCGTGTAAAACGAACGCCACTTATATATCAGTTTTCAAGGCGCTTTTTGTAGATACGCTAAACTTTACTTTTTGACAATGATGTACTACGACAACAACCTTAAGTGTCTTCCATTCGTCCCTATATTTGATTCACAATTTTTGCGTTTTTCAGCGGTAAAATTGTTACCTTGAAATTTTTTCACTTCTCTTAAGTCAATTAGGCGCTAGAATAACTTATTACGGGACCAACCAACATCATTTTGATAAGTGGCAAAACTCAATGATTGGTTGAACGTCTCTACGGTTAACTGTACCTGTAAACAACGTTTAAAACTTCTGCCAGCTTCGAAATTTAATTTATCAGAATTGAATGTTTAGTACATTTCTTTGGAATACTTGTGTGTCATAATGGCCGGAAATCGATTTGATGCTTATTATTTAGAAAAAATAAAGCAGAATTTTTAGAAAAGTGTGACCATAAACACAAAAAATCCACTTGAGTATTTGGCATTAATTTATGGCATTTTGTGAAGTCGGACGGTAGAACTTACTGCTCAAAGAACCAGAAAAAAACGTAAATATTCCAGAAGATATTTTATTCTGTAATAATTATCACTATTGTAAGCTTATTCATGAAATAGTCATGATGAATACCATTCGTGATATAATTTTCCCTGATAAAATTTGCCGATTATTATACATAAATTTGTTGCTTTGTAGCAACAAGCTATTGTAACAATCGCCAAATTTTAACGGAAAAATTATATCACTTTTGATAATTATATGTGATAAAATTGCTGAAATTATCGTATATAATATCACAAGGGACTGTAACTTTATCAATAAATTTTTCTTGAAAGCATTGATTACCTTGCAACATTGTGAGAGTTATCTATTCGATTCAATCACGAGAGCGTAGCTCGAAGGATTTCATCTGAGCAGATGACTCGAAGAATGTTGCTTAAAGGTGATCAATGTTTGGAAGAAAAATTTATGATAAAATTAAAGTCGCGAGTGGTATTTGTAGAGAATATTTCTCGAATGAAATTGCTACTATAAGTATCTATTAAATAATGTTAGTTTCAACTAACAACCTCTTTTATTGAAAAATGCACTAAATTGTCTCCATATACTCTTGTATTTTCAGACTTTTTGTTTTCAATTTCATTACTTTCGGCGAAAAATGCATTTCCAAAACGATTAAATTTTAACATTTCCGAGAGCTGATTATTTGTTTATATTAGAACTTTGTATTGTTTCTCCATGACAAAGGCAATTTATCGCAATAAATCGCTTGCCAACGAGATTTTACCACGGTAAATTCCCGTTGGCAAGCGATTTGTTACTATAAATGTCATTGTAACTATGCAGAATTTGTCTGTATAATTGAGATGAATTGAATTCAGCTCGCTTCTTTAGTTAGAGAAACTTTATTAATCACCATGGAAATGTCTTCTATCTCCTTATTCAATTATTCTTATATACATCTGTCTTTATCTAAGATATTTTAGTGAAGCTTCTTTAAGTATAGTGAAGAGTGCTAAATTCGGCCCATTTTTACAAAACTCTCGTCTTGCTGCTGAAACATATGTGACAAAACTTTCTAGACTAAAATGCCAATCGAGACATAAATTTGATCCCTGAAGACAAGGAATCAACTTTAGCTTATGTGGAAGTTATCTGAAAATTTCGAATCGAGAAATTGAAGCTCAAGTTAACGTGTCTAAATCTAAAGGATCAAGAATTCTAAAAAAGCACAATTTTCACTTCCATAAATGGCACGTTGCACAGATTTATGATTAAATCATTGAAACCGTAGAACAGCATTTTGTAGATGGTTTTTGAATAAAAAATTACACAATATGATTATTTTAACAGTCACATTTTATGGACTAACGAATTCTACTTTTTTAATTGTGGACTATTCAATCGCCATAATGAACTCTATTGGCTACTGGAAAATCTACACATAGTGATTTCACGGCGAAATCAAATTCGTTTTGGCTTCAATGCATGACTGAAAAGAGAAAAAAAAACTATTCAATAATATAAAAATTCAATATGGCGCCTATTTAAAATAAGAAATTTACTATTCGTATTTCAGAAACCGCTATCTTGCATTTTATTTTACATCATTTTCAAGTTAACGTCATCAAAATAGGTAACTTTTATCTGCAATTTTTTTTATAATCACAGAAAACAAATCTCTATCTTTAATAATAACAGAGATGCACATGCTATCCTACTCTATTTGGGACATATTATATATTCAATAAATTATAAAACCTCAATTTTAACAAACTTTAAAATTATTATCTTCATAAATAATGATCCAAATAAATTGTTATAGAGACATTGGAAGTGGCAAAGAGACCAAAATAATTACGTAAACAAAATTACGTTTATTCAAAAGCACAGGACGTTTCGGCGTGGCAACGGCCTGCCATCATCAGCTGTCCGTTTTGACATGCATGGCACTTGATGCCCTAAATTATTAAGTTTTTTGTTTTTTATTTTTTGGCCTCTTAAATTCCAAATTTCAACATGGTTATCTACACAACGTAGTCATTTATTTTATAATGTAATTCAATTTTAAATTCACTCTTTCAAGATTTGTGTTTTTTTACTGATTATGGCTTATATAAATAATTGTATTCCATATGCTTGAGTGTATGTCAGATTGACGCTTGAACCACCCATTTTTCTAGATCGATGTTTGGGCTGCGGGTGTGATACTCTACATCCTTCTTTGTGGTTTCCCACCTTTTGTGAGTCACGATAATGATCAAGAAAAACTTTTCGATTGTATTTTATCCGGCCAATATGACTTTCCTGAAGATTATTGGCAAGGAATTTCGAATAGTGCAAAAGAGCTCATACAAAATATGTTACAATTAGCTCCTGACCTTCGATTTTCCGCTGAAGATGTTTTAGACCATCCATGGTTACAAATGGCGAACATATATTCATAACTTCAATAATTTTGTTTTACGTTCGTGTAGAACAACGAAGAAGATCTTTTTGCAAAATATATGACAAAAAATCTTTTTTTAAAAGTTTTTTAATACATATCGTAAGTATGAAATTAATAATTATTTTGTAAGTGATGCTTAGTCCGTCTCAAATTATTTTATTTATGTGTATATATTTTTTATCATATATTTCACAAAAATAATTTCGAAAAATAATTTATAGGTTTAACATTAGCTCAAGAAATTGTGTTGTGGTATTTATGTAAAACTGTCGTAATGAAGTCCATTATAGATTTAAGCTAGCAAATGTTCAAAATTCAGTAAAAATAATGTGCCAGCTAAAATATGTTCAAATATAGATTAATTGTTCAAATAAAATAGAAATAACTTTTGGACTAACATTTGCTGTATAAAATTAGAAATTGTTGGACTTTGTACGACAATTTGCAGAAATTGATTCAAAAGATTATTTTTCTATTGTGAACAGATTTAAGGATAATTATTTGTATCCTTTATACGGAGATCACTTCAGTGAATACTAAAGTCGCAATAATCTGGACTCTCTGTACAATTGCCGAATTTAAACCACCTACGAAAATGCCATTCAATGTTATTTTTGTCGATCAGAATCAAGTTTTTAGTTCTATGAATTTTTTTAATTCTTCGAAAATTTAAAGTGATCTTAAATCGTGAAATTATTACCAAAGATTTTTTTGATCATATTATTTATTAAATTTATCCTTGATTATTTGATGTAGGATATTTTGCCAAGTACTATTAACTACTTGAAATATATGAATAATCACATTTAAATTAATTCGCTTATAAGGATACTTGTTTTTAAAGAGATTTATATTTTTGAAACATATTTTGACAAATATAGCTTATCAGTACATAGTCTATTGCAATACTATTATATTAAAAGAATTGACGGAATGTCATTTAAAAAGTTGGTCACACGTAATTAGATATTTCCTTCAAATTCGAAATTTTCCATCACAAATTTATGAAAGGAAGTGATATGCTAAGATGACAAAATTTAAATAAACAATTCGATGTTGCACGGTTTTAATCACCGCGAGCTATAAGTTTTCTTTCTATTCATGACTGAAAAACTTTCTGAAACGCTGTATAATTGCTTCAGTATGCTTTTTCTCAAGACGTATTTATAATTCACTGCTATATTTAAATTGAAATCTAAGCATATCACTTTATTATCAAGACACAATTGTAGTAAATTTTGTATTACGAGCATTTTTGCAAAGGAGGATTAAGTGAAAAAATTTGTTTCTGATTGATTTATATTTATTGTTATTTAAAATGAAATAGCAAATTCATCTATAATTTGAAGTAAAAAGTTTATAATGGACGAAGTAATATATCTGGAAAAATTTGATTGTGTATAAAAGTATCCGTGATTGGCATTTTAATTGATATTCTGTAAAATATAACATTAACTATGAAATGTATCACTTAATTTTAATTCTAGTATGTATAAACATTTTAAAGTATTATTTATTGTAAAGTTATAGTAAGAAGACCAGCGATTAAAATTTATGCTTCGCTATTTCCTCATACCTACTTTTAATATTTTTGTCGCATTTATTGAAAATATTAACAATGTACCTAGTCTGGCACCCGTGGTATAACTCGAATTTTTAGTGTAGATATTTACCAGTACAATATTTTTATGATAATTTCACTGTATGGTTGATGCAGTTTGATTATGCCTAAATATAATTTTTTTATCATTCCAGATATTTTATTTTAAATTTGAGTAATAGACCAAAATATCACAGTACAGTGATGTTGAGATCACGTTTTTTTTTAATTTTAAGTTAAGAAAGTATCTCAATTTATTATTTCAGAGAAAAATTATTGGTACGTCGAGATCTTGAACTAATCAAGTTCAATAGTAATTTATGCAAGCAAGAGTGTAAACTGTAAAGTTGAGCATTATAACATGAACCAAGTATTCGCTTGTTTACACTCGCATTGCATACAAGATTTTTTGTTCAACCTTAAATAGTAGCTTTCAAAGCTAATCGAAAGAAAGCAGTACAGCATTTTGCTAATAACCTAAATAATAGGTCAATGACAGATTTATGTAGACTGGTGAGACTCCAATTTATCAAGATGGATGCTGAGTGCCTTCTATGTGGTGGAAAGAACATTCTTCTACATGTAGCTTAATACAATTGAGCTGAGTTGCATTTAGTCACATAGATTGATACCACGAAGTCTGTTCTTGACTGTACTAAGAGCGTTGTATCAAGAAATGTTTTAACGAAGTTAGTATTTTCATAAATACTTTAAAAAACAGTCTTCAGATACAGATTACAGAAAATACATATCGCTACAAAATTTATTGAATATTTTCCATTAAATTAGTTTGGAATATTCATATTGCCTTGAAACTCTTTTTAAAACAACCCTGTATATAGCCTAAAACCATATACCTATAAATATATATATACTGCTGACCTCTTATCTTAACAAGGAAGCGTCTCCGTACGGTATCTTTTATCTCTTTTCTTCTGCAACTCTAAACTGCGCATGGTCACAGTCTTGAATTTCATTGGCTGATGCTTGAAAGATTGTGTTCGGGATGATTCGGAGTCAAATTTATTTTCTAAATTAAGATTTATTTCAAGAAAAATCATTGGAAATATCAAAGTTAATCACAGTTTAAATTAATCTGTGTTTATTTTTCTGAATACGCGTGATAATGTTTAATTATGTCTATGATAAATAAAACGGTAAATATTTTATGTTCTTATTTTGTTTGAAATTTGTAATTTTCGTGCCCATCCCACTTTAATGGCGCGAATTCCGAATCATTCCGAACACTAGCTCTTGACTATCAGCCAATGAAAATCGAGACTGTGACCATGCGCAGTTTAGACTTGCAGAAGAAAAGAGATAAAAGACCCCGTACGCTGTCAGGTCCAAGTCGTTGGTATATATCATATACCTATAAATATATATACCAACGACTGGGACCTGACAGCGTACGGGGTCTTTTATCTCTTTTCTTCTGCATGTCTAAACTGCGCATGGTCACACTTTGAAATAAGTCTTAATTTAGAAAATAAATTTGACTCCGAATCATCCCGAACACAATCTTTCAAGCATCAGCCAATTAAATTCAAGACTGTGATCATGCGCAGTTTAGACTTGCAGAAGAAAAGAAAGAGACGCTTCCTTGTTAAGATAGGAGGTTAGCAGTATATATATTTATAGGTATATGGTATATATATATATATATATATTTATAGGTATATGCCTAAAACAGAGCTTGTGGTACCAGTCATATTGTCGCTTCGCTCGTATCTTTAACCAATCCACTCGTGCATTAAAGAATAACTTTTTACATTTGTATCTTTAATATCTTTCATCACAGATTGCATAAATTTTAAATATAGCAGCCAATTATTATTAACTTATTCAGAATTTCAATTTGGCATTTGAATCTTTTCATCAAGAGAAGAGGGTAATTAATGCATAAAAACTTACCTGATTGTCGATGAGTTTCTTCAAGGCTACGGCGCGTGCCAAATAAATAGATATACATACATACATCAAACATATACTCAAAAAACAATTTCTTCCTTCTGAGGCAATCGTATAATAAATATACCATCACACATTCGAAATTCAAAACAGTGAATTTAAAATTGAAACTTGGTCTCTTGTTGAATTTATTTTACGCCAACAAGTCAAAAGACACATCAAAGAGTTGAACAAAACATTAACAACTGATCATGAAAAATTATAATCAATGAGTAAGTTTATATCGAAGATCTTAATCGAATTTAATTAAATTTTAAATGTCGACTGTTTACATCGACAGTTATTGAAAATAAGTAATGCTCTCGGCTTGAAACTTGAAACAGAAGAACTTTTGCGTGTTGCGGTTACTATTATTAATTAATTCGAAATTGTGAATTTAGTGTATGAAAAAATGTCGATATTAAGCAGCTGAGTATTTCCAATCAGAAAAAAAATCTCCAAAATTTAAAATTAGAAAACTGAATTTATTTGTGAAAATATGTTTTAAATTCTAATATTAAATAACTAGCAGCCCGTGCCGGCTTCGCACGGGTGGACATTCAATAAAATTCAACATTTTTGTACGAATCTTCAAAGTATAAAATAAATATTCAGAATAATACCACATTTCTTGCTTGAGTAATATAACTAAAATATCCCCTAAACTGTCAAAATTTGTTGATTAGTGCGCAGATCTATGTATAGAAAGCGTTATCAGTATTTAATTGAATAAATTACGGGAAATAAGAGATTAAATTGCAGCGCAGGCAATGAAGGAGTTTTATTGGTAATTTTTACACATCTTGGGTTACATTATTGAAGTTTTCGTAGATAACCCTTTTTTTAAGAGTAAATTGAAGTCAATGCTACTTAGTAATAATAGGTATAGGATTCTACTGGTAAAATAATTTTTTTAATCGGTCCCCACGCAAGCGCCAGCAGCAACTATAGAAAGTTTCAATTTAATCGATTGAACGATGCTCGAACTGACAAATACCGTTAGTAGTACTATGTCAGAACCTTATGCAAGTGCCAACAACAACAATTTGAAATTCCAACTAAATCGGATGAACGATGCGTGAACGGACGAATACGGCTCGTGCGCCACTTAAGATATGCTGATGAAAGAGCCAACAACAACTGTAGTAAGTTTCAATTCAATCGGATAAACGATGCGCGAACGAACAAATACGGCTCGTGGCGTTAATGACACTTTAATTAGAACCCTCACGAAAGTGCCAACAACATCTTTAATAAGTTTCAACTCAATCAGACGAACAATGCACGAATGAACAAATACGGCTCGTGCGGGCTTATTGTACATTGGTGGTACTATAATAGAAATCTTCACGATAGTACCACCAACAAGTATAGAATGCTTCAACCCTATTGGATGAATGGTGCGCGAACGAACAAATTCATCTCGTGCACTACCTAATGTATGTTGATCATTGATCATTTTTCATTCAAACTACCATTGTACTAATGCTGAGGCCACATCTACGCCTAATGCCATTAATTGAGGCGTTGCTCAACAATAAACACATTGTCAATGACAATATGTCAATTGTCACATAATGCCTTAATTAATGGCATTAGACGTAAGTGTGGTCCCTGCATAAGGCTAACAGATTAAAAAAAAAAATCAAAATTGGTCAAGCCGTTCTTGAATTTTAGCGAGACTAACGAACAGCGTTTTATTTTTATTATAAGATTATTATGTAATAGTATATTATGTAACAAGGACCGAACGATTATCATTTTTGTCTGTGTTATCCGTGTTGCATACGATATTTTTTGTAACAAGTGCATCGAAGTACCCCCATAACTGACATAACATTTAGATGTATTGAAACTATCTTATCAGTTTGACAAACAAATTTCTGCAATTGCGATCACATTACACTAAACAATGAAACATAACTTACATGATTTATTTTGTTGATTGATATTTTTCACATTTTCTGTGTTATCCCGTTCACAATCAAAGCACACACTATAACGAACACCTATAATACAAATTTCTTTCAAATATTAATTTGACATAATATACCAATAAAATAAAAGAATTCCAACGGCATCCATAATCCACAATTTATTCATTTTATTGCATTGTTTATTTTTGTATCATTTTTTCTGTTGAAGACTTTCGAATAGAGTCGAAACGTCAAAAAATTTTAATAAATATTATAGAATTTAATCCAAAAAATCTATTTATTATTAGTCCGTGAGACAGCGCCTAAATTTTTCGTTGATTACCGCTCACTTGAAACTTTGTGAGTGGCTTCATTGTGATGAGTCCGACAACTTTTTCATTTGACAAAATTCTAGATTTGGGGGCGTTTTTCAGCGAGGGCTAATTAATTGAAAAAATATTATCGTCTTATTGATCTTCACACTAATCGGAAGATTTTTTGATTATAAAATGAAAAAAAAATATTGTCTGACATGAATATTGGGGCTAGCGGTGAGTCCGACAAGCCGCAATTGTCATAAGTATGTTGGTACTTATGGTAAGTATGTTGGTTGTAAGACCGTACTCACTGATGTAAGCGTCTCTAGCGGCGACACTGCACCATCATCATTGTTATGGATGAAACATATTTTTGTCCACCTAATCTAATATAAATCAATTTAGTAATGCTACAAGGATAGAAACGAACAGGTGTTTAACAAAAAAGAAATATGAATTTGTACACAAAACTACTTATTTTTGAATATAAAAATTAATTGTTGACAGTTCTTTATTTATCAAACAACAATTGCGCATACTTTTGGTTACAATACCCAGCTGACTTCAAATTAATTATAGTTTGTACTTTTTTTCTACATTTTACTGAATAAAACAATAATTATTGTTGATCTATTATTTTTTGACATTTGGCGAAAAAATATTGTTTGTATTTTGTGTGCGAAGTGATTGTATTTTGTTGTGCTTTCGAATTAATTTGTTACCTCGACCTTACGGTCTCGGTTAAAATTGACATTCTCACGCGCAACAAAAAAACAATCACTTCGCACTCTTGATACAAAAATAACTATTTCATTTTTTGTTTTGTAAAATAGCAGTACTGTTGTGAGTAATCAAAATCTCGTAGTTAAATTATCAGCATAAACATGTCTGTGTCACTTGTACATGTGTACTGTTTTGTAACTTGTTTCATTTAGCATCGCTGCGCAGACTAAGTCCATATTTTAAAATTTTCCCCATAAGTATCAGCTATCCATATACAGGTGTATCAGAATTAGGGTCAAAAAAATAATTGCATATTCCTGACATCATTTTGAGTTAAAAATGTCATATAAATATATGCCCTATTTCCTTTAATTATCAAAATACATGAGATCAAAATTTTATAAATAGCATCAAATTTTAAGAATTTTTAAATCAAGATACTTTTGAAACAATGTAAGACACGACGGGAAACAATTCAAAATCAATTTCAAAATCACAGATAAATACAAACAATCAATTACTAGGAAGGATAATATACGCCTCAGCTGACATTCGAAACAACCCAAATGACAAATATAATTATATAATTCCATAATTCATCGATGTCAAACTTGCTTTCGAGTTCCAGGGTCACATTTTGAACATTTACTATAAGACATAGAATAAATATAATTATATGAGAATTATATTCAATTAAACCCTTGAGCTCCCTTAATATTCTTATCTATTTCATTCACAACAAAGAGTGAGCATGACCACCAATATAGCATCTTTTTCTGGCAACAACCAAAAATCCATCAATTTTTTTTTAATATATTTTGATTTGAAAATGTCGCACAGTCCGTGCGATTGCTGGCCTTTAATTTTAATATTTTGAGTCAGTCCAATTGTTGGCATTCGTCTTGCTTTCACAAAAATGATTTTTCAGTAAATCACAGATAAATAATAGATTTATTATCAGTTGCCATTCTACAAATGATAGAGTTTTAGGAAAATAAATAATTCAAAAAACGTAGAATATGATGAGTGTTCACTCAATATTGGTGTCTTAAGGTAGTTGTCGTGCTATAGCCATAGTATCAAAATATTCCAAATTTTTGTATACTTATTAACAATATTATTACACTATATCCTTGAAATTTGAAGTCGATTGACCATCTCAAACTTGAGATAAACGCAATTAAAATTGAAAATTTTAACATGGAGAGCAATGGAGAGTATACACTGTAATTATATCAGTTTTAACTTTTAATTAAAAATATAACAGTCAGATTCTTTAAAAAAACTAGCTATGAATTGGTGAATATGTTCTGCGTATTTGGAAATAAAGAGAAAATCATTGACCATCTCATTGTTTAGATATGAGAACGCAAAGTTGTACATTTTATATATAAAATACGTGTCGACACGTTAAACAGAAATGCTTGGCAACACTGTACGTCACTTTATTCGCGAGTAAAATTACCGATGGCGGCGCTGTTATCAACCAAAATGTCGGTTGTAAGTCGTACTGTCATTTTTACACAGGCTTGTTTACATGTAAAAACCGCAGTTTTCCAGAGAGTCATATTTTGTTATTATAATATTTAAGGTGGTTTCTCTTGACAAATTTGTAAGTTTAAGGATTAAATTTCATTGCTATTACTCCAATTTTGTGCATGGACGTTCCAATTGTATTTATTTGCAGATAAATAATCATGTTCTTGGGAAATAGTCTTTAAATATTTATATTCACATCATTTACTTTTCCCGAAGGAAATCTCATGTTTAACTCAAAAAATTTAATAAATGGAGAAAGAGTAAGGAAACTTAAAACCTTGTAAATAGGAAAGTGCAAAAGAGGTAAAAATGAAACTGATGTAAATAAGAAAGCAGTCTCCAAAAAGACTGATTTTGATCAAAACACATATAATAAAATAGTAAATAAAAAGGTGAAATAGAAAAAATATAACAAAAGCTCACTGTTTACAAATAACAAACGATTAAAATAACATTAGCTCGAATGGCGTTTCAAGCGGAATACGTCTTTGAGTAGTTCTCGTGTTGCCACACCAGATGGCTACGGCTTAATTTTACTCGCGAATACATCGCATTGTACCATTCGAACTACAAATTCAAAGGAAAAGAGATGGAAATAAATAGTTAATAATGGTTTCAATACAACAATATTTTTAATGATGGATAAAATATATAACATATTTGGTAACACAAAAAAATTTATCAATATAATCTTAATATTGAATATTAAATAAACAAAGCACATAAAAGTGAAAAAAAAAGTATTATTAACTTAAATATATGAATATTAATGTTAACAGATGAAAATAATATGGTATGAACTTACATATAAAATTGCACTCAATCACATTAATTCTGTATCTTAAAAAAAGAAACAATTAGCGTGATAATAGTTTTATTTTTGTGGCTTGCCATTTTTTAACTCTGTTAAAATTTGGGCAAGTCCTTGCTCTCCTTCCTCATCGTAGTCTAAAATTTTTTGTTTAGTAAATTTACCTTTATATCGCAATATTTCCGACATTTTTCTATATTGAGATGACAGCTAAGCACAATGTTGCCAAGCTATTTTTCCGGCAAGTACCCGTGAATGTTTACTATAATGTATATTAAATATGATAAATTAAACAAAGCATAATTTCATATAACACTTATATTAAATCCAAATTAACATTACAATATAACAATATTCATCTATAACTGATGTACAGTGGCCGCCGGTCTCAGAGGGTTGATCTCATGTATTCTGAAAGTAAAACATAACATAAGCAAACTACCTTGCTTAGTGAGGAATCACATCCACACACACGTTATACAATCATAACCATCAACACAACGCAAGTTATATACTCAATACCATCAACAAAGTTCGCTAACTAGGATCTCAATCGCTAGTTCAATCCCTCATTGCGCCAGGGAGCACCGACTACTGAACGTATCCCAAGTTGTTCCCAAATACAGGACCTAGGACAGGCACGTTGAGTTAGGGAGCACCGTTAACTAGCTGTTATCCTTTTTACCAACGGATATTACTTTCACACAACATACTCAACGCATCAACATCAAATCACACCACATTGAGTTCAGACAGGTAGACTAGGATATGCTACTTTCTCTCTCTCCTGTTAAATACGCAACGACGACCAGAGTCAAAGGGCCTCAAACCTCACTCTACATGGTCGCCAGCCAGGAGCACGAGAGCCCTCCACCGCTGACCAAAAGGTCACGGCTGTGTCCTAGAACGCTCAAAACCCATTGAGCTGCTTGATCTCATCATCGTGAGTTAAATACAAGGCAATCAGGAGTAAGAATTGAAAGCTGAGCTGAAACTCTTACCCCACCTCCTCACGTCAGAATCAAGCGGCACCTGTTCACATGCAGGGCACCGGTGGCACGAGGCTAGCAAGTCGTGCTTCGTTGGGCGCAACTCAGCTGCACTCCCCCCTGGCTGAGGTAAGCCGAGTTAAACAACAGGAGGCGACGCCAATAGGATAAGGATTAGGAAATACATAAATCACATACCATACAACCACTACAATTCACACACCTCTAATATACACACACTCCTATACACACACGTGACTAACTCACCCTAAACTCTTCAAGATACACTGAGGACATTGTAACTTCACTCTCCTAAATAATAACACAAACTGAGGTAACAAATAGATGTCGGACCGTTTAAATAACCTACGTGTTGTGTAACTTGCTGAAATTGTTAAAAATGATATGATTATTAATCTTACGTAAAACCTATGAAAAATATCTTTAACATGTACGAGTATGAGATACACTCCCTGACAAAAAATTCAGTCATCCACTAAATTTATTCTAAATTTCTTAGTCTTTACTCATCAGTATTATCATAAAAATCTATATATTGAACTATCTGTGTTATGAACAAGTTCTGACAAGAATTACAAGCATCTATATATTAGTTTGCAAGGCGCTTTTTGTAGGTACGCTAGACTTCACTTTTTGACAATGATGTAATACGACAACAGCCTTAAATAACAATATTCCAACTATTTTAACGCATTTATAAATAGCGTTTGAAAGAAGAACACAGCCATACGTGCTCGGCACTACAGCACTAGATAACCATAGCTGACTCGTCCGCCATCTTGGAGCCCACTGACAAATCTGTGAAACGTTTAATATCCTTATTTTTATGATTTTGTGTTAATTATGTAGGTTTCTAGATGAATAATAACAAGATTAAAATAGCAGGCAGTTGTGCATCTTGTTCTTTGAGGAATTTATTTGCTTGCATCAATTTTCTACACAAAATCTGTAGATGTTTAGGATTCAAATTATGAAGTTAAAGTAGGTAGTATAGTGATTTAAACAAATAGGTATTTAGGTAAGTACCTAAATATCTGCTTTGGTCAAAGCAGGTTGAATAATAAATAATAATAAGCAAAAAAAAATAAGTTTTTCTTATAAGATATCACTTAAAATAATCATAGAAAATACAATAAAAATTTAAAAAACAATTCAAATCGAATGAAACACAATTACTTGCTTCTTGTATTTTTTTTTTGTTAGCTCATTCGGAATTGTAGCTGGTGGTTTCATTTTTGTTTGAAATTTCAAAATTCCTAATTTCCAAACCTCTCACAACAGTATAGTGCTCTAACAAATAATTTGCAATATTGCAAAACTTCGGGAAATTATGACAATTTAGTAGCAAATCATTAAGAATATTACTGAAGGACAAATATTTTTGCAATAATGCTGGCATTTACTCTGAATAATGCATTCAGCCTCTTACAATCGAATAGTTAAACTCGAAATTTAAATTGAGGTTAAGTAACTCGGAATATATTTCTCCACAATCAAATAATGTATTGAGAAATAAAAATTACTCACCTGTAGAACCTGAGCTCGTGCCTAGAATGATTAGTACAATTAGGCCCAGAACAGCCCGTCATTTGCAATTATTTTGTTAAATTATATTGAAGTTCACACACCGGTAAATGGCAAGCAACTGTCAGTGGGCTCCAAAATGGCGGACGGGTCTGCTGTGCTTTATCTAGTGCTATACTCGGCACTAGTGCTGTTTGAATACTCTCAAGGTCGTCAGATATGCATTGAGCCCAATCGAATACAGTTTAGTTCAGGTGCAAGTAAAAATGGCGGGATGTAGTAGTAGTTATGGTAGTAATGATCAGAATGCAAAAGAAATGTTATTGAATAGAATAATCTATGATGTATAAAATAAAAATGGTTATATAAAAGAAAATGATAAGATACTATGCGATAAAAAGCAGGCCACTATTATAGTATTGATGGATCATTTTCAATATTCTCATATACTTACCATGAAAAAGCCAGAATTAGTTTTTTGAATGAAACCATCTTTTTTTAACTATGTGCCTAATTCCTTGAAAAAGATTCATATAATTTTTTCAGTTCTTCACATGTTTTCCTGGACATCCGTAAATTCTTCCTAAACTAAAAAAATATATACATATACCTACATTTATTTTACTCTCATCATTAAATTGATCAATAACTTCTTCAATAAACTTTTTAACCTTTGGTCGCATTCTTATTTCTTTACTAAAATCTTCATCACTACTAGACGAAGAAGATTCTAGTAACATTTCCAGTAAAATAATTTTTTCCTGTTTGATTTCGTTCGTAAACCCCGCCATTTTACTTGCACTCAAATAACTGCTCGACCTCTTGAGACGGAGCAAGTAATCTTGCACGCAGAGTGCTCTATCCTGCCCAATCGAAAACAACGCGAACTGCTCGCTTGCTCCAAAAAACCCAATCGAACAAGTTATATACACGAAATATGTAAAGAATGTAGTCAGATGATTTCATTCTATCAGATTACAATAGTCAGCATTAGAATTGTATAAAAACTTCTGTTTTCTTTCGAATAAGTTTAGTTCAGTTTATGTTGTATTATTTGCTGCAATAAAACTTTTTAAAAACACATTTTGAGATTGCTATTATTTAGCTGGCGCAGTCGGTAGGATCCGTAAACAGTGTTCTGGTCGAAAACTCCAATAGAAGTTCAATTCGTTTATACCATCACTGTATCGTTTTTACGATTTATTACGGTCCGAACATCATCGAACGAAGAACCTACAGAGCTACTAGACGTAAAGCCCCAGGTCTTCCCAACAGCAAAGAAAACCACGAACTCCGTACCAAAGAGCCCGCAGTGCGAGTGCCAGGTCCGTCAACCCATGAACCCGTGAACTTGCAAGCAGAGGATTGCATCACAGCATCGCCAGAGCCCGTAACCCGAGAGCCAGTAGCGATCAACTTACAGATGAAGATTTCCATAGCCGTGATTAGCATAATTTCATTGTAAGTGTAAAAACACTAACAAATATTTAATTAATACAAATACACAGGGATTTCTGGAACGGCTAACGCTGTTAAGAAAGAAATCGAGCTCCGGCACAGAGCCACACACTCCACAATACACAATTACTAACTTACTTACAATATTTAGCTGTACTAAGTATTCAAGCTGGAAAATAATTCAGATCTATTGGCAGAACTATTAGAAATTGAGAATACCTTGCAGACTACAATGGCTGACAGAACTCAAAAGATCAATTTCGCCTTAAAATCTATCCCAGTTTATAATGGAGATTCAAACAAATTAAGTAATTTCATAAACACTGTAAATACAGTTCAAAATCTCTTCGGTACTCTTAATCCACCCTTAGATGATTTCGATAGAGCTATCACATTTTTGAGTATAAAAAATAAGATAACCGAGAAAGCCTTAGAAAGCATAAAAGACTTAGAATTAAATAATTGGAATGAATTAAGAATACATTTGACAAACAATTTCAAAGACAAAAGCAACTCAGTCACAATTATAAATGAATTGTTGAAACAAAATATTAGAGACCCTTATAAACTTCTAGAAATTACTAAAGAAAAATTTATTAACTTTAAATCAAGAATAAGTATTGAGGAAGATGATCCAGGTACAAAAATAGTTATGATTCGATTCGCCGAGAGACTAATAATCAATAATTTTATATCGACTATCGGCGACCCTCACCGAAACAATTTAGCTACAAGAAACCCACAGTCAATAAATGACATTGAAATGCTACTACAGAATGACTTCCAATACCTCAAATCAAATACAAATTTTAACTCAAAACCAATTATTAGACAACTTCCTAATACTCCACCTCAAAGATTTCCTGGAACAAACTTCCCTACCGGTGCTGTAAACTTTCAAAATAAAAACGTAAATAACCAGAGATTTGCCCCCAAACAACAAATAAGAAATGCGCAAAATGTCAGACCTACGCCCATGTCGCTACAAACAAGACAAAGTTTTCAACCTAGACAAAATTTTGCACGAACTAATAACTATTTTACTCAACAAAATAGACAATTCGGAACCCACCAACCAAATTACGCGATAGAAGAAATTAATAATACTGAAAATTTAGATGAAAATCAATACTGTGAAACTGACAATACAAGCGAAGAATATAATTATATTACAGACGAAACCTTTGAATGCACAGAAAACGAAAGTGAACTAGACGAAAGCCCTTTTTTAGATGTACCCCCGAATATCCACGAGAAATCCTTAATATATATCAAAATTCCCGACTACCTTTTCTGAAAATGAAAGATTATTTCATGCTGATTGACACTGGATCTACGATCAATTTGATAAGTAAGACATACGTTTATGATAATATTCAAAAATTTAGAATTTATAAGGAAAATTTTAATTTCAAAACAGCAATAGGAGAACATAACGGAAATGAGTATGTTGTTCTACAATTTGAAGGCAAAGACTTGAAATTCTATCTGCATGACTTTCACAAACAGTTTAATTTATTATTAAGCTTACCAACAATGATCGATATGCAAGTTAAAATAGATTTCAGTAAAAATATAATTTCAATTCAGCAGAAAAATTATAAAATACAATATTTTGAAAATCAAAATTCTGTAAATAATATTGAAAAGATTAGAATCAGAGCAGAGCACTTGAATTCAGAAGAGAAGAAAGAGCTTCATAAACTAGTCAAAGAATATGAGAGTATTTTTCCAAAAGAAAAAGATATACTAACACATACAAACATCATTCAACATAAAATAATCAGTAAAGACGACACACCCATCTACACTAGATCGTATCGATATCCTGAAGTTTATAAAAAAGAAATCAACAAGCAAATTCAAAATTTATTAGACAACAAAATTATACAAGAAAGCCATTCACCATATTCAAGTCCAGTCTGGCTCGTTCCTAAGAAATTAGATGCTTCAGACGAAAAAAAAAATTCCGAATGGTAATTGATTATAGAAAACTTAACGCAAAAACTATTGACGACAAATTCCCAATTCCCAATATTTCAGAAGTTTTGGATAAATTAGGTAAAAACATATACTACACTACATTAGATCTAACCTCAGGTTTCCACCAAATACAAATGCACCCCGAATCCATTCCTAAAACTGCTTTTAACACAGACGAAGGACATTTCGAGTTTTTACGAATGCCATTTGGACTTAAGAATGCTCCCGCTACTTTCCAAAGACTTATGAACTACGTACTAAGAGATTACATCAACAAAATTTGTTTAGTATATTCAGATGACATTATTATACTAGGAACATCTTTACAAGAACACTGCGAAAACATAAGAAAAATCTTTTCCAAATTGAAACAATATAATTTGAAAATCCAGTTAGACAAATCTGAATTCATGCGTAAAGAAGTAGCTTATCTTGGCCACATAGTTTCAAAAGACGGATTAAAACCAAATCCTGCAAAAATTGAAGCAGTCAAAAATTTTCCAATTCCAAAGACGGTAAAAGAAATCAAACAATTTTTAGGACTTTTAGGATATTACAGGAAATTTATTCCAAATTTTGCAAAACTCACAAAACCAATGACCTTATACTTGAAGAAAGGACAATTGATAAACATAGTAAATAAAGAATATAGGCAAAGTTTTAATAACAGCAAAAACTTATTAATCAACGCCCCTATTCTACAATACCCCGATTTCGAAAAACAATTTATTGTCACAACTGACGCAAGCAATTTTGCTATCGGCGCAGTTTTAAGCCAAAATATTAACGGAAAAGATTCACCTATAGCCTATGCTTCCAGAACACTGAATGATCATGAAATTAACTATAGTACCACAGAAAAAGAGTTATTAGGTATAGTTTGGGCGGTAAAATACTTTAGACCTTATTTGTACGGTACAAAATTCATAATTAGAACAGATCATCGACCTCTCACGTGGTTAATGAGTCTAAAAGACCCAAATTCTAAATTAATGAGATGGCGGATAAAATTAGATGAATATTCCTATGAGATAGAATATAAGAAAGGAGTTTTAAACTCTAATGCAGATGCACTTTCAAGAATAAGACCTGAATTCCAAATTTTTAAAACTAGCGAAAGTATTTTTGACAAACCATGTAATTTAGTTCATTGTATTTCACAAGATTTTAAATTAGGGAAAGGATTTGCTAAGCAAATAGATGAAAACTTCAATAGTAAGAATTATTTGAATAACACAAATAGTAACAATAAAAATTTATTTATCCAGCCTATTCATCAAAATAAATACAAGATATTTCATTTGGCAACCAAACAAGAGTTTTTCCAAGAACCCACACTAGAAGATGTTAGGAGTTGTTTGATGGAACTAAGAAATTACTTAGTTCATAATGACATTTTTGAAATTCATATGCCAAAAATTTGTTCAGGTTTAGATAAGATTCCATACGCGAAAATAGAAAATTTAATCAGGGAAATTTTTAAAGAAACTCATGTAAAAATTACAATTCACGAGATAATACAAAAGGAAATTAATATGAATGACGATATAGGAAGCATAATTGTCAATATTGACGAAGAAGATTTAGATACCGTGCATTCAGCGGACGAAAACGAATTGAACGAAGTAACTTATAAAGACATTTGTATCAATGTAGGTAAAAATCAGATTATAGTTCAAAAACATGATAAAGAAACAGAATGTCAGATTTTAAAAATATTTGGCAATAAACAGAGATTAATTGTTAAATTGAGAGAAACTGATTTGAAAGTGGAAATTTTCAATTTCATAAAAGATTATTTGGTACCGCGTGTTAATTATTATTGTTTGATCGATAAAGATTTGATTATTCCAACAAACGAAGTTTTACAAGAAAATTTTAATAAAGAGACATACAAATTTATTCAATGTGAAGAAGTATTAGAAGACAAATTGACTGTTGAAGATCAAGTTGAAACAATTTCGAACTACCACTTAGGAAAAACCAACCATAGAGGCATTTTGGAGACATATCAAAAATTAAAACGTAAGTTTTACTGGCCGAACATGTTCATAGACATACAAAAATATATAAACAATTGCGACATTTGTCAACAAAATAAATACGAACGAAATCCTTACCAAATTCCCGATAGCCTTACACAAACCCCAAAATTCCCTTTCGATGTCCTTCATATCGATACACTGACTTTGGAAAATAAGAAATATCTGACACTCATTGACGCCTTCTCTAAATTCGCTCAAGTAATATATATTAAAACACTTTCTGCTATAGAGATAACAGATGGTCTTTTAAAGTTCTTTTCGCAATACCAAATTCCTAAGGAAATAATTTTTGACTATTAGCAGAGTTGTGAAAATGAAACTGAACGACTTAAATCACAACGATATTTTTATTGACACTTTTATCAAAAATCACAGTAAAAACAATTATTGACATTTTATAAAATATATGTTTTATAATCAGGGTGACTACGATACTAAATATATGTAACCAAATAATTGATTATCAACACGTCCCCTCAATTTTTGGATAAATATATAAAGAAAATAAAATAAGATATTCAATCGCGTAGACCTAGACCGTAAACGCATTTCTCGAACTGGTTTCCGGAGAGTGGCTTGGTTAGGACGTCGGCGATCATCTCCTCGGTGGGAAGATACTCGATCTTCAGTGGATAATTTTTGATTGCTTGCCGGATGAAGTGACATTTTATGTCTATGTGCTTGGACCTAGCATGATAGACAGGGTTCTGTGCTAACTTTCCGGTGGATTGATTGTCGTTGTAGATAGTGATATTTGTCAGCTTCTCGAAACCAAGCTCTTTAGCAAAATTTGAAAGAAATATGGCCTCCTTGGCAGCATCCGTTAGGCTAATATATTCTGCCTCGGTCGAAGATAGGGCCACGGTGTGCTGCTTATGCGATCGCCATGAGATTGCCGCTCCCGACAAGGTGAAAGTATATCCAGAATGTGATTTTCTGTCGGTAATGCAGTTACCCCAGTCTGCGTCCGCATACCCAGAAATTCCATTCTCGTCTTTAATGTAGATTAATTTGCGGTCAATAGTCCCTTGTAGATATCGCAAAACGCGCTTCGCAGCCTGCCAATGAGCTTGACCATGATTGTTATTGAATTGGCTCAGCATGTTCACCGCGTACGCGATGTCTGGCCGAGTCCCAATCGCTAGGTACATCAAAACACCGATGAGTTCTCTGAATGGATACCTTGTGTTGTTTGCTTTTGTGTCTGTTGGATAATCCAGTTTAGTCCCAGTTACCATTGGTGATTTCACGGGCTTACTATCGGTCATCCCGAACTTCTGAAAAATCTCTCTAATGTATCCGCTCTGACATAGTGAAATCTCTTTTTCCGTTTGCTTCGCTTCAATCCCAAGACAATGATTAACATAGCCTAAATCTTTGACTTGGAATTCGGATGATAAATGATTCTTGATTTCCAGGGTCCTCTTTGGATCTTGTGATGCAATCAGAATGTCATCGACATATACAAGAACAAACGTTGGTTTGGATCCTTTCTCGTCGATGTAGACACAATGGTCGCTGTTTGTAGCTTTCAAGCCAATCAATCTGAATACATCGCTGAGCTTTGCATGCCATTGCCGACCAGCCTGGCGCAGACCATAAATGGCTTTCGTCAGCTTGCATACCTTGTCTCCAGATTTCAATTGTCGAAGCATAAGTTCCGCTTTTGATGCTAGGCTGCTTCCTTTTTCAGCTCGGACCATCTTCTTCAGCATGTCTACCAGTGAATCAGGTTTTTCCATCAAAATCAGCGTGTCGATATTACCGTTTAGGTACGCCGTCGTGATATCCAGTTGTGATATGGACAAATTCAATCTTGCAGACAAGGCCATGAAAAGTCGAAATGATTCCATTCTCGCCACTGGCGCGAAGGTTTCCGTAAACTCGATTCCGGGCCTCTGAGCAAAACCGCGCGCGACTACTCTGGCTTTTCGTCGAAGGAGAGTTCCATCTGGATTAAACTTGTTCCGAAGAACCGTTCGGCAACCGATTACCTTGGAATTTTCGGGTCTTTCGACTATTTCCCAGGTGTCGTTGGCTACTAGACTTTTGATCTCGGAGTAGATAGCTTGAGACCATTCATCCTGATCTGGCCCGCTGAGAGCATCGTCGACTTTTACTTCAACGGCGATCATTGCCGAGTTAACGTCGTACAACACCTCCTCCCGATCATTTATAGGTTCAGAAGTATTCGTCGATGATGACGAATCAACTTTGATTATAGTGGAATCGGTTCCAGTACACCCCAGATTATTATTGACGGCGATTTCGTTGTACACCTTGAAAGGACGTCCCCTGTGTCCCGTTTTCTCTTTTCTCGGTCGTCCAGGTCCTCGTCTCATAGCAGGAGCGATTTCGTCTGGAGCGTCCGGTCGATCTTTGGCTGTTTCAGGTGTGTTGACAGTTGCTTCAGCGTCGTAAGAAACACGATTATCGACGTGGACATTTTCGGCATTGTCCGCGTCTTCGGCTCTGTCATCAACGGTATTTGGGCCAATATCTGTCTCTGTTATCGAGGATTTGCCTTTAAAATCTGATTCTTCAGTACATTGATGAAGTACTTCCAAACATGAGTAATCTTCAGTTGAATTCGGTTCAAATTCGTTCAGAAATCTTACATCTCTGGATATCTGGATTCTGTGTTCACTCGGAATCCAAATTCGGTACGCCTTTGATTCCTCGGAGTAACCGATGAATATGCCTGATATACCTCTTGGATCAAATTTTCCTTTTGTTGGGCATTTGTTCAGGATGAACACCTTTTCTCCGAATGTACGAAGATATGAGACATCGGGTTTCTGCCCCGTCCATTTCTCGTGTGGAGTAATTCCCTTTGGCAATGCTTTGGTCGGGCATCGATTCTTCACGTGATTTGCTGCAGCGATAGCTTCTGCCCAGAACGATGGTGGCAGGCCTGAGTCCGTCAGCATACATCGCGCTGCTTCAACCAAGGTACGATTCTTGCGCTCCGCAACACCGTTTTGCTGCGGCGTATGCGGTACTGTCAGGCGTTGCTTTATCCCTGCGTTCTTGAGAATTAACTTCATTCGATTATTGCAGTATTCTTTTCCATTATCAGATTGCAGAGCTTTTATCTTGCATCCTGTCTGGTTTTCTACGAAATTCTTAAATTCCATAAATTTGTCTACTGCTTCGCTCTTGTGGTGTAGAAAATATACTTGGCACCATCGGCTATAATCATCGATGAATGTTATGAAGTAACGTGCACCACCTTGTGACGTGGTTCTTACTGGTCCGCATATGTCGGAGTAGACAATTTCCAAGAGCTCTTTCGATGAATTTTCTCGATTAGTAAAAGGAGTGCTTGTCATCTTTGCTGTGAGGCAAGACTTGCAGTTCATCACGGCGTCCATGGCGTCGAACGTCAAACCTGTCACATTTTTATCGGTTAACATTCTGATCATGTCTTGTGAATTCAAGTGACATAATCGAGCGTGCCAATTTTCAGCATCGCTTTTTGGAGTTTTTGATTCCAAAACAACATGTGCTTGATGATCATTTTCGCGTAAAAAGAATAGATCTCCAATTCTTTCACCAACGATTTTAATGTCACCGTTAACATCTTTGACAAACGAGCTGTTCTTTTTAAATGTCACTTCATTATCGCGATCTACAATTTTTGCAACTGAAATTAAGTTTGTACGAAGATCGGGTACGTATAGTGTGTTTTTGAGATTGACAACATTTTCCGAGTTGTCCGCGATTTCAATACGAACGTCACCTTTTGCTTTCACGCGCGTCGTTTGATTATTCGCTAGATTCAATTTACCGGTAGTATTATCAAGGTATTCAAACGCATTTTTGTCTCCGCCTAAATGCGACGTGCACCCGCTGTCCAAGCACCAAAGATTATTTGCAGTGTTCGAACCGCGTATTTTGTCGACGAAGAAACAAACGTGTGCTTCGGTTGATTTGTCTTTACGGTTATTCGCGTTCTTTTTGTAACACTCCGATTCTTTATGTCCTCTCTTATGACAATACCCGCACTTATATTTCCTTTTTAATTTCGATTGTTTATCTTTTTCGGAACTGTCATTCGCACCCTCTTTGTTGGACTTATTTGTCTTATTCGCTCTATTTTGATTTATGCGATTTGATTTAACGAACATTACGGCATTCGCGTCTTCACCACACTTTTGTTTTCTCGCGAGGTATTCTTCAATAATCTTTACTTTTAAAGTTTCTGCGTCGGGCAGGTTATCGCGAGACTCGATGGCACATCTAAAATTGTCAAAACTGCTAGGAAGGCTGTAAAGAAGCATTATAGTTAGTAATTCTCCATTGATGTTGACCTCCATTGATTGCAGTTTGTCGACGGCGTCGAAGAATTTGGATAGATGTTCATTCACGTCGTCGCCATCTTCCATCTTGTGTTGCATAAGACGCTTCAATAGCGTCGCTTTCCGGGCTGGTCCCTTCGATGCGTAGGTCGATTCAAGTTTGAGCCATACATCCCGCGATGTGACGCATCCTCGAATTTGAGATAATTCGGATGGGTTGATCGCTAGAATAATGTCGGCTTTTGCCTTACGATCTGCATTCAACCATTGCTTTGCAGCAGCTTGAGATGCGATGAGTGCGGCGCCCTCGCCGTCTACTGCGGGCTGCGGGATTTCGCCTGCGACATATCCCCACGAGTCATTTTTAATTAATAAAGCTTCTGCCTGAATTCTCCATGTGTCGTAATTATCGCGAGACAATAGTTCAAGTCGCGTCGAGCTCGCGTTCGCCATTTGAATTTTTATTTTGCTGGCTGGCTATCGACTTGCTTGTTTTCGAACTTTTGATTCTGCTGGATCGCAAATACTATTCTTGACGTCGTTCGTTTTAACAGTTTACGTTCTCTGGGCCCATAACCTATTAGCAGAGTTGTGAAAATGAAACTGAACGACTTAAATCACAACGATATTTTTATTGACACTTTTATCAAAAATCACAGTAAAAACAATTATTGACATTTTATAAAATATATGTTTTATAATCAGGGTGACTACGATACTAAATATATGTAACCAAATAATTGATTATCAACATTGACAGTGGAACCGAATTTAATAATAATTTAGTAAAAGATTTATTAAAAACATATAAGATTAAAATTCACATGACATGTGTGGATAATCCAAAATCCAACGAAGTCATTGAAAGATTTCATTCCACAATAATTGAACATTTAAGAATTTTAAATCAAAGAAAAGATTTTAAAAATTCCCGAATTTTCAAAAATATTCAATTAGCTTTGATAGCATATAACAATTCAATAAATTCAGTCACTAAATTCACACCTATTGAGATACTTTTTGGTTCAGATAAGGATAATGAAATTTTGAAATTCAATGATCGTAACGAAGATTACTTGCAGGAATGGCAAGATAAACTCAAATTGCTCAAGGAAAAAGTAGATAAAAATATACACTTGGAAAAGAATAAAAGATTTCTGAAACAGAAACCATCAAATCAAAATCTAAACGATTTAAAATTAGACACTGTATTAATTAAAGAAGGTAAAAGGAGAATACAGAAAATTAAGAAACCTTTATTCAAAATTCATAAAATCGAAGACTATAACCCCAGACTAGGAACAATAAAAATCAATGAGAATAAAAGACATAAAATCGACAAAATTAAAAGGAAACGACTCTTTGTTGCAGATGCTTCTGCAAAGGAGAAGAATTGACTAAACTGACGGACAACCCTGGAATAAATATATTAGATTTAGGACAAGTTCATATATATAAAAGCTCATATTATTCTTATTATAATTACGAAATAAGTAGTTTAGAGTTAGAATATAATAAAATAATCAATTATAAGAATGATATTTTCTCGAAATTAAATAATAAAGAAACTATAGATTATAATTACAGAAAAGAAATGCAAACTTATATAAATATATTGAATTTTAATATTTTGAGATTGGAGAACAAAATTAATAATTTATTCAATAATAAACGAAGTAAACGTGGATTGATAAATGGTTTAGGGATAATTATAAAAAGTATTTCTGGAAATTCAGATTCGCAAGACGCCGAAAGATATGAACAATTATTCAAAAAAATACAGCAAAATCAGCATACCCTACAAGAACAAAATTTAGAGAATATACGTGTTGAAAAGGAAATGATTTTAAAATTTAATAAACAAATTGAGAATATCCAACATAATGAACTTGTGTTGAAATCACGAATAATAAAAATAGATAGTATATTAGGAGAGGCTATGAACTGGAAAAATTTGTCAAAAATTAAAGACATAATAAATCAGCTGATTTTATTAAGCATTAATTTGATTGAAATTTCAGAAGAAATTGAAACAAGTCTTTCGTTTTGTAGCTTGAACAAAGTTCATAGTTCTATAATAAGTAGAGAGACTTGAAAGAAATAATCCAAAAGATAGATCAGAATTTAAATTTCTGGGAATTAACAGAGCAAATAACCAGCCATTGTAGAATCAATAATAATCAGATTGAATATTTACTTGATATACCTATATACTATAGTAATAAAGATGACAAATTATTCCAAATTACACCAATACCTAATGTTAATAATGAAGAAATGTTTCTTATAAATGTAGAGAAACAATTATTAATTTTAAACCATAATAAATTTTTCAATACTTATAGTTGTAATACAATAAATAATAGTCATTTTTGTAGAACTAATTACGTAGAAATTGATAAATGTGTTAAGAACATAGTTATATTTCATAATAATAGTGAATGTGAATATCATAAAATAAACGATGCATTTTTAATTATTGAAATAGAAAATGAAAATTTAGCAATAATAGCCAGTACTGTGAATAAAGATGTTGAAATAAAATGTGAAAACCATATTAAACACCAGCAAATTAAAGGAGTTTATAGATTTGAAACGAATGGACGTTGTAAAATAAATGATTATAATTTAGGAAGTAAAATAACAAAAGCAAGAGAAATAGTTTTCGAAAATATAAACTTTGATTTTCATAACAATCAATTTAGTAATAAAACCTTAGAAATGAAACAAATTAACAAAGAAGATATTATTGTTAAAGAAATTCCAAAAATTCACGAAGTAACAATACAAGAAAATTACCATGGTTATATTAATTCTTCAGTCATATTTGTATTAATTATTATTATTATATTATTATCAATATTTTATGTTTGTGGAAATAAGTATAAGGTAGAATTGAAAGGAAAATCCAGGCCAAAGCAACAATTAGAAAATTTAGAATTAAAAGAAACAGAAACTAGAATTTCCTTTTGAAAGAATGAAATCCTCTTTTAAAGAAGGGAAGAGTTATATACACGAAATATGTAAAGAATGTAGTCAGATGATTTCATTCTATCAGATTACAATAGTCAGCATTAGAATTGTATAAAAACTTCTGTTTTCTTTCGAATAAGTTTAGTTCAGTTTATGTTGTATTATTTGCTGCAATAAAACTTTTTAAAAACACATTTTGAGATTGCTATTATTTAGCTAACACAATTGTTGCTCGCAGTGCAACCTGAGTGCAGTACCGAGCACTGAATCGAAAACGCTATAATATTCGGTATGCTCTTTCTCTGTCAGACTCTATTTCTTTACTTTCCCAATGCTGGCTATGCTGAACAGACCTCGCTCGCCGTGCAACGAGAAATTGCACGTTGGCGTTATAGACTGGGAGCTAGTGACAGGTGGGGTTCTCCGATTTTATACCGCTTGCCTTTTTGAGGGTTGATAATTTACCTCTTGATAGGAAAGATAAAAATGTTATTGAGCGATGCACGCTTTCCGGTCATAGTTCAAATTTCAATTAAAGGTCTGAAAAAAAATGTTTTTTTTTTCGTGATATCATAATGCATGCCTTTGTAATGTTGAATAATTGGAGTAAATCTAAAGCCAAGTACTGAAAGGCAAGCGATTCGCAACAGCCCAAGTGGCTCAAAGGGTTGCGGGAACTTGTGAAAAAAAATATGAAAAATGCCGTGTTTCCAAATTGCATGCCAATGGAAAGAATTGAAGTTTTAGTCATAAAACCCTTGTAAAAAAATTGGCAAGCATTCCTCGCTGGCGCAAGGGTTTGAAATTTGGGGGTAATCTTGCATAAATTTTGCACCAATTAGCCGTGATTTGAAATTGCATGCCTTTTCAACTATGGGTAATTTGTTCGATGAATTGTTATTGAGGAAATTGGCATGCACCCCAGGATGTCCCAAAATGGAGGCATGCATTGAGGAAGTTGCAAAAAAAAGAGGTAAAATTTCCGTCATTTTATTTTGCATGCCATTGTGTATTTTGTTCAAAATTATTTTTTTTAGACGACACAAAAAATGGCAAGCATGTTGCTCAGGCTCATCATTGATAAATTTTGGAAAAAGGATTGAGAAAAAGTACCCGTAAATTAATTCAGTAAAATTAACAGGAATTATTCTGCGAATTTATCTATTTAAATTTTTTGACTTATTTCAAATTATAATGGCCTAGGTGAGTCTCTTCCAAAATATTGCAGAGAGCTACAATTTAAATTATCCATAATGTTTTCATAGCAACAATTCCAAGAATATTCAATTGAAATCACTGGAAACATCAAATTTTCCCATTAATATCAGTATTAGCTCTAACTGCAGGTATAACATTAAATTACAACCAATAAGGCACTAGAATAATACTATATCAAAGAGTCCAAATAAGGACGAAACACGTATGTACAGTTGACATCCCGACTTCTGAATTTGTGAAACATTAAGGTTTTGAATCTTGCTATAAATAAAATAATATTCACACATATTAACAACGAAAAAAATAATAATTACGTTCTCACTTTTCCCCCGGAATGTGAATAAGTTATGTGGATGGAATATTGTTACAAAATATATTTTTGAAAGTTAAATTGCCTTCATCTGGAACTTAAGAGTAGGTATATCTTCATTATCATGCAAAAATATTATTATCATCATGAAAAAATGAAAAAGCTAATTATCAACAGTAATTACACAAGAGCTTTTTATTTTGCTGGATAAATTTCTGTTTGCACGAAACCTTGTTACCTAGCAATTTGACAAGAAAACTGTTCTAATGAAATCACGACACCGTAGGTGGAGTGATTTTATTTTTTGAACAGTTTTCCAGTCAAATTGCTGTCAGGTTACAAGGTTGAGTTGTTAAACTGAAATTTATCCCAAGAAAAATAAAATGCTAGAGTGTAATTCGGCTAGATAATTTAACGACATTTTATTTATGAAAAAGTTTATTTAAATGTGCAAATTATTGAGAGTACAATTATCATACATCGTTTCATTTGACATATTTCACTACGTATTCTTTATAATTTTGTTCATCAATTCTTCGCATGCTTCTAGTCCAATCTAGCAAAATATTTGAAATTTGACATATCGTTGTACCTCTTTCTAATACATAATTCTGGTTTTCACAAAATACGATGAATTGTCTCCAGATACAGGATTTATTGTTTTTTGTATTTATAGACACACTTTACCTAATATTTTCATTTATATTTTCTTCGGGCATATTCCAAATTATGTTTATTTTGCAGTTTAAGCATAGAAAAATTATGCAAATGACCAGAAACGACATAAATATAGTGAGTGTTATGGTTTGGTTGCTAGGAGAAAGGTAAATAACGTTTTTCTGCTACTGTATAAATAAGTGAGTTTTGTAGCCCTGGCAACTCGAACGATAACGGAAGCAAACCTTCGTGTTATCTCGTTGCTAGCTACGAAAGTAATACTTTCGGGGCCAGGACAAAAAAGTAAAAGTTTGAAAAAATGCAAATATATTGGAAATTTCATAATTTATTCAAATAAATAAGTAGTTTATAACAATAATATGATTTTATCCAATCTATTTAATTTAATTTTATCTATTTATTGGTTTTAAGTAATTATGCAATTTGAACAATTGGAAAAAATCATGGCAGGAATATTATTTGAATTATTAACTTCTTCACTTTGTATTGGGAGATTTTTATCATTTTGAATTACGTCAAAATTCATATTTGTCATTGTTTTTTTTATTAGACGAAATATTAATGTGAATTGCATGTAATACCTTTGTAGAAATTTCAATTTCATTACTTTACAAAGAAGACTTCCATCGGCTCTTTAAATCCAAAATATCGGCACCCGAAGCATTACATTTTCGTCTATTCGAGTAACTTTTTATCAGCAAGCCATTTAGAAAACATGCTGTATGTTTGATTGTACCTTTCTTTGGATTTATCCGCAAGAAGTGAGGCACATGCATTGTTAGCTGCCTTTTGAATACCATTTTCATTTTCTGTTAACATATTAAATCGGTCAAATGCAATGTTTCACTAAATTATTGAAATTCAAAATCTTTGACAGGCGCTGATGACAGATAAAATTGTAAATAAACCGTTGCTATGGACAATTTTAGACAGGTAAAACAGCCTCCATGACATTATTTCAAATATAATAATCATTATTAAATATTAATATCTGTACAGAACAGTAGCAGAAAAAATTTAATACATCACACGATGCGAAAGCCCTTTCAGGTGTTCGGAGGTTTTGAACGGCCTCGGCTTCACCTCGGCCATTCAAATACCACCTCACATAAAAAAGTATACTTTCGCATCTTGTAATGTAAATAACTATTTACCACTTGCAAAAAGTTACCTTCCTTTTTATCCGCTGTCAAAACGATAAAATTGTTTTTTACTTATGGCTTACTTTATATTGGAGTGGAATTATCTTTGTAATTATTTCATTTGTCATTTCTGTGGGATACTTTTTCTTATAGTCTCTACATTTCAACAAGATAAGTTAATTATCGGAATATGCTGGGAATATGTAACATTTATTTAAAACTGTGACAGTTCGACAGTTACACCAACTTTAATAAATTTCACACACAGAAAACTTATTTAGGCTAATTTTATTTACATTCATATAATATTCATTGACGAACATTCGTCAAAAAATGTAATTTCTATTTCAGTTTGACATTTTCCACTTAATTAAATGACAAAAATAAGAATATTTATACAGATTTTTCAGTGTGTCTTAACATTCTGGCTGTCCGATTCCACCCGAGCTTGCTTCGGTCCGCCTTCGTATTCGGCGTTACGAAGATTCGAGGTAAGGCAAAGTCGACTTTACGAAAAAACTATGTTCCGAAGCGTACTCCATAGGGTGTGCAGTGCACACCCTGCACATATAGACTGCACGCCACTGATTATTTCTTACTCTGTTTTAATTTCAAAGCTGCTATTTATGAAATTTTAATCTCTTTTATTCATATGACATTTTTTTACTTAAAATGATATCAGGAGTATGCTACATTTTTTTACACTAGTCGTTGATCGTTGATCTTGACGGGCTTTTGAAAGTACTGGGCCTGGGGCCCATACCTTTCCTATCGGATAATTACTGAATTGGGGAGTTCAAAATGTCGCACTTATCATGCCGCCTTCTTGGCCTGTTGAACAATGGGATGAGTGCACTCGCATTCTGACAGTTGCTGTCTACATGAGGGCCCCATGACATTCCATTATCCAATAGTAGCCTAAGGTATTTGTTCCTTGGGCGCCATGGAATGTCATTTCCGAACATAGAAATGTTACCTATAGGCTCTATTCTACGTCTAGTGAAGAGTATTGCTCTGCTCTTCTCGGCATTTATGTGGATTCTCCATTGGGAGAACCACTGCTCCAGATCTTCAACAGCGCGTTGAAGCCTTGCGGTGATTACAGTCGCATTGCGTGATTTGTACAATATAGCTGTACCATCCACGTATTGTGCAAGTGTAGTACCTGCTGTTAGCGATGGCATGTCGCTACAGTATATGTAGAATAGGATCGGTGATAGCAATGATCCTTGCGGCAAACCGGCTGTGATTCGGCGCTCGGTTGACCTGATGTTATTAATTTTCACACAGAAGTTCCGGTTGTGTAAGAATGAGCTAAGTATCTTAACCAATGCCTGGTTTATACTGGCTTGCAAGAGTTTATGTAGCAGTCCTTGATGCCGTACCTTATCAAAGGCTTTTTCGTCATCAAGAAAAGCTGCTTCCGTAGCTTGACGGTTGTTGAACCCTTCGGTTACAAACTCGACAACATGTAGCAGTTGATGCTCCGAGGAATGTTTTTCTCTGAAACCGTGTTGGTGCTCTGGAATAGTTTCCAGAGTTTTTGTTCCTTCCTGCAAGCGGGTGAGTATTACGCACTTTGCTCATTGTACAGAGCAGGCTGATTGGACGGTAACTTTGCGAAAATTTTTTGTCCTTGCCAGGCTTTGGGATAACACAAATATCAACTTTTTTCCACTGCTGTGGAAAGTAGCAAGTGCGGAGCGCTGCATTCGCTATGTTAGTTATAGCGACTTCACCTTCCTTTGCAAGTCAAGTAAGCGGAGTGTTTTATTGTGAACTCCGTCATATCCCGGAGCCTTCTTTTTGCTTAAGTAAGAAAGGGTATGCCATATCTCATGACGATCTGTAGGGCGAACTTGTTGGAGATGTCAATAGATGGCATCACATGATTGCTGCAGTAGCAGTGTGTGACACGTGCATATGATGGTGTGATGTACTTGACAAAGGGTTATCAATAAAGTTATCATTTTTGTATTCTAAGTAAACCAAGAGTTTTACTCGAATCAAATCAAGTTCCAATAGGTTATGGGCCCAGAATAAAAGCCTAGATAGCCTAGTAGTTATTTGAAAGTGAATGAAAGTTTTGAAGAAAAATAACTGCAAGTTTGAGTGTGTTTTTCTGTCCAAAAAATGGCGTCGTCAAATATTACAAGCAATCTTCCTGTATTAACAGATGAAAACTTTTCAAATTGGCTATTTCGAGTTAGCTGCATTTTAGATGAGAAAGGTTGCAAGGATGTGGCGGTAAATCCATTTGATGCTGAAAAATTTCAAGCATTATCAGCAAAAGAAAAAGAAATTTATCTATCCAAAGATACCAAAGCAAGATCAATTATTGTACAGTGTAAAATGCTGGGGCCACATTTACGTCTAATGTCATTAATTGAGGCGTTATTCAATAATGAACACATTGTCAATGACAATATGTCAATTGTCACATAACGCCTTACTTAACGGCATTAGACATAAGTGTGGCCCCTGCATGACAGATAGACATATAGAATATGTGAAGGATGCTAAAACTTCAAATGAAATGATTGTTTCTTTGAGAAGAATATTTGAAAGAAAGAGCACTCTTTCAAAATTATACATACTACGTCAGCTGTTAACTTTAAAATGTGAAGATAAAAATTTGCAGGATCATTTCATGAAATTTGATGGTTTAATACGAGATTTAGAGGCAACAGGTACAACAATAGATGAAGATGATAAGGTATGTCACCTTCTGTTGACATTGACAGATAAATTTGATACAGTCATAACAGTATTAGAAACGTCAAGTGTAACCCTCACTTTAGATTTCGTCAAAAGTAAACTTTTAGATGCTGAACTGAAAATAAAAAATACGAAATCAGAAACAGCAAGTAAGAACGAAGAAACTTCATTTGTGATTAAAGAAAAATTTAAGAAACCGAAATGCTACAATTGTGGAAGTACAGACCATTTAGTAGCAAGATGTCCAAAACCAAAAATAAATTACAGAGGTGGATACAGAGGCCGAGGCAGAGGACGAGGTTATCAAGCGAAGAATAGAGAAGATATGAAAAATGAAGATAAGAAAGTCAACATTGCTCAAGAGGAAATATCTTTTATAGCTATGTCAGCAGTACAAAAAGAATTAAGTAAAGAAAGCATAAAATTTATTCTTGATTCAGGAGCAACTCAACACTTAGTAACTGAAGAAATAGAAGAATTTATGAATGATGTAACAAATATTCATCCTGTGAGCATAAAAATAGCTAATGGTGAGACAATGGTTGCAAATAAAAAAGGCATTTTGAAGATGAAATGTTTTCAACAAAATTGTAATTTGAGTATTAAAATTGAAGCTTTGATTGTGGATAATCTGTATCAGAACTTATTGTCAGTTCAGAAGATAAATAAAGCAGGTTTTCGAATAATTTTAGAAAATGAAAATGCCAAAATTGTAACAAAAAGTAGTGAAATAGTATGCAAGTCAATAAAAGGATTATTTATTGTTGAATTCGAAATAGATAATTCTAGTGTCAGTATGATAGCAGGTACAAAAGATAATTATGGCTTCTACGACTAGGTCATATAAATAGAAGAGGTTTACAATTATTAAACCTACCATATTCGCAAGAGGTTTGTGAATCCTGTAAGAAAGGCAAAGCTACTCGTCTTCCATTCAAAATTGCAAGCAAACCACGTTCTAAACGTATAGGGGAACTCATTCACAGTGATGTTTGGGGTCCAACAGCTCAAGCAACTCAAGATGGTGAGAGATTTTATTTAACAATTATCGACGATTTTTCTCATTTTTGCTCAATTTATTTATTGAAAAATAAATCAGAAGCCGAAGAAAAATTAGTTAATTATATTCAAGAGTTGAAAGCATCAGATATTTTAGTTTCCAGAATAAGAACAGACAACGGTGGTGAATTTTCATCGAAGAATTTCAAGAAATTTTGTAAAGAAAATGGTATAAAGCAAGAATTCACCTGCAAGTTTACACCACAGCAAAATGGAGTGTCTGAAAGACTAAATAGAACCATTCTTGACAAGGCAAGATGTATGTTCATTGACACTAATTTGCCTAAACATCTTTGGGGAGAAGCAGTTCGATGCGCTGTGTATCAGATAAATCGATCACCTACAAGAGCGTTAGATGGAAAAATACCAGCTCAAATATATTTAAATAAATATGATTTCAGTAAGTTAAAAGTTTTTGGCTGTAAAGCATGGGTTTTGAAATTTCCAAAAGAAAATAAATTGGAACCAAGAGCTATAGAAATGAGAATGGTCGGATACTCAGGATCAGGTTACAGACTTTGGAATCATTTAACAAATGATATAATTATTTCGCGAGATGTAACTTTTGATGAGTCAAATTTTAAATTGCAAGACACAAGAACAACTGATAATATTATGCAAAGATTATCGTCCGAAAATAGTTTACAAGAAATAGAGGATAAAGAAAAAGAAAGTATTGAAATTGATGAAAACCCAGAAGATAATGAAACCTTGAAGAAGCGACGTGTTAGAATTCCTTCAAAATATGATGAGTATGAACTCTATAGTGCTTATTGTTTATTATCTTCTAGCAACGATGATCCAGAAACATATGATCAAGCAATAAAATCAGATGATTGGAAAAATGCAATTCTGAAAGAAATTGAATTTTTAGAAAAGTTTGAAACTTTTACAGTTACTGATTTACCAAAAAATTGCAAAGCTATTGACACAAGATGGGTGTTCAGAACCAAGTCAGATGGTACTAAAAAAGCTCGATTAGTGGCTAAAGGCTACCAAGAAGAAACATCTAAAACAAATATATATGCTCCAGTAGCTAAAATGTCAACAATTAGAATGTTTTCAGCACATGCCCTACAAAATGAATTGAAAATTAGGCAGCTCGATGTACCAACCGCATTTCTCAACGGAAATCTAGAAACAGATGTTTTTATGAAAATTCCCGAAGGACTTACCAGCAATTTTGAGAAATATTCAAAAGCTAAAATTTTGAAGGTGAATAAGGCATTATATGGTTTACGTGAATCACCAAGATGCTGGAATGAACATTTTAATGATTTTGCAAAGAAGCAAAAATTTTCACGTTCACTGCATGATGTTTGTTTATACATCGGAGAAGATATTTGGCTAGTTCTATTTGTGGATGATATTCTGATAACTGGTAATTTGAAGAAAATTGAAAACTTAGTCAATGAAATGAAACAAGAGTTCAATGCCAAAGATATTGGAGAACTAAAAAATTTTTTGGGAGCAGAAATAACCATAAATAAAAATTATATCAAGATTTCTCGACAAAGATTGATTGATAAAATTTTGAAAAAATTTAATTCATCTGAATGCAAAGGCATGAAGACACCAATGGAAATGAACTTTCAAAATGATACATCAGAAGAAATATTATCGAACATACGCTACAGAGAACTGATAGGAAGCTTGAATTATTTAGCGATGATATCAAGACCAGATATTTATTTCAGTACTTCTTACTTAGGAAGATATTTGGATAAACCAACGACATCAGTGTGGAAAGCTGCAAAACGTGTTTTAAAATATATAAAAGACACTAAACATTTATCTTTGACTTTTAAACGCAATCCAACGCAAGAAAATATTGTGGCATATAGTGACTCCGATTGGGGTAGTGATAAAAGTGACCGAAAAAGTGTTAGTGGCATGACAGTTTATTATCGCGGAAATTTAATTTCGTGGTGTTCGAAGAAACAACAACAAGTATCTCTTTCCAGTGCCGAATCTGAATATGTCGCGGCAGCAGCTTGTGCAGCAGAGCTACTATATTTACAAGGACTTGCAAAAGACTTTGTTGGTCATCAAGTGTATACTGAATTGAGAATTGACAGTCAAAGTGCGATTGCAATGATTAAAAATTATGAAAATACTAGAAGATCCAAGCATATAGACATTAGGGCACATTTTATAAAAGATATAGTTAATAAGGATTTAATTACTGTAAAATATGAGCCCTCAGAGAGAAATGTAGCTGATACATTTACTAAACCTTTGTGCTATGAAAAATTTGAAAAGTTTAGAGATTTGCTATATTTAATTTGAAATTTAAATACTTTTAGTTTAATATTTTGTATTTGAAAATTATGTTATTGTTTAGTTTTTATAGCAATTCCACGTTGAGAATATGTAATTTGTTTAGACTTGAAATTGAGAGGGGGTGTTGGAGATGTCAATAGATGGCATCACATGATTGCTGCAGAACTGTGTTGTTCGTTGTTCCCTTAATCTTATTTCTTATGTTACGCTTGATACGCCTAACAAAAGTAATATCACAATGCTGCATTGTTTTTCGAGACTGTCAGCCACTGCTTCGACCTTGTCTTCGTCAGTGTAGACTAACCCACGTTCACCATGAAGCGGTGGCATTTTTTGCTTGTCTCTGTTTAACGACTTCGTCATTCGCCTCAAAGACTTGTCTGCCGCATTCAGCTCTTCGGGCTTGGTGTTCCACGTTGCTGATCTGTGTTCTCGCAATCAAAGTTTCACCTCGGCTGCGAGTCGGCTGCTATTTTTTCGGTTTTCCGGCCTTACGTACTGTTGCCAGCGACGTCTGGCTTGATTTTTTACTTGAATAAGCTGTCTGAGCTCATTTGGCAAATCAGCAACCGGGTTGGATGTTGTAACCTGCTTTTTTTTGCTGACATTGATTACAGTCTGAATGATTGCATCAGTTACACTCGTAACTACTGCATCAATATCAGCAGCAGAATTCTGTATGGGCAGTGGACCGATGATCCTATCAAATTCATCGGCAAAGCGATCCCAACTTGTAGTGGTTAGTGAGACTTCTTCTGCTCTATGCAGATTACTGCCCAGGGCTAGCAACACGGGAAGGTAGTCCGATGTCAATTCATTGACAGTGTTTCGGCTATGTCTCGTAGCATAGCTATGTCAAGCAATCGCTCCTGCTCCCGTTGTTAGGAAAGCAGGTATGCTCTGTGGGACCAACAATCACAATGTAAACTGCTGCATGTAGTTATACAGTGTATTGCCATTCCGATTGAAGCGGCGGCTGTTCCAAGCAGGATTTTTCGAATTCAGGTCTCCTGTAATGATTACAGGGCCTGATTACTCGAATAATATATCTAGGTTCTCCTGCATAATTCGTACTGTCCTCATGGTGGTCTATCGTATTTTTGATGTAAATAACGACGCCACCACCTTGCGCATTGATGCGGTCTTTGCGGTAGAGCTCAAATCCGCAGATCCTTGGATTGTTGCTTGCCCGCAGATGTGTTTCGTTAACCATCATCACATCTATATTATATCGAGAGATATCATCATCATCATCATCATCACTAGCGCAACAGCCCTTGTAAGGGCCTGGGCCTTTCTAATCGGTATCACCGAGCCGTGGTATAACACCGCCGTACTGCCGATCAGAATTTCGTGCCATTGCTACATATTTTAAGGTGTATAGGTTGGCAACCTGTAGCACCCGAGTGTGATGATGTAAGTAGCTGCATTTTTTATTTTTACGACAAATCACACATTGTCGGTGAGCGGATTCGAACCTGCGACCTCTTGGTCGAGTGACGTCACAGCATGTATAGGTGAACAAACACGCTCGGCCATCCGCACTCATATCGAGAGATATACTCTTCCAAACTGTCACTGTTACAAAAACCAAGGACTGCAGAAAGAGTCTTTGCGACTAAGAGGATCATTTCCATCGCTGGAGCGAAGATATTTGAAGTTACTACTGAAGGAGGACTTTTAGAGTCCAGCTTCACTTATTTCGGATTTGGAGCAGGCATGAAGCCGTTCAAATCCTGCGATGACTCATCAACTCAGTAACTGGTTTTGCTACTTCTTCAGCTTTACCTTTGAGATTTACCTTAGCTTCAAGAAGCTTGACCTTTTTTAGCAGAAGGTCATTTTTGTCATGAACTACCCTTTCAGACTGATTGGGCTTTTGCTCGAGAACTGCAAGACGACTGTTGACTTGCTCCATGCTAAAAGCATTTGAATACATTCTCAAGCTTTCTTCCACAATATGTAGAGAGGAAAGATGAGAGTAGTATGAACAAAATCATAGCTATAATTTGTCAGTAATAAATTCACACAGTGAATTGTCAGTATATTTTCACACGCAGTGAGTTGTTAAAGTTTTTATGCAGAGGCGCTAGGCATGCAAGTCAAAAATAAAATAACACAATAGCTGAGTTGAGACTCATCAATGCTTGTTACGAATCTCCAACAAACAACCCCTGTGCCGAGGGCTCGATAACGACTCCCGGAGGTTGCACTATCCATGAGACCAACGTTCACAAGAGAATCGGATAGATAATATTATTATGCAAGAGCACTAGTCTCTGCAAGTCAGAATAATATAATTATCTGGTCAAACGTTGTACCTTTGTGCAGAGAGCCCGATAACGACTCCCGGAGTTTGCGCTATCCCTGAGACCAACGTTGGCCGAATAAATCGCTTTGAAATATGTTATGCGAGAGCACTTATTTGCGCATATCAGATAAGGACAAAGTCCAGTTATAACAAACTGTACTTGTCAGTTTCTGCAGCATGAAGCTAACAGCGGATCAGTTGCTTTGCAATAACAGATAAAGCTCAGTGGGATTCCTGTCTCGTTGAGAGCAGGGAACAGACTTTACACTTGTCCTGATACAACATGAATACTTATAGAGATCAGTGGGCGTGGTAAATGGGACAAGCTAATGTTGATGTAGTCACGTGATTTCGATACCGGTTTTGATTGGCCAGCGAAGCAAGTGCGAAAAATAACATCACATCTATTTTGTAAAACGAGTCGCGTGGCAAGCACAGCATCAAACAGGAGATCAAGTTGCTAACATCGGAGCCAGCGTGGCACTGAACAAAATTGCTTGAAAAATTGCCTCTTGTGCGCCGAGCTTGACTGTGAGCCACTTGTCATTGAGAACGAATTGTAAAATAAATAAAGATAATAATAAAGAAAAAAAAAACACTTGGTTAAGTTTCAAAATTGATATTATATTAATTATTTTATACGTATTTCGGTTTTTATACAATCATCAGAAGTACAATGATCACTATTGTACTTCTGATGATGGTGTAAAGACCGAACTGCGTATGAAATAATTAATATAATATCAATTTTGAAACTTATGGTGGGATTCTGAGCATTATCTTGCATTTCTATAACGTTACAGATCTATAAGCTTATTAGAATCCATAAGTGAAGATCTTATTGGCAACTGAAATTACCGTTGGCGGCAGCACTGTGCTTACAAAATGGTGGACCAAAAGTGGCTTACTGCAAGTTTTTAATCTGTTTACAATGATATTCAGCAAAGAAATATTCATATTTTGTTGAATGATTCAATTCAATTTCAATTGTGCGAGAAAGTATTGGCTTTCTTCTTTTATAACATTTAGTTTTTTATTTTAAAATCTTTTTATTTATATATGAATTTTAGTTGTAACTGGAGACTGATTGAGGTTATGAAATTCATAGCTTCAAAGAAAATAATATTACAGGGGAGTATTTATGACATTTTTGTATTGTACATTTCAGCTTTCCTTGTACGAATTTTTCTAATCCGCATAGCTTGTTTAGCTTGACTACTGGATCGTAGTCTCCAAATTTATTCACTACCGACACTTTCATTTTCCCGTTTTAGGAAATTTATGGTAACTCATATTCAAAATTCAACTAAATTTGGAATGACATCTATAAACACAACAATTTTTAACACTTCTTCGTTTGGATTCCATATTTTGAAGAGTAAAATCTTGAGAAAGACTAATTTCAATACAGCAATGAGGTTATGTAATTTAACAATAAAGTCGAAAGCTAAGTATTTTTCACTGAATTAATTGCAACAAATCCAATATAAACTATTGTAGTATGAAATTTCATATAAACAACCTCAAAAAAGCCATTAAATATTGCTAACAACGCCATTAACATAACATATGATCAAATGGAAATTAAGGTTGAATCCACTTTACAATATAGCTCCGCTTATAACCGTTAGGTGGCTACGGGTTAATTTCAGTTATCAATAGATTCTATTAAAATGGGATTCTAAACAATTTTCTATAAGTTATGACGTCATGATACTTCCGTTCACTGGAACTTACCGTTCAATTGCGTTCAATGTTGTCAATAGGTTAGGAAATAATTTTTACTGTTGGATTTTTTGTTATAAAATACAGATTAATATATTTTATTCAAGCTTCTGATACACTCAAGTGGATAAATCATATAACGACGTGAATAAAGTCATTAAATATAACGATGCCTTCTAATTTTCTCAAGTTGTCATGTGTCAGATTATTTTGACATATTTGAATTGAGATTTGAAGAATTTTGCGAAAGGTTTAAAACATGAAGGTTTTCTAGTGATTATTGACATTAAAAAAGTGTTCGATGGAATCAGTGACCTCTATTTATAATGGACTGGAAAGCTGTATACTTCTAACACATAAGGGGCTGGCTCCAGCGAAATGTCATTGGAGAGAGTTTATCCTTGTTCATTTTTACAAGCTATCTTAAACACAACAACTGTGCATGCTCTGTAAATTGGCTCAGCGCAACCAGAGGCGTCGAGTGGACTATTTTTCTTGGGTAGAATTATTCCTTATCTGTATCATAGGCGTGCGGGATCTGATAAGTTGAAAGTCTTGGGCCCAATTGTACAAAGCATTGTTAACTTTAATTACATAGTCAAATATTTGATCACGATTTCTAACATGATTTTTTTTTGACATCTAAATAGAAGTTATGATATTCTCATATATAATTTTACAACAAATACAATTTGAAATCGTCATTTAAACGTTAGAAACAAGTTAATTATTCACGTGACCTATTTTTTTCCAGATAGACATTGATAAAAAATCGAGTTAACAGGCTGTCAGTTAACATGCTGATAACTCAATTTTTTAATGACGTTTATCTGGAAAAAAATAGATCGCGTGAATAATTAACTTGTTTCTCACGTTTAGAGGAAGATTTAAAATTGTTACTGTTATAAAACTATATCATAACTTCTATTTAAATATCAAAATAATCAGGTTGGAAACACGTGATCAAATATTTGACAATATGGCGATAGTTAATAACGCTTTATGCAACTGGGCCTTATTGTTGTGCATTGTTTTTGACTTGTGAGTTTACGTGAACATTTAAGATGGTGACTTGTGTAGAATATTTTACAACGAGATTGGTTTTATTTACACGTTAACATTTTAGAAGTAGGAGAGGACATTTACGAAATACAAAAAGAGGAAAAAAAGTTATGAAATATTCCTCAATATTCGTTAAAAATATTGGCTGGTACCACAAGCTCTGTTTTTGGCTATACTAGCAGTGTTATTTTAAGAAGAGTTTTAAGGCAATATAAATATTTCAAGCTATTTTAAAGGAAAATATTCGAATAAATTTTGTAGACATATGTGTTTTCTGTAATTTGTATCTGAAGATTATTTTCTAAAGTATTTGGGAAAATTCTAATTGCGTTAAAACACATCTTGATACAACGCTCTTAGTATCGCCAAAAACAGAGCTCGTGGTACCAGCCAATATGTCAAGAAACTAAATTTAAATGTGCAGAGAAATAAGGCAACTGTGAGATCGAAATTGACAAAATTAATTCTATATTCTAATGTTTTGAATGTAAAGTGAGATTAGTAAAATAAATTCTATTTACGACAAACCATCTGTTTATTCAATTATATTCATAATTAATAATATTTCCCTTATATTTTCCTATTCACAATATAATATAATGTATTTTTAATTCTTTGTTCAATTTTTTAATGAAAAAATTACATTATTGCAGAACCCAAAGAAAACATTTTGAGAGCCGCATTAGAAAGAGATAGCCTCTCTCCGATTGTGCGTGGTTGCATACCTTCATTTTGGAGCCACGCATACGCGCCTACTTTCCTGTTCATATATGATTAGAGGTCACTGGATGGAATGAATAAACATTGTGTGTGTCCTCGAAAGAGAACCAAAAATATTGCCAGGAAGCAATAAGTGTACATGGATTATGAAGAATATGATTACGTTTTCAAGAGTAACACTATAAATTCTATGAATTCAACATTAGATGATAATTATTTGAATAAATAAATAGGAAGAATAGATGGAATTCAATTGAAGAATTAGTAGAATTTAGTAGAACCTGAAATTATATTCTTGAGCATGAATATTTCTTATTGATGTATTTTGGAATGGCCATTTTCAAATTGATGCGAAAATCATATTAAATTATGGGCAATTGTATTATCCAGACGGAACAATTGTTTGAAATGTTTATCTGGAACTTCGAATGGGCCTATTGCATTATTTAAATTTTTCTTATCAATCTCACATAATTTTTGAATTAATTCTCAATACAATTATTGAAAATAAAATAAATGCTAACCTTCCAAGATCCTTTACTAGCAAAAAGTACATGAAACGCAAAACAGCTAAATTATTATTTATTTTGACAATTCATATGTCTTATGGTTGGAGTTCATCTAATCTTAACGTTATAGACATCTATTACATATTTAAAGAAATCTATAAGCTACAGATTTTTTCAGAATATCATTTTGCCTATCGAATCTGTAAGTTGTTATAGACTTTCTTGTAAACGCTATAGAAACGTTCAGAATCCCACCATAAATATATAATTATTATTATAGTCAAAAATAAATATTTACATCAATAAAAAAACGAATAAAAAAAACACTTATAATTGTACATTAAAAGAAGTTTTATATATGAGGAAATATTTACCAACAAAAAAATATAAGCAAAAAGCAAAGGCAAACTATTTCTTTCAATTTACTTCAAACCGAATGAGTTCATAATTTCTACTTCACACACATCGAATTCATCCATCGCTCTTTTACTATCTTCCTATGTTTTACCGGAATATTCTTTTGATGATAGGACCATCTTGCTAATATTCCATTTCTGGACCAAGATATTCAAACACTGCTATCTCCGAGTTTCCATTAAATACAATCACATGGCATTCTGCAAATGAATAATGTATTACTTAAAAAAAAATGCAGAATATTACTATATAATTAACTTACTTTGATTTGTCACAGTAGAAAAATGATACATATGTAACTTCGTCAAACAGAAAACACGAAGAATCTGAAAGGGATTGCCTGCCTTGGCTGGACAGCCTACAAGTGACTCATCCCCTTAGATCATAAATAACTTAGAGTATAGAATATATATAGAGAGAGTACGTGATCAGTGTTTGGAGAATGACCTTGATCCCATGAAACGGAAGGGGGGATCTCACGCCGTCATCTTCCTCCGCTCTACTTTCTACTAATATTAAATTATTGAAAAACTTTTTTACATACCTAGTTCCAATACACAACATAAATTATTCTGGATTTAAATAAAATAATAAAATATAAATTATATTAAGTATATATACATATATTTATGTTCGACTGCATCATAATCATGTAGTTTATGGTTGCATTTAGTGCTCATAATATGCCACTTAATTGGACTAGGACTTTTGCTTTATATAATTGGACGGAACTGTCATTGTCAAAAAAAAATTATTCTTTTCTATCGTATTTATTCTTTTCTACACTTTCTGAAGTATCCATTTATTCTTTTCTATCGTATTTAATCTCTTCTACACTTTCTGAAGTATCTATTTCTTCTATTAAATTTTATTTAATATTTTTGACATCTGCAAATAAACAGTAAAAAACAATTGTAACAATAGCAATACTAGCAAAGCACACCAAGTTATACTTATCGAATTTTTGCATAGGGAAATTAAGAAATATTTTTAGATGATATCCTGCGTCCTTAGAGCAGTCGAACATAAAGCTTTGTATGTAATTCGTACATAAACAAACTTTATAGACTCGCCTTCCTTATTAGACTCGCTCGCGCTGCTCGCTCGTCCATAACCAGCGGCTCGTCCAATAAAGTTCTATATTATATACTAATTACATAAATAGCTATTATTGAGGAAGAACTATTCTCACAATAGCAAATAAATACAAAATGTACTGCTTATAAAAATCACTTTATGTTATTGCCCCTTGAATAAAATTAATTTTGTATATTGCTGACGAATTTTTGTCTCTTTATTAGCGCTTGTTTTGGTTATATATTTTAATCTTAGATTAATGAATTTCTCTGAAATTGCTCGGATAAGGTGTACCACATGGTTTTCTAATGGACTCTGATCATTCATATGATCTTTTAATACAGAAAGTATATTTTTATGTCTATAATATTTTAATATGGAAGTCACTAAATACAAAATGGGATATTTTTTTTTCAACTGGTTGCCACCACTATCTGACAGTGCTTGCCAAATATTTATTACATCATTTGATGGATATACTAAACCATCTTTGTCTTTAATCATTATGAATTTATCATATCGATTTGGATTTTTGGAAAAAATTTCCAGCGCAGTCACACATTCTTCACACTTAATTTTAGATTTTAAATAATGCACTACAAAACCACTTATGTAAGTAATAATATTCAATGAATATTCTGTTAATTCTTGCGGGTTTTTGAAATAATTATGATCTGTATCCTCTGTTACAAATAACGATTCATCTTGATCATCTTCAGCACTGTAAATATTTTTTGATGAATTAATTATTTGTACCGAATTCGTTTTTGTTTTGGAACTGGATACATGTAATATTCCAATATTTTCTAATGGCACACAATTCCCTCTACTGGATACTTGTAATTCAGCATGAACTAAAATTTTCTTTATTGCTGCTTTAAACTGTCTACAAGTAGGGTTATTAGTAAAGCCCCCCTGAGCTCTAATGAATGAAAATAGAATTTTAAGATGGTCTTGATTTAATTTATATGTCGGAATGTACTTCAATAGTGAATTATTCACAACTAAATCAAAATATAATTGTTTCAAACTTATAATACACGTTAAAAATCCCAAAAAACCTATTTTTCTATTTGATTCAATTAATAAAGATCCGTCACTAAATTTCAATTCTTTAATATTATTTTCAGAATCATCTAAAACTTTGATGATGTTTGTACTATTACTTTCATTAATTGGTATTTTTAAACCATGCTGTCTGAAATTTTTACTATTTAAGATATCAAATAGATCGTTAAAAATTTGCAAAAATTTAATAGTACCAGAACAGTTTTGAAATTCCATTAATTGTAAATCTTTTTCACAAAACTGCAACGCGGAGGAAACAGAATTACTTAATAACTGGATGGCCAGTTTCACTTTCATAATTTGCCTTCTATATTTTACATGTGCAGATTTTAATTTGTTGGCTAGATGTAAACCTTCGGACATTTGCGGTTTTTCCAATGATTCTATAAATTTCCATTCAATTCTTAAATTATTCCTGTAAATAAGAACTTTTTTGTCACAAAAACAATTTCTAACATTTTTGATCATGTGACAAGGATAAGGGAAAAAGTGAATTTTTTCTTGAGTCTCTGAATGTACAAAATAAGTTTTATGGTTATTAATGTCACAGCCTAAGCGATTCATCATAGATATATTCGATGCTGCTCCATCGAAAGTAATGGATACTACTTTTAAATTTACTTCGTGGCACTTTGCTATACAAATGTTTATTAAATTACATCTCTGCTCAGTAGAGACACCGTTAACTGAAAAGTAAGCTACAGGTAGTTTCCACGAATCATTTAGACATACTATCATGAGAACTAGTGCATCCTTTGCTTCTGATATGGTATCATCATTTTGCTCTATGCCATATTCCACATAGCCGTAGTACTTATTTCCGTCGAATTCGATTCGTCGTCGTATCTCCATTTCGTCAATACACAGGCTAGCCAGTAATGGATAATCCGAATACTCGCTTCTGAACTTTATTGCAATAAATGCTTCGCTAATAAAACCAGCGTCACCATTTATGCTGTTATACCATTTCGAAATTGTTTTTGGATGTGGTAAAGCTGAATTAAATGTAGTCCTCACATAACTGTAAGCCGCAGGAGAATAGTAATGAAGTGTGAGAGCAAATTTTCTAAGTTCAGCATTGTATTGTGATCGTGTGTTTTTTTTCAACTGTCGTTTTAAAATTTCTGAGCTAGTTCCAGATATGTTTTTTAAAATATCTATTTGATCCTGTTGCAATAAATTTTGTTTTTTCAGACTCTGCAGAACAGCTGACAAACTGGCAATTCTTTTCGTTTTACGTCGTGTAGACTGCCTCAATAATTTAATTTTTCGTTCATAGTGCGATTTCAGTACTCTAATTTTTTCTAATAATGCAGCTTTAGCTGGTGATATATCAGGATGAATTCTTCGCAGTGGTGAAAATGATGTAGTGCGAGAAATAAGTTTTCTAATATTGATATTGCCATCAGAAGGCACGGTAGGTAATATCTGTACAGATGTCCGAATGGCACTGGATGTTGAAGCTGTCGTCGATATTAGATCACTTGAAGTAGATGACGTAGGTGGTACATCCGTGGAAGCTGTGACCGTATCACATGTGGAAGTGGTAGCTATTGCCGATATACCAGTAACTGATAGAGCATTTCTTTTAAGAACCCGTCGTGGCGCCTACTTTTTCTAAAAATTCAATTCAATTAGTGACACTAATAATGTAATAAATAAAAAGTTATTCATTATTTAAATCTAAGTTTACAATATACCTTTATTAAAATATGTAGTATATTATTCAACAAGCGTATAATGCAGGCTATTACTCATGAATATAAAGTTTATGACAACATCCTTATGTATAACCATTATTCACAAGTCAAATACCCTCAGAAAAATTGTGAATCTAGAGCGATAAATAAATTGACAATACACAAATTAGGAACTTACTTGTTGAAGGTATGATGGAAACGATTTGAAAATTGACGGTACAGCATTTTCTCTTAATCTAGTGCATGATAAAGATGTTCGATCAAATGATTCTTCGGTTAAATGCTCCGAGCATACAACACTTGAAGATGAAGGGGCCCATCCAACTCTTCTAATAGCTTTCACCCACAATTCTTTTCTGTTGGGATCTTTAGGGAAACTACAAAATAAATTCAATATTACTTATTTTACGACAAAAATAAATTGTAGTAATTGATTTAATTTATTTCATAAATTAAAAATATTATACAGCTCGGTAAAATATTCATATTAATATTAAAATCAATTTAAGAAGCAGTCGGTTCTCGGTGAAACAGTTAATGTAATACCGGTTTAAATAAAACACTCGCTAAAGTTTCACAAAATAATATAATAAAATCTTTATTGCAATGAAAATCGGTACTTATATAACTAATAGTTTCTAATATAACTAAATCATTAAAAGGTACTCACACATGAAATGTTATTTTGTGTGTTTCTTCTGCTGTTTTCTATTCAAGAGTCTTTTTTACTCCCGTTCTGTTGTTACAACCAAATGCCGAACAAACTGGCATATTTACATATTTCTGATTGAAACTCTCATGTACACTAAATATATAAGACACAGAAAATATTTACTCATATAACATATAAACAAAATCTTAAAAATATACCTTAAAAACAATTCACAAAAAAAAACGTTAAATAATCGTATTGAACTGAATGTTAACACAGAGCGGAGCAATATGGCGGAATGACAATTCGTAGATTCCCCGCTAAGCTTCCCAAGGCCGGGCGTATAGCTCCCTCTATATATATTCTATTGGTAACTGAAATTAACCCTAGCGGTTATAAGCGGAACTATATTGTAAAGTGGATTCAACTTTAATTTCCATATGATCATATGTTATGTTAATGGCTTTGTTAGTAATATTCAATGGCTTTTTTGAGTTTGTTTGTATGAAATTTTATACTACAATAGTTCATATTGGATTTGTTGCAATTAATTCAGTGAAAAATACCTAGCTTTCGACTTTATTATTAAATTACATAATCTCATTGCTATACTGAAATTAGTCTTTCTCAAGATTTTACTCTTCAAAATATGGAATCTAAACGAAGAAGCGTTAAAAATTGTTGTGTTTATAGATGTCATTCCAAATTTAGTTGAATTGTTGATTTCAGTTTCCATAAATTTCCTAAAAGGGGAAAAGGAAAGTGTTGGTAGTAAATAAATTTGGAGACTACGATCCAGTTCATAAACAAGCTATGCGGATTAGAAAAATTCGTACAGGGACAGCTGAAAGCTGAAATGTACAAAACAAAAATGTTATAAATACTCCCTTGTAATATTATTTTCTTTATGCTTTAAATTTCATAAGCTCATTCAGTCCTCCAGTTACAACTAAAATTCACATATAAATAAAAAGATTTTAAAAGAAAAAACTATATATTATAAAAGAAGAAAGTCTATACTTCCCCGCACAATTGAAATTGAATTAAATCATTCCATGGAATACGAATATTTTTTTGCTGAATATCAGTTTATTTACATTGTGAACAGATTACAAACTTGCCGTAAGCCACTTTTAAGCCACCATTTTGTAAGAACAGTGCTGCCGCCAACGGTACTTTCAGTTGCCAATACTCTAAGATAAATAATATCTAGATGGAAGAAGCTGCGAACGGTTACGACGGAAAGAGATGGAAGATATATTGTAAGAATGCTGGAAAAATAAACTGCGCAAGCGTGACAATAATCAAATTTCGGTTTTTCAAGCCCGCAAAATGACGAACACATGATGTAATCAGTTCTTATTTCTGAAAAAAATATTTATATTCATTTGCCGTTTTCTAGTTGCAAAGTACATCTTCTTAACATTTATTTTATAAATAGCAAATAAAATTCGATAGACATGCGCAGTTCGTTTCACTTCATTATTCTTTCTTTATATTTTATTTCTCCATCCCTCTAACGTAAACTGTATTTTCCTCTCTTTCTGGCATAACCGTTCGCAAAAATGTATTGTCTGATATAGGACTCCTTCCATCTAGATATTATTTATGATCTAAGCTCATCCCTCAAATCTAAAATATTTTGTTTGGGTTCCATTCAGTGTACTAAAATTTGTGAATGAACATAATTTCAAGAAAGAAAAATAATCAAAATTTTACTCTCTTATTCCCGTATTATTCACGGTAAACAAGCAGAGCTTGTAAAAAAAATTTATGTCACTCTCCATATTCGTCCATAATTCAGTGAAGAGTATAAATAGTAAAATTGAAAATGAATTTTAGTTTAGTGAGCGCTTTTTTTTTCTTCCCACTGCTCGGGGGTTGTATGAATCTGACCACCATAATTTTCAAAAAAGGAATGCATTTGTTCATAACAATTAGTTAAAAAAATCGTATTAAAAATAAATAAAAATAATTTGAAAATAGATTTGCTGTACATTAGTACAAGTTAAAAAAAAATTATAATTTTTTTTAAATTTTTCAATCATTTTTTTTTAATAAAAATTTGGAGCATGGAAATCAACAATTTAGTAGACGAAAGTCTATATCCGTAGCTTCTGGAAAATTAATTATTAATCGAGAAAAATTATAATATTTTTTACAACAGAATACGAAGATTCTTTCGAATAAAAATTTAAAAAAAAAAAGTAATTCATAAACATTTAAATAGGTTCAAAATATCAAGAAATTTTTTTTCCCATATTTGTTTTCAGTCTATTTGTTAATAACTTTCAAAATACATAATATCAAATTATGACATCAATACAACTTGAATATGACGTTAAAATATAGCATTTAAACTACGTGAATAATGTACGTAAATAAAAACGTCGATTCTACATACATTTGAAGTAACAAAATGACGTCTAGGTATGACGTTCATACAACCAATATACAACGTTGATTTTCAGATATGGTTACTTGAGAAATACCCACACTGACTAAAAAAATATGACTAAAGAATCATATAAAGAATAAGTATGATTTTGTAAAACGCTGAAACATAACATTAAATTATAACGTCACTCCAACATCATATGACGTTATTTCTTGACGTCAATTTATGACCACAATTTGACTTGACGTGTGACGTCAGTTTAACGTCATATGACGTCTTTATATGACGGTCACATTATGACGTCAGTATGACCAAAATGCGACGTCACATTTTGGTCGACCGTCAGTCATTGTTACTTGGGTACTTCCATCTCTTGGGTGGGAAATGTTTATGCAGGGTTGCCTAGCATCAGTCATAAATCTTTGTTGGAGTAAAATAATCCCTGCTGTCAGAAATATCGATCATATAATCTAATGATCCAAATAAAACAATTCATATTGGAAAGAAGCGGAATTATGTTGCAATTCTGTATAAATCTATGTCTTATAAATTCATAAATTTGTAAATTATGAGCAAAATCGCTATAAACTCACATACGCAGCACTTTCGTTCAATTCGGGGCAAGTGTATATCTCCATTTCACTGTTATAACTTATTGATATCTGCATTTATCACAATTTCAATGGATACACGTATAAATAACTTGATTCATAAATCATAAATCCTACAAATGTCAAATTAATTAAATTTTTTAAAACGTTATTGTTTTCATAGACTACTAAATCAATTTACTTTGTTGAAAAAAGAACGAAATTGAATCAATTATTTCTCGGAAACTTAGGGATGATTGTGAATAAAATAGTATACATACTTCGGTGAGGATTTCATATCAGTCTCGAGCTATATCTGATCCTCGAGGCTTTGCCTCTCGGTCATATAATGAGCTCTCGGCTGTAATGAAATACTTCACACCTCAGATGTAATATACGACGAATGTTGTTGCTCCAAAAAATTTTCTGGTACCTTCACGTTCGGAGAAAGTGATTTCAAGCTAGATAACGTTCCAGAAAGTACAACGTACTAGTGTTTCATCAAGACAAGATTTCTTGTCTTGATGATCATTTCTTGTCTTGTCTTGATTTTCAAGACAAGAAAATAAAAATGTATTGTCTTGTCCATTTCTTGGCGACGCATTTCTTGTCTTGTTTCAAGAATTCTTGATATTTCTTGATCTTGACATTCAGGAGGAGTCCCCTTTCTCTATTGCTTTATCCAATCCGGACACTCAGTTTAGCGTTTGTGTCTATCCTGTCAGTTAAGTTATGAATCGATTCTAGCAACGTTTTTTAAGATTGTTATCAATAGAAATAAATGAAAAGTCTATCATTTACATGTTTTAATCAATATTTGCAATTATTATTTGTTATATGATATAGCAATATTGCTAAGAGTTAACAACTTTCTTAGAGTATTGTGGAATCTACCTAAATATTTCTCCTCTACATGAACTATTTAATCGCCGGAAACTGACGACTAATGCTTTCGATATGTATCAAATATTTGTTTTTAAAATCATAGTCACAGATACTTTTCACTTTCCCGACCTTTATATGAATAATAAAGAAAGCATTAAAATTGTGATTCTTTGATAGTTCGAGACTCTGATGAATTTTCACATTTTAGACCCTACCGAACCCAAAAAATATAAGTTTAAATAAAATCGGTCGGTCTGTCTGTCTGAAAGAATAAATTAGAAAACCCCTACGAATTTCGGAATGAAATTTAATATTTGAGTTTTTTATTAAAAACCTAGATTCATATTTGTAAATGAGCTTTCTCAACAAGAAAATCTAGAAAAAGACTCCCCATTTTCAAAAATATCCATATTGTAAGGACCAAAATATAGCCGCCATCTGTCACCATAACAATGATAGTTGTCACCTAACAATGACAGCTGACACTTCGACAATGATAGTGACAGCTGTCACTTAGAAAATGACGCGATCACTTTGACAATGACGCTGTCACTTTGAAAGTTGGTATGACCAAGAAGTCTAGAATATTCTAGACTTCTTGGGTATGACACTTCTAAATTCATGCAACAGTTATCATATTCGGCTTAAAAAACTGCCAGCAGGCAGGGCGGCCGAATAGCTACGAAACAAACCGAAGAAAAATTTGAAAAATTAATTGTCAAGATATCAAGATTTCTTGATTATTGATAGCACTTTCTTGTCTTGTCTTGAAAAATAATAAATACTTCTTGTCTTGGTATTGTCTTGATTTCAAGACAAGATCAAGATGATTTCATGATTCTTGTGAAACACTACAACGTACATCTTTAAACCTGAGAGGATATTGAGCTAGAATACATCCGTTGTACTAGCCAGAACTCTGGTAAACTCTTCACGACTGGTGGTTAGGATTCTAAAGGTTTTGAATTGTCCAGTTCGAATTAAAAAATCCGCTGTGGCCACAACAATATTCCCCCGACCATAAATTTCATGGCAAGTTTAAGAAATTTAGAGTGTTGCATCAAAGCTGTCGTTGTCAAAGTGACAGCTGTAATTGTAAAAATGACAACTGTCATTGTCAAAGTGACAGCTGTCATTGTATAAGTGATAGATGCCGTTTATTTTAATCATTGGCACATACAGTTTCGACATTTGATCGCCGGAAGTGTGATGTGATTTTAAGATGGTAACGTGGATTCCATTACTTAATGATTTATTTTTGATATCTACAAAGCTTATTTCCCCGAGAGCTTAAAATTGATACCAAACTAGACATCATTTGAATGATTTGTGATAGAAACAATTAAAAATCGTTTAAATATCCTTTTAGACACTTCTACTAGAATTATCTCCACAAGAGCTTCAATTTGATACCAAACACGATAGGATTCTACGACTAAAGCCCTGTTCAGACGTGGACTCATACAAGATTCACTTGAGAATTTGAGTCTTAAGAAGAAGAAGTTTTTTGAAGCAACAAAATATTTTTGAGTCTTGGCCGCTCACACGTGTAGCTTGTTTGTTGCGTCAAAATGTATCTCTTCTTCCACTTTTAAAACAAAATCCTTTAAAAATTGATTTATTCTATTGGTAATTTTGTACTACATTATTCAAAAAGAGTTCATATTGAATTATTGAGAAGATTATTCTATTTATAATATGATGAAAAACTGTTTCCGAATGATTAGAGTTTGAATACTACTAATAAAACTCTCAGAAAATTCTTAAAAGACTGTAAATATTCTGTTCTTAATTCTTTTATAGTTTTATAGTAAATAAAGACTCTCTCTACATATTATCCTTTATTTTTTAACCCAGTCTCTTTTTTTGTGTTGTTCCCAAACTCGTTTCCAAATCAGCAATAATTATAGAAAGAAATGTATTTGCTATACTTTTCTGCCTTTTGCACATTCCAAATACGATAAAAACAATTAAAATGATGCAAAAAACCACAAAAGCCAAAGACATAGATTACCATGAAGTTATCAATGAGACGAGGAAACGACAACGCCCACTTTGCAAGACTCAAAATAGCGGCGCCTCTATTTGACAAGCGACTCAAATCTTTTCTCTTCTTCTTAGCCTTAAGCTGGATTTATTAAGGCACTAAATACATGAGTATTATCATCCGCCATTCTGTGTCCTTAGAAAGCGCTTTAGCATATATGAACAGTGCAGGAAACGCGATGATTGAGTCGAAATAGTTCAATCTTTAAGTAAAAAATGTGAAAAAATAATATCGGAATCTATCAGACCATTTATTTTTGGCATGATTATTTGTAACCAAATTACATGCTCCAATTTAGAATTTTCAGTTATCAAATGTTGAATCAAATTATTCGGTTTCCAATCATATATAATTAGAGTAATATTGAATACTCAGAATATCATTATGGAATTTTAATTTATATTGTGTAATACAGTTTTTGAAAACAATCTGACAAATTTATTGCACTTCGGAATCTCTAAATAAGTAAAACTCTATTGTTTATCTTCAAACTTTGTAATCTTAAACTTTCCTAGAAAAACTTTTATGCATATCTATTGGAAGATTCATTATTTTACTGCTCTCACCCAAGGGATAAAAAATATGAAATTTTTGATATCGCATGTCTTCATAAAAAATTGTTAGTTCGTAATATTTTACTTATCAAAGAAATAATAATTGATTATATATTATTCATACTTATAATATATTTATATATGTAAATATATAATATATATTCTATATAATAGGTACCTATGTATAATACATAAATATATTGATCAATTATTGCTTGAAATTTAGGTTAGATTCTATGATCGTGTCTAAAAATTTAGATAAAAATATATATTAAAATGAACTGAGATAGCTTCAATCAAAATTTTAATCTGATCATAACTTCAAATGGAAATTTTGACTGAATATACGTACTTTTATATGAAATACTTGTTGTAAATACGAAGTTCATGAGAGCAAAATATTGTGCAATTATGTGATATCCAGGGTGCTATGACAGTGGCGTAACTAGGATTATGTGGCCCCCCCGCAAAACAAAATGTAGGCCCCAATAAACTTTGGAAAATTCAATGATTAAGTGCAAGAAAACAATGCAATATTTTTTATAATTCTTAAACGTAAAAAGTAACAAAATAAATAATAATTCATATATTTTTATATAAAATTGAATTGAATATCCGTTCTTCGGGCATTTCTATTTGCAAAATCTGTTATAAGAGTTTTTAAATTCAAATTTTCTGCTGCATGATATTCTATTGTCAAAAGAGAGAGATTACTTAATCTATCTTGTTTCTTGATTCATGCTGTTTCTATGATAGGATTTAATTATTTTTAATTTGCTGAAAGATCTTTCTGCTGTAGCCAGAATGACAGGAATGCTTAAAAATAGTAATAAAGCAGTGCAAACCTCACATAAATCACTTTCGATAAATGAATATTTGATTAAAATTTCCTGAATAGTTGTATTGACATTAATGTCATTTTTCTTAAAATACATCGCATTTATTAATTGCATCGGAGAGTTTTATGATAAATCATCGCTATAATGTTTTTGTAATTCTATTGCCGATACTTGAAGTTCTTTTTATGATAATGTTAGCAATGTTTTTGGCCTTAAAAATTCAAAAAAATTTGCAATTTTTAACATTTCTTCAAATCTATTCTCAATTTGTGAATAGGCTATGTCAATTGTTCTATAAAAAACATTAACTTTGAATTTATGTTCGGCATTAACAAGATCGTAGTCGTCACATAACTCATCAAATTGACATTTTCTTTTTGATTTTCTTATACCTTCAAACTCGGGTATTATTTCCTATTTTTTGCAAATACTTTCAGACTCGGATTTTATTTCACTATATTCTGACCTAAAATCATTTAAATTAGTTTTTACTGTTTCTAGTACAGTTCATCTAATGCTATATTCTTTTTTTGTAATATTATTGACGCATAATTAATTTTGGATGATAAATTATGTAATAAGGTAGATACAAATATCCAAGAATTAAAAGCTAGCATATATGAGACATCGGCAACGACAATAGAAAATAGATAGTCGAATACTTTTTTAAATTAGGTATAATTGGCAGTAGTAATAAACTAAATATATTATTATTTGAATACAACAATTGGAATAATTGTGATTAAAATGTAACTTCATTGGGAGATATTCTATTCATATCCAAATTGTATATTATAGTTTCGTGACAAATTGTGTTGTGCCCCCTTAACTGCGCGGCCCCCCCGCATTGCAGGGTTTTGCGGACCCTATTTACGCCACTGTGCTATGAAAAGAATGAAAGTAGTATGTGTCAAGTGTCAATCTGGTATAGAAAAGATCTTGAATTCGGTTAAAAGTCTAAGTCATAGTTCCATGCACCCGGATCTTGTGCTATATTATTATATTATTTGTATTCCTTACTGTATCCCGATATTTCAAAGTGTTTATAATAAAACTGTCTACATTATAACTGGAATCTGCAACTCTTACTTTAAAACTCCTGACAATACTTATAATTCCTCTGTGAATCTTACAGCCACAATTGCCGCTTATAATGATGATAAATCATTCGGCACATTAATGAGTCACTCCGATACTATTTTCTTTAGTTTCTCAAGTTATTATAACATTTTATCCTCGTCAAACAACGCATTTCCTGTAATGTTTACATTGGTTTACATATGCTTTCTTTTATTGACAGGACACCAAATGGCGGATGATAATACCTATGTTTTTAGTGCTCTAGATTTATAACTGACACAGAACATAAAACATAATTTAGCACAAAATAATTTTGTACAGAGATCATAGAATTTGGGAAGAAGGGGGTCCTATAAGTCGCACAGTACACAGTGTCATACGAACAAAAAGAAAAAGAATATATACGAACAAAAACAAGAAGAATATGTAACTGTCATTTTTTTGACAGATAGATTTCGCGCATTTATTGTTCAGCAATCATGGACAAAACAAAGTTGATATTATATGCAACAACATTGTGTGCCGCTGCCGCGGCTGCACTATATGTGTTGAGTGATGACGACAATGATGGTCAAGTTGTCACAAGAAGGAAGAGGAAATTCAAAACTCGTGTTATTAATCGTGATCGGGAAAAATGTGGATTTTTTAACACATATTTTAAGAAAATGAAAGAGAACGATGACGCACAATTTTTTAAATACACGAGAATGAATCGTACTCAATTCGAATATCTCTTGAAGGGTACTGCGCCCATGACAAGGAAACAAAAAACTAAAGATGGTATTGGCCCCGAAGAAAGGCTGGCATTGGCACTGCAGTAAGTATTTTTTTTAAAGATAATTAAAATAATTTCAATATGTTTTTTCTTTAGCTATCTTTCGCAAGGTTGTTCCATGCAATCTATTGCATTGAAATACCATATGGGACATACAACAGTCCATAAGATAATAAAAGAAACCTCCGATGCCATATATGCCTTTCTAAGTCCACATTACTTAAAACCACCATCTTCAACTGCGGAGTGGTTAGAAATTGCCGAAGGATTTGAGGATCAGTGGAACTTTCCCAACTGCATTGGGGCCTTGGATGGAAAGCATATCGCAATACAAGCGCTGGGCAAAAGTGGAAGTCAATACTTCAATCACAAAAAATATTTTAGTATTGTGCTTCTTGCTTCTTGTGATGCAAATTACATTTTTCGCATGGTAGACATCGGCGCGTATGGCTCTAGCAGTGATGGAGGAATCTTTAGACAGTCAGCACTTGGTGAATTGTTAGACCAAGATCTACTCCACGTTCCACCATCATCAATAATACCGGGTACCAACATAATGCAGCCGTATGTCATAGTTGCTGATGAAGCTTTCCCATTAAAAACCTACTTAATGAGACCGTATCCAGGGAGAAATTTGTCGGACAGCCGGAGGATATTTAATTATCGATTATCTAGGGCTCGTCGATGTATTGAAAATGCGTTTGATATCATGACTAATCGTTGGAGATTGTTGAGGACAACGATTGTTGCTGATGTTCACAACATTGATTCATTTATAAAAGCAATCGTTTGTCTCCACAATTTTCTACGATTCGAGCAAATTTTATCCGAAGACAACATATATTGTCCACAAGAGTTCGTGGATGGTGAATTTGAGCAAGACCAGGGCAGTTGGCGCGATGAAGTCGAACCTTTACCATCGGTTGGTCGCTTTGCTTCAAATAGGGCTTCACGACAAGATATTTCGGCCAGAGATTCTTTATGTGACTATTTTATGACAGATGAAGGTTCAGTGCCGTGGCAACATAAAGTTTTAACTAGTGGATTTATTTAATTTGTACTTTATTACTTACCTTATTTTCGTTGTAAAAAAAAGAAAAACATATTTTATCTATATTAAATATATATTAAAAAAAATGTGTATTATAAAAAAAATAGAATAATATAAAACTACATTTTTATTTCCCAAATAAATTTGATGAATAATAATAATTGGCAACAATTATCTGCACAATTGTTACCATAGTTATTATTCACCAAATAAATTTTTTCTGCTACTGTATAAATAAATGAGCTTTGTAGCCCTAGCAACTCGAACGATAACGAAAGCAAACCTTCGTGTTACCTCGTTGCTATGCGTTGCTAGCTACGAAAGTAATACTTTCGGGGCCAGGACAAAAAAGTAAAAGTTTGAAAAAATGCAAATATATCGGAAATTTCATTATTTATTCAAATAAATAAGTAGTTTATAACAATAATATGATTTATCCTATCTATTTAATTTAATTTTATCTATTTATTGGTTTTAAGTAATTATGCAATTTGAGCATTCGGAAAAAGTGGTAGGAATATTATTCGAATTATTAACTTCTTCACTTTGTATTGGAAGATTTTTATCATTTTGAATTAGTCAAAATTCATATTTGTCACTGTTTCTTTATTTGAGGAAATGTGAATTTCATGTAACACCTTTTATGAAATTTCAATTTTATCACTTTACGAAGAAGACTTCCGTCCACTCTTCAAATCCAAAATATCGGCACCCGAAGCAATGAATTTTCGTTAATTCGAGTAAAGTTTTTATCAGCAAGCCATTTAGAAAACATGCTGTATGTTCGATTGTACTTTTCTTTGGATTTATCCGCAAGAAGTGAGGCACATGCATTGTTAGCTGCCTTTTGAATACCATTTTCATTTTCTGTTAACATTTTAAATCGATCAAATGCAATGTTTCACTAAATTATTGAAATTTAAAATCTGTGACAGGCGCTGATGACAGATAACATTGTAAATAAACCGTTGCTATGGATAATTTCAGACAGCTAAAACAGTCTCCATAACATTATTTCAAATGTAATAATCATTATTAAATATTAATATCTATATAGAACAGTAGCAGAAAAAATTTAATACATCACACGATGCGAAAGCCCTTTCAGGTGTTCGGAGGTTCTGAACGGCCTCGGCCATTCAAATACCACCTCACACAAAAAAGTATACTTTCGCATCTTGTAATGTAAATAACTATACTAGAGGGGGATATTATAAAATACTTAATTGCATATAAATTATTTAATTCTCATAACAATTTTGCAAATTTCTTGGCACATAGTCTGTTTCTCATCTTTATATTGGACCAGTTTGAGCTGGGATGCAACAAACTTGCCAAAAATATCATCTGGACCACCTGCTGAGCCCAGCATCTGTGCCTGCAGATCATCAAACGTCTGTTGCAGCGTCGACACAATTTTCTCCTTAGCGTTGTCGACCACCGCAGCAGGACGTCGCATGATGTTTGGAGTAGTATAATTTTTTTTCTTCTTGGCGGAAGCTTGTGTAGTTGGTGATAACATCTCAGTCAAAATGCTACTAGATGCGTAAATTATTTCTTTCTCTGGCAGCTGATGTGGAGAAAGCAGATCTGGTGACATTAGATCTGGTGTCAGGTCTGGTGTCATTTCTTATGATGTCTCTGGTATAACCAGAGGCAACAAATCCCAGGGTGAGGAGGATTTCTACCTTCACCTCTCTTACCCTGCTGATATTGCTGGCAGTTCTGAAATACATGAATTCATTTTTAAAATATTCCATCAACTAGTAATCAAAATAATTTATAGCATTTGTTGCAATTTAAGTTTATTTGCCAAAATAATTGTATACAGTTTTTATCCAATTGCAAAAATTATTAAAATTTTATGATGAAAAAGAAATAAATAAGTACTAAACTAATCAAGTTGTCATCACACAACAGTAAGCCATAATTCACAATGGGCGTAGCATAAGAAGTACATAACATAATTCTTATGAAAATCTTATGCGTGTTCACAATGAGCATAGCATAAAAATTATTTTATAGGGATATTGCGGTCTAAGTTGGTTATAAAATATAGTTACTTTTAGTTTTTAGTATCTGCCACAATTTGAATCATTTGTCCTAAACAACGCTTTGCTTTATTTTTGTTTTGATTCGATTATTTTATCAAAACAGACTTTTTAAAGACTCCTTTTTTCAAATTTTATATTTGGTAATATTTTTCATTGCTTTTGGTTTTGCTATTTATATTAAAGCTCTTAGTTTACGGCATTACTTTTGTTTCTGCACATGTTTGCAATTAAATATCTTTTTTGGAAGACGAAATTCGTTTAGTATTGTTATTAAAACAAAGATTATAAATATTCCTGAAAACAAGTTTATTTTCATTCATTTGACACATTTACTGTCTGTCTGTAAAACTATATTGGACATGCGCATTAAGAAAATAAATGCGTTAGAAATACATAAAGTTGAGATGATTTCAACTTTCTTATGCAGCTGTTATGCATTACGTAAGCATAAGAAATACGTAAGATCATTGTGAACACGGCCATAAGAATTGCACATGCTCAACTTTATGTCTTATGTATTTCTTATGTACTTCTTATGCTTACGCCCATTGTGAATTAGGACTAAGGTTGTCATAAATTTCTTATTCTGTTATTGAGTGACATTTTTGACATATATGTAGTTACAATTACAAATTTATCAACAAATATGTCAAAACATAATATAATGTTTATCGTTTTCAATTTGACAAAAACGAAAATATGCACATATTCTTATTATTTTTGTTGATACTTCCTCTTTTACTTCGTGTTGATTTCTATGTCTTGTGTGATGTTATAAAACCCCTAAATGAATTTCTATGTTTTCTGTGCTAAATTATGTTTTTTGTTCTATATCAGTTATAAATCCACCTATATCGCGTGTTTTTCAACGAGTGATATTAGTTACTCATCCGCCATTTTAAACACTACTAGTACACTCCCTGAGTACATGTACTCCCGTACACCCTGCGCACTAATAGTCCAAGATCCCAGACACGCCAGACCTTACTTATTTTCTGAGAAACAAAATTTGTGGATTAGAGTAGTGTTAGTCGGTACTCTGATGATACGCATATTCGCTAGTTTGTGCCGACGGTCAATTTATAGATACGAGGTGCTATAGGTACGTTGAGAAATTACTCACTTTTCTTAAAGTCTGAGTGCTAATTTTTATGTATGTTCTAGAGAATATTGTTGAAAATTGATAATCAACACTGCCAGATACTTCCCATCGGCAGTAATTCTTGCTGAATGCTTTAAAGCTCGCAAAAAAATAACGTTATCTTATATAGTCTGGGTTCTAATTTTTATACATGGTACTCGGGAAGCATTTTTAATACTTTTTATAAACAGCCAGACCAAGGAAGAGTCGGATGCCCATAGATACTTCGCTTACTATCAAGCCTACAAATAGTGACCTCGCACTTTTACTCACAGCGATATTTTAATTGTGTCTGAGGGATGTTTAGCCCTACGATTGATCTGGCTGTTAGCAAAACGTATTGAAATTTTACCTTGAGTATCATATATAAAAATTGGCACTCAGACTATGAACAAGATCACGTTATTATTTGTGAGCTTCAAAGAGTCTAGCAGAAATTACCACCGATGGAAAGTGTCTAACAGTGTTGATTATCAATTTTTAACAATATTCTCTGAAACATACATCAAAATCAGCACTCAAGACCTTGAGAAAAGTGAGTAATGTCTTAATGTACCATTAGCACCTCGTATCTGTAAATTGGCCGTCGGCACAAACTAGCAAGTATGCGTATAATCAAAGTATAGTTTAATCATCGAATGAAAGATGACTCTTAAATTATTTTATAGATGTGGTTTTCTTTCAGAACATTCAGCTATTATTCGAATCTTAGAGAAAACTAAACTTTATGACGGAATGGTTAGCAAAGATTATAATTCAGACTTCGAGAATTTTTGCAAGCATCCAGTAAAATACTGGATTAGGAATTCCCCTAAATACATTAGTATAACTTGCTTGAAATAGATGGATGACTGATATTTACAGGATAGCGGAGAATAAGAGAGGGGTGCATTAAATGCATTTTATCTAATTCCGTTTTGAAAAGTCAAACTTTACATCAATTTCTGACGTTATGCAACGTCCCATTTTTCATAACTGCAATGCAACAGTTGCATAAAGTAGCATAAAGTAGTTACGTAATGACTTTACGTAACTGGCCATGTTTCAGAGCTTATCAATTATACTTATCTGCGTACAATTAAAAGAAAGATTTATTATTCACAGTATGCAGCTTTGGCAGAGTCTTTAATATCAAAGGGTACTATATCACTCAGGATATTACTGCTTGAGCACATTTAAAAAAATTATTTTGACGTTTTGTGAAAATTCGATATTTGTTTATTTCAGTGAACTCTTGTTTCTGTAGTAACAATAGATGGTCAGGAATCACAGTCATCTGAATTTGGTGATGTGACGTGAGAGATGTTCTCATTGAAAAATACAGTTAAAACTATTTTGACGGAATTAGATAAAATTTTGTACAGAATACGTTATGAAAAGCCATATTGTTTGACTCACGTAATTTGCAAAACTCGCTCCGCTCGTTTTGGCAAATATTTCGTTTCGTCAAACAATACGGCACTTTTCATAACTAATTATGTAAATAACTATTTTATTATTTATTTTGATTTTAACAAAATATGTAGTATATATCTTGTAGAAATGGTTCAAAAGAAGATTCATTCCTAGTGGAATCACCAGAGAATTACGGTTGCCACATTTTAAAAATTGTCATCTAAGTTATCCATCTGCCTGATACTTTGGTAATAAGACAAATGAATCGTAATACATCCCTGAAACCCTGTTGGTAAGATCATTTTCAATGTCTTCAGTAATCCAGTGGTATTAAGAACATTCATGTTGATATATTTCTGGAGATTCCTAGTCCAGTATTTCAGTGGGTACTTGTACAGGTCAGTTTTATTTACAATTCTAGTAATAACTAAATTTTTTGAAAGAAAACCACATCTATAAAATAATTTGGGAGTCAACTTTCATTCGATGGTTAAACTATACATACTAACACTATTCTATTCCACACATTTTGTTTCTCTGAAAATAAGTAACGTCTGGCGGGTCTGGGATCTTGCTCTATAATGAGGTGATCCGAAGATTTCCTAGCACGAACTTCGACGAAACATGACGAAAACACACGGAAAACACAGCGCGCATAGCACTCACAAACACAGACAATTGAACATTGGTCAATTCCTATGCTGTGCTAAATTATTTTTGTGCACTATGTCAGTTATAAATCCAGTTTTTTTAACAACACGAAATTAATAGTTAGTGCTAGTAGCACGCCGGTGAAACGCTATGCTATCTTCCTATACCAGCTATGTCTCAATATCTTATCGCGTTAGAGAGAGAGGTTAAGTGCGTGAAATGGAAGATAGTAGGCATCTTTCTCAATGCATTTAGTATTTGCCACTATTAATTTGCAACTATTTTTGTGATTTAAAGCTTGGAACTTTTGATTATTTAGCTTCAGAATGGGAAGAAAGAGTTTTAGTTCCAAATGCAATAGTGGGCACTCAAGTTATAAAGAGGAAATATCTATTTTTAGTGCTCCGAAGGACGAAAAGACATTAATGAAGTGAAGACGTGTAATACCGCGAAAAGATTGGTTATTTTCATTTAATTCAACGTTTTTTTTTTGTGATATTTTTGATTATTATTATTGTTATCTTTAGTATTTATTTGTGAATATGTGAATAAAAAAATGATGTATACGATACCTAATATTATTTCTTTTATTTATTCCTTCTATGTCAATCAAATGCTGATAAATAATTATTTCTAATAACGTGAGATATCTGGATTATTTTGATTTTTATATCATTGATATTCAAGAAAGTCAATTATAAAAAACCTAACACAATTTATTAATTTCAACTACTTATCACTTTTTCCGAAAAAATTAACTATTCTACAAAATAGAATAGATTAGTATTTGAATAATATATTCTACAATAAGTATTGGAATGGTCTATATTCTGAACGAGCGAAAAGTTTGTAATCCGAGCCAAAGGCGAGGATTACGGTTCGCGTGTGTGGATTACGCCATGCCAAACATGTTTTAGACTATACTTTCTTTAACAAGGTTTTGGAAACTCACCAATATTTCAGAGAAAACTTAAAAAATTATTTCTAGTAACGTGAGATATCTGGATTATTTTGATTTTTATATCATTGATATTCAAGAAAGTCAATTATAAAAAACCTAACACAATTTATTAATTTCAACTACTTATCACTTTTTCCGAAAAAATTAACTATTCTACAAAATAGAATAGATTAGTATTTGAATAATATATTCTACAATAAGTATTGGAATGGTCTATATTCTGAACGAGCGAAAAGTTTAATGTCGGGGCCACATTTACGTCTAATGTCATTAATTGAGGCGTTATTCAATAATGAACACATTGTCAATGACAATATGTCAATTGTCACATAACGCCTTACTTAACGGCATTAGACATAAGTGTGGCCCCTGCATAATTGTAAGGCGTTAATTTGGAGCATTGTGAACGCTGTTTTTAGAACTCAAAAGTATAAAAACTAACCACTTACCATAAATACGTATTGTGAATGAGGCTTCACAGTTCTAAATTTATGCGCAAAATTAACGAGAAATTCCAACTGAATTGCATTTCCGGTTCAGTCGAATGTTATGAAAATAGAAGGCAATCATTCAGATGCTACAGCAGACTGAAATACTAAATTTCAATATTCTACGGCCGATCGTTTCGAATTTATGCAAAAAGACCTGAAAGACTGTCAAGTAAAGTGCACTTCCGGCTCAGTTGATCTCAATGAAAATAGGATATGAATATCTAGATGGTAGAATCGCCTAAAATACTGAATTCTATCATTCTACCTCCCATCATTTAGGATTTATGCGAAAAATTTAAAAAATGCTCAGACTAAAATTCATTTCCAGTACAAACGATTGCAATCATAATGCCTCTAGCATGTTATAAAAGTACCTAATATGAAATGTCAATAATCTACGACTGATTGTTTTGAATTCATGCGGAAAATTCGAAGAGTCTGTTATATAAAGTGCACCTCCAGTTTAGCCATTGGTACAAAAATACAAGATAACCATTAAATTAAGAAAAAGTTTCAAGTGAAGTGCACTACCAATACAGACGATTGCAACCCTAATGCGAGGTGCACAACTAGACCATAGACCAATATTATACGTTTAACGGGTTTTGAGATTTTCGAGTTACGAACGCACATACCTACCGACATCAAGCCGATAATAGTCAAAATGGATTAAGGGATTCTCAAAATTTTCATCAAAATTTCGATATGTGAATTTTGTTGGTTTTACAATACTTACTTTTACTTTGTACAAGTAAGTAAAAATATATTCATTGATGCGTAAGTAACTCACGTGATGTCCATGTCAGATTTTTTACTATTTATTTCATATAGGTAAGCGAGGTCAATTCCACGTCAGAAAAATTTCTCACATTATTCTCTTCTGTTAACACTTTTGCCTCATGAGCATATATGCCGCGTGAAGCATGGTCGTAACATAATTAGTAATTACTATAAGTTCAAACGTAATAAAAATAATTGGAAGTTCACTTTTGTCTTTTTCATAGCTAAATAGAGTAAATCGTAATATTAATCAGTAAAAAAAATATGTTATGAAAAATCAATTAAGTAGTCCTCTATTACAATAATAACTAATAAAATAACATTATTTTCCCCAAATGAGCTTTATCAGCACTGAGCAAGGCAAATGTAAATACTAGGGGTGTCAGTAATTGAGAAGCACAGCAAGGATAAATTGACCTATTCACCCGTGCGCAAGTCCTTGTATAGCCATCGCAGGTTTACCGGTGTTTCTGTGTTCAGTTATTTCGCATGTGTTGGGTGGGAAGCATTGTTTCTGTGAGAAATACGATTGAAACATGTGACTAGTTTGTTGTTATAAACTATTGTTGTTTGATGTTTTACTATTGTGCAATGTTTTTTCTTGTTGAAGAGGATTTTGTTAATTTTAGTAAGTGCAAATATTGGAGTAGTCTTTGTTATTTTATTATGTATATAAGGTATGATAAGACTGGTACTACTGGTATGGTTTTTCATGATCTGCAGCAGTATTAATGAGTAAATTTTGTTTTCACACAAACAAAAACAATTGTCGCACTGACATCTGGAGAATTTAATCCACTGGAAATAATTTTTTTATAATGATTTCCGATTGTTTTATTATGTTCATCAAAATATTTTTATATTTCGTGGGATATTATTTTCTTCATCACTATCGATTTCAGAAGTTACAAAACAAATGAAATGAAATGAAATTGGAAGCAAAACTTTTTGCAGATTCACTATAGGTAAGATATGAATTTATTTACACGAGTTTCAACATGAGAATTTTACGCAAGAAATGTTTCCTATGAATATTTTACAATATTTAATTTAGATTCGGCGAGAAAAACACGCAAGGTCAAAAATGATAATTTGTACACCATTGCAGTTATTCCTTTTTGAAATTTTATCACAAGACTATATTAAATAACGCGTGTGATTCTAGGATATATAAAACTAATAAATGTAATCTGATTATATTTTATGAGCTTAACGTATAATGTAGTTGATTTTTATTAGTCACAAATTGGTAATAATGTAATAGCCATAAATTCATTTGACAAGTGAAATATATGATTTGCAGACAATAGAAATATGTCGTATGTTTAGATGTCATTTATTTCACCTCAGTTTACGCACTAGAAAAATACAAAACGTATCATTATTAAATAGTATATATGTATCATATAAATCGTGTAGACCAATTCACACATGAGTGATAGATTCTTTGAAAAAAAATAGCAAATATCTGATTAATCGAATTTATATTGAAAGATATTGAACCAATTTTCTTCATTTATTTCATTATATATTTAAAAGTAAAGCAAATAAATTGCTTCATGAAAATTCCCCAGAATGTTGTATCTTTCGGACAATTACTTTTTCACACGTTGCTATTAGTTATGTATAGCAAAGTAGATGCTTCTAGGACATGAAGTATTATCTTGGATTGATACATGTGGCATACTTTGTGCACATTTGCGCAACAAGTAAATTCCAAATTTTGTTCAGTAGTTTTTATATATATTTTTTTAATTAGTTCATTAAAAAAACTTATATCTTGGAACATCGACGTTGTGAAGAGAAGTCTGCAATTTTTTCAACGAATCAATATAGTGGAGTATATTCTTAATGATCTCTTAATAAATCTCATACTCTTCGTTGTCGGATGATATTTTCTGTGATTCCAAAATTTTAAAAGTTTTCGACAAAAATAAATAGTATGGAGAACAGTAATATTTTTTTGTACTTTGTATTTTTTTTAATGAATGAAGCAAGAATGAAGCTTTGATTTCTTCAGGACTTTTTGTCATGATAGTCTACATTATTGTTGTCATGATTGCCTACATTATTGTTGATAGCTTCCCATTAATTACATGCGAATTCAAATGAAATGTTATATTCATTTTATTCGTTCTTTGCAGGGTTAGTTTGATTTGATTCAAATCAAGATTAAATAATTATTTAAATCAGTACTTATACCATTTTTCCAAAATCATTGGCTGATACCGTGAGCTCTGTTTTTGGCTCTACTAGGAGCGTTCTGTCAAGAACTGTTTTAGGACAATTAAACTTTTCTTGATCTCTTTAAAAAATAATTTTCAGGTCCACGTTACGGAAAATACATTTATCTACAATATTTCACTTTTAATATTGCTATTAAAAAATTCAGGAACATTTATATTGCTTAAAACAACACTCTCATGCCTGGTTGCATGAACGTACATTAACTAAAGAGTTCTTTAAAACTGAACAATATCAAATCGAATATATTCGTCAAATCAGTTGCTTAGCATTGCTGTCAAAAAATAGATTTGATATTGTTCATTTTTGAAGAATTGTTTATCTAGTGAACATTCATGCAACTGGGCATTAGTATGCCAAAAAAAGAGCTTGTGGTACCAGCCATTGATTTTAATAATTTTAATTCTCTATTCTGTATTTTTATCAATTCAGGTTTTTAGTAGAAGACTGAAATTCTAACTTGTGAGCACGTTCATTTTATATTCGTACTATAACTTTAAAGGCCGGTTTCAACAAACACAGTAAAATGATTCAATTCTATGAATGAAATAAACTAGGGAATATGAATAGCTTTTACATTAGAAAATGAGTACATGTAGTAAAATAGGATTTTCTTCATACTAATTTTACGGAAATGTCATCTGAAGCATCTTTGACTCTAGATTCGTCTGATTTTTTATACTAGTTTCTCAGATAGTTTCTTCATTCCTGTTCTTTCTTTTATAACTTAGATTCTGATGATGGAGAATCAAAATTTGTCAATTTTTTCAACAGGAATCTTTTTTATAGCTTTGTAAAAATAGATCCAAAGGGTGAAAACAATCTCAGGTATTCAGTTTGCAAATTATCAGGGATTTTATGTAAAAATCCGACTTGTAAAATGACTTCAATTAAAAATTGCATAAATAATTGGAAAATTGCGAATTTTTATTCATTCATGTATCCTAATAGTACCTGAATTTTATTGTTTCTTGATATTCACAATTAATAGTTGAAAAAAAAATATTTCGTTTTACTGAGCGATTCGCCAACTGCGCGCGGGAGCGACTTCATCCATTTTTAGTCCTATTTTTATCTGCAAATTAAAATTATAAATATCAGTTGAGATATTAGTGGTAGAGTTCCAGCAGATAAAACTTCTTTTTAGATAATTTTCTGCTCTTTAAGATTCTTTTTCCGATTTCCGATATCTGCAATAGATTTTGAGATATTTGCGAAATACAAAACCCTCGATTTTTTTTTCAATAAATTGTCTGTAACTTTTGAATTTTTTTTATGCGGAATCTCAATTTTTCCAAAAACTTTCTAGATGAGATTACGAATAGAATAGTCATAATTTTCTGAGAAGGCGAAGTGGAATTTCACGAAACGACACAATCATGTGAACTAGACTAAAAATGCAGAGACAAATCAGCATTTGATGCATTGTGCATGTTAAGCGGCTTTTACATACAAATAGATTCCCCCTCCTCATAATCAGTATAGATAAGAATGTAAAAAACACTCACTCATACACGATTTGTGAAACATAGAAATTGAATGTTCAAGTTAGTACCACTGATATGGATCTCAAATATTAACAACAATGTAAAATTGTAATTTTGACAGTCTCCCTCAAAATACAAACAAGGTTTGGATTGCCATAAATTCATGATCACGAAACTCACGGATTTTTCAAACCTTATCTCTGAAATTTGTTGCTTTATAAATAATCTAGAAAGAGACTTATTCCATTATTCTTGGACCATATATTCAATCAACAAGAACCAAGTAATCAATGAGTTTTTCTTGCCATGTCTAATGTCTATTCCCTCTCTGAGGTATATTTTATTAAAATTTAATCCTCAGTTCGCACATAAAGACCACGATTCCATGCAAACATTTATGTTTCCTTTGTCAAGATTATAATGTGTATCAAGAACCTTTCTTGTTGAGGAGCTTATATTATTGAAGTGCTCAATTCAGTAGAACCAGTGTATAGAATTCCATATGCCTGTACCCGTAAAAAAAAACTTGTAACTTGATACATGTGAACTTTTACTTCGGTGCTACAACATTTTATTATTGATTATTGTAGTACAGGCGCTAGTAAAATATCTACTGGAATAGGTACTAGTTAGAGAAGAATTTATTGAAATATTGTTTATAGGTTTTGAGTATGTACAAATAATTCGTTATAAATCCGTCAAATCTTTTCAGTGATGGCACAAGGAATCTCTAGTTTTAGATAAGCAAAGGGACAATGGCTATGATTGGAAAAATCATAATTTGAATAAAAAAATCAAAAATTTATATTTTTTCAATGATTCATACCTTTTTAATTCTATTGATTTTTTGAATCTTTTAAAATTGTATTACAAAATGGAGGCGGCCTCGATCTCGGCACCAAACTACCTAGATCTTTAATCCCCTACTCGAATTCGGCACTATACTATGGATTTGGACTAATGACTGATCGATCTGCCTGAGTGAGATTCTCTGGACACATGCGATTTTATAATCGTAATAAACCAGACTCAAATTTAGCCGTACATTTGAACACTCATCTATAGACTGGATTTCGGTCCAACATGAGGAGTTCAGTGCACCCTTCTTGACGTAAAAAAAGTTAGCACCCCCACTTTGCGCAAAATAAAAAAAAAGTAGCCTATGATCTAAAACTAATTAAGGACTAATTTGTACCCAAAAAAATAGAATTTGTACCCACACACTTTGACCATAAAATCAATTTGAAAAGTGGGGGTGCCAACTTGAGCAAAAGCTGGCGTCCCCACATAGGCCAATCGAAAAAAAAGTCAGCTCACTAGAAAAAACTAATTGAGGACTAATTTGTCCCTAATAGGATTTTTTGAAAAAAAATTATTTTTATAAAAAATTGATTTTTTTGCAATTGTGCTACGTGAAATTCGGAACAAGATTTAAAAAAATTATTTCAGGACGGAAAATAGTTTGGAAATCTAAATCTCAAAGTCAAGACTAATTAGTAATTACAAAACTTTTGCTGTAAAAAAATTATTCATGTTGAAAATCAATTATTTTGAAATTGCGCTGCGCGGAATTCATGCCATTATAAACAAATAATTTAAGAGTAGGAGAAACTTGAAGAACTTGAATTGGAATTAGGGACTAATTTGTACCCACGTGGATTTTGTTATAAACAAATTTCTTTGCTGGAAATCAATTATTTTCGAATTGCGCTGCGCAAAGTTGAAAGCAATTTAAGGCAAACTATTTGAGAGCAAAGGAGACTTGAGAAAACTCAAATTTGAATTAAGGACTAATTTGTACCCACAAAGATTTTGTTACCAACAAATTATTCTTACTGGAAATCAATTATTTTCAAATAGCGCTGCTCAAAGTTGTCAGCAATTTTAGGCAAACTGTTTGAGAGCAAAGAAGACTTAAAAAAACTCAAATTTGAATTAAGGATTAATTTGTACCCACAAAGATTTTGTTATAAACTAATTATTCTTGCTGTAAGTCAATTATTTTCGAATTGCGCGGCGCAAAGTTGAAAGCAATTTAAGAAGAACTATTTGAGAGCAAAGGAGACTTGAGAAAACTCAAATTTGAATTAAGAACTAATTTGTACCCACAAAGATTTTGTTATAAACCTATTATTTTTGTTGGAAATCAATTATTTTCGAATTGCGCAGCGCGAAGTTTCGAAGCAATTATAAACAAACAATTTAAGAGTAGGAGAAACTTGAAAAATCTATTTCCGAGTTATGAAGTGAACTATATCCACAAAGAATTTGTTATAGAAAAATTATTGTGCGTGGGTACAAATTCTATTTTTTTTGGGTACAAATTAGTTCTTAATTAGTCCTAAATTATAGGCTACTTTTTTTTTATTTTGCGCAAAGTGGTGGTGCTAACTTTTTTGACGTCCCTTCTTGGCTGTCTCGGGCTAAAGTTCTGTATAACAGGCGCCTGCAACGCAATTTGGTAATATTCAGAGATGTTTTCCAAAAGCGCGAGCGTAGCGAGCTAGCCTCCAATCATTGTTACCCTACGATCATTGTTATAGACTCTATTTCAGCTCAACTTATAAAAACCAAATCTTGTTGGGCGATCGTAGATTTATTCGAAATTTACAGTGTTCAGTTCGTGTGCGCGCCGCGCATAATCGGATTAACAATACGACAACCAAGGAACGCTATATTTACCACATAGTAACGAAAGATAAATTTCATCACGAACCAACCTACCGTTCCATGTGGGAAACGCTGCAAGACATGCGAGGCCATCTAATGCAGAACGACATCCTAAAACTGGCAATACCAAAGTTAGACTGCGGTCTGGATGAATTAGATTGGAAGATCGTTCGAAATATGATAGAGGTTATATTCCAGAACAGCGGAATTCAAATATTGGTTAGCTGTTTCCACCCAGCAGGCCCGATCGGACCAAATACTGTCGACTGCTACTTCTTCCAAACTACTGGTTGCACCAAGGGCGGCAAGTGTCGATTCCGGCATAGACATGAAGGTGTGTTTCGGGACGAAACACTCTTAAGAAGAGGGTAGTGTAACGTGCGAGAGTGGGGAAGCTCGTAAAGACGACCTAGTATGGGTGGAACCTTTCGTCCTCGTTACGTCGCGCCGCGTTGCATCACATCACCCCTCTCGATGGAAGCCTTTAGCAATATTCCAGAAGTAGAACATTTTAGAAATCGATATTTCTCTATATAAGGGCAAGCAAAAGACGTGTGTTTCAGTAGTGGTGTAATGGAACTAGAACAGTGAATTTCGAACTGTGAAGTGTATATGAATAGTGAAATATAAATATCTGCGAATTTGTGTAAGTTAGTATTAAGTGATATATAAATAAATATAGTGTTATTAGTGATATCAGAAGAATAAAACTTTTATTTCATTTCAAATTATTAAATAGTGACTTTTATTTAATTACAAACTATATTTGATCAAGCAATTAACATTACACAAGTAAGAAGGTATACAGGATACATCGTATATTGTATGACATGCAGGTGAAGAGACGTACATGATGGTATGGTAATCGTATACCGGATGTGACAGAAAAGACAGTAGAAAATGAAGAGAGTAAGAGGAATGAAGGGTAAGACTACAAAAAGGGGTTGAAATATGGCAGAGTAGTTATAGATTGATTTTGTGATCATATGCTTGTGTTAATTTACGGTTATTTGATGGATATAATAGTCTATACAGATGAATGTAAACTTAGCACTTAGACGATATTAGATAAAAATGATCCTTTTGGATTATTTATTCTAATAATTAAAAGAGATAAAACTTGTTGAGATTTATACAGGGAGGTATTCTCTGAAATTACTCAACCGATTTTAAAAATACCTTAGCAATTTAAAAACTACACTATCCCTGAATAAGAGGCTATAATTCATTTGAAGATAGTCTTCAGCTCCAGAATATCAGAATGAGTTCATCGACCACGTCGTGATCCAGTTGTGTGCAGAGAAACTGGGTGTACCGATCAACGCTGCTGTCATCGATTGGAAAAGCCACAGCAAGATAAGCGTCGTGCTTTAATTTATTGTTAAGTTTTCTCGATATAATGATCGTGCTTTAGTCTATTCTAATAAAAGCAAATTAAAAAAACACCGGGATCACTATTAAAGAAGACTTAACCAAGAACAGGCTAGACATTATCAATGGTGCTAAACGTAGTTTTGGTTTGAGAAATACCTGGTCTCGCGATGGAGTTATTCATATAAAAATCGGAGGTGAAATTCAAAAAATTCCTTCAAGCAAGCAGTACAATGACCTGAAAGCATCACACCCAAACATTTAGCAGCTTGTTTGACTGAGTATCAACGTCTCTCAAGCATTATCCATACTCTGTCTAATTAGTCACGTGATCACTTCTATTCCACTCACTGTCAGTTGAATCGGATGTGCAGTGACGATTGACGAATTATTGATACAGCAGATATTCTGCACTATGATTGGATTACCTATCTCATTGCGCGCATTCACGAACAGTACTGGCTTGACTTTTTTTTTGTTCTTTTGTATTTTGGTATTTGTGATTTAATTCTATTTTTATCTATCAATTATATAACTATTCTTTTCATTTTTTAGTTTTGTTAGTTGTTACCTTGTTTATACAATTATCTTGAATTTATGTTGAAAATAGGTCATTTAAATGTTCGTTCTTTATCTTGCTGTTTCTTAGAATTTAAAAATGTTTTATTGGAACACGAATTTGATATCCTAGGTGTTAGTGAAACATGGTTGATTGATGCTGACGACAATAATAACTTTTATATTCTTAATTATTCGCTGTTCAGAAGCGATAGAACTGGTAGGGGTGGTGGAGTTGCTATGTATATAAGAGCTTGTTTTACGGAATATACTACTCCAAATTGTAACAATATGAACTTAAATAGTACATGTAATATGGAGTAGTCGGAAATAGGACAACAGTTGAAAGAAACAATTAAATGCCAACTAACGTTTCGGTTTATTTTAAACCATCTTCAGAGTTTAAAATAAACCGAAACGTTAGTTGGCATTTAATTGTTTTTTTCAACTGTTGTCCTATTTCCGACTACTCCATATTACATCATAACTACAAGGACACGATTTCCTCTTCATTAAATAGTACATCGCTTGAGCAGTGCTGGTTAACTCTTAGAATAGATAATAAAATTATTGCCTACTGTACTTCATATAGGCCACCTGCTGGCAATGTTGCTGATTTCATTACTAATTTAGAAAACTCCCTAAGTGCCATATTTCCTCAAGTTGACCACTTATTTTGCCTCGGAGATGTTAATATTAACCTACTGAACTCAAATAATAATGCAGTTAAGATGTTCATTACATGTTTATTACAAATATTTACGAAACTTAGTGACTAAGTCCATACGTCTTGAAAAACAAGCTTATATCACCATCAAAATTGAAAAATAATAATTTGTGGGAGACCTTGAAAGAATTCAATAACAACTCTAGACCAAAACTTCACCTGTCTACCGTTATCTCTGACGTCAACTCAATCAATGCCCACTTTCTTGGTCCTTCCAGCAATCCTAACCCCAATCCCAACACTCTTTCTTTTTATAAGAATAACCTTCTCAATGAGGCCTCAACATTCTCACTCAATACCGTTGATGAAGACACAATCTCCAAAATATTTTTTTCTCTACATTCAAACTCGATCGGTATCGACGGGATCAATTTAAAAATGCTAAAATTTACTTTCCCTGCTATGTTACCTCAACTCACGCGTCATATAAACTCATGTATTCTCTCCTTCACCTTCCCCGACCTCTGAAAATCGCTCCTATAATCCCTATTCTCAAATGTAACAAACCCATATCTTTCGATGATCTGCGTCTTATTAGTATCCTTCCTTTATTATCCAAGATTCTTGAAAAAGTAATCTTTGCACAGGTTTCTAGCTATGTTGAAAATTTGAAAATTCTTCCGGACATTCAGTCAGGCTTCAGACATGGATTTAGAACAACTTCGGCACTGTTAAAGATCACTGATGATATCTTCCAGTGCATCGACAATAAAGAAATTGTGCTCCTCGTTCTTTTGGATTTTAGAAAGGCGTTCGATACCATCAGCCCTGAATTATTAATTGCTAAACTGAAATATCTAGGTTTTGATGAAGCTAGTTTGCGCCTCATCAGTAGTTATTCCAGCAACAAAGAGCAAAAGGTTGTGTACAATAATAATAATTCTGACTGCTTGAACATCTTCAGGGGGTCGCTCAAGGGTCTATCTGTGGCCCTCTCTTCTTTCTTCTATACACATTTGACCTTCTTAGTAGCGTTATCTCTTCTTCTATACACATTTTTGCTGATGACACCCAAATTTATCTATCGTTTTCTCCTAATAACTACGAGCGCGCTGTAGCTGCTGTCAACAATGACCTAGAGCAAATCCCTATTTACGCTAAAAATAACTGCCTTATTATTAACGAAAGTAAAAGTGCAGTCATGCTTTTTGGTAACACAATTACGCGGAACTATCTGATCAATAATAATCTAGTAGCTATCAAATTGCATGACTCTCCCCTTCACTTTAAGTCAACTCATAAAAATTTAGGTCTCTTGATGGACTGTGAGCTTAGATTTTCTCAATATGTCACACTATTAATGAGAAAAGCTTATTAGCTCTTAAAAATTTGTACATGAACCGCTTCGTCCTATCTACCAAGCACATATTATTACTGGTTAACTCTCTTGTACTTTCTGTATTCAATTATTGCGATGTAATTTATGGTCCTTGTCTTTTGGCTCGAGATATTAACCGAATACAGAGACTACAAAACATGTGTGTTAGATTTGTGTATGATTTAAGGAATTTTGATTCTGCCAGCTCCTTAATCACTAATATGGGCTAGTTGACTATGGAACAGCGACGAACTCATCATCTTGCGTGCATGATTCATCGTATTTTGATTTTGCGCAATCCACCTTATCTTTTCAAAAAAATCACGTTCCGCACTGATTTGCACATGCGTAATTTGAGAAATCAGTCACTTAAACACATTCCAATCCACCGCCCTTCATTCTTCAATCGCAGCTTCACCTACAATTGTTCATTCATCTACAATCTTGTTCCTAACAGCTTGAAAATGTTGAATAATGATCAATTTTCCTTAAAGTTTAAAAAACATTTTCTTCAAAACTAACTGTACCTTGTTCTTTTGTATTATCTTGTTTGTAAGAAAGTTTGTTATCAACAGTAATTACACAAGAGCCTTTTATTTTGCTGGATAAATTTCTGTTTTCACGAAACCTTGTTACCTAGCAATTTGACAAGAAAACTGTTCTAATAAAATCACGACACCGTAGGTGGAGTGATTTTATTTTTTGAACAGTTTTCAAGTCAAATTGCTGTCAGGTTACAAGGTTGAGTTGTCAAACTGAAATTTATCCCCAGAAAAATAAAATGCTAGAGTGTAATTCGGCGAGATAATTTAACGACATTTTATTCATGAAAAAGTTTATTTAAATGTGCAATTATTGAGAGTACAATTATCGTACATCGTTTCATGACGTATTCTTTATAATTTTCTTCATCAATTCTTCGCATACTTCAAGTCCAATCTAGCAAAATATTTGGAATTTGACATACCCAGGGACATACCGTTGTATCTCTTTCTAATACATAATTCTGGTTTTCACAAAATACGATGAATTGTCTCCAGATACATGATTTATTGTTTGTTGTATTTATAGACACACTTTACTTAATATTTTCTTTTATATTGTCTTCGGAAATATTCCAAATTCAGTTTATTTTGCAGTTCAAGCATGGACAAATTATGCAAATGACATAAATATACTGAGTGTTTTTATTTGGTTGCTAGGAGAAAGGTAAATAACGTTTTATCACTTGCAAAAAGTTACCTTCCTTTTTATCCGCTGTCAAGACGATAAAATTGTTTTTTATATATGGCTTACTTTATATTGGAGTGGAATTATCGTATATAATATCACAAGGGACTGTAATTTTATCAATAAATTTTTCTTGAAAAACATTGATTACCTAGCAACATTGTGAGAGTCATCTGTCCGATTAAATCACGAGAGCGTAGCTCGAGGGATTTCATCTGAGCAGATGACTCGAAGGATGTTGCTTAAAGGTAATCAATGTTTGAAAGAAAAATTTATGATAAAATTAAAGTCGCGAGTGGTATTTGTGGAGAATATTTCTCGAATGAAATTGCTACTATAAGTACCTATTAAATAATGTTAGTTGCAACTACTAACCTTTTTTCTTGAAGAATGCACTAAATTGTCTCCATATACTCTTTTTTTTCAACTTTTTGTTTTCAATTTCATTATTTTCGGCGAAAAATGCATTTCCAATACGATTAAATTTCGACATTTCCGAGAACTGATTGTTTATTTATATTAGAACTGTGTATTGTTTCTCCATGACAAAGGCAATTTATCGCAATAAATCGCTTGCCAACGGGAATTTACCGAGGTAACGGGAATTTTCAGAGGTAAATTCCCGTTGGCAAGGAATTTATTATTATAATTGTCATTGTAACTATGCAAAATTTGTCAGTATAATTGACATGAGTGAAATAATCAATTTAAATTAAATTACTTTACCGACTGTACGAATAGGTTAAGTGTAAGCTGAACTTTGCCTAATAAATAAATGAATAAATAAATGATAAATGTATATTGATAGATAGTAAATATATGTGTATTACGCAATATTTTGAAATAAGTAAATGTATTTTGAATTTAATTGATAAGAAATAGAATGATAATTGTTTGTATCATTATATAAGTATGAATAATGATATTGGACCAATAAAAAAAAAGAATGATATTATAATCATTAGCCCTAATGAACAGCAAATACAAATTAATTGTCTGAATAAAAATGTTCATAAAGAAATTGAAGGAATTTTTAAAATGAAAACCGATGAAAATTGTCAAATAAATAAGAATATTTTCGAAATTGTGAATTAATAATATAAAGAGAAATTCAGAATTTGGAAATAAGTAATGAAAATAAAGTTAATGGCAAAATGAATTTAATAGATAGAATAATAGAGCCTATAGCTGTTTTACCTAAAATAATGAGTTTAGAGTTTAGAGTTTAACCACAACTATTATTCTTATATGTTATATGTTTTAATAATTATAATTGTTATGATATGTATTTGAGAAATAATATTCAAGTATAAGAGATATTTTTGTAAAAGTAGAAAAATAGAAGAAAATAAAATGAAATTCAATCCTTTAGCCTGAAATTATGCGATATAGCAAAGTCTTGCAAGGGAGGAATTTTGTTATACTAGATTTCTCATACTTCTATGATTACCCTTTCCTAGGATGTAGGTGTGATTTATGATAGTAAGAACTTATGAATAATTGTAAAGTGGGTAATAAAGGCAATCACTACTTTGTCGAGCTGTTATCAACTAATTAAGGAAGTTCATATAACTCAACTATATTTAAAGACAGAAAATAAATTTATATTCTTAAAGATTAATAGTCTTTAAAACTTAATTTATATACATATAAGTAACAAACCGTTTTAAACAAGTTTTCAACCACGCATGCGCATTCAAAACCAAACCACAACTGGTCCGCAATCGTTTGCTAAGACAATCCTAATAATTCAAATAAACCGCTAATTAATAATAATTTTGAGAAATGTCTCGAGTAAATGTTGTGCCAAATTATTCAAAAATCAATTTCATTTATTCTATATTTTATGAGTAAAGAAAAGTTCCATCAGTAAAGCTTTGGTTCCACTGGTTAGAAAAAGCACATCGAATAACTGAAACTTAGCTTTCTAATAAAAAAATTAAATATAAAATTTCACTCGAAAATTCATACGCGTTCTCAAGTTATCGTACTTTCAGACAGACCAGCAGACCGAAAAAATATATTAATGTCTTCAGGAAGACCCTATGCAATCCCTTTTTCTTCTATTTTGTTACTATCTTACTAAAATTCATAAGAATATCTCTCTTATACCTAAATGTTATTTAACAAATAAAATTATTGGAACATACAAAAATTATAATAATTTTACTCTAAGCTCTTTATTTTAGGTGAAGCAGCTTATGCTTGATTCTATTATTTTATCTACTTTCTCTAAAATTTTTGTGTTATCAATTTTATTTTAATAATTCATCTTCAAATTCTGAAATTGTATTTATTCATATTGTTAATTCATAATTTCGAGAATACTTTTATCTATTTGACGATTTTCATCTGTTTTTATTTTAAAAATTGCTTTAATCTTTCTATACATATTTATATTTAAGCAATTTATTTGTATTGCCTGTTTATCAGGACTAATGATTACTATATAGCTCGTATTTTTTATTTGTTCAATATCGTTCCTTTCACTTATATAATTATTACCTTTTTTGTTATCTATTGGATTCAAAATACATTTATTTAATTCAAAATATCGTGTAGAACACAGTTATATATTTTATATCAATATATATTCATGAATTACATAATTTTTTTTCCAAATTTTACAAAATCTGATGTGGACATGATTTTGTACAACTTTTGATTGATTAATTGATAGTTGACCCTGACATTGACATAAGGCAAAACCAGTTGCAACCAAAGCTTGAGGTGATCATTTAGATGTTACAATTCATTAAAACGCTGTAACAGTCTCGAATACTATGTTTTATCATCCTAAAAGATTGTCGAATAATGTTTACTTCCGCCTCAGTAGATTGCTATGAAAATATAAAGTTACCATTTGAATATTGAAATCGCTTTGAATACTAAATTTCATGATCCTACAGCTATTCTTCTGGACAGTAAACTGCACTTTCTGTTCAGCCGATCGCAATTATAATGCGAGGTGTACAACTATATGTTAATAAAGGATTTCAATATTATACGGCTGATTGTTTTGAATTTAAGCGAAAAATTCAAAAGACTGTTATTTAAAGTACACTCCAGGCTCAGTCGATTAGTACAAAAACAGAAAATGGCCATTTAGATTCTACAGAAATTTCAAATACTCAATTTCAAAATTCTATCGATAACAATTTTGGATTTATGCGAAAAATTCAAAAAAAGTCACGTGTAAAGTGCACTTTCGGTATAGACAATCGAATCATAAAGCCTCATTTTCATGATGGCGCGGCTGGCGTGGTGCTCGTGGCGCTCATGGCGTGCGTTTTTAAAATTTTGTTTCCATGCCGGTGTGTGAAGTGTTACCTTCTTCGGCGTTGACATATCAGTTTCGTTCTCAAATTAAAACAGAAAATGTCTCCACAAAGTCGAAGGAGACGTATTTTATGTTTATATTTATACTATAAATCATTAAAATACGAAGAAAAGCGTTGGTGGGTACGGAGAAGGCGAGACCAGGGAGATTTCTTCAATTTAATAAATGAAATGAGGTTAACCGATACGGAAAGCTTTTTTAACTATATAAGAATTTATTAATTTTGAATTAAAATCCATATTTCCTATTTCTGTCTTTTCTATGATGTCAACCTCCCCACAATCACATAAACACTGAACACTGACGTACAATACGCATGCGCCCAGGCGTGCACAGCGCTAAAACTTCAAAAAATTTAACTTTGCACACCGCGCCAGCCACGCTATATCGAAGCATGGTGTTTGGCGAAAGCTACGCTGCTATTGGCTTATATTTTAACACCACGCCAGCCACGCCGTCATGAAAATGAGGCTTAATGCGATGTGCACATCTAGACCTTAGGCCAATCTTAAGCACAAAATTTCAACATTATACGTTTGACGGGTTTTGAGATTTGCGACTTATGTATATACATACATACATATATACATACGAACACAGGTACCGACGTCAAGCCGAAAATAGTCAGAATGGATTCAGGGATGTTCAAAACGGATATTTCCCTCAAAATCTTGAAATGGGGATTTTGTCGGTTTCATAATACTTGTACTTTATACAAGTAAAAATAATTTATGAGTCTCCTTATTTATTGTTAATCATCTCTCTTCTTTATTATATATATATATATATATATATATATATATATATATATATATATATATATATATATATATATATATATATATATATATATATATATATATATATATATATATTATATATATATATATATATATATAAAGAAGAAATCTCATAAATAAAAATTTCACACAAATCTGTGAAATATGTGAAGTGCTGTGGTATGGAACATTCAAAAAATGAATAATTCTAAAAAAGAATTGTTTTCCATAGTAAATTCGAATCTAAGAGTCGGGGCTGAAGCCACCATCATCTTAGATCGGGGATGCAACTGTAGACATATGTTTCGTCCTTATTAGGACTCCTCAGTACAGTATAGCCAAGCCCAAGATAATCAAGACTTGGATCCCAGAGTGTATAAACTCATTACGATAAAAGGTGCGCTGCAGCAAAAACTACCAACAACACCATCTATCGGGCACAAATGCCGATTTCACGGCTGACAAGATAAAGAAGAAATATATATATATATATATATATATATATATATATATATATATATATATATATATATATATATATATATATATATATATATATATATATATATATATATATATATATATATATATATATATAATAGAGTTATTGGAGCTTACTGCAAATTTGGAAATAAATATTTAATTACAAAACCAAATTTTTCAAAACAGTTTTATCCATTATGCCATTTTAGTTTTATTTCTATATATATATAATTTGGTTTTGTAATTAAAAACTATATTATTTATTTCCAAATTTGCAGTAAGCTCCAATAATTCTATTAAAATGCCATGTGTTTTTATTTTAGATAATTTTTACCAAATTATCATACGTAATAATACTTGGATGAAAAAAAGTAAAATGTAAGTCTCACTTTGATTTGTTTACAAAATTCATTATTGTTTTTTAATGATTATTATTAGCTCCAATGATTGATTACTCATTTCCATCATACTCCGCCAATCTTGAATTTTATTTAATTTATTTATTAATATCAGTATTTTCTCTTGGACATATTCCTCATTATGCCTAATATTTTTTTAATTTTAATTAAGTTATAAACTGTATTATTGTTATTTTATTCAGAATTCATATTTCTCTAGTTCAAGGGGTGTTTGATACGATGCATTAATTGCAGCATTTATTTTTTTTGTATATGACAAGTTTAACTTTTTTTTGCATCAAAATAGGGAATTGAAATGCAAAGCAAAATGCAGCATTTCATGCAGTGTATCAAACAGCCTATAGATATTAATGATACAAGTTTGATATAGCCGTTGTAATGAAACGTGTGTGATGTTAAATCACGAGGCGATTAGCCGAGTGTTTTTATCACTCAAGTTTCATTACATTAGCTGTATCAAACGAGTATCATTCAATATTTTATCTACGATGGCCTTAATTGCTGCTGAATTAGATTTTTTCATTTGATGTTTGACATTCGAAAAACATTTAGTGTAAAATTCATAGCTTGATCAAGTAGCATGTTATGGCAACTATTTGTTTGTTTGACAGCTGTCAAAGTTATAAAGAAAATAAACATATCTAATTATGAAAATCTTGTCTCTGATCTTGTCGTAAACGTTTATAAAACATAAATTAATGTGTGTGTATTAATAGTAATTCATAATAAAGGAAACTTGAAGTGTGATAGAATTTCTATTTTTATTATTTCTCTTACAAAAATGCGTGTCGTTATGAATTTCATAATGGCACTAGTGCCATTATGAAATTCATAATGACACGCAAATTAGTGGGCGAATCACGTATTAGCGCACAGTCGTAGATAAAATAATGAATTACAATATGAAATATTATTCTAAATCACATCCATTTCAATATTTATCCGAGCTAAATGATTTCCGAGACACTTTTTTTCGAGCTTTTTTTCTAATAATTCATTTACCTGTGATTTGATTTCTTTCCAATAAACTTGTAATGATCGATTATTTTTTATATTAATGAGTGTTCCATTAGACCATATCATTTAATGTTTGAGAATATATGTGTGAGACAATAGTTCATTATCTTTTGGAAATTTTTATAATTTTCAAGTAATTTTCTAAGTTTTTGTATTTTTTCTTCTCCTTCCTGTAGCTTATAACCCTTGATGGGTTTTTGCTTGCTCCACAATTCCTCTCCACGCTCTCCGGTCCTCGACAATTTCGGTCCAATTCCTAATTCCTTATTTTCATACTTTTCAAATCTTCAACAACATCATCGATCCATCCTTTTCTTGGTCTTCCCCTCGTTCTTGTATTCCATGGTTTCCATTTTGTCGCTCTCTTTATCATTCTTTCGTCTCTGTCTGCATCACATCCAAACCATTGTAGCCGCTGAGATTTTACACACCTTACTATATCCGCTTGGTTTATAAATGAGTCCAGTTCATGGTTCATCTTAATTCTCCATCTTCCATCGCTTTCTTGTGCAGGTCCAAATATTGTACGTAATATCCTCCTTTCACAAATTCTCAAAACGTTTTTTTCTTTGGTTGTCAGCGTCCAGGTTTCACAGCCATATGTGATTATAGGTCTAATTATTGATTCCTATACCTTCAGTTTGGAGTGATGACTAATCATCTTTGGAGATAAGATATTTTTGTTCGCGTATATTGCTCTATTTCCTGCAATTATTATTCGATTTATCTTGTCTTCAATACGATTATTGCTATTTAATTGGGAACCTAGATAGATGAATGACGTTACTTGCTCGAAGCTTTTGTCGTTAATTACTACCCTCTCTGCTGGCTCGGTTGTTTCTCTACAATTTTCATGTATTTTTTTATCTTCGTTTACTTTCAAGCCTATTTAGCATGATTCTCTCTCTAGTCTCGTGAATGATTATTTTTTATTCTAAATGTTATTGTGATTGCAAAATGTTACTTTTGCATTCGAGAATGAAAGATTTTTTTGTGAGCGTACAGCGAGCAAAAAAATTATTCGAGAATGCAAAAGAATTTCGCAATCATGCATCAAACAAGGTTTTTTCGAAAACCACGTCTCAAAATTAATAAAAATGTAGAAAGAAAATTTTGACAATTCGAATCAGTCAATGTCACTTTTAATGTTGCTATGACACCAATACATTTTATCTGAATATTTCGCATCCTGGCTGCGAAGTATTTCGCGTCCTGAAAACAAAACAATAATTTCGCATGTTTCTAGCTGCCTTGTAAATGTTCACTTTTAATGACAGTCTTCGAAAATGTATATTTTAATAATAGGGAGTTTCTGCAAGCCATCGCTAATGAAACGTCAACGCTAACGTGAAAAATTATTTCTTTCGTCACTGGAATTAATAAATATACTCATTGATATGTTATTAATGTTTGCTAACCCTTGAAGTTTCTTGTAAGTACTCTGTGATTCAAGCTAGCACTATCGAGCGAGCATTTCCCAAAAAAATTGTTTCCTACTATAGCGTTATCGTGTCAATAGCGGAGGCTTGCAAAAACTCCCTAATGTTATTTTAAACAAGGTAAATTTTGTGCCAAAGAGGATATTATGTAGTATTCTCATCTAGTATTGTTACTAAATCTAAAAAAATCATTATTTTGGTCGATTTCTTGATCCTTCATCATTTTATCTTCGTCCTCATTAGTCTGTTCATCTAATTCTATATTAAAATTGTGTCTAATAGTTTGAAACAAGATAGGCTGAGTTTGTCTCTTCCAAATCGACATAGGCTGTTGGTTATACCGTTATCTTGTTTGTATGGCGTTTTTGACATTTTGCTTAGTTGCGAAAGGGGTATTATTTTTATTAAAATTTGGCTTGATATCTACTGCTTGTGAAGAAAAATGGTAGATTGAGAATTCCCGCGATGGTATTTTATTATTTGTTACGTTTCTTAAGGTTATTGAGAAGGAAATCAAAGTATATGAGAATTTATTTAAATTCTTACAGTATATTATCTGTTCAGTGAAGAATATTCTGGCAAAGTTTGAACTCAATCTTGTTTCTAGTTATCGAGATAAAAAATGTCAAAGTTGCTGTTCGGTGACATGTTATTACATTGCGTTAATGCACGCGACGTGTTTCACATTGATTTATACGTCATTATCTCGACAACCTGAAATGACATCACAAAAAATCGTCAAAATATCTACGAAAGTCTTATAAACATGTATACCAAGTTTCAAAAAAGTCTTGTTTATAGTTTCAGAGAAAATTGAATTATTACTCAGAAAAATTGTACAAAAGCTACTAAAATTTAGCAAGTTATCATACGCTTGGCAACGTCGCCGCATGAGATGAAATGGGAAGAGTGTGTGTGACAAGATTTTCTATCATTTGACGGTACACTGATTGAGTAACCCATTTATTCTTCCATCAATATTATTTTTTTGATGTAGATTTATCATCAATAAGTTTGTTTGGTTATGAAACGCAGTACCACTACCACGAATAATAGAGGAGCGGACACTCAGTTGGAAAACATGAAGCCTAAAATGTAATGCGGCAGAGGTGAGAGAGATAGCGAAAGCGGGCCTAACTTTGCATGCTTCATATACAGAAATGAGATTATATTTGAGTTTTTTCCAATAAAAAACGATCGTTAGGTGAATTTGATATTTTCATTACGTTAAATACTTTATTACTTATTAAATAAAAGGCAAAAGAGAAGAAAATTTGCATTTCTATTTATTAAAATCTGCAATGAAAAAGTGCATTATTATTAAACATGTTTTATGAACGTTTCTTTGAATAATAGTTTTCTAATTATGAATAAGAGAAACATAAGCAATTCTATAAATATTTTATATTACAATGGGCGTTATAAAATTGAGAAAATATACACAAAAAATTTCTTATTCACCACAAGAATAGAAGAGATAAAAAATGCTGTTCTGTAAGAAAATTTTGTTTGTTGAATATTAATAAAAAACTTAACAAAAATGTAATATACATCTACGATTTCACAAAAATGATAGATGAATTCTATCTACATTTTAATACCTTTCTCTTTTTTGCACAGCTTGGGGTTTTTTGAAGGTCCATCCTGTTTTATAAGAGATCTTCTTGTTTTCTTAGAGACGCTCAAATATTTCGGGCAATTTGGAAAAATACTCGGACAGGCATTTTCTTTTAGTCGGAAATATTTCAACGGTATCTGTGATAATAAATTTGTCACATAATTGAACAATTCCCTATTGTACTGTACGGTAAATTTGTAAAAAATTATCACATCTCTATTGCTTACAAAACATAAATAGAAATATTTATATTTCTCTTTACATGTTGTGTACCCAATATCACAATTGGTCACAAAACATTTTCTTCCCATTTTGCCCTATATTTTCACATGAAAATACTAAATTAACCAAACCTAGCCATTTGCCATATGCAAACATAGGCCCGCCTCAACCTATCTCTCATTTACTTTCTCTCTCTAACAATATTATATTTCTGGCTTCACTTTTGCAACACAGCTAAGATAGGGAATTGCATAGGCGTGACCACTGCTAAACATCAGATGTCAAAAATACTTCCGAAAGTCTACAGCGTTGCGCACTATACATATCATATTGTAGCTTTGTTAAACTATGAAAAAATAATATTTCAACGGATGGAAGCTCTTTAAAAGAATAGAATAAGGAACCAAATTATTCAAAATCAGGTATTTTCAACCGAAAACAATCATTTCCATTAGTTTGTAATCATTGAAATTCTGTTTATTTGAAGTTGGCAATGAATGTTCACCTATGTATTTAGCATAGAGCAGGGTTACCACCACAGCTTGACCCCACTCCTCTTCTTAACAACCCTAAAAGTAAGGATCTATTTTGGTTTTGACTAATAAAATTGAATTCATTTCATAATAGTAGTTTGCACTGATCTAAGTATCAGAATTCTTAATGATAAATGAACCTTTTATGACAGTGAGAAATAGATGTATAACATATTTTACAATTCATCATTGTATCTCCATTATTGACAACTGAAATTACCGTTGGCGGCAGCACTGTGCTTACAAAATGGTGGATCAAAAGTGGCTTACGGCAAATTTGTAATCTGTTTACAATGTAAATACGTGATATTCAGCAAAGAAATATTCATATTTCGTTGAATGATTCAATTCAATTTTAATTGTGCGAAAAAGTGTTGGCTTTCTTCTTTTATAAAATTTAGTTTTTTCTTTTAAAATCTTTTTATTTATATACGAATTTTAGTTGTAACTGGAAGACTGAATGAGGTTATGAAATTCATAGCTTCAAAGAAAATAATAATATAGGGAAGTATTTATGACATTGTATTGTACATTTCAGCTTTCCCTGTACGAATTTTTCTAATCCGCAAAGCTTGTTTATGAACTGGATCGTAGTCTCCAAATTTATTTACTTCCGACACTTTCCTTCTCCCCTTTTAGAAAATTTATGGAAACTCAAATCAACAATTCAACTAAATTTGGAATGACATCTATAAACACAACAATTTTTAACACATCTTCGTTTAGATTCCATATTTTGAAGAATAAAATCTTCAGAAAGACTAATTTCAGTATAGCAATGAGATTATGTAATTTAACAATAAAGTCGAAAGCTAAGTATTTTTCACTGAATTAATTGCAACAAATCCAATATGAACTATTGTAGTATAAAATTCCATATAAATAATCTCATAAAAGCCATAAAATATTGCTAACAAAGCCATTAACATAACATATGATCATATGGAAATTAAGGTTGAATCCACTTTAATATATAGTTTCGCTCATAACCGCTAGATGGCTACGGGTTAATTTCAGTTACCAATAATCGCATTCTTTTGGGCTGAACTATATTCGGATAAAAGTATTTTGGATTCCAAGGTGGCAGTAGGAAATTAAAAAAGGTAATTTTTCTACACTATTTGGTAGCAAAAACTTAATGTACTGCTGATTGACACTAAATTTAAGTATTGGAATATCCTACCTTGAAAGTGAAGTCCCAGGCTAGCTATTAATAAGGGCACCAGAAATATTCTACCTGAAAAATAGGAAATGGACGCCACTTCCAGGAAATGATCAAAGGAGAAAAAGGTACTATTCTGGGAGACAATAGCGACAGCAAAAAAAAAATAAATAAAGCATAGACGTCGAAATCAATTATAAACAAAATTATTATTAATTTGAAGCAAATAAATCCAAAAATTATAATTAAAAAAATTTGGTGACTTACGAAAATGGTTAAAGCTATAATACAAAAAAGATCTCACTGCAACAGCCAAAAGGGAACTGGAGAGCACGTGACAGACGTTCAAAATTACTAGCTAAATATCCTCTTCAGGCGGAGCTCAAGACTAGTATCGGCAGAGAAGATAGATGACGGATTGTTAGCCACAAAAACAACGTCAGACAAGAACGTTACCTGAATTAAGTGAAGTTGATCTTGCGTCTTATAGGGCTTTGATAAATACCCAACGGTCCTTGAAGGTGTTAAGGTTGGCCGTGCGCCTGGTAGTCAACTTCGGGAGATATTAATGTTCTTCTTAATATCGTAGACGTGTTGATGTTTTTCTCAACTTGAAGTTGGCCAAAAACTAGTCTCAAGTGGCCACGGGTTCCTAAGATCCCTAGCAGTTTACACTGGAAACAAACAACCCATCCAGTATCCAATTCAACTGAAACAGGAGATTCCTATAAAAAATTGGAGAGCTCTCTTCAAACGTGAAGCGTTAAACTTGAATAAATAAATTTAGATTTAAATTGAAAAACGAATAAACTGTAAATTTAGTAAAAGTTAAATAAAGTAATCAGTAAGTTAATTATTTGTCTGATTTTAAATAGTGCACTAAAAATTTATAAAGTAAAAAAAAACTACGCTGAGCATTAAAGAGAAGAAAAACAAAGAAAATACAAAGTCTAGCAGGACAAGAAAAAGGATTTATTAGCGACGAGTCGATAAATTTACGAACGTGGTTCGTTACTAAAAAATTGGATCAATCTTCACAAACTCGTAGGATTTTCCAGCTTAAAAACGGAAACTAAAGCCCACAACAAAATATTTCAAGCTTTGGAAACCAAAAACTACACAAACAACGTAAGAAACTAAACTACGAGTTGTTGAATGACATATCCGCAACGGGTTGAATCCAAAATATAGTTAAATCATGTATTATCAATCACTTTCACTAATCATTCATACATCAAAAATACTTAGGTGAGGAAAGGTGAAGAGAGGAACGAAGATAGTCACAAATCTCGTAGGTTTTATTACTTCGAGTGTATATATAAAAAAAAATCGCGTATCATCGAATCGATATCCGCCTGATCGCGTTTGGTAGTAGAAAAAAATTTAAAACAGAAATACAAAAAGCCGGTAAATTACAAAAAAAAGGAATGTCTACTCTTGTAGACGGAATAGTATGGTAAACTAGGGTAGGTAGCAACTAGAACATGTGTACGAAACACTATCAATAGTAATGATTATCAAAACTAATCTGAATATAAAACATCAGAAATAATTAAACGTATCTTCCCGAGGAAGGACAACAAACAATAGTAACCTCCCAAAGAGGAAAAGACCAGCTCCTTCGACCGGAACGGCTACTGCCTACGCTACTGTAAAATTTAGAAAAAAATATTAATTTAGTATAAAAGATTGAAGGTTGTAAAAAGGTTTTGAGCACAAAAAACTAACTGAGAATTAGGGATGAAAGAGATAAATTTAGAAAACAAAAGGTTAACCACGCAGGTCGCCTCAAACGAAATAGCAAAAATATTACTAAATTTCGAATAATGTAAACAAAAATAATAAACAAAATACTTACAAGATCCTAACACTGATTTTGATGAAATAAAATAATCACAAAATTTAGAACAACTAGAAAAATCACAAGACTGCTCCAAACAACCCGTCTGCAACAACGGCTCAGGAACCAAAGAGAGAGAACCAGACGCGCATGCTCCCCAAATTAGCGCTCTTCAATCAAGTGTCATTAGCACGTACTAATTTTACAAAATTAGTGCAAATTTGTCATACAGATGGCGACATAAGTATGCAATAAGATAAAAATTGTACAAAAATGACGTGAGACGAAATTTTTGTAACAAAATATAATCTCAAATCTGGTTGATTCTGAAAATTATTTTTAGAAAGAAATTCTGCAGTATTATGAACCAACTTTATTATTATTATTCTAAATGAATATGTTGTTTGTGAATCTAGAAAAAGAAAAACTTCCGGGAAATAAAACCCCGGAAAAAACCCAAAAAAAAGCCCCCGGAAAAAAAACCCCCAGAAAAAAACCTCCGGAAAAAAAAGTCCCCTGTAATAAAAACCGAAGAAAGAATATTATGAATTAGGTATATAAGAGTGTTTTCATCATGTTTGATAATAAAGCCAAAAATTATAAACAACTTTCTATGTAACGTGTATAAGTTTTATTTATCTATTAGCGCCAATAATAATATAGTGGAGTAAAACATTTACATACATTTGATTTTTGTTCATATTTAAGAGACGATCTCAAGAATATTTTTGTTTCTTAAAAAGTTTCCAGAGGTCACTAGATAATGACGAGAAATTGATTTTGGTCGATTGTTTATTATATAAATAATTTCTGAACTGTCGCAAATGGGGAAAAAGATTTCAAGTAAAAAAGTTGAATATTATTATTACACAGACAGTGACATACGGGAATATTCTTATTTATTTATTTATTTATTCATTGGAAAAACCATCCTACAGGACTAATGTCCCAATTACAGAGGGTTATAATATGATAAAAATATACAAAAGAAAAAAATGAGCTAGCGTAACAAAAAAAATAAAATAAATTTCGAAATGAACAATAATAGCGAAAAGACCAATTATAAAATAATGAATAATATACAAAAATTTTCAATTTAAGTTACTCAAGTACAAGTGAATTTTACATTTAAATGTTGCAAGTTTGTTTCTTACTAATATCGTTAAAAAAAGAGCACATACGACGAATAAGGCCTTTTAGTTCATAATTGGCTCTAACCATTTGAAGAGCAAAGAGGTACTTTTGTTTAGTATTACTGGTGCGAGGAATACGAAACTTTATAGATGACAGAAGGTTGGAATCATTTATTATATTGTTAATTTATTTGAAAAGGAATACACATGATTGTAAAACTCGAATATTTTCCAATGACAGTAGATTAAATTCCATAAGAGCTTTGGAGTAGTGAAAATCATCATTCAAAGTAGCAACCCAAGTTAAATTTATGCCAACAGTATCTGAGGAATTTTTTTTAAACTGCTTCTATTGTCCTTATAGAGTTTTTGTACAATGGATTTCAAATTAAAAAACAATATTCTAGTTTTGCACGGATCAAACAGTTGTATAAAGACATAAGAGTAAGACGGTTGTGAAAATGGCGACAATTACTTATAATAAATCCCAAACTTCTATACGATGACCTGACAATTTCATTCACATGATAATTAAAATGACATTTTGGATCAAAAAGAACACCTAGATCCTTGCACCGTGTAATCCTAGACAATGTAGAATCGCCCATAATATAATTATGAACAAGGTGTTGTTTCATAGAGTATGTCATTACATTGCATTTATTAATATTAAATGGAAGTTTGTAAGTTGAAGACCAACTTGACAGATTATCAATATCTTCTTGCAGCAGATTGCAATCATGTGCAGAATTTATTATTTTATAGATTTTAATATCATTAGCATAGAGTAAACATTGGGAGTGATTGATAGAATCAGTGATATCATTGATAAATAAATTAAATAGAAGTGGCTCGAGACTACTTCCTTGGGGAACACCAGATGCGGCAGTAAAGTGATTTATATTTATTCAAGTAAACATACAGATTACGATTTGTCAAATACGAGAGAGTAAGGTCAGTTAATTCTTGAGAAAAATTGAAGTTGTATATGAGTTTGCGGATGAGTTCAGAATGATTCACGCTGTCAAATGCTTTCGCGAAGTCTGTGTAGATTACATCAACCTGAGCATTATTTCGCAATGAATTTATAGTAAATTCAGTAAATGTCAAAAGATTGGTAGATATCGATCGTCCTTTAATGAATCCATGCTGACTATCAGATATATTACCATTCACTGACCTATATATGTGTCTATATAGTATTTTCTCAAATACTTTTGAAATATTCGATAAGATAGCTATAGGTCGATAATTTTTAATATTATCAGTATCACCTAACTTCAAGATAGGCGTTATATAAGTTGTCTTCAAAATTGTAGGATATGTGTTCGTAGACAAGGAAAGGTTGAAGAGAATCAAAAGAGGTTCAATAAACGCCTCACGACACCCCTTCAAAATATAGGCTGGGAGAGAATCAGGACCAGGATTTCGTGAGGATTTCAAGCTATCTATGGCAACAAATATATCATCTCGAGGTAAAGACTTGATAAGAACTGGTTCAAGGAACAAGTTAGAGGAGGAATGTGATGAAGAAGAACAAAGAGAATTTGTATAAACAGAAGAGAAGTAGTCAGCAAAACCTTGTACAATAGTTGATGTACTAAAAATTTTATCATTATAGTGCATTGTACCAGGAATACGAGTACCTTTCTTCTTAGAACTCACCCATAATGTTTTGGGATCATTTGAAATATGATTTTCAGTATCTCTCAAATATATATTATAGGCTGACTTGACATCGCTTTTGATTTTCCTTCTCAATTCTTTATAAATATTCAAATAATATGAGTCACCAGTTTGTCTAAATAATTTTCGATTTTGTTCTTTCAATTTTATACTCTTCAAAATATCTTTAGTGAACCAAGGAGGGTACGAAGATGTTTTTCTGACTGTTTTAAAAATACATTGATCAAAAATTGCGTACAAGATATTATAAAACTTTTCGAATGCCTCATCCACTTCACTATATTCTAATAAACTATCCCAATTGGTCGTATTTAACAAGTGATATAAAAGTTCATAGCGTGCCAAGCGAAAGTTGTGCGTGAATACCGAGTTGAAGGAGGAGTTCTGAAAGTAAACAGGAAAATCTAAGGAAATATTGAGTGAAGGATGATATTTGTCTTCAGGAATAAACGGATAGGGATCTCTGAGTACAGTGCATGTCAAATTTGAGACAACTACATCAAGAAGCCTATTATCAGAATTATGAATAAAATTATATTTCGAGCCAGAAAGGTAATTATAGAAATTGATGAAAGATGTTATAAGAATGTTGGAAAAAAAGTGTGTATAATAATCTGATAGCTGATGAATGCTAAGATCGCCTAGTATGATAAAATCATTACTTAGTAGGTTAGGAATGGACTCAATTCACTCATAAATATAATTTTGTTGAAAGATGTTGACAGAAGGAGGAGAGTAAAATACAATTATATATAAAAACTTATTTGTTGAAATCTGAACACGAACGCAAACTATATCAATATCAGCTAAAGATAGGGTATTAAGAACTGAAGTAACTGCAGAAGAATGAAATCTGTTATGGACAGCACATAATACACCGCCATCATGATGTTTGCCTGTTCTCAAAGCATCTCGATCACTTCTAAATAAGTATTATTAATTATCTCAGAATCATAAATTGAAGTTTTCAACCATGTTTCGCTCAATGTAATAACATCAAAATTGGAGGAAGAAGAATTATTATAAAAATCTGATTGTAAGGCATATTTTCCAAATACTACACAAAGTTATAATTTTTAAAATAGAACTAATACATAAAAATAACAAGCAAATATTTTTTTATTTTAATGATACGAAATTTATTATCTTTGTGTTGGTACAACATGAGAAATTTCACAATTTTTGTATTTTATGTTGAATTATATTTAATGCCTCAACTTATGCTAATATCTAGCTTTTATATTTTTAAATAATATAAAACAATTGAAAATAATAAATGTATGTACATGTTTTACTCCACTTTATTATTATTGACGCTAATAGATGGATAAAATAGAAGAGACTGTATTTATGTCTGTATTACATTATACATTACGCGTTATTTAGAATTGTTGTTTATAACTCTAGGTTTTATGATCAAACATAATGAAAACATTCTTATATACCTATTTTATAATATTCGTTTTAAAAACTTTCTGTGGTTTTCATCACAGCGGGCTTTTTTTCCAGGCTTTTTTTTCCTGGGGGTTTTTTTTCCGGGGGTTTTTTTTCCGGGGTTTTATTTCTCGAGGTTTTTTTTTTTCTGTTACCGTTGTTTGTAATGTAGGTAGACAAGGCCAAAGTGTTAGTGGTTGCATGAACTTCAACTATAGTTTCTATAAAATTACTTTGTAATTTTATATTTTCTTCAACTGATGAATTACGTCTGTAAACGTTTTTAATTCGGCTAACGTGATATTTGCCATAAAAATAACTATTGAAAGTTGACTAGCTCTTAATAAGGTTAACAATTCCTAAACAATTTTTATTTCTGGATCGGAATCTAATTCCAGATAATCTTCTTATTCTGATGTGATGTTACTTATAAATTTTTCAAAATGTAATTTTAGCTAGTACAAAGTCAAATAAGTGTGAATGTGTGTGTGTGTGTGTGACTGTGGTGGTCTCTTGGTAAATTTATTACTCACTTTTGTAAGATTTATCCCTTTGTGTATTTTTTGCTTATCTAGTATAGTATAGCTAGCAATACTGTGAGTTTGACAGACATCTCCGGCATCTACTACTCTGTGATACCAATCAGCAAGTACTCTATTTTTCAATGAGGACGTGTCCTGGTTATCTGAACAGCAAGTTGTCGATTTGGTGCAGTCTTCTTGTTAGAGATGGGTCGTGGTAAGGCTCTAAGTAGATTGAACCCGTTTTTGAAGTTTTTAAGTGTCATCGTTCAAATTTTTGTTCTTAATTTCTTTGTGTTTTCAATATCCTACCAACTGCGCCAATTAAGTTTCTTTTAAACTTAGATATACAGAGTGATCAAAAATGATTGTCCGTGCCGCCTTGTTCTGATTTTTTCTTTGCCGCCTGCTTGAGATAGTGAGCTTCAAGTGACAGATGAAAGTTCCTTTGAAAGCACTATTCTAACTTGATAATTTGGTAGAATAACAATAAATTTCCAATAATACAGCTATTTATTTACTTGTTTTTTGAATCAGCTTATGGATGAATCCGTCATAAAATATACAAAATATGCGCCACTGTGTTCTTGAAATGTCGGTGAGGTAGTTATCAAAATAAATAAATTTATACTAACTTTATTCCATGAAGATAGTTTTGATCATAATGCGAACTTTGGCCAGTCACCTGACGGACAATCATTATTGATGACTCTGTATAAATTTATTTTCTGTTTTAAAATACAGTAAGGTTACATGAACTTCTATGAATAGCTGATAACAACACGATTAAGTAGTGATTATTTTTATTCTTTTTTTACATTATTTTATATATTTTTACTATTCTAAGTCACACATATATTCTGAGATGGAGTGGTCATGCAGTAGCAGAATATAAAAATTCTAATAAAATATAATATGCACATATGCAGAGTTGATTCAAAAACAGATGATACCAATTTTTTTTACAGAAATAAATGTTGGAGCTTAGATTAAAAGGTAGAAGGACATGACGCAGCTGTTTCTCGAACACATGCGCGAAACGAAGTGCGTGAATATTGTAACAATGACCGAAAACAAAGAAAACATTCTGCAGATATGTTTATAGGAACGTACGAACGAAGCGAAATGCGAAAGCTTCAAATCAATGTTTAAGGAAAGAAAAATAATTATTTTTCACAAAAATAAATATCAGAGCTTATAATGAAGTGGAGGAAAACAAAGTGTCAACATATGTCAAAATAGTGTAAATTTCTTTTTAAATGCCGAATAATGGTACATTATTGCCTTGTTTGCAATTTGATAAATTCAAAAATTGGATCCAATAGGTTAAGTTTTTCTCTCTAAATATAAGTATATTCTAAAAATACTATACAATTTCGGTTAATCCACTCGGAAGAAATAAATGATTGTAAGCAATAAATCTGAAAAGGATTCCTTTAGAACATATTAGAATTTGCCCAAAAGTTTTAAAAATGTCTGCTCTATTAATAAATAATTGACCAACGAGAGATAATGTATCAACTATTTGATATAGTACTTATTCTCAATTTTTGTTCAGTATGAAATCAATTTTAGTTCAATAAAAATAAGAACCAGATATCTTGACGATGAGATCTCTGAAATAATTCTCAAAAAATAATATTGAATAAAATTAAATACAATATAAATAGAATCAGTGAATTGATAAAATTTTCTGTCAATTACTTGAATTTTTCAAAGAATTGAATGAACCCGGCTTACAACGGCGGTTGCTGCGTCCATTTAACTTTCTACTACCACGCATCGTCTATGTTTCGTCAGAGATTTGTACGCAGAAATAAGAAAATTTTCCAAATTTTTTCTGGAAGATTTAGCAAAAAAAATTTACTCTCAACATAACATAAAAATTACATTAAAAACAAATGTATAATATATTATTATGAATACAAAAGTCTACATTTATGGACAGATTGTTCCTGTATGATATTCTTTAAAATATTATCAAATTAGTGTCAGTCAAGTTGACATAATAATGCCACCGATCTTTTCACCCAATGAGAGGGCGGTAGTTTCGTATTTAAATAAATCGGCAAAACATAATTAGTTGAATGTCCAGTAGTCGATAACGTGCCTCTTCTCTCTGAAGTCTTGTACACCGGAGATCTATACCGCTTTTTCGGGTCAAACTTTACTATAAAAATAGGTTTCAACCAGACAACTGGAAGAATATCACAAAGAATCTTTGGTTTTTGTTCCTCTAAATGTTCTGCATGCCTGTCCCATCTTGCTCCATCTACAAATAGCCCATAGACGTATATTCCTTCATCAGCAGGAATATCCATATAATCAGAATCAGAAATTACTTCATGATCAAAGTCCAGTTGATCAATTGGAATTGTGTATTTTCTTGCGTGATTTTGTTTAGCCCCGGTAAGAAATGCTTGGGTAAAAAAGAATCCCGATAACCAAAACGAGCTCGGTTTGCCCTCATCAAACCACTTTTGTAAGAAATCTATTCGTTCTATGAAATCTGCAATATAATCAGGAAGAATCTTTAAACTTGGATATGACACTTTGCACCATGCGGTAGGTATGCGACTTAATAAAAGTGAGTTAGACAAGAGTTCCAAATCTGGTGTCATAGCAACTTGACCTGCTATACCCATTTGTAAAAGTTGAAGGCTTGATCGTATAACAGTTAACAATCGATTGAATCGTTCAAGTTCTTGTACTAGGACTGTATTCATTGATTCGTTATAATCGATAGGATATTTTTCTGAAGCTTTTTCTAAATCGTAATTTTTGGGTAATTTAGATAAAATTTCGGTTGTTAAATATATTATTAATTCATCTGTACTACCACCACCAACAGTAACTTCTCCTTCTAGTAATAATAGAGATGTTATCATCAAATTGGTATTCTGTAAGTCTCTCGTTATTCCAGCATTTTTATGAAGACCAAATACTTCTGGTGAGTGGTGCTCCGGTAACGAATTTATATATTCAATGTAATCTTCATATGTGATTTTTTCCGGCAAACCATAACATTTGGAAGTGCTGGCAAATAGATAATTTTTTCGATCAACAACTTGTGGATTGATGAAATCATCTAAAATTGTTATAATAAGCCTGCGATCCCAATCATCTGTCACTCGGCCGCCGTAATTACATTCTCCAATTAAATATAAAAGTGCTTCATATGGTACTTCTTCATATTCACCTAAAAACATTTGGAGTTGTTGTATAGAAATATGAAGATCAGAGTCGTTGAATCCATATGGAATATTCCAGCCTAAAGGGCCAAATGTTCTTCTCTCTTGCACTACAGCATGGAAAAAACAAACAGCATACAAAAATTTAGTGAACCATTTCTCTTTTCCATGTAAGCCATAAAAGAAATTTGGATCTTTGATAGGATCAGAAATATATGATAATTTTAAATTCTGATGTAAACCAGTTGGAGGTTCATTTGTAATTTTCACACCATTTTGCAGAATTGATACCGGAAATTTATCACTTGGATAACTGGTCAACCATAACCGAAATGCATTATGCGTATTTCGATCATCTAACATTTCGCACAGTTTTTCTAATCGAGGCATCCATGAAAGCGCTAGATGACAATTTTGTAAGCAAACCCAAGCTCCGTCTGTCATGGCTTCTTGAATCATTTGTTCCGCAATCGGTCCTTGACCTTGCCCTAATGAAATTGAGTTGAATTTGTTAATGAAGCCTTTTCTTTCTGCAAATTTATTGAGTGCCATGATTGGATCTGCACCTGGAGATAGAATGAATATCAATGGACATAAATTATTTGAATCAGCATAGGATTTAAACAGATCAAAAGGTGGTGGGGATACATATTGATTCCCCAAAATTTTCTCTATGAATTGAAACATACAAATAAGTAATTTATCAGGTCTAATGATCTTCATTAGCATCAGTTTTTCAAAAGGAGTGGCTTTTTTTTCCCATGGAGATGGTAAAGGCAATAAATTTGGTGTATCGTGGTCATATAATGAATGCCAGTCTTCTAGTGATCTTTTAAAACTTTTCAAAAAACCTTCAAAGGAAGAAACATCATCTAATCGACAGAATTCATCCCATGACTTCTGATTCAACCAATCACTGGCAGGGTTAGGTATAGGATTGTCAACCGCAATACCTCCTGTTAGAAAAAAGATGTATTTTGGTTTATCCAACTCATTTTTGTACATCATAATTTTTGTGCACAATACAAATGAATACAAGAGTTTATCTTTCTCAAATAATGAACGACAGACATTTGAATATAAATTATAAGTAAACACATCTATAATGCAGTCAATTCGTTGTTGAAGAATATTAGACTTAGTGCTGTTCAAAACAGATGATCTATAGAGTCCAATAAACCAGTTCAATGAATATTGATACATGGGATCAACGTTTGGCAAATCAGATATTGAATAATACAAAACAGTTGAATATGCAGCCACTGGTCGGTAAGCTTGTCTAAAAACTTCAATTGTTTCTTCTGTTTTTCTGGTGATTGCTTGTTTAGAAATTATATCAGCGGCTATGATTTTTGATGAATCTAAAATTTGAATGGCAGCCTCATTTTCTAAAATATTCCCTTCAGTCTCTGATAAGGTCTTCAAAATCATATCTTCAACTTCTTTCAAAGCTGTTCTATTTTCAGCACTTTGCACCACTAGCATTTCTTTTTGTTTTTGTAGATCTGGTCTTTCATTAGCAACTACTATGCCTAATAACTGATCCTCTAAGCCTTCAGCAGTCAAAGCAAAATTTACAATTGTTACTTTATTGAAAACTTCAGGCATGTAATGAGGATTCCTTAATTTTGAAGTCAGGTAAAGTCTGAAATTTTTATGATAGCTTATTACACTATCACCTAGACTTATAACTAAGACTCCTCCCTGTTTGAATGTTTTTTTCTGTAAAATAGGATCTAGTGGTGCATCTAGAGTTTCCCATATATTTTCAACTAAGACAGGATAACCGTTTTCAATACAGTTTTCAATAATTTTCATATAATTGCCGTCCGAAAATTTTACGATACCTAATTTATTGGATTTTTCTAAAGTTTTGATCCATTTATTAGCTTGTCCTTGAGGATCAATTAGAAGAGACCATCTTTTAGATGTATTTTGAACAATTGCGTTTTGAGTAGAAAACGCATCTCGAGGTAATCCATTAATGTACCACTCTTGTATTGTAATTTCAGAGCCTAGTACTTTGTTGAAATCGTATTCTGGAGAACAGGGTATATTTTTATTCCTGCAATATTGTTGCCAGTCGTTAATGGACGATATTCTGATCTGCATGATAAAGGGCGCTAAATATGCAATAACACCACAGGAAATGAGTATATCTCCGGGAAGACAATCATATTGCTTCTGCAAATCCTCAGCGGCTACCATCCAACGATTTTTTTCACCTCCAAGTCCACCAATAAGCTTCTTTGCTCTTGATAGCTTTTGAGAACACAAATCTACTTCATCTTGCAACCTTTGTTGTTCTTCCTGGGCTTCTGCTAGGTGTTCATTGAGCTCTAGAAGTCTTTGCTCCAATCTAGCAACTTGATCACGTTTTTCTTGCAAGATTGCCATCGTTGCAGCAAATTCAGATTCTGCTTTTTCGAGTTTTTCTTTTTTTGGTGCTACTTCTCGAGCTACAGCATCGTATAAGTCCATAGCAATGATCCATTTGCATAGTCCTTCAGCAGCACTTGAAGCTTTTGCTACTATTTCTGGTTTGAAATCTTTATGAGGAATAAACTCTTTTCTGATACGAGTCATAGTTGTTATTGAGATATGGTCTTTGTCAAATTCTTTAAGTGATTGTAAAAAGTTCATTTCTCCTAGAATTCTTTTGCTTGGGCCCCAATAGTCAAGTACCATTCTGCCACTTCCAGGATCGGGAATTCTATCAGGTTTGACATCTTTTATTACACAAACTGCAGCCATTACTAGTTTAATAGCTGCAGGTGGATTTTTCATTGATTTCACTAAAGTTATATCAGATGGTTTTAATGTGTTCAATGCTTCTATAGCTTCTTCTAAAATTGGAATAGCTTGCGCTAAATCTGCTTCACATTCAGCTTTCAAAGCTTGTGCAGCAGCAGCTTGAACATTAGCAACTTTTTCGTCTTCACGCACCAACGCTGAGGCGCGCTCAGCTTCAAGTGTTTCGTGTTCTATTTGTTTTAACATCTCCTGTGCTTTTTCATTCATCTCTTGAAGCTGTGGTTGTAAGGCTTCTAAAGATTTTTGCATTTCTGTCACTTGTTCAGCTGCAAATTCTAATTTTTCTAAGCCTGACATATATCTGAATTTGGCTTTTTTTGTTTCATGTTGTTTTCTGTTTGTCAGAAGTTGGTATGATATAATCAAATCTAAATATGATGCAGATGTTACGTATGATTTTCTTGCATATTGTTGGAAAAATTTATCAGATATTTTCCTAGCCTGTACATGGAAATATTTACAAGTATCCACAGCAGCGGCTTTGATTTCTTCGGTTACATTTAGATCTTTCATCCAATGATGTGCTACCATTTCTAAAGCATCTTCAGGCCAATCCTGATACCAGTCAATTGTACAACAATTAACAAGCGAAGGATATAATCGTAATCGTTGTCTAAAAGATCCTCCAATAGGACTGAAACTCAGAACAATATGAAGCTTTTCCTTACATCGGTTTATGAAGAATGAAAAGACAGCCAGTGGAGTGATATCTAGATTTCTATTACCTCCTTGAGCTGCTAATCGAACTAATTCTAGAATTTCTTGTCTTTCATCTATAGCGTAAATATTTGGTACTTCTCCTGAATTTAGGAGACTGTCAATATCTTGGAGGAAAGCATCTTGTTTCAACTGATCTTCAGTGAAAAGGAATACCTGCAAGAATAATGTAAAATATTACCTACAAAGAACTAATTTACTTTTAATAAATTAAATATGAAAAGGAACTTAAAAAAGTACTGGTACATGTCAGCTAATGTCACAGAGAGATAATTAGTAAGTTAGCAAGCAAAGAAAAAACAAATTTTTCCTTCCACCTTTCAGCTACTACCATATGGAGATATTTAACAGCACTTCCTCACTTTTATATATCAAATTAAAGTTTATTTCAATGCAAATACAACAGTGCAAAAATACTTCAATAGATAGAATTTAACAGAATTATAATTGATACAAACTATGTAATATATACTATGAGAAAATTAGAAAAATCACAGATGTGTACTAATGAAAATACCAAGTGAAAATAGATAGAAATACTTACCGTGTGTTTTCCGAGTCCACCAGCTTCTTTCAACATGATTTTGATATCATCTCTGAATTCGACGAGTCCATAATTTTTTGTAATTTCTGGTTGATGAACATTGTACCCACAAATAGCTGCTCCAAGATACGTCAAGGACTGCCTTCCTGATCCACCAATTCCTACCAACAATGCACTCCCACGAGGCATGGATAAAATTCTACAAAGCTTGGACAAATGCTCTAAAGCATATCTAAACAGCACAATGTCCATCTTTGTTTTGTGAGTAGAATTATATTCATCTAAGACGTTGAGAGCTATTTCTTTAAAAATATCAATTGATTCGATTTCTTCATATTTCTTTTCGTCATCTGATGCATCCATGTCTAAATAGGTGCCAAACATCAAATTGCATAAAGCTTGTTCCGTTACTGCCCCTTCTTCATTCCGAAGATTTTCAAAAACGACATCAAAATGATCTTTAAAAAATTCTTTAACGCCATATTTCAATCTTTCGTATAACCATTTTTTGTCAGCATCATCAATAAGTCTATCATAGAAAACACGAAGACTTTCATGGCACCATATTTTCGCAAATATTTTTTTATTCTCTGCAGAATCTTTTTTCAGCATACCGCATCCTTGAATAATTCTAGAGAAATCTCGCAGGTTGAAAACGTAGTGAGACTTCGCTGGGGTCGGTAATAATGTTTTATTGGCAGCAAGATATAAATCTAGTGTTGCATTTACTATCATTTGTATATTAATCATCACATCAGTAGCAAAACCATTTTTCTTCAACATTATTAGCAAAGAAAAGCTGAATATTTTCACCATGCTCTCATCTGAGAAGTCATTGATTGAGAAAATTGTAAAATGACGTAGAAATCTTGCATACACGTCTTGTCGACTTCCTCCGACGAGGCCCATTGCTGCTACCAAAAGTATATTCCTAAGAAAAATTTTGTTAGTTGTTTTTAGGTTATACCAATGTGCATGGTCAAAAAATTGTCGAAGTAATTCAATAGGAGGCTGAGCTCCATATTCTTCTTTTGCAGGCATGTTCATATCATCAATAAACATGACACTGATTTTTCCTTTGGGTGCACTGAATGTTCCTCCTCGTCCTTTCATTAATTTTGAAATAATCAAATCTTGAGTTTGATTAACTTGTGTTTGTGCAGTAAATGTTATGAAAGATGGCTCAAAAAGTTCTTGATTTAATCTATTCATTAGTGAATCTTGCATGTAAAAGCTTTTGCCTGTTCCTGTTGGTCCAACAATCAAAACTGGTAAATTATTCTTAATAAGTAATTCTATCATATGCTGATATCGGCAAGTATCAATTGTTGGAACCATAATATTAGTTACACTGACATTTTCATTTATTTTTTCTTTTCGGACTAATTCTGGCCAGTATTTCCAAGCACCTTTCGCTGTTTTATATTGATACAAAAAATCAGAAAAAGGTCCTTCAGTAGGTATAATAACATCTACTTTCTGATCTTCTGGTATAGGATAATTTTCATTGTTACCTCTCCATAATTCTTTAAAGAATTCGTCAAATTTTATTCTAGAATCTGCATCCAGAATTCCAGCTAATCCCCAAGTGATTGACGTCATCATTGTAGCTTGCAGCCAACAAACTAAGTTTCTAGATTCATCTTTAAATTCCTCACAAGCTCCATTCATAGTTATTTCTATCAATCTCATAGTAGAAACAATCAAATTTATATCTCCCGGATAGACATATTGTTTACAGTTTTTTCTCAAAAATTCATAGCAAGCTGGAATAATCCATTTAAACAAAGCAATTATCGTGGTTTTACAAGGTTCCATCCAAATAGGATTTGCAACATTCAGCCAAGACTCGAAAAACGGAGTCCAACCGAGGTTTCTGGATTCCATATATATCATTCCACAACGAGAAACAGTTGCTGGAGAAGCCTGAGTTAGGTCCATAACCTCAAAAATCATCGACATGACATTGGTCATCTGAATAACTTCTCCAGAAGTGAGACAAAGTTTTTTGTTATCGTCTAAAACTGTATTCATATTTTCAATCCAGACGGCATCGACTGGTCCATCGAAAATCACCCAGCAACGTTCTCCTGAAGTGTCCATGGCGTATCTTCTGTAACAAGTAGCAACTATTCCATCCGACCATTCATAAGATATAGGATCAAATTGTCCGTAAAGTTGGCCCATTGTAATGCTTTTCGGATTAATAAACTGATAGTGAACTGGTACTTGACCTTGGTCTTTACTGTGCATAATTGTTAAAGCTTCTCCTAAAGTTTTCAAAGTGCTTGTTTTTCCACAGAAAGGATCACCTACTAGCATGAAACCATGACGAACAATCATCATTTCGAATGTTTGAATCATTTTAAGAAGGAATATATCTCTAGGTTGTAAATTTCTGTTTTTACAAGCCTCGTGACATGCATTAAGTAAATCGGTATAATCAGGATTAGGTAATGTAATACCAGGAAATAAATCAGAAATTATTCCTTCAAAAAGAGGTACGTCATGGCTCAAAAACTTAGGTAGATTAACATCAATTAGAGATCTCAGTAGCAGAATATCTTCATTTTCCTCTGGAAATTTTCTTTTGATATTTCCACAAGCAGATAGTACTGTTTTCACGGCTCTCATACCATAATCATAATGATTTTGAGAAGATAATTGTTCAGAACATAATTTATAAGTCGTTACAATTTTCACTGAGAGCTTTCGAGCATCAGTGAATCCATATGAATATAAAGAGATTTCCCCAATCATTGCATAATCCGGCACCATCATGGCAACGGTTCTAAACAAAACTTTTAGGTTATCAGGAAGCTCTGAACGTCCAGCATATCCAGGATTCATAGTGATGCAGATATATACAGAATGGTTTAACCTTAACTCTGTTCCTTCGAAAACAAAAGTTGTTAAATTAGCTCGAACAGCAAGTACAATACTCAATATCTGTTGGGCTACTACAGATAACACTTCTAGTTCAATTCGATTAAATTCATCAAAGCATGCCCAGGCACCTGCGGAAGCCAAACCTTTGAAAAACTTTCCCATAGCTTTATAATCTAAACCATCAGAGCAATTGAACACGACACACTGTACAGCAAGAGCTTTCGCTAAATCTTTCGTGGTTTCTGTTTTACCGGTTCCTGCAGGTCCCTCTGGTGCACCATTTAAATGAAGATGATAAGCACCAATCAATGTTCTGTAACATCTGTCTGTTAAGGGAGTTATGACCAATCTATCCGAATTTCCTAAGTATTCGTAAGCGTAAGGTACTGTAGCATTTATCATTCTAACTAAACATTCATCTTGCTCCGTTTTCTCCCACATTTCCCAATAATATCTCAACTGAGCAAGCCATTTGAATTCTGTGGCATATCTTACTTGCTGTTCTACCAAATCTTTAACTACATCTTTAGCGTGTACATCAATGACAATCAAAGCTTTGATGGTTATTCTATTCAAATTAGTCAACTTTGGAGATCTTATCAACAAAACAATTTCTTGAAGTTGGTCAATCAAGTCATGATGGTAATCACCAAGAGATCTCATCGCTTCTTTGCTCAAACATTGATGTATATTAATAGCCCAAAATATCTGTGAGACAGCTAGAACAATTTGTCCTGGCCAAATTTGTACCCAGTTGTTCCTGGAATTCACTTTATAGTCTTCATAACTGTTGTAAAGTGAATGTCGGACTGATTGAAGCATTTGCTCTTCAACTTGAACCAACCATTTTTCGACGCTTCCATGAGCTTCTTCCGTATTTATTGTTGAAATAAAATCTATTTTTTCACCTTCACCACTATACATTGCTAGAATCTCTAAGCTTGAATTGAATTCTAAGTTATTCATACCTTCAAAGCATTTTCTTAAATGTGGTTGAACGCGAAGAGGATCTTTAGTTTCTGATAAAATTTCCAGCATTTCGTCGTTTGATAAGAAGAAAAATCTGGGAAAGAATAGTCGTTTCTTCTCTAGATAGTTTGCTACTCCTTCATTTATTTTATCTAATAGCTCATTGCATTCTTTCATGGCTTCTAACATACCTATAGCTCCTGCAGTTGTTGTAACTAGGTTATCTTTTTGTACAGCTTGCATATATCTTCGGTAAGTATTGTCTACTTGTTTAAAAAGTACTCCCTCTTCAGGCATTTGTGCTATGATATCTTTAGAAGAGAATATTGGAAGAAGATATAGCCATTGACTTTGTACTTTGCCCCATTCATCAATTGTATCATTTATTCTCACAATTTTATCATACCAGTCTCTTACTATTTGCTCAAAATGTTTTACAAAGACGGAGCCTCTCAAAGTTAATGTTTTTATAATATGATCATCTAATACGGCTTGAATATCATCCAAACCAGATAAAATAGCAATTTTCGTGTCTTTATAGAAACCAACCTTGAATCGTATATCTTCCCATTCAGACATCATTTTTTGTAAAGCTAACCATAGCTGTCTTTCTTTAACAGCTCCTGTACTAATAATCTCATAATTATCCAGATACGGTCCAAATCCTCTTTTAACTAATTTGCGTAGAGTTGTACCAGCATCTGGTGTCATATCATATCCTGCGATTTCAGACATTTCATCCCAGTGTCGTTGGTACAACGCAGATTGACAAAAAATCTGAATTACAGACATAATAGGACGAAAATTTTTAATGTATTCCATTGTTTTTCCGCTAAGTTTCAGAGGAGCAGGTTGATTGATAGGATCGGGATCATCTACTAAGCCTGTGAATCTCTTAGGGTTATTATCTGCTATCATCTGTTTGATTTTCACGCGGTAAGTCTTGAAAGTTTTCAACAATTCTTTATAAAGTTCATCAACTACATGTTCAACCAATTCGTGATCTAAATATTCGAATGGACCATCCATCCATACCTCGTAATAACGTCTCCATCTGTTACAAACGTTTATAAGTCTAAAAAATGGATAGATGAACTTTTTTATTTCTTCCAGTTCGGCATAATTGCTTTGTGGAAATTTAAAAAGAGCTTCTTCTTTATTGATCCATGCCTGCAGCTCATCAAATTCGCGAATCCGTCGTAACATACCTCTTAAATGCAACAAATATTCATGTGCTCGATCGGAGTCGTCCATATCGTTCAATATTTCTAAAAATGGAGCCATTTCTCTTATACCATTATTTAACTTCTCCGCAGATTGCTGCAATTTTTCTTCCATCTCAAATTTAACTCTTTCTAGCATAGACGCATTTTTATCTAAAGTTTCTCGTATATTAAAAACCCAATTCACAGTGATAGTTAACCGTTTGATAGCTTCTGGTGTTACAGTACAAATTTCCATTAGACGTATCATTTCTTCAATGCTGACTTCTACTCTTGCAGTAAGTTCTAACATATGCTCTACACTCGCCCAAACCATGTATTTGGTAACTTCCATCAATTCTGCTGTGGATTTCGGCACCGTTTCGGCTCGCATTTTCAGAAACTCAAACATTTCACAAATATCTTTGCACTCAATAGCAAGCAAATTCATCATTCTGGATGCTAAAGCCGAATTGATTAGGTCTGCTGTGTGTTTTAAATGACTAATAATTGGAGTTTGATCCAAGATGCAGTTTTCGAAATGTTCTATTGCACATAAGTCTCTAATTTTAACCATGTAATCATTGTAATAATCCATTAATTCACAACCTTCTTCAAATGTTAGATCAGCTTTATTTATCTGCTTGGATTGAGTTTCCGCATCATATAATGGTGCAAATCTTTCTTCCACATTTTTCAAGTAATTGGTAATAGATTTGAAAATTGTTGCTATTTTATCCCTAATTTTGCTTTGCATTTCTTCCATGAAAGATTCGGGAACATCTAATTTGATGAATTTATCCTTAAAATCCACTTGGCAAATATACTGTATAGTGTGGAGATACATGGCAACATTTTTAATACTGTAAAGTAAAGATGCATAAACTTCTTCAATTTCTTTGAAATCGGGTTGAAGTTTTAAGCTATAATCAAAGTAGCATTGTACTTTTAAAATCGGTGCACGCCAGGGATCACCTATTACTTCAACAAATTCTTCTATAGTATCTCGAATCATTTTAGAGATGTATAAACATATCAATCCAGTAGCAGTAGCTAAGTAATCGTGAAGATATTCTTCTCTTATCAAAGTCGAATCTTTTGTGATGTATTTGATAACTTTTTTATACCAAACACCTTCTAAATACAAACTAACTTTCAACATTTTTCTTTTCATTATTATCTTGACTTCATTTAAATTCAACGCATTATGAAAATCGTTGAATTCAACTAAATTACTCAAACCCAGTACGATGTGAACCAGTAGTTTTCGTATTAAAGGATAACAGATGAATAACCTGAATTTTAATTCTTCTCTTATGATTATAAAATGTTTATACCGATTGGTTCGTCCATGGAATTTATAACCTTCTAGTTGTAAATGAGTAGGATGACCATCAGTTGGAATGACTTTATTGTCAACTGTAACATCATGAATAGGTGTGGCGAAAAATTCGTCAGAAATTTCTTTGAAAATTCCAGGAACTAAGTGATAGTAATTCCGAGTGAAGCGGTAATCTCCCAACTTTTTGGTGATACAATTCTCGAAGCAATGATCCATTTGTATGGTTGGTAATTGCTCAGCGTGATATCTCATTTCTTGATGCGAAAGATTTTTTCGTGGGATTCTTTCGCAGTATGGATTCATTTTTTCTTTTTTTACTACCGTTTTTGTTTCATCGACCTAAAATCATTGAAAAATACTACACCAAATATAACTGAAATTAAAATTGCATTAACAAAAAGTGACTATAGGCCTATTGCGTAGCTTTGGTGTCCTCACTCTATGGTTAAATTTCTCGAGCTGTGCTCTCGTGATTTAATCGAACAGATGACTCTCAAGATGTTGATAGATAGACAATGTTCTTAACAAAAATTTACTAATAAAATCACATTCCCTTGTGATATTGTGTACGATAGATTTTAATAATAAATAAACGACCAGAGTTTTATATTGTCCAAAGACTCGTCAAAATATGATATTAACTTTGAGAATTGAATTGAAAAATAAAAAATAACAACTTCTATTCAGTTTTTAACAATGTATTTCAACTTGCAATATTTCCAGGACAAAAAAATCTGCTGTGGTCACACAGTACCATAAATTTTATGGCCAATTTCATCGCTGTTTCAGAAATTTAGAGTGACGAATCAATTAATTACATACCTCATAGAGACAGTCAAACTGAAAGCGTCATTTTCAAAGTGATATTTGAATCATTTGTAAAAGAAACAATTGACAATCGTTTAAATATCCTCTTTTATGCTTCTACTAGAATTATTATTCCCGTAAGAGCTTTAATTTGATACCAAACACGATTCTAGAGCCAAATTACTTATTTGAAAAAAACAATCGACGAACGTTTGCATGTGATGTCCAAATATGATTGATGATAATTTTAATTTCACATCATGATTCTTATTATTTCTTTGTTTCAGAAAAATATAACGAATTTTATGATAGCTCGAATTTTAATGATAACAAATGAGCCGCTGATAATCTTGAAAAATGATTCAGGTGAGGGATAGATTATTCGAGGATCAATTTTTATTATTTCATATTTTATAATAAATACTACCGTTTATAAAGAAGGGCGAAATATTAAAGAGTTCCTTCAATTAAGTTTTGGTACCACTGGTTGAAAAAAGTTCATCCACAAACTTTAACCTAGCTTTTTGATACAAAACTTTTTTTAAATTATGCTTTTTGGGTTCAGTAAAGTCTGGAACGCGAAAATTCATCAAAGTCCCGAACTGTCAGAAAATCTCAATTACAATACTTCCTCTAATATACAGGTCGAGGCAGTAAAAAGCTCCAAAAAATTGGAAGAAAAAGTTCTGAATAAAATTTTTGGTGTAAGTGTATACAGTTGATAATTAAAATAGTTTATCTAATTTTTGGTAGGTTACTCCTGCAAAGTATAATAGATAAAATACAACCTTTCGGAGTATACTGATTTCATTACTACTAGTCTAGTCGAGAGCTGTATTCTTTCGTTAACGGATTACTGATCCAACTGAATCTAAAGATCAGTTCAAAATGGCGTCAAGATTATATGATCTGTTGTAGTCGAAAGAACACCAAACATTTGTTAGGTGTGCGTTTGTCTGTAATTATTAACTTATTTGTTTTAATTTCGTTTAATCATGAATATTCAAAAAAATTCAATAGAAAATATCTTTTAAATATATAAAACACCAATACATGTAGTTTTTTTCATCCGTTTCATAATTATAATGCAATTTCAGGATGAGTTATCACAAAATTTTCCATTTTGCCTAACTAAAGCTATTTCAAGGCAATTTCGTCCATTTCTTATCCTTCAAGTGTTACGAACTCCGCCGTTTTTCAAATGCATATAAGAACCAAAGGCGTGTTTCTTCGACCTAATACTATGAATCTCAGGATCATAATTCGCTCAATCATTATTTATATGAATAATAATTCTTTTTAAAACAAGAAAACAACTAACTACGAATCATGGGTCATATTTTGATTTGAAATATTTATATATTCGTTTTTAAAAATATATCTTTATTTTTGGTGTTTTTTTCTCTTGTAATTGGTTAAAATATCAGAATATTTCAGTATTGATTTCTATTATAATTCATTAAATAGTTTGTTTTTCAAGAACTATTTATTATTGCATGATTGTTCGTATATTCATCCCTTCATGTTAGATGCGGGATGTGCACTTATTGTTTTACCAACGATTTTTTTGTTGTGTTCTATTCGCCATTTTTCAAATTTACACAGATTCTGTTATTGCAATCATCGTGAACATGCAATAAGTCCCATTCAGATCATATACCTATAAATATATATACTGCTGACCTCCTATCTTAACAAGGAAGCGTCTCCGTACGGTATCTTTTATCTCTTTTCTTCTGCAAGTCTAAACTGCGCATGGTCACAGTCTTAAATTTCATTGGCTGATGCTTGAAAGATTGTGTTCGGGACGTTCGGGGATGATTCGGAGTCAAATTTATTTTCTAAATCAAGACTTATTTCAAAGTGTGACCATGCGCAGTTTAGACTTGCAGAAGAAAAGAGATAAAAGACCCCGTACGCTGTCAGGTCCAAGTCGTTGGTATATATATATTTATAGGTATATGATTCAGGGTCCGATTCAGAAGGGTAAGGAGATTGTCACTTTGTGACTTAGATCATAAATAATATCTAGATGGAAGGAGTCCTATATCACACAACACATTTTTGCGAACGGTTATGCCAGAAAGAGAGGAAAATACAGGTTACGTTAGAGGGACAAAGAAATAAAATATAAAGAAAGAAAAATGAAGTGAAACGAACTGCGCATGTCTATCGAATTTTATTGGCTATTTATACAGGGTGGGGCAGAAAAACCTATCCGATTTCAAAACGATATAAAATTAAAACCAGTCAACTTGTCAAAAAAATTTTTTTATTAACATATCGCAAATTTTATGCCATTTTTAAATTTAAGTTTTGAAAAGCACATCACTCAAATGTCGTCCTTGGGAGCGGATACACTGATTTAGGCGCTCGCGGTAGCTTTCCATGACTTTCACCGTCATTTCCACAGGAATTTCTTCAATTGCCCGAGCAATTTCCCTTCGTAAAGCAAGAAGGGTCCTTGGTCGATGCTGGTAAACCTTTGATTTGAGGTAACCCCAAAGGAAGAAGTCACATGGAGTGAGATCCGGTGAGCGCGGCGGCCAGCCAAGATCACCTCTCAGGGAAATGAGGCGACCGGGAAACAGTTCCCTGAGAATGTCCATTGATCGTCGCGATATGTGGGCGGTTGCACCATCCTGTTGAAACCACACATTTTCCACGCCATTTTCTTCCATTTTGGGTCTAAGAAAATTTTCCAGCATGAAACAATAGCGCTCGCTGTTGACCGTTACGGTTTGCCCATTTTCTTCAAAAAAGTAAGGCCCCCAGACGCCTAGGCGGGAAAGAGCACACCACACAGTCACTTTTGGGCTATGGAGGGGTTCCTGATGGATTTCTCGAGGATTTTCGTCGCCCGAGTCCGAAATGAATTCGAAAAGCACGTTGTGTAGCAATTATCGAACCGTCGCATTCGATAAACCGCTCAATAACAAAAGCACGATGTTCACCAGACCAAGGCATGTTGACTACTGACAAATGGCATAAAACCGGCTTTCTAACGGTTTTTACCCCACTACTCTACCTGCCCCCTCTTCTGAGAAAAAGAGATTTGAAATCGGATAGGTTTTTCTGCCCCACCCTGTAAAATTAATGTTAAGAAGATGTACTTTGCAACTAGAAAACGGCAATGAATATGAATATTTTTTACAGAAATATGAACTCATTACATCTTGTGTTTGTCATTTTGCGGGCTTGAAAAACCGAAATTTGATTATTGTCACGCTTGCGCAGTTTATTTCTCCAGCATTCTTACAATATATCTTCCATCTCTTTCCGTCGTAACCGTTCGCAGTTTCTTCCATCTAGATATTATTTATGATCTAAGCTTTGTGATCACAAAGTGATAACGAATAACGACAAAAGAAACATGATTCACTGAATCATAAAGACTTGGATCACTTAGATTGCCCGAAAAAACACGCCTCACATCATGAACTCCTCTAGCTTTTCGTTAAGGAGTTGTTGGTGATCTCGAGTAGTTGAAATTTAGAGTAGGGGTGACTAGCCTGTAAACGAAAGAACAAGCACATGGTGATCCAGATCAGTTAGATCAGTACTCCGTGAACGAAAGAATACAGCGAAAGAAATGAATTTTCTAAGAAGAATAGTTCTAAGTGTCCAAAAAATATGAGCAATAGCTCATTCGATTCGGAATGAAATTTAGGAAAAGATATTTTCGGGATTTTTTCCGCCAACAAAAATTGCAATTGTTATTAACAAAAAATGGAAACAAAAAAGTCGCCGAGTTTTTTTGCAACAACTCAAAAACAATGAGGCATAGTGAAAATCGAGAAAAAGATTCTTAAAGAGGAGAAAATTTTCAATGAAAAAATCTTGCTTCCTAATCTCTATCTGTATTGTTTATAGTTCTAATTTAATGTTGAGAATAGAGTTCCAAGCGACCTTTATAGTACGAGCGCACCGGCTGTTGAGAGTCGACTGTACATAAAATAATTTTTTTATAGTATAAAATAACAATTTAAAAATTTGAAAAATTATGATGTCATCTCTAAACTTGAAAAAATGACTTTAGAGGAATAATTTTAAATTCATTTGTAAGAAAGTGAGACAATTGCAAACCTCCGTTTTCATTGAGAGCATAAAAAAATGCTCAAAAAATTCGTCTATGCATTTTTTGCTTCTTGGAGCCTTTCTTACATGTACATTCAACTTAACTACGTCATATATGTGGGAGAAAAGCTGGTGGACGTCGCTGATGAGGCGACCGGATCCAAAGGGGTGCAAACGCGATCATCAACGCGACGGCATCGCGGGAAGAAGTGAGCGTCGGAGGAGGCAGAAAATGTTTTTATTGTTTTTGTTTAGAAATTGTGACATCATATGATTGAATGTGACATATTTTAAAATGCAATATGCTCCGAACTGCTCAATAAAAATCAATTAAATAAAGCTACAAATTATTGATCTATCCTACATATATGTGTTCAAAAGTAGCTCATCCCATTATTATTAATTTTTAAAGTTGACGACATTTATTAGATTTTTTTGTTTTTTGTCAATTTTAAAAATTAATATTAAATAAGATAAGCTACTTTTGAACACTTATACCACGTTATCTTGTTGAGTATATATGTAAGAAAGGCTCCAAAAAGCAAAAAATGCATAGACGAATTTTTTGAATATTTTTTGATGCTCTCAATGAAAACGGAGATTCGAAAAAAATTAGTTTGTTTACAATAGTCTCACTTTCTTACAAATCAATTTGAAATTATTTTTCTAACATAACTTCATTTTTTCAAGCTTAGAGATGACATAATATTTTCAAATTTTTAAATTGTTATTTAATATTATAAAAAAATTATTTTATGTACTGTCGTCTCTCAACAGCCGGTGCGCTCGTACTATAAAGGTTGCTTGGAGCTCTATTTTCAACATTAAATTAAAACTATAAACAATTCAGATAGAGATTAGGAATTTAAAAATTAGAAAAAATTATGATGTCATCTCTAAACTTGGAAGAATGAAGTTATGTTGGAAAAATAATTTTAAATTCATTTGTAAGAAAGTGAGACTATTGTAAGGTAACTAATTTTTTTCGAATCTCCGTTCTCATTGAGAGCATCAAAAAATGTTCAAAAAATTAGTCTACGCATTTTTTGCTTCTTGGAGCCTTTCTTACATATACATTCAACAAGATAAAGTGGTATAAATGTTCCACAGCATTCTCATAAATTTCACAATTTGTTGGTGATATTTTAATTTTTGATGAATAATTTCAGATGTAATAAGTGATGAAACACTACACGCGTCAGTCAAGTGACACAGGCATGTTTATGCTGATAATTTAACTACGAGAATTTGATTATTCACAACACCACCGCTATTTTTTAAAACAAAAAATGAAAAATATATTTTATGAGTGATTTTATATTAAATAATATTTTCATAATGTACGAACAGTGTGTTTCACCAAATGTCATTTTAGTTCCTCTCCTGGTAACCGTAGCGCTGGTGATTACTCTAAAGGCGACATTCTTGGCTTGGCTGACTACAGTCAAGACTACAGTACCAGCGATCCATATAGAGATCAGTGCGTCGAAGCTATGATTTTTGAAAGCTATGCGATAATTTCTTCGAAAATTTGACATACATAACAGGCATATAGTCTATTCACGTTAAAAACATTCCATGGCTCATATAGAGTAATCTGATTGTCTTGTTTGCCAGTGCGAACTTATGATTTTAAATGGGAGTGACCGGTCAAATTATTCGAAATTCGATGTTAAAAATGTTGTTAGATAAATGGGTTAATAATAATAAATTATTGTTTGAAAAAACTGACAAACGCTTTAATGGTAAACCGAACTAAAAGGTAAAAAATAATTTGTAATATAAAAATAAAGTAATTGACAAGAAAATTTATGTTATTGTGGAAAAAGCGTGAGGTGCTCGATGTCAGTTGCTCCAAATATTCTATTGGTGCGATTTTTGAATGTAGAGCTAGTATGAAAATAGGATACAATGCACCCCATGCTTTTTTCACAATAACATTAACTTTCTCGTCAATTACTTTATTTTTATATTAAAATTATTTTTTACTATTTAATTCGGTTTACCATTGAAGCGTGCTTTTCAGTTCTTTTAAGCAATAATTTATTTCCTATTTTTTAGTTTGATCTGCTATAAAAATAGTTATTTTTGTATGAAGTGTGCGAAGTGATTGTTTTTTTTGTTGCGCGTGAGAATGTCAATTTGAACCGAGACCGTAATGTCGAGGTAACAAATTCATTCGAAAGCGCAACAAAATACAATCACTTCGCACACTTAAACAAACAATATTTTTTCGCCAAATGTCAAAAAATAATAGATCAACAATAATTATTGTTTTATTGAGTGAAATGTAGGAAAAAAGTACAAACTATAATTAATTTACAGTCACCTGGGTATTGTAACCAAAAGTGTGCGCAATTGTTGTTTGATAAATAAAGAACTGTCAACAATTAATTTTTATATTCAAAAATAAGTAGTTTTGTGTACAAACTCATATCTCTTTTTTATTAAATACCTGTTTGTTTCTATCCTTGTAGCATTACTAAACTGAATTATATTAGATTAGGTGTGCAAAAGTAGAATTTATTTTTTCACTAGTGAAAAAAATCTCGGACTTTGCGTATCCATAACAATACGAAAATATCATGTTTTTTTGACAGTTGGCGAAAAACATTATTTGCTATTAAAATTAATCGAACTCGTCTCGCTCGCACGGCGGATCAACGTTGACCGATCTAGCTTCGCTCGCATGGCGGTTTACTGTTGACCGAGCTCACTTTGTTCGCTTAGTACCAATTCACAATGTGCCTAAACATAAGGAGTACGTAAAAACATAAACATAAGAAAATATGTATGTTCACAGTGGTCGTAACGTAAAATATAAAAATGAAGTGTTTTTTTCATTTTACGTTGGTACAAATTAGGTTTATTGATGTATTGTGTTGGTTTCTCTGACAGTCATTTTCAAATATTCTGTTGATTTCGATTCTGTTTCGTGTTTAATGTTTTTCTTTGGTTTCACTTTTATTAGTTTGGAGTTTAGTTTGTTTTATTTTATTATATGATGTCTGAAAAAGATCTTGCGATTGTTTCATTATTATTGAAACTGCGTTATAAAAGTCGCCAATAAGAGAAATATTAAGACGAGGAAGAAATGGTTGTTTTTTTTTATTAATAATTCTATATCAATCATATTTAAAGCATGTTTCGATCCAGGGTGTTGTCAACTATCAGATGAAAACATGTGTTTAAAGTTGACGCATGCGCTATTAGTTGTTTCGTACGTAAACATAACATAAAGTTGAATTTATCTCAACTTTACGTTTTCATTACGTAGCTCTTATGTCAATACGTAAACGTAAGAAATACGTAAGAGCATTGTGAACACGGGCATTGAAATACAATAGTTCAACTTTATGTTTATGTTTACGGTTACGTACTCTTTACGTTTACGTACATTGTGAATTGGCACTTACAATTAGCCGAGCTGTCTTCCTTGAATATGGTAGAAGCTTCTTAGGCTTCCTATCCAGAAGCGAATCGTCATTCCTGATGATCCTTATAGGGATAATAGGATTAACTTAATAGATTATTGTATTGTCATCGGTCCTTAAGAAGTTGCAAAGTTTCAATTTAATCAGACGTTTTTAAATGGGTGAAATTTACATTCAAAAATTCCATTACATACATACAGATGAAACTAATAAAAGAATTATAGAATAGTATATTCTACAATAAGTATTGAAATGGCCTATATTCTGAACGAGCGAAAAGTTTGTAAACCGAGCCGAAAGCGAGGATTACGGTTCGCGAGTGTGGAATACGCCATTCCAAACATATTGTAGACTATACTATTATTTATTCTTGAGAAACGCGTAGAATTGATGGCAGCTTGATGGTTGTCGGTTGTGAAAGTTTCGGCAGCGCGAAAGTAGCGTAAGATTTTGAAATGAAAAATTCATCATATACGGCATAAATTGAATGTTATATTTATATATTGAAAAATCCATATGCAAAATAACAGACTATAAAATCATGAATAAAACCGCGGCATACAATTATCAAAAGCCCGTTGTTGCTCGGGAGCTTTCGGCAAACGCTCACCTTGTTTTTAACTCAAGTATAGAAAAATTTTAGAAGTTATTTGATTAGACTGTTAATAAATAGGATTTTATATTACATATATTTATATTTTCATTTTATGGAAAAAAGTGATAGCTTATATGTTATTCGGCTTCGCTAATTATATCGGACTCATCCTAATGCAGATCCTTACTCCCGCTGGAGTCTTCCTCCAAATCGATTTCTGCATACTGTCGTTCGAACCATAATATAATTTTGAAATATTTAAACAAAAAAAAAACGTTGTGTTTCTAATAATTTTTATGCACAGAACTTTTCCAAATAAGACATATTTATTTAAAAAAAAAAAATTATATGATATGTATAAAAAAATATTTTATCGTTAATGGACCAATTATATCCTTTACTGTATTTTCCATTATCCATCCGCAATTCTCTGGCTTTAAGCATGTTGATAATATTTTCTTGTGCGCATTTCCCCATATTGTTGTAATAAATCATGATCTTAACAGTTGTTACGTCAATTCTAAATGGCAGAGTAAAAGCATACTTCTTACATTGAAAATGATGTAATGAACTTACTATTTATAAGATCGTAAATAATTGCTATTTAAGATAAAGTGTTATTGAATGCAAGAGCGGCTTGGTTAAAAATACGAGCATAGCGAGTGCTCCTGAAAGTATTTTAGCTGAATTTCAAAATACAGATATTCCAACTTATATCGGATAGAATTACTTTTTCTCTAACCGCGCATAAAATACCCACTTTAAGTACTCTTTGAAGTTTTAATCCGGGCAATGAATGAATGTGGGTGGTGATGTCGAAAGCAGAAATTTTAACTTTGGAGTTTTGTTTGAACTAGTTGGGAGATAAACATACTAAAAGTCTCCACCCCTCGGAGGTAAGCCCCAGGAGAGACGGTTCCGTTTTTTGGTCTTTTGTTTACATCTCGAAAACGATACGTCGGATGAAATTTTTCTATTATGCATTATGGAAGCTCTCTCCATCTTTGGTTCTATACACTTTTTACCTATTCCTCATCGTTGTCTAGATATGAGCTCCATTAGAAACACTTAATATGTGAATACTGTCGGTTACTTTGCACAAGTTAGTAAAAACGTAGAAACAAGTTTCTGAAAATCGACCGCTTTTTGGAGCTTATATCTAGGCAACGATTAGGAATAGGTAAAAATTGTATAGAACCAAAGTTGTAGAGAATTTTATCAGCTACTATAATGTATAAAAGAAAAATTTCATCCGACGCATCGTTTTCGATCGTTGTGTGTCAACTTTCAGAGAGGATTTTATTGCAATATATTTTCTGTAATACGATAAATAAATCTATGAAGTAATTTGGATTTATAATGGTAAACATTAAGGCCCGGTTTCACCAAAGTCAGTTAAATTTATCTAGAGGTTATTTTGAGTAAGTAACTATAGTTACAATTGTATCAACAATAGTTTTCATATGAAATAACCTCTGGATAAATTTAATTGGCTTTGGTGAAACTGTCCCTTAGACGGAGAGCCGGCAATATTATCGGGTATGTGATCGTTCCCATGGACCGTACCCACATGAAACAAAAGTTTATAATTGCCTACAAACCAAATAGATAGGTTGCCTCGATTTTTATTGCCGGAAGGTTGTTTAATAAATTTATCTACGACTGTGCGCTAATACGTGATTCGCCCACTAATTTGCGTGTCATTATGAATTTCATAATGGCACTAGTGATTTTCACAATTAAATATGTTTATTTTCTTTATAACTTTGACAGCTGTCAAACAAACAAATAGTTGCCATAACATGCTACTTGATCAAGCTATGAATTTTACACTAAATGTTTTTCGAATGTCAAACATCAAATAAAAAAATCTAATTCAGCAGCAATTAAGGCCGTCGTAGATAAAATATTGAATGATACACGTTTGATACAGCTACTGTAATGAAACTTGAGTGATAAAAACACTCGGCTAATCGCCTCGTGATTTAACATCACACACGTTTCATTACAACGGCTTTTTCAAACTTGTATCATTAATATCTATAATGCTTTCTAAATTTTTGACACATCATCAATAAATAAGCGCTACAAAGAAAAGTACATTGTTGTGTGGAGGGTAACCATCATATGCAATTGGCATAGAGTTGCTGTCCCACATGTGCCGGAACCACTTGGTGGCCGAGCATATAAGCAACCCCTATTCTTTCGTTATCAGCATGTTATCGTTCCTAAAGGTGAAAATTTGAAGATATCTTCTTGGATACGTTACCTTACAAGATACATACGGTTGTCTCAATTTTTATTGCCGGAAATAGTGGCAACTGTCGTCAAAAGACGAGCGCGCGCGACACTTTTTATAAATCGCACGCGAGTCATTTTCAGCGCGATTCGAACTATTTACGACTATTCTTTTCATCCGGAGAGAATCAAATGTAAATGTAGTTATCAGTAGCAACAAGTCAATGAGTTACACTATTCTGAATGAATGAATTTTGGAAGATGAATTCAAATTCAAGTGAAATTTTTGTTTAGTTCTGTTTCGTGAAACAATTATTACTCAGATGGGTCTACACAGTACACTATTATTTCACCTTTCAGGACGTTCAACAATCCGGAGAAAATCAAAAGTGAAGGCATTGCACCAGATAAAAGTGTCTTCTTATTACTATTTATTATATAACATTCTGGTATAAAATGGTACTAGCAAATTAATATTTATTTATGCAACAAGAGTGTAAAGTTGAGCAATATGACAGGAGGCCAAGTATTTGGTGACGAGGCTTGCCGAATCACTAAAATTATTGGCCGATTGTCATAATCCTTGTTTACACTTGTATTAAAATAGGGATCCATAACGTCGCTGGTTTATAATTGTTCAATTTGTCAGAGAACTCGCTAGTAGAGTATTTTCCGTATATTTAATCACTTCAATCATTCAGCATTTTATTATGAGAATAATGAAATCAAAGTGACGAATAAATATATCTACCTTGGAATACCCTTCACGAGTCCAACTCTATTTTCAGAGGCTGCAGAACAGGCAATAAGTTAAACGAATATTGCAGCTGATACAGTTTGCAATACTATGGCAAGAGCAAAAAACAAATATTGGTCTGCTACATTAAAACTATGATTCCTTTATATCGAGTATATGGGGTACCAATTTGGGGCTCAAGATACCTAGATAAAGTTGAAAAGGCTCAGGTGAATATTTTCAAGAAGCTCTATACTTATGACTGTATTACACGATACAATTTATTGGTCAATAATTTTCGAAAGTCATTTTATTGTTGTGTGTAATAGTATAGGATCCGAATTAAGAACGACCTTCACCTATCTGTTACAGCGGTGAGATTTTTTTCTATCAAATTTAGTATACTACAGAATACATCGCAAATCGGTTGGCTAAGAAACTCCTGGCAAGGCTATGATTAATTGAATATTGAAAATTGACTTTCTGTTTAACATTGCACTCATGAGTTTTACGAATGAATTTAATACCAATCGAAAGTAAGGAGCGTATAGAATATGTAAACGTTGAGTTGTCTATTGTTTTCCTGGCGTAACTGCTGATTTGACAGGTATGAACAAGTATATTAATACTAGCTATTTTCATTCATCTGTTTCTTGAATAAATCTTAAATGAAAATGAGCGCTACTTAATTGTGAACACGATGATATGAGGTAGTCAGCAAAAAATCTGATTCAAATGACGGTTGTCGAATTTTAAATAGTGAAATTTTATTGTGTATTTATGCGGAAAATTCAAGAAATGATTCGAGCAAACTGCACTTTTAGTTCAGCCGATCGCAATCATAATGCAAGATGTACAACTAGATGTTATAGAAGTGCTCAATACAAAATTTCAATATTCTACGACCGATTGTTTTGAATGTATGAAGAAAATTCGAAAAGTCTGTCATATAAAGTGCATTTCCGGCTGAGCCGATTGGTACAAAAATAGGAAATGGCCATTTTGATGCTACAGCAATTTCAAATGCGGAATTTCAACATCCTACGGTTGATCATTATGGATTTATCAGAAAAATTCGAAAAAACTTCCAAGTAAAGTATACTTCCGGTACAGACTATTGGAACCATAATGCGAGGTGCACAACTAGATCCTATACTAGTCCTAAATACAAAATTTCAACATTATACGTTCAACCAGTTTTGAGATTTGCAAGTTACGCACGCACAAACGAGCATACATACCGACATCAAGCCAACAACAGTCAAAATGGATTCAGGGATGCTCAAAACGGACATTCCCGTCAAAATCTCGATAGGTGAATTTTGACGGTTCCACAATACTTCCTTGTACTTAGTACAAGTAAGTAACAAAAAGTCAATTTTCTATATTTAATTAATCATAGTCTTGCCAGGGTTTTCTTAGCCAACCCAATTGCGATGTATTTTGTAGTATACTAAATTTGATAGAAAAAAATTTCACCGCTGTAACAAATGGGTGAAAGTCGTTCTTGATTCAAATCTTAGATTATATGTCCAAAAAAATCCACAATTTTTTCTTGACCATTAATTGAACAAATTATTTTTGTAACAGAACTTATATCTATCGCCAATATTCTGTGGTATGCTAGGGAGATTTTTGTCCGATTTGTCGTTGCCAACAGTTATTTCGCGTCGAATGAAACACGCATTTTATACTTGACTTATCCTAAAGAAAGACAAACATTGCAAACATAATCTTTGTGTTGGCAAAGTATTAATATAATTTTTTATTACTCATGCGGGATAAGTACTACTTTGCGCACGTTATTCCGGGCGGTAAATAGCTCTTTGCTTTTTGAGTGTGTCAAGTATAATTTGAGTGCGACAAGTAAACTTGTCGCACGCAAATCATTTACCACCCGGAAAAACAAACGCAAAATAATATTCATCCCACATTCGTAATAAAAAATAGTATCTGCAACTCGTGCAATGTTGTCAATTGCCCACTTGAACGAATGAGCGCACTCACTTCGTTCGTGCGCCCAACTTCGCTCTCGTGAGCAATCGACAACTTATCACACTTGGTACACAATATACTATTACATACAGTTGCCTTCAGTATATTAATTTTTTGTGCCTCTGTTGTCATCTCTACTATCACACTTTCTCTTCAACCATACTTTTTGAAGTTACCTCAAAAATTATATGTTGGTAGTTCTGATTTTTCTTGATGAAAACTTGGATCGTGTAAAAATATTTTTGAGCTCGAAAATAAATTGTTGAAAACCGGACAAAAAACTTGATCAATTTATTGGTCAATAAATTGTACCGTGTAAATCAGGCATTATATAAAAGTATTCCAAATTATATAATTAGGTCAGAAGCAGATATTTTCCAGATTTGATAAAATTGTAGAGCTTGGAAAGTGAAAGATTTCCTAAAATTTGTTAGGACGCTCTTTATTCTCTAGAATAAAAGGACAAATAATAATGTAAAAGACCAAAAGTAAAGAATCTTTTTGAAGTATCAAACAGTACCGACATCTGGATAACTTAAAACAATAAAATTTCAGACGAAATATCAAGAAAAATACATCAAAGATATGAACAACATCTGGAGAAACAGAATGAAGTCCGGATTCAAAATACAAACTTTTGACCTGTATACAAGAACTTCCAACGAACAAGTGAACCGCAGGCTTATCTGGAATTAAACCTAAATCTAAATATTACAAGAATTAGGTATAAAACAATTGCGAACTTCCAACAGCTTATACATCACTGCAAATGACTCCGTCTACAATATAAATCCGGACGCGATTTGCTCATTGCGTTGTCTGAATGAAAAAGAAGTTTTGGATCACATATTTTTGCATTGTCCAGTATATAACTTAGTACGAAATTATCATTCAGAGGAATTATTATCAAATTCATTGTTCTCTTTACTGGATATTAGCACAATTGAATATGCTAAAAAAAATATGGTTTTCTGTTTGTAACGCACTTAAGCTTAGGTCATTTATATTAAACGAATGATTTGATAAATGATTGGTTTTAGTAAAAAGACAGAAATAACTGAACTCCTTTTGTATCAAGTGTACATAACTTAAAATAAAAAATAAACGATTATTATTATTATTATTATATTTATGTACTTTATTTTCTTGATACCAGTTCATGAACAACTTATATTCCCGTTTGTTCATAAATATCTACAGATTTCTCAGGACATAAATCTAAACTTGCATGTTTCGCCGTCTCGGCTAGATTAAGATGTGCATGTGCAGTAAAAATCTGAAAAATTGGGAAATTTATCTTCCATAATTTTAGCTTGAAACTCCTCGACTATGAAATTTTGTATCAATTATCACCACAACTTTCATATTTATTTAAATCATACATAAATTGCTTTATATTTGACACTAGCAGCCCGTGCCGGCTTCGTACGGGTGACCATTTATTATTATATAACATTTCTGTACGAATTTTCAGAGCATAATAGTTCAATATTATGAGATGATTAAAGAGAATAATACCTTGAGTAACACAATAATATTTAAAATATGAACCCAATTGTCAAAATTTGTTGATTAGTGTGGAGATAATAGCGTCATCAGTATTCAATGAAATAAATTACGGAAGATAGAAGATTATTTTATTGTATTGGTCATTTCTCTACATCTTGGGTACATTATTTGAGTTTTCATAGGGAACCCTTCTCTTGAAAAGAAACTATAGTCCATGTTACTTGATGATAATATAGGATTCTACCGGTGGAAGAATTCCAAAAATCGCTCCATTAGTTTTTGAGTTTATTTATTAAGAACAAAAATATGAATTTATTCTGTATTATTAATATAAATAGATGATAGTATAAGAAACTTTCACGCAAGCGCCAGCAACAACTAGAGAAAGTTTCAATTCAAGCGGATGAACGATGCTCGAACGGACAAATACCGCTCGTGCGTCACCTATTTCACGTTAGTAATACTATGCCAAAACTTTCATGCAAGTGCCAACAACAACTATACAAAGCTCCAACTCAATAGGATAAATGATGCGCGAACGGACAAATACGGCTCGTGCACTACTAAATATATGTTGATGTTACTATACTAAAAACTCTCACAGAAGTGTCTACAACAACAATAGAAAGTTTCATCTGCATCGAATGAAAGATGCGCGAACAAACAAATAAAGCTCGTGCGTTACTCCATGTATAGTTATGACAGTATAATAAATAATTCAATGAAAGTACCAACAACAGCTATAGTAAGTTTCAACTTAATCAAATGAAATATGCGCTAACAAATAAATACAGCTCGTGCGCCACTTTATGTGTTTTGATGATACTATAATAAAAACTTTTATGAAAATATTAACAATAACTATAGTATGTTTCATTTCAATCTAATGAACGATGCGCGAAGAAACAAATACGGCTTGTGCGCCACTTCATATTTGTTGCAGATATTATAATAAATAATTTAATGAACGTGCCAGCAAGAACTGTAGTGAGTTTTAAGTCAATCAAATAAACGATGCGCAAACGAACAAAAACTATAATGAAAACTTTCACGAAAGTGTCAACAACAACTACAGTAGGTTTTAACCCAATTGAATAAAAGATGCGTGAACAAACAAATACGGCTCGTGTCACTTTATAGTTAATGATAGTATTATAAAAAATTTAGCAAAGTGCCAACAATAGCTATAGTAAATCTTAACTCAAACGAATGAACCATGCGCGAATGAACAAATACGGCTCATGCGCCACTTCATGTGTGCTGATGACATTACAACATTTTTTTTTAAAGAAGTGTCAACATCAATTATTGTAAGTATCATCTCAATCGGATTAACGATGCGTGATCAAACAAATACGGCTCGTACGCCACTCCATATATATTACTATAATAAATAATCTATCGAAAGAGCCAGCAAATACTTCAGTGAGTTTTAACTCAATCAAATAAACGATGCGCGAACGAACAAATACAGCTTGTGCGCCACTTGATGTATGTTTATAGTAATAGTAATAGTAATAGTAATAGTAATTTTATATTAAAATAAATTTTATATTATAATAAAAACTCTCACAGAAGTGCCAACAACAAGTATAGTACGTATGTTATTCAACGATAATTCCACTCCAATATGAAGTAAGTCATATATAAAAAACTATTTTATCGTTTTGACAGCGGATAAAAAGGAAGGTAACTTATTGCAAATGATAAAATGTTATTTACCTTTCTCCTAGCAACCAAATCAAAACACCCACTATATTCATGCCATTTTCATTATTTGTCCATTCTTAAGCTCTTAAACTGCAAAATAAACAGAATTCGGAATATTTCCGAAGAGAAAATATAAAATAAACTATTAAGTAAAGTGTGTCTATGAATACAAAAAAACAATGAATCCTGTATCTGGAGACAATTCATCGTATTTTGTGAAAACCAGAATTATGTATTAGAAAGAGGTACAACGGTATGTCAAATTTCAAATATTTTGCTAGATTGGACTTGAAGTATGCGAAGAATTGATGGAGGAAATTATAAAGAATACGTAGTGGAATATGTCCAATGGAACAATGTAGGATAATTGTACTCTCAATAATTGCACATTTAAATAAAAAAAATTTATAAATAAAATGTCGTTAAATTATCTCGCGGAATTACACTCTAGCATTTTATTTTTCTTGGGATGAATTACAGTTTGACGACTCAACCTTGTAACCTGATAGCAATTTGACTGGAGAACAGTTTTCTTGTCAAATTGCTAGGTAACAAGGTTTCGTGAAAACAGAAATTTATCCAGCAAAATAAAAAGCTCTTGTGTAATTACTGTTGATAATATAAATTTATTCAATTTTGACGTTTTAAAGCTACATTATTAAATCCATAGCAACAGTCATAAGTAAATCTTTATTCACTAGTGATTTAAAACGAATTATTAGTGATTTAAAAAAATTTAAATCACTGTTGGAATTCCTTTTTATAAAGAAATTTCTATTTCTGAGGAATAATTTTCCCAACTGCAGCGGCTGTTTCGTTCAAAATGGTATCGGGGACGAGAACATTGTTTTAATCACTTTCTTCCATCATTTCAGACAATACTTTTCACAATTATAACGCTTCACTGCTTCAATTCAAAATTCACAAAACTGACAATTTACTGACAGTCACACTCCCGAATGTTTGAAAAACAAACACTCGTCGCGATATTAACGAAGTTTCCTTGCAACTGCAATTTAATTTTTTTGAATTTTGTTCCTCAGTTTCATGTTCCAGAAATTTACGCAAAATTGAATAAAATTATGTATACAAACACGTGAATTAAACCTCTTTATTTGCTCAAAGAATTAACCCACTCGCGCTGAATGCGCTCGTGATTTTGAACTTTCTTCTCGCAAATAAACAGTGGTTTAATTCACTTGTTGTATAAATAACTATTATACCAGTGAAAGAATTTTAAAAATCGGCTGAGTTGTTTATTCATTACAAACAAAAATACAAATCTTCTCTCTTTATAATATCAGTATAAATAGATGAACATTTGGTACACATATAAATAGTTATTATTTACTAGTAGTATGCAAGGCGCCTTAGGCGCCCGTTCTAAAATGATGGGTCGTCTGTCAAATGAAAGATATGCTTAGCACAAAATAAATAAAATAAAATACTTTAGATGTAAATGATGGTGCTTTAGGTAAGTGATATTGGAGAAAAAGTTATGTGTATAAATGAAAAAAATATATACAAAAATTTTAACGTGTCCCGAATGCGATTCGAACCTCGTACCGGTTGAACAATAGTCCAACGCTCTACTACTGAGCCATAAACTGCAGTAATAATTTTTTGCTGTAACTAAGTTATATCTCTATATCTATCTTAGAGCGTTACGGAGTCAGTGAATCAGTGATGAGCGTAAATATATGTTAAAATGATTCGCCCGCCACTTCTTCTGTCTTTCTTTAGCCAAGCGACGCTTTCTAAAAGCAGGATCATCGTCTTTACTCATTATAACTGTTAAAAAAAAATCATACGAACCGATTTGAAATGACCATTATAAAGCATGCGATAATTCACGCGCAAATCAAGTCACATATAGAATGATACAAATGAACTCCAATCTGTGGTACATATTATTCAATTATTTTAAACATCAACAGAAATGCAAGAAATGTAATTTTTTTAATATTATCTTACCCTGTCAATCCGATCGTATTTGTTCCACAATAAAACGTTCAAGGTGTAGTATGGATTCAAAAAAGTTTAAACTAATAACAGGTCAAGTTCACAATTCACCATTATTTAAATTCAAAAATCAACCTTAAAATTGTAATATCACAACAATACTTCAAAGTGACAGTACTGTTGCCAAGTACCTCCATCATCACACGAAATATCGCAGATTCATATGAAAATAGAAGATATGTTTAGCACATAACATAAAATATCTTAAATGTATGTAAATGATGATGATTTGGAAAAATGATATCGATGAAATGGTTACCTGTATAAAAGAAAAAAATTGGAAATTTTTGCACTCAAATGCGATTTGAACTTGATACCTATCGAGTCATAGTCCAATGCTCTACCTCTGAGCTATGGACTGCTTCAAAAATTTATGGCTGCAAATGAGTTATATCTCTTTATCTATCTTAGAGCGTTACAGAATCAATGAATCAGTGATGAGCGTGAATATATGTTAAGATTTATAATCAGTTTAAAATGTTGCTAACATAACTAATAATTTGATTTTAATTGTTGGTATCACTATAACAACACATGTAATTTGTTTGTAGGATGATTCTTATGACACAGTTCTAAAATTTTCATGAAATTATGTACTTGGGTTGAACAAAAAAATTTGTATTCAACACGTGTATAAAGTTGTTTTTTTTTCTCGTGCTGCAATTTCGCATTCGTTAAAAAAACGCCTACTTTACACACTAGTTGCATCAATAACTACTACCTACGGTCGTATAAGAAGTGACTGTTCTTACATCATTCCAAATGTAAAAAGTATGCTTTCCTGGAAAAATATGCGATTAAAGTTTCATTACAAACTTTTATTGCACGATTTGAGTTGAAGAGTCCATCGGTAGGATCAGCCTATTTTGAACATTTGAGCGATATTTTGAAATTCATCTGCAACATAGTTTCCTAATTTTTTTACATGATCGTCTAAAATGTTTTTATTTTATGTCTAGACACTATAATTGCATCAAAAGACAGATCGATAAACTTTCTTTTTTCTTTGTTATCATGTGATACTATATTAAAGTCTTCTATAGAAGGATTATGAATTCACGAATTCCTCTCACAGGGATCTGTTTTATCGGGATAATAGTGATTAAAATTTCAAATGATCCCCTTGTTGATCACCAAAAAATTTTCGCGCGCCACCAGTCGTGAGAAACTATGATTTACAACACTAAACACACTTATAAACATTTTGAACTTGATATTGTAATTCGAACTAACAACATTTGTAAACTTCAACTACAATATATTACTTCACAATATCGTCTCCTTAACTAGGTACCAATAGTAGCCTTCAAAATCACAAAAAAAAATCTGTTGTGGACACCACATGACTTACATGTACACCTTTTGACTGGATAATTGACAGTTGACACTGACAGTGATATTAGGCAAAATCGATTGCAACTAAAATCTGAGGTGATCATAACGCTGTAACTATCTGGAATACTAAATTTATCATTCTACGGCCAATCACTTTCAAATTCATGCTAAAAATTAAAGAAGGTTGTCAGATAAAGTGTACTACCGGCTCAGTAGATTGCTATGAGAACATGAAGTTATCATTTTATTACTACAATAATTGCTTTAAATACTAAATTTTATGATTCTACAGTTGATCGTTCTGAATTTATGCGAAAAAATCGCGAAACTATGCAGTAAATTGCACTCCCAGTTCAGCCGATCGCAATCATATTGCGAAGTGTACAACTAGATGTTATAGAAGTGCTGAATACAAAATTGTAATATTCTACGACTGATTATTTTGAATTTATGCGGAAAATTCGAAAAGTCTGTTATTTAAAATGCACTTCCGGCTTGACCTATTGGTACAAAAACAGATGACAACCATTAGGATGCCACAGCAATCTCAAATATTGAATTTCAGTATCCCACGGCTGATCATTCTGGACTTACTCGGAAAATTCAGAAAAAGTTTTCAGTAAAGTGCACTTCCGGTACAGACGATTGCAACCATAATGCGAGGTGCACGGCAAGACCCTATAACCAGTCTTAAATACAAAATTTCAGCAATACACGTCTGACTGATTCTGAGATTTGCGAGTTACGCACATACATACGTACCGACATCAAGCCGAAAATAGTCAAAATAGATTCAAGGATGCTCAAAACAGACATTTCCATCAAAATCTCGAAATGTGAATTTTGTCAGTTGCACAATAGTTCCTTGTACTTTGTACAAGTAAGTAAAATACATCACAAGGATATTTTAATTTCTTTGGTACTAGAAAACTGCGGATGGAAAGAAATAAACTTAAAATACCAGTTCCAATGGTTTAGTGCGCCTCAGATACTATCTAATTTTTCTTTGAAGATTGAAATTTCCTCCTCTTTATATAACACTAGAAATAAGGCTCGTATTGTAAGGAATTAGTCAGTATTATCAGTTCACCTGATGGTGATAGTAGATTGCCAGTTATTGAAACGTTGTGATTACTGTATACATTTTAATTTCTATAAAGATATTGGAAGTTCTATGTGAAGTGTTTTTTAATTAAAATACTATCTAATGTGAAACAGACGCTTATGATCACGTAGCTAATTCAATAAAAGAAATGTCACTATTACAAGTCACTCCCACAAAAAAAATAATGATCCATTTTATTACGCGCCAAAAGCAACAACTATAACAAGCAACTAGCTGAATGAAATCAAATTATAAAACGCGCGACTCCCTGAGCTTAGATAAATTTTTCCGCGTTCACATGAACGTAGTAAGTACGAGGATAGTGCATTTACACATTGATTATTTATATTCACACGGTATCGCCCATATATCGGTATCAGTATCGGTATCGCAAAATGAATTATCTGAAAAAGATTAAGATAGAATAACAACTTTTTTACATTGTAAATACCTTCAATTTAAGCACTCTTTAATATGATTATCATTATTAAATTATATATTTTAAGTTGACATCAATAGCTTCCAGCCTTGTTTATGACTTCAGTAGTTGAATTGTGTCGCGAGCTTATAGAAAAAAATTTTGCAGACCTATATTTCATCGTTTATTAGTAATAAAAAGACCACGATATTGATCATAGAAATAACAGGCTGAATACATGTGTACAGTTTTGACAATAAATTTGCCTCGATTTAGATTTCTGCAAATTTTTAATTATTTTGATTATACCGTAAAATTGCACTATACAAATTTGCAGAACTATGTTTCATGAGTTCAATTTCTACTTTTAGTTCACCACTTTATCGCTTTATAAAGTGATAAGGCCTCCACGTACACTTCTGGGAACAATTTTTTTCAATTTGTACATTCAATAATCTATAATGAGGCAGTATAATATGAATAAATCACTTTGTTGATCTTCATCTAGGCTAATTTAGTTCTGCCTACTTTACTGACTTCATTCCTAACAAATACATCACTTATGACCGATTTCAGGATCACGAGCTAAATTAATCTGGTTTAAATGATCCACTTCCTCACCTACAATATTAATTTCTCCATTTTTTGTGTCATCACTGGTCAATCAAATTGAATATATGAATCAAGACCTAGTTTATTGGTAAATTCTCCCATCATTCTAAATCGGGCATTGAGAAATATTTTCTTCACTGATTTGAGTAGAGATCAAGAAAAGTCCAAATTATGAATAAAATATAGTTTCATTACAACAATAATTATTAAAATGGGCAAGAAGCTGGTACAAAGTGAAAATCAAAATGATCCTTTCTTATTAATGAAAATAATTTTGACTTTTTTTTTTCTTGTTCTATGGAACAGTCAACCCGCTTTAATCTTTTGAATTGATGATTCGTATGTGCTACATACCTGTGCCATCAAAAGTTTAGTTATATGTTCCCTCTTCTTTTTGGAGAGGTCGACACATCTTGTAGCATTAGCAGCCAAATATTGGAACGGAAAATCATCCAAGTTCGGTATAATATTTACATGAGGCTGAGGAGGTCTTGTAACCTTCGGTTTATCTTTTTTACGATTTGGTTGAACGTTTTTACTCATTTTCAACTAGATTTGCAAAGAAACTTGAAGGAATGAATATTATTTCACACTGACATCGATCGTTTACGTTGTTGCTAAGGATACAAGCAGTGGTGTAGCGTGTAGGCTGTGTATATTATAGCTTTCCCAAGAAAGGAAAATTTGTTTAAAAATAAATTCTTTTTAACTTGAATAATTTTATTTGAATTTTAACTCTGTACATTTCCGTTTTTCCTTCCGTATTCATTGACCTACAATTATTTCATTCTTCGTATCCAAATTCACTTGTACTTGCTGCATGTATGTATGTTGAGCTCGTTCATCATTTTTGAATTCTGATTACGTCACATCTCCTTCTGTTGAGTGCGATGTGTGTTAGTTTATTTATATCTTTATTTGTGCATACCAAAAGAATGCAGTGTGCTGTTTAATCCTAATTGTCGATTTTTTTCAAATGTCGTCATCAAAACACTTTTGGGCAGTTCATAGTTCGTCCATTTATTTTGAGCATGGTTGAAAATTGATACGACGAGTAGTTGGCATTTTTCATGTTAGTATTGGAAAACGTTCATATAACAGTCTTAAGTACTTCTTTTATGAATCTTCTGAGCTTATATATATATATATATATATATATAAATCACCCTATCAATTTGACGTCCTTACAAAGATGTTCATTTTGGCGTCTACTGAAAGGAACGCGTATACTTGAGATCTGATCGAAGTATATTACATAATTTCTCATGGGCTCTTCAGATTTCACACAGAAATTCCATTTCACGCAATATTCACAGAGTTCCCATTTCCTATACAATATGACCTCCTTTCATCATAACATCAATGTGGCGTCAATAATATACGTTACATATTACGTTTATAGTGGCGTCCTATCTATATATATGCTTTCACTTCATGTTTGAAGTGGCGTCCCCCTTGTTGCCAGATTTAGTTTTTGAAGTCCGATAAGCACCTCTCTTGCGTAGAATGTTCTATCGATGACACATGTGAAGCGATATATCCAAAAGTTTGCGTAGAATTACATTATTCCAGTTTTGAAATGGGTTGATACTCAAGACATCTTCATAGAGTAGTAATATGTCATTGATTGATAGAGAACTCATAGTAAATTGGAAGATTTTGCAAAAAAATATGGATTTTTGATTGATAATTGCTATTTTCGAGTTCTGAAGTAAAATGTATTTGCCATGTCCGTGAACTGTTGGTAGATTCCATTAATGGAAGTATGTGGAGGATAATTTATCAGGAAGGACTTACGGATGTCATATGAATTGTGATAATAATTGCTCCATGGAAATGTGACAAAATTTTGGACTAAACTTGCATTTTGCTCAAATTTTTTTCATAAATGTGTGATGAGGGTCAGTTTGAATATAAATCCTAATTCTGGGAGCTGGAAACCTCCCCTCGTTAGGTTATCATATTGTAAAAAAAAGTACAGAGTATTTTTGCAATATCCTAAGAGCCGTAAGGCACACAAAAAAATCTCATAACTTCTTGGAAGAGTATTGAATTCTTCACAATCTTAGTTCAGATACTTTTCACTGAGAAACTATCATGTCTACATCCTCTCTTAATCAACACAAATGCCGGATCAAGACTCATTGAAGCTCATAGGTCGTAATTCAATGAGATCCATGAGCTGGTGACTCAAATGCTTGTGAAATCCTCAAAGTTAAGGCCTCCTTAAGCCAAGGTCCGTGAACTCGTGCCTATCGGGCTTTATGCATAATCTGGCTCTGGTAAAGAATACTTCCTACTAACCTTATCAAATACCCTATACTACTTGGCACATGTCTTAGAGTTCTTCCCTTGGATTCAGCTCTAGCGGATGAAATATTTGTCTACAATTATTATCATATTATCGACTTTCCTCTCAACATTCAAAATATTTAAACTAGTGTTGCTACCCTAATTCAAGTATGCGTTATCAGATCAATCAATAATCGTCAATTTGAATTATTGAAATGCTGGGAAATCTTCCCTACAGAAACTTTTGGTTAGGAATGAAATTTGGATAGCAACAGTAATGGAGTTTCAGGCAACTAAATGAAACTTTATCTGTGTACTGAGTTATTATTTGTTGCTTTCATAAGATGTTTTATCTTGGTACTTTAATGATGAATACCAGTCTATCGAGTAGTCTTCATACATATCCCTATTAATACCTAAGAGAAAACTCACTTCACCATTATGAATCGATCCTGTTAGGTGGAAGGTACAAAAAAGGAATTAGTGTATTAAGACCATGGAGGTGATCTTTTTTGATCAAATTTGTGGTTCACGGCCGAAACGCCAACTGAGACCAGAAGAGAGTTTCAGAATATTTCGTTTTTTTAGGCGATCATCACGAAAGAATTTAAAATCACTAAATTTTATTCATTCGTTTCTGAAACATTGCAAATGTTTATCTTAGTTGCCATTGAAATTGTCTTATTTTATTGTCTGAAAATGGGTATCTACTTCTCTAATTGCAAGATCTATAGAGATTGACGGAAGGATATGATACATATTTCGGCGAAAATTGTTTCTAAGACTTCATCAAACTGCCCATAGAGGTGGGTGTGAAGTGTTAATCAAATAGTTTTCAAAGATCAGTCCCAAAAAAGTAATATTGGATAGATCAGTCCCAAAATAGTTATTCACGTATTAAGGTCAATAAGTACGGTTTACCGATTGAGAATGATTGTTTGGGGGCCAAGCCTTGGCGAGGTTTGCAAATATTGAGCGAAATCGGTCCTGTAATTATTGACAGTGATGCTTAAAAAATTTTTTGCACGTTTGGAAGACCTACCTCAAATATGAATCCTAATATTCTCTTTTAAATTGAGTTACCACTCATAGCTCACTCGCTGTCAGCTGTCAAGTTTGACATTTTATTTCTAATATTCAATCATAAATAACGATAAATAAATTAATACTTTCTGTGGAAGTCCATAATTTTTCACTTACCGCTTTTGCTCATGGGCGGTAAGTCAGCATAACCATAGTAATCACAGTTTGCCGGTAAAATCAACATACCACCTTGAAAGGAGAGCCGGTAAACATATGAATACGCCCAATCGTGCAAATAGTAAATTTAGATAGATGTGTACAAGTAAGTAAAACTCCATGGTAACAAAAAGGGCCATAGAAATACCTTTTTCGTTATAATCGCCTACAAAATTGATTCATAGCACATCGCACATAAACTTCTAAAGCAAAATTGTAACTGATGATAAATACAACAATTATGTGGACATAAAATTAATCTACGACCAAAATTGTCCAAATATTCGACTCCTATCCTTCAAAGTTGCTGGGAGCATGTCGTTTATCAGTATTCATTCTTCATATCTTATATATCAATCTTGAGGCAAAAAGTTCAAGCGTTGAGAATGGATTTTGTTGAACTATGTACAACTACATTCTCTGATTAGTTTTTCCACAATGCAAATTGGTGAACGTATAATTTTGAAAGTCGGGAGTCTTCCATATCGTATATCCCTAAGAATTTCCTTCGCTGTTCGTGTTGCAATATGGTGCACAAAGTCAGATACTACTTATAATATGAAATAATGAACATTCAATAAGTATCGAAGTATTCCAAGTGAGTCTCTTTTAACTCACTTGTACAAAGTATAAATAAGTAGTATTGTTGAACCGCCAGAATCACATTTCGAGATTTTGATGGAAATTCTCGTTTTGAGCATCCCTAAATGCATTTTGACTATTTTCGGCTTGACTTCGGTACGTACGTATGAATGTATGTATCTATATAGTTCAATTTTGTATTTGAAACTGGTCCAAAGTCTAGTTTTGCAGCCCCTATTATGATTGCAATCGTCTGTACCGCAAATGCACTGTACTTGGAACTTTTTTTGAATTTTCCTGAGGCATCTTAATGGTTATTTTCTATTTTAATACTAATTGGCTGTGCTGAAATTGCACAGTCTATTCGAGTTTCTTGTATCAATTCAAAACAATCAGGCGTGGAGTATTGAAATTTCGTATCAAACACTTCTATGAAACCTAATTGTACACCTTGCATTATGACTGCAGTCGGATTAAACAGGAGTGCAGTTTACTAAGCACGTTTTCGAATTTTCATATAAATCCAGAACAATCAACCGTAGAATCTTGAAATTTTGTATCCAGAGAAATTGTAGCATTCGAATAATAACTTAATATTTTCAAAACAATCTATCAGCTGGAAGTAAGCTTTATCTTACAATCTTTCTCAAGTTTTCGCATAAATTCGAGACTTAGGCCGTAGAATGATGAAATTTGGTATTTGAGACTGCTTAAGCGTTCCATGGCCAGTTGCACCGCTGTCAATTAAATTTTAGGTGCCACCTAACTCAACAATATCGTATCAAAATTTGAAAATTGAATGTGGCATGAACATTGCTCTCCTTATTTCGATTCGACATTTTTTGTATAAGTGAAGTTTAAAATTTGAGTAAGAGCGGTACAACTGACCATTAATGAACTGTAGCATCTGAATGATTGAATTATCATCTCATCTCATTTGGTTGGAGTCGATTTTGCCTAGAGTCAATATTAGTATCAACTGTCGATTATTGAGTCAAAAGATGTACAAGTAAGACATGTGGTGTTCACATTAGATTTTTTTCATGTTTTCGAGCAAAACGGTGTTATATCTTTCATCAAAGATTATATATGGGATGCAAAATTGTTCAAAATGCTACCAGCCTAATTTTGCCACCACATAATATTATCCTTGTCTATTCTTCTCCTTTCCCTTCCGAACGGAGCAGGGGGTAGCACCTTGGTTTTTTCCTGAGACATTTGACCTTCACTATCAATTGGTACTAGTTTCAATCATAAGATCTAACAGAGAAGTTGACCCTAACAAAAATTAAAAATAGTAATCTTTTTCCGACACTTGAAGCGGGATTCTAGATTTATAAAGTCTGTCACCTCATTGACCACAATATTCTCGATTGATTCATATTATACAATTTGACCATAAGTTCGATCAGAGAGCTTGAGGTGCGGCCGGCTCCCCGACTTCAAGAAATGTTTTCACACAGTTGCGACAACAGAGTCAATGTTCATCTATCCACAAACTGAATAAGGGAAGCGATGATATGATAACTCGCACAAATTGAAATATGAGTTAGAATCTATGTATGTTATATGGAATCAGTTTGGGCATATAATTTCCAAACTACAGTTATTGTTGGAGACATTCAATATATAGCCCTTTGCAAAAACCGGGCACTTGAATAGTTAAAGCTCTCATTTGAAAAAAATTCAACTTGTACCTTGAACCAAATTGTGGCTTTTCACAGTAGCCCAAATTATCTTCTGGTGTACTCTGTTACCGACAGATTCAAGAAAAATTAAGCAACATTTTCGTTTCTTACACAAAATTTTTCTAGTGTTATGTTGCCAGTGAATTCTAAATTGAACAAAAATAAAAACTTAAATAATGCTTCCGCCTAATCCCAACTTATATGTATGTTGTATACCAACTCTTTACATTTTTCAGCCATGATGAATGTGATATCCTGTAATAGATTATATTATTGGGAGCAAAAATTAGTTTTCATTCCCTTGTATATCACAAGCTTATATTAATCTTATAATGTATTACAGGAGATATGTAATAATGATAATTCATTCATCCATTCTTACTTTCTTTCGATCACACTAAGAGTGCAACTTTGTGACCATCAGGGACTTCAAAAACATGAATAATTTGAGATTCATCAATTTGGTCCTTGTGAAAGCAATGATGAACTTGCAACAAAAATGTTCCACTTGCTTTGTACAAACGATATAATTTGTTTTTCTACAACAATTATAAGACCACATCACGGATGAATTAGCGAGTTCTCACATTCCATAGTGATCCTATAGTTGGGGAGCCGACTGCACCTTATGTTCCCTAATCGAACTTACGGTCAAATTTTACATAAATCAATCAAAAATATAGGGGTCAACTGGGTGACAGACTTTTTGAATCTGGAATATTGTCCTAAGCGTCAGAAAAAGGCTACTTCCGGTCAATTTTCGTCAGAGTCAACTTCTCTTAAAGAACTTATAATTAAAACTGGTACTTGTTAGTAGCGAAGGTCGGATACTCCAAGAAAAAACCAAGATATCACCCTCTGCCCTGTCGTTCAGAACTTCCCTTATGATTGTTGTGCTTTTTCCTTTGTTTTGAATAGAACAGAGGTAGTATCCTGGTTTCGTCCTAAAGTACTTGACCTCTGCAATCGATTGATACTAGTTTTAGATTAACCACGAAGTTATTGACCGGATATGGCCTTTTTTCGATCCTTAGGACTGGATCCTGGATTTATAAAGGTGACATCCTAATGACTACTATATCTTCGATCAATTCATATACAATTCGGCCCTAAATCTGACTAGGAACGTTAAAGTGCGGTCGGCTTTTGAACTATTAGAAAGAGGTACATGAATTTGCTCACTTACTCCTCATACTTCAGTCAGTACTCAACTGTTTTTTCCCAATATTTAAAATTGACTGCTCAAATTTTAAGTTGATAAAGAATTATTTCTAAGCAAGAATAATTTCTGACATCAAGTACCTGTACTATAATACTTCAGTCTGCAATAAAATATTGGTAGGAATATTATGTTATGACATACATAAAAAGTGCAATTCCAAATTCAAGCCATACTCCCAACAAATTCCATGCCAGAAGCGCAAGCATCTGTTTCATTATCGATCGATGTTCAGCGACAGTGTGTCAAGTTTCTGGACGCCAGTATGATAGCGAAATATATGAAGTGGGAATATACACGTATATTTTTGACGCCACTGAAAATTGGAGCGGAATTTTTCGGAACTAAAAATATATACATTTCCCTATCATTTTGGCGTCAAAATGAAATTTTGAATTCAGCCTCTAGAGGTCGGGAACAAGCCAGGAAAAAATTTTGAAGCAATTCCAAAGTGGCGTCCGATATACGGACTCCAATTTACAATGGACGCCAGATTAAATGCAAACGCGCAATATTAGGACGCCAAAATGATATGAGGATTTATATATATATATATATATATATATATATATATATATATATATATATATATATATATATATATATATATATATATATATATATATATATATATATATATATATATATATATATATATATATATATATGTTATGATGTTTATTGGGTAGTCAGTCTTTAATTATTCAAAAATTCTCATTTATTTCAATGACCCAAGCTTTCACCAATAATTTTTGGCTTCTTCAGGGGACTAAAGTAATGTAAACAATAAGACAGTTAAATCAAATTGACAAGTAAAAACGGATAAACTTCAACTTACAGAAAAATAGAGAATTAATAATCACAAACATTGAGAAAAACTAACAACTGGACAAGAGTAAACCAACCATAAAAAACCATAAAAAACCATCAAAAACTCTTGAAAAATCAATAAATAAAAAAGGATGGAGGAATAAAATAACTGACGATGATAAAAATATAAAAATATATATTCTTCGCAAAACATGTGTAGAATTTGATAGATAAATAAATGAATAATCAACAAATGAATAAATTGAAAAAATAAATAAACAAGGAGTGTCATGAATATGAACACTTGATTATATTCGAATAATATGAACTTAAATTTTGGGTATCTGTTTTTTTATTAAGAGTGTTGCTATGGAAATTTACATGATACATTTCAAGAAACAGACGTTTGACATAATTATCACTCCTGTCAAGAATTTCAACATCATCAAAATCTGGATGATGCTTGGATTTGCTAGTATGAATTGATAATGCACAACAGTTGACTTTTTTACTTTTTTAGGATTACTACAATCACTCCTATGGACTATAATTCTTGACTTCAAAAGCCTACATGTCTGTCCAATATATATATTATTAGCAAAAGGACGATTAAAGAATGAACAACGTGAACACTTGGTAAATAACCACACTTGTTTTATTATGAATCCAAATATCAAATACAATCATTTAACAAAAATACATCACAGAGCGGCAATGATGACTGAACTGATCAAATATCTATTACCGAATGAATAGTTCTTCGTAAACTAACTACATCTCACCACAGTTATGCTAAACGTTACCAGCATCGATATAATGAATTATATAAGATATCCCAAATGAATTTTATAAATGAATAAATAACGAGAATCACTAGTCTTTTACATAACTTCAATTAACAAAATATTTGACTGCTAACACGGCCAACCTGACAGAAGCTTCGCTCTCGAAGCTTAAACCTGGACTAACTGTAGCTGCTTTTTCAGGAAGTCAAGCTGGAAAATAAATTTTTATGAATCATATTACAATTTTTATTAGTATTATTATATAACCGGACTTCAGTCACAGCCTAGTTCGACCACTAAAGGGTGCAAACTAACACGTAATGGCTTCTAACAGCCCAGTTCGACCACTACAGGTCGCGAACTAACACATAATGGCTTCTAACAGCCCAGTTCGACCACTACAGGGCGCGAACTAACACATAATGGCTTCTAACAGCCCAGTTCGACCACTACAGGGCGCGAACTAACACATAATGGCTTCTTACAGCCCAGTTCGACCACTACAGGGCGCGAACTAACACATAATGGCTTCTAACAGCCCAGTTCGACCACTAAAGGGAGCGAACTAACACATAATGGCTTCTAACAGCCCCGTTCGACCACTACAGGGCGCGAACTAACAAATAATGGCTTCTAACAGCCCCGTTTGACCACTACACGGCGCGAACTAACACATAAAGATCACAATACTAACTGGTACAGGATCAAAACACAACACACATTTCAGTACTTACATAAGTCAACCTGTAAGTCAGTTTCATCTACTTCAAGCAAGTCTAATATTTCTTGCATATCACAGCTCAAAGACCAATCAGTAGGCCATTTACGTAACTGCTTTTTAGCAGCCTTGGTAATAACACTCGAGCCAACTTTCTTAAGTTCAAATCGATCGTGATTAAGATGTTTAATCACTTCGAAAGAACCAAGAAATTCGTAGTCCGTTTTACTCATGTGCATTTTCGAGTTACGGTGCATGAGGACAAAATCACCAATTGAGAGCTTCATTGTATCTCTTCTCTTATCATTTATGTTGTCCGAGCTCCCAATAGTCGAATTCAAAAGCTTTCGCACTTTTTCTCGATCCATTTCTCGACTACGGATCGGAGACAGATCCAGAGACAAATCTCGCAGCAACTCCTGGATTAAAGGTACTGATCCTTCAATACCTAACAATAGCATAAGAGGTGAGGTTTTCGTAACTTTATGCATGGTCGTGTTAAGCACCAATTGAATTTTCCATAAATTGCTCGACCATTCTGATTTAACTTTTGTCTCAATGCGAATAAGATTCATAATGGTTCTCATATAGCGCTCGACTTGACCGTTACCACGATGAACATCTGGGGTAATAAAATGGTAATCAATACCAAGTTCATCCAAGAATTTTGGCATACTAGTATTTCTAAAATTTGAGCCTGCATCCATAACAAGTCGCCTAGGGGTCCCAAATAGAGAAATAACAAATTTTAATTGATCTTTTGTTTCAGTAGCTTTCACTGATTTCATTGGCAATAGCAAACAATATTTCGTAAACGCATCCACTAAGACTAATATATGCTTGTAGCTCTCAGTTGTTAACGGTGAAGGACCTAAACAATCGATATGTAATGTGTGAAAAGGTTGTTGAGGTTTCTGCACAGGCTGAATGTATCCTTGTAGTGGACCAGTCCTAGTCTTTTTCACTGCACACATGTCCTGGTTTGCCGCACTGAAAACATCTAACTAGTTTATCTTTCATACGTGTATTGAAACAACGTCTTTTCGCGGGAGGTGATTCCGTAATACTGGCTTTAAGCGATTTATTAAAAGTCGTTACGTAACTCAATAATTCGGAAACAGTTTTGCAATCCCGTTGCATAGCAGCATTTTTGATTTCTGGCTCATTGATACCATATACAATTAGTTCTACAAGATCGCTTTCTCTCCACGATGCTCGCAGGCTTCGGAGTAAAGCTAATTTATCATGTATGTAAGTTTCGTAACTATTAACCCGGGAGGAATTGAATGCAGCAGCTTCTTCAAATATGCGCCCTAAATTCCGTTTTCGCGGAAACGCTTCCAAGAAATCACGCCTGAAAGTCTTCCAATCGCGAACATCAGGGGACCATTTATCGTACCAGCGCTTAGCATTCTGTAACAAAAATCGGCCTACCCTGATTAGGATCTGCAGATCACTTACATTAAATTCATTCCGTATAGCTTCCACGAAATCGATCCATTTGACCGCGTCGTCAACGTCAGGATTAAATATAGGGAGGTCTATTTGATCTGGCATGGTCTTGCTGGTTTGCAGAGCCTTAGCGAGGGCAGACAGAATAGCACGAGAACTTGCGTCGTTTTCCGTCATAATTAATCACTTATCACTACACTGTGTTCGTAGGCGAATCCCACTCCTGATATTAGCAAAAGGACGATTAAAGAATGAACAACGTGAACACTTGGTAAATAACCACACTTGTTTTATTATGAATCCAAATATCAAATACAATCATTTAACAAAAATACATCACAGAGCGGCAATGATGACTGAACTGATCAAATATCTATTACCGAATGAATAGTTCTTCGTAAACCAACTACATCTCACCACAGTTATGCTAAACGTTACCAGCATCGATATAATGAATTATATAAGATATCCCAAATGAATTTTATAAATGAATAAATAACGAGAATCACTAGTCTTTTACATAACTTCAATTAACAAAATATTTGACTGCTAACAATATATATATATATATATATGTATATATATATATATATATATATATATATATATATATATATATATATATATATCCAAAACGGCGACCTGAAGTGATAGTTGCTAAAGTTATAACTATTAGTGAATTTTCAAGTTACTGTCAGTAGGTGGCTAAATATTGGTTTGTAGCTGAGATCTAAAGAAAAATCTATTTATAGAAACTACCGGAAAACATGTGTCCAACTAATCTTCTTAATTCATAGCAATCTATTTTGTCTGGGTATTATCAAATATAAGGATAGGAAAGTGAATATAAATTATAATTCGTAATTTTTTTTTTTAATCTTTTTTCTCAGTATAAAGCAACTATGCAATATAAATTGATTTTAATAGCCAACTATGTGGTATATTCATCTATTTCATTAATTATCCATAAAGATTTCGTTTTGCTCCTATAGTTTCAATTAAGGAACCTTCAAAAATTATGATTATTTTAACGAATGTTATACATAATAATAAATAAACATATCTTATAACTTCCTATCTCTTCATAATATTATTCAAGATGAAACAATTACAATTTGTTATGAACAATCAATTCTGAATAAACCATTTATTATGAACAATGATAACATTATGAATTAACAAAAAAAAAAAAAACGTCAAAGTTTCAAATAAAATATACAGAATTTAGAATCAAAAGTAGTTTTTATAGGAATAAAGTGATAGGAACTCAAAAGACATTCAGTGAAACTGAAAAGTCTCGATCTCAGCCAAATACTAAAATCTCATATCTTGATTGTTTTTCTACAAACGAAGATCTTTTCATAATATATGTCCTAATTATTTTCAGGATATGATGTCCTCAGTAATATTTATATATAAATGAAAGATTGTTATTTCAAAAATTTCTCAAGTCACTATCTTTTACAATCACTGAGTTTGAAATCAAGCAGTTTGAGCAAGTTTACGAAACAGTAGTTTTCATTTATGGTGGGATTCTGAACGTTTCTATAGCGTCTATAAGAAAGTCTATAACAACTTACAGATTCGATAAGCAAAATGATATTCTGAAAGAATCTGTAGCTTATAGATTTCTTTAAATATGTAATAGATGTCTATAACGTTAAGATTAGATGAACTCTAACCATAAAACATATGAAATGTCAAAATAAATAATAATTTGGGTGTTTTGCGTTCTATGTACTTTTTGCTGGTAAAGGATTATGAAAGGTTAGCATTTATTTTCGATAATTGTATTGATAATTCATTCAAAAAATATGTGAGATTGAGAAGAAAAGTCTGAGTAATGCAATAAGCCCATTCGAAGTTTCAGATAAACATTTTAAACAATTGTTCCGTTTGGATAATTCAATTGCCCATAATTTGATAAAAACTTTGCATCAATTTGAAAATAGCCATCCCAAAATACATCAATAAGAAATATTCATGCTCAAAAATATAATTTCACCTACATCTACATTTTGACCGTCTCCAATTGAATTCAATGTATTCTGCCCATTTATTATTCAAATAATTTTCATCTAATGTTGAATTCATAGTGTTACTCTTGAATACGTAATCATATTCCTCCTAACCCATGTACACTTATTGCTCTCTAGCAATATTTCTGGTTCTCTTCCGAAGACACACAATATTTACTCATTCCATCTTTTGTAATGTCAATAATCACTCGGAAACCTTCATGTTTTAAGCTTTTCGCAAAATTCTTGAAATCCCAATTCAAATATGTCAAAATAATCTGACACATGACAACTTGAGTGAGATCAGATATGAATCAAAATTAGAAGGCATCGTTATATTCGATGATATTATTCACGTCGTTATATGATTTACTCACTTGAGTGCATCAGAAGCTTAAATAAAATATATTAATCTGTATTTTTTAACAAAAAATCCAAAAGTAAAAATTATTTCCTAACCTATTTGCAACATTAAACTGTAAGTTCCAATGAACGGAAGTATCATGACGTCATAACTTATAGAAAATTGTTCAGAATACCATCTTAATAGAATCTATAAGAACTGCACTTATGGATTCTGATAAGCTTATAGATCTGTAACGTTATAGAAATTTAAGATAATGCTCAGAATCCCACCATTAGTATCAGTTTCAAGTCTGTAAGTGCTGTAGTTCCTGAGAACTCAGCGTCATACCAGAGAGTCAGATAGCAAAAGTGAATCTATTTGCGTATTTTCCTGTCAACCACAAAATAACAAATAATGATTGATGGCAGGTCACATGCTACCCTTATCCCAACTTTTAATTAAGCTCCACTCTCTCCTAAAACTCATTTTGAAATCAGTTTTTCAATATCAGTTATACTTTTGATTTATTGACGATTTAGGTTACTTATTGATAAAACAGAAACGAATCGGCTATTGAATTTTCTATTTTGTGACTATTTTTTACATCACTTGTGTACGTACAAACTCAAAAGGATCTTTTGATTCTAATTGTGGATGAGATATGAGCATTAAGACGGTACTGTCGTCTTGAATACTGAATTCCAACATTCTACGTTCGACGGTTTTGTATTTACGCGGAAAATTCAAACAAAGTTACAAGTAAATTGCACTTCCGGTATAGACGGTAGCAATCATAATATCATAATGCGAGACCCCCAACTAGATGTTACAGAAGTGCTTGATACAAAATTTCAATATTCTACGACTGACTGTTTTGAATTTATGCGAAAGATTCGAAAAGTCTGTCACATAAAGTGCACTTCCGGCTCAACCGATAGGACCAAAAATAGAAGATGATCATTTTAATGCTACAGAAATCTCAAATACTGAATTTCAGTATTTTACGGCTGATCTTTCTGGATTTATGCGAAAAATTCAAAAAAAAGTTTCGAGTAAAGTGCACTTTCGGTACGGACGATTGTAATAAATAATGCGAGGTTTATATCATGACCCTATACCAGTCTCAAATACAAAATTTCAGCATAATACGTTCTACGGTATTTGAGATTTGCGAGCTACGTACGCTCGCACATACGTATGCACATACGTACGTACATATGTACCGACATCAAGCCGAAAATAGTCTAAATCAGTTCAGAATTTAAAGTATGAAATTTAATTACCGACATGTTGCTTATTCTGTGCAGTAATTTTCAAATTTCAATTATGCATATTTCAGCAATAATTACCTTTTCATTATTTATTTAATTTTTATCCAAAACTGGATGTATGAATAAGAATCCTAAAAAACAGCAGCTTCCATTTAGTATCAGTTTCAAGTCTGTAAGTGCTGTAGTTGCTAAGATCTTAGCGTCACGCTAGCCAGCCAGACAGCCAAAGTGAACATAAAAGGGTAATTTTTTTTTTTGCAAGAATGCGCTAAGAATATTACAAAATTAAAATACCAGAAATGTAAAGAGTGATTTATAGATTATTTAGCATCATTAGATTATTTCTGATTTTTCTATCGTTGTTTGCACAGAAAAACTGTCTCTATGCTATAATTTATTAATGGTTTTCCATGCTCATAATTTCGTATTAATCGTGCAAGATAATCGGCGATTACGATTCATCGAAGGAGTACGATAATCTTCAATTACACTAAGCTTATTATTTTATAATGTTATTATTATTCCTAATAAATGGTTTATTGAAAATTGATTGCTTATAACAGATTGTTATGTTGATAACAATATTGTGTTCATAACAAATTTGTTACGAACAATCAATTGTTAATAACAAATTCGTATTTCAATTGCAATTCTTCTTACCATTATCGAAGTAGATTATTTTCATTCTATCGCTTATAAATGCTGCGCAATTCTGAAATTTTATTATAAAAATTATATGCACAAAGGAGTGAATGGTCTTTTACTCCTCCAAAATCGCTGGAGTCAATTTTCGCATTAGAATTTCTGAGAATTTCAAACCAGATCGATGGTTCAGCCACCTGTCAGAAAAATACTGAACTATTTTGGTTCGAGTCTATGGTGAAATCTTCTAAAATCTCGAAATTTATTTCGACAATTTTGTTAATTTGTTAATCCAATAATTTTTGTAGTTCATAATGTATGGTTAGGTGGAAGAACAGCCTTGGCTGAACCTCGCCGTTGACTAGTATGTCAATAAAGAAATAATATTATTATTAATATTATTTATATTGCAATCAAAATTAGGCTCACATTCTAGCAGAGATTCATATAGCTTTTCAGCGTAAGATTCTCTCACATAATCATTTAAAAGTAGATTGGAATTTACAGGAAACATTTCAACAGATCCTTTTTCTCTCATTTGCCAACATTTATTCGGGTATAGACCGTTTGAGCGCGGCGGTCAAATTTTTAATCAGTATAGCAGGGTTTGCCGTAATCTCTATGTACCACTTGAGCACGGCGAAAGCTTAACAGATTATTGAATTAACCATAAACAAAGATAGTAAGTAAAATGTAAAATCTTCAATTTACAATGCAGATAGCCAAAATGAATCAATCACGTAACATAATAATAATGAGAAAAAAACACTCCCATTGGACAATTTTTTAAATGAATAATGTAGGGATTAGTGTATGAAGTGACACCAAAATATAACATTCGCATTAGTATTCATTAATTAAAATGTAGATATGTATATATGTCGAGTAAGTAATTGTGTATCATTCGATTTGAACAGTTTTTTAGATTTTTATTGTATTTTCTATGATTACCTTAACTGACTTCTTATAAAAAAAAACTTATTTCTTTTTGCTTATTATTATTTATTATTTAACTTGCTTTGAGCAAAGCAAATATTTAGGTACTTACCTAGGTACCTAATTGTTCAAATCACCATACTTCCTACTTCAACTTAATAATTTGAATACTAAACATTCACAAATTTAGTGTGGAAAATTAATGCAAGCAGATAAATTTCTTGAAGAGCAAGATGCACAACTGCCTGCTATTTTAATCTTGTTATTATTCATCTAGAAACCTACATAATTTACACAAAATCATGAAAATAAGGATATTAAACATTTCAGACTTATCAGTGGGCTCCAAGATGGCGGACGAGTCAGCTATGATTATCTAGTGCTGTACTTACATACTTACCGAATAATATAAAATCATGTTTTGTGAAATTCACAGTGCAAGCTTCAATTGATTTCTTTACTCCACTAATCTTCAAAGCCCTTTCCCATGCTTTTAATTTTTTCTAGTTTTTCAAAAATATATTGTACATACACAAGACGTTCTCCTGCATTTTGTAGAACCTTCTGTCTAATTCTTTACAATGAGTACTTCTACAATTCTGTACACAATAAATTAATCATTACTTTTCAAACAAGGTGGAAGTTTGAATAATTTCTTTGATATAATTCTAAGCAAACGTAAATCTAGTCGTGACAAACTCAATAAACAATTTATTTTTCTGAAAGTACTGGATTACTGTGAACATTGCTGATTATATCCGATTACTGCAACGTATTTTCGATACTGATACAACCGAGTATTCCTAGGAATTTCTAGAAAATAAGTGTAATGCTATATATTCCTAAACGTATTCCTTGAAATTAGTCAAGCGATTCCCTCTCAGTGTTTTTCAACCTATGGCTCGCGACTTCCAGGAAGTCACAAAGTCTTGCTGGAGGATAGGTAGGGCTGTAGGTCCTAGACTATAATAAAAATATAACATTTCCAGTGAGAAGACTGTGTCAGTGGATTTTTTGATAATTTGCGAAATCGTGGATCTATTTTTGAGACGTAAGCAAACCAATAATTCTCTAATTGGAGCCTTTTTTTTCTCTCCTTAGTTTTTATATTTGCTATTGAAAAGACCGTTTGTTCACATAGGTGGGGAGTAGCAAATGGCACTGATAATTTTAAAGTTTCTCTTGCGAGCTAAGGATATCCTTCTTTCATCCAGAAGACGCCAATCTTCTGCAAATTCAAATGTCTGACAATTGAGCACCAATGAGCTAGCATTCAAATTTCCAACAACCGAACATCTCGCAACAAAGTTCTAGCGTCCAAATGTTTGACTTATAATTTTAAAATTTCACTATGGCCATCTAACGAGCGTTGATGCAACTTCTTAATGGCCATCTAGCGTATGCTAGCTGAATTTAGTAACGTTGATTTTTAAGTGACAGTTATTACGCGATCACAATAAATCGCTGTCATATTACATGCATCAAGAAGCAGCTTAATATAAGTATGATCAATCCAGTTCATTTCCAAAAATAACTGATTATTGTAAGGTAAATAAATAAATTCCAATCTGTTACGTTATCAATCTCCAAATATGTAAATCTGTATACCTACATTTTTTAATATATAGGGTTGATTGATAAAACTATGTACCACTGAGAGCGGTCATAATATAACTACGATAAGAAAAGAAAGAAAACTGCGAAAAGGACTGTATATTGCTCATCTCATCGGCTTTGGTTATGTTGTCCCGATTATTGCTCGGGCCAAGTGGGGAAAGACGGACAGTTTAGCGTATCTAGATGGTCCTGGTATATTAGCGCGCTCTGTCACCGAGCTATTTTTCTCTCTCTATTTGGGTAGCGGCATGGCTGTGGAACGGTGGCTAGTATAGCACTAGATAAAGCAGAGCAGACTCGTCCGCCATTTTGGAGCCCACTGTCAGTTGTTTGCCGTTTACCGAAGTGAGAACTTTAATATAATTTAATAAAATAATTGCAAATGACATTGTGTTTCAAATTAAGGTTGTTAAGAAGAGGAGTGGGGTCAAGGTGTGGTGGGAATCCTGCTCTATCTAAATATGGAAAAATGGAAATGTTTGTTTTCGGTTGAAAATACATGATTTTGAATGATTTGGTTCCTGATTCTATTCTTTTAAAGAGCTTTCATCGGTTGAAATATTTGTTTTTATATTTTAATGAAGTCGTGTGCAAGCAGTCAAACCGAACAGACGTGTTTGTCTCTGCTGTACAAGTGTATTATTTAACTACCTCGTGTGATAATAGTTGGTTATCAATCAGATAGAAATTAGTATTCATTCAAATATTGAATAATAATATAATAAACAAAGTTGATTAAAACTGAAGTGATAATGTCAGAAACAAGTGGCGGTATGACTGAGATATGTGAAAACATCGTACCCACAGCCTCGATGGACTTTATGACAACAATGACAACAACAACAATATATACACATCCAACAACATGTATAACAACTGTATACTCGACTTCTTCGATCGTTTCACCTATCCAGGTAAGCTCTCCATATCAATCGAACCTATTTGGAACACCAATCTCAGGTACCATATCACCAGTTATTTCAACACTATATGGTAATTCCATTAATATTCATGATGATGATGACGATAATGCAGGCTGTTCTTGGCAAGTCATCAATAGAAAGAGAAATAGGGATGATGATAAGAATCATACACAACAGATTAACAAAAGGATCAATACCAACATCAACACCAACAACAATATACAATTTTCAAATAGATTTGCAATTCTAGGAAATGAAACAACAGAGCCAGGAAATTTCCAGCAGGGAGAAAATAATATAAAACCACAGCACAAGCCACCTCCTACTTATATTCAGGATGTTGTAAATTATCCTGGCATGATTCTTGCAATCGAAACTGTTCTTCAAAGAAAATGATTCATCTGTAGGGCACTGCCAAACAACGTAATCAAAGTGAATACTAGCACCTCAGACGCATACCGTAAGCTCGTACATTTATTAAAGCAAAACAAAATAGCTTTCCATACTTACCAAGTCAGAGAAGAGAGATCCTACAGAGTAGTTGTCAAAAACATTCATCACTCGGTCCCAACGAAGGATATAAAAGAGGCCCTTGAAGAGCTAGGATTTAAAATCCGAGGTGTAACCAACTTAAGAAGTTGGAAAACCAAAGAACCACTACCCTTATTTTTTATCGATCAAGAACCGAATGAAAATAATAAGGATATATATAAAATCAAAGACCTACTAAACACCAAAATTATAGTAGAAGCACCACGCAAAAAGAGAGAAATTCCACAGTGTACTCGGTGTCAGGAATACGGTCATACAAAGACCTATTGTAACAGACCATTCAACTGTGTTAAATGCGCAGGTAATCACCTGACAAATGACTGTAAAAAACCGAAAGACACACAAGCAATACGCATCTTATGTGAAGGACCGCACCCAGCGAATTATAAAGGTTGTTTAGTTTATCGCGAACTCCAAAAATCTAGAGGAAAAATAACAGCTCAACCAGCAAAAAACACATACGCTAACAGAACCCACACCGAATATCCTACACGAAACAGAACTACAAACGGCAATCTCAGCTATGCTGACGCAGCAGCAAGTCACCCTTATAGCAGTACAGTAAATGATAGTGAAAATAACACTCTAGCATACTTTCTCCGAGAATTCAAAACCATGTTTAGCCAGCTTATGAATCAAAACAGCATAGTGATCAATATGCTTTCCACGCTCATCAAAAATCTGGGTAATGGATAGCTTACAAATAGCACACTGGAATGCCAACGGGCTAACACAACACCAGCTGGAAATAGAATCATTTCTTAATCTACAAAAAATAGATGTTCTGTTAGTATCAGAAACGCATTTCAGTGATAGAAGTTATTTCAATATATACAAATATAAAACGTATTTTACCAATCATCCAGATGGTACTGCTCATGGGGGAACTGCAGTACTGATAAGTCATAAAATAAAACACTTCGAAATAGAGAAATACGAAAAAGAACACTTACAAGCAACTAACGTTAAAATCGTTGAAACAAATGGCTCGCTAGTTGTAGCTGCAGTCTATTGTCCACCAAGGCACGCTATAACTAAAGCAAATTTCGAAGAATATTTTCAAATATTAGGAAATAGATTTATAGCGGGTGGAGACTTTAACTCCAAACATACTCGATGGGGATCTCGACTAATTAACCCCAAAGGGAGACAACTCCAGCTTGCAATGTTTGACAAAGGATATGAGCCCATAAGTACTGGTAAACCTACCTATTGGCCTACAGACCCCGCGAAAATCCCGGATTTGCTGGATTTTTTTGTAACAAAAGGAATATCTTCGAGTTACGTTGACATAACCGACAGCTTCGACCTGTCATCAGATCACTCGCCAATTATAATCACAATCAGTCCCACAATAATTTATAAAGATCAAAAACCCACTCTTTCCTACAAAAGAACTGATTGGGAGTCATTTAGAGAACTACTTAGTAATAATATCAACCTTAATATACCACTAAAGACTGAAGACGATATTGATCTTGCGGTGGAACAAATAAGTCAACATATACAACAAGCAGCCTGGAGATCAACACCCACAATAAAATCATCCAATGATACAATCATGAACTATCCGAAATACATTAGAGATAAGATTTCCGAAAAAAGAAAAGCCAGGAGGAAGTGGCAGTACACGAGACATCCAAACGATAAAAGAGTACTTAATAAACTGAGTAAGGAAATTAAAAGTCTTTTGCACGCGATTAAAAATGAATCATTTCAAAATCATATAAGCAATTTGACACCCTATGCTCACGGTGACTACTCGCTGTGGAAAACCACCAAAAAACTTAAAAGACCAATACAAGCCATTCCTCCAATTCGGAAAAATGATGGTACATGGGCCAGATCTGACACTGACAAAGCAGAACTATTTGCCGAACATTTGGCTAACACCTTTAAACCAAATCCATCTCAGTCATCACCAGAAGAAGAAAATACCCTGTTGTCATACTTGGACACTCCATTGCAACTATGCCTACCAATAAAACCAATTTCAGTGGTAGAAGTCTGTGAGGAAATAAAGCTTCTCAATGAAAAGAAAACGCCTGGGTACGATCTCATAACCGCAACTGAGCTTAAACAACTTCTAAAAAAAGCCCTAGTCGCAATAACCCAGATTTTTAACTGTGTGATCAGAATACAATATTTTCCGGTGCAGTGGAAATTTGCTCAGATTATCATGATTTCTAAACCAGGCAAACCGACTTACGAAGTATCTTCCTCTAGACCCATATCCTTACTTCCTGTCCTATCAAAATTCCTAGAAAAACTGATACTGAAACGTCTAAAACCATTTATTGTCGAAAATAATCTAGTCCTTGAACTTCAATTTGGCTTTCGAAATCAACATTCGACTATAGAACATGTAGGGTAGTTAAAGTGATCGAAGATAGTTTTGAAGAAAAAAAGTACTGTTCGGCTGCCTTCCTAGATATTAGTCAAGCTTTCGATCGTGTGTGGAGTACAGGGCTTTTATATAAAGTCAAACAGACACTTCCATCTCAGTACTATTTACTTATTAAGTCATATGTAACCGATAGGTATTTTCAAGTAAATAAGGACGGTAGCTACTCCAAACACTATCGCATTAATGCCGGGGTCCCCCAAAGAAGCGTCTTAGGTCCTGTCCTGTATCAGCTGTATATCTCCGATCTGCCCTGTGAAAATAATGTCGTGACAGCAACATATGCAGATGACACTGCTTACCTCGCATCGCACGAGGATCCCGTGGTAGCATCAAAACTACTTCAACAATCTCTTGATAAAATGCAAACATGCGCAGATAAATGGCGAATTAGAGTAAATGAAGCTAAATCAGTGCACATAACTTTTACCAAGAAACATGGCACATGCCCGGAAGTAACCTTGAACAAACAAATTGTACCAGTGAAAACAGAAGTCACATACCTAGGGATGCATCTAGAAAAAGGTCTATCGTGGATGAAACATATATCTGCGAAAAGAAAGCAGTTAGATATCAAAATCAGAAATATATACTGGCTCATTGGTCGCAAGTCGCAACTATCATTGCAAAGTAAAATATTGCTATATAAAGCTATAATAGTGCCTATCTGGACTTATGGCATCCAGTTGTGGGGCTGTGCAAAGCAGTCTAACATAAATATGATACAACGGTCACAAAACAAGGCACTACGCATCATGTTTGTGAGTAATGAAACACTCCACAAAGATCTCCGAATAAAATATGTGAGTGAACAAGTACGAATCTTTAGTACCAAATATGAGAGCAGACTAAATAATCATCCCAACATACTAGCGATAAATCTCCTGGACAATGGAAATGAAATCAGAAGACTTAATAGAAGAAAACCTTTTGACTTACCCTCAAACTAAATATATATATATATATATATATATATATATATATATATATATATATATATATATATATATATATATATATGTAATATCTAAATTAATATGTGATATTGTAGATACAACTTATAGTGAATTATGATCATGTAAAATTGGAAAAATGTATTGCATTACGGAAGAACACCGATGGGTGTCAACTTCCAGCATGTCACTTATATTATATCACATTTGCTGGTTGGTCATGAATTGGCCAGTTGTAAATTTATAACCAAATAAATAAAAAAAAAAATATATTTTAATGAAGCTACAATATGATATGTATATTACGCAGCGCTGTAGAATTTCGAAAATATTTTTGACATTTGGCGTTTAGTAGTGGTAATGCATTTCATAACCTAACAAACTTATTGATGATAAATCTACATCAAAAAAATAATATCGATGGGAGAATAAATGGGTTACTCAATCAGTGTACTGTCAAGTAAGAGAAGTGATGAAAAATCTTGTTTATTCTAATCACATACACTCTTCCTATTTCATCTCATGCGGCGACGTTGCCAAGCATATGATAACTTGCTAAATTTTAGTAGCTTTTGTACAATTTTTTTGAATAATAATTCAATTTTCTCTGAAACTATAAACAACACTTTTTGGTACACATGTTCATAAGACTTTCGTAGATATTTTGACGATTTTTTGTAATGTTTTCATTTCAGGTAGTCGAGATAATGACGTATAAGTCAATGTGAAACACGTCGCGTGCATTAACGCAATGTAATAATATGTCACCGAACAGCAACTTTGACATTTTTTATCTCGATAACTAGAAACAAGATTGAGTTCAAACTTTGCCAAAATATTCTTTGCTAAACAAATAATATACTGTAAAAATTTGAATGAATTCTCATATACTTTGATTCCCTTCTCAACAACCTCAATTTATACAGAACTATTCACCCAATAAAACATATTTATTATTAAAAATGAGTTCTGAAAAGTTTTTTCCTTCGTAATTTCTTTTTTTTTGCTTATTATTATTTATTATTTAACCTGCTTTGACCAAAGCAAATATTTAGATACTTACCTAGGTAACTATTTGTTTAAGTCACCATACTACCTACTTTAACTTCATAATTTGAATACTAAAAATTTACAGATTCTATGTAGAAAATTATTGCAAGCAGATAATTTTTTGAAAGAACAAGATGCACAACTGCCTGCTATTTATTTCCTGTTATTATTCATCTAGAAATCTACATAGCTTACACAAAATTATAAAAATAAGGATATTAAACGTTTCACAGATTTGTCAGTGGGCTCCAAGATGGCGGACGAGTCAGCTATGATTATCTAGTGCTGTAGTGGCTAGCGTGACGTCAAAATCATAAGTCCCCATTGAACGTTATCCAGATAGAGGTTTATTCATAGACTTTCAATGTATTTTATGGTCTTTGCTGTGCAGTTGATTGTTTAGAAGTGACAAAATATGAATGTTGATGATATGGAAAAGAGGAATAATGGATAAATTGGTAAATCATCGCTTTGTCCACATCAGTCATCAGAGCATTGCTTAGGTTAGGTATTTGGAAAATCTAAATGTCAACTAGCGCTGTATTGTATTTCGAATTTGTTTTGAGAATTATTATTTAGGATTGTAGTGAAAATCTTGTACTATTTTCTTGTTACATGAATTACTATTATTTTTATTTTGTTGCGTTGTGCTCTATTCATATCGAAACAAAACTTACTGTTGTAATAGTTCAGGCACTATTCAGATACTAAAACATTTAGTGATAAATGAATCACTTGCCGCTTGACTGAATACTGGCACAATGTGAAGTAGGCCTAGCAGCCGGACATTTTGTTACTTAAACATGATGAAGAAAGCAAAAGAGCAAAGATATGCAGCGTCCGTGGAGAAATATTCTTACAATTAAAAATTTTATCTCTTTGAAATTATAGTTCTTGGTTGGAAATAAATAGAAGATTATTCTATGTTAGTTTTGAATTACAGTATGAATGCAAATCATTATTCCATTTTTGAAGCGAATCTTCTATTGAAGCGAAGCTTTAATCACAGCGTTATGATTCTCCGCATGAACAGTGAAATGACAAAATTCGACAGACATTTTAACAATACCGACTCTCCAGCTCTCTGCTTTTTCTATTTCCTCATCTTACTGCCTTCATTGCTATTTGTTGCTTCTCTCAAGTTTAATTTGTATTACGTGATTAGATTATCCAATATTCCTAATAACCACGTGAGTTTCAAAATGAATTTACAAATCTGTTAAGTGCAAGTAAAAGGGATTAAAAAGAGCAAGAATAGATCATTAAGGGTGATGAATCGGATTCTGTCGATAATAAATTAATGTGATAACGCAAAATGAAGATCAAAGTATGTAAATAATGTCTAAATTTTTATTGTGCAGGATATGGGACACGAGCTGGCTAGCACGTGGGCCACAACTGTCAAGAGGTACGATCTACAGAAACTTTTACGAGGCAAAATTCAAAAAAAATCAACAAATGTGCACTTTCGGTTCAGTCGATTTTTATGAGAATATAGTAGGCAATCATCCAGATGCTACAACAGACTGAAATACTGAACTTCAATACTCTATGGCCGATCGTTTCGAATTTGTGCGAATAGTTCTAAATGAATGTCAAGTAAAAAGCATTTCTAGCTAAGTCGATCTCAATGAAAATAGGATAAGAGTATTTAGATGGTACAGTCGTCTTGAATACTAACTTCTAGCATTCTACATTCAATAGTTTTGGTTTTGTGTGAAAAATTGGAAAAATGTTTCGAGTTCCGGTACAGACGGTTGCAATCATACAGCTAGATGTTATAGAAGTGCTTAATGCGGAATTTCAATATTATACGACTGATTGTTTTGAATTTATGCGGCAAATTCAAAAAGTCTGTCATATAAAGTGCACTTCCAGCTCAGCCAATTAGTAAGAGGATAAGAAATGATTATCAAGACGCAACAGTGATTTCAAGTACTGAATGTCAACGTCCTGCGGCTAGCCATTCAGGACTTATGTGAGAAATTCAAAAAAAGTTTCAAGTAAAGTGCATTTCCGGTGCAATCATATTGCGAGGCGCATAATTAGACTTTAGACCGCAGTCTTAAGGCTGTTGTCGTAGTACATTATTGTTAAAAAGTAAAGTCTGGCGTAACTACAAAAAACGCTTTGCAAACTGATATATATAGATGCTAGTTATTCTTGTCAGAACGTGTTCATAATCCAGATAGTTCAGTTCATAGATTTTTATGATAATATTAATGAATAAAGACTAAAAAATTTAGAATAAATTTACTGGATGCCTGAATTTTTTGTCGGAGAATGTATCTCAAACACGTTCATCGTAGTGTCATATACATGATTACTGGCCGGAAAAATAGCTTGGCAACAATGTGTTTAACTGTTATCTCAGTATAGAAAACATGTCCAAAAATCTAACGTATAAAGGCAAATTTTAAAACAAAAAGTCTTAGATAGAATTTATTTTATTCATAATAGATATTATTGTTTAACTGAAACCATTATTAAGCAACTATTTTAATCTCTTTCCGTTTGAATTTGCAGGTCGGATAGTACAATACAATGTTTAGTGATGTACAGTGTTGCCAAGTTGTTTCTGTTCAACGTGTCGCGACTTATTTTATATATAAAGTGTTCAACTTTGCGCACTTATATCTAAACAATGAGGTGGTCAATAATTTTTTTTTTATTTTCAAGTACGCAGAACATGTACATCAATTCACAGCTAGTTTTTCAAAAGAATCTGACTGTTAGTTTTCTCTTGAAAGATTAAAACTGATATAATTGCTGCCAAAAATGTATACTCACCATTGCTCTCCACGTTAAAAATTTGAAATTTAACTGCGTTTATCTAGAGTTTGAGATGGTCAATTGACTTCAAATTTTAGGGATTATTGTATAATGATATTCTGAATAAGTGTACAAAAATTTGGAACATTCTGATACTATGCCCATAGCACGACAACTACCTTAAGTCGACGAGTTTTAAGATTTGCGAGTTGCATATATACATACGCTCACAAGTACCGACGCCAAGCCAAAAATAGTCAAAATGGATTCAGGGATGCTCAAAGCGGATATTTTCATCAAAATTTTGAAATTTGAGTTTTGTCGGCTCCACAATACCCACTTATTTTTACTTTGTACAAGTAAGTGAAAAGAATGAAAAAATTTAAGTAAAAAGTAGAAAAAGAATAAAATCTCTTTCAAATATTACGATACATCTTAATAAGTCGTTATAAATGTAGTTACGTTAACAGAAAGATTATTCGCAGTCCTTTATATAGTATATATAGGCTTGTTGAAAGATTAATAGTTTTTGGTTGAATTATTGTTAAATGAAACATTTTTTACTCTATTCACGCTTATTTGACTTACAATTATTGTATATTAAAATATATGCAATACATTGCTTTTTACAAAAAAATACGGAGAATATTCCTTGTATTGGTAAAATGCGTTCGAGTTTCGCTTTCGGAGGTCCCGTGACCCCCACATAACTCTTTTTATCCACGCCGGTGTTATAATCAACAAATTATTCTTATCATTTGAGTGGAGTAATGAAGCATATTATCGCACTGAGTGGGGTAATATGATGAGCATTCTATTTTCAAAATACAGTTAGATTATTTCTTATTATAAATATTAATAACAAAGTTTGAGCAATATTCGTTCGTATCCTTTTTCATATTTTGCCTTGATTTTTTAAGTATCAAAGTTGAAATAGCTTTTCTTGCGCTCTCTTCTTCATCGGACGGCAAACTTTCATTATCACTCATGATATTATAGAATTACAGCAGATAAAATAGGAGAACTCATTTTATTTGAAACGAACTGACTTTTCAGTAAACAATAAGTAAATCCAGAAGTAAACAATAAACAAAATTGTCTTAGTAACAAACAAATTCAGTCTACTCTGGCTCTTTTGATCTATGTATATGAATGAATGTAATTATTTTCTGGCGTAGATCTATAACCTCGTTATGCAATTCTCCACACTCGTGTGCAGTAATAATGCATCTATCCCACTAGTAACATAAATAACTATTGAATATATTACCATGTAACATTATCTTTCTTTTCTCCAGGTGTGTGAACTTCGTCGGTAATGACTAGGGCATGACGGACCAGCGAAAATACTCCTCCAACGAAACTATACAGGTAAGCAAAGTTGTTTTCGAATGAAAGATATGTGTATAGAATATATTTTTCAATTCTGGAAAACAGTTTTCAAAAATTTTATTTCAACATTTGAAAATTTGTGCTGTACACTATATGGACTTAGAATGGAAATAGAAATGGTTAACTTCGAAAACTATGCTATTTATACAGAGATCATCTTTTTGTACGTGATTTTAACATAAACTATATTCTGCTGAATTTATGAGAAATAAATAATTCAATAATTCACACTATGGTGCAATAAGAGCGATGTCTGTACATAATTTATATATATATAAACCATCCACTTGTCGCAAGTCTTCCGTCAATCATTCTCAGTTATTTATAAAACAGAGCCTAGAAAACTTTAAGGAAAATTTCAAATATATTTCAGTTAGCGATTACTAAAAATCTGACGTGGACGTCACGTGACTTACTTGTACATCATTGGATATATATATGGTACATCATTCTCATGCTACAACATTCCTAAATACTGATTTCCAAGACTCTACGGCTCACCAATGCGTTGCGCAAACGTTCCCGTTGTACAATGGATTTCAAACATGTTTGAAACTAGTCAAACATTTGTGTAACGCATCAAACATTGCCATACATTATTACATTATTATATTCCTAATACCATTGTGCTGCCTATCGAATTTTTACAACTTATTAGGATATTATCACAAAATAATCTTGTTTAATGAGCCTTATTCTTAAAGGGCCCATACATTGTCAAACAAATTGCGCAACAAAACCATGCACAACAGATTTCAAACATGTTCAAAACTAGTCAAACATTTATGCAACGCATCAAACACTGCCATACATTGGCAAATTATTGCGTAACAGCACGTGTTGCGTAGCTCCGTTTTGACTTAACTCCCTACTTTTTATGCAATGAACTGTGTGAAAACGTAATTAATTTTAGGGAGAAAAGAGAAAACTTGATACAAATTTCCAAGGAAATTTTGCTCCCTCGTGAATCTTTTTTTAAGACTCAAATTATTATTTTTATACTACGGATAAGAGTTATTCACGTATGAAAACTGAACATTTTTTTTTTTTGACAATTTGAAAAATATCTTTTTTTGAAGTAACTTTCTCACTATTTTTATCGAATTTTCATATAAATTATGTTATTTCTGAATTGAACACGCAAGCAAACATTGCAAATGATATTATATTGGAATTTAAAATAAATTTATTTATTTATTTGAATACACTGTCCTACAGGCGTACCCAGAATATGGACAGGAAAACAAATATACATGCATGGGCGCCGCCAGAATTACTTTCAGGGAGGTGCATCCGCATCTACATATTACATTATTAACTAATACGGAATATAAAATTATACATGTATATTATGTAGAAAAAAATATTTACACACGTACGGCGTGAAACTTCTAAACGACATATAATTTTTATTTTATTTTATATTTAATATTTTTTATGTATCTTTCCTGACAGAGGGGTGCAAGTGCACTCTCTTGCACCCTGCTGCCGGCGCCCATGTATACATGAGAAATACAAAAATTAAGAGCAGGCTGTAAACGTGAACTAACAAACATAAAGATATTGAATAAAGATATTCTCCAATAACAAATAATCTGATAAAATATATATTAATTAACTTAATAATAGCAAGTTCGAGATGAAATAAGAAAAAACACGGAAAATTGTGGTATCAGAACATGCTAACATTTACGACTGAAAACACAGAGCCAATGAGGCTTGCAATTTCCTTAAATTATCATCAAATACCTACATTGCACTGATCCTGCACTTTGAAGTAAGAGTTGATCATAGCATTAACGGGTGAATAATCATAATTTTTGTGCGAGATCTTAATGTAACAAAAGAGCTTTGATTTTTAGAGGCAAAGGATGGTACTCTAGGATTTAAGCATGTCAACAGATAAGAACAATCCAGAAAATTATGTAATAGCTTATGCAAGTAAATAATTTCAGTATTTTGCTTACGAAGAAACAGTTTTTGGAAGCTGAATAGATTAATTAATGTATCGTAGGATATATCAAATGTCGGATAGGGGTGGTAAGTTTCAAAATATAGATATCTCAGGAATTTCTTCTGAATTGACTCAATTGAATTGCAGTTTTTTGATAGTATAGGGATCAAGGGTTGCCAACCGTACTATAATATATAGTATTTTACTATATTTTGGGTCTGTATACTATATACTGTTGAAGAAATATATAGTACGCAAAAATATTATATTTTTACAGCGGGGATATTTTGAGTTATGAATTCGAAATGGCAAGAAGAAAGAAACAGAATTAGTATCTTACTAATCAGAAATCTGACGTGAACATCACGTGACTTTCTTGTACATCATTGGATATATATATATATATATATATATATATATATATATATATATATATATATATAACACGATGTGATTTTGTGTTTGATTATATATATCATTGGATATATATAATAAAACACAAGATCTCATCGTTCCACAGTGGATCGTTTTGGATTTACACAAGAGATTCTAAGAATCTGTCAAGTAAAATGCGCTTTTAGCCAAGTCGGTTGCTTTGGAAACAGTAGGCCATTATTCATATACTACAACATTCCTAAATTCCAATATTCTACGACTAATTAAATTAAAAAATAAACTCCTACTGAAGTGCATTTCCGGTTCAGTCTATTGTTATGAAAACAGTAGACAATCATTCAGATGCTACAGCAGACTGAAATACCAAAATTTCAATATTCTATACTTGATCGTTTCGAATTTATGCGAAAAATTCCAAAAGACTGTCAAGTAAAGTGCACTTCCGGCTCGGTGGATCTCAATAAAAATAGGATATGACCATCTAGACGGTACAATCGTCCTAAATACTGAATTTTAACAATCTACGTTCAATCGTTTTGGATTGATGCGGAAAATTCAAAAAATGTGTCGAATAAAGTGCTCTTCCGGCTTAGTCGATAGCAATCATAATCATATAAATTGCACCTCCGGCTCAGCTGATTGTTACAAAAATAGAAGATGACCATTGAGATGCTACTGCAATTTCAAATGCTGAATTCCAGTATCCTACGGCTGATCATTCTGGATTTATGCGGAAAATTAAAAAAAAGTCTTAGGTAAAGTGCACTTCCGGTTTAGCCGATCACAATCTTAATGCAAGATGTACAATAAGATGTTATATAAGTTCTTTATACGAAATTTCAATATGCTATGATGGATCATTCTATATTTATGCAAAAAATTCAAAAATAGTTTCAAGTAAAGTGCACTTCTTACCAAGCCGATTCTTACAAAAATAGCAGGTAACTATTCTAATACAACATCAAGTTCAAATACTGAATTTCAACATTCTACGGTTGATCATTCCGGATTTATTAGACAAATTCGAAAAAAGTTTCAAGTAAAGTGCACTTCCAGTACAAACGATTTGAACCATAATGTGAGATGCACAACTAGACCCTATGCAAGTCTTAAATACAAAATTTCAACATTATATATTCAACCAGCTTTGAGACGAACGCACGCACGTACGAACGCACGCACGCACGCACGTACGAACGCACGCACGCACGCACGCACGCACGCACGCACGAACATACGTACTGACATCAAGCCAAAAATAGTCGAAATGGATTCAGGGATGCTCAAAACGGATATTTCCATCAAAATCTCGATAGGTGAATTTTGTCGGTTTCACAATACTTACTTGTTACTTTGTACAAGTAAGTAAAAATGAGCTTCTGATTCACATCAATTCAAAGATTGAATGTATTAATGAAGCATATGACACTTTCATTTCAGACCAAAAATTGTTCAAAAGTGCAAGAAATATAGTTAATGTCCGACTAGTTTATTATTGTTGTCAGAATAACACTGATTTCAGGATAATTACGTAACAAATAATACCCGAGGGCATTATGTTCAAAATAATACTCGAGGGCAAAAAATAACAAGCAAGTTTCCTAGTAACAGCAAGTAACTAGAGTAATTTCTCTGACAGAAATCTTAATGACAGGATATACATTGCTAAAAATTTTGATTGAAATACAGCAAAAGTCGGACATTAAATATTGAAGGCACCAAGGGAGTTAAGCAGACAATAATGCCCACACACCTCGGGCCAGAGGCCCTCGGAAAGTACACTGTTCACCTCAGGCATCATTGTCCTTTTAACACCTACCTTAATTACTATTTTATGAAAATTAATAAGTAGAAAATATATCCTTGTCTAGTCTTTGCTTTTTCCATAAAATACTATATCTTTTTGAAGTGTACTAAAATTTTTATAGCTCATTTTGGAAAATACTATATTTTGCCAGAAAAAAATTGGCAATCCTTGTCCAAACCATGGAGCAATTCTCAAATTTCAAGCGCACAAATGCATAGTACAGATTAATAATAGAGGTTATAGAGGAAAAATTCGAGTATTTTTTAAAACGAAGCCTAAAGTTCTGTAAGCAGATTTCACCATGGTATTTATATGCTCATTAAAGTTGAGCTCTTGATCAAAAATCACTTCTAAATCGGTGATCTCTTCGCAACGATCCAACACAATATTATTAATTCTGTAGTTGAAGCAAATAGTACTCACTTTCCTGGTGAATAAGAAAGCTTTACATTTACATATGTTTAGTTCCAGCCTATATAGCTTGCACCAGCTCTCTAAATTCGTTACATCTCGTTGAAGTGAGATACAATCAGCAGGCTCGGAAATTACTTTGAAGATCTTCAAATCGTACATATATATTGTCGCAAATATAAAACATTTGTAATAATTAGGTCACATAATTATTTATTTGGACTCGCTGTAACTGTAATCCTAGTTAGTATTGACAAGATCGATGTTCAATTGTCGGACATGATTGACAGGCTATGGTCACTAGATGTTCGGAGGTTGCCAGGCAGCAACTGTTACATAATTGAATGTTGGCCCATTGTCGGCTTAGATATATAAGAGCGCGAGCTAGGAAAGGATTTCATTCAGTCAGTGACATACGAGTTTGTAAAGTCCAGATTTACACTGTAACCTGTGTTAATAAATTATTCTAAATGAAATTTGTGAAAAATTGGTGTCAGAAGTGGGATTCTCAGAAATTGTGGGAAAATAATTTTGGATCCGGACGACGAAGAGTGTATTTGGTTGCAGTGTTGTAAAGTGTTTTAAATTAAGTGGGGACTATTGTAAATGCCCAAGACAAAAAGCATGGCCATCAGCGAGATGCAAGATCAGCTGAAAATGATAATGGAGTTCATTAAGACGTCGGCAGTTGAACAAAAGCTTCGGTATCTGAACTGAAAGCGATTTATGCAGAACAGATGGCATTCATGGAGAAGAAGATGGCCGAATCTACGGAAGGTATGAACATGGCGGTAGTTCAAGAGATGCAAACAGTTGAAGAGACAGTAGCTGAGTCAGTGAAAGAGACCATGACAGAAGAGATGAAGGCAGTGAGAGAGGAAATGGCTAGCGAGTTGAAGAAAATGATTTTGGTGCAGAAGCAAAGTATGACGAGTAAGATTCAGGAGATAGATGAGGATCTCATGGGAGTAAAGCAATTCGAAGACCAATTTAAGCAAGTTGAACATCAAGTCTTGCAAGTTGAACGTGAGTTGGAAGCGAAATTGGATTCTATTGTCGCCGAGAAAATGCAGTGTCTCAGTCTCAATAGTGTTGGCGCAGTCCCACAGATAGAGAATGTTCCAGCATCTACACCAAGAGAATTTACATCCAATTTTACCCCGAATCCGAAGCCATTTGATGGGAAGACATCTTGCTCAATTTGAGCTCATTTCAAAGAATAATGGTTGGAATATGGAGCAGAGAGCTATTTTTTTTGGGGGAATGCTTCGAGACTCAGCATTAGCAGTATTCTCAGGACTGTCCGAACAGGAACACCTGAATTATGGAAAGCTTACGTCTGAGTTAAAGCTACGCTTCGGGGAGGAACACATAAAGAAACTACTACATGGACAGCTTAGAAACCGCACACAACTGCATAAAGAAGATTGACTACATATGCTGTGCAGAGTCTGGCCAGGAAAGCTTTTACAATTGTCCTAGCTCAACACAGGAATATGTAGCAGTCAGACAATTTATGGACGGCATCAGCGACGACGGTATTGGGCGAGTAGTCCGGTTAGCGAACCCGAAGATGGTGAGAGAAGCGCTAACGAAAGCCCTGGAAATTGAGGCGGCCACGAAGGCGTCCAGACTGGTGAAGAGAGTGAGGTGGCTTGAGGAAGAGCCCAAGGTGAAGAGGACCATGACTTGTACAAGGAGTCGCCAACGAGAGCGATCTTCTTCTTGAATTATACCGACTTCACCTGGACAGAGAAGAAGAATGAGATGTTAGCAGTGTGGCAAGGAGGCCCATCTTCGCGTAGACTGTCGTGCCAAGCGTACCGTTGATTGTGGCACGAACACGTACGAGCGATTAATGGAGAGAGTGCTACAGTAGTTGTCCTGGAAAACTGCACTTGTCTACCTTGATGATGTAATAGTTCATGGGAGAGACTTTGAAGAAGCAATGACCTGACTGAGACAAGTGTTCCACCGGTTGAAAGAAGCCAACCTGAAATTAAGCCCGAAGAAATGTCACTTGTTCCAGAAGACAGTCAAATATTTGGGACATGTGTTCCTCAATGATGGAGTACAAACAGATCCAGAGAAAATTAGAGCTGTGAAAACTTGGAAGATCCCAAGCAACATCCACGTACTGAGAAGCTTTTTGGGCACGGTCAGTTATTATCGCCGATTTGTTGACAACTTCTCATTTATTTTCAAGCCGCTGCTGTTTGCTTTAACAGAAAATAATCGACAATTTGAGTGGAACAGTGAGAGTCAAATAGCTTTCGAAACAATAAAGAATGCTCTAATGACGCCTCCAGTGTTTACGCATCCAAACGGAGAGAGCAAATTCTTTTGGATACAGACGCTAGTTATTTCGGAATTGAAGCTGTTCTCTCTCAAGAACAAGACGGAGTTGAGATAGTGATTAGCCATTACAGCAAAACTCTACATTAGGCTTAGAAAAATTGGTGCGTTACAAGAAAAGAGCTCTATACTGTAATCAAATCGAATGAGAATTTTCACAGCTTACTATACGGCCATAAATTTGTCGTCAGAACCGACCATTCGGCGCTGCAATGGCTTATGAAGTTCAAAAATCCTGAAGGACAAACAGCCCGTTCGTTGGCTGGAGCATCTACAGGTATATGATTTTGAGATTCGCCACAGACCCGGAAAAACTCATGCTAATGCGGATTCTTTGTCCCGTCGACGTTGTGACGATGATTGTTATAACTGCCGTAAGCAGAAGGAACGTGAACGATCCGTAAACATCACCAGAGTGAAAGAATTTGAGCAGGATGGATCCGTATTATCGATGCAAGAGGTGTAACAGGCTCAACTGAATGATTTTATATTGTAGCTGATCGTGGAGTGGATAGAGACTGACCAGCAGCCTGGTTTCCAGGAAACGTCAGCTATGAATCCGATCACCAAGGCCCATTTGGCACAATGGAATTCTCTGATAATCAGCAATGACTTACTATACCGACTATGGGAGAGCTCTGATGGAAAGATAACGAAAAAGGAACTGATAGTGCCGGAAAATTTTAAAGAGCGAGTTTTAGAACAATTGCTTGATGGTAACAGCGGTGGACATTTTGGCATCAAGAAGATACTCGATAAAGTCCGCGAAGTTTCTGCTGGGTTGGCTGTCGGGAAGATGTAAAACAATATTGCAAGACTTGTGAACGCTGTAACTCAAGGGGCCTGCCACTCGGCAGTGCGCTAAGATGCAGCAGTACAACGTGGGCTCTCCGTTTGAGAGAATAGCTGTAGACATACTTGGACCTTTGCCTATTACTGAACGATGAAACAAGAACTTGGTTGTTATGGATTATTTCATCAAATGGCCGGAAGTAATACCAGTAAGGATTCAAGAAGCTGAAACAGTTGCAGAAGCCCTTATTGAGATCGTGATTTCAAGATTCGGGGTGCCATTGGAGTTACACTTCAATCATGGCAGGAATTTTGAGTCTGAACTTTTTAAATATGTAATGAAGATTCTAGCATTGGCAAAACAAGAACTACAGCGCTACATACACAATCTGTTGGTATGGTAGAATGTTTTAACAAAAAAATTCTGGATCATCTGTCAAAATTCGTCAACGAGCACCAAGGTCATTGGAATAAGAAGATTCACCTGTGCCTTCTTACGTACAGGTCGACGGTCAATGAATCCACCCAGCACACTCCAAGCCAAGTTGATGATGGGTCGAGAGCTGCGGTTACCGGTGGATAGGATTGTTGGACATCCACCTGAAGGAAACGAACAACAGTTGCCGGAATGGGTCAGCCATCTTCGAGACAACTTGTGGAGCGTCCATGAGTTTGCACGGAAGAACATACAAGCTACCAGCGACAGAATGAAGACCCGATATGACCTGCGAGTAAACGGCCCCAAGTTTCAGCTAGGCGATAGGGTGTGGTTCTGTAACCCCAGTAGAAGAAGAGGAAAGTGTTCCAAATTGCAGAGAGACTGGGAGGGACTATATGAGGTCATAAAATGTTTGAACGACGTTGTATTCTGAATACGGATGGGCAGAAACGGCAAACCAAAAGTCATTCATGGAAACAGATTGTGGCCGTACCAAGAACGAGATTTTGAGTTCGCCGAGGACGACAAACCATAAGGGAGGAGCAGTGTCACAAATATGAAATATTTGTAGTAATTAGGTCACATAATTATTTTTTTGGATTCGCTGTGACTGTAATCCTAGTTAGTATTGACAAGATCGATTTTGAATTGTCGGACATGATTGATAGGCTATGGTCACTAGATGTTCGGAGGTTGCCAGGCAACAACTGTCAGACAATTGAATGTTGGCCCATTGTCGGCTTAGGTATATAAGAGCGCGAGCTAGGAGAAGACTTCATTCAGTAAGTGATTCAGTACGAGTAACTGTGCGCGATATTGTGAACATACGAGTTTGTAAAATGCAGATTTACAATGTAATCTGTGTTGATAAATTACTCTAAATAAAATTTGTGACAATATTAACAATGTATAGTGTAAGCGACTTGAGAGAAATTTTTGCACAAAATACATTAACATTATGAGGTAATAGACCATAATAATCATCGAGGTCCATTTTACAAGCTGTTGGATTCTTCTTCACAGCGGTAAGCACACCACCAACCCGAGTAACACCACACTTACTAAGACGGCGATCAACCCGAAAAATATTGTATGAACCATTTTAGAATTCAGAGTTTATAATATCATCGCGCAAACAAGTTTCCGTATGCGAGATGACGTCAAAGTTCAACGAATGCATAGTAGAGTAGAAACATTCTATTTTGTTCACAATATTTCAAACATTTTGATAATATATATTGAAGTTGGAATTATTACATAGTAGATATAACTGGTACAATCACTTTTTTACAAAGGAAGGGATATCATGGACAAATTTTACACGAATATACGGGTGGTCTCGATCTCGGCACCAAATTACCTGGATCTTTAATCATTTACTCGAACTGTTGTGGAAGAGAATTTTAATTAAACGTGGACGATTATTGGTGTTACTACGAGTACTTAATCTTAAAATTTTAGCACCTTGTGTATTTAGGTTGGGCGCAATTTTAGATGTAATAGCTGTAACAACATCAGGCAAATTTTCATTGATTTGTTCAATGATACCGCTTATAATAACATTTTTCTCCCTTCGCTGACAGTCATTATTTTCACTGATTACGAATTCAATAAGTATGTTAATATTTGGTGATCTATCTGCTGTGGATTTTTCAAGTTTATCTTCCAGTGATGTAATTTTTGTGAGAGGTCGAGAATAAGCTTCCCCAATTAAGAAATGGAGTCACTTTCCATCAGGCATATTCTGCAATTAATACGAATATACTTAACAGTAGCACGCGTAAATTCACTTACATCATCAGCGGTGAGATTGACACATGAGAGATGGACAAGTTTCTGACAACCATTACAATTGATAGTTTTTTGACGATCTTGGCGCACATTTTTGTCGCAATTCGGATATAGGACCATGGAGCACCGAAAATAAACGACGAAGTACAAGAAAGTAGATTTAATAATTGTTTAATCAAAAAGCAACAAATTGCAGCCGAAAATTTTTGTTCAATTACTTCACAACACTGGCTAAGCGAAAATCACCTTAAATGCACTGCATCCACGATTCAAAGTCTCCAAAAAAGTAGATTGAAGCACGAAGGATTGGATCAACTTTAATTGTATCGACTTATTGATGATATAGAGAATTGGTGGTGAGCAATACAATAATTGAAGAACTTTTGATTTTACTCAAAATACACTTTACAGCTTGCATAAAAATTCACACATATACCCGAAAAAACTGAAAATATTACAATTTGGTCTTGTAGTCCAAAATTTAATGAAATTTATAAAAGTGCAACAAATGTAAAGCTGCGAATCTCAGTTTGAAATCAAGAAAAATGCTTTTTTTTGAAAACTATCATTAAAAGTGAACATTTACGTGGCAACTAGAGACATGCGAAATGATGGTTTTGTCTACAGGACGCGAAATATTTCGCAGCCAGGATGCGAAATATTTCTTATCTGCAATAAAATAAACTGCATCGGTATCATAGCAACAGTAAAAGTCACATTTATTTATTCGAAGTGTCAAAATTTCCTCTTTACATTTTTATTAATTTTGAGACATGGTTTTCAAAAAAACGTTGTCTGATACGTGATTGCGAAATCCTTTTGCATTCTCGAATAATTTTTTTACTTGCAACGCTCACAAAAAAACTTTTATTCTCGAATGCAAAAATAACATTTCGCAATCTTGAATCAAAAATAACTATTTTTGATGAAATCTGAATCCATGTACAGAATTTGGTAGATATCAGAGCTTTGCTCAAGTAATAACAGATATTTAACATGTGGAAAGTTATTCTTGAATGCACGAGCGGTCTGGTGAAATATTTGAGCGGCGCGAGTATTTTCAAAAGATCCGTGACTGCATTAAAGACTTTTTACATGTGTATCTTACAATGTTTTATTATCGATCGTCCTAATTTCTGTAAAATAGTCAATTATATATGAATATATTTTTTCTGTAAATATTACTTTGACGGCTACTATTGGTAACTAGGAAAACGATATTATGAAATGAACTATTTTCGTTGAAGTTGACATGAATACTATTGGAAATTTGAATCAAAATATCAAGTTTAATATGTCCAAAAGTGATTTTAGTGTTATAAATATAAAAATATCTCAGAGATGTTTAAAATATAGATAAATTGGAACTGATGGACTCTATCACTGATATCGTGCTGTACAAGACTTTTTCAAAAATTTAAAAATTTGATTTACTTTCATTCAATTGTCTGGCTTATTATGGTTTCGCCAACTAAATTTACATTTAGAATATTTACATGAGAGTTAATTACTTACGATGTCAGCCGTTGTCCTCCATTGTCAAAGATACAAAAATGTGTCGTCTTTGGAGCGTACAGCAAACTTGACTAAATGCAAAGAATCTTGTACAGTGCTAGGAGACTTACTCAGTTGTCTCAGCGTGGTGTAGCGATTATCACGCAAGCCCGGAAAGCTTGAGATCTCGGGTTCGATTCCCGGCGCTGTACAAGACTTTTTCAAAAATTTAATTTACTTTCATTCAACCGTCTGGCTTATTACGGATTCGCCAACTAAATTTACATTCAGAATATTTACATGAGAGTTAATTACTCACGATGTCAGCCGTTGTCCTCCATTGTCAAAGATACAAAAATATATCGTCTTTGGAGCGTACAGCAAACTTGACTAAATGCAAAGAATCTTGTACAGTGCTAGGAGACTTACTCAGTTGTCTCAGCGTGGTGTAGCGGTTATCACGCAAACCCGGAAAGCTTGAGATCTCGGGTTCGAATCCCGGCGCTGTACAAGACTTTTTCAAAAATTTAATTTACTTTTATATATATATATATATATATATATATATATATATATATATATATATATATATATATATATATATATATATATATATATATATATATATATATATATATATATATATATATATATATATATATATATATATATATATATATATATATATATATATGCACATATGCGCACTTTATTAACTACCACTACCAAAAATTCTCGCATCAAAACGAAGTTACTAACAGAAATTCTCAGTCTGTTAGTAATCATTAAAGAAAGGGCGATGTACTGTGGACCATCATGTTTTTGAATAAATATGCAACTTTCTTAGCTCTATAAAAAATCTGACGTGAACATCACGTGACTTACTTGTACATCATTTGATGTATACACAAATTCATTCAATAAAGCTTTTTGTCACTCCAGATTATAATTAATATAATTTTAATAATATTTTGACATGTAAAATGTCAAACAGAATCAAAAAATTGACAACAGATTATCATTACCCATCTTTTCATTTCAATTAAACTGATTGTTTTATATAGCAAATTCTCAATGTCTGTTATACTTATAAATTGCACTTCCGGCTCAAACGATTGATACAAAAATAGTAGATAACTATTTTGTTGGTATCACAAGTTCAAACACTAAATTTCAATATGCTATGGCTGATCATTCTAGATTTATGCAAAAAATTCAAAAAAAGTTTCGTGTAGAGTGCACTTCTGACTTGGCTGATTTATACAAAAATATCAGATAACTATTTTGATACATCAAGTTCAAATACTGAATTTCAACATCCTACGGCAGATCATTCTGGATTTATTAGAAAAATCCGAAAAAAGTTTTAAGTAAAGTGCACTTCCGGTACAGACGATTGGAACCATAATGCGAGGTGCACAACTAGACTCTATACGAGTCTTAAATACAAAATTTCAACATTATACGTTCAACCAGATTTGAGATTTGCGAGCTACGCACGAACGCACGCACGCACGAACATACGTACCGACATCTAGCCGAAAATAATCAAAATGGATTCAGGGATGTTCAAATCGGATATTTTTGATCAAAATCTCGATAGGTGAGTTTTGTCGGTTTCACAATACTTTCTAGTAACTTAGTACAAGTAAGTAAAAATTAAATTAGAAAAAATGTGTTCATGGTATTTTTGAATGATTATTATCTATTCAAAGTCTTGAGGAAAAAAATGAAAATATCATTTTCTATAGTAAAAATGCTCAAATGCTTACTTACTTATGAAAAAGTGGCTTACATTTATGATTTATGACATTAGATGCTTCAATAATTTTATCATCCGCCTTCAACACTCATATGAGAGATGCAAGTTATAAAACTGATTTTTTTCAACTTTCTTTCTATTCTATCAGTCAAGGGAACATAAGCATCAGTCCAAAATATCAATATGAAAATATGAAATGCCACATTATGAACAGTTATAATTTTTTTAAATATTAATGATCATCACATCTTTCACAATTTTCAAAATTTCTGTGAGATGAACGGTTACAATATCTCTGAAATTTTGAGGAACGGGTCGAGTGCGGAGGAATTGTAAATGAAAATGCATTTGTCACTTTTTTAATAATCATATATTTCATAATAAATCAATTGGTGTTGAAACGTAGTATTTTGCTGAGTCCAAAATAATCTCTACTTCAATAATTATCTTTTTTGTCTCGACGTCATTTTTAGGCGCTACGCTGTCTCATATGTAGTCTCGCCACGTTTCACGTTCTCTTTCCCCATGTACACGTGCGTCCCCTCGATTTGCGCAAGCGCAATTCCGCACATCGCGACTAACTTAATGGTAAATCCATATTCCGTAGGGTTTCTATGGCCCTAGAGCTGAGAGGACGCTGTTCCCAGAGCTGTAGCCAGAGACTGCAGATGATGCTACTAAAAGACTAGTAAGCCTGAAGCAATCTATAATAAATGGGATGGGAAAGAAGGTATGGCCGAATAATCCAATTTCATTTAAATCGTGTTGTTATATGAATTTTTATTTTTAACTTCAGAAAATTGAATATCTCGAAAAATATGCATCCTAAGAAAAAAGTTCAATAATATTTTGAAAGGGAATATCCATTTGTCCAACGGGTGGAGCGAGGATAAACTTTGAAATCTTAAATAATTCTTACTTGAAATTCGGTTTCCTTGCCAAAACATACCTAGGATTTGCCTGGAACATTTTTTTCCATTCGTGGTGGATGGCGCTTTAATCTTAAAATAATTGATTCTTCGTAATGTAAATCGCCAATGGGAGATTCCAGAACGGAGCCTCTCATTTTTATTGTAGATTCGGATCCAACATTGGGGTGCTTCATTTCGGTGAGTTCTCTTGCCTATCACCATAGGATGGTTTGATTTCGCTGTATTCTTCCATCCAAACGCCGTACCTCGCGCGGCGTTCGAGTGATCTCTTTCTTTTATCACAAATTTTTCGTACAGCAATAATGACCAATTGTACCGTTCTAGCTTGAATTTTAAGTTTTACTTGGAAAATATCGAATCGGAATAATGACAGCAATGTTTATGCCACATTTGACATCCGAATCTTGATACGATATTGTTTAACTAAGCGACATTTAAAATTCAAGAGACAGCGGTAAAACTGGCTATTAATTCACTATTTTATGGAGACTTTACTGTCACATCTTACGTCTAACGTGATGGATGTTTTCTGTAGCAAAAAAAAATCTGACGTGAACATCACGTGACTTACTTGTACATCATTTGATATATACACAAATTTATCCAATAAAGTTTTTTCATTGAGGAAGAGCTGAAACATTTTAAGTTAATAACTGTAGGAAGAGTTAGGTTTTAATTTATGATTTTCTTTATTAATTTACGATGATCATTTCGACTTTTGAAGTCATCTTCAGGTATCTTTTTTTTATATATTTTTTATAAAAATAAAGACACCTGAAGATGACTTCAAAAGTCGAAATGATCATCGTAAATTAATAAAGAAAATCATAAATTGAAATCCAACTCTTCCTATAATTATTAATTTATTCAGTAAAGTTTTCTGTCACTTCAAATTATAATTAATATAATTTTAATAATATTTTGACATGTACAATGTCAAACAAAATCAAATACTTGACAACAGATTATCATTGCCTACCTTATCATCTCAATTAAACTGATTGTTTTATACGGCTAACTCTGAATGTCTGTTATACATATAAACTGCACTTTCGGCTCAGCCGATTGATACAAATATAGTAGATAACTATTTTGATGCTTCAAGTTCAATCACTGAATTTTATTATGCTTTGGCTGATTATTCTAGATTTACGCAAAAAATTAAAAAAAAGTTTCAAGTAAAGTGCACTTTCGGCTCAACTGATTCATACCAAAATAGCAGATAATCATTCTGATACAACACTAAGTTAAAATCCTTGATTTCAACATTCTACGGTTAATAATTCTTGATTTACTAGAAAAATTCGAAAAAAGTTTTAAGTAAAGTGCACTTCCGGTACAGACGATTGGAACCATAATGCAAGGTGCATAACAAGACCCCATATCAGTCTTAAATACAAAATTTCAACATTATACGTTCAACCAGCTTTGAGATTTGCGAGTTACGCACGAACGAACGAACGAACGAACGCACGAACGCACGAATATACGTACCGACATCAAGCCGAAAGTCAAAATGGATTCAGGGATGCTCAAAACGGATATTTCCATCAAAATCTCGATAGGTGAATTTTGTCGGTTTCACAATACTTCCCTGTATTTAGTACAAGTGAGTAAAAATCGAAATAATTCTAATTTATAGCGAAGCTGCAAGAAATGTAAACGCCCAACGTTTTACTGATAGGCTGAATGTTTGTCCTGTTGTACGACATGTTATTACCGAAAGAAACCTGAAGCCTGAAAAAATAACTCGTAAAGCAACTGTTACAAGGAACAACAAAAATGAAATTCGAGTACTAGCCGCAGTGACTTAAAATCGTCACAAACATCATCCCTGTCAGATCTCCTTGCATCAGGAACTTCATGGGTGTGATTTTCGGAATTGAATGGAATTTTGCAAGTGGGCACTTATGCAATCACAACGAAACCCGAATTTCTTGTAAAAGTAAAGGATTTCCAATTGGAACCTTTCACTGGATATCTACATTACGGTAAGGCACCATTTACTATGAATGGAAAAATTGGTCTAGGCAAACCCTAGATTTGTTTTGGAGAGGAATACGAATCTACAATATAAAATAGGGGTTCTTGTTTAAGATTGCAAAGTTTCTCCCCGCCTCACTCATTTGAGGCGTGAGGGTGGCTGGTCTTAGCACACATGGATGTCCCCTTTCTAGATATTACTTTTCATATTGAACATTTTTTTCGAAAGATGCATATTTTTCATCAGAAACATGATGAAATTTTTGCGTGGCAATGAAAATTTCAACAGCTTTGAATGAGGTTTGTAATTCAAAATTTCAGAAATTTCGTATCTTATTCCTTTTTAGTTCAATTTGATTCTCCATAATCTTTTAAATATGAATTCTCAGACTGCTTTAGAAGCTCTTGATATAAATGATAGAATAAATATGTTTTATTGGGTATAAGTTATGTAATTTATTAGAAACACAACGTTTCGACAGAAAAGTGCTGCCTTTTTTCTTTTCACTTGAAAAAGGCAGCACTTTGCTGTCGAAACGTTGTGTTTCTAATAAATTACAGAACTTATATCCAATAAAACATATTTATTTATAAAATGAGTTCTGAAAAGTTTTTTCCTTCATTAAATGATAGAATATTTCTCGCAAAAATAATACAATTATATATTTTATATATTAATATTATATTTTCCTGTATGTTTATAGCTGAAAATTAGTCGTACACGACAACCATTTGATTTCATAAATTGCCGTTCGTACACAATAATTAGAATTCTGATGATCTTTGAGACTAATAAAAACGATACAGATGCAGGTACAAAACTACATAGGATTAGAAACAGTATCAACCATTTAACACGAAAGTATGTATGAAATACATCATTTGGATCAAAATATTCACTAAAATATTGTAAAGTGAGCAAAACTGCATATTGTAACGACCAGTAGCAAATATATATCAATATCTCCCATTCGGATTAAATTAATACACTTGCTTTTAGTTTGAATTTTGTGTTACTGTTGGAATGATAAATTTTTGTCACACACTAAACACCGTCAATATATATAGGTAACAATATTCAAACAGGTAATTCGTCTCAATTATTCCTTGCTCTTCTCGTATTGTAGGTGATTGTAATGATTTATTCATCTCAAGAATGGAAAATCCTCAGTTCCAGATATTTTTTGCTATTTTTGGACTCCAAATGAATCACAGGACAAGAGCATCAGGGCGAACTCAAGACCGTGAGCTGGAGCCGGAGGAAGTGAAGCGATAGTAACCTTGAAATTAGTATGTCAATTACTTACTCATTGCAGTACTCCAATTTCAATGATTTCTTTTAACGTTCAATCGCAAGTAGTTGTACGGGATCCAAAACAGCATAAGGACGATTGTCTCACACGAAAATAGAAAATATAATTGTGAACTTATTAGCAAACGCTCTCGCAATGTTATGGATTCCATATGTTAGTCCCGTTATTAGATATTGTAACGTTATTTATTTTAATTTAGGGAGCAAAAGTTTTTAAACACTTCTATTTATTAGATAAAATTGATGAAGCTGACTGGATGAGTGAATTTGAGTGAGTAAAAAATTTTGGGAATTCAGTCAATATTTCTGTTTTAATTTCTTTCCTACTTTACAGTTTCGACTGTACCTCAGCCATCTTCAGAAGCGAAAAGAACTATATTGTGAAAAATTAAAAATGTACATTGAAATGTGATATCGAGTTGGTAAAATAGCGAAAAATTTTTTTTCCATTTGTCAATGCCACAACCTACATCTGTGGAAGACATTGACTAAGTGAATGTCTTCCACAGATGTAGGTTGTGGCATTGACACACGGGAAAAAAAATTTTTTTCCGCTATTTCACCAACTCGATATCACATTTCAATGTACATTTTTAATTTTTCACAATATAGTTCTTTTCGCTTCTGAAGATGGCTGAGGTACAGCCGAAACTGTAAAGTAGGAAAGAAATTAAAACAGAAATATTGACTGAATTCTCAAAACTTTTTACTCACTCAAACTACTATTTATTTCTATGATTTATTAAAATGATAAATCCGATAACTAACACTATTTTTAATAACTAAATCTAATTTAAACTTAAGATTATTATACACTACACTACAACTTAACTTTAATTATTTATGTCAATGTTGATTTATTTTAAATAACACAATTTATTTCAATCCATAGTATAAGATCACTGAGCTAAAAATCAATAATGCTCCTAGCTTAGTCAGCGTATATATACCGTCGGTCTCTCCCACTACATTCTTCCTGCAAACGTCCAGGCTTTTCTAGAAAATGCTAGAAGGTGCCAGCAATTTTCCGGAAAACAAGTATATTCGCTTCTATTTCTTGATGTAAAATATTTCCACAATAATTCTAAGCATCAGTAAGGCCAAAATGACTAATTTATAGATCTAAATTCGTTACAATATTATAAAGAGAATGTTCATTCACCACTTGCAATTCTGTAAAAACGCTAAACTAATCTCCTTTGCCGCAATAAGTCTATTAGCAAACATCCCAAGAGCGGAAATATGAAACATTAATAAAAATCAACTGCTGTTCTCAGAAGATTCAAAGCCGGTATCGAGAATGACCTGATGAAAAAGATGACCTTGCGATGGGATCATCTTTATCCCCTCTTTCAGCTGACATCTTCATGGATTATTTTAGAAAAACTCTATTGACAAATCAAAACTCGTAAAATAAAAATTTATAAAAACATTTTATGGTACTTTGATGACATTTTGGTCTCTGGGAACCTACGAAAAAACAGTTATAGTTGAGAAATTTAAAGTAGCGGTGTACGTCACATTTAAATATGTATATTTTAATTTAAATATACTTAATATGATAATAAATTCGGTTTCAATATTCTATATCTGCAATAAGGAATATTCAAAATCAAAATCAACCATTTAAGTAAATGCGTTATGATCGTCTCTCTGTATTTCCAATTTTTGAAAAAACTGGAAAAGAATAAGAGCTCAGAACCCGAGTAGTTTGTTACACCCTGTATATGTATATATACAGTTAAAACATCTTGAAAATAGATAATTATAAATACTTGATTAAGTTTCAAAAGTAAATCATTATGTCTACTTATAAATTTTGGTTATTACATTAGAGGGGTCATCCATAAATTATGTCACACGAATTTCATGATTTTTTGACTCCTCCACCTTCCTTGTCACAGCAAGCCCCCTCTCCAGTGTGACGTTACATAGACTGAACAATACAAAAAATTAGCAAATAATTTTCAGGACTACATGATGTGCGAAATTCTTTCGGCATCCTCCTTGTAGTGCGCATTGAGTATTGCTTATTCCGGATGTACTCAAAAAAATTAATAATACTGTTTCAAAATATCTATAGTTCATTCTCAATATTCATTAGTTTTTGAGCTATGAACAGAATAGATTAGATAGTTAGCTTGGAAATTTCCTTTTATATTACGAAAGCAAACTTCGTCTTTTCTTATGACTGCTACTTTCTGAAAAGAGCCAAAAGAATCTATGCAGTATGTCGTATAGCCTATTTACTTTCAGAATTTTTCATTGTGAGAATTTAGTTTACTGAATATGAGTAGCTTTCGATGTGGTACTATCGATTATATTAATGCATACTTCTTCAACTTTCTAGTCATAACACTTCGGTTTCCAATTTCACCTGGATCCGAACTAATTGAACTTTGCCAATTATGAATTATCAGAGCAGAGGCCCCACTTAACCTAAACAAATGAAAATGTTACATCATATTACAACCTATTTCTTTATATATAATTTATTAGTATTTTCCATGCTCAATAGTTCGTATTACGATTAATCGAAAAAGAACGATAATCTGCAATTACACTACACTTGTTAATTTTAATGTTATCATTGTTCCTAATAAATAGTTCATTAAAAATTGATTGCTTATTACAAATTGTTATTTTGACCATTATCGAAATAGATAATTTTCATTCTATCGCTTATAAATGCTGCACAATTCAGAAATTCTGTCATAAAGATTATATGCACGAAAGAGCGAATGGTCTTTTACTCCTTCAAAATCGCTGGAGTCAATTTTCGCATTAGAATTTCTGAGAATTTCAAACCAGACCGATGGTTCAGCCACCTGTCAGAAAAAGACTGAACTATTTTGGTTCGAGTCTATCGCGAGTAAAATTACCAATGGCGGCGCTGTTATCAACCAAAATGTCAGATGTAAGTCGCACTGTCATTTTTAGACATGCTTGTTTACATGTTAAAACCGCAGTTTTCCAGAGAATCGTATTTTGTTATTATAATATTTAAGGTGGTTTCTCTTCACAAACTTGTAAGTTTGAGGAATTAATTTCCTTGCTATTATTCCAGTTTTGTGCATGGACGTTTCAAATTGTATTTATTTGCAGATAAATAATTATGTTCTTGGGAATTAGTCTTTAAATATTAAAATTTACCTTATTCACTTTTCTCGAAGGAAAACTCATGTTAAACTCAAAAAATTTAATAAATGGAGAAAGAATAAAGAAATGAATAGGTAGTGAATGGGAAAGTGCAAAAGAGATTAAAATTAAATTGATGTAAATAAGAAAGCAGTCTCCAGAAAGACTGATTTTGATCAATTCACATATACTGAAATAGTAAATAAAAATGTGAAACGGAAATAATATAACAAAAGCTCACTGTTTACAAATAACAAACGATTAAAATAAGATTAGCTCAAATGGCGTTTCAAACGGAATACGTCTTTGAATAGTTCTCGTGTTGCCACACCAGATGGATACGGCTTAATTTTACTCGCGAAGTAAAATCTTCTAAAATGACTCGAAATTTATTTCGACAATTTTGGAGAAATTATTGGTATAACTAAAATCTTTCTCAATTATTACTGAATTATTCTCCATTGTGGAGGGCAATGGACCAATATCATTCAATTTTGGTATGTTTTAATAGAAGAAATGAATTATATTTCTTCAGTTCAAAATATTTAGTGAATCAAAAATAGCTATAGATACAAAAAAATCTGCTTTTCGTTCTTATATACATTTTCCTTATATAATCTATCATTTATTAGAAATTGTCGAATTACTTTGTAATAATTTGACTATGCAACACGCAATACATGAACGCCCCCTTAACAAGAGCAGCGGCAGATCGCGTATGTGGAACTGCAGCACTCTTTATTTCCACTTGATGTAGTCGATAATATTTCATACAATGGATAATTTTTTTTAATTCTCTTTTTATATAATGTACAATATATAGGGTGTATCTTTACCTATGTAACAAACTTTAATGGTTTATAGAATTTGGCGTACTAATCATGAATCAAAAAAATTTTACTTAGCAGAACATGAGAATTTTAGGTATCTTCATATCCGAAAATGTAAACACAATTTTATGTAATATTCATGGACGTAGTCTATTTTAATAAATTTAAGGTAATTAATCCTAAGAGTAGCTATTAAAACAGTGTCCCGAAACCTTTCATTTACTTAAACCCTTTTTCAAAATGAAGAATTTCAAACAAATTCTTTTTGATTCATGATAAGTACGCCAAGTACTATATACCATTAAAGTTTGTTACATAGCATACACCCTGTATAATTCTAGAGCTTAATGTCAGTAGACATCCTCCAGTTCATGAAAAAGTTACAAAAATCTTTGAACTGTGCGCTTCATAGTTCCAGCGTCACGGTGCTTGACTGCTGTGTGCATGCGCATATAGAAAGCTGTACCCAAGGCTGCGAAGATGATAGAGCGCTGCCGCTCCTGCAGCATCTTCACTAATTTCAGCTACGAACCGCAATTATAATTTTTTACCTCTTTATATTTCATCAAAAATCAGCGACTGAAGGTGAGGAGTGTTGATTTATTTATATTAGATAAGTTTCATTTATTTTATAATAAAAGTATCATTCTAATCATCAGATTTTTTCCAAATTTGGTATACTGAACAGAATAATTGATCAATTTATGTTAGATCATTTTATTATTTGAAATTTATGAGCCCTGTGCTTGAAAGTTTACCAATACTGCACATTAATAGGAATTTCTCCCTCGTCATGGCCAATTTTCATGTTAGGGGGATTTCAAAACATTGCAGGCAATTTTGTTAATATTTTCGCACCTTGAATCTAGTATTGACTCTATATTGCACTCAATATTAAACACATTTTTCTGGGAGTTACATTCATGAAACTTCTTTCATTTATTCATCTTCAGTGAAAAATTTTAAGTCCGTCCACTCCTAAGGCGATACTTTTCAAGTGACACATCAAGGATGATGAAACATCAGAGCATTAATAATGAAGCAAAATATAAATTACAAAAATTTTAATATCTCATCTCTACCCCTTTATGGAACGATGTATTTGGAATCCCACTAACGCCGCTTGAAATATTGCGAATGTAGCACGCTGTTTCAACCATTCTCATTTCGACATGATAATCTTCAAATGTCAACTTGAAAATAGCGGCACCAGTAGAAGAATTTATTGTTGTTGATTGTTTTCTGGTTACCAGTCCATATAGACATATTTTTTTTAATGATGCCACACAGTCAGTGTTATTTCATTATACCTCAAGTACACTCAATATAAGCGTATTTCATCCCACTTTGAAGCGCTGTGAATCATTTATTTGTTATTCAAATGGCTTATGGGCAGTTGCACCGCTGTGGCTTAAATTTTAAGCTTCACTTTAACAAAAAATATAGAATCGGAATAATGACAGCAATGTTTATGCCACATTTGACTTCTGAGTTTTGATACGATATTATTCTGTTAAGTGATACCCAAAATTTAAGGGACAGTGGTGCAACTGGCCTTAATAGATGTAAAAGTTGGATTTTTTTCCTGTGCGCAGCCGGGGCAGGTTTGCTAGCAATAAATAAAATAAAATAACTAGAAAAGATTTAAGGCTCTATAGCGAATGAAAATGAGTCATCTGGCGGCTTTTTCTGACAGCCGGTTTCCTTGTTTTATGAATACCTTCCTTCTAAATAGTGTTAATAGTCTCTTTTTCTAAAAATATTCAAAAGATTTTGGTTATTGTTCACAATGTGCTTCTTCGTATGTGAATTTCTGATTATTTGATTCACTATTACATGCAGCTATTAGATGAGTTTTTGCTAAATTAATTTCACGCCAAAAATACACAAGTCGTGAATAAATATGAATAGTCCAGTCAATGCATGGTTTCCCTAGCAATTCTACCAAACTGCACCGATTAGCACCAAATTTTGGCTGTAGGTTCTACCGGTCTACGACAGCTCGACGCAGCCGCTACGGCGCGGTCACTTCGGTGCGGACACTAGAGTGCCGGCCATTTCGGAGCCGAGCCATTACGGCGCCGGGACATTTCGGTGCCGCAGCATTAAAACTCTGGACTTGTAGATTTATAAATTTGCAGAGAATTACTGCATTAAAAAATAATGTGATATAACTTGAAATATATTTAACTTGTACTCAAATCACTATGGCACGTCGTTTTGCTATTTAATAGCAACAATTTTTACTCTAGTTAAATCTAAACTGTACTTCCTTATATAGAGAATTTTGATTCTCTGAATTTCAATGATTGAATTAAAATTATGTACATAATTTTGATTTAATTTATATTCAATCATAAAAATTCAATGTATTAAAATTATCTTGCAAGATAATAATAGTTCTGAATTTCCATTATGTACATAATTTTAATTCAATCAAATAAAATTCGATGAATTAAAATTATCCTGCAAGATAAAAAGAATCCCTAATTTCCATTATGTACATAATTTTAATTCAATCATAAAAATTCAATGCATTAAAATTATCTTGCGAGATAATGATAATTCTCAGTTCTTATTATGTACATAATTTTAATTCAATCATAAAAATTCAATGAAATGAAATTAACCTGCAAGATAATAATAATTCTTAATTTCCATTATGTACATAATTTTAATTCAATCATAAAAATTCAACGCATTAAAATTATCTTGCAAGATAATAATAATTCTGAATTTTCATTATGTACATAATTTTAATTCAATCATAAAAATTCAATGAATTAAATTATCTTGCAAGGTAAAAAAAATGTATAAACTAAATTTAAGTGGAAAAAATTTTTGCTATTAAATAGCAAAACGGCCTGCCATAGTCTCACCTGAATTGCAGCATCAGCTACGCTTCAGCCGCAAACAGCAGATTCGACCAAAAAAGATAACCTTGACGATCTTGATACACAAATAACTATTTTTGCCGATTGACTTTAGATGTACGACTTTATTGACAGTTTACAGTCTGTGAAGTGTCATTTTTACTGCCTAGGCAGTAAAAGTGTCGTTTCCACAGCAACCGCCCAACATACGCATCACAACTTGGCAACCGATCAACAAATGCATAGCAACAGATATGACATTTTCAAGAAATATTGAAATTAATCATAAAATTAATCAAATTTAAACAATCGGCAAAAAATTATGTGTTCAACAAAAAATGAAGATTTACTGCCTCGGCTACTACGCTTTGTCTCTGAAACTCTAGCTGCGTTAGTAAATCTGCCATTTTTTGCGTAGTCTATGAATGTAGGCAAGGCAGAAAATTTCCATTTTTTGTCGTGTTGAACACATAATTGTTTTGCTGATTGTTCAAATTTGATTAATCTTATGATTAATTTCAATATCTTTGAAAAATGTCATCACTATCAATATATGTTGTTATGCATATGTTGATCGGTCACAAAGTTTTTATGCGTCTGTTATGCGGTTGCAGTGGAAACGATACTTTTACTGCCTAGGCAGTGAAAGTGTCACTTTACAGATTGTAAACTGTCAATAAATTTGTACTTTTGAAGTCAATCAGCAAAAAATAACTATTTTGGATTGCTCAAATCGCTTGACTCTATAAAGCAGAGAGGAGTGTATTAGAATTAAAATGTGAGTAGCTATAGCTATTGAATGAATGAAATATATTTTAAATTATGTCTTACACATCCACTAAACAATTCTAAATTTGTGAATGAACAGAAAATAATCATCTAAATGCACGAATAAGTTTTATATGCTCTGACACCGATATGGCTTGGCACCGTCATGGCTCGGCACCGAAATGATCGGCACCCTATTTTTGTCCGCACCGTAGTGTCCGCTCCGAAATGGCCCATCCCGAGGTTCTACTTATCCTCTACTTCTGAGTTGTCAATGTGCCGAGGGTTGCTTTTACCCTGGGGTGAACGACACCCTTTCTTGGGGATCAATTTTTTAAAAGTTTAAAATAAGTATGGGAATAGATAGATTGACTAATTCTAAGCAAATTTGTTTCACAAAGTTTTTTACTGAAAGTTGATACTTTTTAAATTATTCAAGAGTGAAAATGTCAATTTTTCAACAAAAGAAACCACGTATCCAGACGGTTTTTTTACGAATAACTCTGAAAATAAGTATTTTATGAAAAAAATCATTTGAAGTAAAAATGTAGCTTATAAAAAAGGAAGAAAAATACTGGGTTTAAAATATCACCAGACCCAATACCAACAAAGTAATAGCTTATTATAGGCTGTTTTTTTTTATGGACGTTCGTAGTATTAAAATTAAGCGAGCTATGACAAAAACAAAGCTGGTGGCAAAAAAATGTGAAAATCACCCCCTAATTACCACACCAATTGAAAATGATCGTTACTACTCTACGATTCACTTTATTTATATAAATATGTCCTATGAGTTTGACCGATTTAATGTGCTTAATTTTGAAAAATATTAAACTTGAAGTGAAGAGAGCTTTTTTGCAAGTTTGCAAAAAGATACGCAAAATTTCAAAAAGTAACAAACTGTATTTTTTTTTTCTAAAAATTTGGTTTTATTTCTTTTTCTGCACGATAAAGATTGAGTAAGATATGACCGTTTCAAGTTTGCATATGTTCGCAAATAGTAACATTTTCAAGCTGTTTCAGTTCAAACTTTTTGAAAAATGAGAACTTAAGAAAAAATTAGTAGACATCACCTTAAAGCTCTTGAAAAAACCTACAAAATGGTTTTTTGGGTCAACTTGATAGTTCAAAAACTAAGCGAGTTATGGTAAAAATACCTAATTTTGAGGTGAGTTATTCTGAAAAGAAAATTGCTGATTTTACAGCATACTTATCAAACGATGATGGTCGATAAAATATGGAATTCCATATTACAACAAGTTGAAACGAAAACATTATGATGCAACAATATTTAATCAGTTTGTAGAAAAAATAAATCACGATTGAGCTTCTGATGTTTGCGAGATTATATAAAATAGATAAAATATATGTGAAAACTGGAATAATCAATATATTTTCGAACTTAAAATCATGATCATTTAATAGTAATACTAAAAGTATTCTGAGAAATTTTCATAAATTTTCTGTGCCACCATTAAAACTAAATCTACTTTCTATGTGAGGCTTTAAGGCTGCTATGACGTGCATCAAAATTTCATGCATTAGTGTTATAAGACCATAAACCAAAGGGAATTACTTGAGTGTTCAGATATGCGCCTGGATATTTATTTTCGTAATATTTTTGAGACATGTTTTAAAAGTCATCCATTGGTGAAGCGCTCATCAGTAAATTGTTCGTTTCGTTTCTGAGGACACTTCGTTTCTGAGGACACTGAATTTGGATTGGTCAAAAACATCCAACACTTGCGCTGGAGATCTACTGGGAATACCACTAGTAGCGACTTGTAAGTAAATTCAATAAGGTTATTGCTCCAGAAAATGTTTATGCTTTGTTTGAAAATTGTGTAAGAGGAAACAAACATGTATAAGAAGGAAACTTATTCAGAAACTTGATAAAAGCGTAAAAGAACAAAATCGAACATTTTTAACATACTTTAATCTAAATTGTTACAGTTCAAGTATGATTTATTAAACGTTTGTAACAAGTGAAAAAAAAAATGCAGATCGATACTGTAGATTAATTATGTAGAAGTGTAAGAGGGCCAGAGCATGAGGAATTTTGAGACTAGATAGAGATACATAATAAAGGAGTAGGGCTCTATACTTATTTTTTGTCGTCAACTGAATTTATTATTAAAAGATATTGTTCATTAATCTGGAACTTTCCGTAAATTTTGATCAAATGTTTGGAAGTATCTAATTTTTAATCTGTTAGTTTTTTGTTCATATTTTCCAATTCTTATTTCTACGATAACCAAAATAGTGGCAAATGTATTATGCTGTTCCATAAGACAATATCTATAAAAAGAAAAAAATATCGATTCAGGATTCAAATATAATCCAGATTAATCCAGAGGAGATTCTATTTTTTTGATATGTCATGTATTGACAATTGAACTTCATAATATCCAAAAAGAAAATCTCAATTTTTGTTCTTATTAGCAAGTATCTTGGGCGGATTATATATTGTTCAAGTAAAAAAACTAAATTAAAGAAAAAAGGAATCATACATTAAATGTTATCGATAATATCATCGTAAGTGTATACAGCTATTGTATTTTTCTTATGATGTAGAATAGTAACTGTTTGTAACTAATTTGAACATCGCTCTTTGCATATTTATTTATTTTTTTGTGCTATCAATATTATTATTAATGTCTCAAGTTAGTTTAAAATATCTTAAAAATGCACTATAACAATTTGAATAATATAAAGTTCGATTGTACTTGATTAATTTTTTTTGTATTACTCTTGATACAAATAAAAGTGACGTAACCTCTGTAATAATAATTTGTGATCGATTTGGGAACGTCTAACTCAGTTACTTCTGATATTGCAACAGTGTAGGAGCCCCCTTCCTTTATAAAAGTATTTCTGACATTCCAATTGGATTCCCATGCACATATGACTCACCCTGCAAATAGCACAGGGAATCGTCCATTTCGCTTCATTGTATTTCAGCACCGGTGTGGATTTCCCATACAATCACCACCTCCTACACACACTAAATCCACGTTCCGTTACCATCTTCAATCTGCTTAATCATCGAAACGCGCTAGATTGGTTACATTTGTTGGGGGTTGTTGATTTCTTAGGGTTGGCATGAGGCAGTCTTTATGCACGTGTCATTGTGAAAAGATCTACAATGGAGCGAGAACAAAGTTCTTTAGACTGGGATTCTTCTTCAAACAAAACCGGAACTGTTAAAAGGAGACCTGTTTCCGGTTACTCGGATGTTAGTTCCTGGAGTGAAAACTGTGAACAAAGTGGAATTAAATGTGATAATAATACTTACAAATTAGGTGATAATAATTTTATAGAAAATAGTGGAATTTCAAAAGTACGTTATGTTCATTTGAAACCTAACCTGAAATATAGTAATAATAAAAATCCGATGGATATCACTACCGTGAGAATACAAAGTGAATCCCAAAAACTTCCTTTAGTGAAATCTCTGAAATACAGTGACATTTTCCGATCAAAAAAAAATACTGTTTCTTTGGAGAATGTAATTCGATTAGAAGATATCAAACTTTGTGATCGTGATTTTACTGAACCTAGAAGGATTGCCTCTAGATCGACTAAAATTCGCGCGCAAGACAGTAACCTAAAAGTAATTAGAATTGTGGAGAATAGAAGTTGTATTACTGGTGAAATATTCTGGCTTGAATTTTGTAATTAATGAGAAAGTCCAAAACAAATATTTGCATACATAATCATTATAATTGGAATAAATAATAAAAGTCTGCGAATTGAATCAAATATTTGTATATGAGATTAAAGACCTAAATTTTGTTGATCTTGATTCCAATCAGAATTTATGATTAGGTGGAAATATGAACAAGCAAATCAAGTTTTGATTTAAATTATTATATACAAACTAACTAATGCATCATATTGCCAATGCAGATATAGTTAATTACTGCCCTCTATTTTATACTGTCCATAATACGTAATATCAGTGGTAGTGATGAAGTGATTGTACCTACATCTCGTGCTAACTTTACCAAAAATCTTAATCGTGCTAGCAGTACACAGTTATCTGTGACATTTATTAACAACTTATAGCTATTTGAGGATTACCTTTTCTTGAAAGTCTAGCAGAGTATCATTTCATTATAAATATGAAATATTAGATGTACCTAGATTCATCAAACATAAATTTATATAATCCATACTCGTGGAATTGGTACACACCGTATGATAATAATGCATTTGGAAGTAGATATATTACAAAATATTATTTATAAAAGATCATTCCAAGTAAATTTATTTCCGCTAATAAATTTTCAAATTCTAATAATTCTTTATAATCCAGGAGGCAGCGTTGCAAATGGGAAAATTATTTCATAAAATTCGATTCACACTTTAAATAATTGTTTGCAAACAGGCATTTGATGATCTGAGCTTCAGCTGTACCAGTAGTGATGGAATTAACTGTAGGAACATCCGGAATAAAAAAAAAAGAAAAAAAAAACGAGGAGAAAAATAAATTCATAAAACTTCAAAATTTGTAGGATTAATGTTTGAATAACAAACATTGCAAAAATAACCGTCTGCTGCATCGGAATTGGTGGATTACCCATCGGCTACCCTTAAGAACCGGTAATAAAAAGTGAGGGATATACATTCCATAAATTATAAAAATTCACACAGCGTATCTATAATATTATAGAAATGATGAAAATAATAGTCAGCTGTGCTTCTAAGCGGGCTAAGACCGTCAGCTAAGAGATTATAAATATCAAGCGCGCATGAGTTTTTAGCGTCGAATAATTTAATTAGCTAACTATATATTTTTTAATATCTAGTGACCTATGAACCTTTCGGAGAGAGTAAAACGTCATTAAATTGTCCTACTAATATGGTAGCTTTCATCTAATTCAACCGAAAACGTAGCTCTTACGGTCCTTGAGATTCCATTGGGGGTCTGGTTGAAAAAAAGCAGCCTGTATATGAAAATTATATTGTCATGAATTTTATCGTAATTAAATAATAATTCAGGTACAAAATTATATAAATTCGTAATTATCGCAAAAAAATTGAGTCGTCAGCTGTCATTTTTTGAACCACTATTTTTCTGATTTATATACGTACTTATATACTCTTTTTTTAGCAAATTATATCGTTGATAGTTGATATTCGTAACAATGACATTTTGCAGCAATGAACTAGCATCCAAATATCTAACAAATGACAAAATATTCTCTAGAATGTTCGCAAACGCCAACTTAGATAATAAATACACCAATTTTAAGTGCAAACAATCAAGTGCCATAAGATATCTCATATTTGTCACACTATTTCTTGAATATTTTTTATTTTATTGCGATTGACTTCCTATCAACACTGATCTGCAATAAAAATCTACGTTGTACATTCAAGATGATGTATATAATTGTAGATAATGGTATTTTCTCACAGCCGTGCGTAATGTTGGTATCACAAATGCAAACAATGCGTTAAGTATCCACTTTACGCACGGCCGTAGAAAAAATATAAATTAGACGGGTAGTTATGAATTTTTCTTGATATCCTTCAACTGAGGCTACCTTACATATGTTACAATATAAAAAAAATTTTAGAACTTGTTTTAAATGTTTTATTAAGTATAAATTCACTTGAAAAAGGCAGCACTTTGCTGTTGAAACATTATGTATCTCATTATTTTTTTTTGCACATTTAGGCGTGCTTACCGTCTCTCTATTCGAAGTGGTATGTTAATTTTACCAGCAAACTATGCTGACTTACCGCCCATGTCTAAAGGCGGTAAGTAAAAAATTATGGATTTTCCCAGAAAATATTCATTTATTTGTCTTTATGTAATTGAATATTTGCAATAAAATGTCAAAATTGTCAACTGTCTGCGAATATACAATCATCACTCATCAGTAGTAATTCAATTTGGAAAAGAAAATTCGGATCCATATTATTGGCAGATTTTCCGATCGTGCAAAAGAATTTGTAAGCATCACGATCAATAAGTACAATACTAATTTCGTATAATATTTGGAAACCTCGCTAAGTCTCGGTCCTCAAATTATTATTCTCAATTTGTGAACTGTACTCACTGACCTCAATACTTAAATTACTATTATGTACAGAACTTAAGCCCAATAAAACATAATTGAGTACAAGATAGATTCAATGCTTGTATCAAATCAACAAATCTATAAATGTTCAACAAAACGTATACTATACAGATTATTCCTTGAGTAATTAGCTTATATTAATATTCATTTTATTAAGAATGATATTGACAATACCTTACTCATTTTGAAAAGATGAATATTTTCAGAAACTTTATTTTAATTCAATAATTTCGCACAAGCTATATAGTACACTTTTATTTTAGAAATTATCGCAAAATGTGAAAATTGCTGTTACTTTTCGCGTCACTATTATATCACTTTCCACCTGTCTTGTACACGTGGATTTATATATCCTTTTCCAATATTCTACAATATTCTAGACAAATCCGAACGCTACTAGTTAGCTAGCGAACGAATTCTAACAATTATATTTTGCAACAATGAACTAGCATTCAAATATCTAATAACTGATAGAAATATTCTCTAGAATGTTCCTAAGCGCTAATTTAAATTATGATTCTAGAAATTATAAATGAAAAAAATCAAATGCCCTACTAGAACTTATATTTATCTACCTTCATAGTCGAATAAACTCCAGAAGAGTATATTGGTTTCCAAGAAATGTTTTATGGAAACTGTTTTTATTAGTTCAGCATTCCCCACATGCACTACTGACAAAAAATTAAGTTAAGTAAATCAATAATATATTTTTCTCACTGTTTCACGTCAATTATTTAATAATGACTTAGAGCCCGCAGCATTAGACTAAATATGATCTGCATTATAATCGTTTTAAACAGGTTGTCATAACATGACATGTTAACACAGGGAAAGAGAGGATTTATTCACAATGCTAACCGTCTCATTGGGTGTGAATCACCCTCATGTAGACGACAACAGTGTCAACAGTCATTACTATACGAAGAACGAGATTATTATCAAGCATGATTTCTCACTAGAATTATTCTTGTTATTGGGTACATGAGAAGTAATCGATGAAGGAGGGAGATAAGGAATAATATTACTTTTTAATGAACTTGAGAATCTCAAATATACAGAGCTAACTCTTTTCAATTACATGTAAAATATTATTTACTAAGAAGTTATGAACAAAGTCTATCAGAATTGCAGTTTAAAGTTACTACCAATAATCCGATAATAATACTTTTTGTATTTTTGCTCTGCTTGTATTACTTATGTACATGCTGGAATATTTCACCTTCCTCTTGTCACTTATTCCACACATCAACTTGTATCGCTATTATTCATAGCCATCTCGTATCCGTCCTCCTACAATGACATTGTGTCCAGTTCCTGCAACTTTTTCTAAACACGTCCTTGGAGAACGTAGGGACATATACATCGGGCTTCGACAAAACAAAAGCAGCCAACACGTGTCAGCAGGCAAATATCTCCAGGCTCCCAAACAACTTGGAGCAGGGATGTGTTGTAAGGGAAAATTAAAAGAATTCCGTTTTGTTGCATTTACCAGGAAATAAATGATAAATGTTACATTTGACAGTAATTAAATGACATTAATAGTTTCTATGTAAGTGTGAGAAATGCAACAAAACTCAATTCTTTCTACTAGAACATTCTTAAATTACCAAATTCCTTTTTTCCCATTTACGTCACTAAGTTCTAAAACTTCCTGTAGTCTTCTCGGCATCTTTCGGTGGATGTGATCCCGTCTTCTACGCACGTGACCAGTCGTCCTCGAAAACCGGTAAAATATCAGATTCCGATTCCGGAATCGCGTCTCCTTTATCTCCGCTTCCAATGTATTCTTTCTCTGCAACGCTCCGCGAGAGTGATAAAGATAGATATAAATGCCAACGCACAGAAGAGGAAAAAGAAGAGATATTGTGGAAGCCGATGCAGAAACTACGTGGGTGCACATGTACGGAGCAGCAACGCCAGGTACGGAAATTTTTATCTGGAATGTTTTGAATGAATGTATTAAATGAGTTTGGTTGGTAGTTTGTGTTGTAAGTTGTAGTATACGAGATGAGTGAGATTTTAGCAAAAATATCAGGGAATGTAGCAAATAGAAAATTATATTTTTTCGCCAACTGTCAAAAAAACATGATATTTTTGTATTATTGTGGATACGCAAAGTTCGTGATTTTTTCATTAGTGAAAAAATAAATTCTACTTTCGCACACCTAATCTAATATAATTCAGTTTAGTGATGCTACAAGGGTAGAAACAAACTGGTATTTAAAAAAATAGAAATATGAATTTGTACACAAAACTACTTATTTTTGAATATAAAAATTAATTGTTGACAGTTCTTTATTTATCAAACAACAATTGCGCATACTTCTGGTAACAATACCCAGGTGACTGCGAATTAATTATAGTTTGTACTCTTTTCCTACATTTTACTGAATAAAACAATTATTATTGTTGATCTATTATTTTTTGACATTTGGCAAAAAAATATTGTTTGTATTTCGTGTGCGAAGTGATTGTATTTTGTTGCGCTTTCGAATGAATTTGTTACCTCGACCTTACGGTCTCGGTTAAAATTGACATTCTCAAAAAAACAATCACTTCGCACACTCAATACAAAAATAACTAATCTATTATATGCTGTCATATTATTTATATGGGATGTACGCGTTATTTAAACGAATATATCAACCTCTGATAGTAGTTATTATAAGAACTCTTGATTTCTTGAATCCCTGAGCTCTGAAAATTTTTCTTCAGCGTGACAAGGGAATCATCATACATTACATTATATTCTTAAAATTATAAGTCTGTCGCATGGAATCATCAGTTTTCATCACTATTTTAGGAAAGTTTTGGTGAATGTATCTCTGAATATAATAAGGCCAGAATTTTTCAATTTTGTATCGTGACCGAGAGATCAAAATAAAAAACAGTACAGTGAAGAGACTATAAGCTTAATTGGACGTTTCGGCGCCCAAGCGGCCCGCCATCGTCAGTTGGAAGATGCATACCGGGTGGTGCGTGGTTAGGGTGTACATAAGAACTTAACACAGGATAGTTGTTTTGTGCAATTTCCTGCCCTCCTATCCATTCTACAGCAAAAATAATGAAGTACTTTGTTAAGAATTGAAATGTGCACCCAAAACTGTTTGCACAGATTTAGTGAAGTGTATGGTTTTCTCATAATTCTAAAAATAATGTCGTCGTTAAAATAAATGATAGACAGAATTGGTTTTAATATTTATATTGTTTTTAACTGTTATAATACTTGGTAACTCGATAATCTTACAACACAGAGCTTAATATTACGTATGTTCTACTTCTTGTGGATTTGAATATTGAATATTGAATGCCCTCATATTCCCATCACCATCCATATATCACCTTCTTCCTCAATGAGCCCCCTTTGCTTCAAGATGACGTCATGGCCAATAATGGGAATATTGCAGGCCTCAGCGTCTTCCTGTTTATACTATACTCTTATATGGGCACGTGTAAACAATAAACGCGTGAAGACGATTAAAGTAAACCCCAGCATCTTCTTGCTGGTACTGCACTTCTTATTTGGGCGCGTGTAGACAATTAGCACGTGAAGGCGATCGAAGTACTCCTCCACAATCGGCCCTTCCTGATAATTGAGCCGTCCTCGACTCGATCAGCTCACCTGACATTTATTGAATCTAAAACATTGGTATAACAAACAAAATATTAGTTTATAATCAAATATTCATTTTTTGGATCGGTTGATTTTGTTCCCAATTTGTGTTCCATATTTGGAGTGATCAGTTCCATAAGAACACAAAACGTAGAGCAAAACAACCAGATGGCGCCTAGGAATGGTACATGGGTGGAATTTTGATACTTTTATGGGTATTTGAGCTGCCAGCCTGGCCAGATGCCACCTTTAACTAAGAATGCAGCTCCATATCTTAATCCGTGGTCACCTGACTCCGACTGAGTGTCCAGCCTCCGCCAGTGAATCCTTTTTTCACATACTCATGACGAGTGAATACGCAGGAATACTACTGACTTGACTTAGTCCAGTCTCCGCCAGTGAATCCCCTTAACACATACCCGTGACCAGCGGATACGCGCAGATACTACTGACTTGACCTAGTCCAGCCTCCGCCAGTGAATCCCCTTAACACATACCTGTGACTAGCAGATACGCGCGGATTTCACCCGACTTGGCCATGGCCCTCATTTGACATTACGTCTATGGCCATTATTCAAACAAACATCCAAAAGAGTCTTCGGGACTCATCATGAAAGTCTTCGAAACTCATCATAAGAGTCTTCGAAACTCATCAAATGAACTCGACATTTTCCAAGAAATACCCATTTATGTAACTTTGAACAGCCGTCACATTAGGGAAAATGAGGACTCCATATATTTTTCATGGAGTCTCCACGATCTCAGCATATTTTTTTTTACAAATCCAATTGGTATTATTATTTAACCTTTTTTCAAGTGAACTGGTTAACTTGACCCAAAATACCAACTGTCAATCACATTTAGTACCATTCACTACCCAAGTAGATATGATACTGACTATTTATTAGATCTGTAACTAAATGCAAACAAAATGACAAGAATTAATCTCACCTCATTTATTATTCCAATGCGTCAAATGTTATCCATTTACGCATACTGTCTACTGCCACTACAGTTTTACGACCTCGAGTCTTGTGAAGCTCTCTCAAGTCCTCGACTTCATAACGGTCATTTGGTAGTGCAGCAGTAACCTTGAATGGACCTTTGGCTTTCGCAGTCAACTTTTTACTTTGGCCAGTAGCTACAGGCTGCGCCGACACCAAAACGATATCCCCTGTGGAATACTGTGGAGGTTTGAACCTTTTACTATCAAATCTAGTCTTTTGTTTTTGCTGTTCTTCATCAGTGGCACGTTTTGCTTCTCTTCTTAACTCTTTCAGATCAATATGATCTAATTTGTTTTGTATTGCCGAAAGCAACACGGCATCTGCTGAACTACGAGGTTTATAACCATATAACAATTGTGCAGGTGTTTTCTGAGTAGTGCGATTCACAGTACTATTAATAGCACTTTGAACTCTTTTAGATTTGTTGGCTCTAAAGCTTTTATAACAGCATCGATTTTATGAGTGCCCGGTCTTACGCCATTTACAGAAATTTCTCTACCCAAATAATCAATCGTAGTTTGTAAAAATTTACATTTAGCTAAATTTAACGTGAACCCATGTATTCTTAGTGCTTCTAATACTAATTTTAAATTATGAAAAGCCTCTTCAATGGTCGATGCCAGTATAAGTATATCATCAACGTATACGAGAGCAACAGTAAAACGTAACTCTCCCAGCGCGCGATTTATCGCCCTTTGAAAAATTGCAGGAGAATTTTTAAGACCAAAAGGTACTCTTAAAAATTCATAATGGCCATCAGGTGTAACGAAAGCTGTGATTTCTGTAGAATTTTGATCAACGGGTATCTGATAAAATCCGGATTTAAGATCTAATGAAATGAAAATTTTCTTACCGACCATTCTATCTATTTGATCATCCATATGCGGTACAGGATGTGGATCTAATCTCATTTTTCTATTAATCAAACGATAGTCCACACACATACGTGTCTCACCATTCTTCTTTTTCACTAAAATGATAGGACTCGCGTATGCGGAGCTACTTTCACGAACTATGTCGTTTTGAATCAGTTCTGCAATTATTTCTTTTACTTTATTACGCTCTTCAAAAGATAAACGTCGAGGTCTTTGATTAATTGGTATATCGTCAATTAACTTGATTTTCATAGTTGTGCTATTTACAACTCTTAACTCACTAATATTCAAAGCTATAGCTGACCGATATTCATTTAAAAGTGAAACTAACTTATTTATCATATCTGGGTCATCTATTCCGGGACATAGAACATCTTCCTTGTTAATAGGTCGTCCAACTGATTCACCTATCTCTACCATGTTTATTCCTAAATTATCATTATTATTTGTTATAATATTTTCTAGTTTTAATCCCGACGCGGTAACTATTGCTTTTACTCCAGATATTGACAAAATGTTACGACCTATCAGTATTGTTTGCGATAATTGATCATCCGGTACTACATAAACATCTATCGCGAATGTTATACCGTCGATCTGGAGACTAACATTTGTTCTTGCAATTGGTGTTACTATTGCATTATTGAACGCCGATAACACCTCATGTGTTTGAATCAATTTTAAATTGAGGCCTCGAGCCTCAGTGTATCTGATTATTGAACAGTCGCTCCCCAAATCAACGATACATCTACTCGCGATACCGTTTATAATACATCTTTTGAATGGCTTTTGGACTACCAGATTATTCACTTCGCAAACATCTAGTCAAAGTTTATTAGACGGACGCTTAGATTTATCCTTGATCCAACAATTGTTTTCTGTATGACCAGTTTTACGACAATGATTACATACATGTTTATTAATTTCACGAAATTTTGTGTTAACATTGCTATCTTTTCTCGTGATGATATTCGACGACTGAACGAGCTGAGGACAATTAAACTTTTGATGTCCTTGTTTTCTACAATAATAACATGTGTTTAAATTGACTCTTTTTCTATCATCACGCGTCCTAATTCTCCCGGTGGCAGCATCACTTGAGGTTTGTTTATTATCGTTATTCTTACATGGGTAAACAGCTAGGGAACATTTAAGTGCTTTCATTGTTTTGCATTGAGCCAATAAGATATTAGTACGTAACCGTTCGTCATGTATGCCTTGAACTATGAAATCAACAATTTTATTCTCTGATAATTCGATATTCAGTTTGTTTAATAATTTTACTTTTTCCAAGCAATATGTTTGGAGATTTTGACCTGGAGAGCTTTCATACAGAGCTGCTTCTTTTAGAGAAATACCAAAACTAGATTCTTCGGGAAAATATTCTACAATATCACAAGAAAATACTGGCCAAGATATCTGTGATTTACGCAACCCCTCACACCACATTGCTTGCTCACCGCTATGAGAAGTTTTGTTTGCTCATTCACATCATACATAATTGCGCACTCATTTACTCTATCTATCCAATTAGATGCTGACAAATTCCCCTTCAAAGGATCAAATTCAGGAAAGAACTTCTCAGTCATGAAATTATTACTGGATTTCCTTGTATTTAGTTCTTGAATAGTTATTAGTGCATTCGTAAATTTAGTAAAATCTGACCTTGATACTGGAGTTCCACTTCGTGAAGAATTATTTGTGCCAATATTTCTCACCGAACTGCAACTTGAGTGGTTCCGTGATCTTTTGGAATTGCGTTTCTTTGTGTCATGTACACCCTGGGAAGACTCTCTGTATCTCTTGCTGGACTTCTCTGGGTGTCTATCTCTTCGTTCACATGATCTTCTTCGACCCATTGTGAATATCGATTAGCACTTTGTAATTAGGTGTTTGATTAAGTAATTAATTATTACGTGTCACAGTCCACTTTCAAAAATTGTGGGAGTGATTTGTGGTATATCCCACTTCTGATAATCTGTCGTCGTTAAAATAAATGATAGACAGAATTGGTTTTAATATTTATATTGTTTTTAACTGTTATAATACTTGGTAACTCGATAATCTTACAACACAGAGCTTAATATTACGTATGTTCTACTTCTTGTGGATTTGAATATTGAATATTGAATGCCCTCATATTCCCATCACCATCCATATATCACCTTCTTCCTCAATGAGCCCCCTTTGCTTCAAGATGACGTCATGGCCAATAATGGGAATATTGCAGGCCTCAGCGTCTTCCTGTTTATACTATACTCTTATATGGGCACGTGTAAACAATAAACGCGTGAAGACGATTAAAGTAAACCCCAGCATCTTCTTGCTGGTACTGCACTTCTTATTTGGGCGCGTGTAGACAATTAGCACGTGAAGGCGATCGAAGTACTCCTCCACAATAAATTGCAAAATGTAAATTGAGTCATAGCGGTAGCCGTGACTTTTGTTTTCCATGAATCATTTCTAAACGTCAATATCTGAAGTTCATAGACAGCAATTTGTCTTATAATCAAAAAACATAAAAGAAAAGTGAACCTTCATCATTTAAATGGAGTTTATTTTACTTCTTTCATGGTAAATCGGTTATAAGTGTAACAACAATGTCAAAAATAAATGAAATAATGAAGACTATTGCGTATCCTCAGTGGCTCCGCTCTATCGATTAAATTTTACATCTACGAGGTGTGCCGTTAAAAACGTCGAACTGTCAAACGTCACTTTTGTATGTCATATTATTCGATAATCATGAATACAAATGATTCACTGAGAAGTTGTGTTCCTGGATGTACTACTACTAAAGCAAACAGCCTAGAACTTCATTTATATATGTCTCCGGGAAGAGATTATGAAGCGAAATAAAGATAAATGTGGATAACAGCAGTTAAACGAGTGTGATTTTATGCAATAATCTATAAAAATATATTAGATATTATTCAATTCTTCAAATTGTAAGGAAACTCAATAAATACCACAGATAAGTTCCTTAATTGACTGAACAGTCACATAAATTCGTCTTAGAATGCTTTACTGAAAACACCAAATTTTTGCTTAGTATTTTTTCTTCTCAAAATTCAAAAACTGTTTTAAAGATAAATAAGATGAGAGAATCTCTTTCCCCCAAGGATTTCGCTCAAATTCTGTACGTATGACACATTATAGATCTAACTGTGATTGATTATCTTTAGATGAGTCACAAACAATGAAAAATAATAATGACTATGGTTGATTTGCTTCGTTTAGAATATTTTTGTCTACAAATGTTGTTATAAATCGAATACAATAATATTATTAAGAATGAAGATGGTACGTCATGGGTTTTATTTTGATTTTGAAGCAGATTGATATATTTCAATACATTGACAGGTGACATCACACCTCGAAGCTGTGATTTTTGAATAATATGCGGTGTTTTCGTCGAAACTTGAAGATACGCAACAGGCCTATAGTGTAAAAGAAATTGATGAGAACAATTTCAATAATACCTAGGTATTATAATACATCATAACAGATAAATGAGTAATTAATTATTGCAATTTTTGAATCTAATATACTACAAACAAAATATCAGAAGGATGAATTATAATAAATGTTCAAATAAGCCATCATTTCCATCAAGACAATAGCCAAGTCTATTATAAAATGAAGCTCTAACATGAGCTTATTGTCTGTATGCTATTGCACATTTAATCCAGAATGAGACGGACATCCATCGTGCTGAAACCAAAAATGCATCTTCTAGTGCGGGACTTACATGACTTTGCAGCAGTTCTAAATAAGTTTCGGAATTCAAATTGTCTACAATTTGAAATTTGGTTGTATCAAAGTCAACACTATTTCTTCATTCACTTCGTTATGATGTACTGTGTTATTATTATTGCCACGCTAGCTATAGTTTCAAATTTCTCAACTAGTTTTGAAATTATGGTCAAATGTGGAGTTGATTTGTCTTCATATTTACGAATCTCGTATTCTTCCATAACTATTTCCTAGTAGTAATATTTTATAATGGAGACACGTTCCTCATTCGAATACATATTAATAATTTGCTTTGCAAACTTTATTAGACAAATAAAAGTATATTCTACAACAAGTATCGGAATGGCCCTAATTCCATACGAGCGAAAGGTTTGTAATCCGAGCCAAAGGCGAGGATTACGGTTCGCGAGCGTGGAATACGCTATTCGGCCATTCCTATGCATGTTGTAGACGATGCTTTCTTTAACAAAGTTTTGGAAGCTCACCAATATTTTAGAAGAAACTTTGGGAATTATGAAACGTCAGACGTAAAGCTAGAAAAGAATATCTGAATTTTTGAGACGTAATCATAGTTACCAAAATAACAGCTCCTGATCCGTCGAACTGATTCTACACGGTTACAGAGTATTATTCTCACACAAGGTGTGGAATGTCACCTATTCCAACATAATTTTTGGTTATGGAATATGCAAATTCCCTAACAGTGTTGAAGAATAGTATATTGTGTGGCTAAAGACGAAACATGACGATTTCAGCTGAGGGTGAGTGTTGCTTGTCCGAGCGAAGCGAGGGCTGGCATCATCTTTGGCTGAAATCGTATTTTGTCCCGTGCCACACATTGTATTTTTCATAATATCTGCATTGAAACTTTCCATATCACAAATTTGTCATAACAAAGAAAATATTTTTACATAATACCTGCATTGAAACAACGCGTTTCAACGCCTGTTTTGTCAGTCGAAACAAGACAATTGCAGACAAATGCGAGTGTAGCCGGGCAGGAACAAGCTTGTTTCTGCCCGCTAAATTAATTTTTTACATCGTTTTATTCCTGGCAGAGTCGCATTTGTTCATTGTCAATCTCTAAATGAAAATCATATAACTTTAGTTAATTTGACAGTTGTTGTATTCGGAACTGTAAATTAAATTAAAAAGACGATTAGTTTCAAGAAAAAAAGTATTAAAACGACAATTTCAAGTACACCACAACATCTTATTGATGAAGCACAAGCAGCTACTCTCGACTTGTTACCTGCAAAATCAAAAGAAAAATATTTAATTTGTTATGACAAATTTGTAATGTGGAAAGTTTCAATGCAGGTATTATGAAAAATACAGTGTGTGGCACGGGACAAAACACGATTTCAGCCGAGGGTGATGCTGGCCCTCGCTTCGCTCGGGCAAGCAACTCTCACCCTCAGCTGAAATCGTCTTGTTTCGTCCCTAGCCACACAATATACTATTCTTTTGATTTTGCAGGTAACAAGTCGAGAGTAGCTGCTTCTGCTTTATCAATAATATGTTGTGGAGTACTTGAAATTGTCGTATTGATTCTTTTTTTCTTGAAACTTGTCGTCTTTTCAATATAATTTACAGTTACAAATACAACAACTGTCAAATTAACTGAGGTTATATGATTTTCATTTAGAGATTGACCATGAACAAATGCGACTCTGCCAGGGATAAAACGATGTAAGAAACAAATTCAGCGGGCAGAAACAGGTTTGTTTCTACCCGACTACACTCGCATTTGTCTGAAATTGTCTTGTTTCGACTGAAAAAACAGGCGTTGAAACGTATTGTTTCAATGCAGGTATTATATGGAAATAATATTCTTTAAATCTGTCATGAAATACAAAAAACATGGCTACTGATATTATTTGATTGATATTTGGCAATTTACTTTTCAAAATTGTGAGGAAACCAGATACTAAACCAGAAATGTAAGAACAGTTTTGGTTGCACATTCAAATTCTTAACAATTTTGTATTTCATCATTTTTGCTATAAAATGGATAGGAGAGTAGGAAATCGCACAATACTAGTATCCTGGGTTAAATCCTCATGTGCGTACACCCTAACCGTGCACCATCTGGAATATTATTCTCTACATTATTTTGCAAAATAAGTTTTTATATAATGAAATACTGACTTGAATTTGGAGAAATTATTGGAAATTAAGTATGAAGAGAACAATATACAAAGTTGTGTTCACCATGGCGTAGCACGGTGAACATACTTAAATTTCAATTCATAATGTAAAAAATATCTACATCTTCCAGCTGATGATGGCAAGCTGTCTCGGCGCCGAAATATCTAATTAAACTTGTAGTTTCTTCATTGTTCTGTTTTTTCTGATCCCTCGGCCACGTTCCAATATTAAAAAATAAAAAAGTTCACCAATATACTGAATAATAAGGCTAGTATTCACAGTTATTCATAGGTAAAACGCTTGTCAGCGAATCGCCTGTTTCTATAGATTTTGAATGTAGAGAAGTCAATAACATTTGTTTTCCATATAAACAGACAGCTTGCTCAAGGGGGAATGAGAGCATTCAGCGCTGCGGATTCGTCACTGTCGGCTCAGCGCGGCCGCTTCGTCGCCGATTACCGTTTGTTTTGATGCGGAGTACCGCCGGTTGAAAACAAAACCACCCTCTCAAGTTACGCAAGATTCCACACTTCGAACCTAAATTCATAGCTCAAGTATTAATCAATGCTCTATTCATATGCGGTGCTAAATTGGCTGGTTACGAACCGGCTAGTGTTGAACTAACTCGGTGACGAAATTGCCACACCGGACCGGCGGCCACGAACTGGCGGCGCCGAAACGTCCTAGACCCTGCTCATAGATGCATGAGTTTATGAAATTGGTTTGAATATAAAAATACTAGTAGATTATATGAAAGGATTGAATTGTCTTGCAACAATCATCCAGGAATTTGAAAAAAAGCTACAGAAATTTGATAAATCATGTAAAAGATGGTTTCAAATTACTCGAAATCGTTCTTCAATGTATTATTTCCAAAAAAAATGAGTGGAGGTCCACTTGTCATTTTTGATCCGAGCGACCTATCAAAATACAATATACAATATTTTCAATTTTAAGACTGATCAGCAAAATAGCTTTACATTATGAATCACACTTCTCATTCTGTGATTTACTTATTCAACATTTTAGCATTTTCTCACAAGAATCACATTTTCGTGGTATTAATTGATTCTCTATGTACAAATTGGAGCTTACACTAGTGCGAATTATATGGCGAAACAAGATCATCCACTCTCGTGCAAAACGGCACCCCTAAATACATCAATTTCATAATCGGTTTATTGTTTCACGATGACTTAGGAAAGAGGAATTACATCAGATCTGAAAACGAGGAATGTGCTGATGACAACCTGGAAACCAATGTGTATTTAATGTTCGAAGATTTCATTTATGCACTGAATATTATATTTTCACCTTATTTATTATTGATCGATTTATCGTTGCTCAAGTCTCTCATCATAGATGTAAAAATAAGAATAAATATATATTTAAATTCTACAAAGCATTATGAATACTTATTTAAAAAATGGGAGAACTTTATTTGCATTTTATACTAAATCTCATTTACGGACTACAAAGCTTGAATATATTATAGACTATGAATATACCAGCATTTCTCTTGCTGTGACTGCAAATCTTTAAAGAATATAGTACTGAATAGTGTTTTCAGATTTATATTTCCTCTTGCAATGCGATGAAGCAACAGATAAATAGTTGGGCACTGGGACTGTGCAAACCTGGCAATGTAGGGATGAATGCAATGAAATTATTGGTATTTGAATATTTATATGAATATGACTTGAATTTAATATAAAATTGTGTGAGAGCCTTGAAGGTATAAAGAATTATGCTGTTTTGTATTCTTAAATCTATGGTGGAACTCTTTAACTAACCCTCAATTTTTCTCACGTACTCTGTACGATATATTAAATATTTTTCTATTTATATAAGTATTAAAATTTTCTCTGGATATCCTTTTATTCCACACAAAAAAATTGTAATTCACTTTCTCTATTATCTGATTGAGTATAAGCATTACACAAAAAATAGCATTTTAATAAAAGCAATGTACGAACTAACCAATTAATACAACTTCGTATGAGTCAGCAGAAGTAAACATTTCCAATCAAAACTCATCTAGCGCCAAGCTCTCCCGCATTGCAACTCTTGATTCGGTCCTGTATGTGTCCTGTAATCCTGGAATCAATTTTCTTGGTAACATGATTACGCTGTAGCAATACTTCACCCATGCAATAAATATTCGTTACCGGTAATTCTTCGATGAGTCATGAATTTTATAGCTTCGAATTATGATATAGTATGTATTCATATGTTTCAAGATAGAATCATATTCTTATTATGTAGGTAACGTGACTAACCTAACTCTACTCAGGCCTACTGTGAATAGCTTGAAATTTTTGCTGTAATATATGAATATATTTATGACCAAGAGTCCTATTCTAATGTAGAGATAGCTTGGAGACAGTTTGAACTCTCTATGTCAATGTCGTCAGGACATTATTATGTACATTCATAGGAACTAGAATATTTTTTCTACAGACATCAAGAAATGATGTTTGTACATCAATTGGGGTTATTCTGTAACTCGATCGATAAATTTTTATCGATCATTATCTATTTCAGCCAATGAACGTAGGTAGCACTGAAAAAAATTCTGAATATTCGCTTGTTGCAATTGTTTCTATTTGTCAAAAATCTTATCGATCGATAATAAGTTAATGATTTTGTTACAGAATACGGCCGAATATTTGTATGCGAAATGTCATATTGGAATTGTTTATCATGAAAACGTGCACGAAATACTTCGTGCACTGATTTTATCTTGACAACGCTCACAAAGTATTTCATGCACGTTGGCATGATAAACAACTCTACTAATTTTTGTATTTTAATTTAATTTTAATATATTTTTTTTGAGGTCTGTAGAAAAAATAATGTATGCAACACGGGTTTCTTTGGTGCTTTCGAATGATTTCTGTCTTAATTGTTTCATTTTCAACCACAAAAGTATAATTTCGCGCACTAGATACATAAATAACTATTATGTTGAATGTTGATGCAAACAAAATGATCTGCAAATTTATGCTGGTAACAAGTAAGAGCGATGCTTGAAATCAAATTTAATTCATAATTATTAATATTTCTCATCCATAATTTATCTTGATAGTTGAATTTTGTTCTATTCGCTAGATGGTATATGTGTCAAGAGCTTCTAAAATGACATCGATTAACTGTCCTATGAAATAGGATTGAATCTCGATGCACCTTATGTTTCGAGTTTTACTTGAAAAAAAAATCTCGAATCAAAATAATGACGGCAATTTTTCTGTCACATTTGTTTTTTATTTCTGAAGTATAATTTTGGGCCGGAGTGCTACTATGCGTTTTTGGTATGAAATAGTTTACTCTCAAGAGGTACACGAACTCATAATAATTGAGAAAATACGGATAAAATTGATTATTAACTGCACGGTAGTTTTGGAATGGTTATTCATGACAATGGATTATGAAATCTATAAATGTCACACACTGTCAAAAAAGTAAACATTTCTTGAAGAAAAAACTCCAAGGTCTGGTTTCACCAAATTCAGTTAAATTTATCAAGGAGTTATTTTTAGTCAGCAACTGTGGTTATAATTGTATCAACAATACTTTTCGTATCAAATAACGTTTGGATAAATTTAACTAGCGTTGGTGAAACTGACCCTAAGTGTAAGAATTTTGAACGTCACTAGTATAGAGCTCTTTTGAACCGATTACATCCGAAATAAATAAGGTTGCATGATGTACCGAAATGGTCGATTTCAACCAAGTACAAATTAGCTCAAAAAGAAAATTATCAAACCAATAAATTTGTACATGATTTCTATACATTATGTGCGTTAAATAATTTTGTTCTATCGGCCTAGCTGCTTGTGTTACTACTTCAGTATTCTTTGTTAATGCATTTGACTATTTCTTGTAGTTATCCTCATGGCTTAATAAAATTTATCAGCCACATTGAACGGTATCCATTTGAGTAAGAGATGGAGAAAAATATATATTTCTGAAATATCATCTGGGAGAAAATCTATACATACCTGAATATTTATTTCAAAGTTTTTTCTTATCCGTTTTACCGAGGTATATGATCAAAAAAAATTTCATTCAGTAGTATGCCACTTGTATGTAACAGCATATAATATTGTATCAAATATAAAGAAAGAACATAACACTGTCAACTAGGAGGGTTCATTGGCGAGTCTAAGCGCCAAGTGAGAATATCAGGAACTAACGGAGCTGTGATTCAGTGTGTGTATATAGTCGTAAGGTGTAATATTAATATAATTATCAATAACTTCCAAATATTACTTTTACTCCTAGAATCTTTCTATTGTATATATATTATAAAGCATAGAAATTTTATAAGTTTATTTAATTTTATATGATATAGTTTAAATATCGGGAATTTTTAACTTTATATATATAATCTTCGAAGTTCAAAAATAAGTATTTTTGTAGTTTTTTGAATTATTAGATTAGTAAATGATAGACTTTTAAATATATTCTGTTTCCTTTAGAATGGATATCCTAGTAAAGATGAAATTGAAGGAATATTTCATATCTTTAAACGCAGATCACAATTCTAGATGTGTATGCAAAGAAGAAGAAGTTTTAGATGCCGGACATATATTATGCAGTGTTTTGAATCAAAATATAACAGATGAAATTAGTATTTACGCACTTTGCCATCAGACATCGGTACTAGCGGAATACCAGCACATTATACAGGAGACGCTAATAAAAAATGAATTGAATAACTTGAAAGTTACAACCATGACATGTTCTTCCAAAGCTGGAAAAAGCGGCCGTTGCAAACATGTTTCGGCTGTACTTGTATTATTTACCAGGTGCTTTATTAATCAGATTTAGCTGAATGCAGAAATAATCGGCTATTCTTTTGTTTTGTATCAAGTGCGAAGATAAATAAATTGCGTCCCATCATCTTAGATCAGGGAGCAACTGTATACACGTGTTTCATCCTTATTAGGACTCGTCAGTACAGATAAGAGTTACAGACATGAGCAAAAATTGAAACCACAATATACATAATTCCTCATTACGTGATGAACTCTACCTCCTTTGATTTTCTGGCAGCAAATTCTTTCACAATTTCACATACATCTGTGTCGATATCGTTCTCTATACTAATAATTGCTAAATTTGGAAGTCTGTACATTTTTTTATGTTTTCTTCTTTTTCCAATTTTTGCTTTCTGGATTGATTTCCAGAAAGTTTTTTCCTTCCATCGGCCATCCACATACAATAAATATATAGATTAAAAACGAAACAAAATTTTATTATTCAATGTATCAAAATACTTTTTTGTTAAGCTTAGCGAATACATAAAATGCTGGATTTTGTGATAAGTAAGAATGTTCGGTGTACGACGCGAAGACAAATACAGCGATCTTCCGATTTCCGAAATTGTATTTTATGTACATATTAATCAGAATATTTTTTTTCCTATCGCACTATAGTACTCAATCGTTGAAAATTGTCTGATTTATAGAATTATTGGTTCATCTCAGGAGGTTTGAAGGAATTAATAATAATAAATCAATTACCTATAGCTCTATATATGTGCAAAATACAATTTCAGATAAAATATCATATTGGATTTGAAATTCTTTCATTTTTACTTACTTGTACAAAGTAACAAGTAAGTATTGTGAAACCGATAAAATTCACCTATCGAGATTTTGATGGAAATATCCGTTTTGAGCATTCCTGAATCCATTTTGACTATTTTTGGCTTGATGTCGGTACGTATGTTCGTGCGTGCGTTCGTGCGTGTGGAACTCGCAAATCTCAAAACTGGTTGAACGTATAATGTTGAAATTTTGTATTTAGGACTGGTATAGGGTCTAGTTGTGCACCTCGCATTATGGTTCCAATCGTGTGTACCGGAAGTGCACTTTACTTGAATCTTTTTCATAATTTTTCTAATAAATCCAGAATGATCAACCGTAGGATGTTGAAATTCAGTATTTGAACTTGATGTTGTATCAGAATGGTCACGTGCTATTTTTGTATGAATCGGCCAAGCCAGAAGTGCTCTTTACTTGAAACTTTTTTGAATTTTTTGCATAAATCTAGAATGATTAGGTATAGCTTATTGAAATTTCGTATTTAGCACTTCTATAACATCGTATTGTACATCTTGCATTATGATTGCGATCGATTAAGCCGGAAGTGCACTTTACTCAAGACTTTTTTTGAATTTTCCGCATAAATCCAGAATGATCAGCCGTATCATACTGGAATTTAGCATTTGAAATAACCGTAGCATCTTAATGGTCATTCCCTATTTTTGTAACAATCGGCTGTGCTGAGCCGAAAGTGCACTTTATATGACAGACTTTTTGAATTTTTCGCATAAATTCTAAACAATCAGTCGTAGAATATTTTAATTTTGTATTAGGCACTTTTATGATATCTAGTTGTACACCTTGCATTATGATTGCTATCGTCTAAGCCGGAAGAGCACTTTATCCGAAACATTTTTTGGATTTTCCGCATAAATCCAAAACGATTGAACGTAGATTGCTAGAATTCAGTATTTAGGACGATTATACCATCTAGATGCTCATATCCTATTTTCATTGAGATCCATCTAGCCGTACGTGCACTTTACTTGATAGTCTTTTGGAATTTTTCGCATAAATTCGAAACGATCAGGTGAAGAATATTGAAATTTGGTATTTCAGTCTGCTGTAGCATCTGAATGATTGCCTACTTTTTACATGACAATAGACTGAACCAGAAGTGCACTTCAGTAGGAATTTATTTTTTAATTTTGCGCATAAAATCAGATCTGTTGGAAGTCGTAGAATTTCGGAAATCAGTATTTAGGAATGTTGTAGTATAAGAATAATGGCCTCCTGTATCCCTAGCAACCGACTTGGCTGAAAGCGCATTCCACTTGACAGATTCTTAGAATCTCTTGGGTAAATCCAAAACGATTAACTATGGAACGATGAGATTTTGTTTTTGATTATACATATCCAATGATATATACGATCAAACACATATATATATATATATATATATATATATATATATCCAATGATGTACAAGTAAGTCACGTAAGTATTTTTTGTATGGATTTACATCTATACACGGAACAATAAACATTACTCATGTTGACAAATAGTGCAACATAAAATCCAATGCTTCAATATGTTTAAATTTTAAGAAAACAACATTAATCTCACCTATGCCTATACAATTCATCACACTTCCGGTAGTTCTACAAACTGCTGCTAGATGGAGTATCGCTTAGCAGGACTCGCCAATTCCCTTGATACAATTCGCATCTAGTTATTCCGTTGCGTCCTCAAGTCCCATTCTTTACATAGGCATCGTATATTTAGTTTTTAAAAACTTGTTACACTGCTGTGTTGATGTTTAATTCAAGTAAAAAGATGTCGAATCGAATTGGAGATAATTTGAAATGATGTTTCTCAGTTAATCGACACTTAGTGATCTTTTGGATAATATAGTAAACCCGTGGTAATCCGACAAATGTTTTGCAAGGTGGTGTCGGATGATTGATTTGTTGGATTATAGAATACTGCCACAGACTTACTGTAGTATGAAACTTTTCAAAGAAGGGTAGATACCTTGTAATCCGGTCTAAAATATGATTTTTCTCCTAAATCATTAGTGTTTCATGCTTCCGCTTCTGGGTTTGCGGAGACATTACGATATGTGGTGCGCAAGGAATAGATAATAAATAAATTTAAACTGAGACAATACTCGTCGATCAAAATTTGTGGTGGTCTGAACTAGTTACGACCTGTTCAAACGAATCTAGAAAAAAAAACCCCGGAAAAAAAATCCTGGAAAAAATCCCCGGAAAAAACCCCCATGAGAAAAAAAACCCCGGAAAAAAAGCCCCATGGGATAAAAACCGAAGAAAGTTCATATAACGAATATTATGAATTAGGTATATAAGGATGTTTTCATTATGTTTGATAATAAAACCAAGAATTATAATCAGCAATTCTATATAACGTGTATAAGTTTTATTTATCTATTAGCGTCAATAATAATATAGAGGAGTAAAACATTTGCATACATTTAATTTTTGTGCATGTTTAAGAGACGATCTCAAGAATATTTTTGTTTTTTAAAAAGTTTCCAGAGGTCACTAGATAAGGACGAGAAACTGATATTGGACGATTGTTTATTGTTTCAAGTAAAAAAGTTGAATATTATTATTACCCAGACAGTGGCATATGTGAATATTTTTATTGTATGGCATATTTTTCAAATGCGACACAAAGTTATAATTTTTCAAATAGAACTAATACATTAAATTGACAGCAAAAAGCTTGAATAGTTTTTTTTTAAATTTTAATGATATGAAATTCATTCTCTTTGTGTTGGTACAACATGAGAAATTTCACAATTTCTGTATTTTATGTTGAATTATATTTAATGCCTCAATTTATGCCAATACCTAGCCTTTATATTTTTGAATAATGTAAAACAATTGAAAATAATATTTTTTTTTTGTATGCTTGATGGCTAACATTAGGTTTAATATGTAGAAATTAGTAAAGAAATGTGCCAGTTCTCCAATTAGCAACACTTTTCTAATTAGCAACAAAAAACACACCATGACACGCATCTAAATGACAGCTTTGACCTAATTAAGAAAAAATTACAGGTTAAACATATAAGAAAACAAATGTTCTCCTGATTTCGCCAGAAACAAATCCAAAGTCGCTTCTTTAACTGCATCCAAAATTTCGCGAGAACCTTCAGCTTCTGACGCTTCTGACAAATAAATTTTAAATATTGTTTATTTGTTACTATGCTTTTATTCAGCAGTTGTCAAATCCGTTACTTCGTTTTTGCAAGAGCACAACCTTGATTAGTATTTCTGTAGAAAATTATTTCTATTCTTGGCGTCTTTCTCTCAAGTTTTTTCATCAAGTATACAAACAAATAGCATGTTCAACACGTAAGAAAAGGGATATCATTTTGCTTGTGTAAATTTGATAATTACACTCGCTAGTAAACTCTCACTTTTTTCTACTTGTTAAACAATCAGGTGAATATTATATTTTTCCGTAGATCCCTCTAATTCTTACAGGCATAGACCGTTTGAGCGGGCGATGGACAACTGCGCCAGATCAGGTATAAATTTCTTATCACATTGGAGGACACACCCCAACTCGGCACATTTAATCTCCTGATAGGACATTAGTCAAGGATTGGTGGTAATCCTTATGACCAACTCAGCACATTTTAAATAAGTGTTGCAGAAAAACCCACCCCTATTATCGGCTTAATACCTAAGAAAAATATAAATTAAAATATTTTGCGTATAGTAGCTATCTATTATCAACCTAACAGTTCAATCAATTCGCGAGATAACTAGCCAATTGATTGTAGAGCAACATACATTCAGTAAATCAAATCGAAAATCTGCGCCAACGCTTAAAATCAGGTAAAAATAAAAATGACTGGATGAGTGAATTTGAGTGAGTGAAAAGTCTTGGGAATTCAGTCAATATTTCTGTTTTAATTTCTTTCCTACAAAGTAGGAAAGAAATTAAAACAGAAATATTGACTGAATTCCCAAGACTTTTTACTCACTCAAAAAAAAATAAAAATGACCAACTGCGCCAAAGCATTAATTCCCAATAAACGCAGAGCTTGTAGCACAAGGGCTTTCTCATCATCCTAGTTCTAATTCACAAACCAATGAAATTTGCTTGAATTTACTCAAATTAATTTTAGTAATTACTTTTAAATTAAACTTGTCCAAAATTCGAGGCTGCAACAGTAAAAGTTAAAAGTAAGAATGGAAAGCAAAAGACTTAACTATTGCAAAAATTCGTGTAAAACATAGTTGAGTATATGATGTGCTTCCATTTGTTCTTATATTAAATGAAGTGAGAATAAAATCTTAATATTATTGAAATCCAATACAGCCTCTCCTAAAACATTTCGTATCAGTCTCAGATATACCTAGAATAATGGCCAAGTGCAACGGTTCTTATTTGGTGCAAATGTCCATATTTTTGGGAAGAACTAAATTTATGACCGGATCAAGAGCTTTATGACTGGCGTAGATGTCATACGACCGTTTGAGCCAGGCGGTCAAATTTTTAATCCGTATAGCTTCCGTAATCTCTATGTACCACTTGAGCACGGTGGAAGCTTGACAGATTATTGGATAAACCATCAACAAAGATAGTGAGTAAAATGAAAAATTCTTCAATTTTCAATACAGATAGCTGAAATGAACCAATCACGTAAGAATAATAATAAAAAAACACCCAAATTGGGCTATTTACTATTACATATTTATATGACCAACATTAAATCTTTGGAAAGGAAAGAGTATAATAATAATTTAATAGAATTATACAGAAAAAGGTATATAACAAGAATTGATTTTGTAAAAACTATTAGTTATGATTTTTCGAAAAAATAATATACATATATACTTATGTAAATGATGACGAGTTTTTCATATGATTGATAGGTGTAGTAAAATGCAAATATGTATATGTATTCATTGAAATGAATTATGTTAGTTGTACTTGTAAGAAAGTATGAATATTTGTAAATATGTTATATTTTTTCTACCTGTATAGTTTTCTTCAGTCGTTATTTGTTTAAGATAAAATATAATGAATTGTTATCCAAGTACATTTATTAGAAGATATAAGTAACAAACCTGGCTCAAACGGTATGTGGGGATTAATATTAATTAATAACGGTATATCACCAATTTTTACAAACCTGCAAACAAATATAATTTTTCCTCTAAATTTCAACTTAACAGACAACAATGAAATAATTCAATGGTATGCAAGATTGACAAATGAAATGACATTGGAATAAATTAATAAAATGTTGATATCCCTATTAATGATACAGCTTGCATTTAAAACTATTTAATACAATATCAGATATTGAAATGAATCAGTTTCACAATATTTCTTGTACTTTTAGACCGTCAGATAATCGTAGATTTCAGTCTCTCATTTTGTTTTTCATGCCTTCAAGAGGTTTGATAAGTATGTATATTTGGAGTTCAATAATGCTGAAATTAAAGCTGGACCGTGTGACCAACATAATGAAAATTAATTTTAAATTTGTATGAAAAAGCATGTTCTGATAAATTTTTTTCGCTTTGGTCATGCTTACGAAATTAAATTTAGGGAAAAATATTTTGACATTTAAAATTTCAAATAAAATTGAAAAATTAAGAACAGATTATCATTGCCTACCTTATCATTTCAATTAAACTGATTGTTATATACGCCAAATTCTGAATGTCTGTTATACTCATAAACTGCATTTCCGGTCTGGCCGATTGATACAAAAATAGTAGATAACTATTTTGATGCTATAACAAGTTCAAACACTAAATTTCAATATGCTATGGCTGATCATACTAGATTTATGGAAAAAATTCAAAAAAAGTTTCAAGGAAAGTGCACTTCTGGCTTGACCGATTTACACAAAAATAGCAGGTGACCATTCTGATACAACATCAAGTTCAAATACTGAATTTCAACAGCTTACGGTGGATCATTCTGGATTTATCACAAAAATTATAAAAATGTTTCAAGTAAAGTGCACTTCCGGTACAGACGATTGGAACCATAATGCGAGGTGCACAACTAGACCCTATACCAGTCCTAAATACAAAATTTCAACATTATACGTTAAACCAGTTTTGAGATTTGCGAGTTACACACGCACGAACGCACGCACGAACATTCGTACCGACATCAAGCCAAAAATAGTCAAAATGGATTCAGGAATGCTCAAGACGGATATTTCCATCAAAATCTCGAGAGATGAATTTTATCGGTTTCACAATACCTACTTGTTACTTTGTACAAGTGAGTAAAAATGGGAAAAATCCATGAAATGAGAAGCCCTGCCTAATATTCCGGATGACGAAATTATATTGCAAAAAAATTTCTGACGACTGTTACATGTGATAATTCAGTTGGTTTTTAATTCTTTGATCGAAGTCCATATTTAAAAGAGTTTCGAACAACTTTTGACAAATGTCACTTCTAACAGTTAATAATTTTCTTGATTTTTAATAAATAAACCACGCATGGAAACCATATGCAAATCGCAATGAAAAGCGCTAGTCAACAAAGCATACTTCTGCAAAATTTGGCGGTTGTAGGTGAAAGGATATTGGTATTTATTATTAAGTGGCAGGTATTTATAATCGAGTTTATGTATGTATGAAGTGGACAATATTCATTCATAAAGTGAGCGTACGTAGTATGAGTGTTCAATTCTCATTAAAAGTGATCAGACGTAATATAAATAGTCTGTGTTTAAAATTTTGTGACTGTATGTTTTAAGTTATTGATATTTATAATAAAGAGAGCTCACGTAATTATAAGTGTCTAATATTCATAATCAAGTATCTGTATGTATTAAGTAATCAATATATCATTATAAGTCAGTGTACGTGGTATGAGCGGAGTCGTATAGTTGGGCCAGCCTACCTGCTAAAAATTTTTTAATCCCAAGGGTCAACTAATCTCACAGTATAGTTGGGCCAAATGCCAGCATCTGATCATTAAGCAAGATTATAAAATAAAATACCATATGACAGAAGTAGATATTTTTATTTCATAATTGTTTTGTACATTTGGTTCATATAAGTACAGTCAAACACATACATATAACATATACATTGATATATACATTTATATGGGTACAGTCATATATACTTTTATATAGGTACAGCCACATATACATTTATATAGGTTCAGTCAAACACATACATATACATTTTTTTCATAAACTTGGAGCATGCTTGTGGGCCACACTTTTTATGCCCTTTGAAATAGCTCTGAATGCTGTGTGCAATAATTTTGCCGGTTTTTCATATAGGTTTTTTAAAGCTTTCCTTTTGAAACTGTTACTCAAGATTTGTCTGTGTAGGGATGGTTTAACTCAAATTGTAGAACTTCTGCAAAATTTTCAGCCGTCGTGTAAGTTTTGCAGGACACTTCAATTTTTATTCACACATCTCCAGTGTCAAGTTCTATTTTGCAAAGAATTTGCCACACAAAACTTGAAATTATTCACAATCAACAACTGATTGCCTTTTTCACTCAACATACGATACTCACACCTCCCATGTTTGAAATATGGATGAAAACTAGATAAATTTATTCGAGATTTAAAATTTATAGAAAATATATCGTACACATCCCAAAAGTACCACCTACCACTACCGAGAATTGCTTTAATTCCTCGGTTGCATGATGTTGGCCCAACTACAAGGTAGGATTAGTACCTGAGGATTAATTTGGCCCAACTATAACGCGCCCGGTATGAGTGTTCAATCGGTTGCGGGCAATCATGTGACTTTTTGTTCCAACCAATCCCAGTTTGGGTAGCAAACGTCAAAGTGACATTTCGTAAGCATTGTTTACTCAATATTTGTTTGCTTGATTTTTGTGTTACTGGTATTTATTAGTGTTTTTGACGTTGTTTTGTGTGTATATTGTGACTTTTGGACTATTTCTTTTATTGTTATGTGTATTGTGTTAGTTTTAGTTCTAAATTTTTACTTTTAAAGGTTATGTGAAGATAAGCCTCGTTGTTTGTGATGGTGCTGTGAATGCTGTATTATTTTTATTATTTTCATGTGTATTGTGTTAGTTCTAGCTTTAACAGCCCGTTTCTCGAAACAATTTAAGCTAGTTCACAGTTTTTAATTAATTAGTTTCATCATAATTTTGATATTTTGTTCATCAAAACTTATGGAATATTCCTTCTGTCTGTTTCACATCTACCAGGCAAACTTTCGAAATAAAAGGACATCATTCTTTTAGAAAATATACAGCTGATGGACACTGAAACTATGAGCCACGTGTTTAACCTCGAACTGAATGTAAACAAATAACTGTCACTTTGACGTATGTTACCCAGACTGGGATTGGCTGTAGCAAAAAAGTCACGTGACCGCCCCCTTGCTATATTTATTATAAAATACTATGAGTCAACGATACAACTTTAAATTGTGGCTTACCAAACAAAATGCTCTCACATCACAGCGCAAGTGCATAGTAACTGTTTTTTTCATAAATTAGTTGTGTGCTACCCTTATTTCTGTTAGAACTTGCTGCCATATTGTCCTATTAAATTAGGGGTGACACAAATCAGATCAGTGTTCCCTGTCAGTAAATAAATGTCCTGTCCCTTCACTGTACAACTCTGTGAACACCCTCATGAATGGATAGGGATGGTTTTATGCTCACTAGTGACCCGTAATTATAAAGAGAGAATAACGCTTTGTGACAATGATTAGATTAGTGTATGTTGTGCCCTTTTAGGGATAAATTACGCGCTTGGATTGTGGAAAAGAATTTAACCGATAACTTATGAGAAAAAGATTGAAATAATACACGACGTATTTAGGCTTATAAAGATACTCGAAAAGGTTTGTTGTGATAGATTTTTTTATAGATTATCAAAGATGGAAGCTTCAGAATCTCGGTCGTTTTTGTCTCAGTCAAGATTTTCGTCCTATATGATTTTCTTGATCGTATTTCATCGATTCCCTTCCCATTTCAATGTAATTGAAACACTAGAATTCAAAACGCTCAAAATAAATTATTTAGTAACGTAAATCAGAGGATCTATTTTTACATTATTATCTTAGATTGGACGTAAGTGCAGATGCATATTCTGTTTACTGTCCGATATAAGATGAGAGTGAAATTAGAAAAAAAACTTTATAAAGTATTTGACATTCTGTAACAATTCTGTTATTTCATCAGATATTCTAAAAGTGTACACTAGTAATAGTAGTGTCGAAGAACATAATTTTAAAAAGATAGAGATAATTATAACTTTACATGAATTGTAGAGTTTCTGGAAAAAGTAGTTAAATACATTTGTTATAAGAAGAGTTATTTGTGAGCCACAAGATGTAATAGCAGGATATATGATATGATATGATATTTATTCAGATTCCAATTGATGAAAAACTCAGTCATATAATGATAAATTGAAGTAAAATAGTATCTTAACAATATGCAAATGAAATGTACAATATTTCAATCAAATTTATCAATGAAGTATTCAGTTATAGAATTATAACATTTTTTAATTAAGATTGTTTTTACTTTTTTCATAAATTTTCTTAATATGTTTGGTAAATGATCAAACATTTCTAGACCAATATGGTATTAATGGGCAGCCTCGATCTCAGCACCAAACTATCTGGATCTTTGATCCCCTACTCGAACTCGGCACTATACTATGGATTAGGACTAATGACTTAGTCATTCTACCTGAAAATATGCGATTTTATATCAATAATAAACAAGACTTTCTGGCCGTACATTTGAACACTCATTTATAGATAAGTTGTTGAAAATCAAAACCTGATGAGTTTCACAAAAAAAAATACAAATTCAGGAATCGGTGTTTACACCATCATCTTGAATAGGGCAGACACGTGTTTTGTCCTTATTAGGACTCTTCAGTACTATATAGCAGCCTCATTTATAGACTGGACTTTGACCCTACATGAGGAGTTCAGTAAACCCTTCTCGGCTGTCTCGGGCTCAAGTTCTGATGTTTTACAGATGCGCGCAGCACAATTCGGTAATATTCAGCGACATTTTTTTAGAGCGCGAACGTAGCTACAATTATTGTTATAGACTGTATTTTAGTCCAACATGAGTGATTCCAAAGTTGTACTCACTTATAAAACCAAATCTTGTAGGGTGATCGTGACTATTTAAAATTGATAGTGCCGAGTTCATGTACGCCCCACGCTAATCGGCTTAGCATCGGTGCCGAGTTCATGTTCTTGGTGCCGAGTTCGTGTACGCCCGTATTGATAGTTTCTACCTTAAGTCAATTTTAAAGTACAAAGATAAGGGTTCTATTCCTTGTGTTATAATCATGGTGATCATACGTGGTATTTTGATGTACCTTTGTTTCTTTTTATGTAACATACATTGTAGAAAATAATTTCCCTACTAGCAGAAGAAGTAATTGTTACATACGTGCTGGAAAATAATTATCCAACTAGCACAAGAAGTCGTTAGAACGTGACAACAACTACATTAGGAACTTCTATGGATCTCGTCACTAGCCATAAGCACGCATTATGAACGTTCCTATTACGAAAGTACGACCAAAATGGGAAATAATTTTTTGGTTCTGACTACGTTCCAACTGTTTTTGTTATAGAAATTGATAATTTGGAATAATTTTTTTTTTAGCTCTGATGGATCCGAATGGCAACCCACAAAATCTACAAGAATATGCAGTGCTCATTTTATATGCGCAGTGAGATCAAATCATCCGCATCGTCCTGCTTACGTACCAATTCTTTTTTCGCATACAACAAAGCGAGTAAATGATAAACAAGTTCTGGAAAGATTTGAGAGAGTGAGAAAGCGACGTCTTAATACAACAGCAATAGTTCCAAGAAATGAAAAATCTGTGGGTGAAATTCTATATGAAATAGCCAACGGAGACAGTAGCGTTTTGAAATCAAATCCAACAAATTTGACACATGATCAATGTACTCAAATCTCCATGGAATACAATTTGTCTTCATTCGAATTCACATGTTCGTTTGAATCAGGAAATAATGTTCAAACTTTCGCAAAGATTGGTAATCTATTCCACAAATCTGAAACAGCCAACAAATCTTGTGGACCAGAAATCGCAAAACTAGATGGATTTTACGGCTATAAATCAATAGAAAACTCCAAAAAACTCTGTACTTTGACAGGTGTATCGAAAGAAGTATTTCAACTCTGCATGCTTCCAGACTTCACGCATATTAAAAAAGTGAACAAAGAAAATCGTCTTCTCATATTTTTAATGAAAATGAAAACAGGAATGTCCTTTAGTGAAATTTCAGAATTTTTTCAATTAGATGTATCAACAGTATCTCGTATTTTTTGTTCCGTTATAACTATTTTATCAGAGCGTACAAAAATTTTTATTTATTGGCCATCAAAAGAAGCTATAAAAGCAACACTTCCGGAATCATTCAAACAAGATTATGAAAATTGCAGATTAATAAAAGATTGTACAGAAGTAAAGACTGAAACTCCTAGAGATACTGAAACACGTGTTTATATGTATTCAAATTACAAATCCGCATATACAGTCAAATTTCTTGTCGGGATAGCTCCTAGTGGTTTAATAACTTTTGTTTCTCCATGCTATGGTGGTCGAGCAAGTGATTCGTTTATCACCAATGATCGTGGTATTTTGAGACTAATTGAGCCAGGTGACGTTGTATTAGCCGATAAAGGTTTTCCTGGTATAAAAACCTCGTTTTCAGAAAAAAATTATATTTTGGTTGTTCCTCCATTTCTACATGGTGGTCATTTGATAAGTGAAGAAGTAGAAGAAACCTATAAAATAGCTAGGGTTCGAATTTACGTTGAACGCAGCATACAACGAGTAAAAATTTATGAAATTTTAAATAAGTTGCCAAACGGACCGGTTACTTCAAGTAGATGACATTGTCCGTATGTGTTGTGTTATGGTTAATTTGCAACAACCAATAATTAAACCGAAATAATACCTTATATATTACTAATATATTAATTTATATTCTCTCAAAACCTGTTAGTTCACAAAATTTTACAATAAAGAGCTAGAAACTGCTGGTACCACGAGCTCTGTTTTGGCGGTACTAGGGGTCTTGTGTCAAGATGTGTTTTAACGCAATTAGAATTTTCCTAAATACTTGAGGAAATAATCTTCAGATACAAATTACAGAAAACACATATGTCTACCAAATTTATTTGAATGTTTTCCAATAAAATAGCTTTAAATATTTATATTGCCTCAAAACTCTTCTTAATATAACACTGCTAGTATACTCAAAAACAGAGCTTGTGGTACCAGCCTATTATTTTAGAACTTATTTTGTTAGTATAAATAAAAATTGGAATAAACTACCATTCGTCCGTTAACTTCTATGAAAATTTTTGATAAATGTTCAACGAATGTATAAAAGCAATGTTGCAATTCAATGCAAACTTATAAGTCTGTAAGACTCGTAAATTTGTAAATTATAGACAGAATCGCAATGGATTTGTCATATTTATCAACAAATTTGTATTATTCAACAAGAATCGATGCGTTTCTTTCAATTTCTTATAGATTTATAGATCTACAGACTTATGGATTCTCACAAAATTGCAACATATTATATTAAATAGAATTGTTCAAAATATTGAAACTGTCCTATCCATGCATTTCGCTAAATTCCAAATTTAGGAATAAGGACATCTAAAAGATAAGCAAAATAAAACCATTCTAATTTTGGTATAAGACTTTCCAAAAATGATTCGTCTCTAGGTACTTCGATGATCAGACTATTATATTTTTCACTATAAATAAGGAAAGTGCATATATTTAATCCCGTGCAATACAACAAAAGCTGGCATTGAGTATAATACGAGTGAGAAGTTTTTAATTGAATGCATCCCATATCATTTCTATGTAAGTAAGGAACATTAATTTGGCCGCTCTCTTCCACGAGCGGCTTACTTTTGAGTGATATTGGGCATTTAAGTTCCAAAACTTACCGTCAGGACTTGCACATAACCAAGGTTGAGTAATGTGAATTATGACACCAGAACGAAAAATTTTCACTCCTGATAATTCCTGATAAAGCTGTCGTGCATTTTCCTCATTTATAATGCCATATTTCATGTTAATTAAAGCTTGCCCCTTCAATGGTTTTGGATCAGTAAATGTTGTGCTTAATTCTTCAAATTTGTTTTGCCTAGTTCTTATGGAATGCGCACGACTAGCAGAGATTCGAAGAGCGCGCTCTGCATGCCATTTTTCATTATTTCCTTGTGAAATTGTACTTATAGAAATATCAATCAAAGTATTTTCAGTAACAGCTACATTGTTTTTATAAAAAATTGCATGTAATGGTTTTTTGAATACAGACAGTGAGCTGGTATAAGCACAACATTCCTTTTGATTTACTAAAGCACTTTTAGCCACAATAAAACAATCCCTATGTGAAACTACTTCCCAAACTGATTTCAAAATATCATCCAATAATGAAGAAGCCACATGCTGGCCTACGGTTATTCTTTCAGCATTCAACATATCATTCAGCATGCAAGGAAATGTTATATTAGACAGATCAAAAGGATGTGTATCAATATCGATATCTTTTTCTTTGCAAAGGAATCACTGAGAGAAATGTATATTTACAATTATATATTTAGATTTAGTATTATCAATTTCAATAAATGGATATCAAGAACTCAAATATAAATATTTAGAACCAATATAAGAGTATATTGGTTTTTAAAATCCTTGCATTCTTAAGTAATATATAATAAAGACTAATATCTATATATTAAACATTAATATATGCTTATATTAGTTCATTTTCTGAATATATTCGTATATTAAATAGAAAAACATGAATATATGAAGATATTTAAAATAATTATGTATAAATTCAAGTCAAGTATTCAATATATTTGAAACATAAACTAATATACCCATATATAGAACTTTAATATATGAGTATATTGGTTTATGTCTCAAATATATTGTTATATTTAATGGAACAACATAAATATTTAGAAATATTTAAAATAATTATGTATAAATTCAAGTCAAATATTCAATATATTACAATCTTGATACTGTATATTTCCTGAGCCACAAGATTAAATACAAGCCTCATTCACCATCATGCATAGTTTCGTTTAGTGTTCGTACATAGAGTCATTCCGTCATTCGTAATTTGAAGAAGCTATAAAATGTGCAACGAATTTGTGAATGCTATTTTTGTATACTGGGGCTTCTCAGATTTGTGTGAGCGATTTGAAGGTAAGTTAATTCAAATCTGTATTATTTATACTAATATGTTCAAAAATTTATCTAGGGTAATCGCAGTTCTGGTCTATGTTTCTGAAAGATTAGCTTGAAGCACAAAATTTATCATAGCGTCTAATTATTCTATAAAAATTGCAAATATTGTGATACTATAATAGCATAGCTAATTGAAACTAAAGTAGATATCATTGTTATATTGTATATTTGCTGCAGACACCAAGCAATATTTTTAGCAAGACCGACGATAATTGTTTATCATATCATTTCATATTATTTTATTTAATTGTACAGCCGCTGAAATGGACCAGGAAGCATTTTATTCATTGGACGACCACGTATTGGAGAAATTGATTCCTAGCATAGGAAAATATTTGAAATTTAAAAACAAACATGAGACATTATTGAAAGAAAAGGTAAATTTATGATTTTGTTTGAAATCTTCTACAATATTCGAAAATATGTTTGAAAATAATACTTTTAAGCATTTTCTATCAGAATTTGTTTTTTACTCCATGAATTTGATATATAGGTACGTAATATATTCAACTATTTTTGTTAATTTCAGAATAAAAATGATATTGGGGCTGATGAAAAAATGGAACTAATACAGTCAGATCCATGTACATCAGTATCTTCTGATAGCACTATCACTATAATTCTTACGCAGTTTGATATTCTGTATTTGGATAACATATGTGGTGAGAGTTTCTAGGATATTGATATACAGGAGCCAATATTATACCCAAAACTGCGGATGGTGATGCCTATGAATCACGATGTGATAAACGTAAATGTAAGTATTCGATCAATAATATATATATATATATATATATATATATATATATATATATATATATATATATATATATATATATATATATATATATATATATATATATATATATGTATATATATATATATATATATATATATATATATATATATATATATATATATATATATATATGTATGTATACATATAAGAAAATGCTAGATATTATATATTCAAATATATTTTTACAGTATTTTAGGAGGCTTCAAAGATTATTAGAGCTATGAACTTCATTTAGATGCATATGAAGGTGAAAAACAAAACATTTTCGCATATTTAATTCCGAATGAGTGGCCTGAAAGTGTACCTGTTTTGTTAACATTACAACTAAACGGTAGATACTATGTATATTTTCATTAATCTTCTGCATGTTCATTTAAACTAACCACTTCATTCCTGCTTTGAAATATTATTTATAATTATTACTTTTCATTTATTATTTTTAATTATTTAGTTCCTTTTCTTGTATATTTTTAATTAAAAATAAAAAGTTTATCGATTATATATATATACAGCTTATTAATAATTAATTTTGTGATCCACAGGTCGATCCAATGATTCTTTCTACCCCTACGACTGAAAGAGTAAGTGTGTCACCCCCACGTTAGCGGTAATGTGCATAGTGTTTACAAAACAGTTTTCAAGGCAATCATTTTGATCCAGCATAATATGTGCCTTGAAAACTATCTTATGTATGTTACTGTTGATTGTGGAGGGTAACACAACCTACCCATGGGTCGTCGGGGTGGGGAGAAACCAGTGAATCGCACAATTATCCTAAAATATTGAATCCAAATAAATATGTTTGCTACAATGATTATATCATTATATTGAGGATGATAACATAAGTTTATTTAAAATAATTATATTGAATATTCAGGGTAAGTATAAAATATTTTAAATTTTACATTCCAAGAAGATGTGCTGTTAATATCCCGTTTATTTATTTGTATTATGTGGTATTTTCAAGTTTAGAATACAAATATATTTATATTTATCTTCTAATAGTTTTATTTTAATTATATATTATCTTTGACTTTTTAATATCTCTATATATTCATTTCAAAAATCTCTATGTTGGTGTCACTTTTTTTGATATAAATTGTATTTAAATTAATTATAAATATATTCACAACAACAACATATTTCTCTCTGTGAAAAGTTCTTTAATTTTCTTTGGCTTACTATATTTTTCTTTTTCAGCTATAGCAATTTTTGGCCGTTTCCATTGGCAAGGTTTGCTGGTGCAGGTACTAGAAATTTCAGTGTTTATTTCCCAAATTACAGCAGCAACATGTTTGCATCCTCCACCCAAACCAGCTACACATTCGCAACTTGTATGCAAAATATCTCGTGTCTCATTAACCTAAGGCAATGTAAGATAAAATGTATTTTTAAATGACATTTTTCAATTCGTTTGATGAACATGTAGCGACCTATAATTAAATACTTTGAAATAACATATCTTACTTCGATTATATCACACACCTTAGCAACAACCAATGAAATCAAGGGATTTTGCATGGTAACGAGGTATATCGCGATAATATTTTCTCCTAACTCAATATACCACAGTAGCTTTTTGAAAAATAATAAAAAATGTAACAATCAATGAATTTTATGGTTTGTGAAATAATCCTTGCAAATACACCTCAAGATTCGGTATATTATCGCATATACCTTGAATTTAACTCAAATACTTTTTGCCTTGGGTAATTTTTTACTCGGCAAATTTGGAGATTTATAATCAACGATAATATCCCTCGAGCTAAAGCTCTCGGGTATTATCAGATTATGAATCCCCAAATTTGTCTCGTAAAAAATTCCACAAAAGATAAAAAGTATATTCGTGAAATTCTTCGATGTATCGATAATACACCTCTCTATCGGTATATTACCGTTGATAATAACTTTATACGGACGAGAATTAATCGACATTTGTTTTACAACATGCGCGGTAATAAAACTTTTATCTAATAACTGTTTTTCTTCGACATTAAATACATGTTTACTTTCATGCAACAATTTTCCTTTTTTTAATATTCCACTACGGATACTACAAGCAGGTCTTATGGATTGAAATCCTGTTTTTATTATAATTTCATTCATCATTCTCTTGCCTTTTTAAAATTTATTTTAAGCTTTAATATAAACTTTTTAATTATTATTCTCTTATTTCACCTAATGACAATTCAAATTTTTTCCTACAGCTACTTTCAAAATTAACCATGCCGAGCGCTACTGTCGCTTCACAACGTTTGTGCAAAGAGCCTATTCATTTAAATCTGATATCGATGTGGATGCAAAAAAAAGACGGCTATTACAAAAAAGATAAAATAGAAATACAAGGAGATGGTGGGTCAAACCACATATTTCGATCGATGTCAGGCAAAAATTTGATGCTCACACAAAATTATTCAGTTATTCCAAAAAAAAATGACCAAGAAGAGTTTTTCAAATATACCAGAATGTCTGTACATCAATTTGATCAATTACATGATATGCTTAAACCCCTCTTAGAGAAGAAGAGTAATAGAAAACCTTTGCTAACTGAAAAAAGACTTGCAGCTCTTCTAATATAACCTAAAAAAAAAGAAACTAAGCTGAAGAAACGATATGAGGTACTATAGACTCGGAATAGGAACTGAAAACTATGGGATTAAAAATGCAAAAATATCTTCAACTTAAAGTAAGCAATAAAATTAACCAAATTAAACCCAAGCTAATCCAAATTATATTTTAGAGTTCAACCCAAACAAAATAATAACTAAAAGCAGAATTGGCACGTAACAAAGTAGTCTTCTTTTTGTTTTTCTCAGTAGTATTTCATGGACAAATTTTAATCAGATTTATCAGATTATGACCTTTTACTAGACAACATTGCTAGATTTTAGTACCGCCATGTAGATGATAAATATCATTTGTTTTTTGATCGGTACGAACAAACAGTTGAAGCAATTTTCAATTGATCTTAACAGTATGAGTAAAAGAATACAATTGCCGCTAGAAAAAGGACAAAATTGCAAACTGATTTTTTTGGATTGTACCATTTCAAGAGAAAAGGGAAATTTCACCTTCAATATTTATTAAAAAGGGTCTGTGCTCTGGTGCCGTATCTCGTCTTGTTTCAAACATTACCCTGATATTGGAGCAGTAGTATTCTCTAGTTTGAATTACAGCTATTTGTTCTAACATCCAAAGTGTAATTGACAGAATGAAAGTGTATGATGTTGGAGCTGGAACTGGCGAATATATGCTAGGTACCTTATATTGGGAAATATAATCCTCAACAGGGCTGTGAATATTTACCATTATGAGATGCACCTTACGAAATCAACAAACAAATAATTAACGGTGTCATCTGCTGGACCGAAAATGAATAGTGAAAAACTCAGAGTGGTGTATTCCTATAGTTTCATTCTCTACCGGTAGAAACCGAGACATTACCGATCGAATCCGAAAAATGTAAATTTGATAGATTAACCCGACCTTCGGAGAATTTATGGCTTCATATGGTTCCTGTCAAAACGCGCAAGAGTGTGCCGAATCAGTGAGAAGGTAGTTTGTTATTTCTACATGTCCACGTGCTGCGCTGCTTTGAACAATATGTTCACCGATATAAACAAGGAACAGAAAATTTCGGTTTAGAAATTTATTGCAATTAAGGTTGATTATTCAAATGTAGGTTTTAAGAGTGTTATGCTCCTTGTAGTCCGTGAGACAGCGCATAAATTTTTCGTTGATTACCGCTCACTTGAAACTTCGTGAGTGACTTCATTGTGATGAGTCCGACAGCTTTCACATTTGAGAAATTCTTGATTTGGGGGCGTTTTTCGGCGAGAGCTAAATGAACATGTCAATTTCATGAAGTCTTGAAAATGTATTACCGTCATAATGATATATACACTAATCAAAAGATATTTTGATTATAAAATGAAAAATAATATTGTCCGACATGAATATTGGGGGCCAGTGGTGAGTCCGACAAGCCGCACTTGTCAAAAGTACGTTGGTATGAAAACGGATTACCGCTAGTCTGAGACTTTGAGGACGTGTTCAGTTATTTTTTTCCTAAGATTTGGTCATTTTGTCCGACAAATTTTCGGGGGCGTTTTCTCAGTCCGACACTGGAAACGTGTAAGGATTATAACAGTTCCTTCATCAATGACCGCTTGTCGGACCAAAACAGTCATAATTCGAAAACATATTATCTGTCCAAAAAACATATTGTCCGACAGAAATATTGGTTCTTATTGTCAGTCCGACAAGAAAACGCTCGCACATATATAACTCAGTTTTTATAGTATTCAATATCAAGAGATAAGTTGTTTAGAAGCTAGTAATGAATAATTCATTAACAAAATAATTTAAAAATAAATAGAGAAGAAAATAGACAAAGAAATATATTGATTTTTATTTATTTAGATTTTATTCTTCATCAGAATCATCACAAGAAGATTCTGAAGGCTCATTATAGTAAAACGAACCACGGGCCGGGCACTCACCACATCATTAGTAGTCACTCACGAAGTTTCAAGTGAGCGGTAATCAACGAAAAATGTATGCGCTGTCTCACGGACTATTGGGTTGTACTGACATAGCAGAGTATCAATAGATCCATACTCCAGAGCGCATATGTTAAAGCCTTTTGGGTGATAGTGCTAGATACATTTTTCAAACTAAAATCTTCTGAAATGTGAAAAATATCTGTAGATTATTGTATTTGAAATTGTTGCCATAACATTCCTATGTCTTTAAAGTCTATATTCTAAAATATTCAGTAATCTATCTGCATCATTTGTGAAATCTTGCATAATTTGCAAGAATCATCCAATTAAATACTCTTGAATCGTGGACAATATGTGTCGAACGCGTAAAATATTTATTTCTTCATATATGAATTTTTCTAAGTATTAAAATTTATTTTACGGTTACAAAAGTTTCATCCTCGCCACCCGCCTCTGCTCAGCTTCTCCCTTATGACTCATCTCTGCATCAATGTAGGTTTGCACTTTTAACTCATGTGTCCAATGTCCTCGTATTAAGAGTTCATGTTCGTGCTATACCTCCAAGTTGTGCAAGTTCTTTTGTATGTATGTAAGAGCCGTTATTTTTTTTTACCTCTTGCGTGGATGTTAGACAGTGGCGTACAGAAAATAATTTATTTTTGCCTGGTTTTATAGAATATATTTTTCGCACTCTCGGGAGTAAAAGACAAATTTAATCCCTCATTTCAAGGACTTAGGTTTGGTCTGACCAAAAATCCCAGGGGAATAAAGTAAAATAAACAAATTTTTCTATGACAATTCAGCCTTATCAATATCATATTTCTCACTCATCTTTTTGACAGCAAGCATATTTATTTAACAACTGCTGTAGCCAGCCTTATAGTGAATTTACTCAACATTTTTGTATCAAAAATGTAAGATTGATTAATTTGCTTTTAGACTATTGTGATTCAATATAATACGGTAGTGCGAAAACTAGCGTAGATAACACACGACTTAAGTGCTTTTAATCCCTCAGATGAGTATATTGTCCTCGACTTCGTCAGGATTAAATCAAACACTTAAGTCCCTCTTTGTATAATATACTTTTAATTTACTGCCATAATAAATAAAATTTACTCTATTGAATGACAAATTATTATTTGACAGCAATAATTTTGTCGCTATGTACAAACTCAAACTGATTGGAACTAATTTTCATAAACCCAGTCAAAAATTTTGTGTTGCCGCTACCAATGGGTGAATGATTATGTGGAAACTCAATAATATAATACATAGTTTATTATTAAAAAACTGCTGATAATTGAATCGCCTCACGAATAAATTATTGTACATAATTTTATGCTGTTCGTAGTAATTCGGCAGTTAGATTTGTATACTTGGTGTATAAGTTCGTGATTTTTTTTGAAGATGGGTATCGCGAACGGATTTTAGCAATGAATTAGTGCACATAGTGCTATGGAGAGACGGAACAAAATGCGAGACTAGCAGAGCGTGTTTATGCAGAATGTTTTGAGCAATTTTCATAATAATTATCATAAACCCGAATTCTATGTGATACACTTATTTTTACATATCAAAATCTTTGAAACATAACTAACTATTATGAATTGAAAATTGGTTTCATTGAAAATAATAAGATTTTGTTTGTTTATTTCACAAATATAACGTAACTCAGGTTATTATCTACTTGTATTGTTAGTTTTAAATAGGACAGAGAGTCCAGTGCAGTACTAAAAAACGCTTTGAGGAAACTTTTAGTAAATGTGTTCTATTTGGGTAATGTTCTGTATAAAATAATTGGAAACACAACGTTTCAACAGCAAAGTGCTGCCTTTTACAAGTAAATGTATAAAATAAAATAAAATGTATAAGAAAGAGCTCTGAAAAGTTTTTTCCTTCATTAAACCTCAAGTAATTTTCCAAATTTTTGAGAAAATTATCTTTGATTCGTAATCAGCATATGAAACAACATATACCCTCAACGTATGTACCTGAAGTTATGAAACACCGGTATATACCGACGGACAAAAAGTCAGTACGATTTTCATTGAATTATAATATACTCTGTGGCGTACTCTCCACAAAAACTAATCAATCTATCGAGTGCACTATAAGTGTCTGCTGCACCCATAGCGGGTAAAAGGCGTGATTGATATTTTATATATGTATATATATATATATATATATATATATATATATATATATATATATATATATATATATATATATATATATATATATATATATATATATATATATATATATATATATATATATGAATATAGATTGGGGTATTCAACCTTTTTTTTCAAATTCTCATTTATTTCAAACCCTAGCTTTCGCCTCTAATTGGAGGTTTCATCAGGGGAACTAAATACATGAACAATAAGACAGTTAACATACAAAAAGCAATAAAATTGGTGAATGATAACTCACAGAAAAGTAGAGAATTAAATCTGAACAAACATTGAATACTTGTTGCCAAAAAACCAATTAGACAAGAGTACTACAATAAATAACCAAAAAACGTATAAGTATAAATATAAATATAAATTATACATCATAAAAACGGATGGGAAGATAAATATATGACACCATAAAAAATATTGTAAAACAAGTGGATGAATAAATAAATAATCAATAAGTGAATTTGTTTTATGTAAAAAAACAAATGAATCAAATCAAATATAGAATATTATGAATATGAAGACTTGATTATATTGAAATAATGCAAACTTAAATTTTGAGTATCAGTTTTTTTATTCAGTGTGTTGCTATGAAGATTGATATGATACATTTCTAAAAATAAACGCTTGACATAATTGTCACACTTATCAAGAATTTCTACATTTTCAAAGTCAGGACAAAGTGTAGTTCTATTTGTGTGAATTGAAAGTGCACAACAGTTGATTTTGTTGGTATTACTACAATCACTCCTATGAGAAGTGATTCTTGACTTCAAAAGTCTACAAGTTTGTCCAATATAAATGGAAGAAGAATCCTTACAATTAATTTTGTATACAACATTGCTCTGGTCATTGATAGATGTAGAATCCTTAAGCTTAGTGAATACATCTCTAACCGTGAAATGAAATTACATTCCAATTTTTAAGAATGACAGATGAAGCCAAATCTTTAGAAATGTTACTGAAAAGACAAACTAAATCCAAGCTAATCTATATATGATCATCTGGAAGCTCAAAGCCTCTAATAGATTCAGAAAAATGAAAGGAATCCTTAACATAATATGAATTATCAATATTATAAGATTTGGAGAGTATATCAGTTAGAAAAAAACAAAGTTTTGTATTAGGCGAATTGATAGAAGATATTACCGGACGTAAAGAAAGAGAAGGTTTATGAATTTTTGGAGCACCATAAAATTTTGAAAAATGATTCTTCCATAATAACGTTCAAAAATTACCTCACGGTTAGAGATGAATTCACTAAGCTTAAGGATTCTACATCTATCAATGACCAGAGCAATGTTGTATACAAAATTAATTGTAAGGATTCTTCTTCCATTTATATTGGACAAACTTGTAGACTTTTGAAGTCAAGAATCACTTCTCATAGGAGTGATTGTAATAATACCAACAAAATCAACTGTTGTGCACTTTCAATTCACACAAATAGAACTACACATTGTCCTGACTTTGAAAATGTAGAAATTCTTGATAAGTGTGACAATTATGTCAAGCGTTTATTTTTAGAAATGTATCATATCAATCTTCATAGCAACACACTGAATAAAAAAACTGATACTCAAAATTTAAGTTTGCATTATTTCAATATAATCAAGTCTTCATATTCATAATATTCTATATTTGATTTGATTCATTTGTTTTTTTACACAAAACAAATTCACTTATTGATTATTTATTTATTCATCCACTTGTTTTACAATATTTTTTATGGTGTCATATATTTATCTCCCCATCCGTTTTTATGATGTATAATTTATATTTATATTTATACTTATACGTTTTTTGGTTATTTATTGTGGTACTCTTGTCTAGTTGGTTTTTTGGCAACAAGTATTCAATGTTTGTTCAGATTTAATTTTCTACTTTTTTGTGAGTTACCGTTTACCAATTTTATTGCTTTTTGTATGTTAACTGTCTTATTGTTCATGTATTTAGTTCCCCTGATGAAGCCTCCAATTAGAAGCGAAAGCTAGGGTTTGAAATAAATGACAATTTCAAAAAAAAGGCTGAATACCCAATACAATCTATATTCACAAATATTTGCAGTCAAAAAAAAAATAAAATATATATATATATATATATATATATATATATATATATATATATATATATATATATATATATATATATATGTATATATATATATATATATATATATATCTATATATATATATATATATATATATATATATATATATATATATATATATATATATATATATATATATATATATATATATATATATATATATATATATATATATATATGTTGGTACAAACAACCAAAGATAATGCTTTAGTTGAGGATTCACTGCATTTCTTGAAGAACTTGAGGCAGAAATAATGATACGTCACTATTTCTTTGCGAGCCTTAGGAACTCGTGATTAGCTTTTTATTTGTGATTTTGATGAACATAGATGCCATGCAAGTAATAATTAAGTATGCGATCTAAATGGATCTTTCTGAATTTTGACGTTTTTTAAATACGAAAATGACTACCGCATTGAATTCTATACTGACTGAGTGTCTATTTTCTCTTCGCGTCACATGTTTTAAAGGTCGTAGCTTACCCCCACTTACCCTAGAGCAGTAGCTCTCAATCTGTTTACAAACAATTATATCTAACTGAAACACAAGTGCATAGTGGAAACAACAATTTTTACAAATTGATCATCATTAATACTGCTATTTTGCGTAATAATTAATAATCCGTTATCAAATGTATACAAAAATATGATTCCGAGTGCTCCTTGATGATGCAAGTGTGAGAGTAGTCCCAATCTCTTCGATTGACCTTGGAGAAACATAATTTTGATGATGGCACTCTTGAAAATGGTGCGTTTGACCACTACGAGCAAAAAAACAAAATGGTCGCCATTGCACACACGTTTTACCATTTATATCAGTAACCGTTGGGAGTATGAAAAAAATATTTTGCACAAAAAAAGTAGCTACATAGATTCTGCACAGAAAAGGCCATTACAAATTTTTATGTAGGATCAACTGTTTTCTCAAATAGTACTTTCATATTTTTTGAAAGTTAAAAAATTAATGTGTCTCTGCATAAAGGTTTTGCAAGCATATATTAACATATGTTCTGCCGTAGAAAATTGAAATATAAAAAGTACCAGTATATTTTAAACTTTAATGAAAATACTTTGTGAGAAATACAATGTTTACAGATTTATGTGGTCAGATTTGAGAAATGAATATTTATCCCTCCTCCAATTACATTTTTAATCAATCATCGTCACTTTGAATGCAAATATCACTCAGACCTAAATCGTCAACATCATCTAGCTCGCACTGTGCCATATTGTCACAACGATCGGGATCACCTTCGCACTTGCACATTTCAGTACACTGGAGCCCATTTTTTCTGCAAACACTTGTCTAAGATGTGCCAAGTTGATCATAAGGATTACCACCAACCCTTGACTAATGTCCCATCGGGAGATTAAATGTGCCGAGTTGGGGTGTGCCCGTTACAAGCAATAGGCTCAAATGAAGACTTCTCGGGAAAAACAATAAATGTCAAAGGATGATAATTAAGAGAAAAACAAGTTTTTATAGTTCAAAAGTCTGTATTTCTATTATTTCATGCTTTTTTATATAAATATTGAAGCAAATTGTTTCTATATGAATATATAATTTGTCTCTACTTGAAAAATATGCTTTGGCTTCATATTCTAGTAATTATTGCAGAAAGTCTGAAATTAGTAACTAAACTCCATAGCATAAACAATCTAAATCATTGACATTTCTGGTTTTTGTATCACATTTACATTGACGTGCATAAGAACACCTAAATTTTTCAAGTAAAGTGTATTGAAATCAATCATCTGATTCAACTTATCATAAAGATAGTAGCTTCTTTCAAATTTTATTTTCAATAACATTTGAAGCTCACGTATCAAACAAACACTTTCCAAAGTTTATTATAATAACATTAATTTCTTCTAAGCTCATTTTTAATAATTTCCAAGTTAATAAGGGAGAGAGTCAAAGTCAGTTCTAGCTCCAGATGAGAACTAAATTGTTCCAAAACTTGAAAGTTGCAGTATTTTTCTTTTGTGATTTTCAGTGGTTCTGTGGAAAATATTTGTTTCATAACATCTTTCATGCGTTCTTTACGTAATTTTTTCCGCTGAGGCGATTCAACGTCCGTATTTTTGTCACTATTCGACATTGTGTTATCTCTTGAATTGAAAATAACTAAACAAATACCTTGATAAGAGAAAAAGATATTGCATTAAGGATTTTAGTTTCACATAAATTAATAGGTTGAGAAAGAGGCATAACGCGGCCCACATGTCAACTATTGAATTGACAACGACGGTTTTTGACGTTCGGCGCGCGGACATTCATGTTTCTTGCAATGGATGAACATTCACAAATTGACTACGATGTTTTTACCCAATTGTGATGTTTGTACGAAAATAGTTTACCAAAAAGCTAGCAGATGGCATTCAAAGGTCAGTTTCACAAGAAAAGTGACATTCATTGTTTTTCCCGCGGAGTCTTCAAATGCACTCTTTACTTTGTTCCATCCAAAATCTGAGGGTGGTGGATTATTTGGATACTGAATTAGGTTCTAATTCCACTCAAAGCACTGAAGATGCGCCCTCAGCAATGTCGGATCTAGTGCAGATCTAGTTGGAGGAAGGCTCTCATCTTGACATTGTTTCTGCGAAAACAGAAACCACCGCACATCTTCTATGTCGGTCAGTGTCGTTTTAGGAATATAAAGCTGACAAATGAACACTTCCAAGTTCGTTCTGACATCTTCAGCGAGTGACAATGTAGACCCCAATTTAGCCAAAGCTTCTAGCAGCGGATCACTTGCGGAATCAAAAGCTTTCCACCACTTCATTTTACCTTTGCCAGCAAATGATCCTGTTACATCAGCTCCTGAAGGTCACTACATGTCTTCACTGTGTTAGATTTGTGGTGGGTATGAAGAAGAGCCATGCCATCTACTATCACAGCTTTTCCCTGTAGGTCTTTATTTTCTTCTGATACATCAGTGGAACTATATTCGTTTTCTTCGGCAGGTATCTCTTGGATTGATATAAGAGCATCCGTAAGTTTGTACTTAGCTAAAAAATGGTGCATACTTCCGTCAGCTGCAAACAACGACTTCGGTAGTGCTGAAAATTCGTAGTTGCTCAAATTGTGTCTCAAATATATATCAGATCTACTTCTGGAAGCTATCAGAAATCTTGATATAAGAGATAAATCTGTCTTTATGGCAATGATTTCATCTTCCATGGTGATTTTATCCTTTTTCGCTATCGTTTTACACTTTTTAATGACATTTTTTTCATAGGAGCCCAGAACGGAATGTTGTTTGTATGAACTCGTTGATATAAGAAAATAAAATGCAAATTTCGACCAACTTCCGTAACACTGTCTAAAGACGATTTTGTTTTCTGTGGAAAGATTCGCTGAGTTAGGATATGAATGAGGCAATCAGCTTTGCATTAGAAGGAATCTGTCGAGTCTTGAGAAGCTTTTGTAGCCAGCCCATGTTGGAGAATGCATAGTAGGCTTTTCGTTCGTTAGTATGTTGTTTCTTGAAAAAAACCAGACAGCAGCAGCTAGTTCGGCCTTACGAACAATGTTTAGGTGGTTAATTTGATCAGTTGAAACCACAGGAAGGGGGCAGTAAGTTTTCCAGTTAGGTGGGTCGGTACATGTTATTTTGGTTGACAAAGCACTATCAAAGGATCGTACTTGACACTTCATTGGTGAGGCTAATTATAGTGGTACAAATGTATCAGAATCTCTCATAACCTGATACACAGTTATGACAGTCCCATGAAGTGTTCTTCTACCATCTGCAGTGTCTTCAGAAAAGTCACGATTATCCGCAGCACAATGTATAAATCTATTTCATACAATGTCTGATAGCAAATAAACTCCATCATTGTCACGAATTTTTGCAAAACACTCGCTGCAATTTGTGTTTCCAACTTTAGAACATTACTATAATCAATGCTACATCCAATACTATGCACAAGATTTACTAGGAAATGACTGCGGGTTGATTGATGAATCGTCAGACCAATAGCTGTTTGAAGTGATAAATTCCTTATGTGATGAAACTGAGCAGTTTGCTTGTTTTTGACCTGCCTGCGAGAGAGGTAATCCGCCATCATAATTTGTGACATGTGGCAAGCTCGCCTTTTAACATCTTCATGTTTTACTCCTTTCTCTGATGAAATGCTCTTCTTTCCTCCAATACTCCACTTAAATAAGCAATTAATTTCATTTGAAACGATACCACTGAGATCTTCTGGAACAGAGCCATCAAAACTCCACAGTTCTGATTCTAATACAAGATTGCTGATTATGTTTGCGCCTTGAACCAAAACATTAAGTTCTATCATTTTTAGATCGTCATAATCTTCAGCCTCTGCTAACAATTTTTCTCTTGAACACTTCATGGAGACTCGCTTTGGTTTGTTACACTGTCTGGGCGAGAAAATTCAATTTCCTTGTCCGATAGCTCCGTCTCAATGAATATTTTTAACTGCCTACGTGACATGGACAATTGCTGTACATTTTTGGAAGCATAAATAGTCTTATATGTTTCTTCAATGGCATCTATTGCAAAAATTTGATCTTCCGACAGTTTTTCTTCCAGAATATTGATGAATTCGACTGCTGACGTCATTGCCGGAATACTTCTCTGCTTGTGCCAATAATTTTCATCATTTCTCTGATTATCTGATCGGAAAATATTCGTAACATATTGTTTCTAACATTTTCGGTGACATCTATTGCATGGGCATCATTCATATTTATTGCTCCATTTAACCTCACCCTGAGCTTATTATTATTTGTAAGCTCAATGGATTCACGTAAATTTTGGCCAGCTTTGTCGGTTTAAACTCTCCTTAGCTTTTGTTTTCTGCCCGCTATCTAATCACGAAAAAAGCACTTGTCCTTCTCATAAAGAACGTTTTGTGATCTAGTACATCTACTTTCCGAGAAAAGTTCATTTGTTTGAGTAGGTTGAATGCAATCGTTAGATGCCTTTTGATCTGTAGACATTGACTGCAAACACTCGTACTTATTTTGAAGCCTATCAAACACCTTGTGGGTAACATTTTTGTAACAAGATCGATGCCACTTCAAATTGTTTTGTTTCAATGTCTCTACACTAAAATCACTTCCGAACTTCTTCAATATTTTTTCACTATTCTCTTCGCCATATTTGGCTCATTTTTTATAGACACACAACAATTTTCTCATAAGCATTCCAATGATTGAGAACTACAGATGAAACAGCATTGCTTGTTGTCTACCTTCCTTTTATTTGTCAAAAGAGTATTGAATACAGGCTCCATCTGTCTACTTTTCTCCTATCCTGAAACAAAACAACAATTTCAAACAAAGAAATGTATTAACTACTTAATATGATACCGCCTTTATTTATAAATCAATAACGGGTCCTAAAATTAATGTCAAACATGAAAATATGCGCTCGCAGAGCCCTCATGCTGAGACATATCAATTTTTCACATTCTGAAAATATGAAAGTACTTTTTCATGAGAAAATGGTTGATTCTATATAAAAAATTGTGAAGATCTTTTCTGTGCAGAACCTATGCAGCCACTTTTTTGCTCCATACATTTTTTCGTATTCTCAACGGTTACTGATATAAATAGTAAAACATGTTTGCAAAGGCGGCCATTTTGTTTTTTTGCTCGTAGTAGTCAAACGCATCATTTTCAGGAGCGCCACCATCAAAATTATGTTTCTCCAAGGTCAAACAAAGGGATTGAAACTACTCCTACACTTGCATCATCAAGGAGCACCCGGATGTACACTTGACAACGGACTTTAACGCACAAAGCTAACTGTAAACCACGGTTCTTATACATAGGTTTTGACACTCGTCAGTAATTTTAAAACTAGCACAAATAAGTTACGATCGAGAAGATGATTGTGTCAGAGAAACAGAGAATGTGCACTAGAAAGAGAAGATACAGCGAATCATTTAAGTCTGATTTGAATATTTCATTCAATATCATAAAATTTATTTATAACTATCATTCAATCTTGACATATATTTACGCTCATCACTGATTCATTGACTCCGTAACGCTCTAAAATAGATTATAGATATAAGTAAATCACAGCAACAAATTATTATTGTAGCAATTTTTGGCTCAGAGGAAGAGCGTTTGTCTACGGATCGACCTAATCAAACTAATGCACTCGTACCTTACTAATAGACAGCAGAGTCAAGATAAACGGTACTGTGTCTATTCCTCGCCCTATTAGGGCAGGAGTACTACAAGATAGTTGTCTTGGCCCTAAGCTGTTCACACTCTATATTCATGACCTTCCAACCTTTCCTTGAACACACACAGCTCTGTATGTGGACAATACGGCCATCTATGCCCACTCGTACAGTGCAGAAGTATCAAATAAACAAATACAAATCCATTTGAACATTCTAGAACTCTATTTGCGCTTCTGGAAAATATCCGTCAACCACACGATAACGGAAGCCATAGTTTTCACACGAAAATACACTAACAACAAAATATACATACCACTCAAATTGCAAACACACCACGTAGCTGCCTCAAAATCTTTTAAGTACCTAGGAATCACCCTCACCCTCCGTTTATCTCATAACAATCAAATAAACGCATCCATCAAAAAAGCTAACCTTGTCATTAAATCCCTTTACCGTCTTCTTAGCTATAATAGGCATAGACCGTTTGAGCGGGCACACCCCAACTCGGCACATTTAATCTCCCGATGGGACATCAGTCAAGGGTTGGTAGTAATCCTTATGACCAACTCGGCACATCTTAAACAAGTGCTTGCAGAAAAACCTATCCCTATTATCGGTTTAACACCTAAGAAAAATATAAATTAAAATGTTTTGTTTAGTAGCTATTTATTATCAATCTAACAGTTCAATCAACAACATCAAAGAAATCAATTTGCCAACTATAGCTAGCCAACGTGAAAAAACACTATTGATTGTAGAACAACATAAATTCAGTAAATCAAATCGAAAATTTTTATCTGGTGAAGTGAGGTAGCGGTGTGTTAATCGAAAATGCAAAGCATTTTTCCATATTATGAGCGAGTCCAGAGATCGAGTAATAACGACAAAAAGGTTAATCCACGATCACCCTGAAATTATTATTTTTATTGTATGATGCAGTCTACTTATTTTTTGATTTTGTATTATTGTATGTCAAATTTTGTATGATTATAAAAAAGAAACTATAAAATTGATTTTATTTTATTTAAAAACATTAGACTGCCCAGACTACCTGCAAGTGTGCCGAGTTGGTTGCAGATACCTGAGATACTCGTATGTGCCGAGTTGGGGAGTCATTAGCAGAGACTACCTGTAAATGTGCCGAGTTAGGAATCGCCGGTTTGAGCACGGCGGTCAAATTTTTAATCCGTATAGCAAGGTCTTCCGTAATCCCTATGTACCACTTGAGCACGGCGGAAGCTAACAGATTATTGGATAAACCATGAACAATTTTTAATGTACAATGCAGATAACCAAAATGAACCAATCTCGTAAGAATAATGAGAAAAAAACACCCTAATCAAACTATTTTTGTGGATGAATAATGTAGGGATAAGTATATAAATTGACACCAAATTATAATATTTTCTTTAATATTCATTCATTATTATTGTTTACTATTACATATTTATATGAACAACATAAAATCTTTGAAAAGGAATGGATATAATAATAATTTAATAGAATTATACAGAAAAAGGAATATGACAAGAATTGATTCTGTAAAAGCTATCAGTTATATTTTTTCGGAAAAATAATATACTTATGTAAATGGAGGATATACCGTTTGAGCGCGGCCGTCAGTTTTGTCCTAATTCCATAGACCATTTGAGCATTTTTCTCTTGATTCCTATATACTGTTTGGAGTATAATAATGCCAAGCTTAAAGCTGAACCGTGTGGCCAAAATAATAAAAATTAATTTTGAATTTTTATAAAATAACATGTTCTGATCCAATTTTCTCGCTTCTGCCATGCTTACGAGATGAAATTCAGGGAAAAAAGGATCAGCGGAAAACGATAGACAGAATTGTCTATCGACAATTGCAATTCAACGATTGCAGAATAAATGTCTTCGTTTAGTGAATAACGCTGACAGATTCACAAAAATCGTAGATTTTCACGAAATGTCAAAAATACCGTATATTAAAGAACACATAGAATAAATTTCAGAAAAATTCTACACAACACAAATAGGACATATGCTATTACACAAATCAGAGAGCACAATGAATCCTTTCTGCTGAAACATTAATTACCTTACCAAAATCTCCCATTATTCCTCCGTCACGGATCATGATCCGAACGTAGCACAAGTCACACTAAAATGAAACATCACCATAAATTTTTTATAAAAACTAATAACTGCATTGTATATTGTATATACTATCTTATCGTCATTCATTAGAATAAGTCAGGTTAAGAAGGGAAAAGGTAAAATTGTGTCAAAATGTGTTTTTTATGTATTTTTCACGTTTTCACAATTTTAATTAAGATCATTCAACTCATCAGTTTTTAAAAATTTATTTAAGTTATAAATTGTATGAATCAGTAAGGCCACTGGCCAGGAGTGATTTAGTAAAAATATAAACTTTGAAGATTTATATACTCCCTTGCCATGTGCGAAAGCCGAGTGAATGTTCGTTCCTCCGATATGTTAAACTATTCGAGATTCTCAGGATCTGGATGAGTTTAACATACGATAGTCACTCGGTGAAGTCTCACATGCGCGGGGAGTAAAATCTATGTATAAAAAATTTTAATTGAAATAAAGGGTCTATAATATATCTACGGATCGACAGATATGTACCAAATTTGAATCACGTTCAGGGAACGTTTAAATTTTTATATAATTTTTCTTTTATGCAGATAACCATTTTATCAATATTACTTACCTAAAGCATCATCATTTACATTTCAAGTATTTTATGTCGGCTATTATAAGCTAAACATATCTTCTATTTAACTGACGAGCCATCACTTTTGAACGGGTGCCCTGCATACCTCTATAGTATTCCATGTTATTCAAAATACTGACATTAAAATAACAATAGGTCGTCTAATGTTTCAATGTAATCAAATTTAATTCTTTCTTTGATGTTGATATTTTCATTTACACAAAAATGAAAATTTGAACTTGTAATTAATAAATGTTTTTTTTAATTTTCATTAAATCATTATTATAGGTAAATTCATAAATAATAACTACAATTACAACTTACCACCTTTTAAGTGATTCTTTATGATTTCAAACTTCGAAAACTAAACTTTTAGTCCAAGGTGTTTTCGCCTCGTTCTACTTTGTGGTACAAGGCAACAAATTAGGCATTTTATATATTATATTGATGAGTTTGTATGTAAATTATTCATTAATTCACAGTTAATTACTCAATATATAGCCCGATAAGGTTGGTAAGGCTAGGTTTATCAGATACTTTCAATGGTATGGACTCTGTCTTTAATACACATTCATCTTCTTCACTTTTTTCGATCGTAACACCTCTCTCGGAGCAAATAATGACTAAATACAGCTTCAATAACCACTAATGGTACTGAAATGCTAGTGTCAAGACAAGTGTATAAAGCTCGCCGCACACGATGCAATTTTTCAAGCAATTTTGTTCACTTGGAGCCGCGCTGGCTGCCACGCTTGCTCCGATGCAAGAAATTTGGTGCACTGCGGGGTACTACACTTACCACGATACTTTTTTTACAAGATAGATTCCGTGCTATTTTTCGCACTTGCTGCGCCGCTGGCTGCTGTCCACAGCCAATCAAAGCAGACGACGAAATCTCATGACTACATCACTGAGTTGTATGTCGCATCAGCATACTGTGCCTCATTAGTGCATTATGTTTTGTAGTGTTTTGAGATAAAAATAAGTAAAAATTATGGCTAGTGGAAATTAGATTATGTTTACGTATCCTAGCTCAGGGTGTATACTAAAAAATTAAATGAAAATTCTTTGACTTCCAGGTTTTCCTGGTTATTTTCAATAAAATTCCAGACAGTGAAAAACAAAAGTTTCATACAAGTTTACATATAATCACAGATGAATGTTGCAATTCTGTGTGAACCTTATAAATCTGTAAATTAAAAACAAAATCGCAACGAACTTGATATCCTTATGAACAAATTCACATTGATCGACAAATAATAAAAAGTAAATGCACTTGAATAATTTCTTTTCTCATGAATTTATAGATTTGGAAGACTTATAGATTTGCACAGATGGCCCTAGTATCTTACAGAGTGAAAATGTACTTTTATGAGTAATAATGCGTATATATCCTATAATTTATTTTTCCAGATTCTTTTAACCAAAGTATTTTCTTCTTTTTTCTCTATCTCGTAATTCTAATTAATTCGCAAGCTATAACTGCAGCGGATGCTCCTGCTCTCATCCGACGAGTATTTTCGGCAACATCCATATTTGTAATAAACAAGTCTACCAAGTCTACGTTCTAGAGTCTGAATGAGTGACGCAGCTTGCATCGTGTGATGCGAAAATAATTGTCACACTAAAGCCTGCCGCACACGAGGCAGTTCCCCATGCAATTTTGTTCACTTAATTTGCAGCAAGTTTTCTTGCGCACTGGGCCACTTTGAGGTACACTTAGTGTGACACTTATTCTCGCATCACACGATGCAAGCTGCGCCACTCATTCTAACACTAGAACGTAGACTTGGTAGATTTTCACATTACAAGTATGGATGTTGCCGAAACTAATCGTCGGAGGAGAGCAGGAGCATTTGCTGCAGTTATAGCTTGCGAATTACGAGACAGAAAAAAAAGAAAAAAAAACTTTGGTCAAGAGAGTGATTTTTGAGAAGGAATCAAGGCCGCAGAGTTTTCAACATTTTGTTTGACGAGCTAGTAGAGTGTATACCAAACGTTAAAAACCTGGAAATATCAGGGAATTTAGATAAACTGGAAATGTCATGGAATCGTCAGGGAATCTCTGATATTTGTCTGGAAAAAATACATCATAGGATATTTATGCATTATTACTCATAAAAGTATATTTTCACTCTTTAAGATACTAAGGCCATCTGTGCAAATCTATAAGTCTTCCAGATCTCTAAATTCATGAAAAAAAAATTTATTAGAGTACATTTACTTTTGTCGATTAATGTAAATTCGTTCATGATATCAAGTTCGTTGCGATTTTGTTTTTAATTCACATATTTATAGGGTGCACACAGAATTGCAACATTAATCTGTGATTATATGTAAGCTTGTATCAAACTTTTGTTTTTTACTGTCTGGAATTTTATTGAAAATAACCTGGAAAACCTGGCAGTCAGGGAATTTTCATTAAATTTTTTGGTATACACCCTGAGCTAGGGTACGTAAACATTACCTAATGTCCACCAGCCATAATTTTTACTTATTTGTTTCTTAAAACACCCCAAAACACAATGTACTAATGAGGCACAGCATTCTGATGCGACATACAACTCAGTGATGTAATCACGTGATTTCGTCGTCTGCTTTGATTGGCTGTGGACTGCAGTCAGTGGCGCAGCAAGTGCGAAAAATAGCACCGAACCTATCTTGAAAAACAAGTCTCGTGGTAAGTCTAGTACCCCTCATCGCACCAAATTTCTTGCATCGGAGCAAGCGTGGCACTCAGTGCGGCGCCAAGTGAACAAAATTGCTTGAAAAATTGCATCGTGTGCGGCGAGCTTAAGTGCAATTCAAAGCGGCCCGCACTGGGTACAAGTAAGTAAATAGAAAATTGGGACCCATATTTTGAATCTTCCAATCGCCAAGGCTCGGCCTCTAAACTATTATTCTCAATCGCTAAACTAAAATAACTATTTCTTACTCATGCGGATGAGTATCACATTTTCCCGGGCGGTAAATAGATCTTTGCCTTTTTACTTGCGCAAAGTACCATTTACCGCCCGAGAAAACAAGCGCAAAATAATACCTATCCCGCATTCGTAACAAAAAATAGTATGTGCACTTCGTGAGGTGCTGACAATTACCCACTTGAGCTCAACTTCGCTCTCGTGGACAATCGACAACTTATTGCACTTGTTGCACAATATACTATTTCACACTTCAAAAAATATAACTGAATCATATTGCTGACGAAAATTTGAGATTTATTATTGGAAAATTATATAAATATGTGTAAAAAGTGGTTATATTTTATTTGATAATATCGAGACCGATTTTGAATCAATTCTTTGAATGTTAAGCGAACTTTGTACATAATATAATATTCGCCAGAAAAATGGATATGAAATCATTTTATATTCCAAATATCAATATTTTTACTCAAAGGGACTTAGTTATAATCTATCTATATTTGGTTTATTGTCAGTTACGAATACAAAGACGTCAATATTACTATTTAATTTATTTGTGACAATACAAAAACCTAACTCTGAAACCGCAAAAGCATCACCTATGGCACTAAAACCCGAAATAAAACGAAAGGCCCATAGATTCACAAGCACAAAAACGTTTCTTGAATGAACGTCAACCGTATGTTGAATCATAAATTTTTCTTCCGAAAATTTACACTCCTGTAAATCGAAATTTAAATATAAACCAAAGAGTTAATACTCCTCGTAGCGTAGACAGTTAATTTTATGTGCACAATTTATGGGTTTTCGGAAAGCTTTTCAAACGAAGAATTAAATGAGGCTTCAAGAAATTAAAATCAGGAAATGAAAAGCTATTTTCAACAATGCAATTTATTGAAAATATATTATTTTGTTGAAACACTATGGTTCGGTAATTGATTGTTGTGAGTAATTTGTCACTTGCCAATTCTGTGATGTTATTCCATATAAATGTAGTGTCAATTGAGAAAACAAAATCTATTCAAAATAACTGTTAACTGATAGCCCCAATATTCCAAATATTAGAGTAAGTCCTTATTAAGGATGGAATATACGATATCAACTTCAACAATTATTTACAGACTTATTTATAAGAAGTATTGACAGATTTTTTGCAAAATTAGTTCAACCCAAGAGTAGTATTATCATCGCATTCACTATTCTCTGGATTAATTTCAAAATTAATTATTTTTATGAACAACTTGAATACGGCGCTATATTCTCAATGTTTTACGTATACAAAGTATGCTATTTCGTCATAGTTATTCATGATTATGACAAAAGTATCGAATTATAAAAAATAAATGCCATCCCAGCTGAGGGACGAGCATTTTCGAATTATAATGATAAATAGAGAGAAGCTTAGAGTACGTTCCACTGAGCGACCGCAACGATTTGCCCAAGTGGTGTGTGTCAAATGTCAAATGAATTGGCATTTCGTGTCTAAGATCAAAAAGTATATAATTATTTGGATTAAACTAACCTATAGCAAGAAAGATAAACAAATGTGATGATTCCAATATGCCTGTGTAAATTAATATCTCATAAATAATGAATGATGATAATGACAGCCCGTTGAATTACCTGTTATATTGGCAAAATTTAAATCTTGAATCAATTGACATAGCTTAGAATCAAAAGTACAAATTGGAAAGACACCTTTTCAATTAATTAAAAATTCTTTGTGATTTTTGCGAGAATGAACTTTACGACTGCTTCGACCCACTTTTCATTCGTGAGCGATATGAGCATTGAAGCGATTGCGGTTGATAACGTCATCTATGACGTTTTGATCCTGAACGCGAAGATTGCGATCTTCTTGTGGAACGATTATTGAGATGACATGAGCGTTGTGGTTGCCTAGTGGAACATACCCTTGATGTGTTTTGATAATTTATATCGGCGCATCCAAATTCCTCCACTTCAACCTGTTTTAATCCTCATCCGTAAGATTGGAACGATAGTCCTATAGTCGAGTTCTTCCACCTGCACCTTTGCAGCTGTTGCCAAGATAGATCTCAAAAGAACAAATCTAAGAGACAAATTGAACACTTCTATTGATCCAACAGATGTTTAGCGCACGCTAGATTTCACATGTCGAGTTCGTTCAGAGCAGGCGAAGCTTGGCTATTCGTTTTGGTGCGAAGCACCGCCGGTAGAAAACAAAACCACTGTTTCAAGTAACGCGAGATTGCACGCGTCGAGTACGGTTAGAGCGGGCAAAGCCCATCGTTCGCTTTGGTACGAAGCACTATCAGTTGAAAACAAAACTACTGTTTTTGTGCTACTGACAAAGCTTTATTTTACTAGTGAGCTTGGAGTATAGATACTTGAGGCTCCGTGGAGGAGCTCGGATGCGTCCGTAATCCCTTGAAAGAGATGTTGTGAAGGAATTCGAATATAGGATCAAAGCTTCCTGAGGTTTCGTGGAGGAACTCGGAGGCGTCCATTCATATAATACTGCTTTGATTGAGATTATTTTGACGTAAAAACAATATATCAAGCAATATTTTCTTAAATTTGAATAGTTCTAACGCAATTTGCAAATTCGGTGGTTATGGTGGAAATATTGTTGTTTCATTCGGCAATCTTTCCATTTGTCCCAGAATCATACATTTTCTGTTTTTGTACCAATTGAAAATAGTTATTTTTGTATTAAGTGTGCAAAGTGATTTTTTTTTTTTGTTGCGCGTGAGAATGTCATTTTTAACCGAGACCGTATGGTCGAGGTAACAAATTCATTCGAAAACGCAACAAAATACAATCATTTCGCACACGAAATACAAACAATATTTTTTTGTCAAATGTCAAAAAATAATAGATCAACAATAATTATTGTTTTATTCGGTAAAATGTAGGAAAAAAGTACAAACTATAATTAATTTGCAGTCACCTGGGTATTGCGACGTGCGAGAGTGGAGGGAAGCTCGTATAGACGACGTAGTATGGGGAGATGCTTCTGTCCTCGCTTAGGCCGCGCCGCGTCGCAGCGCATCACCCCTCCCAATAGAAGCCTCTAGTGATATTCTAGAAATGGAAAAAGTCGAGAAATAGAAACATTCGAGAAATCAATATTTCTCTATATAAGGCCAAGCAAAAGACGTGAGGACAGAATAGTAGTAAGAGTAGTATTGGTGAAATAAATATCGAACAGTAAAGTCAACAGTGTACATAAATAGTGAAATATAAATATCTGTGACCTTGTTTAAGTTGGAATTAAGTGACAAATAAATAAATATAGTGTTATTAGTGACATAAGGAGAATAAAGCTTTTATTTCATTTAGATTATTAAATAGTGACATTTATTTAATTACAAATTAGATTTTGTCAAGCAATAAATATTACAGTATTTTGTAACCAGAAGTATGCGCAGTTTGATGAATAAAGAACTGTCAACAATTAACTTTTATATTAAAAAATAAGTAGTTTTATGCACAAATTCATATTTCTATTTTGTTAAATACCTGTTTGTTTCTATCCCTGTAGCATTATTGAACTGAATTATATTAGATTAGGTGTGCGAAAGTAGAATTAATTTTTTTTGCTACTGCATAAATAAGTGAGTTTTGTAGTCCTAGCAAGTCGAACGATAACGAAAGCAAACCTTCGTGTTACCTCGTTGCTATGCGTTGCTAGCTACGAAAGTAATACTTTCGGGGCCAGGACAAAAAAGTAAAAGTTTGAAAAAATGCAAATCTACTGGAAATTCCATTATTTATTCAAATAAATAAGTAGTTTATAACAATAATATGATTTTATCCAATCTATTCAATTTAATTTTATCTATTTATTGGTTTTAAGTAATTATGCAATTTGAACAATTGGAAAAAGTCATGGTAGGAATATTATTTGACTTATTAACTTCCTCACTTTGTATTGGGAGATTTTTATCATTTTGAATTACTTACGTCAAAATTCATATTTGTCATTGTTTCTATATTTAAGGAAATATCAATGTGAATTTCATGTAACACCTTTTTAGAAATTTCAATTTCATTACTTTACGAAGAACACTTCCATCCGCTCTTTAAATCCAAGATATCGGCACCCGAAGTATTACATTTTCGTCAATTCGAGTAACGTTTTTAACAGCAAGCCATTTAGAAAACATGCTGTATGTTTAATTGTACCTTTCTTTGGATTTATCCGCAAGAAGTGAGGCACATGCATTGTTAGCTGCCTTTTGAATACCATTTTCATTTTCTGTTAACATTTTAAATCAGTTAAATGCAATGTTCCACTAAATTATTGAAATTCAAAATCTGTGACAGGCGCTGATGACAGATAACATTGTAAATAAACCGTTGCTATGGATAATTTTAGACAGGTAAAAAAGCATCCATAACATTATTTCAAATATAATAATCATTATTAAATATTAATATCTATATAGAACAGTAGCAGAAAAAATTTAATACATCACACGATGCGAAAGCCCTTTCAGGTGTTCGGAGGTTTTGAACGGCCTCGGCTTCACCTCGGCCATTCAAATACCACCCCACACAAAAAAGTATACTTTCGCATCTTGTAATGTGAATTACTATTTCACTAGTGAAAAAATATGTTCATTTTTTCACTAGTGAAAAAATATGTTTCAACTTTTTACTAGCGAAAAAATCTAATATAATTCAGTTTAGTAATGCTACAAGGATAGAAACAAACAGGTATTTAACAAAATAGAAATATGAATTTGTACTACTTATTTTTGGATATAAAAACTAATTGTTGACTGTTCTTTATTTATCAAACAACAATTGCGCATACTTTTGGTTACAATACCCAGGGGACTGCAAATTAATTATAGTTTGTACTTTTTTCCTACATTTTACTGAATAAAACAATAATTATTGTTGATCTATTATTTTTTGACATTTGGCGAAAAAATTTTGTTTGTATTTCGTGTACGAAGTGATTGTATTTTGTTGCGCTTTCGAATGAATTTGTTACCTCGACCTCACGGTTTCGGGTCAAATTGATATTCTCACGCGCAACAAAATCACTTCGCACACTTAATACAAAAATAACTATTATGGTTCTTTGACATTTGGTACCAAATATGTCACTCTTTCTTGCAATTTTTTAATTTCAATTGAGTATTTTACGGTAGTGAGTTACCAAACGTCAGCTTAGAGATACCTTCAGATAATAGGGGAAAAATAAAAAAATCTAACAGGCTGCAGACGTCAACTCAAATAACATAATTTTTTTAAACAAGGAGTTAGTAAAGGCACTAATGGTCGGTTTCATAAAAGACCAAGTAAATTTACTCTCAAAATAAGTTTATTCTCCTTAACAAATTCTAATCGTTTTGAATTTCTTTATGACAACATAATCATTGCTGTCAAAACATCGACTGTCATTTAACAGAGTAAATTTTATTTACTTTGGAAGTAAATCAAGAATAAAACCGGGCATAATTCAGATTATTTAAAAACAGATAAGGCAGAGAACTGTGGAGTATTTCTCCGTGATAATAGTTACCAGCCATCAACATTCTCTCAGATATTAATTAAATGACTACTGTGTGTGCGGTTATCAGCCATCAATATTTTTGCAACACTTTTTAATATTTAAGGGAGTTTTTAAATTTCAATTGCATATTTTTAGGGTAGTAAGCTACCAAACGTCAGCTCAGTAGTACCTTCAGTTATCAATAGAGAATGAATAACTGAAATTGATTCAATCGAAAACAGTTTTGATAATAACACTCAACGGTTTATAACAAATTGTTCATAACAATTCAATTGTTTATAACAAAAGTTTAGAGATAGAAACATATTTCTCTTGATACTGCTACAGCTACAATACCATTAAATTAACAAAAAAGTAAGTCATATAAACTCAAAAGACATTCAGTGAAACTGAAAAGTCTCGGCTAATACAAAAATCTTATATCTTGATTGTTTTTCTACAAAAGAAGATCTTTTCACAGTTTAACAAGTCCCTATAAGGTCCTGATATAAAAAGTGGGCTTAAGTATATTGCAAAAAATGAACACCTCAACATTCTGAATAATGCAAAAGTTGCATTTTGATTATTTTGATATCGATGTCACCTCAATAATCGTTCTACAAGACAATCGCGGTCTTGACATTCATAATAAATACGTCATAGATGACGTCATTGATCCCGACCACTTCAAGCCTCACAGCGCCTGCGATTGAAAGATGGGTCGAAGCAGTCGTTGCGCTCAACTTCAAATTGAATGAGAAGATGCCTTTCCAATTTGTACTTTCGATTCCAAGTTAAGTCAATTAATTCAAGATTTTCTATTTGTCAATATAAGAGATAATTTCATGGTCTCTCATCATCATTAATTATTATTTAAGAGCGATCAATTTTCACAGGCATATTGGATTCATTCTATTCGTATATCCTTTTTGCTATAGGTTGGTTCAATCTTATCATTTATTTACTTTTCGGTCCTCACCGCAAATTGTCAGTTCATTTGACATTTAACAAACACTCGCATCGTTCCACTTGAAGCATCAGCCACATCGACCATGAGTTAGTGGAACAGCGGTCATGAGCGTGAGCGTTGTGGTCATCTAGTCTAGTGGAACGTACTCTTTAGCTCATGTTATGTCATGTCTGTGTTTTATGTTATGTCATACAAAATATAATACAAAAATGTAAAGCCATCATGTGTAGAATTTTCGAACTACATATTCTCAATAACAATATTTTATAAATAAATAAATATCAATTACGACCGAAAGTAGGAAGATGTAAGATAGTATCCTTTAGCGATCCAAATTGTTGTAGATGGTATTTAATTTAAGTATAATTATCCAGAAAACTGTATGTTTCGAATAGGGAAATTGAAATCATTTGCAGCTGAAATGATTCCAAATTGATCTTACAATATAAATAATTTGTTTTGAACAAACTTTTTAGCATAGGTACATGGATTTACAAAAATTTATCAGTGAAAAAGTTGTAAAATAACGTTTAGCAGTAAAAAAGAGATAAAGGTACATTACCTACTATCCAAAAGAAATCATTCGAACTATTCAAAAACTCAAGAATATGAATCCAACTAGTATTTATATAGACAATATTTATTCTACATTGACTTCGACACTGACACTCTTATTGTTTGCTATGCTATGTTATCTATTTCCATTCCAGACTGAACTATGTGGAAGAATTGCATGCGGCTAATGAAAATACTCTACCTGCGTCAATTTCAAACACTATAGAGCACTCGAGAGTGCGTTCCTAGAATTACGCTGAAACAATTATAGATTCTAATAAGGAATATTCGTTACATTGCTCTCTCCTTAGGCTAGGCGCGCACTACGAGTTTTTCGCCGCGCAGTGAAAAAGCGCTGCGGCATAATGTCGCACCGCAGTATCGTAACAAAGAGTTTTGAATTATTTGTCGCGCATTTAACGGCGAAAAATCTGTAACATGTCACAAACTATTAGCGACGCAGTGGCTCATCGTTTTTTTGTAACAAGAGCCTTCACTGCGCGCACTACACGGTGTTTCGCTGTTCATAGTTTTTATATTGTATTTATTGAAGCAACGATGGCTATAAAGAGCAATCATTCTGATGTTTGGATAAAGATTTCAATATTGAAATGCTTATTACTCAAGTTAAGAGAAGACCACCATCATAAGACATAGCTTGAGAAGAATACAATGATAGAAATATTGAACAGAGATTATTGAAAGAAATTTTCTGGATAATCGTTGAGTTCACCAAATAGCTCAGAGAATTGTCCGTTGTATAAATGATTATGGGCAAGAAGATGCACCCAAAATTGCTTCTTTTTTTGCGAGCTCTAATTATAAGAGCCGAAATACAAGCTTATTCTACTAAATCCATTTTGATCTTTTATACAGAGTGATCAATAATGATTGTCTGACAGGTGACAGGCAAAAGTTCGCATTATGATCAAAACTATCTTCATGGAATAAAGTTAGTATGAATTTATTTATTTTGAAAACTACGTTACCGACATTTCAAGAACACAATGGCGTGTATTTTGCATATTTTATATCCATAATCTGATTCAATAAACAAAAAAGTAAGTAAATAGCTGTATTATTGACTGATTATTGAGAATTTATTATTATTCTATCAAATTATTAGATTAGAATAGTGTTTTCAGAGGAACTGTCATCTGTCACAAGCAGGCGGCAAAGAAAAAATCAGAACAAAGCGGCACGGACAATCATTTTTGATCACTCTGTACAACGGACAGTTCTCTGAAATATTTGGTGAACTTAACGATTATCCCGAAAATTTCTTTCAATAATCTCTGTTAAATATTTCTATCACTGTATTCTTTTGAAGTTATGTCATATAATGGTGGTCTTTTCTCAACTTCAGTAATAAGCATTTCAATATTGAAATCTTCATCAGATCATCAGAGTGATTGCTCAATATAGCCATCGTTGCTTCAATAAATACAATATAAAATATATAAAGTAACAGCGAAACGCCGTGTAGTGCGCGCAGTGAAGGCTCTTTTAATATGTTACAAAAAGACGATGAGCCACCGCGCCGCAAATAGTTTTTGACAAGTGTTGTATCGAATGTAGCATATTGCTCTGACATGGGACTTACGCAATCTACAAAATTTTATCAAAGCCGGTTACCAGCGAATACACCATAAATACTTTTCTAGATTTGACTTAAATATGCTAACAAACATACAAGTGAAATTGAGTAAAAGTAATTCGACTTCCACATTTCAACAGTGTACACTCACCACATCTGTAAGTGCAGTGCACTGTTGTAATGCTCATATTATATATAGTCCAGTCAAAATAGACATTCACCCTTGCATAAATTCCCAAGAAGCTGAAAATTGGCATGAACGTTGAGGAGACCATTATGATGAAGTTGTTGAAAGTCCCCATTGATCATATGTGTGCAAAAAATTTTATGCGAGGTCAAAGTTCGTAAAAATGAGTTTTTCGAATTTTGCAGCAAAATTGTCAGTTTTATGATAGAAATAGTTCTGACAAAAATTATAGATCTTCCAATTCTCTACAAAAATGGTGCTCACACTTTTTTCCCCAAGATTTGCCATTTCTGAGAAAAAGCTATTCTAAAGTTATATTATCCATGATAAGCACACATTGCCACGCCATCTATGCGGTAGTGTACTTGGCGCGTATTTTTTGTCGTGGTAGTCCAGTAGTCATATTCCACGGTCTTCATATTGAAGTTTAATATGATATTAAGTCTTGCTATTCAACTGCTTCTTCTTTTTCTTCATCTTCCTGAGTTGACATAAATTGTTCAAACGGCGATATATCAGTTGTTTTGTCGTTGATGTAAGGATCATCTTCTGTTGGAGATTCAATATTTAAACACGACTAGCCTTCACAGCTGGTGCATGCTGATGAACAAAGTAAGCCTGTTTTTTTGAAGCCGCATTTCGAATTACATCTTTTTTTGCAGTTAAAAAAAAATTGTATTAAGGAGCTTTTCTGGTGCAAGTGGAAGTAGAGTGTGGATTAGTTCCAATACATCATCAACTAGTTTTCCACTCCATTCTTCTGGATCTAGTTGATTACAAAGTCACACTTGAACTCGATAAAAATATTGATGAGCTGAAGCCAAGGTTGGAGAAAGACAAGCTAATTGAACACCGTTTTTATTACGTGTGTGCTTTGCAAAAGATACGTAATGTAACTTATCTTTGCAAGTAATTTAATAGTTATTTACGTATAGAGGGCTGAAAGATTAAGTTTACACCCGCGGACAAAGTTTGAGGCCCGAAGCGTAGCGAGGGCCTTAATTCGTCCAAGGGTGTAAATTGTCTTTCAGGCCGAGGCACGTACAACGTTTTACGCACAACTGTGATAAAATTTACTTGTGAATTTCTCGTAAGTAATTAGTTTTTGAGAACACGCAAAAATATTTATTACTTCAAAATTATAAGGTGGCGTATGGTAACAAAAAACATGTCATGTGTTAAACAATTGATTTTGTTTATATGTCAACAAAATTCTGTTGGTAGTTTTCTTATTTTAATAATAATACTGGTGGCCAATTCTCTAGTTTACAGCCCAACGGGCGGTAAATTTTTTTACCGCCCGACGGGCGTAAAGTGGAAGTTACCACCATGGTAACTAAGTTGTAAACAAACAATTTTGTATCAGTTGTGCGTAAAGTAAATTACAGACGGACACTACCACGTTGACAATTGAACAGGAGACAGATGTTGCTTAAGGCCACATGTTCACATAAAATGAGGGACTAGGTTTCTTTTCATTTCATATTCTTAAAATATCATTCAATATTAATGTACAAGTACTAGTCTCGAAAACCAATAGTTTCACTTATATTATACGTCCATAATGTACAAGGCACCGTAGTCATGCATATTATTGAAAATATTACTTTAGAATGGCTTTTTCTCAGAAATGGCAAATCTTGGGAGAAAAAATGTAAGCACCATTTTTGTAGAGAATTGGAAGATCTATATTTTTTGTCTGAGCTATTTTTATCATAAAACTGACAATTTCGTTGAAAAAATTGAAAACCCCATTTCTTTGAGCTTTGACCTCCCATAAAATTTTTTGCACACATGGGATCGATGAGGACTTTTCATAACTTCATCATAATAGTATCCCTAACGTTCATGCCAATTTTCAGCTTCTTGGGAATTTATGCAAGGGTACCCGTATTTTTAGGGCTAACTTGACTGGACTAATATTGTACATATTGGAAGCGTGAGATAAAGCGAGAAATAAAGGGTGCCATTGCAGAGCTAAATGAGATTCCTGCGGTTGTGCAGTTGTGTCTGACAGTTCGTTTCAAACTAAATTAGAATCACAATTTATATGCATAATATTTATATGCGTTAAAATATACCCGTCATACAATTATCAGCATGTAATTACATTTCGCGCTCCCCTATTCATAAATTCTCATAACATTTTCTGTTTTAAATGTTAATTTGCTATACGGTGGCTTCATTTTTGAATGTAGTTATTCTATGAATTTGAAAACAAATTTGACACATCTATTTATGTACCCAAATTCATTGGATAGTAGGCCTAGCCTAGACACCTCATGAAATGAATAATTTGTTGCAATTTCAAAAAAAAAAATTACTTTATCGCAGGACCGTGCCTTGAGCATATCACATTCAGGGCTAAATTTAGTATGGCGCTTTTTATTTCTCAAAAATCGGTTACAAATATTTATATTGGCAGCAGTAATGCCGAACTACTTTGAGCATTGTAAACATGCGCTGTTTCATTTTAGTTTTTCGTGGAACGAAAAATCTGGGAGTCGCACTGAAAGTTTTGTGTTCGTGGAGCCACCATTGATAAAACACATGACCAGTTAGGTACTAATGAGACCAGTCCAAGGATAGACACTTGCACTATAAATCTGGTATATATACATAGTACTTAATACATGTATTTCATTACATTATTATGTTTATCTTAGCATTTGATTCAAATTATTTCAATTATCTTAGCTCTATTCTCAATTATCTTTGTGAATAATCTTTTTATAATGAATCTAAAAATTATAGGGTATTTCTATTGTTTCATTTGAGACAAACTATAGTTTCTTCATCTTCAACAGATTCTGAAAATATAAAATTAATTACATTCATTTTGATCGTTTGAGGGCTTGAGTTCATAATAATTCACATTACGGCCCGTTACTCCTGGTTACTCATCTTGAGTAGCCCATGCGTATAGTATGTAGCATTGGGTGGTATGTGAACTAGCGGCGAAATTTGGTACCCATAATTGAGAAATAAGTCATTTTTCTTAAATGAATTTCGGGGATTTGTTACGTGCCAATTTGACTTTTGGTCACTTTTTTTTGCTGGGTTAGATTCTAAAATATAATTTGGGTTATTTGGGTTCAATTTCATTCACTTTATGTATACTTACTTTTGGTTTAAGATATTTTTAGTTTTCAATTTAATAATTTCATTCATATTTCAATCTATAGATCCGTTTCTTTCTCTTCTTTAAGCTCAGTTTTTTTTGGTTATATTAAAAGCGTGTTTTTGTTTACTTGAATCAATCAATTTTAGTTCAAGATTTTGTTTTAAATCGTCGCTGCTGTAATGCGCAGTATATATATTCTTTGAATTAACGTAATTAAATATTGACTTTTTTGGGTAAAAAATTTTAATTCATTTATTTTGCAAAAAAGAGTACCTACCACTTTAGTTTTCAGAGAGTGATTTTATTAAGTGTTTTTTTTTACAGCTGGTGTAAGTATCATTGTTTGAGATATTGTTTTATTTTATGTTCTGCGGCATCTTGATCGACGCCAAAAGATCTAATTATCCTACAACCCAATATTCTACCCGTCCATCCTACCATCTTTTCTTTTACAGGTACTTTCGCAGTTGTGTGCCTGAGGACGGAAAAATTAACAATTGCGTGGCGCCCTTATTTTCTGTTTTATCTAGAGTTAGCTTACGTAGCGTCCAGTAGATTTGTTTTCAGTAAAGTTTGTATTTTTGGAAAGCTAACCTCACAACTACCCAGTCCGGCCCTGGGATCATTTTGATTATTATTTTTTTTAGTACTGAGCTAGTCAGTTTTGAAGGGTGGGGTCGCTACCCTAATTTTGAGTGTTATAACTTGAACATGATTGTTATGTCCCTAGATAAACTTTTTGACATACCCAGCTATTTCACTTTATTTGCCACGTTTCTTACATTGTTGCCATGTGTGTTGCTATAGTCAATCGATGTAGGCCTATATAACAACAATTTGCCGGTGCCAAATAGGTTCAATGCTATCAAGTCGATATGATTCTCAACTTGGAAACGTAACGAGAGTGGACACCGATCAAATCAAGCTTGAAGCAATTACAAATTGTAAATTTGAGTGATTATTCTGAAGAATCTTTATGTATCAAGTACCGCATTTCAGTTTACTATTCTGTACCTCGAATGAAATTCTGATAGAAAAAAAAAACATAACCTTCAATTAATTTCGACAACAAAGACAATAAATAAACTGCAGATTGAAAATATATTTGAAAAGTTGGACAGAATTCTGAAACGTCGAAAAGAAGATAAATGTGTTCAAAGTTCATGCGAATGTGCTCATTGCATTTTACGGATTCTTAATATTTCAAGTGATTTTAAGAGAGGTCAGTTGTCTTGGACAATGTTGAAGTCTCAAATTATTGACATGTTCTATTAGATTGAAAAAATTGATACAATTTTTTCAATTAATTCTGATATTGAGAATGATTTAACCCTAGTGTGATATGAATAATGTTAAAAGTTGGAGGAAAATCAAAGTCTTGTATCACACTGTTCAAAAATATATTTTTATATTTTGTTGACCGGTTTCGACTACTACCGGGAGACTACAACAAGAAGATACATTATTATCATTATTATCATTTTAAATCCTTTAATACCCTTACGGGTGTCAGGATTGACTATTAATTTCAGTTCATATTATTTACGAAGTCTTTCCACTCTTTTCGATTTTTTGCCATTCTCTTTGCCTCTTGGGTGCTGATGTTGTTCCTTCTTAGTATTTCTTCCACTATATCTTGCCATGTTTTGGCTGGTCTTCCTCTTCTTTTTTCTTTCATTATTTTGGAGTTCCATACTAGTTTGGTTTGTCGAGTTTCCGGCATTCTTATAAGGTGACCGTACCATGCAGCTTGTTTCTTTTCAATGGTGGTTTGAATACTTTCAATTTCTAGACTAGCTCTTACATGTTCATTTCTGATTTTGTCCATCCTTGTAACCCCTTCTACTCTTCTTAGGAATCTCATTTCACTCGCTTGTATTTTACTCTTAAATCTATTATTCATCTTCCATGACTCACTTCCATATATTAATGTTGGTCTATACATTGTTTTGTAAAGTGTCATCTTAGTTCCCTTAGATATCTGTTTATTGTTCAATATTGTTTTGTTTATTGAGTAATAGCTTTTATTCGCGTTGAGTATTCTTTGGTTTATTTCTTCTTCAATTCCTCCTCTATTATGTATAACAGCTCCAAGGTATGTGAAAGTTTCCACTTGTTCTATCTCTTTCCCGTTCATTGTTACGTTTGCTTCTATGTCTTCTTTTGCTATTACCATTACTTTTGTTTTTTCTATGTTCACTTTCATGTTGTGCTTTGTGAGTTCTTCATTCCACACGTTCAGGTTGTGTTGCATATCGTTCTCGTTTTTTGCCAGAATTGCCAGATCATCCGCAAAAGCGCACTCTGCTATTGATATCCTGGCTAGTTTATGGTAGCCAACATCCACTCTCTTTATTTTGCTCTTTATGTTCTTTATTATATTGTCCAGGAAAATTATAAATAGTATAGGGCTCAAGGCTCCTCCTTGCCTAAGTCCTTGTGTTGTAATAAATTCTGATGAGGTCTCATTTCCAGTTCTTATATAATTTGAGGTATTACTATATATATTCTTTATCGCATTTGTAAGTTCCTCACTTATTCATCTCTTTCTTAATATTTCCCACATTTTTTTTCTAGGGACTCTATCGAAGGCTTTTTCTAGGTCGACAAATGTTATGTATAGCTTTTTATTTTGTTTCATTACTATTTCTGTCAATGTTCTGATTGTAAAGATATGATCTTGGGTTGAGTGTCCCTTCCTGAAGCCACTTTGCGCGGGTTTGATGTTTAATTCTATTTTTCTTCTTAATTTGTTTTCCAATATGGATTCATAAATTTTAGCCGCTGTGCATAGGAGTGATATTCCTCTCTAATTGCTACATTTCTTGCTATCGCCTTTTTTATGTATCGGAAATATCACCGCCTTTTCCCAGTCTGTTGGCATTTTTCCTGTTTTCCATATTTGGTTGAGCATGATTAATAATATTTGCTCTCCATGTTCCCCTATATACCTCAGCTGTTCTGCCTTTATCATGTCATGTCCTGGAGCTTTACAGTTTCTAAGTTTCTGTAGTATTGTCTTCATTTCGTCATACGTGATATTTTCTGTTTCGTTATTGATTTCGTTGTTTGATTCTTGATGATCTCTTACGTCCATGACTTGATCTTCCTCTAATAGCTCTTGGAAGTGCTCTTTCCATCTTTCCATTATTAACTCATATTCTTTCAATATATTTCCCTGTTTATCTTGTATTTGTTTTAGTATAACTTGTTTTTGTTTTTTGCATGTTTTCAATGTTTTGTAGAATAGTTTCTGGTTTTCCTTGTAGTTGATTTCCATTGTTTTTCCGAATTCTTCCCATGCCTTTAACTTGGATTGTTTTATAGTTTGTTTTGTCTTTGTTCTTTGTATTTTATACTCTTTGTAGTCTTCTTCCTTTTTTGTACTTAGGTATTTCTTCCATTTTTGTTTTTTCATTTTAATTACTTCTTTCACTTCTTCATTCCACCAGTGTGTCTGTGTAATGTTTCTTGTGTTTTTATTAGTTCCGCATGTTTCTTTTGTTGCCTCTTGTATTATCAGTTTAAACGTTTTCCACATTTCTTCTATATTTTCTTGATTTGGAATTGGTGTTTTCATTATCAATTCGCAAATTTTATCTTGGTATTTTCTCCTTACTTCTACATTGTTCAGTTTATCTATCCTCAATTTAACCGTGTTTATTTCTTTCCAGATTTCTTTCTTTGTTTGGGTTTCTTCTTGTTTCATTTTTATATACGCTACTGTTAGGAAATGGTCGCTTCCGATTTCACTACCTCTTTTGACTTTAACATCATTTATGTTTTTTATTTGCGTTTTATTTGTGATAAAATAATCTATTATTGATCTCTCATTCCTACTTTTTACTTCTCGGGTATATTTATGTATGTTTTTGTGCTGGAAATATGTATTTAATATTTTCAGGTCATTTATTATGCAGAAATCGATTAATCTTCTTCCGTTGTTATTTTTAGTTTGTTCACCATATCTTCCCATTATTTTTTCTATTCCTTTATTTATATTACCCACTCTTGAATTAAAATCTCCCACTAAGTATATTGGTTCTTCTAGTTTTTCATATTCTAATTGTATCGTGTCCCAAAACTCATCTTTCGTTGATTTATCGTCATCATCATTTGGCCCATAGATTATCATGAAATTCATTATTGCTTTATTAGTATCCTCAGTCTTAACAATCATTAATCTTTCATTTACACATTTACAGTTCTTCAAAGTTTGTTCTATGCTTTTGTGTAATATGCAACCTACGCCGCCTTTTGCTCTATCTTCTATTCCTACTCCACTATATATTAAGATATGTTTGTCATTTAATTTTTTTATACCCTGTCCTTTCATTTTCGTTTCTGTTATAGCCAATAAGTCTAAGTTAGCTCTTTCAAACTCTTCTACTAATTCTATTTCCTCACCATTTATACTTTTAATGTTCCATATACCTATTCGTTTTAATCTTTTCGTATGCATGTTTGTTTCCACGTTGACTGATTGGGTTATGTTGTACATTAAGAGTTTTTTGGGTTTTTCTTATTTGTTATATCTTTTGGGTCTACTTTGTTTCCAGTGGGTACTACACCATTTTCCTGTTTATCCCACTTGTATGGTATTCCATTGATTATTATTTTTTTATATCCAATTTTCGTTCTTCTTCCATTTGTCCTCGCTTCTCTTGCTATGTTCTTTATCTCTCTCTGAATTCTTCTCTCCTCCCAGGTAAGATCGTTATCGATGAATATGTTTGTATTCTTAAGTTCATTTTTGGCTTTCATAACCTTTTGCTTCTGCTCCCAATCTAGCATTTCTACTTTAATAATTTCTTTCTCTGTATTTTGATTCAGGGTTATTACTTTATTTACGTCTGCATGTATCTTCAATTTGTTTGAAATCCATTTTTCTAGTTCTTTTTCTGTAATTTGTTCCAGTTTTAATCCCTTTATCACTATATTATTCTTCCTCTTGTATATCTCCTCTTTCTCGGCTTTTGTTTCAAGGTCTTCTATTCTGCTCATTAACATGTTCCTCTCTTTTCTTCATTCCTCTTCCTTCTTCATCATTTCTGTCTTAATATTTTTTATCTCTTGTTTTAATTCCTTTTGATTCCCTTCCATTATGTTCATCATTTTTTGTATCATTTCCTTTAATTCTTCCATCTTTTCTGTGTCTACGTCTATCTCTGTGTCTTTGTTACGTTTTTGGAGGTCTTTATTATTTTTCTCCTGCTCTCTTTGTTCTGGTGATCTAATTACCTTTTTACTTTCTCTAAAAATATTTTCGCGTTCCTGCTCTTCTCTACTTCTCGATCTTATACTCATTCCCAAATCACCTCTCTTTCTTTATATTTTTATTATTTTCGAAATTTTTAAACTTAGACACAATTTCCTCTACGCCACTGGTATTTGTTTATACGTCACAGTCGCACGCCACTACCGGACTCAAGTCCCCTTGGACGGCTGTCAGTAGCCAGCGGTTATTGAGAGATTTTGTTTTATCTATTATTTATTTGTATTTTAAAACGGATATAGTTTATATATTCTACACTTCACCACCTACACTTTAACTCCACTATGTGATTGTATCACTCTTAGTTTGAGCAATAAGTTCCGAATAAAACGAGCTTATTATTGGCTGTCTAAAAGCGCGTGTTCTCACTCCGACTTCACTCACTATACAGATACAGTACCGACTAACAAGAAGATACATGAAAACTTGAAATTCTAGTTTGGAACAAACGCAAATATAAATGTTTTTAATGATTATACTCACACTATATAACCACAGGATTCAAAATATGGTTTAAAGTTTCAACGTAGATAAATGGTTAAACGTGTTACTAGTATAAATAAAATAAAATATAAATGAATTCGTAGAAAATAGAAGTGTATATCTCAGAAAAATTCTTGAAATAATCAAAATATATCAATGGAAAACAAATTGAAAAAAATTTTTTGAAAAGTAAAAACTAGATTAAAACGCTGTATAATTTTGATGTTGTTGAATTTGTTTGATCATTCAGACATAAAAATTTACTATTTTCAATGAATCTTTTGATTTCCAAAATCTCCAAAAAGTCTAAAGTTGAACCATATTTATGTTATCTTAATCTTTATGTTTGTTCCAAATTAGAATTTTAAGTTTTCATGTATCTTCTTGTTGTAGTCTACCAATTCTGAAGATGGCTACTCAGTAGTCGAAACCGGTCAACAAAATATAAAAATATATTTTTGAACAGTGTGATACAAGACTTTGATTTTCCTCTAACTTTCAATATCATTGTGATAAGCTTCAAATGAATACTGCCGATCACTTTTCTCAGTTTTTTGTCCATTTATTTATTATTAGAAAAAATATCAGCCAAATGTAAAGTACAAAACGCACAAAAAACTTATGTAAATACGAAAATATAGTAGATTTGGCAAGTATCTACACTATTCACAGTAAATAGTGAAATATTACTGAAAATAATAGATCTGGCAACTCTAGTTGACACTATCTTGACATATATCGAGGCGGTGGATAGTCGACATAATGATGTAATGCAGAGGTAGTTGTCTTTTCAATTTTAGTAGATTTTCTGTATTTGACAGTAATGGAAAGTGCTTATAATTTTTTTTTTGTTATTAAACGTACAGCTCAATTTGCGAAAAGTGAACAAATGTTCCCTAAGTAAATAGAAAGCGGTGGAAATTACATAAATCTTTTGAGAACTGGCTGGATTCCTTCGAAAAACATATTATTTTTGATTGGTCAAGTTTTACTGGAACATGACTCTTTTATGATAATTCAGAACAGTTCTTTATAAATTCATTAGCTCATTCGATTGAAAAAATTTGAATATGCTGGTATGGATACGTGCCCTTCTTGTTTCTGCTATTATACAGCTCAGTATGATCGATTAGTATAAGTAGAATGATGCTCTAGAAGGAACAGGAGATTGTTATTCATTTTCTCAAATATTCAATTTATTTTTATCATGAGGTTTGCTTGAATCGCTCAATTTTTATATACTGTAATGTTTGTTGCTTAGAAGATAATTGTTCATAATTGAAATAAAAGTCACTATTTCATAATTGAAAATAAAATAAAAGATCTATTTTATTCCGAATATTACAAAACAACACTATAGAATGTATTTATCACTTACTACTATCTTAAACAAAACCGCAGATACTTATATTCAACTATTTATATACACTGATCACTTCACTGTTTGTCTGCTTGCCTTTATATATTGAAACCTGCTTTCTCGAAAGTTCCAGATTTAGTCTAGTATATGTTGCTAGATTTTTCCATCGAGCGGGACAGTGTGGTGCGGTGCGGTATAACGAGAACGAACGGCCCCGCCCAGACAAGGTCAGGTCCAAGCCTACCCCACTTCTACGAATTTCTTCACTTTCGCACGTCACAATACATTATTAAAATGTATATTTTATGCATTGAACAGTACATTTCTGTATGCAGGTCCGAGCTGATGACCCACTTTGCTCGTGGATCACGGAAATCAAATAATGCATTATCTATTGCTTGAATATTTATGTTGATTATTGTTTAGGGTGGAAACATATTTGTAATGCCTAATGGGCCAGCTAGTCGGCGATTGAGCCTTGTCTGTATGACACAATATAAAGTTTATGTACATTTTTTTGGAAGTTTAGAGACTTCCGTAATTCATATTTTGGGAGTTGATGTAATGTAATATTAAATTTTCTCAATGTTAAACTATAATTTTAACACTTGAAGTACGGGGGGAGATTAAAAAGTAATCTGTCTTAATAGCAAAGTTGGTTCTACACGATGTTACGAGCACTTTCCAACATTGGAGTTTTGATAGTTCGTTACATCGTGTGGCTGTTGTTCAAATCTACGAGTGTCAAATGGCAAGTATTCAACGTTTACATTTGGCCATGTTCCGGCCGATGTCGGTATTTTTGCACCGAGTCAAAGGAATGCTTCCAACGTTTGAAGATAAATGTTCGACTCAACAGCTACACAAGATTCTCCTGTCAAGATTCATCTTGTTTCAATAATATTTCATATCATCATTTCATATTTTAGAAACATAAACTTCATTTTTTTCACACCATATTTTGATATATCAATTAACTTATCGATAACATCCGCCGCCTCCTTGTACGCCTTTCACGTCTACTTTCTCTAAGTGGTACATTGCAGAACAATAGAACAGCAGCATCATTATCATTTATTACTGGCGTCCATTATTGCAATTGGACAAACTGTTTCCAGATGTATTAGATCAAACATTCGATTCACTGTGTAGTAGAGACATTCACTACATCAACTGTCGAATTTTGTCTCAAACGTTCGGTTCAACGTTGAAATGAGCATTTGTAGGCGTAGAATTGTATAGAGCCGGCTTTAGTATTGACAAGTTGAGAATGGCTAGTTGCGATAAAGTGGAAAATTTGAGTTTGAAGAACTCACGGGCAGTTACGGTACTAGAGCGGTGCGACTGCACCGGGCGCCGAAATCAACCGAAACGTGAGACACGAAGATCGGTCGAGCGCGCAAATCACGGACAAATTGCGAGGGAACGGCTCACGGGGTGAAGTTATGTCCGTCACTTTTCGCTAGGCATGTAGTCTAATCAAATCAAGAGTGACCAGCTGCTTTAACCCTGCAGTACTAGAGCCAAATCTTCAGACGTCAAGTCTGACAGACCCACAACAATTTATGAGTATTTTTGTTTTTGTCTGTCGATTTTAGAAAATATATAACAAAACGAGTATATTTCACAAATATAATCAAGATATAAACTTAAAAAATATCTTTATCTCAAATAATACAAAAATAATTTGCATCTGAAAAACAAACACAAGACAATTTATTGCAGAATTTAAAATATCTCGTTGAGAAATATTCAATTATAACATTCTTACTATAAAGATGAACCTTGACTCAATTAAATAATACTAGTTTCCGGAATCAAATCACGTTCAAAGCATTAAAATTCAGCGTGGCATAGACATAAATATTCTTTGCTTTTTACTACAATAATAGCATTGATTTTATAATATTATAGTATTATAAAATCAAATAGCGAGTTTTGCTATCCTTATGGCAAAGGTGGTATCGTTATCTTGTGAATTGAGAAAATTATTCAGCCATTTCGCATGTTATTGCAGTTCCTTCTGTTTCTTGTCATTTTTCTCTGACCTCGGATGCTATTTTCAATCATTTCAATAAGCTGATCTTGCTTGTAATCAATAATTTCTATGATAAATTGATCAGAAATCATGCTTTAATGCATAAAATTTGATTATGTCTAACTCACCTTATTCATATACTTCAGCAATAGAAACATTTACTTTAATCACAAAGTATAATGTGAGTATTGGCGCCAAATCTCTCTGACTTTATTGACTATTCCATTCGTAGTATTTATAACAAAGTTAACAATGCTAAATCGCCATAGAAACGGTGTATATCAGTGATTATATCACACACCTTAGCAACAACCAATGAAATCAAGTGATTTTGCATGGTAACGTGGTATATCGCGATAATATTTCCTCCTAACTCGATATACCACAGTAGCTTTTTAAAAAATAATAAAAAATATAACAATCAATAAATTTTATGGTTTGTGAAATAATCCTTGCAAATACACCTCAAGATTCGGTATATTATCGCATATACCTTGAATTTAACTCAAATACTTTTTGTCTTGGATAATTTTTTACTCGGCAAATTTGGAGATTTATAATCAACGATAATATCCCTCGAGCTAAAGCTCTCGGGTATTATCAGATTATGAATCCCCAAATTTGTCTCGTGAAAAATTTCCCAAAAGACAAAAAGTATATTCGTGAAATTCTTCGGTATATCGATAATACACCTCTCTATCGGTATATTACCGTTGATTATTTTTACTATCCAAATTTCGACCAATAGAATTGCACCATTCGACGTCATGTGGTACAACCTACACGGTTTTCAAGTGGAAATTTTTTGAAAATTTTGTCTGTTGGTTATATATACAAAACAAAGAACATTCAGCCGCGTTGATTCAGCATCTGTCAAACTGATAGACAGATTGAATGTGAAAATGAGCAGATTCGGAGTCGAGTCTCTGGAATCTATTGATGAATTTGGATGGGAAAAATAATCTTCCGAATACCATTCGTGATTAAATTTAACCTGGCAAAATTTTTAGATTGCTACGAGAGCTTGCTACCAATTTATTTCGTGATATTGATCAAAAATCACTCGCTTGACAGCTCGTGATTTTTCTGTCAATATCACTCAATAGATTGCTAAGCAACAAGCTCTCGTAACAATCTAAAAAAATTTCCGGTAAAATTTAACCACTTATGATATTATATATGATTATTTTTACCATTCATATTTCGACCAATAGAATTGCACCATTCGACGTCACGTGGTACAACCAACACGGTTTTCAAGTGGAAATTTTTTGGAAATTTTGTCTGTTGGTTATATATACAAAACAAAGAATATTCAGCCGCGTTGATTCAGCATCTGTCAAACTGACAGACAGATTGAATGTGAAAATTAGCAGATTCAGAGTCGAGTCTCTGGAATATATTGATGAATTTGGATGGGAAAAATAATCTTCCGAATACCATTCGTGATTAAATTTAACCTGGCAAAATTTTTAGATTGTTACGAGAGCTTGCTACCAATTTATTTCGTGATATTGATCAAAAATCACTCGCTTGACAGCTCGTGATTTTTCTGTCAATATCACTCAATAAATTGCTAAGCAACAAGCTCTCGTAGCAATCTAAAAAATTTTCCGGTAAAATTTAACCACTTATGATATTATATATGACTATTCCATTCGTAGTATTTATAACAAGGTTAACAATGCTGAATCGCCATAGAAACGGTGCATATCAGTGGGTATTTGGACGTGTAGAAATACCATCAAGTATTACACTAGTGGTCAGAGTGAGTATTTTACACAAAAATGTGGATACCTCCAATTTGTGCTCTCTTCGTATTTAATGGAATATTTTTCTGAATATTTTCATCAATTTTATCTTCTGATCTATCACCAAACCTTTCTGAACTAGATTCCATATCAAGACGCAATATATTTCTCTATTATTCGTCAAAAAAATGCAAGAAATTCTAATTTTTCAGTTTGACAGAAGTTTGTTTACTCGTTCCTATGAAAATTACGTGAGTTGTTACTAGATTCATAGGAAACTAATTCGAAAAAATGGTTTGACTCCTGGAATAGTCCTCCATATACCATTTGTAGTTGAAGTATTATAGACTATTTTTGTGGTGCAATCACTCATGTTTATTGTGCTTGTGAATACCACTCGTGCTGCACACTCGTGGTATTCAAACGCAAGCACAATGAACATTCGTGATAGCACCACAAAAATAATCGATAATACTTCAACTACTTATGGTATAATAAATGAGTATTTGGACGTGTAGAAATACCATCGGGTATTACACTAGTGGTCAAAGTGAGTATTTCACTTAAAGATGTGGATACCTCCAATTTGTGCTTTCTTCGTATTTAATGGAATATTTTCCTGAATATCTTCATCAATTTCATCTTCTGATCTATCACCAAACCTTTTTGAACTAGTTTCCATATCAAAACGCAATTCATTTCTTCATTATACGTCAAAGAAAATGCAAGCAATTCTAATTTTTCAGTTTGACAGAAGTTTGTTCACTCGTTCCTATGAAAATGGTGATGCTAAATCTTTAAATGAACAGCTAGACCGAACAACAAAACATTGCTACCCCAGTAAAATAATTATCAATCAATAAATTTCACTCCGGTCTGTGAGGCTTGGCGCTAGTGCTGTAGGGTTTCAACAATGAAATTTTATATTTGAAGAAGCGCTACTTCAAATCTCACACCATCTAAAAATGTTGATAGGACCACCACTGCTTACGAGGACATTTTACCTTCCTATTGCGTTATAAATATTAGACTAAATAATTCAAGTAAGACCAAACATCATTGGAGTACTCCGAAGTCTGAGAATCCTGCACGAATATTTGATGATGACTAATGTTAGTGTAAGATGAATGCAGAAGCAAAACTTCAAAGGCAAATTTGGACCTGTTTAAGGGAAACAGGGATTTTTTAAAAACTAAAATGGTAATGGATGTTGAAATATGGAAACAGAGAGGTTAATCTAAACATCCCTTTTAGTCCAGTAGACATGTACTTTGAGATCGGAAAAATTCGAACTTGATGAAACTTTGATATATTGGTTTTTATCACCCAATAGTGTTATTTCCATGTTTTCCGACCAAAATTTCGCAAAGCAATTTTCAGGGGGAAGAAAAAACCATGAAATTTTGGCACTTTTCTCAGATTTTGCCCTGTAACTTTTTCCCTTCATTCCTACGACTTAGATTATCAAGCTTAATTTCATAGAAAACTGAATTTTCAATAAGCTTGACTTGTAAAACTTGGTTGTAGACCCACTTAGTTCCAAGATACAGCACTTTGAAAAGGTGATAAATTTCTCAAAGTCAAAAAGAACGTTAAAACATGGTGGTTTTTGCTATATATCTTTTATTTTCCAATATTTTTTATGTTATTATGGTACGTAGTCCCATTCTGACACAGCAATTAATCAATCGATTGAACCCTTCTTCCCCCTCTACCTGTCTATCCTCCACTTCCTCCATGTCCATGGTACTCATTCAGAAAGGAACTACGTAGAAAAATTAATTTTTACAATCATGTGTTTAATTTGCAACAATTGAAAATTATATTGATAATAATAATCCAATCTTCAATAATTGAATAATTATTAATCATTAAATATCAATAATAATAGTGACAATAGAAGATATTTACGATAATAATTAAAAATGTTCTGTTTGATCTTCGTTTTTAAATATTGAAGCAACTTGATTATACAAGTACTAAAACGCTACTGGATAATATCAGTCGTAGTAAAAGGGATTGACTTTTCATCCAATTCTTATAAATTAAAAAAATTCTTGTGGATGGATAAGAATCTTGAATGTATTCCACTAAAAACATTTTCACGTGAAATGTTGCCAAGACAAGACTATATGGCTCGCACTGTCAAAAAGATCTCATGTAGACCCAAGATTCTAACTCTACATGCCTTAAATTAACAAACCTTACACCTTAGTCAAAATATGTGACATGCCCGTTTCGCTACTATGAGAACTATTGTATAACAGAAAAGTAGTGAACAATAGATAAATTTTTACTTACTCGTACCAAATACAAGGAAGTATTGTGAAACCGACAAAATTCACCTATCGAGATTTTGATGGAAATATCCGTTTTGAGCATCCCTGAATCCATTTTGACTATTTTTGGTTTGATATCGATACGTATGTTCGTGCGTTCGTAGCTCGCAAATCTAAAAACTGGTTGAACGTATAATGTTGAAATTTTGTATTTAAGACTGGTAAAGGGTCCAGCACGTCACATTATGGTTCCAATCGTCTGTACCGGAAGTGCACTTTACTTGAAACTTTTTTCGAATTCTTCTTATAAATCCAGAATGATAAACCGTAGGATGCTGAAATTCAGTATTTGAACTTGATGTTGTATTTTAGAATCTAGTATTTTTGTATGAATCGGCCAAGCCAGAAGTGCACTTTACTTGAAACTTTTTATTAATTTTTTCCATAAATCTAGAATTATCAGCCATAGCATATTGAAATTTAGTGTTTGAACTTGTTGTAGCATCAAAATAGTTATCTACTATTTTTGTATCAATCGGCCAAGCCGGAAGTGCAGTTGATGAGTATAACTGACATTCAGAATTTGCTGTACAAAACAATCAGTTTAATTGAAATGATAAGGTAGGCAATGATAATCTGTTGTCAATTTTTTGATTTTGTTTGACATTTTACATGTCGAAATATTTTTCCCTAAGTTTCATTTTGTAAGCATGACAAAAGCGACAAAATTGGATCAGAATATGCTTTTTCATACAAATTTAAAATTAATTTTCATTATGTTGGTCACACGGTCCAGCTTTAATTTCAGCATTATTGAACTCCAAATATACATACTTATCAAACCTTTTGAAGGCATGAAGAACAAAATGAGGCACTGAAATCTACGACTATCTGATGGTCTAAAAGTACAAGGAAATATTGTGAAATTGACAAAATTCACATACCGAGATTTTGATGGATATATCCGTTTTGAGCATCGCTGAATCCATTTTGACTATTTTTGGCTTGATGTCGGTACGTATGTATGTGCGTAACTCTCAAATCTCAGAATTCGTCAAACGTATAATGCTGAAATTATCTATAAAAGACTGGTATAGGATCTAGGATCTTGATGTGCACCTCGCATTATGGTTGCAATCGTCTGTATTGGAAGTACACTTTACCTGTCACTTTTTTTGAATTTTCCGCATAAATCTAGAATGATTAGCCATAGGATACTGGCATTTAGTATTTGAAATTGCTAAAGCCTACGCCGGAAGTGCACTTCATATCACAGACTTTTCGAATTTTTCTCATAGATTTAAATAATCAGTCGCAGAATATTGAGATTTCGTATTAAGCACTTTCATAGCATCTAGTTGTACACCTTGCATTATGATAGTGATCGGCTGAGCCGGAAGTGCAGTTTACTTGTAACATTTTTGATTTTTCCGCATAATTATAAAACGATTGAACGTAGAATATTAGAATACAGTATTAAAGATGATAGTACTGTCTAGATGCTCATATCTTATGTTCATTGAGATCGACCAAGTCGAAAGTGCACTATACTTGACGATCCTGGAATTTTGCGCATAAATTCAGAACTGTTAGTCGTAGAGTCCTGGAAACTAGTATTCAGGAATGTTGTAGCATGAGAATGATGACATACTGTTTCCTTAGTAACCGACTAGCCGTGGAATGATGAGATGTTGTGTTTGATTTTATATATCCAATGATGTACAAGTAAGTCACGTGATGTCCACGCCAGATTTTTTTACCTAAGGCCCATGTGAATGTAGCGAATTTGCCAAGCCACATATTTTGACTAAGGTGTAGAGTTTGTGAGGTCAGGGCTTGTATAAATAAGGCGTGTAGAGTTATAAGCTTAGCTCTACATGAGATCTGATATCTTTTCGACAGTGCGAGCCGTCTTGGCAACATTGTTTATCTGATATAAACCAAAACAATTTATGGAGATGGAAAAAAAACGACGAAGCCCTTCGAGAATAGATAGGTAGTGTCTTGCGCTTTGCTTGACTCGTCTTGGCGGAGGTACTACCGTGCCTCCAGATATGGTGGCGTAGGTAGGCATGATAGGAGGTAAATTGTTGATTGTATGCTGCGTCAGAATGAAGCTAGGTACTATAATACCCTAAAAAATATTGAACAATAATAGATATTTGGCGAAAACCACCACATGCTGTATATTGGAACTTGGTGGCTCTACGGACAAGTTCTACGAGTCAGTCTTATTGAAAATTTATTGCTCTACGAAATTGAACTTGAGGCGTAGAGATTTCGGGGGAATAGTCACAGAGCGAAAACTGAAAATAATGCCAAAATTTTGTGGTTTATTCCCTCCCCTGAAAATTGATTCGTGGAATTTTGATCATAAAACATGAAAATAACATCATTGGGTGATCAGAGACAACATATCAAAGTTTCATTAAGTTTGATATTTTCCTAATCCGCCCTGGATTATTTAGGATTATGAGCTAATGATAAATGAGAAATGTTAGAAATGGATATATGAAATATTCCTCCATGGTTGAAAGTATTTTGCTATTCGTAAAAGCTTGTTCCAGATTTATTTTTATTTTTTTGTTATCAAATCAATTTAGAAAATCTTACTTAAGAATAGGAAGATTTTACAAGCCACTTATAGCACTAGATAAAGCACAGCAGACTCGTCCGCCATTTTGGAGCCCACTGTCAGTTGTTTGCCGTTTACCGATGTGTGAACTTCAATATAATTTGATAAAATAATTCCAAATGACGGGCTGTTCTGGGCCCAATTGTATTATTCATTCAAGATACGGGTTCTGATTCTACAGATGAGTAGCTTTTATTTCTCAATACATCATTTGAATGTGGAGAAATATATTCCGAGCTACATAACCTCAATTTGATTTTCGAGTGTAACTATTCGATTGTCAGAATCTGAGTGCATTATTCAGAGTAAATGTCAGCATTATTGCGGAAATATTTGTCCTTCAGTAATATTCTTAATGATTTGCTACTAAATTGTCATAATTTCCCGAAGTTTTGCAGTATTGCAAATTATTTGTTGGAGCACTACACTATTGTGAGAGGTTTGGGAATTAGGAATTTTGAAATTTCAAACAAAAATGAAACCACAAGCTACAATTCCAAATGAGCTAACAAAACAAATACAAGAAGCAAGTTATTGTGTTTCATTCGATTTGAACTGTTTTTTAAATTTTTATTGTATTTTCTATGATTACCTTGATTGATATCTTATAAAAAAAAACCTAATTTTTTTTTTGCTTATTATTATTTATTATTTAACCTGCTTTGACCAAAGTAAATATTTAAGTACTTACCTAGGTACCTATTTGTTTAAATCACCATACTACCTACTTTAACTTCATAATTTGAATACTAAACATTTACAGATTTTGTGCAGAAAATTAATGCAAGCAGATAAATTTCTTAAAGAACAAGATACACAACTGCCTGTTATTTTAATCTTGTTATTATTCATCTAGAAACCTACATAATTTACATAAAATCATAAAACTAAGGATATTAAACGTTTCACAGACTTGTCAGTGGGCTCCAAGATGGCGGACTAGTCTGCTATGACTATCTAGTGCTGTAAAGCCACCGCTTACGTAGACATTACCGCTAACGTAGAAATGAATTTTTGTGCGCATGTGTAGAGGAGTAGAACGAGGAAATACGAAAGTAACTTCGCAGTAATACAGGATTTATTTATTAAACACAGTGAAAATACAATAACACATTAAAATACACAGAATTGACATTTTTATTAATATCAAAGAACAACCTTGGTTTTTTTTTCATTGCTTACTTCAACACGCCCCCTCAATGAGAGCATTTCAATCTTTCTCTGCACGATTGGGCGTTTTCATGTGTTTACCGGCCCTCTATTCAAGGTGGTATGTTGATTTTACCAGCAAACTGTGGTTACTATGTTTATGCTGACTTACCGCCCATGGGCAAAGACGGTAAATAGAAAATTGTGGATTTAAAAAAGAAATATTCATTTATTCATCTTTATTTGTAATTGAATATTCACAATAAAATGTCGAACTTGATAGCTGACAGCGAATGAAAAAACATCAGTAGTTAATCAATCCAAAAAAAAAACTCGAATCCATATTTTGGATCTTCCAATCGTGCAAAAAGATTTGTAAGCATCACGGTCAATAAGTACGGTACCGATTTCGTATAATATTTAGAAACCTCGCCAAGGCTTGGCCTCCAAACTATTATTCTCAATCGGTAAACTGTACTTACTGAACTTTAAACTTAAATAACTATAGAAAACCTATTTTTGATAGACAGTAGTGGTGTTTTGGTCCAGGAAGTGCCTTAGTCAGAACGTCGGCAGGCATTTCTTCTGTTGGTAGATATTCTAGTTTGATAACACCTTTAGTTAACACATCTCGAATAAAATGATGTCTGATATGTGTTTCATTCTCTGATGGAAGACATGATTTTCAGCAAGCTGCTTGGCACTACGATTATGCTTATGCTTATGCTACTGTGATGCTTACTAAATCTCGAAGGTCAAGTTTTTTCACGAAGTTTCTGAAATGAATAGCTTCTTTCATGGCTTCTGATATACTCATATATTCAGCCTCTGTAGAAGATGGAGCTACAGATTTCGGTTTTTGTGATTTCCAGCTGATAGCTGCTTACAAAAGGGTAAAAATAAAACCTGTATATGATGTTCTATGAATCAGGCATCTTCCCCAATCTGCGTCCACAAAACCGTTAATATTTTGATGACAAACAGAATAACGTGTACCATAGTCCACTGTTCCTTTAATATAACGTAGCACAAGTTTAGCGGCACCCCAGTGAATATCAGTGTAGCAACTACTAATTTGGGCTAATACACTTACTATATCTGGTCGAGTGGCAACAGCAGCATATATAAATCCACCAACTAATTCTTTCTACGGACGAGACTCTTGACAAGTTGAGCTTCCATCCTTAGTTAGTCTTGTTCCAGGCTGAATTGGAGTATTGACTGGCTTAGTTCCTTCCATATTGAATCTTCTGAGTGAATCACGGATATATCCTCTTTGACATATGCTGATGCTTTCAGAATTTTGTTGAATTTCAATCCCAAGACAATATTTTGCTTTTTCCAGGTCTTTTACTTCAAAATCCTTTCCCAAATTTAGTTCGATTTCTTTCATCCATTCTATATTTTCTGAAGCCATAAGCACGTCATCATTATTAATTGACAGAATCAATATTTTTCCATTTCTCCAGGCCACATATACGCAAGGATCAGCGTTTGTCGGCTTTGACGTAGCTTGTGGTCAAACCTGATATTCTACTGGTGTCCGGCTTGCTTTAAACCGTACAGGGCCTTCTTGAGACGATAAAGTGAGTGAATCATAGATCGTGTCTTACGTGCTATTTCACTATTCCCTGGCTCATTTTGTGAAATTTTTTCAAGAATTCCTTCAAGTATGGGCGGTGTCTTCATGTAAAGTTCTTTATTCAAAATACCATTCAAGTGCGCCGTTGTTATATCCATTTGGTGAATTTCTAAACGATACTTTGCAGCTATCGCAAATATAAGACGTATAGACTCGAGTCGAACTACTGGAACAAAAGTACTTGTGTAGTCAATACCAGGTTTCTGGGTGAAACCTTGAGCCATAAGACGAGCTTTTCTTCTTATTATAGTGCCATCTGAATCACGTTTATTTGTTAAAACGAATCGACAGCCAACTATGTTTCTTTCATTAGGACGATCAACAAGTTTCCAGGTATCGTTTTTTATCAAACTTCTAATTTCAGTAGAGATAGCATCTGTCCATTTCGGAAAATCTTGTCCTTTGATAGCTTCTTCGAAATTTACTTCAGCATTAAATGCGTATACTACAATATCAGTCTCCACATCTCCAATTTCAATTGTTTTGGATTGATTTGGAATATAAGAATGTAAAATATCATCCGGTACACTTGAAATGACAGTCTGAGGTAAACTTTATTTCTCAAAATCTGCAAGTGTGTCTGCAGGCGAAGAACTTCTAGTATCAGTTTTTATTTTCATGTTGTATATCTTAGACGGCCGACCACGTCGTCTAGATCGGAGAATACGGGGTCTACCTTCACCTCGTTTTATTAAATCATTTTCTTCATTACAGTCTGATTTTTGTGGCTGATTTGCCACTCCGGCTCTATCTTCATCAGAATCATCATTTTTCTCTAGTAATTCGGTGGTGCCGCACTTGGTTAGACTCGAGATTAAATCGCCATCTTGCTGAAGATCTTTGGTAACATCTACTAACTTTACGTCCCTTGTGATTGTGGCTTTCTTCTCCTTTGGCATCCAAATTCGGTAAGCTTTAGCTTCGTCTGAATACCCTACAAATACACCTTCAATAGAACGAGCCTGAAATTTATCTCTATTGTTTTCTTTGTTGAGTACAAAAGCTTTAGATCCAAATATTTGAGGATGCTTCAAGACAGGAATTCTTTTCATCCATATTTCAAATGGAGTTCTACCAGTAAGATTGTTACATTTCATTTTAACCACATTCATCTTCATCACCTAAAATCATTTACTGTCAATCATCTCTCCTAATTGTTTATTTGTTCCTTACCTGTTAACCCTAATTCATTGCTTTTCGACCATCTGTCAGATTCGTGTGTTCATGCACCATGTCCCTCTAGCGTAAACTATTGTCACCAGTATTATTGTGTCTCGTCTGCAACCCTCTTAGCGTCTCTGTGTTCTTGGTGGATGAGAATTGGAGTTTGAAATGCGTCTTCTTTTCTTATTAAACTAATAATTAGAAAAACCGTACTTAACTTTAAAAGAGACTCAACTTTGTGAAGGCCTTTTTAACGGCCACTTTTAAATTAGTTAGTGAAGAGTTCATATCAAATAGTGTTCGGGAGTTTATCAAGAAATTTTAGTGCCAAATTGATTACCGGGCCGAAATTTCTCTCACGTTTTGTGGATTTAAACTCTCAACGTTTTTTTTGAACTTAGTTCAGCGGAGATTCTCCGGATTTATTTTGATAAATTTCTTCAAGCTAAAAGCCGATCAACACCTCAAGGTAAAAGAATTATTCAAGTTACAGTCATTTATTTTCTACGTTAAAACTTATTTGCTACATTAAAATCATTAAAATCACACTTTGAACATATCACAAATTAAAACTTAATTAAATTAAAATCATATTAATCAATCCCGCCATCGACGAAGCGCATTTCAGGCTCTAATTGGTATTCCTTTCAGGCTTTTTGTTTTGTACCCCTTTTCGTTGGGTTTTTCGTCTACGTTGCATCATTCCCATTTGTTCCTGTACCATTTTCATCATTCTCGTCATCTTGGAGCCATCGTTCGAATTCACCGACCATCTTCGTCCATCTCCGTGTCTGTGACGTCATCTTCGACATCTGGGTGCTTCTCGAGGAACGACTTACCGCCATCTTGTGATCTCGTCATCGTCCCGATTTCCCGCTCCGGCGCAAAGCTAAGCACCATTTATTTTGTTTATGCTCCAATTCATTACATATTTTATTTATTACGTTATTGATTTTGTTAATTGCTTAATACTACTACATTGGGTGAAACCTTCTGTAATACCAATCAAACGGGTATTTAAGTTGCATGCGTATTCAGTTTTGCTTACGTTGTGTTATTGCCACATACGGGTGGCGGACGCATTCTACGCCGAACCGTGCGACATTATAGCTTTTAGAGAGCAGTTAGGTAATCTAGTTTTATTTCACGAGCGTACTTCGAACACTGAGGGTACCTTCATCTGTCGCGTAGGTTACAGTACACGCTTAGTTCTCATTATACCGCTGTTTGGTCACCTGAACTCTAACCGCTGTCGTAAGCGCGATTCTCGCGGGGACTGTGCTTGCCATTCGCGCGGCCTACCTAATTCTTGGCCTACGCTTACCAATGTTTGATTGGCAATTCCGAGCCCACCATTGTTGTAGCCATTGGCAAGATTGTGAATAAAATCACTCAACGCGATATCACGCATTTTTTGTCAATCAGCGCCCCGACTATTTCCTTTCCCCTTCCGCTTAGGTTCGGCGATCAACCATTCACTGACCCGAGGAGCTTCCAGATCGCCTGGCGCCCAACAAATACGAAATCCTCCACCACTCAAAGTAGACCGCACGCCGTCTCCACCGAGCTAGCTAGGCTCAACCCGGATAGGGGTTGTAGGGAGGTAATAAGATTTCTTGATGAACAACGGTTTTTTATATAATTGGCAGCATATACGGCTTCTGCCCAGAATGACGGCGGAAGACCAACTTGTAAAATCATACATCTCGCCATTTTAATTAATGTATGATTCTTTCTTTCACTTACACCATTCTGCTGAGGCGTATATGGTGCAGAGAGTCTTTTCTTGATCCCATTTGATCTAAGGTATTCTGTAAATGTATTTGAACAATACTCTTTCCCATTATCAGTTTGTGACGCTTTGCTTTTTCGTCCTATCATGTTTTCAGCATTACTTTTATAATTCAAGAAAGCATGGAAGACATCACTTCTATTCCTTAGAATATACACCTCACACCAACGAGAATAATCATCCATGAAGGTAACAAAATATTTTCCATGTCCATTAGATTCGGTTCTCATGGGCCCACAAGATCTGAATCAACTACTTCCAGTGGTTCCTTATTCATCGTAGTCCTTTTGGAGAACGGCTGTGCTGACAGCTTTCCTTTCAAGCAAACAGTACAGGATGGCAGGCTTTGACTTGAGCTTGATACCCATTGCCATCCTTTTATTCACCATTTCTATTATATCACGGGAATTAAGATGACCTAACCGTTCATGCCAGATCTGAATGTCAAGTTTTCTTGTTTCCGAAGATTAAATAACCTGTGCAGAATCTTTTGATTGTCGAAGATAGTAGATATCGCCTACTCTATCAGCTTTTAATCTGACGTGGCCCCTCTTGTCACGAACTTACGCGTTGTCATGCCTGAAGACGACTTCACAGTCCTTGTCGGTGGTCTTTGCTACTGAAATAAGATTTGTGCGCATATCAGATACAAACAAAGCATTTTCGAGACTTACTGACCTTGATTTGGCTCCAACTTCGGCTTGGAGCATAACAGCTCCCACGGCTTTAACTGCTGTGGATGAATTGCTCGCCAAATTCAATTTTCCGAGATATATTGGAGACCATGTGTCAAAAATATCTTCTTCACGGCAAAGATGAGATGTCTATCCGCTGTCAAGACACTAACTCCGTTGAAGATCAACAACTTCTGTTTTCATGGCCGTTTCAGAACCGTTCGATATCACATATGTCCAAATTTATGACATTTACTGCTTCTGTATGGAAACTTTTTCTTTTTCTTCTCGTTGTTGTCAGCAGATGATTGATATCTGGTATTTGTCACCTTTTGGTGCACATTTTTGACTGCGACTTTCGCTCCAGACTTAATTTCTTTAGCTTTTTGTTTTTGTGCCTCAGCTTCTTCGAGAATTTTCGCCTTTAATTTCTCAGCTTCAGGTAAAACGTCTTGAGTTTCAACAGCATATCGAAAATTTTCATGAGTGTCTGGAAGACTGTATAAAAGCATAATACTTAACAGATTTTTGTGGATCTTTACATTCATTGCTTCAAGCTTGTCAACAACATCAAAGAATTCATTAATATGCTCTCGTACATCATCTCCATCAATCATTTTCTGGAGTGTTAGTTGTTTCAACAGGCTTGCTTTTCGCGCTGGTCCTGAAGATGCATAAATTGATTCCAGCTTTTTCCAAATTTCATGCAAAGTTTGACAACCACGTATTTGTTTCAGCTTTGAAGGGCTGATAGATAAAATGAGGTCGGCTTTAGCCTTTTTGTCTCCATTTATCCACGCTGATAGTACCTTTTGCATCTTTTCTTGCTCGGACTCAGTTCCGATTGGATCTGATGGCCTTAATATCTCGCCACTAACGTATCCCCACGTCTCATTTTTAGCTAACAATGCTTCACCTTGCATGCACCATGTATCATAGTTTTCTTTTGATAGCATTTCAAGTCTTGTAGAATATACTGTGCCTATTTGCGACATCCTTTATAATAATATACCTATATATTTTTCAAGTATGCAGTTATTTGCCTAGTCCTGGGCCTATAACCTGTAGAGGAGTAGAACGAGGTAATACGAAAGTAACTTCGCAGTAATGCAGGATTTATTTATTGAACACAGTGAAAATACAATAACACATTCAAATACACGAAATTGAAATTTTTATTTATATCAAAAAACAACTTTGTATTTTTTTTTTCATAGCTTACTTCAACAGCATGCATACTGGAATTGACAAATAAGCTTATTATATCGTCTACGGTGTTCGGTATTTCGTGTAGTCTCTCGTAAGTATACTAAAATTTAAGCCAAAGTTATTCAGTGAGCATAAGAAAATAAATTCGTTTCTTTCATTAGTGTTATCGTACTATCAGCGGAGACTTGCAAAAACTCTCAATTATAATACTGATGAACCTTTTAATGCGAATGATGAAGATATTATTATTATTATTATCATGAAATAATCTCGAGATAAAATCATGGGAGGGACCTTACGAAGTCATTAAACCGATTAACGACGTCGGCTACCAGATCCGAAAGAAAACTGAGGATGAACGTAGGGTGACCAAGTTTGGAGAAGGTACATAAGAAGCCGGACCGATGTAAGGAGGACTCATGGCTTCCAACAACTTGGGTCGATAAGAGCGTCATGATGTGATTAAAGAAGAGCAACACGACCTGCTCAAAATATTCGCTGACTATTCATTAGCTCACTGCGTAGCTGAGGATCTACGAATATCTTGAGAGATGGTTGTAGAATTCAAGAAGAAATTCGAGCAGCTTGACAAACTACGGAGACAATAGCCCAAGACTGAAACAGTACAACAGTTAAGTGACAGAGAATCAGATAGAGTGCGGAATATCCTTATTCATATAATAAACTGAGTTATCACGTCATCTAGAACGTTAATTTGATACAGTAGGTACGCGCTGCCTCAAAGAATCCGACTGCTGGTATAATCATAAAACAGATAGTCCTGTTTTTCGATACGAGGCCGTTTCAGGCTAGGCGCGCACTACAAGTTTTTCACCGCGTGGTGAAAAAACGCACCGCAGTATTGTAACAAAGAGTTCTAAATTATTTGACGCGTATCTAACAGCAAAGTCACCGCATCGGCGAAAAATCTGGTACGAAAACATGGTCTCTTGAATGTTAATGCGACAACACACTCTGCAATAAATCTAGTTATCTCTCTCGCACCGAGAGAGGAAGAGCTAGGTTAGGCCTTGCTCCTTGCTCCTTGCTAATGCTAATGCAAAAATGAGATTATATTCAATGAGATACTATTTTCAGGTAGATATTATATTTGCAAAAGAAAAACAGAAGAGAATGTTATCAGTTTAAAAAATTCCTGTTCATTAAAATTTGTTATAGAATGGTATGTTATGCAACAATTTTTAGACAGCTGTTCAAAACAGAGTTCATGGTTCATTTATAATAATAGACATCCATAAATAATTTTCTGAATATTATATACTACAATTGACAATATTGAATCAGTAAAAATAAATACAAATACATAATTCTATATTTACAAAAAAAAAAAAAATATATATGATTATTATACAATAGAACAGTCTGAATTAGCGCGAGCGCTGACCGCGCTCGCGCTAATTCAGACTGTTCTATTGTATAATAATCATATATATTTTTTTTTTTTTTGTACTCATATGAAATAGAATAAAAGTTAGCCAAAGCTGCGAAGCTTTAAAAACAATAGATTTTATAGTGAACCAGCACCATAATGTTATGATTATAAAAAATCGTGTATAAAGTCATATATTGGATGGTTAAACTGTTGGTCAGTATATGTTTCAAATAAAATAAAATAAAATATTATGGTACAAAAATGTCAAAATCGTCATGATAACAAAACAAATGAATGTCAAAAATTATTCGTTTTTATTAATATTGACGTGAATTGTAAAGTTTTATTTTTAAAAATTGTATTATCTGACATAGAAAATGAACCTGTGGGAATAGAAGAATTGTTTGGTGAAGAAATATCAATTTGGTCATTGTTAAATCCAAGTCTTTAGCAACGGAATTACTTCTCCAATCACCGTGTCTTTTTGAATTGTGATGTTAGCACCACTATCTGCTGCAATTATAACGGATGTTCTCCGTAAAGAGTGACCCGAATACATGACAGCATTAGAAATTTCCAAATACTTGGCAATAAGTCCAAGAGTTCGTCCTAATGTATCAATTCCAATTGAATTACGTGTACATTTTCTAGAATTATAAATCAAAAAAAGTTCGTAGTTCTCATATACCTCGGTCTCAAATTCATATAATTACTTATTTGTACAAAGTACAAGTAAGTATTATGAAACCGATGAAATTCACATTCCGAGATTCTTTTTTTCGAGTATTCGAAACAACTGTAGCATCCAAATGATAACTTTATGTTTTCATAGTAATCTAATGAGCCGGAAGTAAACTTGATTTGACAATATCTTACAATTTTTCTTATAAATTCGAAAATGTTAGCCATAGAATAATAAAATATAGTATTTGAGACTGCTACACAGCAGCGTTTTAATGAATTGTAATATCTAAATGATCACCTCAAATTTTTGTTGCAATCAATTTTGCCTTATGTCAATGTCATTGTCAACAATCAATTATTTCGTCAAAAGATGTACAAGTAAGTCATGTGGTGTCCATATCAGATCTTTTTCAATAATATCAATGTTATCCACCGCGTGATCATCATTCAAAATCGTGAATTTTCTATTCCTATGTGTCTTTATGTCTTTTATATAAACGACTATAACGGAGCCATCTACTTCCACTTTTCACATCATCAGTATATAAATTATGGAACTCAATATGCCGAAATCTCCAAATAAACCAAAAATTGCAATGATCTGCAAATGACATTTTATAAGAAAAAATTCTAATGCTGATTCAAAAGTGTTTACCTTCTCAAGTAATAGTATATTATGCAACAAGTGCGATAAGTTGTCAATTGTCCACGAGAGTGAAGTAGAGCGCACGAACGAAGTGAGCGGGCAGGGCGGCCGAATAGTTACGAAACAAACCGAAGAGTTTCAAGTTTTACCGAGATTCGAGATTCAAACGACATCGGTGATCTTCGGTTCTCTTTTTGGCTACTATCGGCTATATTCGTTTGTTTTATCTCGGGGCCGTTTTGTAAGCTGAATACGATAATAGTCATTTTCAAAGTGACAGCTATCATTGTCGAAGTGACAGCTGTCATTTTGACAATGGATTATTATGGTGACAGATGGCGGCTATATCTTAGTCTTTACTATATAAGTATTTTTGAAAATAGAGAGTCTTTTCTAGATTTTCTGATTGAAAAAGCTCATTTATAAATTTAAACCTAGCTTTTTAATAAAAAACTCAAATAAAAAATTTCAGCTAAAATTCGTACAAGTTCTTAAATTATTATATTTCAAGACAGACAGACTGAATGCTTTCATTTAAACTTATGATTTTGGGTTCAGTAGGATATAAAACGTAAAAATTCATCAGAATCTCGAACGGTCAAAAAATTACGATTCCAATACATTCCCTATTATGTATACATAGGAAGGGGGAGTAAAAAGTGTGCGTGACTATGATTTTCAAAACAAATATTCAATACATATCAAAAGCATAAGTTCATGTAGCAACATTGCTATATCATAATAACAAATAATTATTGCAAATACTGATGAAAACATGAGAATGACAGACTTTCTATTTATTTATATTGATGGTAATCTTGGAAAACGTTGCTAGAATCGTTTCATAGCATAACTGATAGGGAGGGTAAAGGGTAGATACTAATGCTAAACTTGAGCATTCGGATTGGATAAATCCCAATCTCAAGATCAAGAAATATCAAGAATTCTTAAAACAAGACAAGAAATGCGTCACCAAGAAATCATGCCTTGATGTAACATCAAGTATAACAAAAAAAAATCGTGCGTACAGGATATCTTGTCAAAAACCAGTTTTTGGAAGGCAGCGGGGGAGAAGCAGATCCAAAAATGGAATAATTGATCAAGCCCTACGGGATAGTCCATCTTGTTTTTCTCTATCGCTTGTAACAAAAACGTTTCTCCTCATGGCAAAAAGCCCTGAACTGAAGTCAGATACTATCCATATGTTTGTTAAAAGTGTAGTGGAAAGCAACAAAAATATAATATACAAGTTGGAAGACCAATTCTCATGAATTCTGCTGACTTCCGAAAAATGTTGAATCATACCTTGTATATTTGTAGAAAGTTATAAACGATCTCCTGCGTCAGAACATAATTTTCAACATTAAAACATTTTAAACTAATTTTAATAAATTTGTATCTGCCAATCGACTTCTCGTTTTTGATAAAGTTTCTATTTTTATTATTTGTGTGAAAACGGAATAAATTGTTTTTAAAAACAAAACACCCGAACAAATAAACAAAACTGGCGCAGTCGGGTCGGATTTACAAACGCGATGAACAAATCACAGTTCATTTCAACGATTTATTGTAAATCCAAGAGCTTACAAAAGTGTTGACGCTGTTCAAAAACTTTGATAACTCTTAACGAACTTTTGCGAGTGAACATCGTGAAACCAAGAGCACCACCAGCCCTGCTGAATACGGAGCTGCCGTCAAAGAGTGTCTGAGCAAATCCTCCATCGTGGAAGAAGAGTCGTGCAGATCTAATGAACGCACTGATATATCTCTTGTGAGTAGCACATTTCACATCTAGAGATATTCGAGAGCACATCAAAGCAGAAACAGACGATAGTACAGATACAGATTCAATACATTCTGACTCATTAATTTTATAAGAATTTTCAAATTCAGATCTTATTGATCCCATATTAATTGGAAAAACTAATAATTTGAATCTTAAAAACATTGCTATCTCAACCACTTGTGTACCAGAGCTCAAACGCGAATATTAATATATGATTCCTGAGTTTCATGGTGATAACAAATTGATACCGCGATTTATCAAAATCTGCGAAAAACTAATAACAAAGTTTTTTAGTGTAGAAAACGTAGCTGATTTTCAAAACAAATACCTCATAGTAAGTATTCTCGCTAAAATAAAAGGAAGAGCCACTAGCAATATTGCAAGCTGCAAAATATCTTGTTGATATGATGTAAAAACAGTCTTATTGAACACATATTCAGATAAGCGTGACTGTTACACTTTGAACATCGAAATGACCGAGCTGAAACAAAATCCAAATGAATCTTCTTTTGATTTCTATAATAGCGTACAAGAACTCTTAAATTTGCAAGTTTCATATTCAACAACTCACATACAAAATGAAGAAGCAGAAGTATTAATCGTACATTTTAGAATTTATGCACTCAGAATTTTATCACGAGGTCTTCGAGAACCTCTAGGTCTAAGCGATTACTCTTGCTGTTCAATTTATTCCGCTGTTTATATCGGATTCATCGTACTAAATATTTTTTCCGCTTTCGCAATCGATATCATCTTAAGATTTGATTTTGTTTGATATCTATTCAAAAACAATATTAAAAATTAAAAATGGATATTAACAAAATGAGATTGAAAGCGTGTGCAATGATTTCTACTTTCAGACTGTTCTTGATCAATAATAACTTCTTAAACATTAGATGGCATCTGAGGCCCATCGAACAATCAAAACTGGTATTTGGAGTTTATTTTCTTCTATCCGCAGTCTTCTGGTACTGAAAAAGTCCGAATTTTCTCGTGAACGTGACTCCATAATCTTGCAATATCCATATATCTTAAAAATTACGGCCTTAATTCAGTTGCACAAGAAGGTATTTATAGAGCGTCGGAATTCTATATTTTTTTTTCAAATTTTCGTCATTAACTCTGTAGTTTTTCAAAAATAGCGCAAAGCGAACATTATCTAGGGAATCAAGTGATTTCATCTCATGCAGTGAACAGACAAATTTTCCAATATCTAATATTATTTCTATCACAATTCAACAAATGCTCTTTGAAGTTGTTTGCAGACAGTAATAATTTTATATATATATATATATATATATATATATATATATATATATATATATATATATATATATATATATATATATATATATATATATATATATATATATATATATATATATATATATATATATATATATATATATATATATATATATATATATATATATATATATATATATATATATATATATATATATATATATATATATATATATATATATATATATACTGAATGTAAATCTAGTTGGCGAATCCGTAATAAGCCAGACGGTTGAATGAAAGTAAAAGTAAATTAAAGTAAAGTAAATTTGACAAAAATGCAAAGAATCTTGTACAGTGTTGGGAGACTTACTCAGTTGTCTCAGTGTGGTGTAGTGGTTATCACGCATGACCGGAAATCATGAGATCTCGGGTTCGAATCCCGGCGCTGTACAAGACTTTTTCAAAAATTAATTTACTTATATATATATATATATATATATATATATATATATATATATATATATATATATATATATATATATATATATATATATTCAAAATAATAAAGTTTAGTGATTATTCAGTATTTTTCATTCAAAAAAATTAAATATTATTTATTTCAATGACCCAAGCTTTCACCAACATTTTTTGGTTTTATCAGGAGACTTAAGTTGTGTAATAAGAGAGTCAAATCAAATAAATAGAATAGATAAACTTCAACTTACAGGAAATTAGAGAACTGAACATTGCAATCATTCAAAAAGATTAGATATATCTTAAGCAGATTTACAAGCATTCACTGGATATGACTTCAACCTAGCTTATTTTAGAACAGGTAAACAGTGTTCTTATGACCGGGATTCATGAGATCTCGGGTTCGAATCCCGGCGCTGTACAAGACTTTTTCAAAATTAATTTACTTTCATATATATATATATATATATATATATATATATATATATATATATATATATATATATATATATATATATATATATATATATATATATATATATGTATATATATATTATATATATAAATTACTATTATTTTAAGACACTTTAAAATCAAATGCTTCTTGTGGCCGGCGTAAACTGGGCACCAAATAAAATATTTCATTTGCCTTGCAAAAAGAATTGCTTAATCCTACAGGTAATCTAGGCACCATGTAATCTATCTTGTTGGCTTCAAGTGAGAGATTAGGTCTGCTCCTCAGTCTTCAATTTTGTTGTATTGAAGAATTATGGAGATATCTTTCATGGACAGTGACAACAGAAAACGTTTTTCAGTGGTCAGCAACTACATCTTTATAAAACAGAAAAAGCTCTTCCACTAAATAATAATCAATCTGAAAAGCTCGGTTTAGGTTTTGTTTCCACTAGGCTTTTTTTGTTCACTCCCATTTGTCATTATTTTTATCATTTATTCTCATGTTTTCTTACTTTTAGCAAAATTCTTGATTTTGTACGGTGCTAAGTTTACTCTTTGCGGATAAATTCTCAGCTAGTGCCCAAATTACCAACGAGATTAAAATTTCAGGTAGGTTAGTTTGCATCCGCCCATTTTTTCCAGCTTCTGTGATCAACACGTATTCGTGATGAAAAGATCAAGTTTTCAATCAAAAGTAGTTAACTGCTCTATAAATTAGCACATTATATAGCCAAATTTATGTTATTCTAGTAGTACTTGCAAAAATTCATAATTTACAATTATTGTCGTCACAATTTTAATCTCTTGGTTATAATTTTTTTTTTCCAGGTAATTACAAATGTTCCAATACTGAAAGAATCCTCTACTGCAAGGGTATGAAATTTATCAAATCTGCTCAACAGATGTAGTATGCGTAGATGATGAGGTTGCATAATACTGATATAATAAGTTTTTTTTCGTTATATTATAACATGATAACATTTATCACTGAATCAGTTCCAAATTATTTCAAGTATGTAATATAAATTAATGTTCTCATAATGGTGACACGACATTTGAAATATATTCAGCTTCTCAATAATAAATAGAATTCTTGAAGTCTTGAAGATTTGTGAATATGTAATCTAACGAAATATTTATATACAAAATAATTGTGAAATTAGAGTGGTTTCAAACGTTTATAATTGTTAATAAGAACAATTCACGTTTTCAAATAGAAAAAACAGTAATTGAAATCCTGACAGAATAGTTGGTTGCTTAATAAGTCCCAAAAATGTTGGATTTTGACATGAGTTGTACGGCGATCTTACGAACCCGAAAATCGTTTTTTTTTTTTTGTACTTTTAAAACAATTTTTTTGTTCTACCGCATTTTATTATCGAGTCTTTGAAAATTGTTGTGACATTTTCTTCCTTTTCTGAATTTTATAATTATATGTTTATTTCAGGAGGCTTAAAATAATTATTTCACGCACAAACTTGGATAAAATTGATTTGTAATTCCACTTTAAATTTAATATATTTCAAAAATTAGTCCAATAACTATTTCAGAACTAAAATATTGTACGTACCTCAATTTATTCAAGGGTCAAAACTTGAATTCCATTCGCTTATTGCTAAATGATAAATTCCACTAAAATGACTGACGCATCAAATTACTTAATTAAATATCAATCATTAGAATCACTTGTAGTTACGAGATACGAGCTATGTAACGTGATCAACTTCTTGTACTCGTCTAAAAAAATATATTTTTTCTTGTACAGTTGCCATGGCAACTTGTTGAAATATCAAAATGGACTTCTTCTGCCTGTACTATAGTGTTACAATATGGCGTCCTATTCAAGCGATAGAAGAATGAATATATTTTACATGAAATATTTAGATTACCATTATTTCACTAACATTTTCTGTATGCTCAACTTCCATATCACGCTACTGTACCTTGTATAGAAATGCAAATGCACATAATTCATCAATACTACCATATTTCACACCTCCACTATATGGAGTATACTTCATCATCCAACTGACAGATGATTCATCTCCATTCTCCCTTCTCTGCTTTCTACTTGTTTCTCCTAAAGCTCCTTCTATCAGTAATTACTTGTAAATTGATTTCATAACCGCAGTGACACTTGAAACCGAAGTGCTAATTTTGAAACCTTTGGGTTTACACATATAGCAGGACATAGTAAAAAGAACAAAGGATAGAAATTTTTACTATATAATTCTCTAGATAGAGGACAGGGTCCCATAAAAAGTGCCAATCTATTTTTAGTTAATTTTGGTGCTTTGTTGTGTAAAAGGCATATTAATATTGGCAAAGTAATATCTATAGACTGTCAGATAGTCGTAGATTTGAGTTTGAGTGCTCCATTTTTTTTATCTGCCTTCAAGAGTTTTGATAAATATGTACATTTGGGGTATAATAATGTCAAAATTAAAGCTGGATCTAATTCAATTTTAAATTTTTATAAAAAAATATGTTCTGATCCAATTTTATCGCTTCTGCCATGCTTACGAAATGAAATTCCAGGAAAAAAGAATCAGTGGGGAACGATAGGTAAAAATGTTCCACTTGTCCGAGAGTTTGGAATGAGGGCTCGATTGTGCAAAAAATTGTATCAATTGTTCATGTTCTTCTCGTTTCTGCCATTTGACCGTATGAAAGTTGATATTGTGATGTTTATTGCTTGAAGAATTAGTTGGTAAATAAATAAAAGTCACTATTGAATTATTTAAAATGAAATAAAAGTTTTATTCTCCTAAATATCACTAACAACACTATATTATTTACTTATCACTTGATACTTACTCAAAAAGAGTCGCAGATATTTATATTTAACTATTCATATACACTGTTCACTTCACTTTTAATATTCACTGTTCTAGATTCTCCATTACACTACGAAAACCGACGTCTTTTGCTTGCCCTTATATATAGAAATATCCATTTCTCGAAAGTTGTACCACATTCTGGAATATTGGTAGAGGTTTCCATCAGGAGGGGTGATGTGACGCAACGCAAAGAGGACGGAAGGTTTCACCCATGCAAGGTCATTTTTATGAGCCTCCCCACTCTCGCACGTTATACTGCCCCTTTTTTAAGAGTGTTCACCTGTTTTTGGAATAAGTGGCATTTCTTTGGACTAAGTTTTAAGCCAGCTTTCTTCAAATGTTGAAATACCTGTTCCAGATTCTTCAAATGGTCTTCAAATGATTTTCCCATCACAGTTATATCGTTTAGGTATACCAAGCAAGTTTTCCATGATAGTCCTTTGAGTACGGTCTCCATAAGTCGCACGAAAGTAGCAGGAGCCAAATGGCATGACCATAAATTGCCACAATCCGCTGCCGCTAGTAATTGCAGTCTTCTCTTGGTCTTTCTCGTCTATCGCTACTTGCCAATACCTAGAGAGATCTAGGGTCGAGAAGATCTTTGACCCTGCCAGGGTATCCAAGGTGTCATCAATCCTTGGTAGAAGATAACTGTCCTTCTTGGTAATGTTATTCAACCGGCGATAGTCGACACAAAATCGTGTAGACCTATTTTTCTTCTTCACAAGTATCACCGGAGAGGCCCATGGACTGTTTGATGGTCCAATAACACCGTCCTGCTCCATGTCTCGGATGATGGCTTCAGCGTCTTCTCTCTTCGCAATCGAGAGTCGTCGTGGTGCTTGTCGAATTGGTCGCGCATCGCCGATGTCAATTTTGTGATGAACAATATTCGTTCTCCCCTTTCGCCTCCCACTGGTATCAAAAATCTCTTGTAATCGGCGTATCAGATCTTCTGCTTGTGCGCGTTGCCGATTGTTTAATTGCTGTCCTTTGGATAGTTCTGAACTAGATAGTTCTCTCGAAGGTTTGTCGCAGTTAAGTTTCATCTCCATGTTTTGTTCGGTTTTTATTATGGACATTCTTGCGAGGCGTACTAAAATAGTACCAGCATCAAGTTTTACTGCATAATAATTAACATTTATCAATCTCACCGGTACAATTTTTTCCTGAACTTATGAGTGGCTTTGCAACCAAAATCCCCGCTGAACATTGTCGTTTGGTTCTAGCATTACTACGCTCCCCTCCCGAGTCTCACCAGCAACTGTATCTGGTACATCTGGCATTAAACAAGCTGGAGAATCTTCTTGATAATGTAGGACGACCTCTTCATTATTGATTTCAATCACGCCGTTTTTCATATCGGGATTGAATCCGTATCTTCTCATTATATCCATTCCAATGATTTTTTTTGTTCCTTCAATCATGATGTATGGTAGCTGAGTCACCTGTAGCTGTCCGAAGTCGTCATTTTGTCCTCATGCACGATTTGTTCGGACGCAGTAAATCGGGTTTTACTATGGTTTTCGTTGCGCCTGTGTCCAACAAAATATTACATAGCTTGTCGTCTATGTATCCATCCACAAATAACTGCAATATTTTGTGCGGGCAGATTCAGGTTGAATCGATATTTGCCCCGACACATCGACCCGATTTAGTTTTCCTGTCTAAGGTTATTTTTGAGCCACGTCCCCAAGGGTCTCTTGCATCGACTCTCTGGATGACCTAGTTCTCCACAGTTCCAACACCGGAGTTGTCTGGAATTCATGAGATCTTTCACTGCTTCCTGGACCAATCGCTGAACCTGGGCTTCCAAGTTTTCCGTGGCATCGGAGTCGCAGTTAACCTCTCGCACTCGGGCACTGCTTCTGGACGCCTACTTTGCCGCTTCGTATTCCAGTGCATGAGCCAATGCTTCCACCAGCTTCTTCGGCCGCGCCAAATGCAGGGCTTGTTGTGTCTCATGGTCTCTAATGCCGTCTAATTTGCAAGTCGAACTAGGCGTGCCACATCAGCTTCGAACTCCTGTAGACTCTCGCTGGGACGTTGATATCGGTTTTTGAGCTGTGTGTGATATACTTCCTCCAAGTGTGCATGGCCATATCGCAGCTCCAGCCGCTTGACCAATTTTTTATAATCATTATCTTTCTCCGGTGGAATAGCCTGTAAAATATTTACTGCATCTCCTCGGAAAGCAACCATAAGCGCTGAAACTTTTTCAGTATCATTCCAGCCATTAGCCTTAGCAGCGGCTTCAAATTGTCTATGGTAATTGATCCATGATGTTTGACCATCAAAGGTTGGAGGTTTTACACGTATTTTTGTAGTGGAGTCAAAATTTGGTGTAGATAATTCAATTATCTCAGCTTTCGAAGCTTTCTACGGAGATGAAACACCAAATTCACAATTTTCTTAAAAAATCTTCATTTTTTCATCTTATTTTGAATTCAATTTTTCATCCAATTTCACATCCAATTCTTCTTTTAACATTTTACAATTATTTTCATATACTTCCTCCCATACCTTTGAATTTTCTCTAAATTTTTCCAGTTGCTGTTCAACTTTCTTTGTATTTTCGTTCACTTTTCCATGCAGTTCTTCTCTCAGATTTCCGGAGCTTTCTTTTAATTTTCCTCATTTTTAATTCACAATTTTAGAGCTTTCTTGACATTTTTCTTCTAATTTTGCTCCTAATAATGTAGAATTTTCTTTTAATTTCAATTCTAAGTCTTCTTCTAGACTTGAAGAATTTTCTTTTAATTTTGATTCTAAATTTGTACAATTCTCTTTTGATTTTGATTCTGAATTTGTACAATTTTCTTTCAAATTTATTGCCAAATTGGTTGGAGAAAGTAGAACCTCAAACAAATATGTATCAGGTTTCTCACCATCTTCAGTCATAGCTTCTCGCAGTCGTTCCATTAAAACTTGTTTGCGGCCACTGGTTTCCAAATCCCACTTTTCTAATTGATATTTCAACTCTGCGATCTTCAAATCTTTCAACAACTTCTTGGACGCCATTTTCCAATTTCACAAAGCAGCAATAAACAAAATACCCAATTGGTTATAATAATCTCACTCCTGACACCGCTGTAATATTTATTGCTTGAAGAATTAGTTTGTAATTAGATAGAAGTCATTATTCAACTATTCAAAATCGAATGAAAGTTTGATTCTTCTGAATATCACTAAGAACACTATATTATCTATTTATCACCTAATACTAACTAAAATAAAGTCGCAGATATTTATATTTAACTATCTATATACACTGTTCACTTCACTTTTAATATTCACTGTTCCAGACTCCATTACACTACGGAAACACACGTCTTCTGCTTGCCCTTATATATAGAAATATCCATTTCTCGAAAGTTCTACTACATTCTGGAATATTGCCAGAGATTTCCATCGGGAGGGGTGATGTGGTGCGACGCGGCGCGACGCAAAGAGGACGAAAGGTTCCTCCCATGCAACGTCATCTTTACGAGCCTTCCCACTCTCGCACGTTACAATATCATAAGTATCTCGTAGAAACGAATGGCATAAGTTTTCCGAAAGACCAAGTCAAGATATGGATGAAAACATCTTGCGAAAATTTGATTGTTTTTGTGCATATTTTGACTGAGTCATTCGAAAAACTTATGCCATTCGTTTCTGCGAGAACTCATGATCTCAACTTCCATACGGCCAAACGGCAGAAACGAGAAAAACGTGAACAATTGATACAATTTTTTTGCACAATCGAGCATTCATTCCAAACCTCCGGCCAAATGGATCATTTCTGCCTATCGTTTCCCGCAGATTTTTTTTTTCCTAAATTGCATTTCGTAAGCGTGGCAGAAGCGAGAAAATTGGATCAGAACATGTTTTTATCTATAAAAATTTAACATTAATTTTTATTATGTTGGCCATACGGTCCAGCTTTAATTTTGGTATTATTATACTCCAAATATACATGTTTAACGAAACTCTTGAAGGCAGAAAAAAAAATGGGGCACTCATATCTACGACTATCTGACGGTCTACTAGGCCTATTCATTTATAGAGAAAATATATATCTTCCGCGATGCTTTAATAATTTCTTTTACTCTTGGTGTTATTCCTCACTCTAAGTTGTGCTAGTTCTTATTCTTAATTTGTCTCTAAAGTTATTAGCTAGCTCAAAAAAACGAACTGAATGTTTTGGAATTGACATCTATGAAACTCTACCATTTCGACTTCTTTAAAACTCTGCCGTCCTGACATATTTGTAACTCTACCATCTTGGCATCTTTAAAACTCTACTATACTGCTCTGCATTTAACGGATCAGAAGTAGCAACGTAGCTATATCATCATATATGATTACATAAAAATATCTCTACATTTATACGAGAGGAATTGCAGTTACTTTGAACTTTTTTAATCACTTTTTCCAATAGGTAGTAACGATGAAGATGTTGTATCTATGATGTATGGTTCAAGCATCGAAGGGTAGGAACTATGTGGGATGGTCATATTAGATCAAAATAAATTGAGAGAGATGTGTAGATGTAGATGGAAAGTGCGGAGGGTGAAAATTTCTAGGATACTAGATATTAAAATTCGGATGTTAATTATTCATAAATATCATTTCTTCTTAGATTTAAATTGTTGATCAATAAGTTGACGTATATCTTAAGAAGAGCATTAATAATAATGCTCAAAAGGATCAACGTTTGATTATTCCTTGTTTTGTTTTTAGGATTACTATTCATCATTTAAATCACTCGTACTATGTAATAGGAAGCTAATCGATTTATGTTATACAAAAAGTCAAGGTTTGAAATTTTAATGTACAAGAACGTTAACATCGATATAGTGATCAGAATTACTTTTCTTTGACCACTCCTAAAACAATGCAGCCTAGAAAAATCAACAATTCTATTGATGTATATTATATACAGAATAAATTAACTTCAAAATGTATTTTCCAGTGACCATATGCTTAGTCGAATTTATTATTCTCCAAAACAAGTGGAAGAAAATAGTTTCTTCATTTTGCACTGGTACTCCTATAGACGGAAAAAATCAGAATAATTCTACATCGACACTTATTGACCAATACACTTGCAAATATTTCAAAAAAACTATGCAATAAATATCATAAATTCTTCTATTGAATTCTGAATTTTCTATTTCTGTGTATCTCATTTTAATATAATTTTGGTAAACGTAACATATTTCATTTTTGCATAAAGCTTTATCCATCATAATGAAATGTCTGTCTCAGTTCTCTCACTTAAGTTGAGATTTTATTTAGAATCAGCCTATCTAGAAAATCAAACTTTCATTATGATGATCAAATTGTTTCGAGAAAATTTATGGCGATAAAGAAGCATAAAAATAACAAGTTAAACTGACTTCTATCTTTATCGACTATGAACACAAATTGTGATAACTGATAACTATCACATAAATAAGATAAGTTCATTATCTTGTTAAATATAACATTCTTGATCACACTTATGCCTAGCTGTAAACGAACATAATCCTATCATCTGAATTTATTTGTAAAAATTTCTTCAAACATCTAGTTTTCATACAAGTATTATAGTATAGTTATGAAAGAACTAATTTTGATAACTCCATGGTTCATCAAACTCCATAATTTCATAGCAATACCTCCTGAATTTTCCATTCCATTTCTGTATTGAATCTGTCGTGTGATATTAAGTGCATTTTTAGCGAATTCATAAATTTCTGCTAATTCACCTCGGTATTGCATTTTAGTAGCATTGTAAAAAATAGAATATATTCTCTTTCTCGCATCTCTATTTATCACATCTTCATTTATATTACCCTAACGTAATACAAATTTTCAAGTAAACTTTTCCTTATCCGCTCCAGTAAAAAATACTTCAATAGGCATAATTCCATCTTTCTTCAATATCAACAAAACCCCATAATACTCAATCTTGATTTCCCAGAATGAATGGAGCGATTTAGAGAGCGATGCACGGTGTTACCTTGTGAATATGATTCTATAGTTAGACGAAGGTGCTACGCCCTGACTAGAGTCGACCAAATAAAGCAGTCACCAAAGTTGCATCTTATAATTTCTGAGAATAATCCAATTGAATTATTATTTTCAGGCTACGATACGTAAATTATTTCTGTAGTATAGTGCGTTCGTTGGTAATATTATAAACACCACTTGGTAAATGGAAGGAAACAGCTTCTCGTCACAATATCACTCTACAAATTGAACAATAGAATTCAAATCCAATGTCATTTTGTAATTAGAACTTGCTTGTTACTGGTGAGGATATATCAATAAAATCTTATTCTTACAACTATAAAATATCTTAACTTCTATATCCACTATTTGATTGTTATTTCTTCAGAAATGCTGTTTATAGTATACCTACGAATTTATGTATTTTCTGCCAATCTTAGTCTGAGATTGAAAATGTTTTGATAAACTTCCATGTTCATGTAGATCCAAATTATCAGATTCTATTAATTGAATGAAAATTTTGTTTTAGAATGAAGCGCAAAAAATTTGATGGCACAACCAGTTCGTTTCATATTGCGCTTAGAAAAATTAGATTTCTTACCTGAGATAAAATTACTGGAGTATTATCTCCAGAATTATTGAGTAAAATTTCGGTTGGTGTAACGAAACTTCAGGAATGAAGTTGAAGTTGAAACGTTACAATCATATGGAAGTGACAATCATATGATCGGAATAGAAGCGATATTCAAATATTACCGTTTGATATGTACAACAAACAAATTCGTATTTATCACTTTTTCCCTTTTTGTAACACATCTACGAGCCCTATGTCAGTCGAATTTTCAGTATGTGATGTTAAGAATTAGCAAAATTTTTCAAACTTGTTCAATAATATTCTGTAAAAATCCGCTGTGGCCATTACAGTACTTCCTCGACCATAAATTTCATGACCAGTTTCATCCTTGTTTCAGAAACATTAAAATTAAATATATTTTTAACAATTCATTATGGATTACATTAATTAATTATCCAAATAAGATAAGGATAATGAGTATTTCTGCTTTTCAATGTAAATAATGAGTTAATAAAGTTCAGCACAGGAAATCTATCTGGAGACTTCACGTTAACCGCTGCTCTGGACCGATTCTGAAATTTTCAAGAAAAACAAGTCTTTGTTCATTCCTAGAGTTGCTTGAGAATGAAAGTGTAAATATTCTTCATTTGCTGCACACTCCAGGTTTATATCGACGCATAATGTAGCTATGTTCTCACTCAAAACACAAGAAACTAGGTATCCTTTCAATAATTTTACTTACTGTCAAGTGACTACTCTCAAAAATATTTCAGTATCTAAGAAAATATCTGGTCTGTTGTACTTCCAGCACGTGCAGAACTATCAGTTATATTTAAATATCCTGGTAACAGTCGCAGCGATGCCATCCTCTGTCCTGTCTCTCCCGCACTTTATCCGTGTTGCTTTCGGTGTCACCTACTAATATACCCTATAACTAGAGCAGAAATTCAATTGAAATAGAGAGTAGAATTCAAAAGTGACGACAAAAGGGAAGTGGGAGCGATGGTAATTTTTTAATTTCAATGAGATATATTAAGAGTGTTCAGCACATTTTCAAGTTTTACTGTGTATGGACTACAAGTGTCAAAATTTTTCTGTTGAATTTATTTTCTTGAAGTAATGTATGAAGAGCTAGAAGAAAACTATCATAAAGAATTTGACGAAATTACATTTATTTATCTACACATTTTTTAGAATTTTATTAAATAAAAAACAACTTTTGATTTTAAATTCTATATATTTTATTTGAAACTTTGACCTTTCGATCCTTCGACCCAGGTTTTTTCCTTTTTACTTACTTGTACAAAGTAACAAGGAAGTATTGTGAAACCGACAAAATTCACCTATCGAGATTTTGATGGCAATATCCGTTTTGAGCATCCCTGAATCCATTTTGACTATTTTTGGCTTGATGTCGGTACGTATGTTCGTGCGTGCGTTCGTGCGTGCGTAGCTCGCAAATCTCAAAACTGGTTAAACGTATAATGTTGAAATCTTGTATTTAAGACTAGTATAGGGTCTAGTTACGCACCTCGCATTATGGTTCCAATCGTCTGTACAGAAAGTGCACTTTACTTGAAACTTTTTCCGAATTTCTCTGATAAATCCAGAATGATCAACCGTAGGATGTTGAAATTTAGTATTTGAACTTGATGTTGTATCAGAATGGCTATCTGCTATTTCTGTATGAATCGGCGAAGCTAGAAGTGCACTTTACTTGGAACTTTTTTTGAATTTTTTGCATAAATATAGAATGATCCGCCATAGCACATTGAAATGTCGTATAAAGAACTTCTATAACATCTTATTGTACATCATTATGATTGCGATCGGCTGAATCAGAAGTAAACTTCACTTGAGACTTTTTTTTAATTTTCCGCATAAATTCAGAATGATCAGCCGTAGGATACTGGAATTTAGCATTTGAAATTGCTGTAGCATCTCAATGGTCATCTTCTATTTTCGTAACAGTCAGCTGAGCCGGAAGTGCACTTTATATGACAGACTTTTTGAATTTTTCGCATAAATTCTGAACAATCAGTCGTAGAATATTCAAATTTTGTATTAGACACTTTTATAATATCTTGTTGTTCACCCTGCTCATGATTGCTATCGACTAAGCCGGAAGAGCATTTTATTCGAAACATTTTTTGAATTTTCCGCATAGATCCAAAACGATTGAACGTAGATTGTCAGAATTCAGTATTTAGGACAATTATACCGTCTAGATGCTTATATCTTATTTTTATTGAGATCAACCAAGCCGGAAGTGCACTTTACATGACAGTCTTTTGGAATTTTTCGCATGTAGCATCTGAATGATTGCTCACTATTTACATAACAATAGACTAAACCGGAAGTGCCCTTCAGAAGAATTTATTTTTCAATTTTGCGCATAAATTCAGATCTGTTGGTAGTCGTAGAATTTTGGAAATCAGTATTAAGGAATATTGTAGTATAAGAATAATGACCTACTGTTTCCATAGCAGCCGACTTGGCTGAAGCGCATTTTACTTTACAGATTCTTAGAATCTCTTGGGTGAATCCAAAACAATTAACTCTGGAACGATGAGATTTTGTGTTTGATTATACATATCCAATGATATATGTATATATATATATATATATATATATATATATATATATATATATATATATATATATATATATATATATATATATATATCCAATGATGTACAAGTAAGTCACGTTTTTTTTTTAAGTTACATTCAATTTACATTTCAGAAAACTATCCAAGACAGCGCTACATCTATTATTTGAATTCTAAATTAGCGCTATTTTGAAAGGTTGATATGTACGGAGACAATATAAAAGTTCGAATAATTTTTATTTCCTGTCAGAAAGATAATTAGGTACTTTCTTATATACATACATATAAATCACGCCTTCACCTCATAATGATAATATTGATAGCAAATGTCGATTTGCCTCAGTGTATAAGATATTACATACATATTAACAAATAAAAAATGGAAGAATCATCTAGATGATGGAAGCGCATTTTTGACAGCTCATGAATGCTTCTTACTTCAGAGATTTCGCAAATTACCATCTCTTACAATTACTGAGCTTGAAATCAAGCAGTTTTGGCAAACTTACAAAACAGCAGCTTCCATTTAGTACTAGTTTCAAGTTGACTATTTAATAGGTACATAATTTATACATGTACAAACTCAAAAATACCTTTTAATCTTCATTGTTTAGTTATTGACTGACAGGAGGTCAAATGCTGTAGCTTAAAATGATAATTTGATCTTTATCAAAGCTATATAAAAAAAAATACACCAAAAGTGAACAAATTTTCATCCAATAATAATAATTCATTCTAATAAGCTTCAAATTCGCGTCAAACAAGTCATTGAATGAATCCCGGACAGATTTGACAACTGTACATAATAATAGTGACACCCGCGGCGAAAGTTGAAACTAAATTTTCATCTACTTTAATAAATTTTAGTTGCCGTATCCCTAATGTCATAGATATCTATGGACATTGTTCCACTTGAAACAAGTAATTGAATAATTCAATTTTTCACAATCACTGAGCTTGAATTAAAGCAATTTGTGCAAGCCTACGAAACAGCAGCTTTTATTTAGTACCCGTTTCAAGTCTGTAAATAGTATAGTTGCTGAGATCTCAGCGTCACGCCAGCCAGCCAGCCAGCCAAAGTGAATATAATAGCGCTTTTTTCGGAAAAATGCGCTAAAAATTGTCGTCAGGGGTGGATCTATGTATGGGATTTTTGGGCTGCAACTCAGGGCTCCGTGAATTGAAGACAATGGACAAAATTGCGAAGCAAAAAATGAAAAAAAACTTCGGAGACATATTGAATAAATCAAATATTTTATTGTCTTGGTTTTTTTTTCGTATACCGTACACATCATTATAGAAAACAGTTTGTTGACAGAATGTGAAGTTTGATTGATTAGGTAGGCCACCGAGAAGTTTTAGCCCAGGACCCTACAAATTCACGCCTCTGTCATAGGAGAATGTGACGATTTATCATAAAGCGCCATAATAATTTTAAAATAAACTGAGATATAGCCGTGGAAATGTCTTAAGACTTCAGTAATAGTTCATAAACAATTGTCATATACTTATTGTTAAAAAGAATGAGTGGAATAAATTTTCTCTGTGAAGAAAGTAACACAATTCCAAAGCTCTTTTCAAAGTGCAGGGGTTCCTAAGATCAGTAGTAACCATCAGGGATGCAGAGGGCGTAGCGACGAATGTTTTTAGGGTAACTAGAGCTAAATTTGGATGCCACAACATCTGTTATAGAAAGCAAAAAACTATCATCACAAAGTAATCACATATATTGAGGAGCTACGTTTTTTTTACAATAATTCTTCACTATGAAAACTAATTGATTCAGATATTATTGGAAAGTGAATATTTTTATTCATAAAAAATAATATTCGGAATTTTTGTTCCTATTCCAAAAATTCTTTGTGAATAAAATCATGCTTTCTAAATTCATAGTTCTGGTACGTATTTTGATTTGGATTTAAAAACGTAGGTATGTCATATGACAGGCTCATAAAGGGTGATTTTGTATATATGCACCTTATGATAATTAAATGAAAACGACCCAAGAATTGATACGATAGCTCTGTTTTCTGTCATATTATTGATATATGAGCACGTTTGACTGAAATAAACTCTTCACTTCATGAAAACGATATTAAATTTTGATCGAAATGTCGAAAACTAAATTAGTATTACTAATGTCAAAAATGATTGCAGATAGCTGCAGCCCATGATTAAAGGTCTGCAAATTTCACGACCGAAGCCGCAGTTTTGTCAAGGTGTGTTTAAAATGTTATCTAACACCATCGTGATCAATTCGTCAAATGACATTACAATTGTGATATAGAAAAAGAGATATTTCAACTGAAAATAGTTATTCAAGTATTAAGATCAATAGGTAGGTACAGTTTACTGATTGAGAATAATAGTTTGGAGGCCAAGCTTTGGCGAGGTCTCCAAATATTATACGAAATCGGTACTTTACTTATTCACCGTGATGCTTACAAAATTTCCTGCGTGATTGGAATAACTATCCAAAATATGGATCCCAATTCAATTATAAATATAGATAAATAAATGAAATTTTTTTGTGAAAATCCACAATTTTTTGCTTACCGCTTTTACCAATGGGCGATAAGTTAGCATAACCAAGTAACCACAGTTTGCTGATAAAATCAACATACCATCTCAAATAGAGGGTTGGTAAACACATGAAATCGCCCAATCGTGCAAAATAGTTATTTGAGCATTAAGGTCAGTAAGTACAGTTTACCGATTGAGAATAATAGTTTGGAGGTTGAGTCTTGGCGAGGTTTCTAAATATTATACGAAATCGGTACTGTACTTATTGACCGTGATGCTCATAAATTTTTTGCACGATTGGAAGATCTATTCAAAATATTGATCCTAATTTTCTTTTTCAAATTGAGTTACTACTGATGATTGTTCATTCGCTGTCAGCTGACAAAATTGACATTTCATTTTGAATATTCAATTACAAATGAAGATGAATAAAGAAATAATTTTTTGTGGAAATCCATAATTTTTCACTTACCGCCTTTGCCAATGGGCGGTAAGTTAGCATAATCATAGTAACAATAGTTTGCTAGTGAAATCAACATACCACCTCAAATAGAGGGCCGGTTAACACATGAAAACGCCCAATCGTGCAAAAAAGTCAATTACGTAGGCAGTACGGACAAAATGAGTCTTGATCGTTCTCCGGCAGTTTTTCAGTGTAAACAATTTTTTGTGTTTTTCCTAAATATGTATATATTTCATTTGTTATTATTTTGTTACATTGTTTATTCATATATTCTATGGAAAAAAAAACCTGATGATGACTTGATAAGTCGAAATGATCATCGTTCAAAAATAAAAAATGATAATTAAAACATAACGTATCCTTCAATCATCAATAGAAAATCTAATTAAAAATTGTTGATAGCTTGGACTATTTTTGAGATTAGAATATACGTTTTGAGCACATAGAAAATTGATTGTCTCTATATTTGAACACGAAATTTAATTTAATTATTTTTTCGACTTACTAATTCTCAATTATTTTAGCAAAACTTAAAACCTTGTTTTCCCTTTCGTTTCATGATTCCAATCCACGTAATTCCTTCATCACGCTCGATGTTAACTTCGACTTCGACGTGCGCATGCGACGAACACACGTGTTTGGCACGCACACGCACACCAAAATCACGCAGTAGCTCAACAACCGTCATTTGGATGTTTAGCGCCGGTGTGCAATATGCCGACGACGCCTGGCGTCTTTTTGGCGTCTGGAAGTCAGTGCTTAGTATTAGAAGATGTTTTGTGTTCTTAGTTAAATTCGTCTCGAGGTCTTTATTACAATTAGAGTTGAAGTTATTAGAAGAAGATATGACAGCAATTGTTTGGAAATAACAAATGATAGTGAAAGTTATTAGTTATTTGTGATTGTGTTTTGTTTGTGTCAAAAGTGAATTTAGGGTTTAAATTAATTATTGGTGAATAATAATATATTTTATGGTAATAATAGTTTATTTCGACAATGTTTTATGATCAAGAAGTGCAAGTGGATAGATAATTAAGATACTAATGTAAAAAGTTATTTTTAAATGCACGAGCGGCTTGGTTAAAGATACGAGCGAAGCGAGTGTTTTTGAAAACTCCGTGAGTGCATTAAAGGCTTTTTACACGTGTGTCTTACAATCTTTCATCTTCGATCGTCCTTATTGCCATGAAACAGTCAATTATATATAAATATATTTTCTTTTGGAATGAACCTTTGTCGGCTGCTATAGATAGCTAAAAAAACGATATTATGAATTGAACAGTTTCCGTTGCAGATTACATGAAGTTTTTGGAAATCTGGAATAATATGTCTAGCTTGAATTATCCAAAAATGATTTAGTGTTAAGAATAAGTTTCAAAATATCTTTCAAATATTCAAAATTATGATAATTGGAAATAATTGACTCTCTCACAGAAATCATGCATTAAAATTATGCGATAAAATAGAGAGTTTTTGCAAGCCACCGCTAATGAAACGTCAACGCTAACGTCAAAAACGATTTTCTTTGTGCATCCGTACTGAAATTGACAAATAAGTTCATTGTAACGTTATTCATGTCTGCTAATGCTTGAAGTTTCGTGTGAGTACTCTGTGATTCAAGCTAACATTATTGAACAAGCATTTTCCACAAAATTAGTTTTTCACGTTAGCGTTATCGTATCAATAGCGGAGGCTTGCAAAAACTCTCTAATGTTTATTGCACACTTTTGTGAGCCTACTTTCTACACTGAAAACTATGTTCAAAAAACTGTCACATTTTACTCATTTTAGAAGATCGTAGATGAAGGTAGTTTTTCACATGATCGTAAAAAAGTATATTACCCAATGATAGTATTGATAGTATAATGTATACTACTTTCCAGGAGGTTGAATTTGAAAACACGAACAAGAGACCAATACTGTAATTCTTCGAATTAAATATGGCCATTATACATTTATAAAATACTAGATATAGTCTACTTACAACTATTTTAATTAAAAAAATTATTTGGAAGTTATCTTGACACTTTGGAATGACATTGCATATAGAATAAAATATGATGCATTGTTATCATGAATAATTTTCTTCACATTTTTGTCTATTTGAAGTCACTTATGTGAAATTAACGAATCAAATCATGATTCTGCAGTAGTGGATTGTTAATTATTAAACAACAAAGTGTTTTATTTGAATTTTACCAACTATATATTTGATGCGAATGATGTTAACGCTTGTGGGCCAGTTTCACCAAAGCCAGTTAAATTTGTCCAGAGGTTATTTTATACGAAAACTATTGTTGATACAATTGTCACTATAGGTACTAACTCAAAACAGCCCCAATTGTTCTAACAATCATTACTATGGAAATTAAGCTACGTTTAAGGTGAACCATGAACTGAAATACTGGGCCTAAGACTTGGTTTCCACCTTCGATCGCCCAAAATTGTACATTTGATAATCTCATTAGATCATTTCGGATATATTATTTTGTAGGACCAGTAAAAAAATTCTTACCGCATATCCTTTTAACATGATAAATACTTATAATTTTGACAGTTACCTTGAGCACGTTGCTTTTAACTGAAACTGACAAAATTATCTCATTATTTATTATCAATGACCTAGGATATAATAGTTGAATTTTGTTTTATTGTATTTTATTTGCTCTATTTATGTAATGTGTGCGAAATTTACGGATCAAATTAACATTACATTGAAAACATTCTTAAGGCTGTTTTCAGTTGCTAAAGGAATAAGATGCCACACGTCATGTGTGATTGATTTGAATTTCTAATTCTCCATTCAATAGTCGTATTTCTATACATAACTGCGAATATATCACTAATTTAGACCAGTTAACATGTTTTTGTCGAATATGCTTCGATCATTGATAAATACTTATAATTTTGGCAGTTTTCTCAAGCATTATTGCTTTCGGATTAACAGGTCCTTCGCGTGGAGTTGAGCTGGTAACAATCGGGATTGTCAAAATTTTCTCGTAGTTATCAACGACCTAAAGATATTCTTGTTCAAAATCACAGCAAATAAAATTAATTTCAAAAAGGCAAGTAATCAATTGGAATTGATAAGTGAATCTAAATCAAAACCTGGTAATAATGTATTCTACCTTTTAGAAAATTATGGTCGTGTGAAAAGAAGTTCATCAATTAGTTGCACAATGCACAATCATATTTATTTGAGGCTAGATACACAATGCATCTTCATTCAAATATTTATAAAAGAGAAACTTTTAAACATAGGAGTTTGCGAACATCTCTGTTAGACCCGTATTCAATTTTTCTCGATTTTTTGCTTTTGAATATCAAAAATTAGATTTTATGATTTCTACTCTTGTGGACTCTCTATATATGGAATACTATCATAAGATATCTGAAACTTGTCTGCTCCTGTATTCAATTGTTCATTTATCTAATAAAATGTCAGTTGCTTCAGTTGACATCATTTATCAACATTATTTAGTTCTCTCAGGCGTGCAGACTTCTCATAAGTCTTTTTAATTTAACGTTCGTTGTAAATTTTATGACTTATTTATTAGCTATTCATGAATCTAATGCTTTACAAAGCCTGCACGCATCTTAGTGGTTATAATCACCATATTAAAATGGTTTAAACAATGCTTTAGCTCAACACGTAGATTTTTTTGACTGCCACTCCTAGTGGAACACCCAGTATGTGTACAGAAAATTTGAATTACAATTACTATTGTGTTGATATGTATTTTGAGTTTTGTTGGCTATTACTCTCTACCCTAAAAAAATTTACAGCAAATTTTGCAGAGTGGAGGTCAGTGTAATCCGTCTTTTTTTCTATAGATAGATTACGTTATCATGAGTTTTCTCTTTCAATAGCTTCCTCCACATCAAATTTTTTGCCAATGTATTTTTTTTTCAAGCAATTTCTTCCTATTGTGATAATGGAGCATATATTTTTTAATTTAAATATTGTTTCAAAATATCGAATCAAAAAAGTATCCGTATATACCATGATTTTAAAATAATTTATAGATATAGTGTGGTATGTAATATGGGTAATGTATAATGGCTATACATATTACGTTGAGATAATAACAACTTCCTCTCGTAATGTAGAAACTATGCCGATCAAATAATATTACATCTTTTGAAAATGAAATCATTGATAATAAAATTATATTCGCTTTCTTATCTGTAGTTATGATTTCAACTCGCCAATTATTAATTACTGGGTCTGCGCGCTTCATTTTTACTCTTTAATATAAGAGAAGATATGATAATTGTTGAGTGGGATAAATTACCACCAACAGATACTTTTTAACTTGAGAATAATTAACTGTAATCAACATCTTAAAGTCTCCGTACACATGACAGTAAGTGTGATAAATTAATCAGGACAAAAATTTTTTTTTTGTTTCGCTCAAAGTCTTCAATTTTTGCCACATTTACACGTAACGCAGGCGCTCCAAACATCTTCATCTGTTACGTATGAAGTGCTTATCCTATTTTCTGTAATTTGCTTATATTTAGAATTTTGAACATGATTTTTCAGCGCGAGATGCTCTCACTGAATAATTTATGATTTTTAGACGCAGAAGGAATAATAAAGGTTGAATTGAATTATAACTATTTTGCGCTTAAATTACTCATCTATAACTTATTATATACGTGAATTTTGTTGTTCAATGCCAAGAAATCAAAATATGGGGATAATCACATAAGTACATTAAAAACCGTTCATGGTCTGTTCAAAAATCTACTGGCTATGTGTGAGTTCAGTTAATCAATTTGTGCTGCTTTGAGATTTATATTTGTATACATTCAGGTGATTTATGAATATATTTTGAAATTTTCACACAACTGAACTGTCGCGCAGGACTTGTTCCTGCCTGAGTAATTCAATTTTGAATCATTTAAATGATCGGTGATTCTAATAGCTGAGTTGTAGTGCTTAGAAGGTCCATTATCAGAAAATCGTCTTATTAACATTGTGAACTGAATCAAAGACCCAAATACTTTATCTAGAATACTAAAATAAATTCCGGTTACAGGGATAATTCCAAAAAATTTTGTGTAGCAAAACAAGCATTTTTGTTTCTATTAATTCCGCATTGAATTCAACTAAATCTGTGGTTATGCAACGACCGCCTATTGTTCAATTTCTTAGAATTCATCACTTCATTTGTTTCTTATCAGTGACATTAATCACATAATTATAGCATCTTATTGTGTCATGAATTTTTAATAACAAGTGACTAATACCAATTGTGCTCAGTGCAATGTTCGAATGTCCCAGTGACCGTTCTAACACCGGAAGATATTTAAAGGATAAGTGCGTTTGGTGGGAAATTGAAATGCTTGGAACTAATACGTGACGTAACGATGTTTCCTGGATGTATTCGTGGGCCCAAACAGGGGTCGACAGATAACGTCAGCAAGCAGTCGAAGAGTATTGTTCAGGTGTGTTGAGCATTCAGTTTTCACGTCATAGTATAAGTACAATAGAATTTAAGAGGAGCTTTTGTTTTAAGTATTGTTTAGTATAATAATGCATTGCTGTGCCTAACCATTGAGCCAGTAGGAAATTTCTTATTATCGTTATGTCAGTTATTATGCCTTTCCAAACTATATTTACTTACTAAGCAAATCTCTGAAATACATTGACTTCTGGAAACGTGGATGACACAATAACATATCAACTGAATCTAAAATATTTTTAATGAAGGAAAAAACTTTTCAGAACTCATTTTTCAAATAAATATGTTTTATTGGGTATATAAGTTATGTATAAATTAATTAGAAACAACGTTTCGACAGCAAAGTGCAGTCTTTTTCAAGTGTGAAGAAATATGAAAATAATTGAACAAAATTGTCAAGACCATTTTGTTTATTCTTCATTTTTAATTGAAAGCGAGATGAAAAAAAATTCAAAAATTCGTATGCATTATTAGTGGTTGTGCTACAGCATCTTCAATCTATTGTTGTGATTGATACAATCAAAAATATTGTAACTCTCCAAATTTTGATAGTTCAACGTCTGTTCCGAAAGTATCCGACTTGAAGCTGTCGGAGGAGGTAGAATCAGTTTTGGTTTATATCGACGTTGTCTCCTTGAAGATACATCCCTTTAGAAGTCCTAGGCTTTTTTCAGCAGTTTTTTTTTGTTTCGAAAGCACTTTTTTTATACACTTCATCCAAATACTAACTGCTGCTCCATCGCATTTGATAATGCTAATATGAATCATCAATAATAAACTTTTGAATTATAATACAAAAATTCAATTTGACATTTAGGTAGGTACTTTGATTATTAAGTTGTCATGGAAAATTTGTTTATTTTACTTCAGTCTCTTGGGATTCTTTATTATTTTAGATCCCTAGGGACTAAACTCAAACCTAAGTCCCTAAAATGAGAGATTAATTTCGTCTTTCACTCCCGGGAGGGTAAAAAGTGTATTTTCAACTCAGTTTAAAAAAAAAAAAATTATAATAATTTCTGATCTATATAGATGAATAAAAACCGTTTTGAAAATGAAAATGGCGTCGAATGAATGTTATAAAAAATATTGTTTTGGAGCATTAATCAGAGACAATTTTTATCATTTCAATTATTTTTACAACAAAACTAGAAGTATAATTATGATAAATGTACAAAGTACAAGGATTTTCTTATGCCTCCATTAGTATATATCTTAAATTTTATAAAAGTCAGTGAGAATTTTAGAAATTATAATTTGCGGTCAAATTTTCTATGAGAGAAAAAAAAATATTGAGAAATAATAGCGCCCTCAGAAGGCTTAGAGATACTTCTAATTTTTTTGTTTCGTGTATATTTTAGACAAAGATACATTAGTTTTTCCCCGAACACCTCGCTTGAATATTTGTTGTCAGCGGCTTGGCGCGCGTAAAGTTTTCAAAAACGCTTTCTTATTCTTAATTATTTTTTTTCTTAATAATAAGGGAAAAAATTCTGGTAACTTAAAGTATGAATTGTAGTAAAATTTCCTGTTCTCACATGTGGTATTATTAGTTTTTTGAGATACAACTGGATACAAAGACCAAATTTTCGATTTTATTTTCGAGATTATGTACTTGTATACACTTAAGAGCTGCAAAATATTTTTTTTTGTTTTCTTCACCCAAAAAAATACTTGTGAACCCAGTCTCAGCTATATCACATTTCATGAGAGGTCAGAGTCTGTGACAACTGGGCTAATGTAGTTGTCGTTTATGATAATGTCATTAAGAATTCATAGAAAAGTATATTAACATTATGCAATCTTATTGTTGTTATCTCGGTATTTATTTGACTATCACTAAATGAAGTGATCACAGTCATATTAAATTTCTTGTTTTAATTACACATTTGTGATTGTTTAGGTAGTACCCCAAACTTATTTGTATACTTTATAAGCGACGCCATCACCTGAACTTAGCCAAAAAACTCTCACAGCCCAATAGCTTTTGGCAGAACAACGTCTGTTGGATTAGCTAGTATAGATATATTCACATATTATATTCTCGATCAAGAAAGAATTTGAAAATTTTTGAAAAAAAAAATTAGAGTGGATATGTTTCTCGTGCTCTTATTCTTCTCTATAAACTTGGTGATGCACTATTTTACACAGGGAACAGGAAACGGAAATCGATGTTTTTGTTTTTGTCAAAAAGTGTAATATTAGGGATGTCACGTGTCCAATGTCTATGTCTGCGACCATGTCTGTGATGCCGCGATGCGGTTACCACATCACTGTATGTGTCGGTGGCGTGTGTCGTTGACTCCACGTGTGTATTTGTAATTTTAAGTACTAAATAGTGTGGCTATGGGTGTCTGGTACTTTTTGTTTATTTTGCTTCAGGATCAGGTAATTTATTTTAGGACTCGTTAAATGGAAAGATAATTTAATGGCGGCGTGTTAAGGTGATGGTAAATGTAACGTGAACAGGAAATATATATAGGAACTCTAATTTTGTAGCAAATGTTCACCGATAGATAGCATTTCTTACTTGCAATTCAGTTGAATGAATTAAGACTCATGCAAGAACTTTGATCAAAACTAAGAAAATGAGTGGGATAATTTCATATTTTGTGAAAAAATTTATTTGCTACCATTACGTAGGAATATACCCAATCGCGTAGTTTTAGTGGCTCCCTTCTATCGGTTGAGTTTCATATATAAAAGGTAGCATATCAAACTTGTCAAATGTCACTTCTATACGTCATATTCATTCGGTGAACATAAAAATATAGATAATAGAAGAATACCTCCCCACTAAATTTCTTTCCTTTTTCCGGAAAGGCACCATGAAACAAAATGAGAAGAAAAAAATATATCAATTGGATATGATAACTTATGAAAATATATTGGGTATCATTGAATCATCACTTTCGAGCATCTTAAAGGATAGTAAAATATCGGAGACGTCAATAAATTCAAAAGTTATAATTCTTCATTCTATCGATTGGTTAACTATAAATGGAACCCTATTGATTTCCATTATATAATATCACTTATTATAATTATATCTTATATCCGCCATGGACCAGTTGATAAGCTCGTTTAAATTATTTATACATTAGGTTTTGATATTTCATTTTGTTGCTATTATTTATTTGAATGGTTTTTTCAACGGTCGCGCGTGAAGTAGACACATAAATGATACGTAATGTAGGGCTTCTTTAGGTCTCAGTTTCACCACTATTTGAACGCGTAGCATGTTTTCGGTGAATTCATGTTTGAACTTCTCACTGATCAATTTGTTTGGATATTTGTTACATCTGAATGCTCTTGACACTCGTGCTTTGTGCTAAATAATTATCAAAATATAAAGTTGAGTACCGAATTCTTTTGGTGTAAGCAAGCTTTATGACTTTGCCCAATGAGGATGCTTAGAGTGAAAGCGTTTTTCATGTCCCATTTTAATCACCATGTGGACACGAGGCAGCTAAATATATGTGAATTCATGCTCGTAGCACTTATCACTAATCCAAGTGTTTGAATATTTGTTGAACCTAAATGTTAACTTGTTCTCTATGGGCTCCTTTGATGGCCGTTCAATATCAATATAAATATAAAATTGCATATAATTGCGCCAAAATGGAGCTATTTTATATTTATTTCACATAAATGATTCGTGTACTTATCGTTTTAAAACTATAACAAATCAGAACTTTCTTGAAGAGAAATGAAATATCTTAAAACAAAAATCTGACGTGGACATCACATTACTTACTTGTACATCATTGGATATATATATATATATATATATATATATATATATATATATATATATATATATATATATATATATATATATACATATATATATATATATATATATATATATATATATATATATATATATAATCACACACAACATCTCATCATTCCACGGCTAGTTGGTTGGTATGGAGACAGAAGGTCATCATTCTTATGCTACAACATTCCTAAATACTGATTTCCAGGATTCTACGGCTAACAGTTCTAAATTTATGCGCAAAATTCCAAAATCATCAAGTATAGTGCACTTTCGACTTAGTCGATCTCAATGAGAATAGAATATGAGCATCTAGACAATACTATCATCTTGAATACTGTATTCTAATATTCTACGTTCAATCGTTTTGGATTTATGCGGAAAATTGAAAAATGTTTCAAGTAAACTGCACACCCGGCTTAGCCGATCACAATCATAATGCAAGGTTTCTATAAAAGTGCTCAATACGAAATTCCAATATTTTGCAACTAATTATTTTGAATTTATGAGAGAAATTCGAAAAGTCTGTAATATGAAGTGCACTTCCGGCTTAGTCGATTGGGACGAAAGTAGGAGATGATCATTCGGATGCTACAGCAATTGCAAATACTGAATTCCAGTATCCTACGGCTAATCATTCTGGATTTATGCGGAAAATTCAAAAAAAGTATCAGGTAAAGTGCAGTTCCAGTACAGACGATTGCAATCATAATGCGGAGTGCATATCAAGATCCTAGTTCTTATACCAGTCTTTTATACAAAATTTTAGCATTATACGTTTCACTAATTCTAAGATTTGCGAGTTACGTACATACACTCATACACACGTACATACGTACCGACACCAAGCCAAAAATAGTCAAAATGGATTCAGGGATGCTCAAAACGGATATATCCATCAAAATCTCGATATGTGAATTTTGTCGGTTCCACAATATTTCCTTGTAATTTTAGAACGTCAGAAAGTCGTAGATTTCAGTGCCTCATTTTGTTTTTCATGCCTTCAAGGAGTTTGATAAGTATGTATATTTGGGGTTCAATAATGCTGAAACTACAGCTGAACCGTGTGACCAACATAATGAAAACTAATTTAAAATTTGTATAAAAAAGCCTGTTCTAACCTAATTTTGTCGCTTTTGTCAAGCTTACGAAATTAAATTTAGTGAAAAATATTTCGACATGTAAAATGTCGAACAGAATAAAAAATTTGACAATAGATTATCATTGCCTACCTTATCATTCCAATTAAACTGATTGTTTTGTACATCAAGTTCCAATTCTGAATGCCTGTTATACTCATAAGCTGCACTTCCGGCTTAGCCGATTGATACAAAAATAGTGGACAACTATTTTGATGCTACAACAAGTTCAAACACTGAATTTCAATATGCTATGGCTGATCATTCTAGAGTTACGCAAAAATTTAAAAAAAGTTTCAAGTAAAGTGTACTTCTGGCTTGGTCGATTTATACAAAAATAGCAGATAACCATTCTGATAGAACATCAAGTTCAAATACTGAATTTCAACATCCCATGGTCGATCATTCTGGATTTATCAGAAAAATTCGAAAAAAGTTTCAAGTAAAGTGCACTTATGGTACAGACGATTGGAACTCTAATGCGAGGTGCACAACTGGACCTCACACCAGTCTTAAATACAAAATTTCAACATTATATGTTCAACCAGTTTTGAGATTTGCGAGTTGAGCATGCACAAACGAACATACGTACCGACATCAAGCCAAAAATAGTCAAAATGGATCCAGGGATGCTCAGAACGGATATTTCCATCAAAATTTCGATAGGTGAATTTTATCGGTTTCACAATACTTCCTTGTACTCAATACAAGTAAGTAGAAAAGGTATCTCATCAAAAAATTATAAAATTGCATATCGTTGCACAAAAATGGTGCACACTGTAGAAAATTTTAGTCAGCAAAAATGAAGATAATTTGATGGTAAACAGACAACAGTGATATTGGAATAATCAATTTAAAAATAAGTAGAGACCGATGGTATTCCAATGTACCCACTTTACGCACGATCATAGAAAAAATAGTTTGTAATTATATTTCATATTATATAAGCAAGGAACATATTGAATGATCTGATGCGGACACCATATAACCGGTACTCCTTTTAATAAAATTATTGAAAGTTGACGCTGACATTGACATTAGGCAGAATCGTTTGCAACTAAAATCTGAGGTGATCATTTAGATGCTGCAATAGTCTTAAATACAAAATTGCAACATTCCACAACTGATCGTTCTGGATTTATATGAAAAATTTGAGAAACTGTTTTGTGAACTGCACTTTCAGTTCAACCGATTGCAATTATAATGTGATGTTATGAAGTACTTAATACGGAATTTCAAGTCAATGGCTGATTGTTTTGAGTATATGCGAAAAATTAGGAATAAATTATCAAAAGTGTTTACATCATACAAGTAATTACTCTTGCAGAAAATTTAAAAGAATGTCATCATTCAAATTAAATAATGATAAATTGTATTTCAAAAAGAGTCGGTTGCCAACTTTGTCCCCTGAAAATCTATCACGATGTGAATTAAATAGCTTCTGCTGCACTTAAAAATTACTAGGTCTTAAGCTGAAGGACACAAGCCCCAGCGCGGCGCTGACTGAGAAGAAGAGTTGAGATGCGTATCCGTATCCACGGATCCAGTCTAATAATCCGTATCCGCGGATATACATTTTTAACGATCTGGCACATCTCTAATACATACATACGTACAAATTATGCTTTTGATTCTTGTTGCAATCAAAAAAAACAAAGGTAATTTTCAGCAACTAAGTTTTGTTGTCTTATAATATTCATATGAATACGAGCGAACGTGCTACAGAGAATGAACAGTCCAATATTAAATCTTGAACGTTTTTATTCTAAATTTCACTTAGCTTACGTGCTTTTATCATATGACAATATTCTGCTGATTTGTGGAATACAACTTAGAAAATATAGCAAAATACGCGAATAGTGCTATAACATAATTTTCATACATACGTAAGCGTATGTACTGACGTCAAGCCGAAAATAGTTGAAATAGATTCAGAGATGCTCAAAACTGATATTTCCATCAAAATCTCGAAATGTGAAGGACTAGACGATCACTGCTATCAGAGGACTTGTTTATCAAATCATCAATCATAGCTCTGCACTTTCCACTTAGCAAGGCATTTATCATATTATTTTCTTGACGTAAGCCCTGCAACCAATTTGATGTTTCTGTTCCAACATGATTCTTCCATTATAAATCTAAATTACGCATGGATGTAGCAACAGAACAACTATCCTCTTAATTTATTCGGTAAAAATGTTCAGTGATACAAAAAAATATGTGTCCAAAACTTTTCAATCTTAATCTGTAACTCATTATTATCATTTAGAGGACTATTAAGACATTATAAGGATCAATAAAAGCTTTGAAATTGACAATTTGAGAATTGTGAACGTGTTACTTATTCTCTATTTATAAATAAAATAGACCAGTGACCGCACAATGCGAGTGTGATACTTGCTACAGATCTCCAGCCTCTTATTTCTGGGTAATTGAAATGAAAATAGTGCAATATAAGCTGAATGAGTCATGGAAATGTTTTATTGCTTATTTGCTACTTCTTCATTTATATCTGGAATGAACGCGAGTTAAAATTGTACTCGCAGTTATTTTGAAGTGATTTTTTTCCTGTGAACCACTACTCTATATCGTTAAAATTATATCGCGACTTTTTTTTTTGACCAGTTTGTTGATACTTTAGCTTTAATATTTTGTTTTTAAGTTGAATGCTATATTAGATATTTTAAAGTTTATTGGGCTCGCAAATGAACAAAATTCCTCAAAAATAATCCAAATAAGCATATTTGAGTCGTTTATTTTGAAAGTGAAATTTGTTCATTTTCGAAATAAACTATGTCAAATATAATAATAGATAAAACTTGATATGATATTTTAATCTGTGAACAATCAATAGTTGAAGTAAATCAGATTCCCTAATATTTTGTGGTGATTAAAGATATTAGAAAGATGTTGAATTTTTGTGAAAGTATCAAACGTCTGATTTTTAATTAATTAATTATTGAAAATGTGATTTTTACTACAGACTGAATAAGAGAATGCACCGAAAATACAACTACTGAAGATATGAATGCAAAAAGCTATAATTTATATTAATTAATTATCGTGAGATATGCAAAAACATTGAAAAAGTGTTCTACACTGCACATTTTGTGGATATTTAAATCTGAATGATCGAAAATGCTCACAAATATCTCTCAGCCATATTTGAGGAGCCTCTTTTTAAAACGCAATTTCTGGAAAAAAATCGCTATTGAGTTAGAGATGGCGTTGCCTTCGATTGGCATATAGCAGTGTACCAGCATCAAAATTCATGTTCAAAATGCACTTTAAAAGCTCTTAAAATATGTTCAAATTCCGTATCTTTTTTCGAAACGTGATATCTTGAGAAAAAATTATTTTCAAAATGTAATTTGTATGAATTGATGGAAGATTGTCAATTGTCTTCCGTATTGCTCTTCCGTTCATTGAGTGATCGTGTGTTTTATGACATGGAGGAAAGTTTAGGCACAGTAACTTTATTTGAGAAGAATGATGGCAGCAGGAAAAAGCAAAACAAATCATAGTGTAGGAGTGTCACAATTATTTTTTTTTACAGTTTTCAAAATAACAGCTCGTAGAATAAACACAATAATTGCAGTTTTTATTTACGAAGGGAATGATTTAAAAAAAGAGAGAAGATCGCAAATCAAGACGGCATGAATGTCAAAATATGGCAAAACTGTTAACAAAAAGATTCGAATTTTATATTAATCAACAATAATGAGCTTGAAGCAGAAGAAGAATCATGTTATTGTCAGGAAGACTCGGGTGTGAAGATATGACATGAACTTGATTTGAACCATATTATTCTCCGTACTTTTTGGTGATGATAATAAATTTAATTTCAAAACGAAATTTGTAAACTTTTCATTTCCAAATCGAATTATTCTTAGGTTTTCCATTCAGATCGCAATTTATTATTTTTATAACGTAAATTTCTGCTCAATTATGAGATCATGAACAGGTGTATTCTGGTATTTGTCATAACACTATCAATATTTCAATTTCACAGACTCATAGATTTTCTTGTTCAATCTGTTAAGTCACTGCAGAAAATGTCGATTATCTCAAGAACAACAAATCTTGGGAAATTTCATTTTGAAAAGAAGCTCCTCATTTGAAAACGGATGACATATCCTAGTACATTGGATGCACTCAAATTAAGTACGTTGGTATCCAAGTTTTCGGGGCCTAGAAGTTTAAATTCTATAAGATTCATTTATTTTTGGTGAACTAAGAATTTTCAAATTGAGGATTGGAATTCATTATCAATAAGATCAGAATCAAAGTTGAAATTCATTTATGAAATAATGTTGAATAACAAATATTATATATTATATAAAAAAAACATAGGACAGAGGAGATATTATCAATAAAAAGCGTATGAACAAGCAAAATTTGAAATGAAAAAAAGTAATTTAAAATGAGTACATCAAAAATCCGAATTTGAAACGGTAGATTCGAAATTGAAAGTAGAAGATATTGTGAGGCCCTGCGTCGGATAAACACTGAATTTTAGCAGGCAGATATTAGATGTGCTGTTGTTTAGTTCATTTCACTCCAAAAAAACTGAAGTCAAAAGACACTTAATTATTATTGTTAGTAAATAAGTAATTAAGTAAATTCCATTGGAAGTGAACTCAAGTAACATCTAAATTCAATTTATTAATTTACTTTTACATGCTAATGTTTCTTTTTTGATTAAAACAAAAATCTAGATTTTGTCATGATTTTCCGGGTACTGGGCGAATAATCTTAAGAGGATACTATCTGCGGAGAGAAAGTAATGCACTTTAATACTCGTTTCTTTCATTCAATAAAAAAATCGTTCTGTGCAACTCTTTGAAAGCAATGTTTCGTTTGTTAGGTAGAAATTATTTGTAGCTATGGTAAAATGTAGAATACTGACAATACCTACTGTGTATTATATTGATGATATGGATAACTAACGTGACCGACCATCTTGTTCTGAACCGCACCGTCTCTTTTTTCGGTCCTGAGGTGTGTTCAAGGAAAGCTTCGAGACGCAGAATTGTCCTATATCAAGGATGTCGACTCGCTGCACGTGAATTAATTGAAATGTGATATTGAATAGCAAAAATTGAACCATTTTGTTCAAGAAATCATTAAATATGAAACCTGGCTCAACTTTCTGTAATCCGTTAATTATGATACCTGCAAAAACTCCCAGCATTTTATATAATTTAAACTTTTTGGATAAAATGGTTGAAGCTGATTGGATTATTGAATTTGTGAGTTAAAAAGAAAAATTAAATAAATGAATTGCCTCATTTCCACTACTTGTGCATCAGGTGCGTGCACTTTACGTTATGGACATTTGAAAATGTCAGCCTGGTGAACCAAATAACGTTTTGTCATATGGAACAAATGCAATAATAGCCCAATTTCAGTGCTTTTGTTGGTAGTATTTAGAAAAGTGGAGCTGTACAAGGTTTTTCTTTTCATGGATTGATTTGTTAACTGATCTATATGAAAAAATCACCAAAATCATTGATCGATTATCAAATGTTCTGAATTGAAGTTATTTCTATACTGAGAAAACTAAGTGGCAAGGATAGCAATTTAAGTAGTATGAAAAGCAATTCTAGTGGTATCCCTAACAACTTGAAATGATAAGGTCGATGTGATGATAAGTGATGAGATTTGCAACTAGTAAAATCCGCCTCTAGTCTTGAGTAGTTAGTGACCAATACTACTTGCAGTAGTAAAACAAATAAGACGCTAAACTTCAAAGTTTTGAGGTTAGAAATATCATGGTTAACTAATTAACAGCTGCTGCATCTGACATTACAGATACAACAAATTTCGGTAATTGAATGGGAATTCAAATGAGAATGAAAGAATCTCAGATTTATTCTAATTTACTCAACATTTAGAAATATCGTTGTAAAATTTGGCCAATATCAAAAATAGATCTATACCATCCACCTTTTGATAAAAATGTTGAAATAAAATCATAAATATTATAAGCGTTGGTAAATATATAAATACATTAACGAGTGCAATTCATTCGCTATAGTAGTATCTAAGGCAAAGATGGATACCGATTGAAGCAACTACATAGAGGGTATTAAATCAAGCATACAGCGTATTCCTGAAACCTTTAGGAGCTATATAAAATTGTTCAACAAAAAATCTTGTTTGCTCAGTACAATGTCATAAAACGATATAAAAGCAACAACTAATGTCAATGATATAAGTAACTTATTTGCAAGTTATTATGGTTCGGTATAAATCGACCCTAACGTAAAATATTTAAAGCCGTGTAGAAGTGATTATTCCAACAACAGTGTGAATATTAACAATATTCACATAAATTTTGAATCTATATTGGATTAATTTTTCAAGTAAGATTGTACCACAGGACCTGGTCCTGATGAAATTCATTCACTTTTCATACGCAACTGTGCCCATTATATAAATGAACCACTGAAAATCAAATATAATAAATCATTACAATCGAGCATCCTCTCATCTGTCGCTTCTCTTAATTCTCCAATCAAACATAGATATTTTGTTACAAACATAAAGGGGCTAGTCTAGTCTCCAAAAAAGTAGCATTCGTACTTTTTTAATTACCCATGTTAGGTGGAATCAAGAGAAAAATGTTATGAGAAGAAAATGTCAAACTGTTTTCTGATTTTCGAAATTCCTGAAAAATTTGAAAACTGAAATAGTTTCCATTTTCTCTTCAAATTTAAGTGGATTTTTTCAAAATCATTTTACAGTTCGACAATAATTGTATAGTTTGTGAGAACGTGTCTGATTTTTTCCAAAAAGGAACTCCGAAAAATGAAAGTGTTATCAGAAAAGTACGATATTTCTTGATTTCTCGGCTTTGACCTCATCCAGATCAAGAGAGGAACGGCTGAATGGACGCATTGATTACTGATACACTGCTACCAGTAATATCGAAAGTTTATAATAATACTTGGAGAGACTGAAATTGAGAGTAGTATAATTTGTAGAATAATTATATTATAGTGATGAAATTTACTGTTACGCTTTTTAACATTTTATCAATAATTTCAATAGGATATTATCCAAACTACGCGAAGCAGGTTGAAAGATTTCTTGAATAGATATAATAATTTGAGAGAAATAATAGTATATTATGCTACAAGGACCGAACGACTGTCATTTTTGTCCAGGATAAATTTGGCTGCATACGGTGAAGACGAGGGCGAAGCACGAGGCAAAGACGAGGGCAAAGCCCAAGGCGTAGCTCTGTGCAGCCAAATTTGTCCGTGACAATAATGACAGTCGTTCAGTGTCCGTGTTGCATACGGTACTTTTTGTAACAAGTGCACCGAAGTACCCCCATTAATAAATTTTTTAATTAAATTTGGATGTATTGAAACTATCTTATTGATTTAACAAACAGATTCTTGCGAATGCAATCACATTACAGTGAACTAATACAATGAAACATAACTTACATGATTTATTTTATTGATTGATATTTTTCACATTCTCTGTGCTATCCCGTTCACAATAAATGCACATACTATAACGAACACATTCTATAATACAAATTACTTTCAAATATCAATTTGACATATATCAATGAAATAAAAAAATCCAACGGCATCCTGATCCATGATCTACAATTTCATTTTTACCCAGCGGGAAAAAATATCCATTAATACCCAGTCAACAGAGAATTAATGAAATTGTTACCATGGTTTGGAATTGAGAACTTTCGAAGCAGAAGTCAGCTCAGTAATAGGGTACTTTCGGTGTACGTGTTACAGAAAATAAATTAATTCATAAAACAATTTTATCACAATACCAACATGAATATAAATTATCTATACATGTTCTTTAGAATTTGCGACGTACTAAGGGCAACCTGTATATATCTAAAGCCAATTTGTAACGTCAATTAGAAATAAGCCAATTTGTAATGTATTATAAACACAAGAGCAAACAATTCAAGATTTTAACTTGACTCATAAAAACACAACAGCCACAATGACAGTTGTAATTACAATCTATACATTACTCAAACTTTACCACCTCACTTACTCACATGAGGTTTTACATGCTCGGGCGCCAGGATCTTTTTATTTTAAAAGAAGCAAAACACTGGAACTTTTATCAAAGGAAGTCCGGTTCTGAAATGTGAGAATATTTTCCCCAAAATGAAACCACAGAATGAGTGTTAGGAATTTAATTTGATCAAAGCAATATAAATGAAACAAACGAAACAATTCTTACAACAGATTGATTCATCAATCTAATTAAAACAAATGCAAGGTAAATCATGAATCAAACAATAATCACAACGGATTGATTTATCATAAACAAATATTTAACAAATAGAAATTAGTTTTAAGAGAGATGGCGTTTTTAAAAGAATTTAGAACTTTTCAAAAATAATTTAGGCCCTGGGTGATTTCATTGTCGAACAAGCGCTTCACGAAGGTACTAATTCAAACCCAACAATGCTACCAGGGAGTACCGGGAGAGATCACTCAAATGAAAGAATTTGGCGCTTAGCTGCTACCATCTTGCGGGAAGGGGCGCACCTATTTTTCAATTTGATTTGAATCTTGAATCTTAGTTACCGTTGAAAAAAAGTTGAACAAATGTTGATTTACTTAAAAAATGTTTGTCGATGCAAATATTATTTTTTAGTCGAGAAGTCGAGACTTACTGCTGATTTTTATAGTTAAATGCTACAAGAAGTTATTAAAAAGTGAGTACAACAAGTAAATTTTGAATCTGCTTAATATTTTTCTGTTCATTTATTATAAATCATAATTATTCCAGGCGTACATTCACTGGTTTCATTCTGCGGCCTGCAGTTTTTTATAAGTGCAAAAGCATTATCACACACATGATTTAGATCTACCACAATAATAGATATTGGACTAAATCATTTTTAGGACCTTACAAATACCTGGAATTTAGAACAGTGATCAAATAAGAAGCATTTGGAATAGATGAAAATTTTCCAGCTCCAATATTTGAACGATGCTAGAACTGAAAATTATTTGTAACAGAAGATGCTCCAATATATTATCTATATTATATAGAACCAAGAAAGAGTAATACTCTTCAATCTTGATGTTACTTTGGAATTCAGGCAGCCGAAGAAATTTCAATAAATTCATACTCGCAACAAGTTCATGCTTCACGAAAGTGCTGAAGGACTCTCCAGTCAATTTAAAGGAAGTAAAACCAAGAAGAAAAGTAATATTTGTAGGAAAAAATCTTAAATTCAGGAAAATTGATTCAGTTTAGACATTAAGATGCATTTATGTTCAGATAATGCGAAAACAATGCAGAACGTTATTTTAGCTCAAAGTAAATTGAAAAAATTCAGTAATTATTTTTAAAAAATACTTCGAAATAATGATATTTTCTTTTATTCATTTTCTCAATCAATCATACATCTCAAAATAATTTGAACAAGTCCACAGTCCTAGATTAGTGATTTTCGTGTCCTATTTTTTTCAGTTTTGTTATTAAAAGCCATTCTAGTTCATATCTATTGCTCATTTATCACCATAAGTGATTTAGAATTGTATTTGAAAGACCTAAATTAGAAGAGAATTCACTTATCCAAAATTGTGGCTTAGTATGAGTTCTTTTGAGAATATGGCTATAAAATTTTATACTTCAATAGAATAATTTCAAAATGTTTTGACCGTTTGTATTCAATGTTTCTCTAGTCTTGTTCACAATGAACTTGGAATACTGTGAAAAGTAATTCCAACAGAAAGTATGACCCATAATTGAAAAAACATTTCCTGAGAATAGACACTTTAAAGTAATTGACCTATTATGACGTTCTAGCTCAAATCACTAATTTATTCAATAACTACAAAGTTAAATCAAGATTTATGCATGAAATGACTTTATTAAATTTTGAGTTTGTGAGCTATTCAATGTATTGCAATACTGTGGAAAGTGATTTTATTCTAAGGTATGATCCACAGTTAGAGAAGGCATTCTACAAAAATAGATTATTCAAAGTCATTGATTCATAACGTTTTTTAAACAAATTTTGAATACACTTTACATCTGCGGATTTATTGACTACAATAATTGGATCATACTTCATGGATAAAGTAACTTCATATTTTATCGCAAAACCTGATATTTGTACGTATATTTTGTCGGTGAGATTGATTCACATGTACAAACATTTATAATACATGTATTTTTGTTGAAAAAGTTTTGTGATTCCTTTCTATCAATATACCTTAACCTCAAAATACTAATTTAGACTAGAAACCATGGTAACATAGCTATCAGAGACCTCATGTGGCAAGGGGCGCAACTATTTTCATGCGCAGAACTTTTAACATTGAGTGCTCTCTCCCGGTACTCCCTTATAAGAAATGAAATAAGTCTGACAAATCCAATTTAGATTCAATTGTCTAGACCCTGGGTGATTCCATTGTTGGACAAGCGATTCACGAAGAAGGTGCTAATTCAAACCTAACAATGCTACCAACCAGTCCACATTTATAAGAAATGAACTAAATCTGAAAATCTAATTTAAATTCAAATGTCTTATGGAAATTAAATAGCGTAGCGCTCCACAAGAAAGGTGCTGTCATTATCTGAACCCACAGACTCAAAGAAGTGAAGAGTGCATACTTTGAGTATTTAGCATCTCTTGCTTTACATTGGAAATGCAAGTTAGCCCTATGGAATCCATAGTGCCTTTGTGACAGTAGAACGATTGAGTGTCGTCAGCGCCATCTCTTATACATATTTCTGCACAATGGCGCTTTTATCTGTCAAATCTGACAGATGTCCAACAATTATAACTTAAACTTATTTAAACACTTAATTATGGTCTTGATAATTAGTCTAACACTTAATTCACACTGTTCAACTCAGTAAATAATGTTACGTAAGTAAGTTTATCTTCTTTCACAAAATGTTTTAATCCACTATTGTTTGTAGGTTATGTTCACGGTGTGAGCACTAGCAATGTCCAACAGAGATACTATAAATGTTCGGATCTCTGGGAATTAACCCTTCTTAGGGACGAACTGTAGGCACTAGCTTCGTCACAAATTATATCATATTAAATAGATTTTTCGGATTAAGTTCTGTATATTATTTGCCGTTTCGACTCTCTTTCCGAAAGTTTTTTCAGAAAAAATCATACAAAACTGAACAAGGCAAGTATCTAGATAATTAAAAATAATGAGTTGAAAGTATACAGATTACTAGATGTATGTATATTTTCAATTTGCAGTTTTTAATTATCCAGATACTTGCCTTGCTTATTTTTGTATAATTTTTTCTGATGAAGACTTTCAAATAGAGAATCGAAACGTCAACAAATAAAAATAAATATACAGAATTTGATCCAAGAAATCAATTTATTGTAAATATGAATATACAAAGAAGATGCTAGCAACGTATCCACTGTACCTTTTCCTATTTCCACAGTAGGAAATTGAAAAAGGTAATGTTTCTTCACTATTTGGTAGCAAAAACATAATGTACTGCTGATTAACACTAAATTTAAGTATCGAAATATCCTACCTTGAAAGTGAAGACCCAGGCTAGCTATTAATAAGGGCACCAGAAATATTCTACCTGAAAAATAGGAAATGGGCGCCACTCCCATGAAATGATCAAAAGAGAAAGCGGTATCATTCTGGGAGACAAAAGCGACAGCAAAAAAAAAAATAAGGCATAGACGTCGAAATCAATTATAAACAAAATTATTATTAATTTTAAGCAAAGAATTCCAAAAATTATAATTAAAAAAATTTGGTAACTTACGAAAATGGTTAAAGCTAAGATACAAAAAAATCTCACTGCAACAGCCAAAAGGAAACTGGAGAGCACGTCACAGACGTTCAAAATTACGTTACAAAAACTAGCTAAATATCCTCTTCAGGCGGAACTCAAGACTAGTATCGGCAGAGAAGATAGATGACGGATTTTTAGCCACAAAAACAACGTCAGACAAGAATGTTCCCTGAATTAAGTAAAGTTGATCTTGCGTCTTATAGGGCTTTGATAAATACCCAACGGTCCTTGAAGGTGTTAAAGTTGGCCGTGCGCCTGGTAGTCAACTTCGGGAGATATTAATGTTATTCTTAATTTCGTAGACGCGTTGATGTTTTTCTTAACTTGAAGTTGGCCAAAAACTAGTCTCAAGTGACCACGGGTTCCTAAGATCCCTAGCAGTTTACACTGAAAACAAACAACCCAACCAGTATCCAATTCAACTGAAACAAGAGGTTCCTATAAGAAATTGGAGAGCTCTCTTCAAACGTGAAGCGTTAAACTTGAATAAATAAATTTAGATTTAAATTGAAAAACGAATAAACTGTAAATTTAGTAAAAGTTAAATAAAATAATCAGTAAGTTAATTATTTGTCTGATTTTAAATTGTGCACTAAAAATTTACAAAGCAAAAAAAACTACGCTGAGCATTAAAGAGAAGAAAAACAAAGAAAATACAAAGTCTAGCAGGATAAGAATAAGGATTTATTAGCGACGTATCGATAAATTTACGAACGTGGTTCGTTACTAGAAAAATTGGATCAATCTTCACAAACTTGTAGGATTTTCCAGCTTAAAAACGGGAACTAAAGCCCACAACAAAACATTTCAAGTTTTGGAAACTAAAAACTACACAAACAACGTAAGAAACTAAACTACGAGTTGTTGAATGACAAATCCGCAACGCGTTGGATCCAAAATATAGTTAAATTATGTATTATCAACCACTTTCACTAATCATTCATGCATCAAACATACTTAGGTGAGGAAAGGTGAAGGGAGGAACGAAGATAGCCACAAATTCAAAGGTTTTATTACTTCGAGTGTATATATAAAAAAAAATTCGCGTATCACCGAATCGATATCCGCTTGATCGCGTTTGGTAATAGAAAAAAATTTGAAACAGAAATACAAAAAGCCGGTGAATTATAAGAAAAAAGAATGTCTACTCTTGATTATCAAAACTAATCTGAATATAAAACATCAGAATAGTTATTTACATTACAAGATGCGAAAGTATACTTTTTTGTGTGAGGTGGTATTTGAATGGCCGAGGTGAAGCCGAGGCCGTTCAAAACCTCCGAACACCTGAAAGGGCTTTCGCATCGTGTGATGTATCAAATTTTTTCTGCTACTGTTCTATATAGATATTGATATTTAATAATGATTATTATATTTGAAAAAATGTTATGGAGGCTGTTTTACCTGTCTAAAATTATCCATAGCAACGGTTTATTTACAATGTTATCTGTCACCAGCGCCTGTCAAAGATTTTGAGTTTCAATAATTTAGTGAAACATTGCATTTGACCAATTTAAAATGTTAACAGAAAAATGAAAATGGTATTCAAAAGGCAGCTAACAATGCATGTGCCTCACTTCTTGTGGATAAATCCAAAGAAAGGTACAATCAAACATACAGCATATTTTCTAAATGGCTTACTGATAAAAACGTTACTCGAATTGACGAAAATGTAATGCTTCGGGTGTCGATATTTTGTATTTAAAGAGCGGATGGAAGTCTTCTTCGTAGAATAATTAAATTGAAATTTCTAAAAAGGTGCTACATAAAATTCACATTGATATTTCCTCAAATAAAGAAACAGTGACAAATATGAGTTTTGACGTAATTCAAAATAATAAAAATCTCCCAATACAAAGTGAAGCAGTTAATAATTCAAATAATATTCCTACCATGGCTTTTTCCAATTGTTCAAATTGCATAATTACCTAAAACCAATAGATCGATAAAATTAAATTAAATAGATTGGATAAAATCATATTATTGTTATAAACTACTTATTTATTTAAATAAATATTGAAATTTCCAATAAATTTGCATTTTTTCAAACTTTTACTTTTTTGTCCTGGCTCCGAAAGTATTACTTTCGTGGCTAGCAACGCATAGCAACGAGGTAACAGGAAGGTTTGCTTTCGTTATCGTTCGAGTTGCCAGGGCTACAAAGCTCACTTATTTAACCAGTAGCAGAAAAATAATTAAACGTATCTTCCCGAGGAAGGACAACAAATAATAATAACCTCCCAAAGACAAAAGACCAGCTCCTTTCACCGGAACGGCTACTGCCTACGCTATTGTAAAATTTAGATAAAAATAAACTTAGAACAAAAATATTAATTTAGTATAAAAGGTTGAAGGTTGTAAAAAGGTTTTGAGCACAAAAAACTAACTGAGAATTAGGGATGAAAGGGATAAATTTGGAAAACAAAGGGTTAACTACGCGGGTCGCCTCAATAATAATACTAAATTTCGAATAATGTAAACAAAAATAATAAACAAAATACTTACAAAATCCTAACACTGATTTTAATGGAATAAAATAATCACAAAATTTAGAACAACTACTAAAATCACAAGACTGCTCAAAACAACCCGTCTGCAACAACGGCTCAGGAACCAAAGAGAGAGAACCAAACGCGCATGCTTCCCAAATTAGCGCTCTTCAATCAAGTGCCATTAGCACGTACTAATTTTACAAAATTAGTGCAAATTTGTCATACAGATGGCGACATAGGTATGCAATAAGAAAAAAATTGTACAAAAATGACGTAAGACGAAATTTTTGTAACACCACAAAAAAGGATCACTTAAAGAATGCTCTTGGAAAATTTCAGCACGGATTTTCATTTTCATGAGCTTATTTTGTACATAGGTACATGAATAAAAGAGAAGTTTCATTATGAAAAAATTGATGATATTATTGTACTTGTACATATCGAAATGAAGAATAAAATCGATGATTATAAATAGGAAATTGCATGGTAAAAATATGATAGACTGTGAGCCATTACTGAAATGAGAAATAAGCGCTCCAATACATACAGAAAGGGAATAATATACCCAGCATGTAAACTAAATCTGTAAAGCTCTCAATGGTTTATTTTCCCATTCCAAAATTGATCATCCCTATCAATTTTTTCTATGGAAATACCTAATAGGGTCCAAACAGCAAATAAACAATAATCTTTTCCACTTATGTGTAATTGATTCTGAATTTGAGAATGATAAATTGTGATTTCTTTTAAGTGACAATGTTTGTGTTCCAGAAATAATTGTACAATTTCGGATACTTTTATTTCTTACTGCGTCCAAAATAAGTCGAAATGAAGATATTGTCAAAAAACTGCTTTTGAGCGCCATTTTTCCAATATAGCAGCGCGGGCGGCAAAGATACGAGGTGGTAAAGTCAAAATTAGTGAAGAGCACATCGAAATCTATAAAATTACCCATTTTCAAAGCTCCCGGTAAACTTTCCAGGTTTTTTTCAGAACCCAATGACTGCAATATAATTCGTAGAAACTTGTAAGGCATAGGCTGTATGATTCTCTCATATATGTAAATAAATAATTAATATCACAATAATTTATGAATATCTACTTTTTTGACTTTGAAAAGCCCTTGATAGAGCTAGTAGAAATATGATGTGGAAGAAAAGAGAAAACTATGGTTTGAAAACAAGAATCACCGGAATGATAAAAATGCTAATATGACAATTGCTTAATAAATATTGAAGTAGATGGAGGCTCTCTAGAGATATTCAGATTCAAATCGGAGTGAGGCAGGAGTGTATTCTATCGCCGATGCTTTGCTCAATTTTGTGGATCATATTATGCGAAGAGTTATAGAAAATTAAATTGGTGTCACTTGGAAATATGGAAAATATCTGGAAGATTTCGCATTTGCTGATAATGTCTGCCTGATGTAATGATATCTGAAACCGACAAAAGAAAACAGAATAGTTAGAAGAAATAACAGGAAAAAGTAGGCGTGGAGGAATTTGAAGTATCATCACTGAATAAACCAAGAGCCAAATTAAAAATTGGTTATGATGAGATAGACCAATTTTGTAATCTAGGCAGTGTGCTAAGTGCAAAAGGTGGAAGAAGGCATAAGAAGTTTACAACATAATGTGAAAAATTTGATGGTCGAATGAAATATCCACATAAAACAAAATTAGAACATATAACAGCAATGTGAACATTATGCTGCTATATAGATTAGAATTATGGACGATCAATTGAAAAACGATGCAAATTTTTGTAAATAAATTCCCACGTAGAATAATTATTGAAAATATACTGCCATGATACTATATCGAACGAAGAACTATGGAGAAAGTGCACTATAGAAGAAGTTGAAATGATCATCAAAAACATGAAATAGAGCTGGGGACATACACTAAAAAAAGAACATATCAACATTACAAGAGAAGCATTGGAGTACAATACAAGAGTCAAGAGGAAAAGAGGTAGGCCATCAAATACATGGCAAAGACAAATGGATAGAAAACATGAAAGCATGAACAAGACATGGAATTATCTGAACATAGAAGACAAAGAAAAGTTGGAATGAAAGAAAAAACATCAGTAAAAGAAATTATTGTGAAAACTACATAAGACTGAAAACCTCAAGAAATAATTTCCTTGAAACACTTGAAGAAGCCCTATTTTCTGAAAACAGGAGCGAAGAGGACTAGATGAACCTTTTGGGGTTTGCTGTTATACAAGTCCATATATCAGACAAATATTTAGAGCGCTTAATTTTTGAATTCTTTTTTATAGAAGCTCGCAATATCTTGAAATTCGAAAGATATTGTTCTTCTCTATGAATTCTGCACAGTTTTTCATACTTATTTTTGCGTTTGATGTTTTCCATGATTTGAGAATTGAACGAAGGAAGATAAGTATAAATTATTTTTTTTTTGACTTCCAGGAATGCATTCATTCATGATAGTGTACACTATTTCATTCTATTTTGTGATGCTGTGTTGATGTCAGCAGAGGAAAGAGAAAATTTCCAATCAATTCACTATTATCGGTAGTAGCAGGAAAGAATCTATCTACATCAAGACAAATGTTGATAGAAACAGCTGGATGATGTAGCTTCTCGCCTACAAATGTTCCAAGGTTTTTCTCAACTGAACAAAATTCGTTACAGATAACAATATCTTGAATTCTACCATGGAATTGTGAGTGCAAAAATTCAAATGGAATGAGATGATTCGATCTCTATAACCAATAGTGAAATAATTGATTTGGCATGTGATATTTGCATAACTCAGAATGACAGTTATTATCTACTATTCGGAGCATTCGAGTGTATGAAGAATTTGTTGAATGAATTAAAGATGGAGACAATACAGAAACAATACATATATAGATGAAAGTGAATATTTTAGTGTAGATTATATTCGAAAAACAATCAGGATCTATTTTTCTCACTCACAGTATACAAAGCACTTCCTCCTCGAATCTTACCTGAATGCCTCTCTGTCCACTCGACAAACCTCATAGTTTATGATCAAAAAGTTGAAAATCTTTCACACTGTATTTTAGCCAAGTCTCAAAAAGACAACATATGCTATCTATGTATCTTGGCCACATGAATTTTTGAATTAGGTTTTAAAAAAGAGAGTAAGATTTCTATGCAGATCATATAATATTGAAAACTCTTTGTATTTTGAACATTGCAATTTATTCATTTGAAATGAATTATTCAGAATCCATCACCGTGCCATTGTTGCAGCTACGATTTTTAAACGAAAAGTGTTCATACGGTCTAACAGTAATTACCCAGATGAAAATTCACAAATTAAAGTGAAACGGTACTAGTTGTCCCTGTCTTGTCGAATCTTGTTATAGAGCACGCCTATGCAATTCCCTATCTCAACTGTGTTGCAAAAGTGAAGCCAAAAATGTAATATTGTCAGAGAGAGAAAGTAACTGAGAGATAGGTTGAGGCGGGCCCATGTTTGTATGGAGTTAAGTGGCTAGGTACGGTTCATTTAGTATTTTCATGTAAAAATATGTTGTAAAATGGGAAGAAAATTGTGATACTGGGTACAGAATATGTGAAGTGAAATTTTCTCTTTTTTCTGCACCCAAAGATAATATTTTATTAAATAAGTGGCGAGGATATGAAAAATTGCTCGTCTGGAGATGTAAAAGTGAGAAGAAACTATTTTATAATTATATTAAAATTAATAGTTATTTACATTACAAGATGCGAAAGTATACTTTTTTGTGTGAGGTGGTATTTGAATGGCCGAGGTGAAGCCGAGGCCGTTCAAAACCTCCGAACACCTGAAAGGGCTTTCGCATCGTGTGATGTATCAAATTTTTTCTGCTACTGTTCTATATAGATATTGATATTTAATAATGATTATTATATTTGAAAAAATGTTATGGAGGCTGTTTTACCTGTCTAAAATTATCCATAGCAACGGTTTATTTACAATGTTATCTGTCACCAGCGCCTGTCAAAGATTTTGAGTTTCAATAATTTAGTGAAACATTGCATTTGACCAATTTAAAATGTTAACAGAAAAATGAAAATGGTATTCAAAAGGCAGCTAACAATGCATGTGCCTCACTTCTTGTGGATAAATCCAAAGAAAGGTACAATCAAACATACAGCATATTTTCTAAATGGCTTACTGATAAAAACGTTACTCGAATTGACGAAAATGTAATGCTTCGGGTGTCGATATTTTGTATTTAAAGAGCGGATGGAAGTCTTCTTCGTAGAATAATTAAATTGAAATTTCTAAAAAGGTGCTACATAAAATTCACATTAATATTTCCTCAAATAAAGAAACAGTGACAAATATGAGTTTTGACGTAATTCAAAATAATAAAAATCTCCCAATACAAAGTGAAGCAGTTAATAATTCAAATAATATTCCTACCATGGCTTTTTCCAATTGTTCAAATTGCATAATTACCTAAAACCAATAGATCGATAAAATTAAATTAAATAGATTGGATAAAATCATATTATTGTTATAAACTACTTATTTATTTAAATAAATATTGAAATTTCCAATAAATTTGCATTTTTTCAAACTTTTACTTTTTTGTCCTGGCTCCGAAAGTATTACTTTCGTGGCTAGCAACGCATAGCAACGAGGTAACAGGAAGGTTTGCTTTCGTTATCGTTCGAGTTGCCAGGGCTACAAAGCTCACTTATTTAACCAGTAGCAGAAAAATAATTAAACGTATCTTCCCGAGGAAGGACAACAAATAATAATAACCTCCCAAAGACAAAAGACCAGCTCCTTTCACCGGAACGGCTACTGCCTACGCTATTGTAAAATTTAGATAAAAATAAACTTAGAACAAAAATATTAATTTAGTATAAAAGGTTGAAGGTTGTAAAAAGGTTTTGAGCACGAAAAACTAACTGAGAATTAGGGATGAAAGGGATAAATTTGGAAAACAAAGGGTTAACTACGCGGGTCGCCTCAATAATAATACTAAATTTCGAATAATGTAAACAAAAATAATAAACAAAATACTTACAAAATCCTAACACTGATTTTAATGGAATAAAATAATCACAAAATTTAGAACAACTACTAAAATCACAAGACTGCTCAAAACAACCCGTCTGCAACAACGGCTCAGGAACCAAAGAGAGAGAACCAAACGCGCATGCTTCCCAAATTAGCGCTCTTCAATCAAGTGCCATTAGCACGTACTAATTTTACAAAATTAGTGCAAATTTGTCATACAGATGGCGACATAGGTATGCAATAAGAAAAAAATTGTACAAAAATGACGTAAGACGAAATTTTTGTAACACCACAAAAAAGGATCACTTAAAGAATGCTCTTGGAAAATTTCAGCACGGATTTTCATTTTCATGAGCTTATTTTGTACATAGGTACATGAATAAAAGAGAAGTTTCATTATGAAAAAATTGATGATATTATTGTACTTGTACATATCGAAATGAAGAATAAAATCGATGATTATAAATAGGAAATTGCATGGTAAAAATATGATAGACTGTGAGCCATTACTGAAATGAGAAATAAGCGCTCCAATACATACAGAAAGGGAATAATATACCCAGCATGTGAACTAAATCTGTAAAGCTCTCAATGGTTTATTTTCCCATTCCAAAATTGATCATCCCTATCAATTTTTTCTATGGAAATACCTAATAGGGTCCAAACAGCAAATAAACAATAATCTTTTCCACTTATGTGTAATTGATTCTGAATTTGAGAATGATAAATTGTGATTTCTTTTAAGTGACAATGTTTGTGTTCCAGAAATAATTGTACAATTTCGGATACTTTTATTTCTTACTGCGTCCAAAATAAGTCGAAATGAAGATATTGTCAAAAAACTGCTTTTGAGCGCCATTTTTCCAATATAGCAGCGCGGGCGGCAAAGATACGAGGTGGTAAAGTCAAAATTAGTGAAGAGCACATCGAAATCTATAAAATTACCCATTTTCAAAGCTCCCGGTAAACTTTCCAGGTTTTTTTCAGAACCCAATGACTGCAATATAATTCGTAGAAACTTGTAAGGCATAGGCTGTATGATTCTCTCATATATGTAAATAAATAATTAATATCACAATAATTTATGAATATCTACTTTTTTGACTTTGAAAAGCCCTTGATAGAGCTAGTAGAAATATGATGTGGAAGAAAAGAGAAAACTATGGTTTGAAAACAAGAATCACCGGAATGATAAAAATGCTAATATGACAATTGCTTAACAAATATTGAAGTAGATGGAGGCTCTCTAGAGATATTCAGATTCAAATCGGAGTGAGGCAGGAGTGTATTCTATCGCCGATGCTTTGCTCAATTTTGTGGATCATATTATGCGAAGAGTTATAGAAAATTAAATTGGTGTCACTTGGAAATATGGAAAATATCTGGAAGATTTCGCATTTGCTGATAATGTCTGCCTGATGTAATGATATCTGAAACCGACAAAAGAAAACAGAATAGTTAGAAGAAATAACAGGAAAAAGTAGGCGTGGAGGAATTTGAAGTATCATCACTGAATAAACCAAGAGCCAAATTAAAAATTGGTTATGATGAGATAGACCAATTTTGTAATCTAGGCAGTGTGCTAAGTGCAAAAGGTGGAAGAAGGCATAAGAAGTTTACAACATAATGTGAAAAATTTGATGGTCGAATGAAATATCCACATAAAACAAAATTAGAACATATAACAGCAATGTGAACATTATGCTGCTATATAGATTAGAATTATGGACGATCAATTGAAAAACGATGCAAATTTTTGTAAATAAATTCCCACGTAGAATAATTATTGAAAATATACTGCCATGATACTATATCGAACGAAGAACTATGGAGAAAGTGCACTATAGAAGAAGTTGAAATGATCATCAAAAACATGAAATAGAGCTGGGGACATACACTAAAAAAAGAACATATCAACATTACAAGAGAAGCATTGGAGTACAATACAAGAGTCAAGAGGAAAAGAGGTAGGCCATCAAATACATGGCAAAGACAAATGGATAGAAAACATGAAAGCATGAACAAGACATGGAATTATCTGAACATAGAAGACAAAGAAAAGTTGGAATGAAAGAAAAAACATCAGTAAAAGAAATTATTGTGAAAACAACATAAGACTGAAAACCTCAAGAAATAATTTCCTTGAAACACTTGAAGAAGCCCTATTTTCTGAAAACAGGAGCGAAGAGGACTAGATGAACCTTTTGGGGTTTGCTGTTATACAAGTCCATATATCAGACAAATATTTAGAGCGCTTAATTTTTGAATTCTTTTTTATAGAAGCTCGCAATATCTTGAAATTCGAAAGATATTGTTCTTCTCTATGAATTCTGCACAGTTTTTCATACTTATTTTTGCGTTTGATGTTTTCCATGATTTGAGAATTGAACGAAGGAAGATAAGTATAAATTATTTTTTTTTTGACTTCCAGGAATGCATTCATTCATGATAGTGTACACTATTTCATTCTATTTTGTGATGCTGTGTTGATGTCAGCAGAGGAAAGAGAAAATTTCCAATCAATTCACTATTATCGGTAGTAGCAGGAGAGAATCTATCTACATCAAGACAAATGTTGATAGAAACAGCTGGATGATGTAGCTTCTCGCCTACAAATGTTCCAAGGTTTTTCTCAACTGAACAAAATTCGTTACAGATAACCATATCTTGAATTCTACCATGGAATTGTGAGTGCAAAAATTCAAATGGAATGAGATGATTCGATCTCTATAACCAATAGTGAAATAATTGATTTGGCATGTGATATTTGCATAACTCAGAATGACAGTTATTATCTACTATTCGGAGCATTCGAGTGTATGAAGAATTTGTTGAATGAATTAAAGATGGAGACAATACAGAAACAATACATATATAGATGAAAGTGAATATTTTAGTGTAGATTATATTCGAAAAACAATCAGGATCTATTTTTCTCACTCACAGTATACAAAGCACTTCCTCCTCGAATCTTACCTGAATGCCTCTCTGTCCACTCGACAAACCTCATAGTTTATGATCAAAAAGTTAAAAATCTTTCACACTGTATTTTAGCCAAGTCTCAAAAAGACAACATATGCTATCTATGTATCTTGGCCACATGAATTTTTGAATTAGGTTTTAAAAAAGAGAGTAAGATTTCTATGCAGATCATATAATATTGAAAACTCTTTGTATTTTGAACATTGCAATTTATTCATTTGAAATGAATTATTCAGAATCCATCACCGTGCCATTGTTGCAGCTACGATTTTTAAACGAAAAGTGTTCATACGGTCTAACAGTAATTACCCAGATGAAAATTCACAAATTAAAGTGAAACGGTACTAGTTGTCCCTGTCTTGTCGAATCTTGTTATAGAGCACGCCTATGCAATTCCCTATCTCAACTGTGTTGCAAAAGTGAAGCCAAAAATGTAATATTGTCAGAGAGAGAAAGTAACTGAGAGATAGGTTGAGGCGGGCCCATGTTTGTATGGAGTTAAGTGGCTAGGTACGGTTCATTTAGTATTTTCATGTAAAAATATGTTGTAAAATGGGAAGAAAATTGTGATACTGGGTACAGAATATGTGAAGTGAAATTTTCTCTTTTTTCTGCACCCAAAGATAATATTTTATTAAATAAGTGGCGAGGATATGAAAAATTGCTCGTCTGGAGATGTAAAAGTGAGAAGAAACTATTTTATAATTATATTAAAATTAATAGTTATTTACATTACAAGATGCGAAAGTATACTTTTTTGTGTGAGGTGGTATTTGAATGGCCGAGGTGAAGCCGAGGCCGTTCAAAACCTCCGAACACCTGAAAGGGCTTTCGCATCGTGTGATGTATCAAATTTTTTCTGCTACTGTTCTATATAGATATTGATATTTAATAATGATTATTATATTTGAAAAAATGTTATGGAGGCTGTTTTACCTGTCTAAAATTATCCATAGCAACGGTTTATTTACAATGTTATCTGTCACCAGCGCCTGTCAAAGATTTTGAGTTTCAATAATTTAGTGAAACATTGCATTTGACCAATTTAAAATGTTAACAGAAAAATGAAAATGGTATTCAAAAGGCAGCTAACAATGCATGTGCCTCACTTCTTGTGGATAAATCCAAAGAAAGGTACAATCAAACATACAGCATATTTTCTAAATGGCTTACTGATAAAAACGTTACTCGAATTGACGAAAATGTAATGCTTCGGGTGTCGATATTTTGTATTTAAAGAGCGGATGGAAGTCTTCTTCGTAGAATAATTAAATTGAAATTTCTAAAAAGGTGCTACATAAAATTCACATTAATATTTCCTCAAATAAAGAAACAGTGACAAATATGAGTTTTGACGTAATTCAAAATAATAAAAATCTCCCAATACAAAGTGAAGCAGTTAATAATTCAAATAATATTCCTACCATGGCTTTTTCCAATTGTTCAAATTGCATAATTACCTAAAACCAATAGATCGATAAAATTAAATTAAATAGATTGGATAAAATCATATTATTGTTATAAACTACTTATTTATTTAAATAAATATTGAAATTTCCAATAAATTTGCATTTTTTCAAACTTTTACTTTTTTGTCCTGGCTCCGAAAGTATTACTTTCGTGGCTAGCAACGCATAGCAACGAGGCTTTCGTTATCGTTCGAGTTGCCAGGGCTACAAAGCTCACTTATTTAACCAGTAGCAGAAAAAGATTATATCAATGTTTCCAATTATTGAACGTATCTAATCTAAGCTTTTGGTGAAAAATTTAATTTCAAGAAAACTTCTTATCAATAAAGCTTATAAATATTTCTGTTTATGTTTTGGAATCAATAGAGATGTGATAATTGCTTACAAATTCGCCGTACAGTATAGTATAAAAGTGTTCAATCATGTGACAAATATATAATTATAGATACCGTTCTTCAAATATTTCTGACAAAAGGAAAAGCATGTTCGAGTATTTTTCCAAATTGCCCGAAATATTTAAGCGTCTCTAAAAAAACAAGGAAATCTCTTATAAAACAGGATGGATCATTGAAAAAGCCCAAGCTGTGCAAAAAAGAGAAAGATATTAAAATGTAGATAGAATTCATCTTCAATTTAATCGATTAAAATAATTTTTTTAGGCGATCATAACAAAAAAGGTATTTCTATGGCTCCTTTTGCGGCCGTGAAGTTTCACTTTTTGGTCAAATTTTACTTTTTGGGATTGATCTGTCAAACACTACTTTTTTGGGACTGAACTGTCAGAAACTACTTCATAAACATTTCATACTTACCTATATGGGCTGCTTGATGAACTCTTTAAGATACAGCTTTTGCCGAAATACATTTTATATTCCTCCGTGAACCTTAATAATTCGTGCAATTCAAGAAATTGCTACGCATTTTTTACTCTGTATTTTAACCATTCTAGTTTAGTTCAGTTTATATTCCATTTCTGCAACAATAAAACTTTCTAAAAATACTTTTCGAAGAACGTATTATTTATTTGGCGCAGTCGGTAGGATCCGTAAACAGTATTTCGGTCGAAAGCTCAAGTCAAGAGTTCAATTCGTTAATACCATTTCGCTGTTTCGTTTTTACGATTTATTACGGTCCAAAACTATAATCAAGAAGAATCTACAGAGCTGCTAAACGCAAAGCCCAGGTCTTCTGAAAAGCAGAAAAACAAAACTTCGAACTCCGTACCAAAGAGCCGCAAAACGAGAGCCGGTGATTCCACAAGCAGATAATTCACCAGGAAACGTAGAACGAGCCAGGTCCGTCAACCTCTAAGCAAAGAGCATCGCCCAGATTCCGTAAGCCGAGAACGAGCGGTGTCCAATTCCAATGCAGATTATCGCAGTTTTAGCAAGTATAGTCTCATTGTAAGTGAAAAATTATTTCACAACTCAAATATATAATTAAAAAATATTATTGTTACTAACAAAACACATTAACAATAAACACAGGGATTTCTGGAACGGTTAACGCTGTTAAGAAAGAAATCGAGCTCCGACACAGAGCCACTTATTTCACAACACAATATTATATCTAACAAAAATAACACAGGGATTTCCTGAACGGCTAAAGCTGTTAGGACGGAAATCGAGCTCCGACACAGAGCCACTTTATTACAACACACATTGTAATTTACTAATTCACCAATTTTAATTTAAAATTTATTAATGTTGTAAAATAAAGGATAAGTAATAAATATTCAAACTGGAAGATAATTCAGATCTACTACATTCAATTTTAGAAATTGAGAATATAATTTCAATTAATAATCCAGTAACAATGGCTGATAGAACTCAAAAAATTAATTTTGCTTTAAACTCCATTCCAGTTTATAATGGAGACCCAAATAAATTGAGTAATTTTATAAATGCAGTTAATACTGTCCAAAATCTCTTCGGTACTCTCAATCCACCCCTAGATGATTTTGATAAAGCAATTACATTTTTAAACATAAAAAATAAGATCACAGAACGCGCTTTAGATAGCATAAAAGATTTAGAATTTAATAATTGGACTGAATTGAGAACCCATTTAGCAAATACTTTTAAAGATAAAAGTAATTCCGTTACAATAATTAACGAAGTATTGAAAATGGTAAACATTAAAAATCCATATAAGTTATTAGAAATAACGAAAGAAAAGTTTCTGAGCTTCAAATCAAGAGTTAGCATTGAAGAGGATGATCCCGGCACAAAAATAGTTACAATCAGATTTGCCGAAAAATTAATAATTAATAATTTTATTTCTACTATTAACGACCCATATAGAAACAATTTAGCTACCAGAAATCCACAGACTATAAATGACATAGAAATATTATTACAAAACGACTTTCAATACCTTAAACCAAATCCAAACTTTATTCCAAATCCAAAAACAATTACTAGACAACTTCCTAGTATTCCTCCCCAGAGATTTCCCGGAACAAATTTCCCTACCGGAAACGTAACTTTTCAAAATAAAAATCCAAATAATTATGGATTTGCCCCTAAACAAAGAATTAGAAATGCACAGAACGTCAGACCGATCCCTATGTCACATCAAACCAGACAAACATTTCAACTTAAGCAAAATTTTGCAAGATCCAACAATTACTTCACTCAACAAAATAAACAATTTGGAACTCATCGACCAAACTACGCGGTAGAAGAGATTAACAATACTGAAACTTTCGACGATGATGAAACTCAAAATTTTGACGAAGAAGAATATAATTATATTACTGAAAAAATTTCAGACAATAATCAGGACGAAAATATAGAAGAGGAAAATCCTTTTTTAGAAGTACCCCCGAATATCCACGAGAAATCCTAAATATATATCAAAATTCTCGGCTACCCTTTTTGAAAATGAAAGATTATTATATGTTGATTGACACTGGATCCACTATTAATTTGATTAGTAAAACATATGTTTATAATAATATTCAACAATTTAAAATTTATGAGGAAAAATTTAATTTTAAAACCGCAATAGGAGAACATAATGGAAACGAATATGTAATTTTGCAGTTCGAAGGTAATGACTTGAAATTTTATTTGCATGATTTTCATAAACAATTCAACTTATTATTGAGTCTACCAACAATGATTGAAATGCAAGTTAAAATAGATTTCAGTAAAAATATAATCTCTATCCAAAATAAGAATTATAAAATACAATATTTTGAAAATCAAAATTTTGTGAATAACATTGAAGAAATTAAAATTAGAGCAGAGCATTTAAATTTGGAAGAGCAAAGAGAACTTTATAAATTAGTAAAAGAATATGAAAGTATTTTTCCAAAAGAAAAAGATATGTTAACACATACGGACGTTATTCAACATAAAATAATTAGCAAAGATGATACTCCTATCTATACTAGATCTTATCGATATCCTGAAATTTACAAAAAAGAAATTAATAAGCAAATCAAAAATTTACTAGATAACAAAATTATACAAGAAAGTCATTCACCCTGGTCGTCACCTGTGTGGATGGTCCCCAAGAAATTAGACGCTTCAGGCAAAAGAAAATTTAGAATGGTCATAGATTATAGGAAGCTAAATGCAAAAACAATAGATGACAAATTCCCTATTCCAAACATTACAGAAGTTTTAGATAAATTAGGAAAGAATATATACTATACTACATTAGATCTAACCTCAGGTTTCCATCAAATACAAATGCATCCTGAATCTATTCCAAAAACCGCCTTCAGCACAGACGAGGGACATTTCGAATTTTTAAGAATGCCATTCGGACTTAAGAATGCCCCCGCCACGTTTCAAAGACTTATGAATTATGTTTTAAGAGATTACACAAATAAAATCTGTCTTGTCTACTTGGACGATATTATAATATTAGGAACGTCTTTGCAAGAACATTGTGATAATATACGAAAAATCTTTTCCAAATTGAAGCAATATAATTTAAAAATTCAATTAGATAAATCCGAATTCATGTGTAAAGAAGTAGCTTACCTTGGCCATATAGTTTCAAAGGATGGCTTAAAGCCTAACCCCGCAAAAATTGAAGCTGTAAAGAATTTTCCGATTCCAAAAACTTCAAAAGAGATGAAACAATTTTTAGGACTTCTAGGCTATTATAGAAAATTTATTCCGAATTTTGCAAAGCTCACAAAACCAATGACTACTTACTTGAAAAAAGGACAAATAATAAACACAGACAACAAGGAATATAGAGAGAGTTTCAACAATAGCAAAAATTTACTAATTAATGCCCCGATATTGCAATACCCTGACTTTGAAAAACAATTTATCGTCACAACTGACGCGAGTAATTTTGCCATAGGTGCAGTTTTAAGTCAAAATATAAACGGAAAAGATATGCCAATAGCCTATGCATCTAGAACATTGAATGACCACGAAAATAATTATAGCACCACAGAAAAAGAATTACTAGGAATAGTTTGGGCAGTAAAATATTTTAGACCCTATTTGTATGGTACAAAATTTATAATCCGAACAGATCATCGACCCCTGACATGGTTAATGAGTTTGAAAGATCCAAATTCAAAATTAATGAGATGGAGAATCAAATTAGATGAATATTCCTACGAAATAGAATATAAAAAAGGAACCTTAAATTCCAACGCAGACGCACTTTCGAGAATAAGACCGGAATTTCAAATTATTAAGACTAACGACAACATATTTGACAAACCCTGTAACTTAGTACATTGCATTTCACAAGATTTTAAATTAGGAAAGGGTTTCGCCAAACAAATTGATGAAAAATTCAATAGTAAAAATTATTTAATCAACATAAACAATAAAGATCAGAATTTAATTATTCAACCTATTTTTCAAAATAAATATAAAATTCTACACTTGATAACGAAACAAGATTATTTCAACAAACCTGTATTAGAGAATATTAAAGATTGTTTAATTAAGTTAAAGAATTATTTAGTTCAAAACGATATTTTTGAAATTCATATGCCTAAAATTTGTTCAGGCTTAGATCAAATCCCATTTGCAAAAATAGAAAAATTGTTGAAAGAAATTTTCAAAGAGACTCATGTCAAAATAGTAATTCATGAAATAGTTCAAGAAGAAATAAATATGAATGATGAAATTGAAAGTTTAATTGCAAATATTGACGAAGAAGACTTAGACACAGTACATTCAGCAGACGAAAATGAACTTAACGGAATAACCTATAAAGACACTTGTATTAATGTTGGTAAAAATCAGATAATCATCCAAAAACACGACAAAGAGACAGAGTGTCAACTTTTAAAAATATTCGGTAACAAACAAAGATTTATAATTAAATTGAAAGCAACTGACTTAAAAACAGGAGTTTTCAAATTCATAAAAGATTATTTGGCTCCCCGTGTAAATTATTATTGTTTGTTTGATAAAGATATACTCATACCCATAAATGAAGTTTTACAGGAAAACTTTAGCAAAGAAACTTATAAGCTGATCCAATGTATAGAAGTATTAGAAGATATAATAAGACCCGAAGATCAGTTAGAAACAATTTCGAATTATCATTTAGGAAAAACCAACCATAGAGGCATTCTAGAGACATACCAAAAATTAAAACGCAAATTTTACTGGCCTAATATGTTTTTGGACGTACAAAAATATATTAATAATTGTGACATATGTCAACAAAATAAATACGAACGAAATCCTTATCAGATTCCTGAAAACCTTACACCATCTCCCAAATTCCCTTTTGACATTTTACATATCGATACATTGACGTTGGAAAACAAAAAATATTTAACTCTCATTGACGCTTTTTCCAAATTTGCCCAATTAGTGTATGTTAAAACACCTTCTGCTATTGAAATTACCAACGGACTTTTGAACTACTTTTCTCAGTACCAAATTCCTAATGAAATAATTTTTGACAGTGGAACTGAATTTAATAATAATTTAGTTAAAGATTTACTAAAAACATACAATATCACAATCCACATGACATGTGTGGACAACCCTAAATCTAACGGAGTAATTGAAAGATTCCACTCCACAATAATCGAACATTTAAGAATTTTGAATCAAAGGGAACATTTCAAAGATCAGAAAAATTTCAAGAAGATACAATTAGCTTTAATAGCTTATAATAACTCAATAAATTCAGTAACTAAATTTACACCAAATGAAATACTTTTCGGCTCAGAAAAAGAAAACCAAATTTTGAAATTTAAAAATTGTAACGAAGATTATCTGTAAGAATGGCAAGATAAACTTAGAGCATTGAAAGAGAAAGTAGATAAAAACATTAATGTAGAAAAGAATAAAAGATTTTTGAAACAGAAACCATTAAACCAAAATTTAGATAATTTGAAATTTGATAGTGCATTAATCAAAGAAGGAAAAAGGAGAATACAGAAAATCAAGAAACCATTGTTCAAAATTCATAAAATCGAACAATATAATCCCAAATTAGGAGTGATAAGAATAAATCCTAATAAAAGACATAAAATTGACAAAATCAAGAGAAAACGACTTTATGTTGCAGATGTTTCTGCGAAGGAGAAGAACTGACCTTACTGACAGACAATCCTGGTATTAACATACTAGACCTAGGACAAGTTAATGTATATAAAGCATCCCACTATTCATACTTTTATTATAATATAGATAACTTACAGTTAGAATATAATAAAATAATTAATTATAAAAATGAAGTATTCTTGAAGTTAGATAAAGAAACTATAGACATTAATTACAAAAGAGAAATGCAAACTTATATGAACATTTTGAATTTTAATATTTTTAGATTGAAAAGTAAAATTGACAATATATTTAATCATAAACGTAGTAAAAGAGGATTAATAAATGGGTTAGGGACTATTATTAAAAGTATATCAGGAAATTTAGATTCACAAGATGCCGAAAAATATGATCAATTATTTGAAAAAATACAAAGAAATCAGCATATACTCCAAGAACAAAATTTAGAGAACATACGAATTAATAAAGAAATGATTTCCAAATTTAATAAGCAAATTGATAATATTCAGCACAACGAATTAGTATTGAAATCAAAAATAATGCAAATGGATGGTATGTTAGGAGAAATTATAAATTGGCAGAATGTTCTAAAAATTAAAGATATAGTTAACCAATTAATTTTATTGAGTATAAATTTGATAGAAATTTTAGATGAAATAGAAACAAGTTTAACTTTTTGTAGTTTAAATAAAATTCATAGCTCTATAATAACTAGAGGCGAATTGAACAAAATTATTTTAGAAATAGATCAAAACTTAAATTTTTGGGAGTTGACCGAACAAATCACCAGTCATTGTAGAATTAATAATGATCAGATTGAATATTTATTAGAAGTCCCAATATACCATAATGATGTGAATAATAAATTATTTCAAATCACCCCGATACCCAATGTTAACAATAAAGAAATGTTTATTATAAACGTAGAAAAGGAATTGATAATTTTTAACCAAGACAAATTATTTAATACTTACAGTTGCAATAGTATAAACAACAATTATTTTTGTAAAACAAATTACGTAGAAACTAGCAATTGTGTTAGAAATATTGTTATTCATCATAACAATAAAGAATGCGAGTATCATAAAATAAATGACGCATTTTTGATCATCGAAATAGAAAATGGGAACTTAGCAATCATAGCCAGTGCAATGAATAAGGATATAGAAATAAAATGTGAAAATAAAATTAAACACCAACAAATTAGAGGAGTTTATAGATTTCAAACAAATGGACATTGTAAAATTGATAATTATAATCTAGGAAAGAAAATCACAAAAGCGACAGAAATAGTTTTTGAAAATATAAATTTTGATTTTGACGACAATCAATTCACTAATAAAACTTTAGAATTAAAACAAGTTAATAAAGAAAATATAATGGTTAAAGAAGTTCCCAAATTACAAGAAATAGTAGTAGAGGAAAATTATCATGGATATATCAATTATTTTGTAATCACTGTATTATTTGTTATTATTTTAATTATGGTAATTATAGTTTTTAGAAATAAGAACAATTTAAAATCGAAAAGGAATTCTAACTTGGAACAAGAAAAAGAATTAGAATTAAAAGAAATAGAAACTCAAAGTAGAAATCCTTTTTGAAAGAATAAAATCCTCTCTTAAAGAAGGGAAGAGTTATGTATATAGAAATGTAGTCAGATGATTTCATTCTCTCATATTATTCGTGTCAGCATTAAGTTAGTATAAAAACTCTGTATTTTAACCATTCTAGTTTAGTTCAGTTTATATTCCATTTCTGCAACAATAAAACTTTTTAAAAATACTTTTACGTATTATTATTTTGTGCATCTCGGCCTACAGTTCTTTTTTGGTCTCACCTGAATTGCAGCCTCAGCTGCGATTCGGCCGCAAACAACAGATTTGACCAAAAAAGATAACCTTTACGGCCTTGATACACAAATAATTATTTCTAGTAGAGGACACATAAACGATAGAAATAAATTTAAATCCAAAGCAAAACTTGGATTCAGAGGACTTGTAAGAATTTTTTCGATTTGAAAATTATATCCATCGAAGAAAAACGAGTCATCATCAATGAGATGTTGGAGACAAAATACTTTGTTTTCAGAAAGGAATATAAAAATTAACGGAATTTTCCCATAAATATCACGGATGTACGAAATTTAGGAGATTTTTGCTAAATTTTTTGTTAATATTTTCTTCTGGTATATAAGAAATTGTTTGTGTGTATTTTCTCAATTTTATTACACCCATTGTAATATAAAATATTAGTGAGTGCGTATGGCCGAGCGTGTTTGTTCACCTTTACATGCTGTGACGTCACTCGACCAAGAGGTCGCAGGTTCGAATCCACTCACCGACAATGTGTGATTTGTCGTAATAATAAAAAATGCAGCTACTTGCATCATCACACTCGGGTGCTACAGGTTGCCAACCTATACACCTTAAAATATGTAGCAATGGCACGAAATTCTGATCGGCAGTACGGCGGTGTTCTACCGCGGCTCGGTGATACCGATTAGAAAGGCCCAGGCCCTTACAAGGGCTGTTGCGCTAGTGATGATGATGAATATAAAATATTAATAAAATTGTTTATGTATTTGTTATTCATAATTAGAAAACTCTTATCCAGAGAAACGTTTATAAAACATGTTTCATAATAATGCACTTTTTCATTGCAGATTTTTAGAATAGAAATGTTAATTTTCTTTTACTTTTGCCTTTCATTTAGTGAATAATAATTCAACGTAATAAAAATATTGACTTTATCTGGAAATTGATTTTTATTGAAAAAAATTCAAATATAATCTCATTTCTATATATGAAGCATGCAAAGTTGGGCCCCCTCTCGCAATCTCTCTCACATCTGCCGCATTAGATTTTAGGCTTCATGTTTTCCAACTGAGTGTCCGTTCCTCTATTATTCTCCTTCGTGTTATAGAGTAAGTCAGTGATTATGGCGGGATAGACATGAATTCAAATATATCGACATTTCATATATAATACATTTTATATAGAAATTTACTAAAAATAATGCTCAAATACAGAATAAGTTTCTTAAACGTATAAGATGTAAGACCGCGGATCAGTGAGCAGCTATATTATTATTAGATATAGAAATTAGATGCTTTTTTTGCTTTCAGCAAAGGATCTATGATATTTTTACTTACTTGTACTAAGTACAAGAAAGTATTGTGAAACCGACAAAATTCACCTATCGAGATTTTGATGGAGATATCCGTTTTGAGCATCCTTGATCCAATTTGACTATTTTTGGCTTGATATCGGTACGTATGTTCGTGCGTGCGTGCGTGCGTAACTCACAAATCTCAAATGTTGAGATTCTGTATTTAAGACTGAAATAGGGTCTACTTGTGCACCTTGCATTATAATTCCAATCGTTTGTACCGGAAGGGCACTTTACTTGAAACTTTTTTCGAATTTTTTTGATAAATCCAGAATAATCAACGGTAAGATGTTGAAATTCAGCATTTGAAATTGCTGTAGCATCCAAATGGTCATCTCCTATTTTCGTACTAATCGGCTCAGCCGGAAGTGCACTTTATATGACAGACTTTTCGAATTTTCTTCATAAATTCAAAACAATCGGTCGTAGAATATTGAAACTTTGTATTAAGCACTTCTATAGCATCTAGTTGTACATCTTGCATTATGATTGCGATCGGCTGAACCGGACGTGCAGTTTACTCGAAACATTTCTTGAATTTTCCGCATAAATCCAAAACGATTGAACGTAGAATATTAGAATTCATTATCCAAGAATTACATGGCATTGACAAATATTTTCTTATTATTTGGATCTTGAACCGGTGGCGTAGAGTTCTTTTGTCTGAGTGCTTTCTTAATCTGTGTTCTATTATAACCATTCTTCAAGAAAACATCATCCAAAAATTTCATTTCATCAGATAGTTTACTTGGATGACATAATGAAGAGGTTCTCTGATATAAAGTTTTAATAGTACAAAATTTTTGAGCAGAATGGTGATTTGATGACTCATGTAAATATTGATTTGTATGGGTCGGTTTCCTATACACAGAATGGATAAGTTTACCATTATCCTGTTTCTCCAGGTTAATCAATATTTACATGAGTCATCAATTCACCAAAAGTTTCACAAATTTAAATTTTAATGTATTTAGTCCAATAAACTCCCTGTAACAGTTTATATTCAGCTTTGTCAAATTTCTCGGAATCGAAATCGTTCTTCTATTTTTAATACAGTACCGAACCATAGGTCACATGGATAATATCTCCAAAACATAATTCAGCTAGGTTGGAAAATAGTAAGAAATGTCATATTTTTATTTTCTGAATCTTAACAACAAGTAATAATAAAATAATAATTTTTGATAAATATTTCAAAATATACAGAATGAATATAAAAATAAACCCTTAACCTTGAACTTTATTAAATTTAAATACGTATCCCGAAAACTAAGTTCTCATCATCAGTAGAATTAGTCGAAACACATCAACAGCAGGTTGGAGTTTTCCTCTAGAGATATACTCTCCACCGAATAGGCTGAGGATTGCTACAGGTGATAAAACTGACATCACAAAGAAAACTATTATAAATCTTTCCAGTCGTACTCTCTCAAATACAGAAGAACAAGTTTTAAGCAAGGGCTTAAACTTTGCATTAGCTCCAGCAAAACAACCAACCTTGGACATAATTTGTGCTGCAGACTGCGTAAAGCTGCTCGAACAAGAAGCTGAGGAGTTTAGATGGAAAATAAGGACGGTATTGGAGAAGAAATCGAAACAAAGCAAGAACATAACTAAACAAGAGACAGCTGCAATCAAAAATCTTCGCTGTGACGACACCATCAAAATTTTACCTGCTGACAAAGGAAATGCCACCGTCATAATGGATACCATGACATATGACACAAAAATCGAAGAAATACTTCAAAAAGGGAACTACAGGGAGCTTAAGGATGATCCGACAGCGAAAATCGAGAGGAAGGTATATCAAGTTCTGAAGAAACATAAAGATGACATCTCTGACCGGAAAAGAAGAGAACTAACACCACACTACAGTAAACCACCACATTTATATGGGCTTCCAAAAATCCATAAAGAGAATATTCCATTGCGACCCATCACAAGTTCGCGTAATTCACCTGTGTACGAACTTTCTAAATATCTGTTACCTATCCTCCAACCACTACAAGGTAAAACAGACTCTTTTGTGAAAGACTCAAGACATTTCGTGGAGATATTGTTACACCCTAAATTGGATATAACAAAGAATAAATGGGTTCTTGCTGGATGGAGGGTAAAGGTTATTGCAAATATAAAGAATGCCAAATTTGTATAACAAATGAATATATTAAAGAATAAATAACAAAGATAATAATGACGAATGAATATATAAACAAAGTATAAATATTATAACTTACGACTAGTCGGCTAGGTGCGGGTGGAGCTCTTAATTCCCCTACATTCTGATGCTTCTCGACTTCTACTTCTTCACTCTAACTTAACTCAACTACTTTACTCTACTGCCTTACTCTATATATACACTAAACAAGTGCTGATTCGTGAATATCAATCTCACCTTGAAAGTGTTGCAAATATTATGTTTATTATTGATACAAATACAAATAACGTAATTTGGAATACTGACTCGACAATTAATAAGTGTGTCTCTTGCATCACGAATTAGCCTTGTTACAATATTAAGCACCGTTGAACTTCAAAGTCAGGATAGGTTCATTAGCTTTGACGTTGAAAGTTTATTTACCAACGTCCCATTAGATGAATCGTTATGCATCATCAGGAAGAGACTAGAAGAAGATGAAACGCTAATAGACAGGACTACACTGACGGTCAACGGGATCATTGAACTACTTGAGTGCTGTATACGTAACACATACTTTCAAGTCAAAAAACGTTTCTTCGCTCAAGATGCCGGTTTACCGATGGGCTCATCCTTATCACCAGTAATTGCAAATACCTACATGGAATGGTTCGAGTCTCATGCAATATCTACAGCTGCAGATAAACCAAAACTGTGGTTGAGGTACGTGGACGACACTTTCATCATATGGGCAAATGGTGACAATAAACTTCAGGAATTCCTGGAACATCTAAACAACATCACACCTACAATCAACTTCACAATGGAAAGGGAATCTCAGAGCTCGCTACCATTCCTGGACGTTATAGTCAAAAGAAACGAAGACCACATCCAAACTGCAGTATATAGGAAGAAAACACACACGGGACAATACCTTAACAGTCACTCCAACCATTCGACGTCTGTGAAAAAAGGTGTAATTAGAACATTATATGACAGAGGCGTTAGGTTGTGCAACACAACGGACGCACTCGACAGCGAGATGAAAAACATTCGTAGAGATCTGATGCAGAATGGCTACAAGTTGAAGCTGATAGATCAGACAATACACGAACGCCAAAATAGAACTGCGAGAGAGGATGAAAAGAGAGAAGTATCTGCAGGTCCATTCCTAAGCATTCCATATTTGAAAGGTACCTCAGAAGAAATTGGCAGAATTGGGAAAAAATACAACATCCGCACAGTTTTCACCTCCACCAGGACTCTGAGAAGTATTTTGACTAGGACAAAACCAGACCAATGCAATACAAAAAATTGCATCTACCAAATACCATGCGAATGCGGAGCATCATATATTGGGGAAACACAAAGACCATTGGACATCAGGATTAAGGAACATAAGAAGAACACGAAAATGGGCGAAACGACGAGATCAGGTATAGCGAACCATGCGTGGACAGAACATCATCAAATAAAATGGGAGGAAGCCAAAATAATTGATAAGGAAACTCACTGGCGGAAAAGAAAATTCAAAGAAGCTGCACACATGCTTGACAACGATCGTGTTTTCAGTCTACCGAGCACCAATATCCATAGCGCGTGGCGCCCCCTAATTGGCCAGCTGAAGCTTCATGATGCGAAACCGTCATAAATCATTACATCTCTAGTATATAAGACGTAGCTTTTAGTTTTTAGTTCATATTCACTTGAAAACGATTGAAGATATATAAATCAATCGAAACGTTGTGTATTTTTATAATAATAAAGACGATGGAAGTCCGAAAAAATAGTTCAATTTTCAACTACTTATGGTATAATAAATGAATATCCTCCTCGGAAATTCTCAACCAATCGTATAGCAGAATTCTTTTAATTCTGACCAATAAAAATCGAATATCAGTGAGTATTTTGCACTCGTGCAGATACTCGAGTATTTTCACATGTGTGCATTCCCTCAAATATTCATTGACTGAAATTACAATCAGTACCGTTATTGTAATTAATAGTTTCAGTATTGTTCCCATTTTCTGAGTGAATGTTGGTTGCATTCAGTTCTATCTCTTGATTCCGCATTATCGAAATAAATTTTTTATGATGTTCAAAATTCATCTTCAAATAAAACTAATCTGTAATCTGGACCATTACGTTTTTTCATATAACCATTGTCTTTCACCAGAACGTAACCTTTTTCAATACAAAAATATTCAGATAATTTCCAATAGGAACAATCTGATTTTGTTGTGTTAATAGGAGCAAAACCTTCTATTTTTCTGTTGATTACTTGTCAAAATTCATCTCCAAATCGCTGATGAAACAATTTTAATGTGAAATAATGACAAGATAAGAAAATTTTGACTTTATTTATTTGTGAATCTAAGGATACTTTCAGATTTTTATTGAAGTATCTAAGGCCAGTTGCACCGCTCTAGCTTAAATTTGGCCAGTTGCACCACCGTCACTTAACTTTAAGTGGAGTTCAATATCTACGGTAACTATTGCATGCACAATTGTTACCACGGTTATTTTTCTTCCCTTAAAGTTAAGGGAAGATGGTGCAACTGGCCATTACTTAAACAAAAAATATCGAATCGGAATGATGATAGCAATGTTTATGTCAGATTTGACTTTTGAGTCTTGATACGATATTGTTCAATTAAGCGACACTTAAAATTTAAGGGACTGCGGTGCAACTAGCCATAAGAAGATCATTATTTTATTTATTCAAATGTCACTTGATATGAATATTTTTTGAAAATTCGCAAGCAAATAGATCAGTTGAAATTTTAAAAATATAGTATAAATTGTGAAAATTGTGCATTTGAGAATAAGTGTCGCTGTCATCATCGTCCGATTCATCCTTATCGTTAATAATTGTAGGAAGAGTTAAGTCTCAATTTATGATTTTCTTTATTAATTTACGATGATCATTTCAACTTTTGAAGTCATTTTTAGGTATATTTTCTATAAAAAATATATAAATCATAAATTGAAACTTAACTCTTCCTACAATAATTATTAACTTAAAATGTTTCAATTTTTCCCCAATGAAAAAAATCATGCTCTTTAACTTTATTCATTTTCATACTATTCTTCACTTATTTATGCCAAACGGAATACTTACTGGTATAAAAGTATTGTTTATGAACCTAATTGAATTATTTTGAATATATAATCTGCACTATTATGAGAGATTTACCTCCTGCCATGTCTATAATTACAAACTAAGTTGATTCCAGGGCGTATTTTCTTGATTTTTTTTTTTTCTTTTGTAAATGTTTGTCTTATGTCATAAGCATTAAATTTTTTTATTTTAACTTGAAGCATAAGTATTTCTTTAATGAAATACAAAATAAAATAACGGAAATATTCTTACTTTTTATTGCCACTTTTTCCAAAGTTTTTCAATGATCGGACAGAGTTACATGCATGCCATTTTCCAAATGAATTTAAAACAGCATTTATTAATGGATTATAAAATGGTAGGCGGAATTAAGTCGGAGAAATTTTGCGTGTTCTTCATGCAACTTCCATTATCATTTAAAATATAAAGAGCTTGAGAAACATGCTTGCCATTTCCCAAATTAATTCAAAACAGCATTTATTGATGTAATACAAAATGGCAGGCAGAATAAAGTCAGAGAAATTTTGCGACTCTTTTATGCAACATTCATTATTATTTAAAATATGAAGGGCTTAAGCGACATGCATGCCATTCTAAATTCATAATTATTTCACTTCAAAATAAAGTTTTTGCTCCATTTGAGGTTATTTGAAATCACGGCTAATTGGTGCAAAATTTATGCAAGATTACCCCCAAATTGCAAATCCTTGCGCCAACGAGGAATGCTTGCCAATATTTTTACAAGGGTTTTATGACTAAAACTTCAATTCTTTCCATTGGCATGCAATTTGGAAACACGGCATTTTTCATATTTTTTTTCACAAGTTCACGCAACCCTTTGAGCCACTTGGGCTGTTGCGAATCGCTTGCCTTTCAGTACTTGGCTTTAGATTAATTTCAATTATCCAACATTACAAAGGCATGCAATATGATATCACGGAAAAAACCACTTTTTTTTCATACCTTTAATTGGAATTTGAACTATGACCGGAAAGCGTGCATCGCTCAATAACATTTTTATCTTTCTTATCAAGAGGTAAATTATCAACTCTCAAAAAGGCAAGCGGTATAAAATCGGAGAGCCCTACCTGTCACTAGCTCCCAGTCTATAAAGGTAATCAATGTTTGAAAGAAAAATTTATGATAAAATTAAAGTTGCGAGTGGTATTTGTGGAGAATATTTCTCGAATGAAATTGTTACTATAAGTACCTATTAAATAATGTAACTCGCAACTACTAACCTTTTTTATTGAAAAATGCACTAAATTGTCTCCATATACTCTTGAATTTTAAGACTTTTTATTTTCAATTCCATTACTTTCGGCGAAAAATGGATTTCTAAAACGATTAAATTTTGACACTTCCGAGAACTGAATGTTTGTTTATATTAGAACTGTGTATTGTTTCTCCATGACAAAGGCAATTTATTGCGATAAATCGCTTGCCAACGGGAATTTATCGAGGTAACGGGAATTTACCGAGGTAAGTTCCCGTTGGCAAGGAATTTATTATTATAATTGTCATTGTAAGTATGCAGAATTTGTCAGTATAATGTATAATTGACATGAGTGAAATAATCGGTAATATTCAATGTACTTGTAATATTATAAGTGGAAATTTTCATATAATGACTTCAAGTATAGCGCCTAGTATATTTATTTTTTTTTAGATAAGTATCTATCAAAACCTCTGAGATATGAGATTTGCTGTACGTTATAACTAATTTTATAAGGATTTATTGCAGATATAATGAAACTTTGACTATTTATCTAATTTTTTACATAAACACCACTAAGAACTCTGTCAATTTATTATAAGAGAGTATTCATCAAACATATTGCTACAAGACTCATCATTTCAAGTTTCGCGCTAAGCTAGTTGTTCCGGATGATGTTTCACCTTAAGGTAAAGGAAAAGTCCTTATAGTACATGCTCTGCGTTTCTTGGAAAATTCTTCGATGTTTGATGCAGTTTATCATTTTTATTTTTCCTTACTTTTTAATTTTTCAATCTTGATTACAACAATTATTAATAGCAATAATTCAAGAATGAAAGAAAATATGAAGAAAAAAAATTTAGCAATTAAGTTCCAATTTTATATTCAATAAATGATATTTATATAGTAACTTTTATTCATTCATGATTTTTGAAACAAAGTCAACAAATTTACATTAAAAAAAAATTGTTAATAAGGCAAGTTGCTCAACTTATTACTTATTGGCAGTTACTGATCCCATGTCAGTAACTCTTGAACAAAATAAGTTTGTCAGATAAATTTGACTTCACAATAGCTTCTAAGCTTCTATTTTGATATTCGTACAAAATTTTATTGATCTAAGATCACTGGTTGAGAAAAGAACTGATTATTTTTTCCGAAGGAACCAATTCGACTCATATTATTACTCATATTACTGATATTTCCAGATTCTGTGTCTATAATTTATTAAGAAGAATTTATCGACAACTGAATATTATTCTACATTGTCGTAAAAAGATTATCCGTCCCGCAATTTTCTACACAATAGGTATTCAGATAAACATCTACAAAACTGCCAATCATATACTCAACATTACTGGACCGTATTCTACAGATTTCTTCATTACTGGGAACAAAATTTGGAAATTCGAAATTTTTTGGAAATATTAATTATTCATGGAAACAAAATTTGAAATAGTTCTTAGTAAGAATGTGAGGATAAGGCTCATTAAACAAGAGTATTATTTTGCGATAATATCATAATTAGTTGGAAAAATCTGATGGGCAGCACAATGGTATTAAGAATATATAGCTAATCTAAGAATTCCAGGATATAAGATTACGTATTATAAGTCAGTGCACTGGTTCAAGCAGAAATATATCACAAAATTCATTATATTCCTGTTCGTCAGTTTGAAGTGATCGTCTTAAGATATTGTGTTTAAAATGTGACAACCGTGGAGAAGTGATGAAAACGATATTACAAATAATACAGGAGTGGATGACGAAGAAGAAATAGTTGTTGCAGATGGCTATGTGGAAAATGAAACTGTGGATGAAAGAAGGGAGTTTAATTTTAAAAACAAAATATTAGATGAAATTTCAGTCCTGACAAGTTAGCTCCCCACTTCAAAATTTATAGAAAAATCAATATTGTGTTCGGATGCGCTTTTATGCGCCACAAATATTTTTTTTGCTAGTCATACTGAGCAGTAATTACGACAATATGTTGGGGAGGGCCAACTTGACGCTGGCCCCATATTTCGGGAAATATTGTAATATTGATTATTATTTCAATAGTACTCCATATGCGCTCATATGCGCTGCTAATATGAAATTTTGCGCTCGAATGCAATTTGTTCAATTAATATCTAAAGTTGGAGAGGCCAACTTGACGATAAACTTTTTTTTAAATATTCAATATTTTTTTATTGCAATTAAATCTGAATTCGATGCGCTCTTAGGCGCCTCAAATATTTTGCATGCGCTAGTCATACTGAACAGTAATTACATCAACAAGTTAAGGGGGGCCACCATTTTTGGAAATATCATAATTTTTATTATTATCACAATAGAACTCCATATGCGCTCTAATGCTCTGCCAATATAAAATTTTGCGCTCGCATGCAATCTGTTTGATTAATATCAAATTTGGGGAGGTAGAATATATGGTTAAAGTGAATGACGGTCAAAATCCCAGCAGCTAGAATCCCGACAGGTTAAAATTCCGACAGTCAAAACATCAACAGATTTGAACTACAAAAACTGGAAAACAATTTGTGAAAGTGATATCTGAAAAAGTATTCAATCTCGGTTAGGTTCTTGAAAAGGTCAGGTAAAGTTGAAATGAAGATGATAGAGTAAGGTTTTACAAGGAGAGTCGTTGGTTCAGCTATTTGAATAGGTAAGTTTATTTCGTTTCAGGTCCGATGGACATTTTCCATATAGATAATTCAGAATTAATAGTCGAGCTTTCGAGATTCGGACCAATCGGAATTTTGATTGTCGGGATCTTGATCCAGCGGACAAAAATATCCATTAATTCCCTGTCAACTGAGAATTAATGAAAATTGCACATGGAAAATATTCATGGCGCATAAGAGCGCATTGAATTCAAATTTGATTGCAATCTAGAACATATGGAATAGTGGAGACGAAATTTTTGTGATGTTGACCTCTCCAACTTTGATTATTAATCAAACAGATTGCATGCGAGTGCAAAATTTTATATTAGAAGGGCATAAGAGCGCATAGGGAGTTCTATTGTGATAATAATAAAAATTATGATATTTCCAAAAGTGAGGGCTACCGTCAAGCTGGCCCCCCCTAACTTGTTGATGTAATTACTGTTCAGTATGCCTAGCGCATACAAAATATTTAAGGCACCTAAGAGCGCATTGAATTAATATTCAATTGCAATAAAAAAATATTTGTCCGTGATACCGAGCATAAATTTTTCGTTGATTACCGCTCACTAGAAACTTTGTGAGTGACTTCATTGTGATGAGTCCGACAGCTTTCATATTTGTCGAAATTTTAAATTTGGGGGCGTTTTTCAGCGAGAGCTAATTGAACATGTCAATTTCATGAAGCCTTGGAAATGTATTACCGTCATATTGATGTTTACACTAATCGAAAGATTTTTTGATTATAGAATGAAAAATATTACTGTCCGTTATGAATATTGGGGGCCAGTGGTGAGTCCGACAAGCCGCACTTGTCAAAAGTACGTTGGTATAAAAACGGGGATCCGCTAGTCTGAGACTTTGAGGACGTGTTAGTTATGTATGCTTAAAGTTGTAAGACGATTCCATTCTCTTACTCATCAATTATTATGTATAAATACTGTAAAAAAACATGTAACAAGTTTAGTTCTTTGTCAACAGTCATTCAGTAAAATAAATCTTTTTTAAAAACCAAATTCTTGGTTGCTATTACTTAGCTGGCGCAGTCGGTAGGATTCGTAGAAAAGCAGCTGATCGAAAACTTGTAACAAGTTCAATTCGTTATTATCATCGCTTTTTGGTTTCTACCATTAACTACGAATATCCACATATAAATATTATAAGAAGAGCCTACAGAGCCGCTAGAAGCAGAGCCCCAGGTCTTCCAAGCCGAAACGACAGTACATAGAACTCCGTACCACAGAGCCCGCAAAACGAGAGCCAGGTCCGTTAACCTCCGGAAAGACAACACCGCTCAGATCCCGTAAACCGAGTCAGCGAGTGTCTAATTCCAATGCAGACTTTCGCAGTGTTAGTAAGCATAATATCATTGTAAGTGGGAAAAACTATTTACAAAATAATATATAAAAACATATTATTAATAAAATAGAATATTATTTACTAACAACAAAATACACAGGGGTTTCCTGAACGGCCAACGCTGTTAAGACGGAAACCGAGCTCCGGCACAGAGCCACTTTTAATACACTACACACATTTATTTACTAACTTATTAATTCCAAGTAATTATAAGTAAAAGAAATATTTTATTGCGAATATAAGAATAAATAATATAAATATTCAAACTGGAAGATAATACAGCGCTATTAGAATCAATTCTAGAAATTGAAAACGTTATTACCTATAATCCAGCAGTAATGGATAATAGAACCGGAAAAATTAATTTTGCCCTAAACTCAATTCCAACATACAATGGCGATCCGAATAAATTAAGTAATTTTATTAACGCAGTAAATACAGTTCAGGATCTCTTTGGCACGTTAAATCCACCGTTAGATGATTTTGACATATCAATTACATTTTTGAACATTAAGAATAAAATTACTGATAAAGCATTAGATAGTATAAAAGATCTCCATTTCACCAATTGGAACGAATTACGTTCACAATTAGTAAGTAACTTCAAAGATAAAACGAATTCGGTCACAATTATTAATGAAATTTTGAAAATACAAAATATTAGAAATCCATACAAATTGCTAGAAGTCACGAAGGAGAAATTCCTCAGTTTTAAATCTAGAATAAGTATAGAAGAAAATGATCCAGGCACTAAACTAGTAACTATAAGATTCGCTGAAAAATTGATCATAAATAATTTTATTTCCACTATCAGCGATCCATACAGAAATAACCTAGCAACTAGGAATCCACAGAACTTAGCGGACGTAGAAACGTTATTACAAAATGACTTTCAATATTTAAAATCAAACATCAATACAAATACAATTAACAAACCTATCACTAATACCGTAACTAGACATTTATCAAACATTCCTCCTCGAAGATTTCCCGGTACAAGCTTCCCGACTGGACCGATAAATATCCATAATAAAAACTTGTCCAATAACCAAAGATTTGCTCCTAAGCAACAAATCAAAAATGCTCAAAGGATTCAACCAACTCCTATGTCTACACAAACGAGACAGTCATTCCAACCCAGACCAGGCCCTAGCAACTATTTCACGCAACAAAATAGGCAGTTCGGAGCGTATCAGCCAAATTATATTGTTGAAGAAATAAAAAATACAGAAAACTCCGACGAAAATAATGATTATGATCCCGAAAACTCAAATGAACAAAATTGCGACAATTTTACTGAGGAAATTTTAGAAAATAACCACGAGATTGAAAATACTCGCGACGACGAATATTTTTTAGAGAACCCTCCGAATATCCACGAGAAATCTTGAACATTTTTCAAAACTCGCGATTACCATTCCTGAAAATGAAAGACTATTACATGTTGATCGACACTGGCTCTACCATTAATTTAATTAGTAAAACTTACGTTTATAAAAATAAAAATAAATTCAAAATTCACAAAGAAAATTTTAATTTCAAAACTGCTGTCGGAGAACACAGTGGAAACGAATATGTCATCCTGCAGTTCGAAGGTAAAGATTTGAAATTTTATTTCCATGATTTTCATAGTCAGTTTAATTTACTACTCAGTTTGCCGACCATGATTGAAATGCGAGTTAAAATTGATTTCAGTATCAACGCTATTACAATCCAAAACAAGAAATATAAATTGCAGTATTTTGATAATCAAAATTCTGTTAATAGTATTGAAGAAATAAAAATTAGAGCCGAACATTTGAACTCGGAAGAAAAAAACGAACTTTATAAATTATTAAAGGAATATGAGAATATTATCCCAAGAGCAAACGAGATTTTAACACATACGGATGTCGTTCAACACAAAATTATTACTAAAGATGACACGCCTATTTATACAAGACCTTACCGTTACCCGGAAGTTTATAAAAAAGAAATTAATAATCAAATTGAAGATTTATTAGAGAACAAAATTATCCAAGAGAGCCACTCGCCGTGGTGTTCTCCAGTCTGGCTTGTTGAGAAGAAAGCAGACGCCTCCGGAAAAAGAAAATTCAGAATGGTCATTGATTATCGAAAGGTTAATTCGAAAACAATTGATGATAAATTCCCGATTCCAAATATTTCAGAAATATTAGATAAATTAGGCAAAAACATATATTACACCACATTAGATTTAACTTCTGGATTTCATCAAATCCAAATGCACCCAGATTCTATTCCAAAAACTTTTGTACAGATAAAGGACATTTTGAATTCACCCGCATGCCTTTTGGTTTAAAAAACGCTCCAGCCACGTTCCAGAGATTAATGAATTATGTTTTGAGAGAATATATAAATAAGATATGTCTTGTATACTTGGACGATATCATAATATTAGGGACATCACTTCAAGAGCATTGCCAAAACATCCGTAAAATATTTTCGAAATTAAAAGAATATAATTTAAAAATCCAGTTGGATAAATCAGAGTTTATGCGCAAAGAAGTAGCTTTTCTCGGTCATGTAGTTTCACAGGAAGGTATAAAACCAAATCCAGCAAAGATCGAGGCAGTGAAAAATTTCCCTATTCCCATGACACAGAAAGAAATAAAACAATTTTTAGGCCTTTTAGGGTATTACAGAAAATTTATTCCAAATTTCGCGAAGGTCACTAAACCTATAACCAGATATTTGAAGAAAGGACAGATAGTAAATATAAATAATGATGAGTATAGACAAAGTTTCAACGATAGTAAAAATGTATTGATTAATGCCCCTATTTTACAATACCCGGATTTTGAGAAACAGTTTATTGTTACCACTGACGCGAGTAACTTTGCTATCGGTGCAGTTTTGAGCCAAAACATTAACGGTAAAGATATGCCCATTGCTTACGCATCAAGAACATTGAACGATCATGAAATCAATTATAGCACCACAGAGAAAGAATTATTGGGAATAGTTTGGTCCGTGAAATACTATAGGCCATACATATATGGAACAAAATTTGAAATTCTTACAGACCATCGACCTTTAACATGGCTGATGAGTCTAAAAGATCCAAATTCGAAATTAATGCGATGGCGAATAAAATTGGATGAATATAATTACGATATAGAATACAAGAAAGGTACTTTGAATTCAAATGCTGATGCACTTTCAAGAATAAGACCTCAATTCCAAATTTTTAAAACACAACACGATATTTTCGAAAAACCGCAAAATCTAGTACATTGTATTTCACAAGATTTCAAACTTGGCACAGGATTTGCAAAACAAGTGGATGCAAACTTCAATAGCAAAAATTATTTAATAAATAAGAATAGTAAAAACGAAAGTTTATTAATTCAACTTATTTCCGACAAATATAAATTATTTCATTTGGTAACAAAACAAAATTATTATGATAAACCCACACTAAATAATATAAAACAATGTTTAATAAAATTACGGAACTATTTAATCCAAAACGATATTTTCGAAATACATATGCCGAAAATTTGCTCCGGTTGCGATAAGATTTCCTTCCCCTTAATAGAAAATTTATTGCAAGAAATATTCAAAGAAACTCATGTGAAATTAGTAATTCACGAAAAAATTCGCGAAGAAATTAACATGAATGACGAAACTGAAAGCATAATAGCTAATATCGACGAAGAAAATTCAGATACGGCACACTCAGCAGACGAAAATGAAACTAACGGAATATCATATAAGGACACATGTATAAATGTTGGCAAAAATCAAATTATTATCAAAAAACATGACGCTGAAACAAATTGCACCTTGAAAAAATTATTTGGCACTCAGAAACAAAGACTAATCATCAGTTTAAGCGGCGTCAATATGAAAGATGAAATATTTAAGTTTATAAAAGATTTTTGCGTACCTCACGTGAACTATTATTGTTTAATCGATAAAGATTTGATAATCCCTATAAATGAAGTGTTACAAGAAATGTTTAGTAAAGATACGTACAAATTTATTCAGTGTATAGAAGTATTAGAAGACATTCTTACACCCGAAGACCAATTAGAAATTGTTCAAAATTATCATTTAGGAAAAACTAATCATAGAGGTATTCTAGAAACTTATCGAAAACTAAAACGTAGATTCTATTGGCCAAAAATGTTTCTAGACATTCAAAAATACATAAACAATTGCGATATTTGCCAGCAAAACAAATATGAAAGAACTCCATATCAAGTCCCCGACAATCTCACACCAACCCCTAAATATCCTTTCGACATGTTACACATTGACACACTGACATTAGAAAATAGAAAATATTTAACCCTTGTAGACTCATTTTCCAAATTCGGACAGATATTTTATGTCAAAACACTTGCAGCTACAGAAATAACAGACGCACTTTTAAATTACTTTTCTCAGTATCAAACTCCGAATGAAATAACCTTCGACAGTGGCACCGAATTTAACAACCACTTAGTAAAAGATCTTTTGAGAAGTTATAGTATCAAAATTCACATGACTTGTGTTGATAATCCAAAATCAAATGGAATAATAGAAAGGTTTCATTCTACTTTAATCGAGCATTTAAGAATTTTGAACCAACGACCTGAATTTAAAGAACAAAAAATATCCAGAAAAATACAATAAGCCTTAATAGCTTATAATAATTCTATAAATTCAACTACTAAATTAACACCAAACGAAATATTATTTGGCTCTGAAAAGGATAACAATATTTTAAAATTAAAAAATATTAATGAGGATTATTTACAAGAATGGCAAAATAACCTTATTGTGTTAAGAGAGAATGTAAATAAGAATATTCAAGTAGAGAAGAATAAAAGATTTTTAAAACAAAAACCGTCCAAACAAAATTTAGATACTTTGAAATTTGATACAGCACTTATTAAAGGGGCACATCCCAATTCGGCACACTTAATCTCCCGATGCGAGATCAGCCAAGGGTTGGTGGTAATCCTTATGACCAACTCGGCACGGGCATAGATTTTTAACCTGCGCGGTCAATTTTTAATCCGTAAAGCAGGGTCTTCTCTAATCCCCAAAATTTATCCCGGTGTAGCCCTTTCGGAACATCTTGAACAGGTGTTTGCAGAAAAACCCATCCTTATTATGGAATTGACACCTAAGATGAATATAAATTAAAATGTTTTGCTTAGTAGCTATCTATCATCAATCTAACAGTCCGGTCAACAACACTAAAAATGTCAATTCGCGAGGTAACAACGATAAAACGACAACAAACAAAATGGCAGCAGATAGAAGTGTTAGCTAATAGTTATAGTTAATGTTTGTTCCGCGCATGTCTGCCGGCAAAAATTCAAAAAAGTAGTTTTAATTCATGAATAATTTTGAAATGAACGAATTGTTTCGAAAACTTTCTGCATTACTGGCCACAGTTCTACATTTACTTTATGTTTTTATAACCAGTTCATAGTAATTAGATTAAGGTGGAGGTACCTATTAGCAACACTTTTTTAATTAGCAACAAAAGTAACAAGCAAAAAATGCTCTGACACGCGCCCAAATGACAGCTTTGACCTAATTAAGAAAAAAATACAGGTTAAACATGTAACAAAACAAAAATTCGCTCGATTCTCAGTTTTTGACGTTCTTGACAAATTAATTTTTAATATTGTTTATTTGTCACTATGCTTTGCTTGGCCGTTGTCAAAACCGTTACTATGTTTTTTGCCAGAGCACAAGCTTGATTAGAATTTCTGTAGAAAATTATTTCTATTCTATAGCATGTTCAACACGTAAGCAAAGCAATATTACTTTGCTCCTGTAGATTTAATTCACTTGTTTGTTACTCTTGGTCTTGAATTGAAAATTTACACCCGCTAGAAAACTCTCACTTTCAAACAATCTACTATTATCGCTGTTTTCAGAATTCAAAATTTATTATTTTTTGACATATATGAGTCCAAATAGAAAAAATTGTATAAGATGCACGTTTCATAAGATATTTTAGGTCACTTGTTCATTAGAAAAATCATGTCTTATGAAACTTATACCATAATATACTATTTGGTCTCCATTTTGCAGCCGTTGTTTTGTACTTATAATTTAATTTTAAATAAATAAATGTATTTGATATTTCATTATTTCTAAACGATATTTATATATAAAATTTAAAAAACATATATGATTTATATATAATGAGCAAATAAATTTTCAAAGGGGCCCCCAAGAGCCAGAGCCCGAAAGCATTGCTTCTAATTGCTTTCTGTAGCGACGGGGTACCTGAGTCATTTCATTCGGAGACTACCTGCAAATGTGCCGAGTTGGGTATTTCTGCAGGTACCTGTGAAACTCGTATGTGCCGAGATGGGGAGTCATTAGCAGAGACTACCTGCAAATGTGCCGAGTTGGGAATCGCCGTATTAAAGAAGGCAAGAGAAGGATACAAAAAATAAAAAAGCCATTATTCAAAATCCATAAGATCGAGGAATATAACCCTAGATTAGGGATAATAAAAGTAAATGCAAATAAAAGACATAAAATTGATAAAATTACAAGAAAGCGATTATTTGTTGCAGATGCTTCTGCACAAGCACAGGAGAAGAATTGACCGAAATTAAAGACAATCCTGGAATAAATATTTTAGATTTAGGCCGGGCAAATATTTATAAATCATCTTATTATTCATATTATAATTATAAGATTAATAATTTAGAGTTAGAATATCATAAGATAGTCGATTATAAGAATGAAGTACTGGCAAATTTAAATAATAAAGAAACCATAGATTTTAACTATAAAGAGGAAGCACAGACTTACTTGAACATTTTGAATTTTAATATACATAGATTAGAAAACAAGATTAATAATTTATTTAAACATGAGCGTAGCAAACGTGGATTAATAAACGGATTAGGATCAATTATCAAAAGTATTACTGGGAATTTAGACTCATATGATTCTGAGAGATATGACAAATTATTTGAAACCATAAATAATAATCAGAATATACTTCAAGCACAAAATTTGGAAAATATCCGTGTTAATAAAGAAATGATTTCAAAATTTAATAAACAACTTCAAAATATTCAGCATAATGAAAATGTATTAAAGTCCCGAATCACAGAAATGAATAATGTGTTAGGAGAGGTCATGAATTGGCATAATATATCGAAAATTAAAGATATCATGGATCAACTAATACTATTAAGTATTAACTTGATTGAAATATTAGATGAAATTGAAATTAGTTTAACTTTTTGTAATTTGAATAGAATCCATAGTTCTATAATATCTAAAGATGAATTAAATACATTAATTAAAGAAACTAACCAAACATTAAATTTTTGGGAATTATCTGAACAAATTACAAGCCATTGTAGAATTACACAAAACCAGATTGAATATTTATTGGAAATACCTATTTATGATAGTAACAATGATTACAAATTATTGCAAATAACCCCTATACCAAATATTAACAACACAGAAATGTTTATTGTAAATGAAGAAAAGGAATTATTAATTTTATATCAAAATATTTTTGCAAAACAAATTACATGGAAAGTAATAACTGTATAAAGAATATTGTTATAAATCACAATAACAAAGATTGTGAGTATCACAAGATAAGTGACGCATTTATAATTATTGAAATAGAAAATCAAAATTTGGCAGTAATTGCTAGTACTATAAATAGAAATATAGAAATAAAATGTAAGAATAGTATTACACATAAACGAATCAAGGGAGTTTATAGATTTTTAACAAATGATAATTGTAAAATAGATAATTATAATTTGGGAAAAATAGGTATTGAAGCAAAGGAAATAATATTTGAAAATCTAAATTTCAGCATAAATAAAAATCAATTTAGTAACAAAACTTTAAAATTAAAACAAGTAAATGAAGAAAATATTATTGTAAAAGAGATTCCAAGACTTCAGGACATTATAGTTGATGAAAATTATCATGGTTATATTAATTCCTTTGTAATTATTATTTTTGTTGTTATTTCTATAATATTTTATGTAGTATATAGAATAAGAATTCGAAATAAACGCGAAAGGACTTCTAAACCAATTAATAATATTGAATTAACAAATTTGAATGAAAATCAAAATAGAAATCCTTTCTAAAGAATGGAATCCTCTTCTAAAGAAGGGAGGAGTTATGTATGCTTAAAGTTGTAAGACGATTCCATTCTCTTACTCATCAATTATTATGTATAAATACTGTAAAACAACATGTAACAAGTTTAGTTCTTTGTCAACAGTCATTCAGTAAAATAAATCTTTTTTAAAAACCAAATTCTTGGTTGCTATTACTTAGCTTGTTCAATTATTTCTTTTCTAGGATTTGGTCATTTCGTCCGAAGAATTTTCGGGAGCGTTTCCTCAGTCCGACACTGAAAATGTGTCAGGATTATGACAGTTCCTTCATCAATGACCGCTTGTCGGACCAAAACAGTCATAATTTGAAAACATATTATCTGTCCAAAAAACATATTGTCTGACAGAAATATTGGTTCTTATCGTCAGTCCGACAAGAAAACGCTCGCACATATATAACTTAGTTTTTGACGTATTTAATATCAAGAGATAAGTAATGGACGTTGTTTATAGGCTAGTAATTAATAATTCATCAACAAAATAATTGAAAAAAAGTAAAGTAGAAAATAGAAAAAGAAATATATTATGTCTCTAAGTTGGAACGTTACTCACTTTAATCTTCCATCTCCGGGGGTTCCTAGTAGAATTAATTTAGTTTTCTATGTTCTATTCGAATCTAAAATTAGGATTAGTGGTTCCCATTCAAGATTTCAAAGTGACTTTCTCCCCCGACTATAGGCTACGTGCATGAAGTCTACTAGCGGCTCTAGCGAGCAATGGAGAACGATTGAACTCCAATTTTATCATTGTTTCATACCTATAATTTATTCACTGTACTAATATTATATAATTCAACTGTGTGCGTATAATATAACTTGCATAGCATAAAAGGTACGTAGAAATTATTTATTTTGAGTATTTTTTTCTTCAATTAAAACGTATCTATTATAGAGAAAACGTCTTAATTTGTCCAAATTGACAGGATAACCTCAAATTATGACGCCGATGATCTTGCAGATCGGGTCTGATATTTATCAAACACTGTATCCCCTTTACCGAGGAAGCATTGAAGAAAAGCGTGAAATTAGTTTTGCCATATTAAACATGTTGAAGAATATGTTGCTGACAATATTAACAACAAAATTATTGTGAAGTGCATCCGACAAACTTCTACCACTGAAATATCTTACAAATTAGAGATAGAGGTGAATCCATGAGTCCCAAATCGATGATGAATTTTTCTAATTCCACAATTGAATTACAAACAACTTTGTTATATAGATCAATAATGAAAGACAAATAATACTCTATTTACCGCTTTGATCCACTTCACTCGTTTTTTTATATTATAACTGCGTACATGAAATCTATGAAACTATATTCCACTTGAATCATTCTTAACACAACAGCCTGAAACAGAACAAGCGTTTTTCTATGTTTTATATGCAATTATTTTCACTTTTAAACTATAATGCTCAATGACAGCTCAATGACGTATTCTGAGAAATGGAGTTCTATGATTACAATGGTGCTCACCATGAGCGCTCGCATCGATATTTGTTCAAACTCCACCCCCTTGCACATAGCCCATAGGAAGGGACAGAAATCTTTGAAATTTTTTTTCAACCATTCTCCCATTCGGTGCATATTTCTCCAGATATACTTCAAATATGCCATATCTCACATTATCCACACAGACTTCAACTAAGCCAAGTTTCACATCACCTGGTGTGCGCGATACAGTGTTTTCTCTTCACGTCGTTGAATTAAAATGGGACACCTGTATGTATTTTCAGCTTTCTGCACTTGATCATATAAACTTCAAGTATGCCAAATATCAAATTTTTTCGTGCGTGCAATATGCTTGGAAAGGAATACAAAGCTTTCTCTTCACGTATTAATATATAGATTAAAATGTATATAATTTTCGCTTTCTGCACATCTTCTCCATATAAATTCTGAGTATGCCAAATCTTACACTCCTCCGTGCATGCAATATGCTTAAAAAGAGGTCGAAAGTTTGCTCTTGACGTATTAATATATAGATATCACAGTTGAAGGTTAATTTGAATGATATTTGAAGTGATTATCACAGTATACTGACTTTATATCACACATTTGATTCCAAAATAATATTAATATATTGATGGACAAGCTTTTTTTCTATTATTTATAATCAATAATCATACTGACTTGATATGCATTTCACATATGTATATGTCTATGAACGCAGCCGCATTCATACAACATATATTTGATTTTCTGAAGTATTGCCTCACTTAAATTGTCGGGCATGTATACAGTAATGTTCTAGACAATATTTGAATGGAAAATAAAAAACATAGAGATGAGCGGTCATTGATCAAGGAACTGTTATAATCCTGACACTTTTCCAGTGTCGGACTGAGAAAATGCCCCCGAAAATTCGTCAGACAAAATGATCAAATTTTTTTGGAAAAAAATAATTGAACACGTCCTCAAAATCTCAGACTAGCGGTAATCCGTTTTTATACCAACGTACTTTTAACAAGTGCGGCTTGTCGAACTCACCACTTGCCCCCAATATTCATGTCGGACAATATTATTTTTCATTTTATAATCAAAAAATCTTTCGATTAGTGTAAACATCAATATGACGGTAATACATTTCCAAGGCTTCATGAAATTGACATGTTCAATTAGCTCTTGCTGAAAATCGCCCCCAAATCAAGAATTTCGTCAAATGTGAAAGGTGTCGGACTCATCACAATGAATTCACTCACGAAGTTCCAAGAGAGCGGTAATCAACGAAAAATTCAGGCCCTGTCTCACGGACTATATTGAATATTTAAAAAAAAAGTTTATCGTCAAGTTGGCCCCTCCAATTTTGGATATCAATTGAACAAATTGCATTCAAGCGCAAAATTTTATATTATTAGCGCATAAGAGCGCATATGGAGTACTATTGAAATAATAATTAATATTACGATATTTCCCGAAATAGGGGGCCAGCGTCAAGTTGGCCCTCCCCAGCTTATTGTCGTTATTATTGCTCAATATGTCTAGCACAAAAAAAAAAATGTGGTGCATAAGAGCGCAGCAATAGAGCATCCGAACACCATATTGATTTTTCTATAAATTTTGAGGGGGGGGGAGGCAACTTGACAGAGCCTGAAACTTCAGAGCAGATTGTTCTGAATGTTTATAACAAGTGCGTCACAGTAAATGGCGAAAAAGGTGCTTTGAAAATGGCAGCAGAATACACAAAGGTATGCAATAAATATATAATTTATTTTTAATAAGGCCTTGCACGAAATCTTTTTTTTTTCTGTTCGAAACATGAATGGAATGTTTGGTCTCATATTTTTTTTTTTACTTATTCTAAAATTGCTATTACTTATGTACTAAAAATAATTTCAATATTATTTTTTGAATCAACTTTGAAATGAAAGACTCAACTAAATGTTAAAAAAGAGCTAAATTTTAAAGAAATAATAATATTTCAACCTGTTTTACTTGTCAGGTTTCATACTAGACAATTCAGAGAATCGTAGCCAAAGGTGAACCCACAAAAATAAGAAAAAGACGACATAGAGAAAGTTTCAAAGAATTGGGGAGTTTCGACAAAGAACTGATACAAAGAACAATCCATAATTTTTATGCAAATAATGAAGTACCAACTATTCCACGTCTCCATGAAAAATTGAAAGAAAATGATTCTGATTTTCCATATTCCACACAAACATTATATAAAACAATAAAATGTTTGAATTTTGATTTCAAAAAATTAGACAAAAGAATGAGCATAATGGAAAACCCACGAATAGTTTTATGGAAGCATTGTTGTTTTCAAAAACTAACAGAGTACCGCGCTAAGGGCAGAAGCATTATTTTTATTGACGAAACATGGTATGACACCCATGATGTAGTAAAAAAGGTTGGACCGACGTTTCAAAAAAGTGCAGTTCAAGCACACCTGTTTCTCGGGGTAGAAGAATCATTATTTGTGGTTTTGTGCCAAACACATTATTATTATCTGCGAAAAATATTGCTTCTTCGTCGGCCGATTATCACCAAGATATGAATGCATATTTGTACGAAACATGGTTCGAAAAAACATTATTACCAAACATTCCAAACAACTCAGTAATTGTCATCGATAATGCTCCATACCATTCGCGTCAAAGTGAAAAAAACACCAAACACAAATACTAGTGCGAAATAATAAAATTTATGCAAATTCAACAAATCCCCGTACCAGAGAAGACGACAAATTTTTTTTATTAAACTTAGTTAAAGAAAAATATTTTCTAAAAAGATATTCTGTTGACTCTCTTGCAGAAAAATATGGTCACACTATTTTACGTTTACCTCCGTACTATTGCATTCTCAACCCAATTGAATTGATTTAGGCCGATTTGAAAACAAAAATTAGACAAAAAAATTTTGATCCTACAAATTCCGTGAAAGTTTTAGAATTAATTTGTAAAGAAGTTGATACCTCACCCGCCAGTACTTGGTTGAATTGTGTAAATCATGTCGAAAAAATTGAAAAGAATTTTACAAACAATTATACTACCACACAGTTTATAATAAACGTGAATGATTCTTCCTCTAGTGAATTAGACAGTATTGAAAGCGAAAATGATGGATAATTATTGTATATTGTATATTCTGTATATAAGTATATTCTTCAGTATTAATTTAGTTTTAATTTCTATTATATTTCATTATTCATATCCATTGTATAGGTATTGCTAGAATAACAAGACAATAAATTTCGTTTCTTACAATTTTATCTTACACAATCACTAATTATCCATATAAATTATACTCTCCTTTACCATTAGGTACTTCCAACAACTCATGAACTTTAAATAATCAGATATTATTAACATTAAGTAACAAATTTTGTTTTCCGAAAATAATTTCCACATCAATAAATTAAATACTTCATAATACTAAAATTCAGAAAACTATATATATGAACACCTGCTTATATAATAATAAAGAATATAATTTTCAGTAATTATTGCTAACTAAAATATATTTAAAATTTTCTTGAAAGCTTGCTCGGCTCTGTTTCATATAAGTAACTGGGAATGATTGACAAAAGACTTGCGACAAGCGGATGGTTTATTGGGGTGTCTATTGTGTAGATAATCACAGGGCGTTCTAATCTTTTTACGACAATGTTGGTTCCTTATCTTTCCTACACTATATACAAAGTTTTATAATTATAGAACCATTCGTCCTTCCTTGATAATCATACAAAGTTTCATTAATTTAGGACAACCAGCTTAGAAAAAAATTGATCGATTGCGTGAAAAGTATAACTATTGGCAGATACAGAGTCCATGTCAATAACTCTTGAACAGAAACAGTTTGTCGGACTAATATAATTTGACAATAACTTCAATGATTTCTTGATATTGAAACAAATTTTTATTGATTTGGAATCTATGGCTGAGAAACAAACTGATTGATTGTCTCAAAGGTATACAACTTATCAAACTATTGACAGGTACTGATTCCATGCCAATAACTTTAGTACAAGAATAGACTGTTGGATTAATTTTATTACGCATTAACTTGTATGCTTTCTTAATTATGGATCAAATTTTGATCGATCTGGGACCATTGGTTTGGTGAGAAACTGATTATTTGTTTCGAAGGAACCAATACGATCGATAAATATATTGGTATTTTTAGAATCTATTTCTATAATTCATGAACGAGAATTTATTGACAACTGAATATTATTTTACAATCACAACTATTCTTCCTTGATATTCATACGAAGTTTCATAACTATAGGACCACTGGTTATGTGATAAAATATTTTTTTGTTTCGAAGAAGGCAGTGCGACTCATAATTTCAACTAGTATTTCCAGATTACCAATCGATAACTTATGAACAATATTGAAACTTGATTTTCATTTCGGGGTCGCCTCAATTCTTCTGCAATATTTGTGCAAAGTTTTGTTCATGTAGGGCTACTGGTTTTATAATGAATTTATTATTTGTTTCGAAGTAACTGATGATTTCAATTTATTTGAGCATTTTCAGATTGATTGATGCTTGAGGCTCCAAGGACAAATTCATGCTAGTTTGTACTACGTAAAATCTGATTTTGAACGCAGAAAAATTATAGTTTTTAGATGAAAATTAATGAAAACTCCGAGAAATTTATAATTATTTATTTTAATAATTGAAAAATTGAGATCGGAAAAAAACTGATGGGTAAATATTTTAGTATTCAGTATTAGAAATTCATTCCAAAAGGTTTCATAAAAATCCGTTTAGTGAATCTGGGTTCCGAGGTTCAAAACTTAGGATACTCCACTATCAATGATAATCTCTTTCACATATTACATTTTTGAAAACCATGCTATGACACTTATCGCGTTAATTATCATTTCCATCACTAGCTCTCCAAATAAAACACTATATTTATTTGGTTTCTCCATTCGTTATGTTATGACTTGCAGGCTTAGTGATGCAATGAGCTGGAACTTATTACTCTTTCTGACTAGAAATCCGGTATATAAATAGAAAGACATTTGTGAGAATTGAGTGAGAAAAAAATGTGTGCTTTCAGTTTGGAAATGATTTGATTTGTTGTGGCGTGGGTAAAGTTTTATTGTTGACAGATTATGTTTGTGTTAGTTTGTTTTACGGTCATTTAGCAGAAATTGTTTGTTTGGTTTTCAAATGAAACTCTAATTAACATCTAAATTTAGAAGAAAATATAAGTATAATAACAAATTATATAAGTTGAGCTCGAGGATTTGAATCGACTTGTAGCAATACTTCTGTATTAGGTATAAGATAATTCAAAAAGTATATAAATTATCAATCTTGCTATTTTATCGCATTGTTGAGTAGGTAATGTAACTGTTCTAATCTAAATAAAATAAAATTCTTTAGAAGAAATGAACTGCATATTGATGACTTTTAATTTTATTCATTTTGAGTCGTATGTTCGAACATAAATATATAAACACATGATGTGTATCCATAGACATTGAACATACGTACGGACAGCTGAATTTTGCTTCAAAATAAAACAAAAAAGTCTGAAAATAAACGACTAGTAAGTTTATTCTTTGCAGAGACGAAACAATTTCACGGTGATACAGTATAATTTATTTACACTATGAAAACTGATGCAAAAAGACTATGTAAACATAGGTCCAATTCGTACAAACAGTGCAAATCTATGAAAATATGTGGTAGGGAAAGAAGAATGATGATGAGCTACAAAAGTAACATCAGTTGCGAGAACAATAAAAGGTGTACATGTTATTCTACAGCAAAGTATTTTTTGCTTCAAAAGTCAAATCATGAGTAATTAGGATAAGATCAGACTTATCTAATAACTCGTTTGAGGTAGCTTTAATTAGTAAATCTTTGTGAATGTTTATGAACAGTGGTCGTCTTTACTGAAATTATCTGTTATATATATATATATATATATATATATATATATATATATATATATATATATATATATATATATATATATATATATATATATATATATATATATATATATATATATATATATATATATGTATATATAATGAAATTATTATTATATCTATCTCATAGGTATGAGATAGATATGTAATTTTTCACTGAGACTGTCATTGCAATCAAAAATTATATATTTTTCAACCACTAACGCTAAGAGGTTGGGAATTATCATATTATTATCATGATTGTAAACAGATAATTTCAGTAAAGACGACCACTGTTCATAAACATTCACAAAGATTTACTAATTAAAGCTACCTCAAACGAGTTATTAGATAAGTCTGATCTTATCCTAATTACTCATGATTTGACTTTTGAAGCAAAAAATACTTTGCTGTAGAATAACATGTACACCTTTTATTGTTCTCGCAACTGATGTTACTTTTGTAGCTCATCATCATTCTTCTTTCCCTACCACATATTTTCATAGATTTGCACTGTTTGTACGAATTGGACCTATGTTTACATAGTCTTTTTTGCATCAGTTTTCATAGTGTAAATAAATTATACTGTATCACCGTGAAATTGTTTCGTCTCTGCAAAGTATTAATTAAAAATTATCTGTTTACAATCATGATAATAATATGATAATTCCCAACCTCTTAGCGTTAGTGGTTGAAAAATATATAATTTTTGATTGCAATGACAGTCTCAGTGAAAAATGACATATCTATCTCATACCTATGAGATAGATATAATAATAATTTCATTATATATACACATATATATATATATATATATATATATATATATATATATATATATATATATATATATATATATATATATATATATATATATATATATATATATATATATATATATATATATATATATATATATATATATATATATATATATATATATATATATATATATATATATATATATATATATATACATACGCCGGCACTGGTGGCTCAGCGTGTTTGGGCAGCGCTCAAGTGACCTTCTCCGCTGCCGCTAGTGTCGTGGGCTCGAATCCCGCCAGGGGTATGGTTGTTGTGTAAAAATATATGATATGTAATTTTATAATTGAATTGGAAATAAAGTATCTAACAGGGCTATAAGCTAAGAAGTTTGAAGAGTCGTCAAAATATTATATATATATATATATATATATATATATATATATATATATATATATATATATATAATTATATATATAGATAAAAATAGCAAAATTGCAGTTTAACGGTGTAACACGGTTGTGATTGGGCACAATTTCAATAAACTTTGGAACTTGTAGTGGAAGTATTTTATTCCAAATTCCAATATTTCGTGTATAATTTTGACACCTCCTCAAGAAAAGCTACAAAATGGCGCTTATAAGTATCATAAGTCAATTTGGAAAAAAATATACGATTTTTCTTACTTACAATTGGTATACTGATATTAAGCATAACAAAGTTTGTGGAACAGAGAGAACCTTCATGTAATTTTGACAGATATATGTGTAGACTGATGTTTGGTCACATTTCTACTTGATTGCACTGGCAAACACAATACCACAGCCCAGCTGCGTGCGCAGCAGTTTCAACAGCTATACGTCCTCCGATGTTACAGTTTCTAAAGAGATGTGCTGAATTACGCTTTCTAAAATACGAGTATCTTCATCGATTAGATCAAGTTCTGTCAGCATTGGCATGCCTTTTCGATGTTGTATTGTATAATTGAAACCTGAAAGGAATTGTGCATAACATAACATTCTTGTTGATGCTGAATGCTAATGTGATCATCGGCTTATTATCCACGATAAAAGTGAATTTCATACCGTAGAGATAGACGAAAAGTTGTTCACATGACCAGTAAACTGCAGTCGCTTCTTTATCGAGCTGACTATGATTTCGTTCAGCTGCTGTAAGTGATCTTGATATAAAAGTTATTGGTCTCTCTTCACCGTTCGGCAACTGGTGGGAAAGGATTCCACTTGAACCAATTGGACTAGCATCTGTTGCTAGTACGAGCGATACTTCTGGATTGAAAGGTGTAAGTATTCCATCACTTGCGATTTCTGCTTTTGCGGATTGGAAAGCCTTCTCACATTCAGTAGTCCATTCGAATTTGGTATCTCTCCTCAAAAGTTTATTTATTGGATTGAGTACAGTTGAAGCGTTAGAAAAGAATTTTCCATAATATAGTATAAGTCTCAGAAATCACTATCGACATTTGTAGGTCTAGGAGCTTCTGAAATAGCCTTTATTTCTCTTGACAATTTTTGGAGACCATTTTTACTCATAGTATGGCCTAGATAACTAATTTCTTTTCCAAAAAATCTACATTTTAAAATTTCCGTAATTTATCCAGAGTTTTGATAAGATTTTCTTCACATTGTTGAATTATTTTGGCTTGTACGATAATATCGTCAGAATACGCAGCAGTTCCAGGTAAATCTTGAATAAATTGATCAATGAATTTGTGGAATTTTCTGAGAGCAGTCTTTATTCCGAAGAATAAACGATTTGTTATACGTAGGTAACTCGATGCGTTGATATTGTTTGTACAGTAGCACTTTTATTATCAACTTGAATATGTAAATATGCTTAGTGTATATCTGAGGTACAGAATACTACTCCTCCTTGTACTCTTGCGAAGAATTCTTCTATTCTGAGCATTGGATAATGTGAATCAAGTAATTATGGGTTCACGGTTACCTTTTAATCCGCATATAGGCGAACATCACCATTCAGAATAATCAGTTTTTTGTACTATTCCTTGTTCTTCTAATCTACTTAATTCAGTTTCAACGGATTTCTTAAGAGCGTAAGGTACAGGACGTGGTTTAAGAAATTTTGGTTTCGCATTTTCCCGTAATTTTAGTCGACATATATGGTTTGGAATCTTCTCTATCTTTTCTTGGAGAACATCGGTATACTCGTGAAGTATTTTCGAGGTTATCTTCTTAATTTCTTCAGGGCCAGAAAATACTTCTTCAGTGTGTTTTATGTCATTGAAATCAATTTTTAAATTTCGAATTCAATCCCTTCCTACGCATTTTTCTTCATATTGACCTCGTATAGTTTTTCTTCAGTGGAATGGTTTTTATATATAACCTTCATTTGTGCTTCTCCTACAGGATGTAACAATTGGCCTGTAAAAAAACGAAAACTGACATTTGTTTCTTGTGAATTGACATTTAAGTTTAGAGATTGAAATTCTTCTAAGTTCATTAGTGTTAATCTACTTCCTGTGTCACATTCAAATGTGCAGTGTTTGTTTTGAAGTTGAATTTCCACTAGGAGTCGATCATCATTTGAAACTTCATTAGATTTGATATCGAATATTTGATTAATTACAAAGATATCATCGTCTTCTTGGTTTTCTTCTGAGTCTGAAACGTGTTTGACATCACTTGCTTTTGACACTCGTTAATTTGAACATGCTTCAGCTTCATGTCCTCTTTTGTTACATTTACTCAAATGTTCTTTCATTAAAGTTATTAGTTCTTGATATGTTTCCGAATCTGGTCTATCAGGAGCTGTGAGGTTTGCTAGGAGTGAAAATTTTTCAGCTGCAAGGCAATTTATTAGTCGAACGACTTTTGCAGAATTTGTTTCTTCATTATTTTGTGTCAAACCTTTCATCTTGAAGAAATTTCCTAATCTTTGCAAGTAATTATCGGATTATTCTTTTGATTCATCGAAATGTAGTGTTTGACTCTGTAACATATTCAAAATAGTTCTTGGCGAAACTTGAGTAACTGGTACTTGGATCTGTGCCGGCTATGCTTGTTGCAATTGTTCGACCAATGTATTTTGCAATTTTGTCACTAATTCGTCTGCGTTTGCCATTTTTGAATTTCGGTTTCTATCCTAGTGGCCAGTTGTTATGGATTTGAATGAATAATCCTTGAATATTTTTCAATAACTTTTTTAAGAGCTATTTAACACTATCCCCCAGAAAATAGATGGTTTTCAATTAGAACCAGTGAACTCTGGACCTTTAGTTTATCATACGATATTCCAGTAGCAAAATGGAGTCCTTAGAAGTTTAATAATCTATTCCGATTCTTCTTAATTGTAATCGTGGAGGTTGAACATTTCGAATGTTCAAATTACTCATACTTTCTCAATTTAACGAAGCAATTTTTCTTTTGAACACGACAGGAATGTTAAAATTCTTTGTCGTTTTGTTCTCAAACAAAGTTACTCTGTTATTATGATCTGAATCACGTAGAAATGTGCGGTTTTTGACGATAATAATCACTTCAAGGATTTCTAAGATGTAAGTGAATCATAGATATGTGAGTAACTGACAGCTACTAGCAGCAGTACAAACACATATCACTGATCTATACAAATAACTGGATAGGGCATTCGAACTAAGTAGCTCATCTCATAAACCCGTGAAGCGGAAAATGTGAGAAAAGTGCTTTTTTTTCAGTTAGAATAATTTTTCATCTAGTTACATAATTACAAATTGCATGGAAAAATAACAATTACATAATTAATGAATTGTTAAAAATCAAAACATATGTTTAGAGTTGAATACTCGTCGTAACTTTATTGCGTGGTCCAAATAAAAGACGATATTTTCTATCATTAACGGGTTATACTCCAATAAATTGATCAATTTTGTTCATATATATAATAACGCGTATCTCATATTAAACGGACATGAAATAAATGCTATTTTCACAAGAAGAATGTCCAGTTTTTCGAGTAAGAAAACAACCTGAATTTGCAAAGATTTTGAGTCACAATCTTCAGATGGCAAAATATGAAATTGTTACAATAATATGATTCGATTAGATATACACAAATTATAAGGAAGATACAAAGTATAAATATTGAACCTTTCTACCTTTATTTTTCTAATAATATATATTTCCACTTTGGTGAAATTGAAACATTTCAATTCATAATAACTATAAGATACCTTTAATATTACAACTAAACATGAAACAAATACCTGACTAACTTCAATGCAAACTGTACTGTTTTACACTTTAAACTAATTTTAGTCGCAGGGTCAACCAAGTACATCAGTGCAGAATGCACCATTCTGAGCCACTTGTGCTGCTGCCAAGACGTGATTAGTTGTTACTTTGGGTTCTGGAGCAGATGGATTCAGTTCTTTGATGTTCAATTTTGTTAACTGTCAGATTTAGAATTGAGTGTAGGTAAAATGGAAAACGTTATTTTTGGAGACTTATGTCGGAAGAGATTTGAATAATTCAATATTCTAATCTTTAGAATACTCGAACTAACGAGAAAAAAAGAAGAAAGAAGTAGAGGATGTGACAAGAACACTGATTCAGAATATACCCGTATATCAGCCAATATGTTCATACGTCATACGATGATAATGTAATTTGTAAAAAGATGACAAATCTTCATTCAAAATGATCTATACATGCTTTTCGGAATTGAATCTGATTATTAGGTTGATTTGTTTCTCTGTATACAGAATTTAAACCAAGATACATATTAATCGACTCTCCATTTAATTCAAATCTTCGAAATCAGTGGGCTGTAGTTACAATTTTCGACTACCTACAATATTCTTAGATCATCGATAATTACGAGATAATTTTGATAATTTCAAAAGCATGTTTCTGGAAATGAGCTCAAGGCTGTGTGAAGGGCTTCGAACCTAAATGCAGCATGCTTGAGGAAACTGTCTAAATTATAATTAATTATCAATCGTTGAAAGATATTCCGCAAGCAAATTTTTTGATTGGTCTAGCTTAGTAATATAATCACAATCATGTATTATGATGCAACTATTAAAATAATGTGGTACAATCAGTGAAAAATTTCACTTAGCAATTGAAAAGAGTCCCGAAGGCTGTCCCAGAGTCATGTTGATTTGATTCGCCAATCTCGCACACCTGACCACAAACAGACGGATTTTATTGCATTCGGAATGAGTCGAAAAAATTTCAACAAAATTTTAACTCATACATAAATAAATTATTCTCCAGTAGGTTTATTTCAGTTTTGAAATGTTCAAATAGCGTAGTAACTATACTCTTGTTAGTGCGTACATGCGTTCATCTCTGTTTGTTTCGTATGTATCTCTAGGGTTTGTTGGAATGATACGTGATTAGAATGGATATGCGCTTGTTCATTATTTGGTTGTACAGTTTGTGTATGAGGTAATATTGCAATGCAAATTATACGCATTGCTGATTTATCGGATTATTGGATACTTTTCAGGAAAATCAGACCAGGAAGTTTTTGTTGCATTGTTGATAAGCCAGCAAGTAGGCGAGGGAATAGGCGTGCAGACTGAGGCGAATCTACATAAGAACTAATAGGGCTTGAACTCTGAATCTCCAAGTGTCAAGGGGTACACAAAAATTTAATTATTTTTATGAATGTTTATTATTGTATGAACAAATTATTATTGAATACTATAATAATGATAATTTATAGGTTCATTTGTTTGATTTTGAATGCTACAACATGAATGGTTTGACTACCAAATTTAAATTTTGAGTCCACTGTATCAAAATATACTCAGCGATGCCACAGATTTCTTCTACTTTGTTGACATCGGCAATCGACCTTTATTCTGTCAGAATGCCATATCCATACTCAGTTTGTTCATACGATTTTGTTAGTAATATTTCTTGATTTCTCACTTTCGTTATATCGCAGATCCAAATCCTAGGCTTGCAACAAGATGGCTGGACTTTCTATCTGGCATGTTCCTTTATTCTCAATTTTTACAATATTCACGCAGCTCTCTTCGTTTGCACGTTCGAAAAACATGTCTATGGCTGCAGCAGATTTTCTTTCTCCTCAATCAATACTTTTAATTTCATGTGTCTGCAACATGTATTTCTGCACTCAAGCCAAAGCTATGGAATATTAATTTTTTTACTTCCATCACTAAAACACATTGACTGCCACAAGGAATTCGGATGAACCGACCCTAGACGCCAATCTATTTGGAAAGAAAAATCTGTTAGATTTTGGTTGTATATCACTTTTTTGTTGGTGAAAATACTGACAAAATTTTTTTTTTGCAAAAAAAAAAATGCACTGGAGTTATCTCATAGTTGGGCATCTCTAAATAAAAAACTATTCAGACCGTCATACTACGAGATATCTCGTAGGTCCCCGCTACTTCACTACTATTTTTCACACCTAATGTGTTCGATTTTTTTTATTGTTGTTGTACCTTATATCAATAGAGCTTGGAAAGAATAAGAAAAAATATGCTAGAAATATCATACTGTTGGAAGAAATTTTTTTTTTACATTTTTGTACCTTTATTTCAATATATCTTGAATTGAAAAATAAATTTTAAAAAATTGTTTGCAGGCGCCAAATTGACTATATGACCTCTGCGTTGACGCCCATGTCCTCAAATCTCCTGTATTTAATACGAGTAAAGCCGTAGCTGGCAAGGAAAGTGAAAAATGTTTGTCAGTCTATTTGTAAGTTCACTTATGTTAGGAATTGGAATATATACTTTTGTTTTAACTACACTGTTGTTTTCATTTACGTTAATATTGTTATGTTCGTCGTTAGTCTCGATGGGAGTTCGTGAACTGAGAAGTAGTGTTCGTAATAATTTTATTGAATATGAGTTTTGTACCAGTACCTTTTCCAACCTTTTCAATGCTTGTAGCCGTAGAGTAGGGTGACATATTTTTTCTATTCTATTTTTCATTCCCAGGACTAGATTGATTTTCACTTTCGTTGTGTGATAGGAGAAGTGATGAATGTATCTACCAGAGTTCGATGGCTTTTGATACCAGTCCAAAATAATTGTTTGGTTTGGTGTTCTGATAACTTTCGTGTCCAGAAATGGCACGCTGTTATTTTGCTCTGTTTCGATGGTAAATTGTATATTTTCGTTGTAAGCGTTGAATACATTCAGAATCTCCACTTGTTTGTCACTGGGGATTGCTGTGATTAGATCATCCACATATTTTTTGATGTAAGGTAGTTCAAATGAAAGGCTGGAAAAGCACTGGTCCAACACCCAGTCCATAACTAATCGTGCTGGAGCAGGGCTCACGATACTACCCATCGGGCTACCGAAGATTTGTCTATAATATTGTTTGTTATAACAGAAAGTATTATTATTGAAAATAAATTGAATGATATGTAAAAATTCATCTCTCGGTATGAGAGTATGTTGCGAGATGTCATCCCATTTTTCATTCAATACTTGTAATACTAATTCTAGTGAAATGTTTGTAAACAGGATTACTACATCTAGACTGACAAGCATGTAGCCTTCAGGAAGTTGGAAGTTTTGTATGAAATCTGAAAACTGAAAACTATCATTGACGAAATATATATTGTCATCGTCGCTCGAAAGAGATAAAATTCTAGCCACTAAACCACATAAAGAAGAAGTTGGTGAGCCAACGGATGAAATGATTGGCCTGAGTGCCAGTTCAGGTTTATGAATTTTAGGTAGGCCGTAAAATTGAGCAGAAACACAATTATAAGTTGTTAATATTTTTGCTTGATCATCCGATATATATTTATCAGTTTTTAATTTCTTTATGATATTGTTACTTTTTGTTTGAATAGTATTTGACGGATCAGTTTCAATTTTTATATAATACTTCTCATCATCAAGAGCAGACAGACATAAATCATTATAATGTGTTTTGTTCACAGATATATTGTTTAAGACAAATATATGCCGGCGTGTCTTGGTGTAAGACTGGGAATATGCTCTATGAATTTCGTAAATTTTCTCAAAAAATTGTCGGGCTCATCATTTTTATAGAGGGTTTTATACGGGCGACTTGAATATGAATTATTAAAAAAATCATATCGGTAGAAAAGGAGGAATTGAAACCATTGCATATGATATTGATACAATGTGGACTAGAGTTTTGTTCATCTCAATATTCTATTCTTTTGACTAGAAGAAACAAAATTCACTCACCTTCATTTAACTCATATTCAATTGGCGAAATACTTCATGAGTTCTAAATATGATTTTCAAAACAAATAATAATATTGTATTATATTTTTGTATACTCTTTTCACATTAAAAACGATCCATGATCAATATAGGACTTCATATGGCCGGAATGCAAAAACGAGTCTCACACTTCGAAAATATACTATTTAAAACTGACATTTTTCTAGTAGCATTATTTAATGCTCTGTATATTACCTTGAATATTTCATTATTCATTGCAATATACATCAATATGTTATAACATGATGCGGTATATTCTGTACTAAGAATGTTAATTTTAAACAGCATGTAAAAGTCAAACTTTCCTATATAATTCGATGTGATTTTGTGTTTGATCGTATAATCAAACACAAAATCTCATCAGTCCACAGTTGACCGTTTTGGATTTACTCAAGAGATTCTAGAAATCTGCCAAGTAAAATGCGCTTTCAGCCAAGTCGGTTGCTATGGAAACAGTAGGCCATTATTCTTATAGTACAACATTCCTTAATACTGATTTCCAAAATTCTACGACTACCAACAGATCTGATTTTATGCGCAAAATTAAAAAATAAATTCCCACTGATATGTACTTCCGGCTCAGTATATTGTTATGAAAATAGTAGGCATTTATTCAGATGCTACAGCAGAATGAAATACCAAATTTCAATATTCTACATCTGATCGTTTCGAATTCATGTGAAAAATTCCAAAAGACTGTCAAGTGAAGTGCACGGATCAGTGGATCTCAATAAAAATAGGATATGAGCATCTAGACAGTATAATCGTCCTAAATACTGAATTCTAACAATCTACGTTCAATAGTTTCGGATTTATGCGGAAAATTTAAAAAAAAATCGAATAAAGTGCTCTTTCGGCTAAGTTGATAGCAATCATAATGCAAAGTGTACAACTAGATATTATAAAAGTGCCTAATACAAAATTTGAATATTCTACGACTGATTGTTTAGAATTTATGCGGGAAACTCAAAAAGTCTGTCATATAAAGTGCACTTCCGGCTAAGCCGACTGTTCCAAGAATAGAAGATGACCATTAAGATGCTACAGCAATTTCAAATGCTAAATTCCAGTTATCTACGGTTGATCATTCTGGATTTATGCGGAAAATTGAAAAAAAGTCTCAAGTAAAGTGCACTTCCGGCCCAGCCGATCGCAATCATAATGCAAGATGTACAATAAGATGTTATAGAAGTGCTTAATGCAAAATTTCAATATGCTATGCAAGAAAATTCTAAAAAAGTTTCAAGTAAAGTGTACTTTTGGCTTGACCGATTCATACAAAAATAGCAAATGACCATTCTGATACAGCATCAAGTTCAAATACTAAAGTACAACATCCTACGGCTAATCATTCTGGATTTATTAGAAAAATTCGAAAAAAGTTTCAAGTGAAGTGCACTTCCGGTACGGACGATTGGAACCATAATGCGAGGGGCACAACAAGACCCTATACTCTATCTTAAATTCAAAATTTTATACTTTCAACCAGTCTTGAGACTTGCGAGTTACGCACGCATGCACGCACGAACATACGTACCGACATCAAGCCAAAAATAGTTAAAATGGATTCAGGGATGCTCAAAACGGATATTTTCATCAAAATCTCGATAGTCGATAGGTGAATTTTGTCGGTTTCACAATACTTACTTGTTACTTTGTATAAGTAAGTAAAAATCAAACAATCTGTTCATTTGTTAATATGGCTACAGCAGCAATTTTTATTGCAATTTTGTATGTTCAAGGAGCAGGAAATCGAGATAGAATTGCACAGCAGATTTTTAATTTACTTGTACGCATAGTTTCAATTCTTCAAACAAAATAAGCACCTAGCAGTAACATAGAAAATGATGAAATGGGTTTATCTACGTTCAAAAATTTTTCAATTTTCTTGAAGACTTAATAATTTTTGATTGGCGTTCATGTTGGATATCGCTCGGCGCGGCGTTTTGATATTCATCTGCATTTCCACATGGAGTATTTTTCTTGCAATTTTGGATTTCTGTAGGCTTATTAGGTATAATTATCCCAATTTAATTAATATATTTCTCATTTATCATGTTCAGTCATTTCATTACTCCCGGACTCGTGTTCAAAACTCTTTTCGATACGTTTTTATTGACTTCAGTTGGATCTATCTATCTATCTTTTTATATATCTATGTAAGGGCATCTTTAGACATGATGATAATACAATAATTTATTAAGTTTGTCTCATTATCCTGATCAGGTTCATTATGACTAACGTTCGCTTCCGGGGAGAGAGAGCCTGAGACTGAGTAATGGCTACCATACTGAAGTTGCAGAATTACTTATAGAACATGATGTTGATGTCAACTCCGTTAGTTCGGAGTGGAAAATGGGATATACCCCATTGCATCCAGCTATTGCCACAAACAATAAATAATAGTCTTAAAACTGAGAAAATACGCTTTTATAGCATATCAAACTAAAAACTGAGAAACAAATTATATAAGAAACTGAGTAATACGCTTTGATGGTAGCCTGAACTAAAAAATGAAAAATTATTTTCAATATAAAAATAAAGTAATTAACGAAAAAATTAATGCTATTGTGAAAAACGTGGGATGCTCGATGTTAACTTGTTATAAATATTCTATTGGAACGATTTCTGAATGTAGAGATAGTATAGAAATATGATACAAAGCACTTCACGCTTTTTCACACTATAATTTATTTCCAATTGATTCGGAGGCTCTGTTTTCGAAAGGCCTTCACCAATGCCTGTTATTATGTATATATATATATATATATATATATATATATATATATATATATATATATATATATATATATATATATATATATATATATATATATATATATATTATAATTTGACACAGGACGTTTCGGATGTCAATGTACCCATCATTAGCCAATATAAAATACTACGAATTAGGCACACAGTACAACAAATTAAGATACTTCTTAAAAGCTGGGTTCTAATATTGAAAAGTTTTTGATTTAATTATTTGAATTTGAACTACATATAGTATTGAAAATTGATAAATTAGAGATGCACGTGATGTACAAATTTGAAAAATGTGAAATCCACGAAAACGCCACCAAGTTCTCCAAATGAAAGTCGGCGAACGACTGGCTGAATCAACAAGACAAGACTTTTTGTTTCATTGTGGTAAGAAATAGTCTTAATTTGTTATATATATATATATATATATATATATATATATATATATATATATATATATATATATATATATATATATATATATATATATATATATTAAATTATGTGGATGATTCATTTTTGCGTCAAACCAAAAAAAGTGGAGCTTTATTGATCTCCTAGAACCACAAGGAGTTGTCAATTTCTCTATTTATACCTTAATTTTTATCTCCTGAAGACCTGAATTTTAATTTTTAATTGAATTTTAAGTTAAACCATAGGCAGAGCTCCACGATCCTTGGAGTGGATATTCTATTATTATCTAGTTACTATTTGTATTTTTGTTGTCTTGACAATTTTGTTTATTTATTAGCTATACATTTTTTTATACTCGAAAATAGAGCAAGATCCTACACCTGCCGGACATTACTTATTTTCTGAGAAACAAAATGTGTGGAATGGAGTAGTGTTAGTATGAACTTTGATCATACGCATACTTGCTAGTTTGTACCGACGACCAGTTCACAGATATGGGATGCTAGAGGTACGTTTTGACATTAATTATTTTTCTTTGAGTCTTGAGTGCTGATTTTGATGTATGTTTTAGAAAATATTGTCAAAAATTGATAATCAACAATACTAGACACTTTCCATCGGTGGTAATTTCTGCTAGATTCTTTGAAGCTCACAAATAACGTAATTTTGCTTATGGTCTGAGTAATAATTTCTATGTATGATACTCAGAGCACAATTTCAATACTTTTTGTTAACACCCAGATCAATCGTAGGGCCAAACATCTCCCAGACACAATTAGAACATCGCTGTGAGTGAAAGCGCGAAGTCACTATTTGTAGGCTTGATAGTAGGCGAAATATCTATGGGCACCCAACATTTCCTTGGTCTGGCTGTTTATAAAAAGTATTGAAATTTCTCCCTGAGTATCATATAATCTTAGAAATAAGGACTCAGACTATAACTAAGATTACGTTACTTTTTTTTGCGAGCTTTAAAGCGTTTAACAGGAATTACTATCGATGGGAAGTATCTGGCAATGTTGATTATCAATTTTCAACAATATTCTCTAATCTAGAACTTACATAAAAATCAGCATCCAGACTTTAAGAAAAGTGAAAAATGTTTTAACGTACCTCGTATCTATAAATTGACCGTCGACACAAACTAGCAAATATGCGTATGATCAAAGTACCGACAAACACTATTCTTATCCACAAATTTTGTTTCTCAGAAAATAAATAACGGCTGACGGGTTTGAGATCATGGACTAAGAAGGCAGTACTTTGCTGTCGAAACGCTGTGTTTCAAATAATTTATATACAGAACTTTTTTTTCCAATAATACATATTCATTAAAAAAATTAGTTCTGAAAAGTTTTTTCCTTCATATATGAACTTGACACGCTTGCCTTCTGATTGTCATTTTTATTGTGATAATTCCACTCCAATATAAAGTAAGCCATAAGAAAAAAACAATTTTATCGTTTTGACAGCGGATAAAAAGGAAGGTAACTTTTTGCAAGTGATAAAACGTTATTTACCTTTCTCCTAGCAACCAAATCAAAACACTCACTATATTTATGTCATTTGCATTATTTGTCCAAACTTAAACTGCAAAATAAACAGAATTTGGAATACTTTCGAAGAAAATATCAAGAAAAGTGTGTCTATGAGTACAAAAAACAATAAATCATGTATCTGTAGACAATTTATCGTATTTTATGGAAACCAGAATTATGTATTAGGAAGAGGTACGATATGTCAAATTTCAAATATTTTGCTAGATTGGATTTAGAGTATGCGGGGAATTGATGGAGAAAATCTTAAAGAATGCTTAGTGGAATGTGTCAAATGAAACGTGAACCGATGTATAATAATTGTACTGTCAATAATTGCACATTTAAATAAACTTTTTCATAAATAAAATGTCGTTAAATTATCTCGCCGAATTACACTCTAGCATTTTATTTTTCTTGGGATAAATTTCAGTTTGACAACTCAACCTTGTAACCTGACAGCAATTTGACTCGAAAACTGTTCAAAAAATAAAATCACTCCACCTACGGTGTCGTGATTTTATTAGAACAGTTTTCTTATCAAATTGCTAGGTAACAAGGTTTCGTGAAAACAGAAATTCATCCAACAAAATAAAAACCTCTTGTGTAATTACTGTTGATTAAATTATTATCACGAAAGATGTGAAAAAAAATCCAAAGCTTATATATAGGAAGAATGTAGGCCTTGAGGAATCCAGGTGTAATATAATATTATAATTTGACACAGGACGTTTCGGATGTCAATGTACCCATCATTAGCCAATATAAAATACTACGAATTAGGCACACAGTACAACAAATTAAGATACTTCTTAAAAGCTGGGTTCTAATATTGAAAAGTTTTTGATTTAATTATTTGAATTTGAACTACATATAGTATTGAAAATTGATAAATTAGAGATGCACGTGATGTACAAATTTGAAAAATGTGAAATCCACGAAAACGCCACCAAGTTCTCCAAATGAAAGTCGGCGAACGACTGGCTGAATCAACAAGACAAGACTTTTTGTTTCATTGTGGTAAGAAATAGTCTTAATTTGTTGTACTGTGTGCCTGATTCGAAATACCTGGCGACGACGTTCGGGTCGATTGGAATGTTCTAGAACATCGAATGATGTTATATAAAATCACGGAGAACTAGTTTAAGTCTAGTAATGAAGGAAAAGTGAACGTATGGTGTATTTGAATTGGAACATATTTTATTAAAAACATACAGATACCGATAGGGAAAAAGCTGAGATGCTGAACATGCTTAGAGCTCAGATTATTATTACAATCCAAGCATAACATGTTTTTGAACATTCTTAACATGAAATATAAATTCAAACAGAAAATTGATTACACTCCTGTAATCTTAAGTGAAATATTACAAGGGTTCCTTCGGGCAATCTTCGCAGACACTTCGCGTTCAACTATCACATACGGGAAAATGGCAAACAGCATAAATGCTATCTTGATTCTCTGGTCTTACTCATGTGTACACTTAGCACACCTTGCTTGTTTCTCTAATTAATTTGCTTTATTTTCTTGTGCTTCAGCTACATCTTTTTTCAGAAAGAAATCAATGTTCTGCTTTATATAGAGTCCTAGGAAGATATTTATTTCCAATTCTTATTTTCAAGTTGTCTTGCCAGTGCCTTCATAATCATTCTTCAAACCACGGATCATTCATTTGCATTCGTTTCCATGATAAACTCGCCATTACAACGTCCAGAACAAGATAACTTTGAGTACAAAAAAATCACGTAATTGGTATGGTGGGGTCTCACAGACCCCAAGCAAACAAACACTGCCAATAGACTAATAATAACAGATGAAAATGAATAGAAACATCACACTCAACCATTCAAGACGCATTGACTAGGGGGTGCCCGGGGATACAGAACTATCGATCAAAAACTATTTGAACAATCAAGGGAAATAAAGACGCCATACCATACCAGTTACGGGTAAATTTCATTTCTGGCATGTATTAAATAAGTGTCGTGAATATTTCAAGTGATACACACAATTTTTTCGACATAATCTTCTGGGCCTGTCAGATTTGCCGTTATTTGAAGACATCTAACAAATTTTCACTCGTTGTATAGTTCTTTCTCTCTGTCGCCTTATATTGCTTGCAGTTTTGTAGTCTCATATCCATAGATAAAACTCTGTCACCATTTTCCAAAGAAGGAGATAATTTGATACGCCTTAAGGACTTATGCAGATGAAAGTTTCAATATATATTCTGTTTCTAATGAAGATTTATCTATGATGTTAATCTGTGAGTTTGTGATACTTATAAATGTTCTCTTACGAGTAACACTAGCTAATTATGGTACATGTAAGTTCAGCGAGCTCGTATAGTGTGTTTAAAGATATTTGCAAACGTACCTGCTTCGACTTACGTAGCGGGTGACTTTTTAAATAGACTTGAGTGGTGAAAGAACAGGGCTGTAACAGAATATTCAAAATTTGGTACATAAAATATTTGTGTAGAGTATGATGTTTCACTTAAATGCCGGGAAATACAGAACAAAGAATATAAAATAAAAACTTGTCAACATATATTCAATAGAATTTACAAGAAATTATAGTAGAAGTGTAGTACTACATTTTTAAATATTGAAAATATTTCCATTCAATTCTTCCCTGACTCACAGAAATATTACTACCCTGCTGTTTTGAAGTTTGTTCCTCATTATGAAAGCAGGTACGTTTGCAAATATCTTGAAACACACTATAACTGTTAGAAGTTTATATAAAATGTGAGTACAGCGGGATGTCATCAAGAGGAAATTTTACTCCTCGTGCGGATCCCGTCTGTTACACCAAATCATTGATATGCTTTTATATCTAGTTATTTAGATTTCCTAAAAAATAAACTCTTATTGAAAATAAGGTAATTATTTATTAGTGGGACTGCGCAAATTTTAAGCGATGTAAGGAGAACTATATTAAATACAGATTGATCTTTTGTGTCATTTTCATTGATTTTTCTACCGAAACAGTTTTTAATGATATATTCATATTTTTCTTGTACAATCCAAGCCTATCTACAGTTTAGTTGAACCAGGTTTATTTATTATGGTTACAACTGCTGGAATAATTGTAATCATAGAAAATAAATCAGTTAAACTAAACTGTATATAAGTTTAGATTGTACAACCGGCCCTAAGTGGACAGAAACTAAAGAGACTGACGCAAAAACCATTTTGATATCTCACTTAGGAAAGATTCTAAAGAGAAAAATATGAGCAATAAGGTTTGAAATCTGACAATGTTTGCATATATTTACTGTACAGTATCTCAACGCACGAATATGTGACGGTAAGACAATTTATGGATGACATAGGTGACGATGAGATTGACGAATCCGAAGATGATTGAAGAAGTGTCAATAAAAAGTTTCGAAATCAAAGTGGCCACGAAAGCGTTGAAATTGACGAAGAAAGCAAGATAGATGGAGCGCGACAATGAAGACGAGTGCGATGTATGAAAGACTATGACTCTTATAGGGTATAGGCCATGCGAATGGTCTTCTTCTCGTGTTTTAATTTCTTTCTCTGAAATATGTCCAAATTGTGATATTAATGTGGTTCTTGTATCAGTTTCTCCAGTTTTTAGTATAGATTATCGGAAAAATACAAAAAAGAAAAACAATAGAACCCAATTCAATTGAAAAATCAATAAAAAAACTTATAGAATAACGAAATTTTCGAATTGGAAATGGGAAAAAAATTATCATACAAATAATTTGAGTTAATATTGACACAGAATTATAAATCCAGCGAAAATCTTAAAACAATGACGCAAGAATCAAGTTGGTCGTTGAAAATGTAGGCAGCCTCACTATGAAATAAATATAATTTTCAGAGCAGCTCTTTTCCATAGAGATCAGGCGTCAAGTTCGGAATGCTTTCTAGAAAAGACTCTGACAGCACAGAGCTGGCACATATTTTTCAGAAAATAATAGAAAAACTTTTTTCCAATATGTTAGTTGCTCAAAATGTACTACGAATAACTACGTGTCCTAAAGGGTTTTAAGACCTCAAATGCTAAATATTTAGTGATCAGTGTTCAATATTTATCCTTTAAGAATTGATGAATATTGTCGGCGTCCATACGCATACACGCTATCATTTCAAGTGTGACAAATGCCAAAACAAGATAATTTTTTAATATGGAGACTGAATATATCATCATGCGTGTAGGATTTCTACCTCTCAAAAACCTTCATCACATGTTGTCGCGTGAAAGAAATGTTAAATTTCATTTTGGTTATTGATAGACGTGAGATATATTTCTTGCATCTGTTTATTCCTGTACAACTGTTATCTATTAGATTGAAGACATAAATTTTTGACTGGTTTTCAAGTTTTTTTAAATATTTTTCACTCCACAATTTAGCTTTTTCTCTCAAGTTGTGCAATATATAATTGGTAATATGCTGAGAGACATTTGTAATTATTCACTACACTTTTGATTGTATCTTGTACATATACTTATATTCTTCGAGGGAATTTTATTTACCAGTTGTAATTTTTATTTGAGCTGTTTTTTTCTGCTTGTGTATGTTTTTTCCAGTTTTTAGATATGGCTATATACTTTCTATATATTTAGCGTCATCAGTTTGAGTAACTTGAATATTACTCACAAATACTAATATAGACAGCGTGTCAGAACGTTAATATGATTTAGTTTTCAAACTTTTCTATCTAATTTTGTGTTCTCGTCAATTGAATTTTGAAGAAAACACATTGTACTTCGCTCGTCAATAAAAGTTTGACTCTGTGTCACTTACAGTATCTGAATCATTGACCTAACTGAATCAACTTCTATGAACTTGATCTTCACTAGATAATTCCATATTTTCTGATCCTAATATTGATCTGAATCAAATAAATTATGATCAATGATCTTTTTTGAGATCACGGTTTAGCTCATGTTTCCGTGTAGTCTCAAATCAATTGAACTTGTGTGAGAAATTGTTAGCAAAATAAGTATGGTGTCGAATCAACATAGGCAATTGATCAGAAACATGTATGTGTTCACCGTGATAAGGAGGTAGTCGGGAAGTTAGTCTGCGATCTCTGCTTTTAGAAAGCTGAATAATACATGTTTCATAAGCTCCCAATATAGATCAGAATTTAATAGATACTAGTAACTCAATAGCAAAACTTAGAAATATACCTGACATATTTCGAATCATTTTTTTGTATTATTCCTGACTTCTGGCATATCAACCCTATCAAGTCGGCATTGACATATTCCCATCACGTTTTGAACTCCCAATCCTTGTCATCAATATCTAGATCTTATTTTTATAGGAAGATAACCTGATCCAGACCCTTTCATGTATCTCTGATAAATACTGACCGGAAACATGCCCAACTTGCATAGTAAATTGACAATAAAAATCAAGTCAATGTCAATGTCAGGTCGTTGTAGTCTCACCACTGGTATATTATTTTTGTTCAATTCATATTTTAAATAAGACCAATATTTTACAACCACGTATTTATAGGTTTTCGAATTTCTTTGAATCTCAGAAAATTTTGGTTCTCTCGATATGTATTACAATTGAATGAATAAATATCGAAAAGTAGAGAGTTTCGCTTTTAATTTTATTATGTTAAATGTCGCAATGAATTTCTCACTAGCATCCATGAGTATCTGTATTTGATTGCTACTTATCACACTTACAGCACCAATCTACTAAATTTCACAGAATGATCTGTTTTTGCCACATCTAGAATAAGTGAAAGAGATAATATCTATTATTGGTATCTATAAAGTTGGAATATTATATAAATGTGTAATGATCTGATATTGTATTTAAAAAATGTTACAGAATTGTAGATCATGATAATAAATCTATGATCTGATTAAGATCAAAATAATTATAGTCCCCGTCAAGATATAAGAAATTCGCCTGACTTACTAATCGGTAGGATTAACTTGTCCCAGTAGGGGATGCGGTTAAAAATTTGTAGGAGTAGTATTAAGGAAGATTTTCAACCTATTTATTTCCAATATTTCATATTTTTATTTGTATAAACATGCAAGATGATTCTTTAAATGTAATTGGAAAATTATTTTTTCTGCTACTGTATAAATAAGTGAGCTTTGTAGCCCTGGCAACTCGAACGATAACGAAAGCAAACCTTCGTGTTAACTCGTTGCTATGCGTTGCTAGCTACGAAAGTAATACTTTCGAGGCGAGGACACAAAAGTAAAAGTTTGGAATAATGTAAATTTATTGGAAATTTCAATATTTATTTAAATAAATGAGTAGTTTATAACAATAATATGATTTCATCCAATCTATTTAATTTAATTTTATCTATCTATTGGTTTTAGGTAATTATGCAATTTGAACAATTGGAAAAAGTCATGGTAGGAATATTATTTGAATTATTAACTTCTTTACTTTGTATTGGGAGATTTTTATCATTTTGAATTACGTCAAAATTCATATTTGTCACTGTTTCTTTATTTGAGCAAATATTGATGTAAATTTCATGTAACACCTTTTCAGAAATTTCAATTTCATTACTTTACGAAGAAGTCTTCCATCCGATCTTTAAATCCAAAATATCGGCACCCGAAGCACTACATTTTCGTCAATTCGAGTAATGTTTTTATCAGCAAGCAATTTAGAGAACATGTTGTATGTTTCATTGTACCTTTCTTTGGATTCATCCGCAAGAAGTGAGGCACATGCATTGTTAGCTGCCTTTTGAATACCATTTTTATTTTCTGTTAACATTTTAAATCGGTCAAACGCAATGTTTCACTAAATTATTGAAATTCAAAATCTGTGTCAGGCGCTGATGACAGATAACATTGCAAATAAACCGTTGCTATGGATAATTTTAGACAGGTAAAACAGCCTCCATAACATTTTTTCAAATATAATAATCATTATTAAATATTAATATCTTCATGAAAAAGTAGCAGAAAAAATTTAATACATCACACGATGCGAAAGCCCTTTCAGGTGTTCGGAGGTTGTGAACGGCCTCGGCTTCACCTCGGCCATTCAAATACCACCTCACACAAAAAAGTATACTTTCGCATCTTGTAATGTAAATAACTATTTTATTACTCATGCGGGGTGAACAGTATCTTGTCGCACATTCTTGCGGTTGCTAAAATACTAAATAAAATATTTCTGAGTGAGACCCTGTTCTATTTTACCTGTGCACCTCAATAAATTTAGGGATAATCTTTTTGCTAAGTACCCGCTGGGAGGCTCGTTTTCTTATATCTTGACGGGCACTATATATACATCTTGATTTGAACCTGAAATATATCTGGTATGTTCTGTCACAATATTTCGCTCACTATTTTCGCCAATAAAAAGTATGATAGTAGGAGAGCTGTATAATCACACATTACTGTATACACAGCTAGGTTACGAAACTCTTATTATTGATTTTGCTTTTGCATCGAGTCGTTTTTCCCATTGCCTCTTGTTTGACATCAAGCAATAGTAAATCATTCTTTGATTCAGTAACCGTCAATTACGAATTAAACTGTAGTCTTCAGGAATCACAATTCACTAAAATATAGAGATGTTAATTTTTCGAATCGTACTCTCTTGTTGAAGGATAACTGCAAAATGAGAGAATTTTGTGTAAACGTTGAATCAATAAAAATAATGATAAAAGGTATGATTCAAGATTGTGTTGCAATTCGGTGGAATATAAGTCTTATAAATCTGCAAATTATGAGCAAAATCGCAGTGAACTTGTCGTTTTTATGAAAGAATTGACATTGATCGACAGAATTCGATTCATTTTTATCAGATTCTTATAGATTTATAGATCTGTAAAAGGTTGGCTTATGATGGATCTTATTTAGGAATTGTTATTCAGAATTTTAGGTTTAGAAATATAAAATATATATTAACCTATGTGCAGGTTTATGGTAAACCCAATTTATGAATTTTCATCTGGAATATCAATTTCCAAATCGTCTGTAAAGTGTTTTTTTTCAGAATTGTGTAATTTAACAATACCTAGCAATTCTTTTCAGTATTTTTTTCTGAAACTAAGATATTATGTCCTGTTGAAAAATTAATCATATCTTGTTTTTTGGTTGACGAGCACATAATTTTTAAATTACTCTTTCGAAAAAGGAATGAAACCCAGAAAAACTCTCTCGACGTGTACTTCCACGTTTAGTTGCTTTTCCTCTCTATACTATTGTTCGAACACGATATTCATTTAATTTAGAAAATTCTGAGGTTTTTTCACAGCTTGGAACTCTCCGAACTCATTAACGCACTTCTCATATACATTTAACACAGTCTGCTGTTCATGTTCGTGTAAATAAATATTATTCAAGCAAATTGTCTCTCCTTGCGATCTAGATTCGTCTATTAAGTAATTGATTTTCTTCATGGCTAACGTCCACTACATGGACATTTTCACTATTACTGATTTCACCAACTTTTTCACCCTCGCTAGGAATCCACGGCTGCCACATGATAATTCGATAATTGTTATAATTTTGCTGATACAATAGCAAAAGCACAACTAACTTCTAATAATGTAACTCTTATATATGTAGGGGAAATATGAAATACCTACTAACGGGTGAACGGGTGACTTCAATCCGGATTAGTTTTTCCAGTAATTTCAGCCTGGAAAAGTACCTAGGTAATATTATAATTAGGGATTGAATAGCCACAAATATCCGCATAAATAATATAATGTAATAATGAATATATTCAATCTGTAACTGTACTTATTCAATTCTACTACTTGGGCGATTTTTTAATTTGTATCTACGTTTCTACAAGTATTTTTTTCCTAAGTAGATTTTAAAATCGAAGTAATGTTTGATAAAAATGAATAAAATTCAAAATGAATCTTGGAGTGAAATAATTTCCAGTGAAGACCGACCCTGGAAAGTGTAAGTTGTCAGTTGTCTGACAAATATACAGCAGTCATTAGTAACGGCGCTAACGATTTTCTTTATGTTTCTATAACTGAGGAGCATTGAATCGTTTTATGACGATCCCTCGATTTCTGGTGCAATGGACTATACAGTAAAATTGTCAAACTGTCAAATATGATAAATAGATCATTAATCGTAATAGAATATAATGAATCGTAAGATAAATTTCACCCATCTTTTTCCATTATCAATTTGAAATTATTATGTCAAATAATAAAATATGTTCTATTGGGATATAAGTTCTGTACATTAATTAGAAACACAACGTTTCGATAGCAAAGTGCTGCCTTTTTCATTTGAAAAAGGCAGCACTTTGCTGTCGAAACGTTGTGTTTCTAATTAATGTACAGAACTTATATCCTAATAAAACATATTTTATTATAAAATGAGTTCTGAATAGTTTTTTCCTTCATTATGTCAAATATTTCACGTGTAAATAATATGTGTTTTTGCTACATTAATACCCGATTTCATGACCGAGAGTTAAATTAACCTTGGCTTGAATGAGGTAGTGACCAATAAACTGAGTTTCGATTAGTTTCATTAATTTGTTTGGCCAGTGATGACAATCACATCAAAATGCAGAAGTTGATATTGTTACAAGGGTAATGAATCATTCAAACCGGATTAGTTCAACTCAAAATCCTGAAATCGGCCATTAGAGAATTTGAATTCATCATAAATCAGAATAAGATTAATTAATAAATCCAAATTTCTAAGTGTAGATTCCTATATATTAAATCCATCGTAAACTATAGCCTTAGACTCATGAATTTGCAAATAATTTCGATATTGGTTAACTTATTTTTGTAACTTTATTAGTTAATAAAATGAGAAATCAAGCTAATTTCTCTGTCAAAATGTTTTCAAATTAATATAAATATACTTTTTGAGATACAAGTCTAAAAATTATTATTAAATGCACGAGCAGTGATTTAGGTAGCTTCATGAGTGCATTAGAGACTTTTTACACGTGTGTCTTACAATGTTTATCTTGATTGTCCAAATTCTTGTGAGAAATTGTCACTTTTTTCTGCAAATGTCACTTTTACAGTTATTGATATCTGAGAGAACACATGAAGTTGGCAAAAATGATTTTAATCATATTTGTAGCTGAGGAGCACATGAAGTGATTTTATGGAATAATTGGCTGCAGAAGTACTTGAACTTGCCGGTAATGTTGCACGTGACAATAAAAAAACTAGAATTATTCCACGTCATCTACAATTAGCTATTCGTAATGACGAAGAATTAAATAAACTATTATCAGGTGTTACAATTGCACAAGATGGTGTACTGCCAAACATTCAGGCTGTATTATTGCCTAAGAAGACAGAAAAATCAACATAAATTATTGTTATTCATAACAATTAACAAAATAATACGCTCAAAAGTGACTTCATTGTGATAGGTGAGTTTCAAAATACACTCAGGATACCGATTCTTGAAATGGAGTGAGATGAGATAAATGGTCACATGACTTATTTCTCACCTCGTGAGATGCAAATCGTATTCTTGAACATAATTCTCCCCTATTTTTATCTCACATTTTCCTCACCACGCATAACATTTCTCGCCACTGTTTGCCTAGTGAGAATAGTAGATGTCAGTTACTGTGTTGATTTTAAAGTATTGTTTTTATATCACGCCATTTTATTTGACAAAAAAAAAATTTCACTGAGCACAGCGAAAATAAATATATGTAAAAATTATGAATAAGAAGCTACAATTTGAGAAAAAAATGTGACATATTCATTTTAGATTCGTAGTCATAGTTTTCTTGTTAATCAAATATAGTATAATATTGGATAAATTGTTGAAGCTGACTGGATTAGTTAATTTGAGTGAGTAAAACAATATCGGGAATTCAGTCAATTTTTTTGATCATATTTCTTTCCTACTTCACAGATATACCTCAGCCATATTCGGAAGTGCTACAAATTAATTATTTTATTACTGATTATGTATGCTATGGTTGTCGAGAATACTTACAGAAGAATTATTTTGTGTAGAACTAAAAGTGTACATTTATGTGTGATTTAAACGTAATAAAATAGCGGGAAAAAACTACATTTAAAACACACATAAATGTTCACTTTTAGTTTCACACAACATGATACTTTTGTAAGTATTTCCGACAATCATAGCATACATAATCAGTAATAAAATAATTGAATTGTAACACTCCTGAAGATGGCTGAGATACAGCCGAAACTTCAAAATAGGAAAGAAATACAATCAAAAAATTGACTGAATTCCCAATAATGTTTCACTCACTCAAAATAGTATAATAAATTTATATTATTACTATCTTTGTAAGTAAATTGGAAGTCAAATCTACATTTAATTAGTTTTGGTTTTAACTCTACAAAATCAACCAAAGCCAATTTCTGCTCATGAGTAATTTATCTCTTTTTCTCGTCGTTCATTTCGATTTGACATTAATCAGCTGCGTGCGCATAAAATATTTCACTGCACAATCATGACCGAAAAGATCGGTGAGAAAATCTCACCTATTCTCAAGAATCGAATTCATCGACCGTATGCGTGATGAGAGCAAAGTGGAAAATATTTCTCATCTCACTTATATAAATTTCTCACCGTTTCAAGAATCGACTCTCAGATATTAAAAATACTGATAAAATCTTGATCATGGACCTTTCAACTGTGATCGTGCAATAGAAATAATGTGCAATGAAACTTTTATGGCAAATTTTTTATAAAAGTTCAATTTTTAAATTGACAAGAATGGGAGCTTCCATACGATCATGGATAAATCAAATTTTAATGCTAGTACAGTAGAGTTATTTTTCTTCTGCCACTTGTACCTAGCCATATAGTTTCTCATCCATTTATATTCCACAAACCGAACATCACCGGTCAATCACAAATATCAGAGCCTCATAAATCACCTCATTCATTCCCACATTTTCACTGAACATCATTCTCCAACAAATTCAATGGTTTCACCCTCATTGGGACAGCCCACCATATACTCTGCTTTTTCATTTCGACTTATTGCTCTCATTGATCAGTTGACCGAAGTGATTTATGATCGTATGTAGTATCATCAGGACTGAAACTAGTAGTTAATTATGTTACTAATATAATTTTCCAATTGAAAAAAGTCTTATAAGCTTCAAAATAAAAATTGTAATCACTTAAAAGATATAAACAATTCCATTAATCTTCATAATATAAGATAATATGATGCTTAGTTTTATATAATTCCAGACAATTTTCTCCTATATAATGCGGCTGAAGTTGGTAACTTCTGCTTGAATTTCGAGAAATTGGTTGCATAGAATTTTTTATAGACTGAATTGATATGGATGCAGTTATACAGTACAAGTTTAAATATCATTCTATCCTCTTGTAACATCAGTTTTTTGTCTTTCTCACTTCAATATGTGCTACCTCTTGTTCCTGTCGTAATGCTTTGGTTCCATCTGCTGGTTAGTACTGGTCAAAATCTTTAAAAGCAAACGTCATATTGTAACATGAAAGCAAACTTCAAAGTAATGTACCGCTTTCAGTCTTCGTTTTATCAATGGACCAGAAGTAACAGCAGGAACTTCACGATCTCATCTTGATTTTATGAGTGACGCGGAGTTAAATAGCATTCGAGTGCATTTCTTCTTAGAAAAAGAATTGTAAGAATTTTGTAAGCTGAGTAAAAGTAGAAAGATAAGGGTGAGTTATCATCAAATGGTACAATAAAGTTATGATTCAAGTTCAAATATATTTCATCACTAACTTATAAATTGGATAATACAATTCATCAGTAAATAGACCGATCAGATGGCTCCATTTCTTCTTGACTATTATTTGCTCCTGATTGATTACACGATAATGATCACAGCATTCCAAATTCTTCGATCATTGAATATATAATAATAATAGATTAATCATGTTGATAAGTTATATACATAGATGAATAAGCTTGTGCAAAATTTTATATATTGAGGATAGAAAATCTCATTTTTAGGAATTGAATATGTCCCACATTTTTTTCTGGTTGGTTCCGCAAAAATTATGTTGATATCTGATTTGTTGCTGCAACGAATGTGTTTTGTGAGGAAGTGATATCGGATGGGATTATATATGATACATTTAAATATGAAATGATTGATAGTATTTATTTCAAAAAGATTGCAAATACTGCATATTTCATCATCTTTAAATTGATGCCACAGACCATTTTGATAAATATAAAAGAAGTTGTTATTAGTAGTAGTAGTCCTTGGTTGACTGTATAGTTTTAGGACTTTGAAGGAAACATCTAAAGAGAGGTAATTTTGTGTTGTACTGAAGTTTTTATAATCTGGGTTATAGGAGGACTATAGAATTCTCTTCGTGTCCCTTTCGGAAATTTATTCGTTGTATGCTTCACTTATATTCTCGATTTCGACCTTTAGCGAGACATAACTTTGATTTTTCCATCACTCAGAATTAGCTTCAACTAATACTGCTTGGAATCTTCTTGCCCAATTGAATTTATTTTGTCTGTCATCTGAGATACTTGAGGTTGATTTTTCGTTTAATGTCAATAATTTCGTATAGCATCTCTTAACATATCTTTCTTCTGGCATAAGTAAAATTTTATACCAATAACGCAATGTTTTCCCAATCAATCTTATTTTTAAACTGATTGTTCCTGTCTTCCTGCTTATTAAGTACCTTGGGATAGTTTTTTTCCAACCAAGTATGATTTTGAAATAATCTGTCATTTCTATTTCGACGCTCTCGTGTTGAAAGATGCCCAATACTGCTGCCCCGTATAAAATAGTGGGTGCTGGAACTGCATTGTATAGTTTTACGTTTGTTTGCTAACAGAACATTTGAGCTTTTAACATTGGATCTTCTACCCGCACTCAATTTTTCTAAAGTATTCGTATTAAATAAACCTGATGCGGCGAAAGTTATACCTAAGTACTCGTATTTATATGTAAATTTTATTCCTTTCTTTTGGCAAAAATGTTTATTTTGGCGTATATGCGCCTGCCTCTATGAAAATGTAGAATGTTAGTTTTATCTGAGTTTATTGTTAATTGATGGAGATTGCAGAACTCCGTTAATGCGACGAGTTTTCCTAGTAAATCTGGCTGGGAGTGTGCGAAAAGTACTATGTCATCTGCGTAAGGATCGAGTATCATTATGATTGTCAATAAAATAATCTGGAAAATATTTGTTTCTAATAAAATCCTCTAAAGCAGCTATGTAAAGGGCGAAATGTATTGGGCTGGTACATTCTCCTTGTAATACTCCCCTGAGAACTTGAATTTTATCTGAGAGCTTATTATTCACAGATATTAGCATCTTTCCTCCATAATATATATTACACAGTAATCGGGTGATCTTTCCACTTATACCAAGTTGAAGTAAGGAATGTGGAGCAGTGTCAAATTCCTTCTGGGAATCTATGAAAATAACATAGGTATCTTTTTTGTTTGAAAGAGTTGAGCTTTGAATAATAGAGTCAAGAACGAAAAAATTATCTATACAAGATATTTTTTTTTCTTATCCCTGCTTGTACTTCAAGTGAAATGCCTTTATCCTCAACCCAAGTTTGCAGTCTCTCGTTTATTATAAATGTAAACAGTTTAGTGATAGAATTGATGAGAGCTATTCCTCTGTAACTATTCACATTTAGACGATCACCTTTTTTATGAATGAGTATTAGTTTTATGGTCTTTAGTTTCTGAGGTAGGTCTTCATCAGTAAGAAAGCTATTCAATAAGTTTTTATGATAAGCTATCCATATGGGAGGTGAACTTTGTAGTTGCTCGAAAGTAACACCATCAGTACTGGGAGATCTATTTGTTTTAAGTTTACTTGATGTACAATTAATTTCTTTGAAACTAAAATCATCTTCTAAGAAGGGATTAAAAGTGTAGAAAAATGTTACTTCATTTGGTATTTTGTCACTATTCCATTTCTTAAAATAAGTTGATCAATCTTCAAATTTTATTAGGTTTGGAGACTAGCTTGCTTCTTTTAGAGAGTCAACTGTGAGCCAGAATTACTTTGGATCCGAAACATTCTCAAGTTTCTATTTGACGTCCAGTTTTAATTTCCTTTTTTTTCTGATATGCATTGTTCGTATTCTTTTTTGATTGGAGATCTAGTTTGCGTCATTAACGAACGACATGTGTCACTGAACCATTGTTCGTTATTCGATTTAGTGAAATTATTCTGGTATATTTTTCTGTTTTCAATTTCTGTTTTTATCCATTTATATTTTTCTTCAGCGTAAAGTTTAAAGAAGTCACTAGATGCATTTTGGAATTTCAATTTGTGAAGATCGATTTTGACCTTTGAGATTGTAGCTGATAGGTACTTTAGGTGACATTACATTGTGGTTGTTGTTGTAATTTGAGTTTGCAACTTTCACGGAGCAAATAAAGTGATCAGATATTATTACATCTTCTAGGATAGTTAAATCAATAGGTAACTGCAATTCGTTCATGTCAATCCGGATAAGATCTATAGTACTTTTTTCGTTAACTCCTAGAAAAGTGTATTTTGCTGGCGTGTCACTGCGTGATCTGCCGTTGAGTACAATAAAGTTTTCTTGTTCAAATATTTGTGGAAGGTCTTTGTCTTTTTGTTAATTTTCGTGTCGTATGATGTTCTGGAAGCCGACCAATTATTATAATTCACAGATTCTTCAAAAATTTGATTCGTATCACCGATTCTTGCGTTAAAATCTCCGCCTAATATGAAGGAGTGATTAGGATATTTTTCAATAATGTTTTGTAAGCTTACTGAGAAAAGTTCAAGTAGTACACAATACTCAAATGAATGAAAGAAGTATGTAACATGCATGATGAAGCTTTGTATGTTGTTGCATAGACTTAGAAATATCCAGTGCAATTTTTTTTCTATAACTGTGATGTTTTCTGAAGGTAGCATTGAGAAGATTGAAATTCCTTCAATTATTCTACCCGTGTTTGATAGTTTGATTGCAGGCTGTTCAATTCTATAGTAATTTTTGAGGAACTGTACAAAATTTGCCGAAGTTTCAGTATGATGTCGGGGCTTAGGAGTATATTCTCATCTCGCCTATCTAAATTAGAAAGATTCTTATATCCTTGTATGTTCCAAAATAGAATTTTATTTTATGCTTTTATTGAATGAACTCCGGGTGATGGCCTGTTATTCAGTTTCTTGAAATATGTTGCGTATGAAGTTTTGTTTGATCATAAATGTGATTGTCTAGAAGGCCACTCTTTTCTTCCGCATCTTTTAATTTTTTTGTTGTGTCAAGTTTTGGTGTTTGTTTTTCTTTTGTTTTCATGAGCTTTTCTGATAAGCTGTTTATCTGATCTAGCTGATCGTCAATTGTATTTTCGTTAAATCCTGAATGGTCTCCAAATGAGTGGAGCGATGTAGACAGTCTTCTCGTTTGTGCTAGTGCAACTATTAAATCTGAACGTGTGTTGTCTTTTGATTTATTTGAAATGCTTTTCTCAACATTAAGATCTGTAATAGTAAATCTTCCCCCATTTATTAATAACGTGTTATATTTTAGGTGTACTTTATTACCCTCAGATTTTGCCTTGCAAAAATGATGTTTTAGAATTTTACGCTCCTGTAATATTTTGAGGGGGAAATCATATTTAATAAAGATTTTTAGACCTTTTAAAAATTTGACATTCTTGAAGATGTATTTTTTTCCACTTCTTGAAGTGAAATTCTACTAATAGCATTGTTCATGAAATACTTTCGAAACATAGCATGCGTTGACTCCACTATATTGCTTCAGACAGTTTCGTACAGTTAACGTGAGGCAATATTGTTAGAGTGTATCTCCAATATTTAATACAAGTGATTTATTAATATGATTGGATAATTGGTATTATAAAAGGTTCTAGCTGAGCTGAGTAAATTATAGAAGATCGGAAAGGCAGGAAAGGAGCTACAAAACGGTATTGTTTTAGAATATGTCAAAGTGATCGTCATTCAAAATCGTTACGAGAAAATAGTATACGCTATGTCAGTAGCGACCAACGCGACTCCCTGCGATAGAAGTTATAAGCTCTTTACTAATACTGACTGGAGCTGTGAAAATAAATATGAAAGAGCATAAAGCTAAACTGAATTTTTGTTGCAAATAAATATGGAAAATCCTTTGACAAAGTGGGAATTATCGGGACAAGATTTAATCTGTTGTGTTCCTGAATGTTCGCACACACAATTGCGCAATGGTGAACTGAAATTTCATTCATTTTCGAATCGCGAATGGGCGTAAGAAACTGTGAAAATGTGATCTTCTCAGTTTGCTTTTATGCAATAGTACATACTATCAATCCTTGCACTCTTATGATATTTATCCAACTATGCTGGACGATTCCAAATCATTGGCTGGTCAGTCTTGAAGCAGATACTTTCTGTGTTGATTTATATGTCAACTGCAGCTGCATGTTTGCAGTTGCAAGAAATATTAACAATTTTTCGACCTTAATTTACCTGTATTAATATATTTTTACAGCAATCATGTAAAGAACACAGACTTATTATTATATTAGCAAACTTTAAAAAATAAGCAGTTAGTGTTTTTTGAATTGTATAATGTTTGTACAGTATCAATATTGAATTATTAAAATTATATTTCAACAGTATCATCATTGGTTATACAATGAAGACAAAATATCATGAATAAATCCTTATTAATGAATTTTCACTTATTCAAATGAATGATGCTATCGGATAACTCGTATCTGGCAAGCAAATATTAAATCATCAAGCTTGAATGATGCTAATTCCTTAATAAGGAATTCGAAACACACCAGATCAAGAAGTTTTTATGATAGTCACACAGATTATTTACAATTTATAAAAATAACTCGTAAATACCGGATGAAGTTATGTAAAATCACGAGAAAAATTGATATTGTAATATTCAGATCATAATTGAACAGAACATACAAAAAGTACACCCGAACGTACGTATTATCATCTCAAGTGAAAAACTATGTTCACACTTATAATAATTTACATATATCTCGACCAATACATTATACAAACTCGGATTTGTTCCATTACTAAATGTGCCAGGCGTTTCGCGCAAAGTAACTCCCGTAATTTCACTATCTTCTTCGTTATTTTTAATTTCTTCTTCGTCGCTGACATGAAAACTTTGTACTAATTTTTTCCCTTTGCTCAAACTTTTGGATCTAAATATAGATAAATCAACTTCTTGAGACCCGCATCGTAATAGGGTGGGGCAGAAAAACCTATCCGATTCCAAATCCCTTTTTCTCAGAAGAGGGGGCAGGTAGAGTAGTGGGGTAAAAACCGTTAGAAAGCCGGTTTTATGCCATTTGTCAGTAGTCAACATGCCTTGGTCTGGTGAACATCGTGCTTTTGTTATTGAGCGGTTTATCGAATGCGACGGTTCGATAATTGCTACACGACGTGCTTTTCGAATTCATTTCGGACTCGGGCGTCATGATCCTGTTCCACATCACGCTACGATTAAAGTGTGGGTGTCAAATTTTAGACAGACGGGTTCAGCATTGAAAAAGAAGTCCCGCCTAGGCGTCTGGGGGCCTTACTTTTTTGAAGAAAATGGGCAAACCGTAACGGTCAACAGCGAGCGCTATTGTTTCATGCTGGAAAATTTTCTTAGACCCAAAATGGAGGAAAATGGCGTGGAAAATGTGTGGTTTCAACAGGATGGTGCAACCGCCTACACATCGCGACGATCAATGGACATTCTCAGGGAACTGTTTCCCGGTCGCCTCATTTCCCTGAGAGGTGATCTTGGCTGGCCGCCGCGCTCACCGGATCTCACTCCATGTGACTTCTTCCTTTGGGGTTACCTCAAATCAAAGGTTTACCAGCATCGACTGAGGACCCTTCTTGCTTTACGAAGGGAAATTGCTCGGGCAATTGGAGAAATTCCTGTGGAAATGATGGTGAAAGTCATGGAAAGCTACCGCGAGCGCCTAAATCAGTGTATCCGCTCCCAAGGACGACATTTGAGTGATGTGCTTTTCAAAACTTAAATTTAAAAATGGCATAAAATTTGCGATATGTTAATAAAAATTTTTTTTTGACAAGTTGACTGGTTTTAATTTTATATCGTTTTGAAATCGGATAGGTTTTTCTGCCCCACCCTGTACTACTGTCATTGTAACAAACTTTCTGCTAATTTTGAGTGCCAGTTTTGCAAATTACGTGAATACGTCAAAATTTGTTGATTGTCACGATTTTAAATATATTAGTAAATAAATGCCAAGTGTCGCCACCAGGACGGCGCTGGCACCGCGCACAGTGCTACTGACATAGCATATCTACTTCACATATCGATAGAAGAAAGCACAATTTTTTTGTGAAGTACACAAACAATTGTTCTGAGTGTGTAAAATGAGATTCGTGGATGAAATCATATCGACGTGAAGATTTCAAACTCTGGATCATATAACGAAGGACAAATATATTTTTTCTCCTGATTTTTATGGTGGCACTGGGCCCACATAAGTTAAACAACTGAATATCAAAAATAATTGAAAATTAAGATATTTTCTATCATACGAAGATTGTATATTTTACACTTCGCGGATGCACAATCGCTTTACATTTGCTATTAATACTATCACAGAGCTGTCATTTATTTTAAATTGTAATAATTAATGACAAAATTAATATTGAGATAACTTTGAGGATAAACATAATACAAGAATGACGAATGCAGAAAATAATACTAATCTCTTCACTAATTCTTCTTTGTTATTACTCTATTTCCGTCCGTGGCACTTCAGCCACCGTTTCATTTGAAGGCAAGAATGTTTCTCTAATTTACCATACAACAATTTTGCCTCATAAATCATCTATTCGTTCAATATGATACTGAAAAATGTCTTTGGCCCTATTACTGCTACTTATTGCGACGAGACTGTCCGAAACAATATAGTAGAGTCAACGCATGCTAAGCTTCAAAAATATTTCATGAACAATACTGGTCTAATTTTATCAATAATTGCCTCACCAAATCTTCTGACCTCTTCTAAATTATTAATTGGAATATCTGGCAGCTTCATGTTTACATCTATCAAATTCAATATTTTCTGTTTAATTTTTTTCCAGCTTCTTCTTGGTCCGAAAAAAATATCAAGTTTTGTTTTTCCCGTATTTTTGTTTGTATGTACTCAATTTGCTCATCTTCCGATTTTAGTTCTTCTTCAAGTTTTTAAATTTTTTGATTATTGTTCTTCTTGTTATCTTGAACTGCGGTATTTAATTAATTTAAGACTGCAATTTGTCAATTTTGTTATTGATTGGCTCAAATAGTTTCTTCATTTCATCTAAAATTGCCAGATTATCATTTGTGTTCTCAGTATGATTGTGAACAAGCTAGCTAAGTGAGTGAGTAATTGAGAAATCAAACTTGCGAATATCTGGATTAAATACACTTACATTTATTTCTATGAGCTCTACCATTTTGATTGTTGTTTTGATTTTTGATACACAGGTACCGTTTCACTTCAACTGGATCTAATTCTTGTTTTTACGATCCAACACTAATATTTATCAAATTTTATGCTCACATAATCACACATTACCTTTTCCACAATGTTGCCATTAATATTAAATTAATTAAATATATAGTATATATATATATATATATATATATATATATATATATATATATATATATATATATATATATATATATAGTTTAAGGTAATCGCGACTGGTCGATTAGTTAGGAAAACAAATATGTAACGGGTTTAAGCAGTCTTGAATTTTGGCTAAATTGAATCAAATATTACTCATTTGAAATTTACCAAGCTTTCGATTTTAATGTTTAAATCTTCATCAGGGTAATTACTTTTGAGAATTTATAATAGAATTTCATCTCTGATAAATTTAGAATATTTTGAGTTTTCATTTTGTAAGATATTATCACAGTTCAATACATTTTTAAAACATTTTAAAAGATAAATAAAATGAAACGTTTCTTGTGCAAGTTCATTGCAACACACGTGTGTTTCGTTTATATATATATATATATATATATATATATATATATATATATATATATATATATATATATATATATATATATATATATATATATATATATATATATATATATTATTCAGGAATACGTTTAATTTTAGAACATAAAATTGGAGCGGAATTATAGCTTTTACACCTCTAATGGCCGATTCGAGTTAAATTAATCCGGTTTAAATGGCTCCTTTCTTTGTTAATAATATCAAATTCAGCTTTTTTTGTGTCATCATTGGCCAATCAAATAAATTAAATTGAATTAAACCCAGTTTATTGGTTAACCCCTCCGTCATTTAAACCCAGGTTAATTTAACTATCGGTCATGAAATCGGGCATAAGACAATTATAATGTTGTCGAGCATTTTTAAAGATTAGTATATAATATAATTCATAAATGAAGACGAAATCAAGAAAGGACCATGTGCCAAATAGTGAATTTTGAGGTATTCAGTATTTTCTCATTACTTAAGTTTTTTGCTCAAGTCTATCATAATTCTGTAAAAATTTATTCGATATCCCTTTGCTTGTTTGATAATTTATCCCAAAAATATGAAAAGTGCTAAGTAGTTTATTTCACAAAAACAGGGCAACAAGAATCGGTTTCCAGCGTTCTCATCCATTTCTCAGCGGGATTTAGTTCATTTAAAATTCACTTCTTAGCAGCATTCAGCTCGTTTTTCATCCATTCCTGGCTTGGCAGACATAGCGCGCTAACTTTGGACCGAGCTATATACTATTAGTATGGTCATTGTGCAATATGTTTTTGTTTTTGTTATTGGGCTTAGCACTTAGCATAATATATTGGGTCTAATTCAATTTAGTTTTTTTGTCACTTGTCTCCTCTTTTGAATTTCCAATCGATCTTAAATGATTATTAAACAATTATTGGAATTCAATATCAGTTTGTTGGATTCGTAATTTTTAATCAATTTATTTGGGTTGAAAACTAGTCTCCAAAATTGAAAAAAATCTAATATTTTTTCAATATCTCATACCTGCTCTATTCAAAAACATATATTCTCATCAACAATTTTATTTTATCAATAAGTGCTCTATTATCGTTTCAGGTAAGAAAAAAACATCGTGCAACAGAATACAAAACAAGACAATATCAATTAGTCAATAAATGACGATTTAGCGAACAATTATTCAATAATTCGTATAATATTAATGCAATGATGTGGATGAAATTAATGAATATCGAAGAGAGGAGTTCGAACATCAATTGTTTACATACAAAACAATTGTGGTGAGGGGATGAAACCAAGAGAATAGAAGTGAGGGTGGAATATAATATACTGTGCAATCATACTCACAATTGAACAAACATTCTACCCTGATAATTCATAAATCATGTTGTTGATAATATTTTGAATAATAAGGGATGCTTTTTATTCCTATTCGAAAAGATCAATATAATAAGGAGGATTGATAGAATCGACGTGTGCAAAATTTCACTGGAACTCTTCTACAGCATTGTTATCTTACACTATAACACAAAATGTATTTTCCTTCCAACAAATTTCTCATTGATCTGCTGAACTCCGTTCTTGTACTTGGTTCTTTGAAATCTTGTGATCATTCAAATTAAGTTTGATCAATTTAAAACAGAGTTTAATATCCATCTGTTGTTTTCTTCCTTCTTATTCTATAGCAACAGAAAAGATGAAATGCTCAACTCCAGTTATAATTTCCAATTCATTACTCTGAGTGCACTTTGTGTACTCTCTCGTATCGTACACTCATCTGTTTTCATGAAATGCAGGGGAAATATACTGCAATATTCTGACTTGGTATTTACATTCAACTGATTAAGAATTATTATGAATGCCAATGAATTAATCTGCAATTACATACCAGAGGTAAAATATTTGTTAGATGCAAAAATATTTTAGAGACAGTATTATTAGCTAAGTGAGGGAACAGTGCATGTGGAACAAATTATCAAGAAATTACAGCGGAAATTTCACGTTGTATGGACAACGCGAAATTTCCAATAACAAAATATTCCGACAACACAAACAAATAAAAAATGTTTTGTTTGTATTTATCTGGGTACTTGTCAAAATGAATTGGTTTGGTGCAATTGAAGAAGACAAAATAGACGAAAATATTATGAGAACTGAACCAATAAACGCAGCAAAATCTTAAAACAGTATTTGGAGGCAGCTAACGACATTTTATTACTACCTCTGAATATTCCACTCGTGTATAAATTCTCCCCTAAGACAAGTGGAATTATTAAGAAATTACAGCGGAAGTTTCACGTTATTCTAGGCAACGCGAAATCTCCAATAATAAACTATTTTGACAACAGAAACAAATAAGACATGTTTTGCTTACATTATAAATTAGTAATGTCAAGGTTAGTGGCAACTCCAATTTTTGCTGTGAGATCCTAAAGTAGTATTTGGAGGCAGTTCATGTAATTTTAATAAATTTGAATTCTATTCTATGACATTCGAGAAATATTCTCTCTAAATACCATTCGTGCTTGAAAATTAACCAGATAATTTTCAGGCTCTCGTAGTTTTATCTCCGATAACTCCAAAACCCATTGTGGAATATTTTGGAATTGAAAATAATAATTTTTCTTCTATCGCTTGAATAAGACGCCATATTAAAACTGTAGACTACGTGAAAAAGTAGTCCATTTTGGTATTTCAACAAGTTATCATGGCAACTGTACAAATACAAAAAATAAATCACCTCACATAGTTCGTTTTATCTAGCTACTAGTTAATTAAAAGATTAATACTTAATTATCTATTAATTTGATACGTCAGCCATTTTAGTGGAACTGACTATCTTATGTTGGTAGCTTTGAAACTCTTATTTACGATTCCAAGCATATGGAATTTAAGCTTTGACAATTGTCACTTGAATGATTTGAGGTTAGTACAATGTTTAACTTCTAAAATAGTTGATAGATTGAGTCTTCAATTATGATAATCAATTATAAATGAAATTGCTAATCAATTTTATTCATGTTTATGCACAAAATAACTATTGTAAACATCTATATTCTATCTTCTATCTACCTATATAAATAAAAATCAATGTGTGTATGTTTGTACCTTATGCGTTCCGAAACCATTGATCAGATTGAGGTGAAACTTTGATAGAGTGTTCTGGGGACCTACAAGACGGTGCGTGGCACAAAAAACCCATATATAAATTTTTTTTATAAACCTTTCTGCTTTGGTCGATTTATAAATAAAGAACGGCTTGACCGACTTTGATGATCTTTGATTTTTTGGATTTGTCTCAGTCCAGAATAGCAGAATAAGTATTGAAAAATCGGAAGAAGAAATATCATTATCTCATACATTTTGCATAAAACAGATTTTTTGATGATATCATGAGAACTTATTTATTTTCTATAGCCCCAGGGTGAAACAAACAAAAGTAGCCGATAGGACCTGAAAATGAATTCGGAAGTTTCAGGTCCTATCGACTGCAAAAACAGAATATAACCAATAAGATGCTACAAAAATTTCAAATACTCAATTTCAACATCCTACGGCTGACCATTTTGGATTTATGCGAAACATTAAAGAAAAGTTTCATGTAAAGTGCACTTCCGGTTCAGATGATTGCCCCCATAATGCGAGGTACACAACTTAATCTTTGACCAGGCTTAAATACGAAATTTTAATAACATATTTCTTATACAAAACACAAATTGCTAAATACCTATTTCACACAACTGTGGGCAAAGTCGTGACGTTCGACGGACTTTGAGATTTGCGAGTTAGTACATACGCACATACGTTTATACGTACGTCAAGCCGAAAATAGTAAGAATAGATATTTTCATTCAAACCTCGAAATATGAATTTTGTCGGCTTCCCAATACTTACTTGTACTTTGTACAAGTAAGTTAGGAATGATAAAAAATTGAAAAATTGGAAAAAAAAAACGCAGTGACTGACTATATGAAAATGTGAATTAAATTAAGAGATCTAGAAGTGGAGCTTGTTTCAGATTTGTTTGGTCATCTAATAATAGGTCAGTATGGTTCATTATTGACTTTTTAGCTTCTAAATTCTCAAGAAAATCGAGAATTCTTTGATGCCGGTAAATGTGTCAGATATTAAAGTTTTTTGTATCAAAATCATGTCCGCTCACAATTAAATGGTTTGCGAGATTTGACTAATGGTTTTGAAATTTATGCGCGCGCTTATGTTCTTTAAATCTCGTAGCAAACTCTATACTAATTTCACCAAGGTAGCTAGCTTCACATGTACCAAAGTTCAATCTATAAACACCAGAGTGTGCTGTTAGTTCAAATCAGTTCACTTTCCTGTACCTACATTTCTGCTTTCAATGTTGTCAGGGATTTGAATACGATATCAACATTGTCAGTTCCATAATATTCTCAATACTTAAACGATAAATTGAATATCAGGCTGTTTTTTTTTTCGATGTAAAATTTGCTGTTGTAGTTTATCAATAATATTAGAGCTAAAGTTATCTGATATTGCGATCTTTTTAAGGGTATAGACTTTTTGAACACTGCGGTCAAACTTTTAATCCATGGACCAGGGTCTTCCGTAATTCCTATGTACCACTTGCGCACGGCGGAAGCTTAACAGATTATTTGATGAACCTCAAATAAAGATGTATATATGACAAGTTTTGAATAAAATTATTTATGTTAGGTGTGATAATTGAATATAGACTTTCCTAAATATGACGAAATTTTTCAATATAGTTTTGATCAGTCATTTCGCATTTTCTCAAAACTGTACGTACTTGTTTATGATAAAATAATAGTATATTGTACAACAAGTATAGAAAATTACCTGCTTCACACGAGTTGTGAAATTTTCAGCACATTCACATTCATATTTCACAAATGTGGAATATCTTAGGCATCTTAATTGGTTTTGTTTTACGTATTTATTGTGATATTTATTTTAGCTATGACTTGGAACATTCTTGAGATATTTTCTATCAGTTGGTTGACATTTCATTGTTGTGTAATCTAATTGTTGCGAACGTGTGTTGTTTGCTCCAATTTGACTGTTGTTTTTTGTAGTGTTGCAAACCTTTGAAATAATTATATATTACAAGAATTAGGAAATAGTTCCAAATGGACTTATTGAAATTTTGTCACAATTTAAATGTGGCTTCTATTGGAAAAAACAGAGATTTATATTAAGTCCAAGATATTTATTATTTATCTTGCTAAATATTATCTGAAGAATATTTGAAATGGATAATCAGCACGACTTTGCCTACAGTTGTGTGAAATTTGTATTTAGGTATTTGTGCTTTGTATAAGAAATATGTTGTTTTATTCAAACGAACGTAAAAAAAATTATTTGTTATTCAAATTTGTTAATTATTTCAACACACAATTTTTGGCATCTAGAAAAGGAACATTTATTTGGGATTGAAAGATTAAGATAATAAATTGTGCTCAAATGGTACAAAGGGATTGGGAGAAAAATGCTCACATGGCCTATGGAATTAGGACCAAATTGACCGCTGTGCTCAAACGATATATCTCCCTTTTTAAGGATTTTAGTTCCTAAATCAATTTCCTCATTGTCTAAACCATATGACAACATTCTATGTATATGTGAAGTGAAATCTGCTAATTTGTATTGTCAACAATGGTTTAAGCCTTTGTTGATGCAGTCAATTGTGTGAGTAGATCTTCTGAATATTTTGTGAATGAAATTTATATTTCTAATAATTTGTAAGTCTAGGAGATCTAACGAGATTTGGTCTCGATTTCATTGCTGATTTTAATGCGAATAATATTTCTTTCATGGTGATTTTTAATATTGAAAAAGTTATTTAGAAAAAAAGATAATTTGTTTTGAACAATTGCAATTTTGGCCACTTTTCGACTTACAGATTTGAGTTATATCACTTTCATTTTTGTATGACTATTTTGCTCGTCCCTATATTTAATTCATAATTTTTTTCCATTTTTCAGCGGTAAAATTGTTACCTTGAAATTTTTCACTTTTCTCAAGCCAATTAGGCGTTAGAATAACTAAACACGTGATAAACCATCATTATTTTCATAAGTGGCAGAATTCAATGATTGGTTGAACATCTCCGCGGTTACTCTTAATCAATGTCAATCTTTCAGTTTCGAAATTTGATTTGTCAGAATTGAGTATTTAGTTCAATTCTTCGGAATATTTGTGGGTCATAATGGCTGGAAATTGATTGGATGCTTATTCTTTAGAAAAATGCGAAGAAAGAACTCACTGCTCAAGGAACCATAAGAAAATGTGAATATTTCGGAAGATTGGGCATTCAATATTTCATCATTCGTGATATAATTTCTTCCAATAAAATTTGTCGATTATTTTACTCAAGCTTGTTGCTTTGAAGCAATTACGCTCAAAACTTTGATGCAGACTCGCTCGCTTACAGGTCGCGGTTTTGTAATATCAATGTCTCTCGCGAAATTGCTAAGCAACAAGCTCTTGTTACAATCGCAAAATTTTATCGGAAAAAATTATATGGAAACTTACTCACGTAACATAAGTTATCCAAATGAAACGAATTTATTTCTATCGTCAATATGCTGACTTTCCTATAATTCTATTTATATACTATAGCAACCCTAAAATTAGCTTGTGTCTCAAAAAAAAGAAACAATTCCGCCTTTAAATTCAATAAACAATCATACTCACTGTCCTTCGTCGAGAATCTTTTCTCACCGTCTACGCCCTTGTCGTCTTTGTTAGATGCACGAGTTGCAGTCTTCCCCCATTGAGAGCGTTTTTTCAGAATCAGCCGTCAGAGCGAGACATGAAAACGTGTCTTACATTATTTATGTCCTGCAATCCGTGTGTGTCTCTTTCCTCCATAGAATAGAAAGCTGCAACTTTGGCAAAAATCTATACTACATGAACTGATACGCTTGTATGATACATTCAAAAACTAGAAGAACAAATAATGTGGATAAGAACGGCTTACAAAACTACTATTAGGTATTAGAAACATTTGACTGTGACGTGACAATCAATCCAAAATAGATAAACAATGAAATAATAACCAAAAATCAATAAAATTTTTGAAGTTAAAAAAAAAAATCCACTGATTCTCGTTCATTATTCAAAGTGACATTATTCTTCGTGTAAATAGACCCTGATGGATGTGAAAGTATTTATATATCGATACGCCAGCTGTGTGAAAAGAATAATTTTTCTCATTTCAAAAATTATGATAGCTAGAAAAGGTCAGCACCCATGCCTATAGGTGTCTGCAACATCCCTAGCGCATGAAAGTTGTGATTGATATATTTTTATTTTTTTTTTCATATGTATTCTATTTGCTTTCATTTTTCACTTATTAGATTAATGACAATTAACCGTTCCGATTGTTCAAATTTTATAATCGAATTTTTTAATTTTTATTTTTTATTTTCACTTACTTGTACAAAGTAAAAGTAAGTATTGTGAAACCGAGAAAATTCCCATTTCGAGATCTTGATATTGCAATCATAATGCGAGGTGCAAAGGTAGTTTTTATAAAAGTGCTCAATACAAAATTTCAATATTCTACGACTGATTGTTTTAAATTTATGCGGAAAACTCGAAAAGTCTCTCATATTGAGTGCACTTCTGGCCAAGCCGATTGATACAAAAATAGAAGATAGCCATTTAGATGCTTCAGCAATCTCAAATACTGAATTTTGGTATCTTACGACTAATCATTCTGGATTAATGCGGAAAATTCAGAAAAAGTTTCAAGTAAAGTGCACTTCCGGTACAGACGATCACAACCATAAAGCCAGTCGCAAATACAAAATTTCAATATTATACCTTCGACGTATTTTGACATTTGTGAGTTACGAAAAGATCCCAATTTTTTATCTTTATCCTTGCTACAAAACATTGGCTTGTAAGCGAAGCACAAGTATTGATATTTTGCAGCATACAACTTGGACCTAGTTATTCAATACACAGTTCAGTTGATCTGAAATAATTGTTACCATAGTAAATAAACCTGTTTCAACTGAATTGTAGATAAGCTAGGATTGGATAATCCGGTCGTAGCTCCGATTGTAGAATCTGTGACTTATTCATCATATTTACAATTGCTTGAATAATTATGTGGTTCTTTGCCAGAATCAGATATGACAATATTCCAGGAAATCAACATAAGAGTTTTTAGGTTGATAAAAAATCGAAAAAAAATGTTTGTCCCAAATTTTAGATTTTTTTGTAAAATCAGGATTTGAGAAATGACTCATATTGTTATTTTGATTTTTACTCACTTGTACAAAGAAAGAAAGTATTGTGAAACCGACAAAATTCACATCGAAATTTTGATGGAAATAGATGGCAATATCCGTTTTGAACATCTCTGGATTTTGACTAATTTCGGTTTTATGTCAATACGTATAGACGTATTTGCGTATGTTCGTAACTTGCAAATTTCAAGACCCTTCAAACGTATAATCCTGAAATTTTGTATTTAAGACTGGTATATGGTCTAGTTATGCACCTCATATTATGATTGGAATCGTCCGTACCGGAAGTATACTTAACCCGAAACATTTTTTGAGATTTCCGCCTGAATCCAAAACGATCAGACGTAGAATGTAAGAATTCAGTATTTAAGACGATTGTACCATCCAAATGCTCATATCGCATTCTCATTGAGAACGACTGAACCGGAGATGCACTTTACTTGACAGTCTTCCAGAATTTTTCGCATATAAATTCGAAACGATAGAGTATTAAAATTTGGTATTCCAGTCTGCTGTAGCAACTGAATGATTGCCTATTATTCTCATAACAGTCGACTAAGCCGGCAGTGCACTTCAATAATTTGTTTTCAAATTTTGCGCATGAATTCGCAGGTGTTAGCCGTAGAATCTTGAAAATCAGTATTTAGAAATGTTGTAGCATGAGAATAATAGCCTACTGTTTTCATAGCAACCACTTGACAGATTTTTAGAATTTTTTGGATAAATCCAAAACGATCAGTCGTGGAACGATAGAATTTTGTGTTTGATTATCGTATTATTATATGCAAAAAATATATCCCATAATAATCTAAGGGCCTCAGAGTGACATAGCATCTCTTTGCATGTACAATTTTATGTAATATCGTTGACATAGATATTGAATAATTTGTAATAATAGTAACATTCTCTCAAATTAGATATTATTTATTCACCTGAGACAGTTTGAGTACGTAGTTTTCATTTTTTCTCGTATGATTCAGTTTTTGTTATTTATATTACGTATAAGAAAAATAGCGTCATACAAGAAAAAAACTTTTGAATCACAAAATAGTGAATAATTTTGATGATCTATTCAGAATCATCGAAAAATAATTCTTGATTATCGCAGTCTTGGAGTGCAGAAACACTGGTTATACGATATTCATGAAAGTTGTGATAGACTGGATCAATCAATGGAAGTAAGCTAAGGAAATCCTTCTTTTTCAGTATGTGGGTAGATGGGTAATTCATTTGTACAGCATGTTTCAATTTCAATTTCACTTGATAGACCCCGTTTATTTCTCTTCAAATCTAATTCCCTGATGGCCGATTCCACGATCTCGAGTTAAATTAATCCGGTTTAAATGGCTCATTTTCTTGGTAACAATATCAATTTCAGCATTTTTTGTATCATCATTGGCCAATCAAATAAATTAAATTAAATTAAACCCATTTTATTGGTTAACTCTCCGTCATTTAAACCCAGGTTAATTTAACTCTCAGTCATGAAATCGGGCATGAGAAGATCTTCTTGTTTCAATATATACTCAAATTACGTATTTGCATTGCTTTCAATTAAAATTTATTCATACAAGTCTGCGATATTATAAATTAGAGAGATATGTCTTATTTTGCCAATGAATAAATTCTATATCCAAGCTGGACAAAGTCATACATGTGAAACATATCTAGTTTTGCCATAGAAAAATGATAGTTATTTCTGATTCTAGATTGCAAAATGTCGCTTTTGCATTCGAGAATAAAAGTATTTTGTACATGTACTATAAAGGCTTTGAAAGCTGCGCCACAATAGAACGTTATTGATTTATCATCAGGTTTTGCCATTAGAATACCTATTTCTTTTTTTATATATATCATTTAGAAACAGCAAACCACCGAAAAGTGACGTATCAGCTTTTGGGAAAGAATCACAGAATTGTTTTTATCGAAAATAAACTAAGTTTCCCTAAACAGTAGATGAGTGTGATTCAGTGTAACTAGATGTTATCTGAATGATTATATATTGATGAATTTTATTGTAGACATTTGACACCAAACATTTTTGAAGCATGGTCTGACTTTTCGAATATCTATCACAAATATTGATATTTGATTACAGTTTTCTATTTATCACGTAATAAATAATATATTACCATTCATACCAATTAATAGAAAGAAGGATGGGATGAACTATCGTTCTATAAATTGTTCATATTTTCAAGTCAAACTCCCGTGATATTAGGATTGCGTCATGTTGAGGTCATGACCCTGAGTTTGAGCTTGGACAGAAAAATAAAACAGAAACAGCAGCGGATAAATGACAAAACAGTATTTTTCAGCGTCCGGGGAATACGCACAAATGCAGAGTCAAATGTAACAGCTGGTCGGACGGTTTTCCAGTTTTTACTTTCTGTATTAATATCGTTGTTCCGGAATTTCCGTTCGCTGTAAAATTTTTATTTTGTTCTAGGGATACAGCTAATGAAAATTTAAGTTGTTGTTATATAAACATCTCATGTGTCTGAATTTTGTATTCAGGATTTATTGTAGGATCTCAAAAGTTTGTCTGACGTATTTTAATTATCATAAATCAGCTCAGAAGTGGTGGATTGTTACAGCGCCAGCAATACATAAATAAATTCAATCTAATTATCAGTCACATCGAATGAACCAAACGAACATCATTAATTTTCATTTCGTCAAATGATCGGAGCATTGAACGGCTTTTGTTTGGATTTTCCTCTGTTACTTCAATATCATATTCTTATCCTAATGATCTAAACACTAATATAATCAAGACGAATGATTTAGGAACGCTTGACTTATTAGATAATTTTATATTTTTGATGCTCCATCTCCAATTTTTAAACACGGTTGCAACCAAATAGGATAGGATATAAATCAAGAAATGATGAAAGGGTTATTATTGCTATTCGATCCTGTCCCCGACGCAACAATTTTTTCAAGAGGCTTTAAGCATAGTAAAATACAAGTTAATATTATTGATGAAAATACATGAAGAAATAACCATAATATCAACTTTAGGCAGACAAACGTATTTTTTAGACGATCATAACAAAAAATATGATTGCATGGCCTCTTTTGGTAGTGATCTGTTGAAAACTATTTTATGATCACTTTTACCCACTTATATGGATAGTTTAAAGTACTCTTTAAGGAGTAGTTTTAACCGGGATGTATTATTATATTATTCTGTCAACCTCTCACCTAATAGATGACAATTATACTAGAAAATTCCAGCGGCAACTGAAATTCACAATCGCAAAGTCTAAAATATAAAATAGACAACAATTTGTGATTTTATTTCTTTCATGATGATCGCCCAAAAAAACATTATGTGTACTTTGGCTAAAAGTGCTCTTTCAATCTCACCTGAATTGCAAACAACAGATTCGGCCAAGAAGAGTAAGGTACCTTAACGGTTTTGATACACACATTACTATTGACTTAGTTGGAGGTAATATTGAGAAATATTAGTTTACTCTAGATGTGAAATTTTGGACGTTTCTTGTGTTATTATCAATATTAAAAGCACAACTTGGCTTATTTTTTCATCACGTTGTGAAAAAATAAACAACTGGTGGAGAAAAAGGCATTCTCATTGTACGAAATACATGTTTCTCGAAATCATTTTCAGCTGCAAAAACAAAATATTACTCGTATATTATCGAGATCTATTATACAACATATTGAGTTACAAATTTTCCTATCAAGAGTGAAGCAATTGATTGAAATACAACTGTTTATACTTTAGAGAGACGGTAAAGCAATTCCCATTCTACTCGTGCAACAAATCAACTATCATATTTATCCACCTACATACAGAATGTCCACGCAATCTATCATCTTCAATTTCACTTACTGTATCGGTGTCTGTACTTACTCCATGCCTGAGTTTGGAGTCATATACTGACTCCTTAATTGATGCAACAGGAATATAATATTATCTCCAAAATAAAATTCGTAAGAGTAGGGTAAATATAGTTTAGTTTATTTTACTTTGACGTAGTTAACAATTTAATTAATTATTATATTAGAAGGTTAATATTTATTGGACTATTTATTTGAACTAATTTTTGTTAATTAGGGTTTTTCTCGGGTGCCAGTGGCCGAATTCACAAGTGAATTATTTTTTCACTTCTCAATTATTTTATTAATTCATTAATTCAATTCATTTGTAATTGGGTATTTGGACTTTCACGAGGGTTGAAATATTGATCAGGACAGTAAAGGGATAATATCGTGGTGAACCTGATAAATTAGTGTAGAGCTGATAATAACATGGCACGAAGTTGAATAGAAGGATTTCTAAACGTGAAACCAGAAAACCCACACTTCAAGATGATTTATTGGCGAACACCTAAGGATAATTGCAGAATTTCTTACAATGGGTCGTGAATGGCCGCGGCTCGTATGGCGAATAAAACAGACTTGAATTCGGCACTCTACTCTTTTTTTCACAAGAGTAAACCAACCTCGAAAAGGCTAGACAACCCCGTGAACAAGTTAGTGCATTTTCTCCTGGACTACTTTTGTCTCATATTTCAGTGCTGGCCTGAACCAGACGTAGGTATTCGAGGCAATTTGGAAAGGCTGTTATTGAAAGAACTTCGGACTCTGGACTTCACACCTCATACATCATATATCAGTCCTTAGGTCTTGGACTTTTGAGATTTAATATAGATTTTAATTTTCACTAGGCAAATCTCATTCAAATTTGAATGACTGAAAGTAGGCAAAAGTCTGTGGAGTATAATTGGTTTTGGGATTGTATTATTCACATGATTGGCTTTTGGCACCAAATCAATCCATGAGGTGATGTGTTTCTAATCCCTTATATTTGTTTTGGGAACTATTTACCTCCTTATTTATTCCTATCTAACTTGACAAAGAATCCTTCGTAGAAATGGATCAGTGCTGTTGTTACTTCTCTCTCTACTATTTCATAGACTGCTAGTATTTTATTATTTGCCGAGTGATATATAGAAGAGTATTCATGTAATCGTTTATGCTCATTGTAAGAATGATTCCCCACTGTTTCTTATTAATTTGACCATTTAGTTGAAAAGGAATGTAAGGCCTTAAGAGATCCGGGTTAAATGTTCATGATATTTTATTTTTTTATCATCAGCTGGAAAATTACTAAATCTACAATAATGACTTTTTATAAAAAACATTATTCTTCCTACCAATTGAGAGGGGGCGTTGCTACAAAAATTACCAAATTAAGATGTACAGAAATACATGGTGTACATCTTAGAACAAAAATATGTACTACTTGAATATAATTTAGATTCAAAAAAAGGGGAACCACCTCCGAGGTCTGTGTCTTGTTCAATGTGTAGCGAACAATTGGAGCTGAGGAACCACCAACGCAACAACAGAGCGGAAGCATCAGCATGATAAGGAATAGATATCTACAATGTTTACTTTCTGAAATTTTCCAGAATGACTTCAGCATATTTCATTATGTTTTCATAATCAGTATGAGTATTGAAACTCATAATACAGAGTGATCAATAATGATTGTCTGACAGGTGACAGAGAAAAGTTCGCATTATGATCAAAACTATCTTCATGGAATAGAGTTAGTATAAATTCATTTATTCAGAAAACTACGTAGCCGACATTTAAAGTAAGTAAATAGCTGTATTATTGACTGATTATTGAGAATGTATTATTATTCTACCAAATTATTAGATTGGAATAGTGTTTTCCGAGGAACTGTCATCCATCACTTGAAGGTCACTATCTCAAGCAGGCGGCAAATAAAAAATCAGAACAAAGCGGCACGGACATCCTTTTTTGATCACTCTATATTTCAGTGTTTTGGAAATTGAATTTATGCTCTGTTTCAACAGTAGTTATGCTTAGTTAGAGCGCTGTAGCACACATCAAATCTGGTTGAGACTGCATGTTTTTCATGAGTCTATACTATAAACGCTTGTGTAAGAGTTACTCTGTTTCATCCATGTAAAATTTATTACAAGGGATGCATTTGATCTTGTATATGACGTCCAAGATAGAGATGAAAAAACACATGTCAGGGACATACAAGGTCAATTCTATCAACTTTTTCACCATTGTTGGAAATCCATGGCTACCACATATTGTTTTAAGAAAACTATAGTTTTACTGGTACAGAAACAGAAGTACAACAAAGAGGTTGGGATAATGTTGCCTTTAAGTTGCTTCAATCCGGATACATATACAACATACCTATATTTTTAAGTAGATTAATTAATATATATATATATATATATATATATATATATATATATATATATATATATATATATATATATATATATATATATATATATATATATATATATATTTTTATGTGTTAAAAATGTTCTTTGGAATCAGTCATAATTATTTTTTTATTGGTCAAACCACTCTACCAGTTTTTGCTCCTCTTGAGCTCTCCTCAGGAGTTGGATGAATACGATTGAGATGAAAATATTTTGTTTTAAAAAAAAAAACGTTGCTCACGAGGCATTGAATTAAATTTTATACAATAAAACTATAAGAAAATATGTATACCAAATGAAATATGCGAAAAGTATATCATTATATCAGCTAAGTCATACCCTAACATAAGTAAGAAATTAAAGTTACACAAAATCCATATTTTGCCCATATCTTTTTATGTTGAATGATTCATTTGTTATTAACAACTAGAATAATTGAAGTGGGAAACTATGAAATACTTTAAAACTGATTTTTGAGGAAATTTCAAACGATGCTTCAATTTATATTGTCAGTATCCCGTAAGTTGTCGAATTGTTGTAAAACTGTAAAAATATATCGGTACATCATTTTAATTATTAGAGAATGGAAATGGCTCTTTAATTGAATTAGGTATGAAGCTGACTTGTGGATGACTGAGTTCTTCTTAACTATCGACGAAACTTGCTGCAACAATAATGATTATGAAGAATTTGGTAGTGCTTATTTATAAATGGTTTTGAAAGAATAATGGACAGTTGCACCGCTGTCCCTTGAATTTTAAGTATCACTCAATTGTACAATATCGTATCAAGATTTGGAAGTCAAATGTGGTAAACATTGCTATCATTATTCCGATTCGATATTTTTTGTTTAAGTGAAACTTGAAATTTATGCTAGAGCGGTGCAACTGGCCATAAGACTCTCATCTTATAGTATGAGATGATTGCTTGTAAAATTTTGGACAAGTAGAATAGATAATTGGAATAAAAAATGCAACAGGCCTTGAGCATGTATATATATGTATATATATATACATATACATATATATATATATATATATATATATATATATATATATATATATATATATATATATATATATATATATATATATATATATATATATATATATATATATATATATATATATAAGGTAACAAATGTTTCGTGGGCGTTTGCAGTCAATGGAAATTGGCCAAATGAAAGATCACTCTTTTGAAATATTCGTCAAGCTTTCGCCTAATTTTTAGACTTCCTCAGGAAGTGTAACTTTGTACTAATAATTCACAATACTAACTAGAAGAAATTTTTTTCCAAAACTATAAGTGTACAAAGCCTGATATGGTTTTTGGAATATTTACTCCAATGTTAATCTTCAAATACAGTGTTTTTAGAACACCAAATGTAAACTATCTGAAAAGAAAATTCATTCGACTGTCTAACTGATGAAATTTTATTTATTTAACTCGTACAAAAATGTAAGTCTTCATTGTATTATTCACAATTAGCTTTTATGCTTATTATTATTTTTGTAAATTAATCTGATGAATAATAAAATTTTTAGTGTCCTGAGGAAGCCTGAAAATTAGGCGAAAGCTTGACGAATATTTTAAAAGAGTGATCTTTTATTTGGCCAATTTCCATTGACTGCAAACGCCCACGAAACATCTTTTTTGGAAATTCTAAGATATAAGGGTTTTCAAGTTCGGAAGTCATGTGGCATGCTATCCTGTATATTTTTTGCGTAGAATGCGAATCTAAAATCGAAATTGGGGACTAGTTTCAACCATAATCTCAAAAAACCTCAATACAGTATACATACGTTTATTGTAAGGGGTCGAAAGGTATGTTTTTCTATGTATTTGTATAGGCTAGCCCCCAATTTCGATCTCAGATTCGTGTGCTATGCAAAAAAATACACAGGATAGCATGACTCATGACTTCAACGTGAGGAGCTCTTCCATCTTATAGTTACCGAAAAGGGTGACTTTTTTCTCTTTGAACAGAAAAAATTAATTTTTGCCAGAAAAGTCCACATTCAATCCGCTCTAATAACACTCAGATTTTCAGGCTAGGGAAATTTTTGACTAAAAAAAAAATCTCGTAAAGTAAATAATGGAAATGCTCATATTTATATATAAAGATTCGAATATATTGTAACGTTATTTATTTTAATTTAGGAAGCAAAACTTTCCAAAACACTACTATTTATTTTTATGATTTATTAAAATAATAGATTAAATAACTAACACTATTTTCAATAACTAATTCTAATCCAAACTAACGATTATCATACACTTCACTATAACTTAACTTCAATTATTCATGTCAATGTTGATTTATTTTAAATAACACAATTTATTTCAATCCATAGTATAAGGTTACTAAGCCAAAAATCAATAATGCTCCTTGCTTAGTCAGCGAGTATATACCGTCGGTCTCTCCTCACTACATTTTTCCCGCAAACGTACAGGTTATTCTAGAAAAATGCTAGAATGTGCCAGCAATTTTCTGGAGAACAAATATATTCGCTTCTATTTCTTGATGTAAAACATTTCCACCATAATTATGAGCACCAGTAAAGCCGAAAAGACTAATTTACAGACTCAAATTCGTTCCACTGCCCCCTCCTTAGGACTGTTTCGTCCCGAAACGGTTCTTCACGAATCCCGGGAGAGTCATGTCAGAATCTGCTTTGATCACCCTTGGTACATCGGGATGTTATTTAGAAGTAGCAGTTGATGGTCTGTTCATTATTCGTCTGCTGTTTAGGGTTGTAGCTACAGACGAGGGTTCCTATTTCTACAACCCAACTTCGGTACTGCCAGCTTCATTACGTCGTTGTCCAATAGATGCTTCCGGAGATCGAGCAGAGCATTCCACATAGTGCGGTATGTCGGTTTCTGATAGGAGCATGACTCAGTCACCATATAGTACAGGTATTGTTTGTGCTTCATGCGAGTGTCTTTTAGGTGTAGTGTTTTCCCGACTGATGGATGTTGATTGGCCAGTTCATCTTATCTTCCATGATTCTTCTTGAAAACGGACGCTATTCCCCAAGACATCTTCAAGTCACTCGCCACACAGTGAGCCAGGAAATGGTTTAAAGGCACTGTGAACAGGTCTTGTTGTTCTTCTTTCGTCACGCCGCGCCGTACCGCGCTTTACGACCGTTGGAATAGTTGGCCATGAGCTCTTTAAAGATTGATTCTTGCTCAACAATTCGTCGAACCGTGGCTCCATGTCGGTCTTCATGGTTATCACCGGCAAATAAGGCTAGCCGATTGAAGTGGACGACTTTCGGCTCTCCGTTTGGAGTTTTCCGTATCCGGTAGATGATGTCCTTAATTCTCTCCATCACTCCATATGGACCTTCCCAAATCCGCTGAAGTTTTGGTGACAACCCTTGGCGCTTCTGGGGGCTATAAAGCCACACCAAATCCCCGGGTTGATAACCACCTTTCTCGGACTTGATGTCATAATTTTCCTTCATTCGGTCGCTGGCATTTTGGATATTTGAACGAACTCGGCCATGAATGTCGTCCATTCTTCTTCGAAGGTTGGTAACGTAGTCTTCTCCTGCTAGATCTTCACCTGGTTTACTACCAAATATTAGGTCGCATGGCAAGCGCAACTCTCGTCCAAATAAGAAGTTCGCAGGTGTCTGCCCAGTTGTTTCATGTACTGCTGAGCGGATTGCTAACAGAAACAGATAAAAGTGTTGGTCCCAGTCTCGCTGATGGTCGAAGACAACCTTTGTCAGATATCGATTTATTGTTCTGTTAATCTGTTCAACCATGCCGTCGGACTGCGGATGTAATGCAGTGGTCCTGGTTTTGTGGATTCCCAAGATTTTATTAATATTTCGGAAGACGGCCGACTCAAAATTTCTTCCTTGATCCGAATGAAGCTCTCGTGGTACTTTAAATCGACAAATACATTTTTTCATCAAAACTTTGGCGACAGTGACAGCTTCCTGGTTGGGTAGAGCGTACGCTTCCACCCATTTACTGAAGTAGTCCATCACAACGATTATGTATTTATTTCCATTGTTAGTTTCTGGAAACGGTCCGGCCACATCGATTGCAATGCGCTCGAAAGGACTTCTAACAGTGTACTGACGCAATGGAGCTCTTCTTTTACTCTGTGGCCCGTTACTACTGGCGCAGACCACGCATGTTCTACACCACTCTTTAACATCCTCCTCGCAATTTATCCAGTAAAATCGCTGGCGTAATTTTTCCAATATTTTACTGATTCCAAAGTGCCCTCCACCAGCTTCATAATGAATTCCTCCCAGTACTTTAGGTACTCTGTTTCTAGGGATTATCAACTGCGTCCTGCTTTCATTTCCGTCCGTACTCTCTACGATGCGTTCCAGGAGGCCCTCTCCAACCACGATCGAATTCCACTGCGCTCAATACGATTTTACATTCCGAGAGTGTGGTGCAACATCTTCCCAAGCTGGTCTAACATTATCAATTCTCCACTCCAGTACAATTTTTAAATCCGGGTCATTCTCCCGGTCTTTGCGTAACTCTTTCGGTTGCTATCTCTCATCTACTACTGTTGTCCTCTTGACGGCAGTAAGTTTTTCTTTCAAGCAACAACAGTGTTTGCAGTCTTCGTGGCACGGTCTTCTTAACAATGCCTCGGCATTGCGATGGCTGGTTTCTGGTTGATGTTCGGTTACAAAGTCATATTGCTGCAGTCTTTCAATCCACCTGGCCACTTGCCCTTCAGGATTCTTAAATTGGAGCAACCATTTCAAAGCAGCATGATCAGTTCTGATTAGAAACTTCCGGCCATACAAATACTTGTAGAAGTGTTTTACCGATTTTACGACTGTCAATAACTTCTTTTGGGTAACGCAATAATTTCTTTCTGGTCTTGATAATAGGGAGTTTTTGCAAGCTACCGCTAATGAAACGTCAACACTAATGTCAAAAACGATCTCCTTTGTGCATCCGTACTGAAATTAACAAATTTGTACATTGTAACGTTATTTGGGTCTGGTAAACCTTGAAGTTTCTTGTGAGTATCCTGTAATTCAAGCTAGCATTATTCAGCAAGCGTTCCTAGAAAAATTGTTTTTTACGTTAGCGTTATCGCATCGATAGCGGACGCTTGTACAAACTCCCTAATGTCTTACTGAAATAGGCTAATACTCTCTCTTTTCCATCTTGTACTTGAGGAAGGGCGCCACCAATTCCCACGCTACTAGCGTCTGTGCCCAGTATGAATCTTCCATTAGTCGAAGGATAGCTCAAGATTGGTGCGCTAGTTAGGAACTGTTCGAGTTGTTCAAAGTCTGCTTGACAGTCCATTTCCCAGATAAATCTTCTGATTTCTCCAGTAAGTCGTGTCTATGGCTTGGCTATATTGGCGAATCCGGAGACAAACCGTCGATAGTAAACCAAGAAAACTTCTTGATTCCTGTTTGTCTCTTGGTGCTGGTCATTCTTTTACAGCCTTTATTTTATCTGGGTCAACTGCATTTCGCTTTCCGGAGACTACATGGCCCAGGTAATGGACCTTTTTCCGAAAAAGATGACATTTCTCTGGACTGAGCTTGAGGTTGGCCATATCTGATCTTCTAAACACCGCTTCTAGATTCTTCATGGATTCCTCGAATGTTTTACCGACCACAATAATGTCGTCGACGTACACCAAACAGGTTTTCCATGACAGCCCAGTTAACACGTTTTTTATCAATCTCTAGATTGTTGCTGAGGCATTGCAGAGCCCTGTGCCAATAGTAAAGGCTGTCTTTTCTTCATCTTCGGGCTGCAAATCGACTTGCCAGTACCCGCGTTTCAGATCTAAGCTCGAGAAAATTCTTGATCCTGCCAATGTGTCCAGCGTGTCATCTATGCAAGGTAGCGGGTAGCTATCCTTCTTCGTGACATTATTAACTTGACGATAATCTACGCAGAATCGAGTAGATCCATCCTTTTTCTTCATTTGTACCACTGTTGAGCCCATGAACTACTTGAAGGCTCAATAAGCCCATCGGTCTTCATTTCTTCAACTATCTTCTCTACTTCCTCACGCTTCGCCAGTGGTAGTCTTCTTGCCGCTTGGAGAATAGGTGTTGCTTCTCCAGTGTCAATTCTGTATCAGACTATATTGGTTCTTCCCTTGGATCCTTTGTCATGTTCGAAAACATCTTGATTCCTCTCAATTAAATGTATCGCCTTGATCCGCTGGTCGGCTGTTAAGTCTTGGAATAATGTTGATATCTGGTTGAATAACTTGTTCGGAATTTTACACGATGTGTTATCCTTGACACTGACGAACATTCCCCTACTATTATGCCTTGTTCAATTATGACTGGATAATAATTCATGTTCATCATTCGAACTGGTATTACTCTGTTAGTCTTGATTAATAATTTCCCTACTACAACTCCAGGGCCAGTTCGAAAATCATCATTTCTTGGTTCCAGCACGACAATAGTCCCTTCACAGAACTTTCCTTAAAGCTGTGCTTCTATGATGACCTCACTGCGCACTGGTGATGTCACATCTTTGGTTATAAGTGCCCAGGCTGCGCTGTCCTCTCTTGGATTTAGTATTACTTCTTCTTTGTTGACTCTCGAAACGCCGTTTTTCAGATCAAGCTTGAAACCGTGCTTTTTCATTATGTCCATGCCAAGTATAAGCTCATCTTCAATTTCAGCTACCAGCACACGATGTTTAAAGGAAGTATTTTCAATAGACATGGTCAAGGCGAATTTTCCAGATGTGGTAGCTAGTTCACCAGTTGCAGTACGTAGTCGCCAATGTGTCGGATGTAATGATGCAGAGATTTCGTTGGCCAAATCAGATCTTATTATTGTCCTCTTCGCACTCGTATCCAGCAGCATTTTATAGAGTCTTTCATCAATGAATCCATCCACGAGGATGCTGTTGGCTTGATGATACAGCGAGGCGACGTAACCGATGGATTGTGGGGCTACTGAATTACGGCTCGAAGATGGCCCCTTCGCATCAACCCGACTTAGTTTTCCGACTTTTCTTCTTCTGTTTCTTTGGTTTCGATTGCCGTCTTGAACTTTGGTTTCTCACACAGCCTCTGCGGATAGCCCAATTCTCTATAGTTCCAGCAGCGAAGTTGTCTTTTCCCTGCTGTAATTTTGGACTCGATGATACGCCGCAACTTTTCTTCTAGGCTAGTTTCCAAATCTTCAATTCCATCATATTTGTCGGCACTCATTTGTCTAGCTCTGGACTGTCCATGCGATGCTTGTTTTGCTGCTTCATGCTCTAATGCTTACAATAATGCATCAACTAAAGACTTTGGACGATATATCCGTAGTGCCTGCTGTATTCCGCTATCTCGAATCCCAAAAATGAATGCTTGAGTGGCTAAGCCCTCCAAAACGCTATCGGTGGCGGTAGGGTGTGCGAGGTGAACTAAACGAGCAATGTCAGCTTCAAATTCTTGAAGAGTTTCTTGCGATTTCAGGCATCGGTTTCTCAGTTGCGTCTGATACACCTGTTCGAGGTGCGCGTTGTCATAGCGCATCTCCAGCCGCTTGATCAGTTGGTCATAGTCACCTTGTTCGTCTTCTTTTAATGTTTGAAGAGCATTCATGGATTCTCCCCTCAATGAAACGGTCAATGCTGTGGCCTTATCTGCAAATGACCATCCATATGCCTTCGCAACTGCTTTGAATTGTTTAAGATAAATCGGTCACGACGTCTTCTCATCAAACTCCAGTGTCTTGATGTGGATCTTTGCATTATTCTCTTCTTTTATTATCCTTACATTGCTCGCTTCACATGCAACAGATTCTGATATCGGATGGAGTCATCATTGAGAAATTTTCTTCCAATTCCTGTATTTTCTTCTCGTAATCTTCCCTTAAGTTCTCCAAATCCTCTTCTGCTTTTCTAGAGCTTCAAATTTCTCTTCCATTATCTGTTCCAAGGTTCTGGAATTTTCTAGCAACTCTTCTTTCAGTGTTCTACAATTTTCAGTTAATTTGTCTTCTAACGTTCTAGAGTTTTCCAGCAACTCTTCTTTCAATGTTCTACAATTTTCAGTTAATTTCTCTTCTAATGTTCTGGAATGTTCTGTAAATTTTTCTTCCGATGTTCTAGAATTTTCTGTACATTTTTCTTCTTATGTCCTAGAATTTTCTGTAAATCTCTGTCAATTTATCTTCTAATTTTCTAGAATTTTTCATTAACTTTTCTTCTGATTCTCTTGAATTTTCTGACAATTCTTCTTCTAATTTTTTAGAATTTTTCATCAACTTTTCTTCTGATTTTCTTGAATTTTCTGTCAGTTTTTCTTCTAATTTTCTAAAAATTTATTGCAATTTCACAATCAGAGCACAGGAAGGGAATCAAACTCTGTGCTGCCATCTGTGGACTTTGAATAAATTCACTGTTATTTCCAAACATTCGAAAAGTAATTCAACGATTCCCTAAAGATAACGGTGAAATATTAAATAGAATCTATTACTTATATAATGAGTTTAGTGAATTTGACTCAAAATATTGCAATAATCTCAAAAGCTTCTTGTAGAACAGAAAATACATAACTTACAAATATAATTACAAACTAGATTTGGCAAGTGAATCAATTGTTTCCAAAAATATTAGATGAAATATGACGGATGTTATATTTGTTTTGTACATCAATTCGCGGGGGCACAAAAGTTTGTAATAATTAGATAAGAGAAAAAAGGTTTGAATTCATTTCACACATTCAACTTATTAGATGCTGCGTAAATAAATTGATTCATTTGACAATGATCTCAAATTCTTGATTTTTCAGACTCTCAATCTGTTGTTCCATGTTTCAGAAAAACAGTAAGTTTCAAATTATAATTTTGTATAAATAGGCAAAATTTCAACAAGAAATACATAAACCTAACAGCAATTAATTCATTTATCATTCACTGCTTTATGCCTTTATGGAGTCGCTATTGGCTAAGGTAGACATTTTCACAAGCTTTAGCTTTGGTGATAATTATCAAACGATTTTTTTATGTCAGAATTCATTTGATGAAGTCGACAACTCACATTCGTCAAAATCAATTATTTAATTGTTATCTCTACTAGATAAAATAATCGTGGAAGCATCCGAACAGCTCTTGAATTTATGAAGGGAAGGGAGTTAATAATAGTAAAAAAATTGATAATTCTCATTTCTGTGATTATATTGTCTTGTGAGACACCACTATTGGGCTTATTTCTTTTAAAATACTATTACAACATTTAATAATTATATTCTATTATTTAAATAATCTAAAACCATTTATTTATTGATCCATGTACAATGTTGCTTCAATTTTTTTAAAAGTATCGTTCTATTGACAGTTTCGGCAAGATGTTATATAGTATCAGAAATATAGAAAGATCTCATTCAGTACCAATAACGTATCAACTTGGTCACTGAAAAAATATATGCTATCGTTGAATGTTTTGAGAGTAAAGTATGTCTTTCAAGAATTCGGAATTTGACTGATCACAGGTAAATTTTGAGCTTATGGTGTATGCTTCTACGTTCTATATATATATACGCTATTGCATGCACTTTGGCTGTCTATGGCTGGCTGGTATGACGCTGAGTTCTCACCAACTACAGCACTTACATACTTAAGACTAGTACCAAATGACAGTTGCTGTTTCATAGGTTTGCTCAAACTGCTTAATTTTTATTCATACACCCAGTTTAAGATGAAAAATTGGATAAAAATTCAGAAGGTAATTACTGTTGAACTGTGCATAATTTCATTGCTGTACAGAATAAGCAACATGTCAGTGATTGAATTTTATACCTAATATAACGGACCAATATGAGCTAGTACCCATTTCAGGGTAGAAACTATTTATCTCAATAATTTGCGAGTTACACAAGATATTGACATTCTGTTTTCGATGTTAGTGTCAGATGAATTAAGCTATTGTTACTATGATCAATTTTGGTCAGTACAAAAACATACGTTACTCATTTTCCTAAATCTGTAGTTTTGGAGGTAATTACACCAAATTTTCAGGTTTTTTTTTCAAATACTACTTTGATAGAATCAAATTATTTTGTTAGGGTACAGCACATGACCTTCCGTCAGCTAATAACTGAAAAATAAGAACTGAAAGGTCCTTATGAGTTTGTACGTACACAAGTTATGTATAAAATAGTCACAAAATAAAAATTTCAATAGGCGGTCCGTTTTTGTTCTATATACAAGTACCTATCCCGAATAGTCAATAAATCAGGAAGTACAGCTGATATTGAAAAACTGATTCTAGAATGAATATCAGTAGAGGTTGGAGCTCAATTGAAAACTGGATTATTTGTTATTTTGTGTTTGACAGCGCATTCTTGGAGGAAAATACGCTATTATATTCACTTTGGCTGTCTGGCTTGACGCTGAATTCTCAGGGACTACAGTACTTACAGGCTTGAAACTAGTACCAAATGGAAGCTGCTGTTTCGTAGGTTTGCCCAAATGGCTTGACTTCAAGCTCAGTGATTGTGAAAGATAATAATTTGCAGAATCTTTGAATTAACAAGCATTCATTAACTGCCAAAAATGCGCTTTGATGATCTTAAATTTTATTTATTTTGTTGCAGATCTACACAGACTGGGCAAACCACTATCTGGAGAAAGGACGCAGTAAACGACGAATTACGTCTTTAGCAACGGACTGCAGCGACGGCGTACTGCTGGCCGACGTCATTGAATCAGTCAGTAAGTACCAAGTAGTTGATTATAAGACGCCAAAATACTGGGCTCGGTGACTGCAAAAAACTGTCTTATAAAACTATATATGAAGATTCGGAAAAAAGAATTTTTCGCCATAGTTCGAGAACAGAAGTATTTCACTATTAAACAAATATCAAAGAGAAAGATGACTTCTTTATTTGTCCTCTTCTATTTCATCTAGAGATTTACTATAATGACAAAGTCACTCTATAACATCTAGTTCATAACTTGTTCACAATAAAAACAACACGATCGATTGGTATCACAAAAAAAAGCACACAAATTTTATAAAATACAATAAAAACTTTAAATATCGAGATAATGACGGAAAATTTATATTTATCATCTTACATCACCTAAAAAAGTCCACAGCTTGAATCGAAGACTCTTTTAAGAATATCATGAGAATATTGAAATAAGAATGTACCTATGTAGAAATATTCAGCTTGGTCGGACTTATGTCGCAATTTGGCCACTTCCAAGTTTAATTTTATTGGACTCAATATACAATAAACATGCTACTTCTTATTTATTTTTTCAATCGGGAATAAATAGTATATTACAATACAAGTGAAGAAACTATGAATCTTGCTCACGCGGGTAACAATTTTGTGCACGAGGCGTCAGCCGAGTGTGCAAAGGCACACAAGTGAGCGAATTCGTTTCTTCACGAGTGCTGTATAGCGTTTTGTTCAATCCTACTATTGGAAAATTCATTAAAACATTAAAATCTATTACACTTCTTGAACAAAGATCATGTTTAAAGTATAAAGTAGCATAGGCGGCGAATGCGTTGCTATAGATCATGTAAATATAAACATCCGCATTGTTTTGTCCTGATATTTTTACAAATATAAATTGTGACACTAAAATGGAACAAGATAATAATGGAATTGTGCGAGGAAAATAATTAACAAGGAAGATAAAACAAGTAATAGAAATAGCACTCAAGTTGATATTACAAAAGTTACTACGATAACTACAGAGTCTCATCAGTTTTCAGTTGCTGGTATATCTTGTTTCAGTAACGCAATTTCTAATAATTATGGAGTTCATTTTCATATCAATAAATACATGTAATAAAATGTATTGTAGTTTATTCTTTATTTCGTTATGAAAGAGTGAGTGGACGAAAGTAATTACACTCACTACTTTCGCCCACCCGTTGTCATAGGAATCACTGTAGTTGACAAAACAAACAGTTTCAAGGATCAAGTGTGAAGTTTTGACAAGTGACAATCACGTGTTAAACGCTGTACCTAAAAGTGCAATATATCAAGAATATAAATCGAGCCCAGGACACAAGTTAGACGTAAGTCAAATTTAAAGTAGAGCTCAAATTATACCTTTGATATCCAACCCCTTCCTTCTTATCCTTCCCATTATAATAAAAAGAACCTTAAATTCTCCCTCATGTTACTACTATCCCCACCTATCAAACAATAGTCTAAACACTGAACATTTAAAAATCACCGCTGCTCTGCACGGTCACCATATTAAACAAACATGAACCAACCAATCACCAACACAACTAGCCAAAACACAAACTCGCAAAAAACATACGCAGTTGCTATAGCAGAAAGCTTCCCAGACAAGAACCAAGCTATTATTATGAACTCAATAGATGGCCTCAGAATCAAAGATTTTATCATGAGTATTGGAAACATTGTTGGCCCGCAAAATGTATTATTTGCCTCTCGAATTTCAAATAACCGAGTATGTATATATTTAAAAACTAAAACCATCGTTGACAAAATTATTGACGCCTACAAAGAAATTAAAATAAACGAACATACAATCAGCATCAGAAGATTAATTACCCCAGCTAAAAGATTATTACTCTCAAACGTATGTCCTTCCATCCCGCACACGGTCATAGAAGAATACCTTAAAAGTACAGGTCTAAAACTCGTATCACCTATTAACTTCTTAAGAGTAGGGATGCAGGAATCAGAGTACCAGCACGTCTTAAGTTTTAGGAGACAAGTATACATATCTCCTGATGAAAATACTGAAATTCCAGCAAGCGTACTATTGAAACACGAAAAAACAGATTATAGAACCTTCATCTCAGAAGATAATATGACATGCTTCATTTGTAAGAAATCGGGACATAACAGCAATCAATGTCAAAACAATACACAACAGAACGCAACACAAACACCACTGGCACAACCAATCATCAACAACGATAAAAAAGAATACTATCTCAAACAACGATCGAGACCGAAAAAGAAAACACAGATACAAATCAGAATACACAAACTATCAGCAACGAAATGGGAAAAATAATAGAAAACAAGGAAACAATTAAGATTAAACCAATAAATAAAAAACTGAGGTCAAACAGTCCCAATAAAATACAAATAGAAACAGTACTCGAAACAATAAAAAACGAAATGAACGAAAATAAGGAAAAATACGCACTAAATTACGAAGAACTAAAAGAATTCTTAGAAAATGCACAAGGCAATCCCGACCCTCTCGCTATATCACGAGAATACACAAATGAGACTATAAAATTAATAGATTTGTTAAACCAACTTTACCCTTTCCTACAATATAGCTTCATGAAAAATCGTTTTTCCAGACTTCAAAAAAAAATTAAAACTACAACTCCGTAGAGAAATTGATCCAAATATTCATAGCAGCATGGAGTCCATACTCACAGAATCTTGCCAAGATTCAGATTAATATGATTTTACAGTGGAATTGTAACGGTCTCTGCTCCCATAGGGGAGAACTACAAATTCTATTAAAGGAAAACAACGCTACAGGAGACTCGACTAAAGGAACAACAAAACTTCAAACTAACAAACTACAGCATTCACAGAAGAGATAGACCAAACGCAAACATAGCCAGCGGAGGCGTCGCTATACTTGTCAAAAACAACAACTATGTAGAAGAAGTAGCCCTAAACACAAATCTAGAAGCCATTGCCATCAAAACACTAGCGCCATTCAAAATGACTATATGCTGCCTATATCTACCTCCAAACTCAAATATAACAGCAAGAGAAATCAACTTATTATTAGACCAATTACCAAAACCCTTTATTTTGCTGGGAGACTTTAACGCACATAACTATGTATGGGGATCGAATCACAACGATCAAAGAGGAAACATAAAAGAAACTCTAATAGATAAACAGGACCTCGTAATACTCAACGACGGGTCACCAACACACTTTTGTAGCAACTCAGGGAAATTCTCAAGTATTGACCTTACAATATGTGAACCACAAATAGCCCAAAACTTCTCATGGGAAACTGTACAAACCTTATTCAGCAGTAATCATCTTCCAATCAAAATAAATACTTACACCCAAAATACATACACCCTGCATCCAACATACGCAAAATGGAATCTGAATAATGTAGACTGGGAGCTATTCGCTGCATTGGCCAAAATTGATAAAACTATAACCCAAAAAGATGAAATAGAGACTTTGATAAAAAATCTGATCGAAACCATTACACAAGCCGCAAATAATGCAATAGGACAAAAAAAAAAATAAAACAAGATAATAAAACAGTACCATGGTAAAACGACGAGTGTAAGCAGGCTATAAAACAAAACAAAAAAGCCCTCTACAAATATAGGAAAAATAGCACACAAGAAAACATGATCAAATTGAAAAGAACACAGGCAGTACTCAGAAAAACTATATTAAAAAGTAAAACAGAGTCGTGGAAAAAGTTCGTCTCACATATAAACCCAAATACACCAATACAAACAGTCTGGGGGAAAATAATGAAAATTAAAGGAGGAAAAACAATACAACAAACAACAACATTAAAATACCAGTCAAAGATAATTACAAACAGCCAAGAGATAGTTAATACATTAGCAAAAACTTTCGAGGATATCTCCTCCGATGAACACTACTCACCACAATTCCTTTCACATAAAAACGAGACAGAAACTACAAACGAGATAACTGAAGATGATCAACAGAATAACTCAATCAATAAACCATTCTCATACGACGAACTACAACACGCACTACAAAATACTAAGGGAAACAGTAGCCCAGGACCGGATGGAGTCCCATATGAACTAATTGTCCATCTCCCGAAACAAACATTAACACACCTACTAAATATTTATAATCTTATATGGGAAAAAAGGGAATATCCAAGTACATGGAGCCAAGTCCTAACAATTCCAATTCTAAAACCAGATAAGAATAAAACCGACCCCACAAATTATCGCCCAATATCACTCTCCAATTGCTTGAGCAAGATCCTCCAGAAGATTGTCAACAAAAGGCTTATATGGTACTTAGAAACGAATAACATCCTCACAAAGCAACAAAGCGGCTTCAGACAAGAAAGATCAACTACAGACCAAATTATAAACCTACAAACTTCGGTAGAAACTGCATTTAAAAATAAACAGCATCTCATAGCAGTATGCCTTGACCTACAAAAAGCCTACGACACAACTTGGAGATATTACATAATTGAAATGCTCAAATCATATCAATTGAACGGCCACATAATACACTACTTATCAAACTTCCTACAAAACAGAACCTTTAGAGTCAAGAGCAACGGGTGTATATCAGAAGAAAAGATCCAAAAGAACGGGCTGCCACAAGGAGAAATAATCAGCGTTACATTATTCTTAGTGGCAATAAACGAAATAACGAAGCACATACCACAGGGAATCAAAACATCCTTATTCGCTGACGATTTAGTAATTTACTATAGCGGAAAAAATATTGATACAATAAAAGCTAAACTACAAGAAGCGATCCAGAAATTAGAGGAATGGACCCAAAACACCGGATTCCAGTTCTCAGAAGCCAAAACAAATGCAATACACTTCTGTAAATTGCGAAAAGCGCACGAACACCCAATCTTAAAACTAAACAACCAAAATATTACATACAAAAACACCATAAAATTCCTAGGAGTAATATTTGACAGCAAACTGAGTTGGACACCCCACATACAAACCCTCCGAAAAGAATGCATGCAAAGACTAAATATAATAAAAACAATCAGCCACACAAAATGGGGGGCGCACAGAGACACCATAATAAAAGTATACCATGCACTAATTCGATCCAAATTAGACTACGCATGCACTGTATACTCCACTATCCGTCAAACAAAACTAAAATGTCTAGAAACAATTCAAAATACAGCATTAAGATTAGCCACTGGAGCTTTCAGAACAAGCCCTATAAAAAGTATTCTCATCGAAGCAGGAGAAACACCTCTTTCAGAAAGAAGAAAACTACTAGCAATAAACTATACCCTCAAACTCAGTAGAAACCCAAACAACCCAACTCATAGTAAAATATTTCAAAATAATAACAACTTCATAAAAAACTCTATACCATTCCAACAGAAACTAAACTCTTACCTAAACAACCTCCAAATCAGCATCCCGGCAACACAACAAATAACATACCACAACAATCCACCATGGACACACTCACAACCAAATTACAACATAAAGCTCACATCATACCCAAAGCACCAAACCTCTCCTGAGCTCTACAGAAACATTATCAAAACCATTCACGAAAAACAGCCAAATTCTCTACACGTATACACGGATGGATCGAAACTGAACAACAGAACCGGAGCTAGTGTCATAATAGGAGACACAACCACTACATACCGCCTCCCAGATGCATGCAGTGTTTACACTGCCGAAATATTTGCAATTGCGCAAGCTACCAACGAAGTAATTAAAAACAATGAATATGGAAAAAATCTCATTATCCATACCGACTCACTAAGTGCTATAGAAAGCATAAAAGACATATATAACAAAAACACCATAATCCAAAATATCCAGGATAATATAAATATAGCTATCACGCAACAAAACAGAAAAATTGACATTATATGGATCCCATCCCACCAAGGTATAAATGGAAATGAAAAAGCTGACCAAGCCGCAAAGGCTGCCACTACACGAGATACCGTCACCAACATACCAATCCCAATTAACGATATGGAAGCCGTTGTTAAAGACAAAGCAAAGAAAAACTGGATAAACGAATGGCACATAACAACAAACAACAAACTCAGAACCATTAAAGAAGACACCCAAGCATGGCCTGCAATGGAAAACAGAAAACACCAAACCATACTAACAAGACTACGAATTGGACACACGCGACTCACACATGGACACCACATGCAGCAGAGCCCCCGACCAATATGTGAAAAGTGCAACGTACCCTTATCAGTGAGCCATATCCTAACTGAATGTCAAAAATACAATGACCAAAGACTGAAACACCACGTTCCACGCGATCTTAAAAACGCCTTAGCAAACAACCCAACATCACAGATTAACGTAATAGCTTATCTTATAGACACTGGTAATATAAATAAAATGTGAAACTGTTATAATTTGAACCTAATGTACCGAGGAACTAGTGACCTAACTGTCGAAGTTCCTTCAAATTACTAAATAAGAAAACAGTTTCAAGATTGGTATCTTAGTAAAAAATAACATGTTTCAATAATAGGATTGAACAAAAATTGTTTCTATGATACAAACGGGTATTTATCCATGATTGTTTGAGTAGTGTCACTTTTTTTACAACACTCTTACTGTAAAAGTGAGCTTTCATGAAAAATTGTGCAATAACAATTTTATTGTACACTTTTATTCCACGATTCCAGCCGAAGAGTCTTTCAGCAGAACTATCAATATTATCAACATAAGAGATATTGATGAGAAAATATACATATTACTTAACTGTAGGATAGATGTTGGAAAAAAATTTTTTTCTTTGGAATCAGTCATAAAATCTATTATATTATAGGTCAAACCACTCTACCAGATTCGGCTTCACTTGAGCCCTCCTCAGGAGTTGGATGAATACATATAAGATAGAACTAAAATTTTGTAAAAAAACATCCCTTAAAGGATGTTGACATGAAAATATAACACAAAAAAAAAAAAACATAAATTATACTAACAAATGTATAAACATATGAAATATGCGAAAAACATATCATTATGAACAGCTAAGTACACGCCTTAACATAAGTAAAAGATTAAGTCAATGATATGTTAATTTTTTTTTTTTTTTGTTATATTTTCATGTCAACATCCTTTAAGCGATGTTTTTTACAAAATTTTAGTTCTATCTTATATGTATTCATCCAACTCCTGAGGAGGGCTCAAGTGGAGCCGAAACTGGTAGAGTGGTTTGACCTATAATATAATAAATTTTATGACTGATTCCAAAAAAAAAATTTTTTTCCAACATAAGAGATATATCTTTACGTGATTATAAGAGATATTTTTGAACTTATCTGTACTGAAGTCACTTCCAACTTCTTGATATTTTAATTCTCACTTTCAGTAACATTTGTGTCAATTTCAACTACAACGGTTGAATTCACAATATCGTTCTCTAAGCTACCATGGTAACCGCCAAAGTGACATGCACAAAAGTAAAAAGACTATGAAAAATAAACTATATTTTACGATAATTAAGACGAATAAATTTAAACATGAAACTCTGTATGACACCCGTCTAAGAAGTCTTTAATGCACTCACTCATATTTTAAAAACACTCCAATTCGCTCGTGCAATCAACAATAAGTTGAGACTTGACGTGTTGTATTTTAAATACTCCTCTTTAATAGTCCCAGAGAATATTGTGCACATATAGTTCCTGGGAAGTTTTTTCTATAAGCGAATTATCTTGCACTCCACATTACATATCGAAATTATTTTTCATCCTCTCAGAACAAATGACCATTCACGAATATTCAGACTTTATGTCGTGACGCTACAAGTATTATAGTATAATTTTCATTCCTACAATTATTCTTGGGACTATGAAAAAATAGTTCATGCTCATCAGATGATAATTTAATTTACACTTCAGCGCTATATGCAGCTGATTTGGATAGTTCCTTGAAAAACTTAAACACCATACTTCGTTTATCATTTTTATATAATATACTATTTCAAATCATGAATAGAAAGTCAAATTTAACATATATATTTTTGTGCTTTCTGTGAATATAATATAGCAAAACCAATGACAACTGAATTCTGAACGAAACATTTCGACGCTAATGTTGCCAATAGACAGTTCGGATTGTGACTGCGGATTTTAAGAAAAGACGGCCTCAGATCACAAATGCAAATTAGTTTTAATCACCGCTAATTTGATTCACACCGAGTCAAGTAAACTTACGATTGTTTCAGACAATTGTTTAGGAAATACAATCGAAATAATGTAATTTAGGTAAACAGAATGTCTTCTTATTTTAGCTATACAAAAATAGAAACGTGAAACTGTAATTGAATTGGTTTTTGTGAAAGACTTCAATTTTCCAATTTGATTAGCAATCTAATTGTCAAAATACTTCCGAAATAAACTTTCATTCAACCTGTTAGGATTTTTTTTTGTTTTTATGGGTATAATGATATTTTAGAATTTCAAAAAGCAATATATTGTATACGAAAAATTTTATGAATAAATCAATCAAAAAGGAAATATACTCATGGATGTTATTATTCTAATATTAAATTGGGTCCATTTCCAGTGAAAGCTTCAGGGTTTTAGTTCGTAGTATTACTTATAACTTGAACGAAATTCTGTTACAACACAACCCCAATAATTTCTCTGATCCACCCGTTTACTCCGTCCGGAGCTTCCTCTTTTTTTTTTCCGGTCCATCCATTTTCCTCTAAGGATCTCTTCTTCGTTTCCGATTTCATCCTTAGTATAATCTAGATGAAAAGCGATAAGTAATCGATCCTGCTAATAGGCTACCATAACTTAATAGCTCATTTCATCAGATAGGAGATAGGGTTTTATCTTTGAGAAGCGCAAAATGCAGTCACCGAGAGGAGAGCGAAAAAAGAAATACATGTGGGAATGTATGTGTGCGTGTGTGTGCGCGTTACGCTATATGTTATTTAATACTAGTGGGACTGGAAGCAATGTGTAACGAGTAACATTATTACTGAATGTAATTGCAAAGGAAAACGTGATACACAAGACCAAATGAAAGTGGATATTCAATTTAGTAACCATACAGTTTCATGTTGGTATACATTTTAAAATTAAATAATATGCTACTTTTGCGTTTATGTTACGATTTTAGGAGTTGCCAGACCATATAGTTGAAATATCTATATTACTGATAATATTAGTTAGGGCCCCCTTTAGTAGACAAGATACAATTTCATTGCCACCACGACCTCCCACAATCTCATAGCATTTGCAGTAATATGTTTTATTTGTTATGGAGTCACGAATAATATAATTTGACGTCCACAATTTGAATGAATAAAAGCTTCAAGCATTTGTCTACAATGGGTTGGGAAAACATTTTTTTAGATTTATCGTGAAAACTTTGGAATTTCGACTATCTCTTGCATTAATTTCTTGAGGTCATACCGCTCTCTTGCATTTTCAAAATGTTGATCATATTCTTTCTGTATGGTAATCTTTCTGTGAAATCTGAATCTTGTAACTTTATCAGAAAATAGTCATATGAATCACAATTATCGTTATCAGGTAACTTAAACCCGTAATTCAATTCAGTGTTTAATATATGTTCGTAGGTTCGTACATCCATTTTTTAGTAATGAGCTCTTTAGAAATCCTATTTTTGATGCATTCTTGCTTATATATCTCAAACATGCGAGTAATATCAGGATCATTTTCCAGGTATTTTTTTCCTGCTTTTCTCACGATTGTAATGAGTCTTAACTCTCAACTGTAGGAGATTTGTTTATATGGGGCGGTCACGTCATTTCTTACTTTTTTATCAATTTTATTTGATGGGGTCCTTTTTTCTCTTTCATGTTCTTATAATATACCGCCATATAGTTTCTTGGAAACTGTTACATTCACAAGACTTTGGGAAATATCCAACGTATGAAGAAAAAAACTTATATCTTCTCGTTGTCGATAGAAAAAAATATTGATTCGTCATTTTTCTGTTAGCTGTTTTCCGCCTGTTCTACTTCTTGTCTTTTTTACTGTCAATGTCTCAACCGAAGACGCTATAAATTGGCGTTTCAGGTTGATATTTCTATTGGAAGACCAAAGTATCAGATGGAATTTTGTGAGAACATTTTGTGAAAACACCTATCTTCACATGGTGGTCCCCTTTTTCATGCTCTCACTTTGGTATTTTCTCTTAGTTATACTCGTTTCTCAAGGATTGCGTTTCTACTTCGTCGACCTATCTACAGGTGTGAAAAAATCATGATTTAAAAAAAAAACGAACAACACGATTTTTATTAGAAAAATCTGACGTGAACATCACGTGACTTACTTGTACATCATTTGATATATATACAAATTTATTCAATGAAGTTTTCTGTCACTCCAGATTATGATTAATATAATTCTAATAATATTTTGAGATATAAAATGTCGAATAAAATCAAAAACTTGACAATTATCATTGCCTACCTTATCATTTCAATCAAACTGATTGTTTTATACGGCAAATTCTGAATGTCTGTTATACTTATAAACTGCACTTCCGGCTTAGCCGATTGATACACAAAGAGTAGATAACTATTTGTATGCTACAACAAGTTTAATCACTACATTTAAATATGCTATGGCTGATCATTCTAGATTTATGCGAAAAATTAAAAAAAAGTTTCAAGTAAAGTGCGCTTCTAGCTTGGCCGATTCATACAAAAATAGCAGATGACCATTCTGTTACAACATCAAGTTCTAATACTGAATTTGATCATTCTGAATTTATTGGAAAAATTCGAAAAAAGTTTCAAGTAAAGTGCATTTTCGGTACAGACGATTAGAACCATAATGCGAGGTGCACAACTAGACCCTATACCAGTCTCAAACACAAAATTTCAACATTATACGTTCAATTAGTTTTGAGACTTGCAAGCTACGCACGAACGCACGCACGCACGCACGAACATACATACCGACATCAAGCCAGAAATAGTCAAAATGGATTCAGGGATGCTCAAAACGGATATCTCCATCAAAATCAATCAAAATTTTGTCGGTTCCTCAATACTTCCTTCACTTAATACAAGTAAAAATCATGTTTTTTTTGGATTTTTTCGATTTCTTCCTTTTTTCTCAATTTTGACGTTTGAAATACTATTTGAATGATATTTTTAAGGCTTTTAGTAATTATTTGAGTCGTATCGTTGCATAACTGCCTCAAATATTAATCTATTTTCAAATTATCATGGAAAATGCGTTTAGTGTTTGAAGTTTCTTTATATAATTTTTTGTTCATTTCTCATCCCATGTTAGAACTTTTTCACGCCATAATTCGATTTAGTTTCCATTTTCCAGTATAATTTTTTATTTCTGATAAAATATGTAGGTATGTTTCTTATTTGTAATTTTCTTATGATAAGCAGTTTAGCTCATTTTCTACTGTGATGTTTTTCTTTGTTTTTTTTTTTATTTCAATTGAAATGATAATATTCTTGAACAAATCACTTGACTAAAATCTTGATTTGAATCTTCAGAAATACTGGAATTTAGATCCTTATTTGTCATAACAGTCCTGCTCAGAGGCGCACCGAATCAATGGAGGCGAGGGCTGCGCGATATTCAATTTCAAATTTCGATATTCGATACGGAATAATTATCGATAATTGTCGATATATCGATATATTGATAGATATCGATAATTATCAACAGATATCGACAATTTTTGATAAATATCGATGAATATCAATAATTAGTGATAGATATTGATAATTATCGATATCTGTCGATAATATCGATAATTATCGATATCTGTCATTATTTATCGATGGATCTCGATAATTATCGGTTTAAATCGATAGTTCTTGATATAAACCGATAATTATCGCATTAGGTCGATAATTATCGACGTAAATCTATAATTATCGATGAAAGTCAATAATTAGCGATGAATAATAATTCTAATTGACTAATATCGATAATTATTGGTGAATATTGACAATTATTGGAATATCAATATATCGATTGAAGAAAATTGAATATCGAGATGAATTCGAGGGAAATTCTCACCTGATAGATTGACTGCACTTAAGTCCTCTGTTGTCTATGCTATTAATCGTACTACTGTATTATATTGAATCACAATGGTCTAAAAACAGATTATTTAATCTTCCCAATTTGACAACAAACTTGATACAAAAATGTTGCATAAACTCATCATAGTAACAAGGCTGGCTACAGCAGTTTGTTATTGAATAAATAAGATTGCTAACGTAGAAAGAAATAGAAAGATAAATAAATTATGAAATGTATGTAGACTCTTAAGTCTGGAAATATTTGCGCAAAATTCTAGAAACGTTCTTCCGAATTGTTCCACAGAATTCTGGATCCACCCGACAGACATACGACCATACGTGGTCTGCACTCCAGTCAGATGTATATGTATATCCCATTATGTATGTGTACTCGATACTAGAAGGATAGATAAGATAGACTCAAAGCTTTGATATAGAAGCAATTATCCATTTTTATGTCATGATCCTATCAAATTTCAAAAGAAATTATGAATTGTTTGTCGATGAGTTTGATGAAACTTCCATAAGACAACGTTATATAATATTCTATTACTTTCTTTCATAGTTGAGTATTGACGTTGGGTCTCTAAGGAATTGTGCAACTATTCAAACTTTGTATTGAAGTCTAGGAATTCTGATATCCATACAGGTTTCCGCTAGGCAGTTTTAGATTCTGTGCATTCGCTGAATATTTACCTCTTCCAGAAATGAGTTAATTTTTTTCGGATTCGACTATTGGACAATCACTTGAAGCTATGTTGATAGTACTAATATTGTCCATTTTTTTGTTGAATTGTTGTAAGGAACTGTAGGCTTCTGAATTAATTTCACACAAAAATTATAATATCTAGTTTGACAATTTGACAAAATAGCAGTCTTCAATTCCCACATTCACAGAATGCTCTCTTACGGCTTGGACACTGTAAACATTGGTCTGGGAACAAAGACTCTTGAACAGATCGCCTTATCCAATAATTCAATCCTAATATTATCGATAGAATGATAACAAAAAGGAAATATAAACTTCAACTGAAAGAAGCTTATAACAGCGCTTCACACATCGAAAAAAACAATTTGAGATTTAGTCCATCTTTTATTGGTAATATTAGCTACAAAGCTAGGAATTTGTTCGCTAGATACAATGTTGACATTGTTTTCAAGCCTTTGACATGTTTGAAAAAAGAGATCTGTCAGAAAGTGAACAAACCTGAATTAGTGGCGCGATCTGGCGTCTATAAGTTGAAATTCGACACGTGTGAATGTTTTTACATTGGCAAGACTGGTCGAAAATTTACAACGAGATCACGAAGCAGAATAATGAGGGAGCGGACACTCAGTTGGAAAACATGAAGCCTAAAATGTAATGCGGCAGACGTGAGAGAGATAGCGAGAGCGGGCCCAACTTTGCATGCTTCATATACAGAAATGAGATTATATTCGAATTTTTTTCAATAAAAAACAAATGCTAGATAAATACAATATTTTTATTACGTTAAATACTTTATTATTCATTAAATGAAAGGCAAAAGTAAAAGAAAATTAACATTTCTATTCTAAAAATCTGCAATGAAAAAGTGCATTATTATAAAACATGTTTTATAAACGTTTCTTTGGATAAGAGTTTTCTAATTATGAATAATAAATACATGAACAGTTTTATGAATATTTTATATTACAATGGGCGTAATAAAATTGAGAAAATACACACAAACAATTTCTTATATACCAGAAGAAATTATTAACAAAAAACTTAGCAAAAATCTCCTAAATCTCGTACATCCGTGATATTTATAGGAAAATTCCGTTCATTTTTATTTTTTCTTTCTGAAAACAAAATATTTTGTCTCTAACATCTCATTGATGAAAATTTGTTTTTCTTTGATGGATATAATTTTCAAATCGAAAAAACTCTTAAAGTCCTCTGAATCCAAGTTTTGCTTTGGATTTAAATTTATCTAGCCTTTATGAGTCCTCTACTAAAAATTAAAAATTATTCTAATCGATTAAATGGAAGATGAATTCTATCTACATTTATTATCTTTCTCTTTTTTGCACAGCTTGGGCTTTTGTAAGAGATTTCCTTGTTTTTTTTTTAGACACGCTTGAATATTTCGGGCAATTTGGAAAAATACTTGAACATTCTTGAAGTTCGAAGTCGTATATATTTGAAGAACGATATCTATAATTATATATTTGTCACATAATTGAACAATTCCATACTATACTGTACGGTAAATTTGTAAGCAATTATCACATCTCTATTGATTTCAAAACATTAACAGAAACATGTATACCCGATAAAAAATGATTGGATATAATCGTATACGATCATATACAATTCTTTGGATACAATTTTATCCAAAAAATGAGACGATAGAATCGTTTAAAACTGTATAAAACTCTATCGAATTATATACATATATATACATTTGGATATAACGATATATGATTGTATATGAATATGCTGTCCTATACGTTTATATAAAATTTTATACAATTCTATACGACTCTATACAATTATATCAGTTCCAGTTGGACGGTAAAATTGGATAGGGTTATATATAGTTGGACTGCAGTATTTACATTTGGATATGAATGAGAATATTTTTCATTTTATTGAAATTTAAGAAAGAATACATTGTTCTTAGTATTTTCGTGGTAAAACAGACTAATTACTAGACTTATTGTTATAACTATTGAATTAAACATTCAATTCCCTACTATCTAACGTTTTCTTTTATAACAGATTGAAATTATAATCCGTACTTAAGTAGCGTTCAATACTCTTAGAATTAATAGTGAGGATTGTACGAAATTCGATGTAGAATTCATTAGTTCTGAAGTCCAACAAATTCATTACTCTACTTATTCCAACAACTATTGAATTATGCCTTGAATTTCGAACAATCTCACTTTTAATAAAAATAATGATAAACTCATATTCTATATTTCTAGTTGATCACCGTTCAAATTAGATTAAATTGAATAAAGAACTGGAGATTGTACAAAAATAAATGCATAGTTTATTGGTTATAGAATTTTTTTTCTCACTGGTTGCCTTTTCCTCAAAAGCGATTCACTATTTGAGGATGTTAGTTGCTTTGATTCTTCTTTTTTGAAATGAACTACCTCACTTCGAAGGTAATCTCGATCATCTGTGATTAAATAGGATTGGTTATTACTCTCAAAGAGGCTATTTTAGCATTGTTGGTCCAGTTAATATCTTTAAAATCATGAAAAATGCTGATAATGCTAGTAAGGGCATGGTTGAGAGCTAATTTGATTCAGAATGTTGTCTAGAAGAATATGCACAGAAATCTTACTCGCACATCAACAATTGCAAAAGTTATAGGCAAATAAAGATATGAAGAAAATTTTAGTTTTTCTTGCGATAGCGTGAATTAGAAAGAAGAACTCAAGAGGAGAGGAAATTTACTATGAAAAAGCTGATTCCCGAAACTTATGTCGTTATTATTAATGATTTCAATTGATTCTATGTTATAGATTCGGGAGTGAAGCACATTTTCGTGGAAAATCTCCTTTTCTTCAAGGATTCTTGTGCTAACTCATCCTGAATCTTCATTTTCTTTAGACTTTTGCAGTTTTTAAAGTTCGAGTTAGATTTCTACGCCTATTTTTGTCGATGCCATTCCAAATTGAATAAGTCCTCAACCATTCGTTTATTTGAATAATATGTATTTTCCAGGACTTCGAAGATATTAGCTAGACTATAAGAAAAATTAATGGAGAATTTATCTGAAATCAGTTTCATTTCACCGTCCACAAACTAACCTTTTTTCCGAAAAACAAATGAGTTTTTATCCTTTTTTCAATTTGTAATGATCCCAAAAATTAAAGGTAAATTATGTCTGCATACAAATAAAATCATAAAAAACGTGATGAACTCAGCAAAGAAAAATTTAAATTAAATGAAATCAAATAATTAGAACTAGAACTAAAACCAAAACACTTATCTGTTCTCATGCGCGTGCGCATATAGGAGACCGAGCAATCACAATCTGTCTTCTTTTTCTCGTCGCTAGCGCTTCCCTTTCCACTCCGCTTCTCCCCCGCTTTAATTCTCTCTTACCGCTTAGCAACAGCTTACTTTCTTTGCCATAGCTTCTTATTTCTACTTCTTTCTTCCTCATTTCTTTATCTTCACCTTATCTTCTGACTCGGCTATCTTCTTATCTGCCTTTACTACCTTTCTTCCAGTTATTTTTCGTTATTTCAACTCCACCGCATCAAATTCAACTGTATTCAATCAACTCCCATGCTCAACTGCTACTCGCTTGTCTCTCGTAGATCGCTTGCACTCATCTTCCCCCTTTCAGCACTTTACCCCTTCACATGTCACATCACAGGTCACAACTTGAAACTAATATAAATTAACTATCCTAAATAATTTGGACTATTGAAAATTGTTGGGTTGCATCGTGAACTGAATATGTTTCATTATTGATTATATAATATCCTTCATTTTCATGTAAATTTGAAAATAATACGTAACAAACAAATACCCAGTGGAATAGTCAGAGGTATCCACTTTTGTATTATTTACTATACTATTTATATATACCTTATGTGTCATATATGAAACAATATCAAACTATTGCTTTTTCATTTAATTTAAGCTTCAACATGTCTTCCAAGAGAGTAACAATCACCCATCATTGACAAAAAAGTACAAAACTCACACGGGCGACTTTACTATCCTGGTAAAATTTGTTATTCCAGTGGATTCCATAAATTTATTTGTCGAACTTCAGCTGTACTGATTGTTATTGACAATTTTCATTTTAGACTTCTGAGTATGTTATACCGATAGCAAGGAAAGAAGATGATATATGAGTATAGACACGTATATAACTTCATCCTATGGTACACGGATATATGTATATAGTTGTTTATAACGATATATAACCTTACAAAACAGTTAAAATGAGAATAATGTGTTGTATACAACTTTATATAGTATTATATAACTGTGTATAATGAAAAAAAATTGTGTAGAATCAATTATAGCTTCTCGAACAAAAAGGAATATAATTTTATAAACTTGTATGCAATAATATACAAATATATCTGATTGTATATAACTGTATAAAATCTTGAATAGCAAAGTTAAAACTCAGAAAAACATTTTATACAACTCTATATAGTTATATATGATTGTATAGAGCAATATAGGATCTTATGTAGTAGTTGAAATGAAAGAATTGTACTGTATGAGACTTAATACAGTACTATATAACTGTATATAATGTGATAGAATTGGATAAAGCTTCCTGAATTAATGGAAATATAACTATATGACTATATACAGTAATATACGAATATATATGATTGTATAGAGTTCGATAAGACATATTATATATTTTTATATATCATAGTATAAAACTGTATACAATTGTATATAGCCGTATATGATCGCATATAATTGTATGCAGAGTTTGAAAAAATTGTACAGTACTCTGGTCTAATTGTATATAGTCATATACAGGTGTATGTTATCGTATGATGTTCTATACAATGTGCTATATCTGTTTGGATACAATTCTATATAATTATATCAAATTGTATAGCAGTATATAAGAATTCCATATATAATTGTATATAACCATATCTAATTGTATATAATCCGATACAATTCTATCCAATCATTTTTTATCGGGTATTCTTTATTGATAAGAAGTTTTTTTGAAATTGAATTTTACACTAAAAGTTTAGATTGGATACGTTCAATAATTTGAAACATTGATATAACCTTTAATTTTATTATAATTTTAAAATAGTTTCTTCTCACTTCTACATCTCCAGACGAGCATTTTCTTTTGATATCCTCGCCACTTATTTAATAAAATATTATCTTTGGGTGCAGAAAAAAGAGAAAATTTCACTTTACATGTTCTGTACCACAATTTGTCACAAAACATTTTCTTCCCATTTTACAATATATTTCTACATGAAAATACTAAATAAACCGAACTTTGCTGATTAACTCCATACAAACATGGGCCCGCCTCAACCTATCTCTCAGTTACTTTCTCTCTCTGACAATATCACATTTTTGGCTTCACTTTTGCAACACAGTTGAGATCTAAATTTATTTAAAAAGCTTAGTTATGGGGTACTTCGGTGCACTTGTTACAAAAAGTATCATATGCAGCACGGACACTGAACGATTGTCATTATTGTCACGGAAAAATTTGGCTGCACGATGATACGCCTTGTGTTTCACCCTCGTCTTCGACTCGTGCTTCGCCTCCGCCTTCGCCTCGTACTTCGCCTCGTACTTCGCCCTCGCTTTTGCCTCGGGCTTTGCCCTCGTCTTCACCGAGTACAGCCAAATTTATCCTGGACAAAAATGACAGTCGTTCGGTCCTTGTCACATAATATACTATACTTATGCTCTTTACAATTATACGACTTGACATTGACATTGACTTGATTTTTACTGTCAATTTTCCATGCAATTTGGACTTGTTTTCAGTTAATATTTATCATAGGAACATGACAGGAACTAGATCAGGTTATTCTTCTGAAAGAATAAGATCTAGATAATGATGATAAGGATTGGGAGATCAAGGCAAGATGGGAATATGTCAATGTCGACTTGATGTGGTACCAGCTAATTTTCAAATTGAAGCAAATTGTTTATTTCTGCAGGATCAATAATTGTATACAAGATTTAAAATGTTCTAACTGATAAATTTAGAACATTCTTATCTTTCACAGCAACGAAGCTGAGATACAGCTTTCATAAGTTTATCACTTGGTAAAGCCCGCCGCACACGAGGCAATTTTCTATGCAATTTGGTTCACTTAATTTGCAGCAAGTTTTCTTGCGCACTGGGCCGCTTTGAATTGCACTTAGTGTGACACTTATTTTCGCATCACGCGATGCAAGCTGCGCCACTCATTCTGACTCTAGAACGAAGACTTTTTAGACTTGTTTATTACCAATATGGAATATGGATGTTGCCGAAAACAATCGTCGGAGAAGAGCAGAAGCATTTGCTGCAGTTATAGCTTGCGAATTAATTAGAATTACGAGACAGAGAAAAAAGGAGAAAAAACTTTGGTCAAGAGTGTGTCTTTTGAGAAAGAATCAATGCCGCAGAGTTTTTAACATATTGTTTGACGAGCTAGCAGGATGTATACCAAACCTGGAAAACCTGGCAATGTCAGGGTATTTAAATAAACTGGAAACGTCTTGGAAACGTCAGGGAATTTTTGATATTTATCTGGAAAAAATTCATTATAGGATATTCTTGCAATATTACTTATAAAAGTACATTTTCACTCTGTAAGATACTAGAGCCATCTGTGCAAATATAAGTCTTCAAGATCTATAAGTCCATGAGAAAAAATTATCAAAGTGCATCTACTTTTGTCGATAAATGTAGATCCGTTCATAAGGATATCAAGTTCGTTGCGATTTTGTTTTCAATTTTCAGATTTATAAGGTTCACACAGAATTGCAACATTAATCTGTGATTATATGTGAGCTCGTATCAAACTTTTGTTTCTAGCTGTCTGGAATTTTATTGGAAATAACCTGGAAAACCTGCAAAAGTCAGGAAATTTTCATTTAATTTTTTGGTATATACTCTGAGCTCGGGTACGTAAACATAACCTGATTTCCACTAGCCATAATTTTTACTTATTTGTATCTCAAAACACCACAAAACACATTGCACTTATGAGGCACAGCATGCTGATCCGACATACAACTCAATGATGTAGTCACGTGATTTCGTCGTCTGCTCTGATTAGCTGTGGACAGCAGTCAGCGGCGCAGTAAGTGCGAAAAATAGCACCGAATCTATCTTGTAAAACAAGTCTCGTGGTCAGCACGGCTCCAAGTGAACAAAATTGTTTGAAAAATTGCGGCGAGCTTAAGTGTACAGAAATAATTCACTGAAGACGAAAATTTAGAGTCCAAAATTTGAAACTGCAACAGAAATGTTGAACTTGATTCGCTCCTTCAAAATATTTGTGAAGTTGTTGGATGATAGGTAGAATTCAATTGGGCCTTGAGATATGCAGTTTTCTTTCAATTTAAACATAAATCAGAACGCTCCGAGAGACAACTATTCACCTACCTTCAAGATGTTGACACTGCCTCAGATGCGGCCCTGACTATGGATTCTTGCTATACAGCTTTGGCATTTCTAAATTTATTTATCATGAACACTTTAATCTGAAATGTAACATTTATTTTCGTATTATATCTAATGGAGCACTTTGTCTCTCGAATCGTCCTGATTTATGTTTAATAAATAACCAATTGAAAGAAAACTGGATCTCTCATAGTCTTATTGAATTCTTCCTATATCAAACAACCTACTGCTTCAGAATAGATGATTAATTTTGTACCATATCAGCGGACCACAAAATTGATAACTTAAGATAGAATTTTTCATTATTACAGGATGTGCTATCCTCAAAACGCCTATACTACGCTCTTTTGAACTATTGTTCTTTGAATATACTCCTCTGACAGAAATCCTGCCTGTCTAACGCAGACCACTATTTTCTTTAGATTTAGCTCTTCTAAAGTCTTGGTGTGCAGCTACTCCGATCTTAGAAAACCATGTCTACTGGCAGTGAATACATCGCAGTAACATATCACATGTTCAGGGGCCTCATCATCTTCTCAACCTCTGAATAATGATTCTTGCTTAAAGCCGGTTAAAAACGAAAGATGTCAGACTAATTGGCCAGAAAGATTTCGCCTCGATGTATATCTTTTTTCCTGGTCTAGGTATAAAATAGTTATTTTTGTATTAAGTGTGCAAAGTGATTGTTTTTTTTTTGTTGCGCGTGAGAATGTCAAGTTTAACCGAAACCGTAAGGTCGAGGTAACAAATTCATTCGAAAGCGCAACAAAAAATACAATCACTTCGCGCACGAAATATAAACAATATTTTTTCGTCAACTGTCAAAAAATAATGGATCAACAATAATTATAGTTTTATTCAGTAAAATGTAGGAAAAAAGTACAAAATAAAATTGATTTGCAGTCGCCTGGGTATTTTCACCCAAAGAATGCGCAATTTTTGTTTAATAAATAAAGAACTGTCAACAATAAATTTTTATAAGTATTAAAAAATAAATAGTTTTATGTACAAATTCATATTTCTTTTTTGTTACATACCTGTTTGCTTCTATCCTTGTAGCATTGCTAAACTGTATTATATTAGACTAGGTGTGCAAAAATAGAATTTATTTTTTTACTAGTGAATATCGTGTTTTCTTGACAGTTGGCGAAAAATTATTTTTACCTATCTCCTTATTGTTTTATATATATATATATATATATATATATATATATATATATATATATATATATATATATAATATAAATAGATTCAATAATAGGAATCAGCCATATAGCGATGACAAGCTTTTTTATGTAGTCAGCTCTTTGATGGAGAACAAGTGTGTGCTGCATTAGAGAATTTTCGCACTTGTGTTTTACAATGTTTTATTTTCGATAGGCCCAATTATCGTAGAATATAGAGAAGTTTTAATGAATACTTCTTATTTTGTAAATATCAGTTTGATGGCAGTAATAGCTGGTAACTTACGAAACGATATCGTAAATGGCATTGCTTTCGTCAAAATTAATAGAAAATTTCTTGGAAATTTGAATGAAAATATCAAGTTCAAAGTGTCCAAAAGTCACGGAACCCCGCTGGCAGCGAGACGATTCGAACTTGGCTGCACGGGAAGATACTTTTGAAAAAGGAATTAGCTATGTAGCGATAGCAAGGTTTTTTTATGTAGCCAGCTCTCCGTCTAATACATCTTATCTTGATTTAATATCCAATATAAAAGCATTCCAGATCATATTGACAAAACACATTGAATATACATAGTTGTAAATATAATAATTTATTAGTGGCTATAAAATTATTTTGTAGTTACATTTGCGTCTAAATCGTGCAAATAACAAACATCATATTCATAAAGTCACCAATACAATCAGGAGCATGAGCATTATTAGTAAATAAATAACCAGTAGTCTTTCATAAACAGACTTATTTGAATTACTTACATGCACTATATGAATTTCTGGCAACTAGCTCATGACGTCATGGGTTAGTAACCCTACGGACTCATTGATACAGTTTGTGAGCTCAATCCATGTGTCCTATCTTTTCTATATACAGTTCCTTCTCAGTAATTTGATTCTCAACTGTCAACCTATTGGCGATAAGTGCTAAGCGGCATTCGTTATCATGAAGTGGAACTAACTGAGTTGTGATATAACAAATAATACGCTTTAAGACTACCGTCCAATCGGATTTGATGAACTATACCACGACGTACCGCCATCAGCAGTAACCTTACTGGAAAATGCTAAAATACTATCAAAACTATCTACTAACCACCAACGCCTGCCAGCTGCATCTGCACTCTGTACATATCTACTCAAATTATTATAAAATTTAGATGACAGAAATTGTTTGGGATGTTTCATTGATGGTTTTCTTGCTTGGAGTTGTGCTGGCTACCTATGATAGAAAATGACAGTCACTGCTGGTTTTTGGCCATGGTTTCCGTGATAGAACGAGTGCTATTTTTCATGCTTGTTTGTCTGATGGATTCAAACAATGACCAATAGATAGCTAGCTCCTAGTCACGTGAGTAAATAATGTGACGTTGACATCTAATTTCAAAAAAATGTCACATTTACTCTTCGTTATTTCTCAAGAAATGTAACCCTAGATGCATTAAATTTCTGTCGGTTTTATTTGAAATTTGGCAGCTACATTTCATCCTGAATAATAACGATAATTTCTGGCACCGTACGCATATCGAAAAGATCTGCTAATCCAACTTAGCATTGTGTGAAGCCAATATCGCATAGTACCTGTCACAATGTCCAGCGGCGCAACCAGTTAGGAACCCATCAGCGTAACCAAGCAAGAAATCCAGCAGCGAAAAAAACGTCGTGTGATGTAGGCTTTAGTCATACTGATTTGATCAAAATTTGGGTACACGTACAATAACTTACAATAAAGCTCGCCTCACACGACGCTTGTTTCATTGATGGTTTTCCTGCTGGGAGTTGTGCTGGCTACCGGGCTTGTCTCTATGATAGAAAATGACAGTCACTGCTAGTTTTTGTACATAGTTTTTGTACATGGTTTTTGTGATAGAACGTGTGCTATTTTTCATGCTTGTTTGTCTGATGGATTCAAACGGTGACCAATAGAAATCTAGCTCCTAGTCACGTGAGTATAAAATGTGACGTTGACATTCAATTTCAAAAAAATGTCACATTTACTCTTCGTTATTTTTCAAGAAAAGTGATCCTAGATGCATTAAATTTCTGGTGAATTGACATCTGTTAGTTTTATTTAAAATTTGGCAGCTACATTTCATTCTGGATAATAACGATAATTTCTGGCGCCGTACGCGTATCGAAAAGATCTGCTAATCCAACCTAGCATCGTGTGAAGCCAATATCGCATAGCACCTATCACGATGTCCAGCGGCGCAACCAGCTAGGAACCCATCAGCGTAACCAAGCAAGAAATCCAGCAGCGAAAAAAGCGTCGTGTGACGTAGTCTTTACATATCAAAGTTGCTGTAACGTGAAATGCTGAGAAAATTTGGAAATTGGAAAATGCACCTTGAAAGATCAATTTTTCATAAATAACTTGAAAACTCTGCATTAGGAGAAAAAAACATTTCATACAAAAATTGTAGCTGACATAATTCTGCACTCTCTGGTTTTTAGCACAGAACTTGACTGTGATATGTCACTTTTTCAATTACCCGAATCGAAAAAAAAAAAAAAAACTCTTTGATACATGATTTTTTAGAAAAATTAATCACCTTCTCGATAAAATTCTTCTCAATCTAATAGATTCATCCACGCTTTTTTTTGATCCGTTGACAATTTAGGTAGTTATTACCGTTTCTTCATTATCCAAAAAGTGCGAAACTCCAAAATTCAAATAAAATTTATATTAATATGGCGATAACTACTCAGCGGATTGAAACAAACCCAAAAAGCATTTTGAAAATGAAGATTTAAACTTTGTGATTATATAGTTTTGGTATAGAATATTCTGTAATTCATACTAAAAAAGAAACTGCCAAATCATGTCAGACCACGCACACTGAAGAAATCTATAGTAACGTTCACCGTTTTCAGGTACTTTTTGAAGACACTGTAAGAAACAGTTACTTCTGCAGTCGCCAAGTTAAAAAAAATAACGTGTAACCGAAAATATCCCAAATTCCAGGAATTACAATACATATCGTGTTCAAGTTCTACCTCTTGAATTTTTCACTGTAAGTTAAAAAATTAGAGAGGGGACACACTTTTCACTACTTTGAAAGCACATATCTCACCAACTATTGACTTAAATAAAAAAAATCATCTCGAAATTTCTTCTTTTTCTTCCTTAGGATCTATCTAACGATATTCCACACGTCAAGATGCACTCAAGAATTTTCCTACAGACGTCAAAAAATTATGACTTTTGTGCATCAATATTAGTATGTGATATATCGCATTGGAGATGCTCATCATAACATTGTGCACGAAGTATTTCGTGCACTAATTTTATCTTGATAAAGTGCACGAAGTATTTCGTGCGCATTGTCAATCTCCTTTTTAACTTCCCATCTTTCATAATAATATTTTTATCAGTAAATATTTCAATAATTTGAGCTGTATGGTCAGATATTTTTACGAAGGATGATAAGGTTTTCAACAAATAATTGAAAAAAGTCTTGTCTACACTGTTCTATTTTAGCTTAATCGCTGACCGGTTTCAATTCTTTAAAGAATCATCTTCAGAGCCGGTTAGACTACAACGAAACGGAAAAATCACATACAAATTTTCTGTAAATCTACAGTAATGTACAAAAATCACATAAAGAAACAAATATTCAAAAATATACAAAAAATACTTACACTATACAACTACAGAAGAAAAACTACGTCGACTAGATATATAAAGGAAAAAACAACCATGTAAAAATTGTAGAAAATATGTTTCATAATGTATGAAAAATTTTTTATCTGGATCTGCGCCTTGAGTACGCACGACTGCAAAATTTTTTTGAAAAACATGATTATACTGGAGGAGGACGGGGAAATCCTGTCGCAGCGCCAAAATTCAATAAAATTTCAAAAAGCGCGCTATTTTTCAAATTTAACTGGTCATTCAAATTTAGCGCTCTGTTTGCTGCAATAGATCTTTTTATTTCTAAGTTTTCTAAAAAGTCAAGTGCTTTCCCATTGTTCTTAATGTGTAATATTTCTACGTTGTTATCAATGTTAAAATCATGTCCTGTATCTAATATATGTTTTTAGGAAATATAAATTATAGAATAAGAGCAATATTCAAACAATATAATATTGACCTTGTGTTCAAATCGATGACATGCCTTGGTAGAGAGTTGTGTACAAAAATTGACAGGAAGCCACAACTTGAGAAGTCGGGGGTATATCGGTTAAGGTGCGCATGCGGCAGCAATTATATTGGCAAGACTGGGCGCCAATTTGTCACTAGGGTAAAGGAACATATGCGCTGTATTAAAAATAACAACAACCAATCTAGTTTCGCAGAACATATATTAGATACAGGACATGATTTTAACATTGATAACAACGTAGAAATATTACACATTAAGAACAATGGGAAAGCACTTGACTTTTTAGAAAACTTAGAAATAAAAAGATCTATTGCAGCAAACAGAGCGCTAAATTTGAATGACCAGTTAAATTTGAAAAATAGCGCGCTTTTGGAAATTTTATTGAATTTTGGCGCTGCGACAGGATTTCCCCGTCCTCCTCCAGTATAATCATGTTTTTCAAAAATTTTTTGCACAGTCGTGCGTACTCAAGGCGCAGATCCAGATAAAAATTTTTTCATACATTATGAAACATATTTTCTACAATTTTTACATGGTTGTTTTTTCCTTTATATATCTAGTCGACGTAGTTTTTCTTCTGTAGTTGTATAGTGTAAGTATTTTTTGTATATTTTTGAATATTTGTTTCTTTATGTGATTTTTGTACATTACTGTAGATTTACAGAAAATTTGTATGTGATTTTTCCGTTTCGTTGTAGTCTAACCGGCTCTGAAGATGATTCTTTAAAGAATTGAAACCGGTCAGCGATTAAGCTAAAATAGAACAGTGTAGACAAGACTTTTTTCAATTATTTGTTGAAAACCTTATCATCCTTCATTCATTTCTACACTTGGGCGTTTCCCCCTTTTTCAATTAGATATTTTTACTATGGATGACTTTGAAAATGCATGTATCAGAATTTAGATTTGTGAAAATATAGTCTAGACATGATCTACTTGTTCTGGTGATACGGGTTGGTTCGTTCATAAGATAAATTGTATGTGCTCATAACATCTAGAAATGATTTTTTGTTCAAATCATTTGTCAGAATATCTATATTGAAGTCACCTAGCACAATTAAATTTAAATATTAAAAAATATTTATATATTTTTTCGGCTCTTCAAGTATTTAACTTTTAGCCCCAAATACTGTATTTATTTTAACCAAATTACAATTTACTCATACATATAACATTTTTACAGTATACAAAGAAAAACACAAACATCCAAGCCCCTGGCGGGAATCGAACCCACGATCCCAGGTTGCTGTATCGCTTGCCTAAACGCACTAGAGGCTAGACCATCAAGGCGACTAGCTCAATTAAATTCACATTTTTGTTTAAGAAAATTTTATCCAAGCATATATCCAGTTGATCTAGGAAGTTACCTACACTACATGAAGGCGATTTATATTTTTTATTAGAATAGATAAATTATTCAAAAATGTCAATGTTTTATTCACTATCAATTATCAATAAATATAAAAACATTCGAGTTATTTACCAAATCAAAATACACACCTTCTTAGCTTGAATGCTTATCTCACACCGCATTTCCCACATCTCGGCCGTCCTGGTAATCATCCGTCTCGAAGGATGCTGTATAAGGAACCCAACGCTTCTTGAATTCGGCACAGGTGGTTGTCTTCATAGGCCCATCATGGTACCCCTTCTTCTGCACATCATACGTATTATTAGCTTTCACCCTAGGTACCTTATGTGGTCCGAAATATTTTGGTAGTAGTTTTGTCCCTTGCCCAGTCTGTGTTTTTTTTATAGCGACTAAATCGTTGACTTTGTAGACATGGGCTGGCCGCCTTCCTAAATTATAACTTTTCTTGTTTTCTTCTTGGATTTTTTTTAATTTGTAATTTGGCCTTATGCCTGAAATCTTCTCTTGTCTTGTCAAACTGTTCTCTTATGTCTTCATCAATCGCGGCTTGAATATTTGCACTTGATATACTTCTTAATTTTACTCCGGTAAGTAATTCGAAAGGTCAGTACTCCTGCTTCAAGATGAATTAATAATTTGCTGCACCTTTCTCACATATTTGAACCATCCTTTGGGATTCTCAATTGAGAGCTTGGATAACACAGGAATTATCATCGAATTTATTCTTTTAGCTTGTCCGTTTGCATGAGACAATCCTGTCGTTATCTTATAATGCTTGATTCCTGTTCGCAATAGTTATCAAATTCTTTTGAAGTGAATGCACTTCCTCGATCTGATATATAAAGTACGGGATTTCCAAATGAATTACTCTTTTGCACTAATTTTACGATCACTTCCGCTGTAGTAATCGATCTTGTAGGATACAGCCAAACAAATTTTGTAAATGCATCCACGACTAAGAAATTATGTTTATAACTCTTTTGAGTAGGTTCTAGAGGTCCTAAGTGATCTACGTGATACGTATGCAACGGTATTTCTTCTTTTTCTAAGGGAGATAAGAATCCTTCTTGTTTTCCTCTTTTTCTATTTACCAAGCTGGCAATAATTCTTCCAATTTTTGCGTTCAAATTCGGTATAAAATAGTTTTGTCTGACTATCTCTTTCGTCTTCTGCATGCTTCTATGTTCCTCTCCATGGGCTTCACTAATAATCTGCGTTTGTGGCTCACTTGGTATTACTAATAATTCAGTATTATCTTGCAGCTTGTATACTATTCCATTTCTTAGAATGTAATTTTCATATGGCGTTGTTTTTAAAGTTTCTTTTATAGCTTTTAACTTCTCATCGGAGTCTTGAGCATCTCTCATTTTTGTTATACAGCTTTCTATCCCTATCTGAGTAACAGGATATCGACTAGAAGAATCAACGTGTTTCATTTTGGATCCTCCTCGATGCTCCACAACAAAATCATATTCTTGTAAAAATGGAAACCATCTAGTAACCCTGGTTGATAAATCTTTTTTGCTAATTGTTTTTTCAAACGCTGGACAGTCAGATACAATCTTGAATTTGATATCCAATAGATAAATTCTGAACTTCTTCAGAGCTTCAATAACAGCAAGCAGCTCAAGCTCATAACTGCTATATTTTCGTTCTGCTTCGATAGTTTTCTTACTCATGTAGTATATAAGATGGTAACAATTATCTTCTTGAGATTTTTGAAAAAGGATAGCCCCATATCCATCTACGCTAGCATCAGTATGTACTTCGAGTTCTGCACCCTGTCTGTGAATATTTAATACAGGTTGCTGTGACAAAATTTTCTCCAGTTCCTGGAAGGCATTTCGCTGATCTTCTCCAAAATAAAATTAATTACTTGCTTTCAGTAAATCACTCAAAGGTTTGGCTATGAGTGAATAGTTAGGAATAAATTTCCTGAAGTATCCAGTTAAACCAACGTAGCTTTGCACCTGTTTTGCGGTCTTCGGTTCAGAGTAGCACATAACTGCTCTCACTTTAGTTCGTGACGGATGAATCTTACCATCTTCTATAAAGTGGCCTAAGAATTCGACTTCTCTCTTTAGGAATTGACATTTCTTTATATTAATTTCCAATCCATATTCATGAGCTACTTGCATCACCTTCTGAAGTTTATTGACTGCATCTTCTACATCTTTTCCTGGTATTATTATATCATCCATATATGGTAAAGCAACGCCATTGTTTATCAATGGTCTAAATATATGGTTCATATAGTTCTGAAATACAGCTGGTAAATTGCAAAGTCTGAATGGCATTTCACAGAACTGAAATTGTCCATCGTGTATCACGAATGCAGTGCATTTTTTGCCATTTTCTTCGACACTCACATGTAAAAATCCATTTTTTAATTCGATTGTACTGAATATTTGGGCTTCTTGTAAGTTATCTAGCAAGTCCTCTATCAATGGAAGTGGGCGACGATCCTCTGAAATTATTTATCTATTGGTTTATCATTCTGTAATCTATACAGAGTCTGGGTGAGCCGTCTTTCTTTCTTGCAATTACTACTTGACTCGTATTTCTAAATTACCCGGTTCTACAACTCCCGTTCTTAACCACTCTTCTACTTGTTCTTCCACTATTTTCCTTTCAGCAAATGGCAGACGTCTGGGACTGAAAGCAATGGGTTCTTCATTCTTCATTACTATCTTCATTTGTAGGTCAACACATTTCGATGAGCCAGGTACATTATTTTCTATCATCTGCTTTATTTTGCTTCTTGAATCTTCGGATACTTCGTTACCAATATCTAGTTCTTTTTTTTTCAAAAGCTGCTAACTGTAGAATGTCTGGATCTGATTTTCGTTTAGAAATTTTCACTCCATCTTCATTAATTACATGTTCAGTCTGGCCTAACAGTTCATTGCCAATAATACCATTTGTTTCCATAATAACGTCACGAACTACATGAACTCTGGTTTTGTATATTTCATTTTTCAAGTCAACTTCTGCTATAAAATAGCCTTCAGGTTTTGTTTGTGATTTTTGAAAACCTTTCATTGTTACATTCGTTTCATACAACTCAGGCCAACCAATCATGTTGTGTATTCTGTTCCTAATGACATTTACAGCACTTCCTGTATCAATTGATACACGAACTTTTGTGCCATTTATCTCAATGCTCTTGCACATTTTATTTGTACTTTGTACTGAAATATTTTTGACGTTCGCTGTTGATTGCATTGTATTTGATCCTTTGCATTAAAAACTTTTATGACCGAACTGATTACATTTGAAATATTTAGAACCTTCATCTTTCGCGATACAACTTGATGATTTATGGACCAAAGTTCCACAGCTAAAACATCGTAGTGTCCTATTCGTTCTGTCTTCATTCTTGGGTTTTGGAAAAACTTCCCTACGGTTTACTACTACTTTTGGTTCAGATTTACTTTTGAAGTCATTATAAATTTTCAATTTGTTCTTGAAATCCTTAAACGTAGTCGCACCCTATAAAATCATTTTGTTGGACGATTCATCTGTTATTCCATCGATTACATATTGAGTTAATAACACATCTTTATTATTGCCTCTATTTGCAATTTCTTTCATATGTAAATAGTATTCTTGCAACGTATCATTCTTCCGTAGCTTTCTACTTGACAACATTTGCTGAAGTTGCACACTATTCAGCTTCTGAGAAAATTCTTCCAATAGCGACTTTTTCAACGAAGCCCACGTATTTATTCCGGTTTCTCCTTAAACAAAAAGTTCTGCAAGACCCTTCAACGATTTTCTAAAGAACGAATAGAGTCCTCTACGTCCCTAAAATTCATTGAAAAATATACTGGCTGCTGACTCACAACAGAACTTGCATGAGAAGTAACGCCAAAATATCGCAACGCTAGTATTTCCGTTTAAATTGTTATCAGCATCTTGTTCTTCCTCATCTTCTTCTTCTTCTTTTTCTTTGATGTGTTCAGTTTATTTTCAACAATTTTTTCCAATGAATCCAAGTTCAACAAACTATTGCAAATGGATTTAACCAAATCTTCTTTCGATGTCTTAGAGTCTGAAGTCAGTATGTTTGAAATTAAAACTACGTCATTGACACTGCAAATCTAATTTATATACTGAATTTTTGTATTGTATTGAGCTGAGTTGATTTGAAAAGTGAATACCTGTAGAATTACGTACCCGTTTTCGACCTGTGTTATCATCCTCTTCTTCAAATAATAATTTATGAAAAATTTTTACTATCGTAGATGAAGCAGTTGCGATGTTATCATTTATTGTAGCAATTTGTCCTAGCGTCGTCATTGTTCTTCTTTCTTTTGCTTTACTTCTTTCCTTCTTTTTTCGATTTTTTTCAATTCTTCTTCGCCTTCCTTCTTCCTATTTTCCGCACTTGTTCTTCTTTATTCTTCTTTATTCGTTCTTGTTCTTCTCTTCCTATTTTTCGCACTTGTTCTTTTTTATCTGTCCTTATTCGTCTTTGTTTTTATTCAGTCTTCTTTGTTCCTCTTCCTATTTTTCGCACTTGTTCTTCTTCATCCGTCTTTGTTCGGATTTAGTCTTCTTTGTTCCTCTTCCTATTTTTCGCACTTGTTCTTCTTTATTCGTCTTCGTTCGTATTTAGTCTTCTTTGCTCTTCTTTATTCTTCTTTTTTTTCTTCTTGTGTTTAAATAGCCCCCATATTTGTGGGTTTTTATTAGAAAAGATAAATTATTCAAAAATGTCAATGTTTTATTCACTGTCAATTATCAATATATATAAAAACATTTGAGTTATTTACCACATCAAAATACACGCCATCTTATCTTGAATGCTCATCTCACATCGCATTTCCCACACTAGTACATACTACAAAACATTCTGTTGAACAAATTTAATCGCACAACATTCAAGTCCTTATTTAATATTAGGAGGTTTTATGCATTCCACAGTTTCAAAATTAATTATAGGTTCACAATAGATAGCAACTCCTCCATGTGCGTGAATTTAAAAAAAAAATCATTACCTTGTAAAGGATACGCTAAAATTTCGCTTCAATTCAACCAATGCTCGAATAAACATAAGATATCACAAGAATATCAGCTTAGTAGAACCTCAAGCTCTTCTGTTTTATTACGGATACTTTGAACATTTTGATGAAGAATCTTCAATGAGCTTCGGCACTGATTGTCGTTTGGTTCTAAATTATTATTGGTTTTATTTGATGTCCCATTTTGCTGCTCGAAAAAACTTGAATCTACTAAGTAAATCCATGTTTGCTTTGATGCGAAATGATCTATTTGAAGAGGAATAATTTGATACTTGTTTAATTACAAATATTTCACAAGGGCATTCATCGACCAGGAAGTCGTTTATCTCTATTTCTATTGTATCTGGATGTACTTTGCCTACATATAGCCACGCGTATCTGTCTGCGCATTTTATTGTTGAAATATTTGTGTCGCTGCCATTAATAGTAGCAAAAGAAGTCTCACTCTTGTGTTTCTCACTGACAGTTTTGTTGTTAATATTGACTAATGAGCTTTTAATAAATTCATGATTTGATTAACTCACTCTTCTTGAATTTATCAAGCTCACCACTAATAACTGCCATTAACATAGTCGCCATCTTATCTTATTATAAACTTGTATACCAAGATTCTCATCACTTTTAATTGATCATCTACAAATTTTATATTTATTTACTATGGAGTGCGTCAAAGTATTATATCACAATGTGATAGCTGTAAAATATTAAGCGCTCATTATTTTTATTAAATTTTTTGGCAGACAAAACTTCAATAAATTGAAAGATTCAAGAATATCCTTTGATACCTTTCAGTTGACACTTTCATATTTTAACGTCTTGAAGAAGAGTTGGCAGAGAGAGCTTGTCGCAGAGAGCACCCCTTTTGCTACTAATATAAAATCGAATTGATGTAGTCACGAAGCTATGTTTACTCTATATTTCGAAAAATCTTAAGAACTAATGACACTTTTATAGTTTGGTTGGTTCACTCAAGTAGTACTTTAGTAACGCTACGCCACTAGTTCGAGAGGTTAATAAACGAATCTTTTGTTTAAATTAATTTGCTTTTATATTCATATTGATTCCATGCTGCTTCAAATACAGATAATAACAATTGAATATTCCTAGCTTTTTGGCGGTATTGCTCGTTATGATTATATCACAAATTTGAATGTCAACTATCATGTCATCAGACATTCTCAAGCACTGTTCACTGTTCAGAGGTGGACACTTTAAAGACATACCCGAGATTTTGTTAGTAGTCATTGGAACGCTTCGTACTTTCACAATATCAGCTATTTCACATCTCGTGGTGCAAATCTCACCGTCATTGATAGATGAATATCCAAATATTTTATATAATGGTGGAGTGGGATAAAAGCAATTCAAGTAGCAAGTTTGTATGCCGAACGGTATTCTCAAAGACCGCGGCCTAATTAATAGCAGGATGTTTATCACAGTGACACAACATCTTCGCGACACAGGAAATTCAGAAAGAAATAATGGACAAGATGGTGATGGTCGCAGACTATACCACAACGTTGAGGATGAAGTCCTAGACTTGGTGCATGCTGACCCTACAATTAGTAGCAGAGAGATAGCTCGTATTTTAGAAGAAATATCTCACTCGACTGTTTTGAACATTTAACATAGGAAGATTACCATCCACTCCGTTTCCAACGTGTTCGAGAATTAATGCCTGCTGATCATCAAGCTGGAATGATATTTTGCCAGTGCTGCAAATTCAAATTTTACTTCGGTCATAATATTTAGTGACGAAGCAATTTTCATACTCGACGGTGTCCATAATTTACAACATAGATTCACATTAAATGTTTGTGCTGGTATTTTAGATGGCAATTTACTTGGATCATACATACTCCTCCGTGACTAGTATTTGGAATTTCTGCAAAATATTCTGGCAGAATTATTAGAAGATATTCCCTTACATGCTTGTTACCATGCATGGTCTCAGCATGTTAGTGTTCCTCCTCATTTCTCAAGAAATGTGCGGAACTCTCTGTATATTTTTTGTAAAACTTATTTGTAGTGATATTTTATTGCTGCCGCTGTTTTTCGAGCTCTTGTGTTCTATTTTTGGTACAGGGATAAATTTAGTATTGTCGCCATAATGTCAGGTGAAAGTCTAACCGGGGCTACTCAATTTAGGTTCGAAAGTCAATTTGGACATCAATTTAACTTTTCGTTTTGTATCAAGCAGTGTTTGTCATTCAGCATTTTGTGCAGTTACTGTGATATTCTACCATTCCATTCCACTATTTGTTTGATGGGTGGTTCTTTCTCTTTTCTTACATTTTTAGTTACTTTGTGATAAGAGTTTCTTGTTCTCCTCATAATCTGTTTCAATTTTTCTTATAAATTATTCTCACTCTTCAGTTTAATTTGTCTTGACCAGTATTTCAACTTTCATTGTTTGTCTCGTATACTTTTCATATTGATCTTTGAGCTTACAATTCGAATAATCTTTCCATTTTACCTTTTTTCTTCTTCATTTTTTTTCTATAATGTTTTGTGTCTAAATCGGTGTGATTTCAAAGATTCATTATTTTATTATACACTATTTATTGGTATAGACCTGATTGGGGCTATTCAGTAGCTCAATCGATAAATTTTTATCGATCATTATATATTTCAGCCAATGAACATGGGTAACACTGACAAAAATTCTGAATATTTGCATGTCACAATTGTCTCCATTTGTCAAAAAACTTATCGATCGGTGAAAAGTTAATGATTGTGTTACAGAATACTGGCAATTATCTCCCATTTTCACTGTCACAGTCATCATCTGTATACTTACCTGAATTTTCTCAGTTGGTTTTTTGCAAGTACAGGATCTTTGGAGCTCCTTGTCGACTTACTTTTCGCTGAGCGATATTATTTATTGTTACAGACTAAGTTTTCAAGTCGTTCTCTATGAGAATTTCCCCGTTTCCCATTTTATATTTGCTTGAAGCTCTTTTGAATTTTCCGCATAAATTCAAAATTGTTAGCCTTAGGATATTGAAATTCTGTATTTGAAATTTCTGTAGTATTTAAATAGTTATCATCTATTTTTGTACAGATCAATTGCGCCGGAAGTGCACTTTATATAACAGATTTCTCGAATTTTTCTCATAAATTCAAAAGAATTAAGCTTAGAATGTTGAATTTTCGTATTGAGCAATTCTATAACTTGTCAGTCTTTTGAAACTTTTCGGATAAATTCGAAGCGATCGGCCATAGAGTATTGAAATATAGTATCTTAATCTGCTGTAGCATCGGAATGATTGTCTACTATTATCATAACAATCGACTCAGCCCGAAATGCATTTCACTTGGATTTTTTTTAATTCTGCACATAAATTTATAGTTATTAGCCGTAGAATCTTGGGAATCAGTATTTAGGAGTGTTTTAGCACGAGAAAGATGATCTACTGTTTCCATAGCAACCGACGGGGCACTTTACTCGACAGATTTTTAGAATTTCTTGGATAAATCCAAATCTTTTAGCCGTGGAATGATGAGATTTTGTGTTTGATCATCATATATGCAGGAAATATGTCCAATGATGTACAAGTAAGCCACGTGATATCGTCGTCAGATTTTTTTCTTCTTGTTTTGATTCCGAATAGCTTGTTGCTCTGAAGTTTTCACTTATCTTCGTTATCCGCCGCTATACAATTACTTGCCAGTCCCATCGCTGCTCGACCTGATCCGTCTCTGGCTAAGCACTGCGATAGTCCATGTCCATACGCCACTGGTTTTTCACCTTTATTCTCAGTTTTGTCGTGCAAGCGTGCGCGTCGAGCACTGCAACAATGATTTTTATGACTGAGACTTGTAGCCCAATATTTATTCTTGAATTTCCTCTGTTTTAGTTTGCACGTGACATATTTTAGCATCACAAAGAAACTGAGCTTTCGTCACACAGCCGCACAATAATTCCTCATATTTGGATTTAAGTTACTAATGCTGAAAAAATATGACCTTCGACTACACACAATAGCCAATTATTGTTGGCTTAAAACTCATGCCATACAAGATTTTAATTTGATTGTTAAGTCTTTAAATCAGGTCAAATTGAATTGATGCTATTGCACACGGTCAGACAGTAAATCGGTACTGCCTTAGTACGTAAGAGTCGTTGTTTTAATGACTCTAAGTTAAGGCTCGCATCTTGTCATGAAGGTACTTGCGCGAATTTTGTGCGTTGTTGATGCATTACAACTAATTGTAGGAGCATAGACTCCATGGTCCTGTTTACTGTAAGACTTCATCACCCAATTTTTAAGAATTCCGTAGCCAAATGGCGAAAACTTTTGACTAAGATTTTTGTACAATCAACCACCTTTATACAATATTCATTTGTTTGTTATACCTCTAAAAGTTTGTGAGTCCTATCTCGCCTTTATTATACCACTTGGGTTTGTTGGCCAGCTTCAAGATTAGACCAGTGCTGCTCTGGCCAGCTAGCGCACTCTTATAGATAGCCCTCTAGCGACGATTCGGTATAGAATCAACCAAACTATTATCTGCGTCATACAGAGTCTAAAGGAGAACAATTAGAAAGGGCAAAAAACTCAGCACTTATTATTAGTGCTCTGATTATTTTGTATTAGTATTATTATTCCCTCTTAGAAAAAAAAACCTGTAAGACATCAAAAAGTCTTTTTTTCCCATATAATTCAGAAAATATTGAGATGAGTAAAAGTAGTCTTCATACCTAGACCGGGGGAGAAAAGATAGACGCTGAGGCGAAATCTTTTTGACCAATTAGTCTGACATCTTTCGTTTTTAAACTGCTTGAATGATTAATCGAGAGGTATATTCAGGATACAGAAATTAACGATTCAACGCTCCGTAGGTAATAAATACGTTCATTAAGCAAAAAAATCGTATGAAATGATCATTATGCGACGTTGTCCGCCGAGTTGAAACTACAAGTACTATTAAAAATAGTTTTTTCCTATTGGCGTTAAAAAAATCATTGGTTTCCATGCATCTGATACGTGCTGAATGTTGCTCTTTTCATAACCTCTCCATGCCAACGTGCGGAAAACAGCGTTCGCCGCACGTTGCCCTAGTGACATGTGACAAACACTTTGCAGTGATCGCCATATTATAAATATGTATTAGAATAGGTTTATACGAAATGATAACAATGCACAAGAAGTTATTTATTTAAAGTTACATGAGTTTTTTGATTTGATCTCTAGAAAAAATACTAGATTTTTTTGCTCTGTAGCCATCGGTTGTTCGCTTGAGTAACGCAATTGACTTGACATATTTGCTAATATCTATATTATTTTCAACAATCAATGCCGCCTTTATCATAGAATATAATGACCAAAGCGTTGAAGATTTATAATCTTTAATTTTTTCGGCAAAATATGCCAGTAAGACATTTTCAGTACAATTTGCAGCCCTTTTCTCTTCGCACCAATTCAAGAACTGCTTATATGCTTTATCATATCTGCTTCTTGATTTCGGAGGCAATAAATTAGGTGTAACTACACTCGCGGGCTCTGCTAATTCTGGAGGAGTACAACTCAATTCCTCGTCGTCACTTATTTCAACTTTTAGAACATCTATGATCAATTTTATTCCAACTGAACACGTGTAACACATGCATAACAAAACTCAAATTACGCTCGTCAATGACAACCACAGCAATCGTTGATATATTGATGCTATTAAAATTATTTCAGCAAAAATCGATTTTTAAACATAATTTTGATTTTTAACGCCTGTAGGAAAAATAGTATGTTCATCTCGTCCTCAAGTGCATGTATGTCACACTTGGGGTGGTTGTTGACCTTCGCTGCGCGTCGGTCAACAATCACCACCCCGCGTGTGACATACATGCACTTTCTCGTCTCGGTAAACAATATACTATTGCTCCGAAAAATATAATCTACGTATGATTATGATTATTTTTGTTGTAATCTTAGCCAACTTTGATTATTATTACTTAAATAAACAAGCGCGATCAGCATTTTTATGAAAGAAAAATATGGAACAGTGTGGATAGAACTTTTTTTGTATTACTTGATGGAAAACATCAGATTAAATGTGTAGAAATCATTAAAAAAACAGCCAGTTTTCCAATTAGCAATACTTTTCTAATTAGCAACAAAAAATAACAAACAAAAAATGCACCATGACACGTGTCCAGATGACAGCTTTGATCTAATTAAGAGAAAATTGCAGGTTAAACATATAAGAAAACAAAAAATTATATCTATTTCGCAGGAAACAAATTTAAAGTCGCTTCTTCAACTGCATCAAGAATTTCCCGAGAATCTTTAGCTTCTGATGCAGTTCTAACGTTTCTGACAAATAAATTTTTTATATTGTTCATTTGTTACTATGCTTTTGCTTGGCAGTTGTCAAAACCGTTACTACGTTATCGCAAGAACACAACCTTGATTAGTATTTCTGTAGCAAATTATTTTTATTATTGGTTACTTCCACTCAAGTTTTTTCATCAAGTATACAAGAAAATTGCATGTTCAACACGTAAGAAAAGCGTTATTACTTTGCTTGTGTAAATTTAATCCGCTTGCTCGTTACTCTCGCTCATGATTTAAAATATTTACACCCGCTAATAAACTCGCACTTTTCTCTACTTGTCAAACAATCTACTATTTCCTATTTTTTTTTTTCGAAAATCTTGTCATCCTGATATAATTTTCTCCATTGGGACGTTCTCCCTTAAGTTACAAATAAATAAATAATAAGAGTTGAAGGCACCAATTACCGTTATTATCACTTATCACAATGAACAATCCAATCGTTTATAAGAAGCTTTACGAAACTAGAAAATCAAAGATGAGTGAATTATCAATTTTCCAACGTTTGTCTACAACAGAGCACTGCTTAGACAAAAGAACAAATTTATGTTTAACTTTCAACAAAGAAACACCTTTTGCTTTATACCTTGCGCTTGTTTGCGCGTTTGTTTGCGTCCCATGGAAAACAAACAGAGCCCTTATTTCGGTCTTTACTTGTTCTTAGCTTAGTTTAGCAAATATTTTTCATGATTCTATATAACATCTGATATTAACATAGCTTTGAGAGATTGTCTGAGTTATATTCAATATCAAATATTAACTTCATTCTAGTACTGTTTTCATATAAGATTCCATAATTTTAGCTTTATTATGAAGTTAGTCTCAAGAAAGAAACATATTTTTGGAATGTTTGTTATCATAATAATTATCAGGTTAATAATCTATACATTTTTCAAAATTTCAATAATAAGCACTTCAAAGAGATAAGTCCAACTTGCAAGTATACTTGCCTAATGAATATACATATTTGAGAAAATGATTTAATATGGACCTATAATGTAAAATCCGAGGGAACGATCTCAATGAAGCTCTTTAGGATTGCCTCAGTGATATTCAAATAGGTATTAGTATTAAGGTCAGTAAGTACAGTTTACCGATTAAGAATAATAGTTTGGAGGCCAAGCCTTGGCAGGGCTTCCAAATATGTATTATGCGAAATCAGTACTGTACTTATTAACCGTGATGCTTACAAAATTTTACTTATTTTTGAATGATCAGAAGATCTACTCAAGATATGGATCCTAATTTTCTTTTTCAAATTGGGTTACTACTGGTAGTTGCTTATTCGCTGTCAGCTAACAAGTATGACATTTTATCGTCAATATTCAATTACAAATAAAGATAGATAATTTTTTTGTGAAAATCCACAATTATTCACCTACCGCCTTTGCCCATGGGCGGGAAGCCAGCATAATCATAGTAATCACAACTTGCACGGTAAAATCAACATACCATCTCGAACATAGGGCCGGTACAAACATGAAAGCGTCAAATCGTGCAAAAAAAAATTACGTCGGTATAATCTAGTTTTTATTTGTATTCATTATTTTTTTTTAAACTCCGTAGACCAAAATTCTCCTGGATATATAGGGTGTTGGAGGAAAAGGATGAAAAAAAAATATGGCATATATATTTCGATATGCTGATTCACAGTCAAAAAGAGTGTTTTCAAAATTCGCAAAATTATCGGTGTGCTTCAAGAAGAGTACATTTCTAATGACACTGGTCGACACAAAATTTCTAATGAAGATAATAAATGAGTATTTCAACCATGTAATCAATGTTGAATTACAAATTAATTGATTCCATTCTGCCGTTTTGTAATAATACCCAAACTGTTACTGCTCATGGAATTGAATAGTTGAACATTGATGTGGTTTATTTATAAAAGTGATAAAACATACCTTTTCATTCCAATATTCAAATGATTTTCATGTATGCTCGTGCTTATGGAAACGCACTTCAAGCGCGATGTCTTTATGAAACCACGATGTCTTTATGAAACCACGGCCACTAGATGGGTAAATTAAATTTAGACCATGGAGGTGAGAATATAAAGGAAAGAGTTAGTGGATGCGCAAGTGAATCCACTTCTCCCACTCCAACCAGAACCCAAACGTGACTCAAACCATCGCTTATCTGTCAAGGACAAGTGTAATTTTGTTTGAAAACCCTTATCCCCTCCCTAATCGGAACCAGGATTCAGACACGTGCCTCCCTCGTTTCTCTCAAGCGATATCAGCGGACTTCTCAGGAACCGATCGAGACACTTTGAGTCGTTCACTGACTGCTTTTTACAGGCTTATAGCACTCGTTTTATACCCGTGGAATTCAACTAAATGGATCTGAACTTGCGGAGATTCGGATGATCGTTAAAATGAAAAATAAGAAGTAAATATTTAATCGGTCAGGATTCTTATTCGGGATAAAGTTATCCGTAGTCCATCATGCTACCATTGAGCTAGCGGTGTAAGTACTTTTAAAATTTACTATCGCTCTCTTATGAGTTCGTCACAATATTTTTAAATTAATTAATTTGTTATTCAAAGTTAATTACGTGGCGAAAATACTCATTTAGCTTCATTAAAAATTTCGTGTCGACCAGTGGCAAATTAAATACACCCTTCTTGAAACACCTCTCTAGATTTGCGAATTTTGAAAAAATTCTTCGGATTGTGAATCAGCACAGCGAAATATATATGTCATAAAACTTTTTTACCTTTTTTTCAACACCTTGTATACATTGATAGAAATCACGATGGCGGAAGCCGTAGTTCAGTTATTTATAAGCGGAAATAAGAGTGACGGCTATAGCCGTAGCTCTCCAATTTGACGGCTATAGCAGTAGTGTCTACGAACGTGTTAATCAGTAAATAAATTTCGGCATCTGACCGCATGATGACCACGTTCATCTGTTTTATAACTAAAGTACAATTTTTATAGATGATTATTAATAGAGAAATACGGTTCTGCTTGCTTATCAAAATATGGCCACAAGTTTTGAGGATAATATATAATTCATTTGGTACAGCACGAAAAGAATAGGAAAAGCGCTGGCCCAGATAACATACCGGCAGAATTAATAAAACATCTTCCTGAAAAAATCCGTACACACATATTGCATCTATATAACGAGATATGGACTAGAAGAACGTTTCCTAACCAATGGAAACATGTTCTAATAATACCAATTTTAAAACCAAAAAAAGATAAAACAAACACTAACAGCTATCGCCCAATCGCCCTCTCGAATTGTTTGTGTAAAATATTAGAAAAAATCATAAACAATAGATTAATTTGGTATTTGGAAACAAACAGAATCTTGGAAAATACACAATGTGGCTTTCGAAACGGAAGATCCACGATAGACTACATAACACACCTCACAGCAGAGGTACAAGCAACCTTTAAAAACAAACAACACCTGATAGCCGTATTCCTAGATATGCAAAAAGCATATGATACAGTTTGGAGGCACAATATTGTAACACAATTAATTGATTATAATATTGGCGGAAATATGTTCCATTTCATCAGGAACTTCTTATCGAACAGAACTTTCCAAGTTATAATGAACGGATATAAGTCTGAAATAAAGACACAGAACAATGGTCTACCTCAGGGAGCAGTACTTAGTGTTACACTGTTTCTTGTAGCAATAAACAGTATACAAAAACAAATCAACTTCCCAGTAAAAGCTCTACTATTCGCAGATGATGTAGTTCTCTTATGCAAAGACAAAAGTCTAAAAACAGCAGAAAACCATATCCAAATAACACTTAACAAATTAGAACAATGGGCAAATATAACAGGATTCAAGTTCGCGCCTGATAAAACGAAAGTAATGCACTTTACTAAATTAAGAAAAATGAGACATCAACCAAAATTAATATTAGCAAACACTGATATTGAGTTCACGAAGACCACGAAATTTTTAGGAATGTACATCGACAATAAAATGACATGGAAAAATCATATACTGAAATTGAAGGCGGAATGTAACAAACGACTGAATATAATGAAAGTATTGAGTAATCAAGATTGGGGTGCAGATGGAAAAATATTAATGAATATATACAAGGCATTAATCCGCTCGAAACTAGATTACGGCTGCGCTGCATACGGAACGGCAAAAAAAACCTACCTGAAATCACTTGACAGTATTCAAAACACTGCATTAAGACTAATAACTGGAGCATATCGTACAAGCCCAACAGAAAGCATACTCATAGAAGAAGGAGAACATAGTCTAGAACACAGACGCCAACAACTCACTCTGACATACACAGCTAGTATAGCAGGAAATGATTCCCATCCAACCTACCAACATATCTTCAATCCCCCAAATCCAGAAATCAATTATAAAACAACCTCGAACTATCAAAAATATATCCATAATATCACATCCAAAATCAACCTCCAATTACCTAAAATAGCACCCTCCAACATACATCATATCGCACCATGGAAAATATATCCTCATATATGCAATTTGGAACTACTTAAATTCGAGAAAGAAAACACGAGCCCAAATATATACAAACAAAACTTCCACCAAATTCTAGAAGAACACGCAAATTACCATGTCATATACACAGATGCATCCAAACTAAACGACAAAACAGGTGCAGCTTTTACAACACTAGAAGTTATTGAGAAGTACCAGCTACCTAGTCTCTGCAGCATATATACAGCAGAAATGTTCGCCATCATGAAAGCATTGGAATATATAAGGAAAACTCTCCCACAAACACCTCATATAATATGCTCCGATTCACTAAGCTCCCTCCAAAGCATCCAAAGTCCATACAATAATAACTTTATAAACAAAACTATCCAACAAGAGCTTCAAACTTTAGCAGACCAATACAATAATAAAAGAATAGTTTTCCTATGGATTCCATCCCACATTGGAATAAAAGGAAATGAGGAAGCAGATGCGGCAGCCAAGGAAGCTACAATCACAGAGGAAGTAACAGAGACACAAATAGCAAGCTGTGACTACAAAAATCATATAAAAAAACAAATACAGTACAGCTGGAAAACGAAATGGAGAAATACACATAATAACAAACTAAGAGAAATAAAAGAAGATACAGAACCCTGGCCAACAATAGGAACAAGGAGAGAACAAATCATCCTAACAAGACTAAGGATAGGCCATACAAAAATGACCCACAGCCACTTAATCACTAAAGAAGATCAAGATAGATGCACAACTTGCAATTCAAACTTGACCGTTAAACATATAATAGAAGAATGCCCCCAGTACAGTAACGATAGAGCCATAAACAAAATACCACAAAATATCAAGGAAGCCCTCGCAAACAACAAAAGTACTGCCCAGAATGTATTAAAATACCTAAAAAACATAAATATTCACTGTAAAATCTAATAATATTGTAAACAAACTATAATCACAAATAACTATGTAAAACACAAATGTACCGGGGTAAATAACCTAGCAGTTAAAAAACCCATGAATTAAAAAAAAAAAAAAAAATTATAAACAATAGTAACCGATCTAAGTATCTCAAGAAGTTCTTCAAGGCGAATGTACTAGTACTCCATTCTTTGCGCTGTACATCTTCGACCTTGAAGCTTCATTCAGAATTCAAAAGATGGAGGAATATTAATCACAAAACAGATATTCTCAGCCTACAGTATGCGAATGATCTAGTCATCTTTTCTCATTCACCCATTGATATTCAAAGGAAACTGAAATCCCTCGAATATTATTGTATTAGTCTCAACTTGAAGATAAACGTGTCCAAAACTAACATGATGCATTTTCATAACGGCAGACCTCGCACGCAGATAATAAAGTTCAGCTGTCAAGGACAAGAAATTAAAATCACAAGAAAATACACACATTTGGGACTCACTTCCATCTCCTCAGATCTATTTACAGATAATGCTAAAGTTTTCTCAAGAAATTCGAGACAGACTACAGGTGCAATAAAACTAACTCTTATAAAATGTAAGATATATAACTGGGACACCGCTATGAAACTTTATACTTCGTTATTAACTCGTTCACTAATGTACGCAAGCAAGATTTGGGCAATAAGGCACTGCGAAGTAATTGAAAAAGTTCAAGCAAATAATTTTAAAAATATCCTAGGTTGGCAGAAAAGACCTCGAATTACGTTGAGGCAAATTTAAATGAACTGAATACAACAATTATCAAAAACGTGCTCAATTGGTAGTATAAAATTTTATTGATGTCTCTGGATACAGATATGTTAGACTGTGCTACGATAAGTTATTATGGTCAAATAATATACCGAAGATAAAGCAGCAACGGTAAAATTGGGCACAAAGTATGCAAAGAATCTTGGAACAGGCTAATTTCAAATTGCTAGGAGAAAAGCAAAATTTTTTTAAAATTAAACTAGAAACTACGAACGTCATCATAAATGCCTTGAATCAAATCAACTATGAGTCAGATATACAACGAGCTATCAATTCTTCCTACAATCCCTTTCTTAAATCATTAATCTTTGATCTGCTTCAAAATATTCACAAAACCTGATATATCATTCAAAATCTTGCAAATAGCTAGGCGAATCCGAACAACTGATTCCAGGCATCCTGTAACAGCTATGTTTACAGATTCAATAAAGACGAAGTCTGTTCGATCTGCAACACCTATCAACAGGACGACATACAACATACAACACTTTCTGTTCGACTGTCCAATCTACCAGAAAAACCAGAATACAAAGTTTGACTTCTATCACATATGAACTCACATTCGAATTTTTTTAAATTTAATTGTCCAAAATATGAATAAAATAGTTTTGATCATTCGTTGGGTATTCATGCACAAGTAGTCTTCCTCATGATTTCTCTAAAACGTTAGGTATATTTAGCAATAGACCGATGTGCGAGAAAAACGAGCTCGGTCAACTGTGCCGTACTAGCGAAACGAGCTTGGTCAACGGTAGGCTGCCGTGCAAGCGAGCGAAACGAGTTCGGTTAACTGCAAGCTGCCGTGCGAGCGAAGCAAGTCCGGGCAACGTTAAGCCATTAGCTTTTTTTTTTCACAGAAAGCGGTCTCGGTTAATTGTAAGCTGCCATGCAAGCGAAACAAGCTTGGTCAACAGTAGGCCGCCGTGCGAGATCAGGAGCTCGGTTAACATTAGACGTTATTATATATTTTTTGCATATATTTCAAAAAGTACATTTATATGCGGGTGATTCCGCGGGTATCTGCTAATTTTACATAAAGAGAGAATCGTACATTGATATTACGTACGTTTATTGTTTACTGTGGAATATTCATTCATGAGAAATGTATATTGTTTTATACAGGGATGGTATAGTACGCCAAGGGCTCAAAAGATGACGTTTAAATTATTATATGATTGTGGTTGCTTTCAAAGATTCTCCTATGAAATAAGTATGAAAGAAATATGACCTTCATGTATTCTTTTATGGGGTATATAATCATAAGAAGCCCATAAGCATAAAGGTTTCTTCCAAGCTCCCAGCTTAGCACTAGACTTGGATATCCCAAAGTAACACTATCATGCCCTGCTTAATATAGATGGATTACTGTACGACTTGAAAATAACAAGACAGGAGGGTATTCAAATATTGATACCGCTGAATTCTTAGCATTCTTAGCAATAATCAATAACTTCTTGAAATTGCCATGAGATTTAGTATGAAAGCTGAAATAGTACAACATAATAATGTTATTTCCTAATTGTTCATCAACATTACCACAGCTTGCGAAAATTATTAAAGTATATTTCATAAAACATCATATTGGTATTAATATGTTGTTTGATACGCACGATACAATATCAAAGGGTCGGTTAAATGACGAAAAGCAAAGAGCTTTAAGCGCTCCGTCAATCAGAGGAAAACTAATAATGATATTACATACCGGTAGTGAGAATGAGTGGGTGAATAACTGTCTCATGATATCAGCAAAAAATATTAAAAACTCCAATGCTGATTATCATGAAGATATAAGTTTCTCCTTATTTGACGAATTGTTCAAAAACAAATTAGTATCTCAATTGCCACCAAACTCAGTGATCGTGATGGACAACGCATCGTATCATTCAAGACAAGAGGAAAAAATTCCAAATAAATCTTCAAGAAAATGTGGTATGATTTCTTTTCTAGAAAAGAGAAATATCTGTGTGCCCTCGAAGGTCACAAAAGAAATCTTATATACTATAATAAAAGAAAACAATTTTGCAAAAGAATATGTAGTCGACAATATTGTAAAATCTTTTGAGCACACAGTTTTGAGATTACCTCCTTATTATTGCATATTTAATCCGATTAAATTGATTTGAGCTAATTGAGAAAAATCATTCCGAAAACATAATTCATCACTTGAACTCAGCGAAAATGTTGTCAAGATGAGTGCGAAATGAGACCCAAGAAAATGATGCGGAATTGTGTTGTGGAAGAACTGTGTGAATCATGTGAAGCAAATTGAATTGGAATATTTAAGTGATACGAGTAGGGGGATTCAACAACCAATAATAAATTTAAGCTCTGATGATGCCGATAGTGATTGTGATAATTTTTAATAGATGTGTATAAGTACCTATACTAATACTAATACTAAGTATCTGATATTTGTAAAATGCGACATAAATAACATATTGTTCGATATTTTATTATAATCAAAATAAAACACAGCACAATAATTCATATTAAAATTTCAAAAACACTCCTTTCTTGTTATTTTCGTGTAGTACAGTAATCCACTTATATTAAACTATGCATGCCAACTTTACTTTGGGACTTTCAAATCCAGTGCTAAGATGGGTACTTGAAGGAAGCCTTCTATACTAAGGGGCTTCTTACAAATATATACCTCATAGCAGAATACATAAGGGTTACATTTCTTCCACATTTATTTCATAGGAGAATCTTTGAAAGATAACAACGATCCTAAAATAATCTAAACGTCAACTTTCGAGCTTTTGGCGTACTATAAATCTATATAATCCTTTCTTTTGTTATCGTTTCGGATGTCGAAGTTTGAATTCACGTTTTCTGTCACTTATTCCTACGTGATTAGTTTGTGCCAAAGTCAGTAAGATTCTCACAGATTTATAATATACTCAGTGGCGTACTTCTCCCAAAAATAAAAGTATCTGTAGGTTAACGACAGGTAGCCGCACTCTACGGGTAAAAAAATATCCATCAATCTGCTAAATGCGCTATAAGTGTCTGATGGCGTAATTGATATTCATCTTATTTCTTTTTTTATTGTTCTTGCGGTCAAATCTTTTTTTGTTGAATTAATTGTAATTACCTCACAATTCGAACGTTTATGCATGGAATTATGGAATACTTGGCGATGTGTTGCAATAATATGTATGGGAACATGACATCATTACTTAGAATAAAGTTCAAGGACTTATGGATTTGCATCCGTCGCTAGAGTTCACCTCTGGTACTAACCTTGATCGGGAAAACTCGATATTCTGTATTCGGTGAATATATTTATTATAAAAACTATATATGCTCAACATGGATTTGAACAACGAATTTGAAACTTTGCGAGCTCGAATCGCCTATTTGGATTCCTAAGATATCAAATACTGATCGTTCTGATTTGCACTTTCGAATATATCTTTGAGATATATCTTCCAATGTAGGGATCAGAATTCAAGTGATAATAGTATGAATATCAGACTATTTTTTGAATACTAACACAATATCTGACAGAATTGAAATGAGGTATTGCAATTGATATTATAATGGAATATGATATTTTTATTTTCAGCTAATCAGAAGATACCAGACATCAACAGGAAACCAAAGTCGCCTTCTCAAATGGTAAGTTATTCTGAATCTAGAATTAATACAATTATAAGCAGCAATTTCATGTTCGTAGAATTCATTTATGATCAAATTGATTTTGATCGTTCATTGTAACTTCTTTCAAACTATCATTGCTATCAATCAGAATGCTATTCATTCATTCTTCAAGACGGTCAGTTTTCTATTTCAATGACATGAGATTTGAGAAAATTCAAAATCATCAATTCCTGACGTTATTCTCTCTTCTTTTTGAAATAAAAAATCTGACGTGGGTGTCAAGTAATTTACTTGTACATCATTGGATATATTTTCTCATATGATGATATGATGATCAAACACAAAGTTTTATCGTTCCACGGCTAATCGATTTGAATTTATCCAAAAAATTCTAAAAATCTGTCAAGTAAAGTACGCTTTCGGCCGAGTAGGTTGCTAGTGAAATAGTAAGATCATTCTTATGCTACAACATTCCTAAATACTGATTTCCAAGATTCCACGGCTACCAGTACTGAATTTATATTCAAATTGAAGAAAAACCTACCGAATTGCACTTCCGGTTCAGTCTATTGTTATGAGAATAGTGGACAATCATTCAGATACTACAGCAGACTAAAATATTGAATTCCAATACTCTACAGCCGATCGCTTCGAATTTATGCGATAAATTCTAAAAGATTGTCAGGTTAAATACACTTCCGGCTCAGTCGATCTCAATGAAAATAGGATATGAGCATCCAGACGGTACTATCGTCTTGAATACTGAATCTCAATTTTCAACATTCTACGTTCAAGCGTTTTGGGTTTATGCGAAAAATTCTAAAAATATTGCATGTGAAGTAGTACACTTCCGGTATAGTAGACGATTCAAATCATAATACGAGGGGCATAATACAAAAATAAAAGATAACTATTTAACAGCAATCTCAAATACTGAATTTCAATATCCTATGGCTGATTATTATCATAATATGAGATGCGCAGCTAGACTCCAAGACAGTCTTGAATCCAAAATTACAACATTATTCGTTTGACGGATTTTGAGATTTGCGAGTCACAAGCCGAAAATAATCAAAATGGATTCAGGGATGATCAAAATCTTGAAATGTGAAATCTGTCGGTTTCAGAATGATCACTTTAACTTTTAGGCCAGGCAACAAAGAGCGAAAAAAGGGGTGTAGGTTAATTAACTCTCGGAAATTTGGAAATGGCCTTAATCTCTTCATTTATATGTAAAAATAGTTTATTGAAGTTTGCACCAATTTTCTGCTTGTGTTGTATGAGGGGTGTCCCAAAAACCTCAAAATTCTGGAGCTGGTGATAGAGTCTATCACCAGCCACCTTGGTTGGTGGTTGCCTCAAAGTTACATTCACACATTTCTTGTGATTTTTGAGTTAATTGTTAATCTCCTATTGTTATCAATAAATATTGGAAGTTTATCTTTACAACTATGCTGTAAACAAGGTTATACGATTGTAATATTTCATAAGAACGCTGAAGATGGATGGGTGCACATTCGAAACGTCCAAAAATTGAATAGCAACATGAATAATATTAAGTGGACTTCAATACCTAAAAAATTTTTTCCCTAATAACTACTAAACAATACATTTATAGGAAAATTTTATTAGGCTATAAATTGTGGAACACAAAATTCTGCGTCGAATATGTACCATACATGTGAAATTACGTGAAGTTATTAGGAAGATATGCGAGTTCGAGAAACGAAAATTTCCTCTCATTATTAAATGAAAAGTGTTTTGAATGTGAGATGTATTATATAAAATGAATAATACATTTGGATATTAAAATGCATCTCCTAAGGGACAGAATTGTGGTCATCCAGAATCACTGGGGTCTTTTCTAAGATCAACTATTGCTCCTGATGAGTGCTGATAGAGTCAAAAAATATTACATCTATAGCCCACTCAATTATTGGTGCTACGCGACCAGAATCCTTCCGTTCAGCTCCACATGTTGGCCTGGGAATGTTGATTCACCGGAAATATGGCTCAAGAGATCTATCGGAAATTGCTTCAACAACTGGATTTTGTTGCACATATATTGAAGTGCGTCATTACGAAGATTCATATTTAACACAACCTGTTGAACATGTTCTACCATCGAAATTGCTCACACAGTTTGTCTTCTACAATTCTGACGTGAACATTGACACTCTAGATGCGATCAATACGTTACACGCAATGGGAGGTATCCATTGCGCTACACCTGAGCCTTCGGAATTCGAAGGGACCACTATGGAGATAGTCAAAAAGGTCCATTGTGCCGAAGCTTTGGGAGAATTTAGGACAATACCAGTCGTACTTTTCAAAAGGCAGCTGATGCAGTCCTCTGTGAAATTCACGTACTCAATCTTGACATACAATTTCCTTGTTCCAAAATAAAGCCTTTGGCCACTGATTTCATATAAGTGTACGGCAAATGACAAGGACGTATGAACATTCCAGGCTGGATTGGAGCTTATTTAAAATCAGACCGCTCATCAATGCTTCGCCATCTAACTATGATACAATTCATTCAGCACTGCTTTATGCTGCAAATAAATGCAAATCACTTGAATCACTTTCGAGTGGTTAGCAACTGTTTCGTAATTTTTGGTCGACCTTTTTATATAAAAGCATGAGATATTGTAGCATCGTCTGGTCCTGATTCAGAAATCAGTTCAGTAATCGTCAGGCTCGGCGATTTTCATCTGCTCATATCCTTCATGGGGGCTACCGGTTCCAGGGGAATTGCTTGGCGAGGTTTACGCACCTTCATCAATCAAAAAGATGATGACGGGGCATGCCTACACCAGAGCTCTGCGGGTACACATTCAGGCTTACCATGCATTGAGCAATGTTGTCTTGTCTATGCTGGATATAGCAGAGGAAGAACAGTCAGATTCTCCCAAACATATGGGTGACACAATGAATAATAGTATTTCTGCCAATATTGATGCAGCTTAACTAAAAAAATATCCTTGAAAAATTTTCAAACAAAACTTGAGGTGTTGATGTCTAGAGAAGCAACAGCTAGGTTATGGATCCACTTGCGGCTCAGGCGATTGGTACGAAGATAGAAGGTAACCAACAGAATGCTAAGCAATTTCAAATACAACATTTCAATATACTGCAGCCAACAATTTTGGATTTATGTAAAAAATTTGAAAAAAGTTTCAAGTAAAGTGCACGATTGCAACCATAATGCGAAGTGCATAATTGGACCCTAGACCAGTTTTAAATACAAAATTACAACATTATACGTCCAAGAGGTTTTGAGATTTTAGAACTACAACACATATACAAGCATACATACACATGTACCGATCAAGCCAAAAATAGTCAAAATGGATTTGAGGATGCTCAAAGCGGATATTGCCATCAAAATCTCGAAACGTGAGTTGAGGTCTTTGCCCACTACATCGTACCATACTATGACCATACCTGTACCGATATATGCAGAATAGTATATTCTACAATAAGTATTGGAATGGCCTATATTCTGAACGAGCGAAAAGTTTGTAAACCGAGCCGAAGGCGAGGATTACGGTTCGCGAGTGTGGAATACGCCATTCCAAACATGTTGTAGACTATACTTTCTCTAACCACGGTACAAAACATAGTAGGTAACCTAACTCGTCCCGACAATGCGTCTGCTGAGATAGTTATAGTTCGCACTGTCGCCGCTAGAGACGCCTAAATCAGTAAGGCCTGTTTTACAACAGTGTTTAATGTATAACTACACTAAACTTAATCATTTATATATTGAAGTTAACCGTATATGTAATGTGTACAGCATATCTTTTACGTTAATTAAAAATTGATATACTTGTTAAATTAGTGTTGCATTGAGTAATATTTAATATTAAATATTACCTATACAAGAAACTGAGTAGGATAAATTCAGAGATCACATGCAATTAACAATAATTGAGAAATATTTGAACAATACATTAACAATGTGTTTAATTTTCAAGAATACACATAGATGATATCTTTTCAATAACAAGAAAACTGTTCGAACTTTCAATAAAGGAAACATGAAAACATAAGTTAAACAAAAATTAGATTCAGTTCAAAATATTATATTTCTATATTATACATAATGTTTTACAACGTAATAGTTTTCTATGTATTAATGGCACTTATATTTATTTTAACCAAAACACGTTATTTTGAATTATTTTATACTTAAATCATTAACATTGTCAAAATTTAGATTGCATTTGAATGATTTGATACAAATTCACTTTGTGAGTAAATTTGAATGAGAATTGAATTCATTTATGAAACTGGACCTAATTTAATAGTTATTTATACAACAAGTGAATTAAACCACTGTTTATTTGCGAGAAGAAAGTTAAAAATCACGAGCGCGTTCAGCGCGAGTGGTTTAATTCTTTGATCAAATAAAGAGGTTTGATTCACGTGTTTGTATACACAATTTTATTCAATTTTGCGTGAATTTTTGGACCATTAAACTGAAGAACAAAATTTAAAAAAATTAAATTGCAGTTGCAAGAGAGCTTCGTAGATATCGCGACGAGTTTTTGTTTTTCAAACATTCGGGAGTGTGACTGTCAGTAAACTGTCAGTTTTGTGAACTTTGAATTGAAGCATTATAATCGTGAAAAGTATTGTCTGAAGTGATGGAAGAAAGTGATTAAAACAATGTTCTCGTCCCCGATACCAGTTTGAACGAAGCAGCCGCAGCAGTTGGGAAATTATGCCTCAGAAATCGAAATCTTTTTATTTTTTGAATTTATTATTATTTCAAGAAGTTAATTCACAGTGTTAATTGCCATTCTGTATTATATTGCCCATTATTTTGTATATTAACTTGTTCAAACCAATTTTTAAATAATAATTGATAATTTACACTTGTGAGACCATCTGCCATATTCTCTAATAATATTATCTTGTGCAAAATGTCTTTCGCAAACTCTATCATTTAAACCTAATTTACAATCACTTCTAGGAATTGCTTTGTTCCAAATTTCTATAATGTCAAGTGGAGCTCTAAAAACACTATATTTTATCTTACAACTCTCATATCCAGAATTACAATTCGGGACAAAACATTTTCCAGGCATTTTAATTGAATGTTCATTTGTCACACGGCTATCACTTTATTAAATTATTATTTATTCAGTATAATCTGACTGTATTCAACGACACAAACACTAAAATCAAACGCTTTTCAATTGACAACTAGGCCCTACATATCCGCCATCTTGAAACATTTCCTCTCAACTCTCACGTCCACATGCTTGACGAAGTCAGCAGACCTATTTATAATAGACCGGCAATGAGAGCTGTGGGTGTCTCTAACAAGGTTTTGGAAACTCACCAATATTTCAAAGGAAACTTAAAAAAATTATTAAATGTCAAACGTCAAATCCAGCTATGAATACTTGAATTGTTAGGAAGTAACCATGGTAGTAGCCAAACCAACAGCTTCTGATTCAAAAGGCTTACAGAATCATTCTGAACGGCATACGGAATCATTCTAAACGATTTTTTGGAATGTCATTCGTTCGAACTTAATTTTTGGTTATGGAATATGCAAATTCCTAAATAGTGTTGGAGAATAGTATATTCTACAATAAGTATTGGAATGGCCTGTATTCTGAACGAGCGAAAAGTTTGTAATCCGAGCCGAAGGCGAGGATTACGGTTCGCGAGTGTCCTCTTCTTCCTTGTCCAAAATAATGGCAATGGAACAACGAATAAAAAGGATATTGCACGGCTATAAAACGGACATAGTACGCTTATTATACGCGTAGTATACGGCTATAGAACGCTGCTAATCCGTTGCAGTGGACATAGTAGTGACCGGAGCACTTTTTTTCGTGATTGACACAGTCATGGCACGATCATGGTATAGTACTGTGTAGTGGGTAAAGACCTTTATGTTGATTTCACAATACTTACTTTTTATTTGTATAAGTCAGTAAAAAATGGAAAAATTGTCGCTCTTTGAACTCGTACCTGATAAATTCATGTAACTTCGAATATAATATAATCATTCGACGCAGAATTCTGTGTTCTTCAATTTTTTTCCCGAAAATGTATCGTCTAAGAGTTATTTGTGAAAAACTGAAGAAAGTCTGAAAATTTCCCGGTTTTTGAGACATCCCTCATACAGCACAAATAGAAAATTGGTGCAAATTCTAATAAACTCTTTTTACATGCAAATGAATAGATTGAATCCGTTTCCAGCCTTCCGAAAATTAATTAGCCTACAAATCCTATGTTGCCTAGCCTATTTGTACAAGTAAAAATGTGCAAATATATAGTTGAAATGGCAAAGCTTGACTTGTAAATATCAGAATATAGAGTAGTTACAAAATTGCGCAATTTCTCTTATAGAGCGAGATTCTAGATTCTTGGCCCGCCAGACGTTATTTATCTTCTGAGAAACAAAATGTGTGGAATGGAGTAGTGTTAGTATGTTCTTTGATCATACGCATACTTGCTAGTTTATGTAGACGGCCATTTTACAGATACGAGGTGCTAGAGATACGTTAGGATATTACTCACTTTTCTTAAAGTTTGAGTGCTGATTTTTATGTATGCTCCAAAGAATATTGCTAAAAAGATGCAATTCATGGTAGATTAGTCAGGGCAGCGATTGAAATAAATAAAGATCCAAATAATTTCAACCATACTGATGGCTTTGAGTTGGCAAATGTTTGGCTTCCTAATAGACATACCTGATTCGTGAAATATTTGTTTTGATTCTTATTTTTATTACGTTCATGTACATTATTAAAACTCAGTTCTTCTGTAAATAAAATTTATGACATGTTTGGACCTTGGAACTGTGTGCGTCCGCAAAAACGGGACAACTAGACTGACATTTTTAGGTAGGTATTTGAAGCACCATGAAAATTAGTATAATACTTCTTTTGTTATGTCCGAACACCAAAACGAAGACCTGGCTGAGAGATAGTGGGGTTCAACGGATCATTGAGCCTTCAACTACGCGAATTTTTATTTGCAAAAAATATTTTTAAGGCATTTTGAAATTTCGATACCTTTAAATTCAGTATTTGATGAATTGAAAGATTAAAAAGCCAAATCATTTAGTTGGGTCCAATGTTCTGCCAGATTGTTCCAAAATTGTGTTTTATGAATTTCAAAAAAATGTATTCGAGGCACGTTGATATTTGGATAGAATAATATTATTACATAGAGAAACATACTTCCAAAAAGCCAGGTCGTTTCCGTGAAAAATTCTATCTGCCAGGCGATCAATGATACTATATATGAGTGCGAGTGAGTAGCAACTATGGGTAAGTCGATAAGTAAACAGAATAAAGAGAGCGTATATCGGCAGCCTGCTAGCAATGAGTCGTAACACACTGCAAAGCCATTGGCTCTCTCAAGATCACGTGATTTGAAAGAAATTTTGACGTGAACATCACGTGACTTACTTGTACATCATTGGACATTATGTATAATATATATGAAGTGATTTAGTGTTTGATCATATATATCATTGAATATATATATATATATATATATATATATATATATATATATATATATATATATATATATATATATATATATATATATATATATATATATATATATATATATATATAGTTTAAGGTAATCGCGACTGGTCGATTGGTTAAGAAAACAAATATGTAACGGGTTTAAGCAGTCTTGAATTTTGGCTAAATTGAATCAAATATTACTCATTTGAAATTTACCAAGCTTTCGATTTTAATGTTTAAATCTTCATCAGGGTACTGAAATATTATACATAAGTTTACAATGTGTCCATAATTATATAAAAGTATTTTTTACTTACATCACTTTTGAGAATTTATAATAGAATTCCATCTCTGATAAATTTAGAATATTTTGAGTTTTCATTTTGTAAGATATTATCACAGTTCAATACATTTTTAAAACATTTTTAAAAGATAAATAAAATGAGACGTTTCTTGTGCAAGTTCGTGCAACACACGTTTGTTTCGTTTTGACAACGGAAGACAATTTATAGGTTATGTTCAATTTTGTAGGAAGAATTCAGACTGCTTACAAAACCGCGGCAGTTTTAAAAAGAAAATATAGGTAAATTTATTTATGAAAAGTTCAAAATCTGGTTTTCGGTTATGAATTAGTTGTAGTAGGTTTTTCTTTTTTTGTTTTTTGTTCAATATCTAAGTGTAATAGAAAAGAATAGATATTGCTAAGGCCTTGTACGTCAGTTTTTTTGTTCATTGTATTTTCTGTTTTGTTTATTGATACCATTTCAAGGAAACTGACGTACAAGGCCTTAGCAATATCTATTCTTTTCTATTACACTTGGATATTGAACAAAAAACAAAAAAAGAAACACCTACTACAACTAATTCATAACCGAAAACCAGATTTTGAACTTTTCATAAATAAATTTACCTATATTTTCTTTTTAAAACTGCCGCGGTTTTGTAAGCAGTCTGAATTCTTCCTACAAAATTGAACATAACCTATAAATTGTCTTCCGTTGTCAAAACGAAACACACGTGTGTTGCAAGAACTTGCACAAGAAACGTTTCATTTTATTTATCTTTTAAAAATGTTTCAAAAATGTATTGAACTGTGATAATATCTTACAAAATGAAAACTCAAAATATTCTAAATTTATCAGAGATGGAATTCTATTATAAATTCTCAAAAGTGATGTAAGTAAAGAATACTTTTATATAATTATGGACACATTGTAAACTTATGTATAATATATATATATATATATATATATATATATATATATATATATATATATATATATAATCAAACCCAAAATCCCATCGCTCTACAGTTAATCGTTTTGGATTTACCCAAAAGATTATAAGAATCTGTCAAGTAAAGTGCGCTTTCAGCCAAGTCGGTTGCTATAGAAACAGTAGGCCATTATTCTTATACTACAACATTCCTAAATACTGATTTCCAAAATTCTACGACTACCAATAGATTTGAATTTATGCGCAAAATTAAAAAATAAATTCCTACTGAAGTGCACTTCCAGCTTAGTCTATTGTTATTAGAATAGTAGGCAATCATTCAAATGCTACAGCATCTACACCTGATCGTTTCGAATTTATGCGAAAAATTCCATAAGACTGTCAAGTAAAGTGCACTTCCGGCTCCATGGATCTCAATAAAAATAGGATATGAGCATCTAGACGGTATAATCATCCTAAATACTGAATTCTAACAATCTACACTCAATCGTTTTGGATTTATGCGGAAAATTCAGAAAATGTTTCGAATAAAGTGCTCATCCGGCTCAGTCGGTAGCAATTATAATACAAGGTGTATAACTAGATATTATAGAAATGCCTAATACGGAATTGAAATATTCTACGACTTATTGTTTATAATTCATGCGGAAAATTCAAAAAGTCTATCATATAAAGTGCACTTCCGGCTCAGACGATTGTTATAAAAATAGAGGATGACCATTTGGATGCTACAGCAATTTCAAATGCTAAATTCCAGTATCCTATGGCTTATCATTCTGAATTTATGCTGAAAATTTAAAAAAAGTTTCAATTAAAATGCATTTTCGGTTTAGCCGATCGCAATTATAATGCAAGATGTACAATGAGATGTTATAGAAGTTCTTTATACGAAAATACTGAATTTCGACATCCTAGGATTGATCATTCTGGATTTATTAGAAAAATTCGAAAAAAGTTTCAAGCAAAGTGCACTTCCGGTACAGACGATTGGAACCATATTGCGAGGTGCACAACTAGACTCTATACAAAATTTCAACATTCCTCGTTCAACCAGTTTTGAGATTTGCGAGTTTCGCACGAACGCACCTACGTATGCACGCACGAACATACTTACCGACATCAAGCCAAAAATAGTCAAAATGGATTCAGGGATGCTCTGAACGGATATTTCCATCAAAATTTGAATAGATAAAAGAAATTATTTGCGTATCAACAGACAAGTACATCATATCTATTTAATTTAATGTTGAATATATGAAAATTTCAAATAAAATGAAAAATACTAATAATGAGAAACTTTTAACTAGGTACTCTTATTTTTTTCTAACAACTGCATATGTACTATACGTCACGTGGTCTTGCGATAGCCAATGGCACCGCAGCGTTTTAGGGCTCATTGTTCAGGCTGCCGATATAAGCTCTCTCTACTCTCTTCTACTTACCCATAATTGCTACTCACTCGCACTAATGTATAATATTCTCGATCGCCTGGCATATGATGTTCCACGAAAACGACCTGTCTCTTTGGAAATATGTTTCTCTAAGTACTAATATTATTCTGTCCAAATTTCAACGTACCTCAAATATATTTTTTTGACATTAATATAACACAATTTTGGAACCAGCTAGCAGAGAACTTTGGACCCAGCTAAATGATCGGGCTTTTTAATTTTCCAATTCACCAAATATTGAATTTGAAGGTATCGAGATTTCAAAATGCCTCAAAAATATTTTTTGCAAATGAAACTTCGCGAATTTAAAAGCTGAATGATCTGTTAAACCCCACTATCTCTCAGGCAGGTCTTCGTTTGGTTTAGTGTTTGGACATAACAAAAGAAGTATTATATAAACCTAAAGGCCGGTTGCGTATCTTCAAATTTTGACGAAAGCGCCGCATATTATCAATAAATCACAACTTTGAGGTGTGATGTCACTTGTCAATGTTTTGAAATATGTCAATGTGCTTTAAAATAAAAATGAAATCCATAACGTCTCATCTCTATTCCTGAAAATAATATTGTATTTAATTTATGACAACATTTGTAGACAAAAATATTCTAATTGAAGCAAATCAACAATAGTCATTATTATTTTTTATTGTTTATGTGACTAATCCAAAGGTAATCAATTACAGTTAGATTCATAATGTGTTATATATATATATATATATATATATATATATATATATATATATATATATAAATTAGCTCGACAGGCCTTGAAGGCCCTGGGCTTGGCAAACTACTTTCCTCCACTCTTCTCTGTCATTTGCTTTGGCTTTCCAATTCTTCTGTCCCATTGTGATAAGATCTTTCTCTACTTCTTTTATCCACCTTCTCTTTGGTCTGCCTCTCTTTTTTTTCCGTCTTGCATCCTTCCTATGATCCGTTTTGGATTTCTTTCTTCTGGCATTCTTTCTACATGTCCCAACCATCTTATTCTCTGCATCCTGATTATTGTTGTAATATTTGGTTCCATGTACACTTCTTCTACTTCTTTGTTTCTTCTTCTTCTCCAGAGACCTTCATCCTCCCTAATTCCTCCATAAATTTTCCTCAGCACCTTACGTTCCCATATTTGTAATTTTTGCTCATCTAATTTAGTCAAAGTCCAAGTTTCGCTACTGTATAGCACTGTTGGTCTTATAACCGTTTTATATATATGTACCTTGGCTTTTTGAGATACATCTTTGTTCATTAGTAATTTGTTCATCATTCCTACCGCTCTACTTCCTTTCATCAGTCTTTCTTTTATTTCCTCTTCAGTTTTTCTTTTAGATGTGATTTTCACTCCTAGGTATGTGAAGCTCTCCACCTTCTCAAATCTATATTCTTCCCCTCTTTCTGTGTTCACTTTTAATTCTTTTTCAGGGTTATTTTCACTGTTGCTCATCACTATGTACTTGGTTTTTTCGGTGCTCACCTTCAATCCCATTTTTTCTGCTTCTTGTATTAAGCGTTTCACTGTGTACTGCAACTCCTTTTTTGATTTTGTAATTATTGTGATATCATCAGCGAATGCGAGGCATTGGTGTTTCTTGTCATATATTAAGCCTTTTGTGTTCAATCCGCTTCTACGCATTATCACTTCGAGGATAAGGTTGAATAGTGTTGAAGATAAAGTGTCCCCTTGTCTTAGACCTACTTCGACCTCATACGTGCTTGACTTCTTATTGTTCACTCTCACTCTATTTTTGGTATCCTTCAGTGTGGCTCTGATAACATTCATCAACTTCTTTGGGATCTCCAGCTCTCTTAATGCTTTAAATAGCTCATTCCTATCTACCAGATCGTAGGCTTGTTTAAAGTCTATGAATAGCACATGCAAATCTAGACCCATCTCATAATGTGTAGCTTGTATCTCTTTTAAAACGGAAATTTGATCTATGGTAGATCTATTCCTCCGAAATCCTGCCTGGTATTCCCCTACTATGTTTTCCATTTTTTCTTTCAGTTTGCCATTCATCCATGTCGCTAGTATTTTATATACCATATCCAACAGGGCGATTCCTCGGTAATTCTCGCATTTGGTGCTGTCTCCTTTTTGAGGTATAGGGCAGAGGATCGCTTCTCTCCATGCTTCTGGTAACTGCTCTTTTTCCCAACATGCTGCTACTAATTCGAATATTTCTTTCTTCATATTTTCTCCTCCATGCTTAATCAACTCTGCTGGGATATCGTTATCGCCAGGGCTTTTATTGTTCTTCAGATTATCTATTATTTTCTTTATCCCAATCTCATCTGGGCCCGTTATATCTTTTTGTTCTGTTTCTTCCTCTTCATAATGTTCTATCCTGTGTACTTCCCCCTTATTATCGAGTAAGTCTTTGAAATAGTTTGCCCATATTTCCATTTTGGTTTTTTTATCTCCTACCATATTTCCTTCCTTATCTCGGCAGAAAAGCGCTTTCTGGGTGAAACATCTTTTTTCACTCTTAATCTTTTGGTAGAAATTTCTTAATTCTTTCTTGTTATAACTTTCTTCTATAGATGCTATTTTTCCTCTAAGGTGATGTCTTTTTTTGGATCGACACATCTTTTTAAATATTCTTCTTTGGTTTTGGTATGCTATTTTATCTAATTCGGTGCCCGTCTTCAGGTACTTTATCCTTGCCTCTCTTTCTTCATTGATAGCTCGCTGACATTCCTCATCAAACCAGCTATTTCTAGCATTATTTGCTTCCTTCAACCATATCACTTCTTCGGCTGTTTTCTTTATTTTGACTTGTATTGCTGTCCACCTTTCTTCTATCGTATTTTGTATTTTATTCTCTTCTTCTTGTTCCTCTAATCTTTTTATGTATTGTTGCTCTATTTTCTCTTCTTTCAATTTTTCTACTTTGTATCTTTGTTGGGTTCCTTTAATGTTACTCACTGTTGGCCTCTCTTCTTTGATGATCATCTTTAATAAGTAGTGGTCTGTATTAGCTTCAGGACCTCGGTAGCTTTTGATATTTTTAACCAGGTGCTGGTGGCGCTTATCTAGCAGTATATGGTCTATCTGATTGCTTATCTTTCCGTCCGGCGATATCCATGTTACCTTGTATATGTCTTTATGTGTGAAATATGTACTCATGATAATCATTCCGTTTTGTGATGCAAATTCTATCAGCTTTTCTCCATTCTCATTTGTATTTTGATGCTTACTTTCTTTTCCGATTATCGGTAAATAATGTTCTTCCTTGCCAATCTTAGCATTCGCGTCTCCCATTACTATTTTAATATCGTGTTTTGGGATATCATGGTAACATTTTTCCACCATTTCGTAGTATTCAGTTTTTTGTTCTAGATCTTTATCCTCGGTAGGTGCATGTATATTAATAATGCTTAACTTTCTGTATCTCGTCCTTAATCTAATGTAGCACATTCTATCTGAGATGGCTTTAAACTCCATTACTGCTCCTTTCAGCCACTTGCCAACAAGGAAACCTGTCCCAAATTTTCTGTCTTTTCCTCCGCTATTGAAGAATATATAGTCACTTAATTCTGTGATTTCTGTGTCTTTTTGTTTCGTTTCTTGGAAGGCCGCTATTTCAATCTGATACCTTTTTAGCTCTAATTCCAACTGTTTCATTGCTCCTTCGCTATATGTCCCTCTGACGTTCAATGAGACTATGTTTATTTTTTACTCTTCTTTTTAGTTTTAGTTTTGTTCGATTCATTTTCCTTGTTCTTTACCGTGTTGTCATCAGTCTGTCGTAGGACTCCCTTCGTTAGTTTTTTGAGTTCGCTAACCTGTGTTTTCTTCCTTTTTCTACGAGCTTGCCTTCATCGTCGTCCCATTTCCATTCTACATCCCCTTTAATCAGCTTCTTGTATCCTATTTTGATTCTAAATCCCTTCTGTTTTTCCTCGCGGGCTAGTGCTCGAATTTTGTTTTGGATGTCCCTTTCCTCCTTAGTATAATCATCTTCTATATAGATTTCGGTACCTTTCAATTTGTTCTTCTGTTCCATTATTACCTTCTTATCGCTCCATGATGACAACTTGACCACTGTTAATGATTTCTTTGTTTTTGTTTCTATATTTCTTGTCTCGCTGATCTTCACTGTGATTCCCATCTTGTCTTTCATGAATTCTTCTACTTCCTGCTTGGGATTGTGACCTTGAAAGGCATTTCCTTTAATACTTATATTATTTTTCCTCTCGGCTTTCTCCATTCTTTCAACTTTTGCAGGTTTAATGAATCTTTTAGTTTTTGGTTTTCTTCTCTAATTATTTCCATCTCTTCTCTATACTGCTTTTGTTCTTGTCTTATTCCTCCTATCTCCTCCATCATTATCTTAAACATTTCTTTTATTTCTTCCATGTCTTGAGTATTTTCTTTAGTGGTTTTGTTTTGTGGCGATCTTACTATTTTCTTTGATTTCCTAAATACATCCTTGGGATCGTATTGTCTTTTCCTTTTTTGATCTTCTGTTGTGGAAGTATCACTATCATACCCTTTCTCCTCTTTGTTCGACATTTTGCCAAATACTCTTTAGGACTGAGTTCGGCTCTGTAGTCGTTGCCTCCTGCACGCAGGCTCAGTTGTATTGTGCTACGTGTCGTGCGTTGCGGTAGAACCTTTACCCGGGCTTACCCTCAGAGGTTATGATTCTCTCAGCGCTTGTTATCAGGCTTATCTACTACACTGACCTTGCAAATAGTCTTCAGTAATTATTTTCCACCTTAATAATCTTGCTAAATATCCTCATCCAAATTTGCGAGCTCGATACCTCCCAATTTGAGTTTAGTTTCGGAGAGCAAATTTGGTTTATTGTTTTTTCACTGCCAGGACCGTACTCAACCCAATGTGTTATATACGTACAGAATTTAAGCGAAATCCTTGGGGAAAAGAGATTTTCTCATCTTGTTTATCTTAAAACAATTCTTGAATTTTGAGAAGGAACAATATCAAGTAAAAATTTGGTGCTTTCAATAAAGGATTCTGAGACGAATTTATGTGAATGTTCAGTCCATTAAGAAATTTATCTAAGAGATATTTATTGAGTTTCTTTACAATTATAATATTTAGCTTCTCTTAAAGATGGTCGGTACTGAGAAATTGAATGATATCTAATACATTTTTATAGATTATTGCATAAGATCAAACTCGTTTAACTGCTGTTACCACATTTCTCTTTGTTTAGCCTCATAATCTCTTCCCGGAAGACCTATAAAAATCAGTTCTGGGCTGTTTGCTTTAGTATTAGTACATCCAACAACAGAACAACTTCCAAGTGAATGATTTATACTCATGATTATCGACTAATATGACATACTATTGCGTTTTTCATTTAATAACAGATATTTCTCTCGTTCTAACTCCGTTTATTAATCAACTTTCACAACAAAGATTATTTTATTCATTTATTTTGACACATATCAAAAATACTTCAAAAAACATACGAAGAAAAACCAACAATCCAAAACCTACATATTCTTTTGAATTTTAATTACATTTTTTTATTATTTCAACACTTTCCCTTGTAATTTTGAAATTTTAAAGTTCTCTAATTTAGTCCCATTTGATCACTAAAAATCTTAAGACGAATTCTTCCCTGCGGTTTGGTCATTAAATCTGCCAGTTGTTTCTCTGCCGGTATTTCAAGAGTTCCCAGTTTTCCTTCATTGACTTTTTCACGAATGAAAAACTGTTTTATAGAAATTTGTTTCGTCCTTCGATGAAACTCTGGATTTTGTGTTGAACGAACTGCCGCCGAATTGTCTACTTGGAGAATTGGAACCTGTTCGAATTCAATAATTTTTCCAAACAGTCTTCTTAACCAGATGATCTCCTTTGCTCCTTCTGTAGCAGCTACAATTTCAGCCTCTGTTCTGTGGTGGACGTGGTTACCATCGCTTGTCTCTGACTTAACCAAGAAATTGCTCCTCCAGCATAAGTCACAACAACCCCAGAAGTGGATTTGCCGCTCTTGGTGCAACCTCCGAAGTCTGCATCGCTGGAACAGTTCAAGGTGCCTTTTTCTCTGTTTCTTTTGTAGACTATTCTTAGGTCCAATGCTCCAGCTATATCCCTTTAACTTGTACAATATTTTCTGGAGTTGGATTCTCAAGTGACCTTGAAACGAATCTCACACTATATGCGGAATCTGGTCTTGTTCCAAGCATGAGATACATCAATGCTCCCATTGCCGATCGATAGGGGAAGTTATGTTGTTTTTCATAATCTTTCCCTGGTATTGAAATTTCTGTGCCCTTTATAAATGGAGTCGAGACCGTTTTACATCCTGTGAAGTTGAATCTCTCGAGAATCCTCTTGGTGTGAGCTTTTTGACTAATCTTGATGTAATTATCAGTCTGCTCAATCTCTAATCCTAAGAAATAATCCACCGTCTTGGAGACTATTTTAAAAACCGATCTTAGTTCATTTAGAAACACGTCCAATTCTGGTGGATCATTGGCTCCTATCAGCCCATCATCAACATAAAACACTAGTAGAAGCTTTCTATTATTTCTATCTCGAAAATAAAGGCAAGGATCGGCTTCGCCGGCCTAAAATCTAGTTCCAAGAGAAAACTGCTGAACTTTTTGTTCCAGCATCGAAGAGCCTGAATAGGCTTTTTCTTAATCTCCAGATCTTGACTGAATTGTCGCTGAAACCTTCGGGTTACTGTACATAGATCTTTTCCACAGAACAAAACTATTAAAGAAAAAGCGAAACGCCCACTTTATTCCAAACTTAGCATATTACTGTCAGCGCCATCTATCCGCGGTCCCATTGAACTACTGTAAAAGCGCGCGAATGCGAATCTAGGTACCTATTGTTAAATTTTACACAAAAATTTTCTTAAGGTTTTTATTTATGATTCAAGTTTTCATGATTCAAATATGAGAAATATGAATTGAATCATGATAACTAGAATCACAAATCACAAATTGAATAAATACGAGTAAAAATAAATTAAATACAATCACAGAATTTGGAGTGATGATAATATTTCCATATTTCAACATTTATATTCAAAAGACTATATATAGATATAGTACATCTTACAAAAGCACAAAAATGATGTCGCCTGTCTGTCCGTTGAGTATTCCCTTTAAATATCGTGTTTTCTACATAGAGAAAATAAAATCGCGATATTGTATTACGATGCAGTTCTTGTAAAACATGACATTCTGCGTCGCAAAGTAATGTAGGTGTTTTTTCGATAAAATCCATAATTCTTGAGTTATGGGGTTTTCCCATGGTATTCATTTGGTAAATACGGACTTATTATTCGTATGTTTCTCTCCAAGTTCCTGCATTATCAAAAGTGTATTCTCATGAAAGTTAGAATTTTGTGTTGAAATGAGCTGTACATATTTTCAGATATGAATTAAGTTTCATATTTCATGGGATTTTTCTGGTACTCTGAATAGATGCTGCTTCGTTCATGAATTTTCATGAATTGAGACGTTCTGCGGCGGAAATTGCTTTTGGCGTTTCTCGATGAAATCCATACTTCAAAATTTGAGTAATTTTTTTGATGTCCATATATATACATATATGTCTGTTTCTTCTTATGAAGATCATCAATGTGACATTTCATTCCTGTTTTACAAGTTTGTCTTGATTTTGCAGTATTCTGCTACAAAAGAGTGATTTAAATTCCAGACCATTTTTCATTGAGGAATACAATGTAAGAATGAACTGACATTTTCTTCTAAACAAGCAAGGCAACGGTACTGAAAATACACAAATTGTATATTAACATCTTATTTATTCATGTGACATTCAAAATCACTCACCACCATAATTGACTCCCTGATTGACTTAGGACTCTTTGCAGCTCACTTTGAAAGAAATTCAAGCCAAATAATTTAAAAATTCAAAAATGAAGTCACTTGATCATAAATCTTTAATAGTCCCATGGGACCGCGTATAGATGGCAGGAGAATAATATGATAAATTCAAATCATATTCTCGTTTCGCTAGCCTGGATCTTTTCTGTACAATATCTCCGCATAAAAACGCAGTAGATACATCAAATTGGGCTAAGGTTATGTTTTTGGTAGTTGCAATACTTAATATGCATCGTATCGTCTCCAATTTTGCAACCGGACTGAATGTTTCACTATTGTCTACTCCAATACGTTGCCTAAAACCTCTAACAACTAACCTTGCTTTATATCTCTCAATATTACCGTCTGGATTTGTTTTTAGCTTGAATATCCACTTGCACGGTAATGCTCTCGCTCCTTTAGGTAGATCCTCCAATTCGAACGTCTCATTCTCTTTCAAAGATTTCATTTCTTGTTCCATAGCATTTTCCCATTTAGCATTGTTCTCACTATTAACTGCCCCTTGAAAATTATTTGGAGTCTCTACGTTACAAGGTTCTTCGATAGCCATGACGTAATCTTGAAGACTTTTCGGTAAATTTAGTGCGATACGTTCCATTAAATTGTATTTTTGAGATGAAGAATTTTCATGATCTTCTGTTTCAGTTTCGCCTTTATTGTTAATGTCTTCTTCTAAACTTTCCTTGATACCACTTGACTCTTCATTTTCTTCTTCGCTGTCTTCCTCAATTGTGATTTGACTCTTGTTTTCTTTGTCTTCCGTGTCCATTTGATATTTCGTTCGAAAAAGAAAGCTTTATTTTTGCACTACAATCTTTTAGCTCTTCTTGGAAGGTCACATCTCTGGACAAAATAACTCTGTGTGATTCTTTCAGATATATTCTATATCTTTCATCTCCGTCATATCCTACGAAATGTCCTTTGACTGCCTTTTCATCCATTTTCTTCCGTTTCACTTTCGGTATGTGGACGTAGCAGACAGATCAAATTATTCGCATATATTTGATTCTTGGTTTCTCTCCCATCCAGAGCTCATAAAGACTAATTTCTTCTAAAGAAGATTGGCCGGTTCTATTAAGAACATAGATTGCTGTGTTGATTAATTCAGCCCATATTGCTTCCGGAAATTTCACATCTGCGTTTGAGTATTCCAAGGCTCTTGCCATTTCTACGATGGTTCGATTGTCTCGTTCACACTCCCCGTTTTGTTCGGGCGTATATGGAGCAGTTAATCTCTGGGTGGTTCCGTTCTTTTGAAGAATCTCTTGTATTTCATTGTGATCGAATTCACCACCGTTGTCACTCAGGAGCTGCTTGATAGAATGACCTTGATTTTTCGCACGAGCCAGCATCACTTGAAGGCACCCTTTTGCTTCTAATTTTTCCCCTACTATAAAACCATATCGAAACTTAATGTAGCTGTCTCCAAATAAAATCAGGTATCTTTACCTTTGAAATGATTCGGCAAAAGGTCCACATATGTCGGTAGAAACAAGTTCTCCAGGCTTCGTACATTTCTTTCTCGTACCAAACGGTATTCGGTGTGCTTTGCCGTACATGCATGGTCCGCATAACTCATCATCTTGCTTAACACGTATCCCAAGCTCTTGATCAAGCAGTTTCCTTATGTGTTGTTTGTCCTGATGACCCCACCGCTGTAGCAGTGATTTATCCATCGTTACGATGTTCGCTTTTATTTCTGGAACAATTGGCTGTATATTTGCCTCAAACAAAGTACCATAATAATTTCGAGTTTCGTGTACAACTGTTTGTCTAGTTATTTTAAACCAGCACTCAGTGGCACTCGATTTAATATGTGTTACCGAAACCTGGTTATCAAGTGGTGTTAATAACGCGGAACTGTTTCCGGAAAGCTACTCTGTGCTCCGATGTGACCGCCGATTTGACGAACTAAGAGTTTGCAGAGGAGGTGGTGTCCTACTGGCATGCAGCAGCAAGATAAGTGCAACACAACTAGACTTATCATACATCCTAAATATCAGCTCCTTAGTAGATATAGTTGGATGTAAAATTCAAAACACTAAAGAGAAATTATACATTTTTACTATATATATTCCACCAAATATTCCTGTACACGAATTTGAACTTCTATTTGAAGCAATAGATTTCTATTTAGCGAAAATTTCTGATAGTAAGATTGTACTTATAGGAGATTTTAATGTGCCTGATTTTGTAAATATGAATTCAATATGTAACAAGAAAAACACTTTACTTAATTTTTTAATGATTCAAAATTATGTGCAATATAACACTATTGTAAATGTTAATCTCAGACTACTAGACTTAGTCATTGGTAATGTGAACTGTACTCTTGTCAAATCAGATATAAATTTAGTTAAAATTGATGAACATCATCCACCATTAGAAATAACTTTCGATGTTAGTATAAACCGCCAATATAACTTTCCTGCCAAAAGCAATGAAAAAAGTTATAATTTCAAAAAATCTAATTTTCCTGCATTATACCACTGTATTTTGTCTACAGATTGGTCGATTTTAAATTCATGTGTACAAACTAACGATATATGCGATAAATTTTACAGTATTTTGAATAATTATTTCGATTTATTTGTACCAATTTTCAGAAATCGTAAATCTGGCAAAACTTATCCACTTTGGTTCACAACAGAAATTAAAATGAATGTACAAAAAAAATTTAAAGCTCACCAAAGATTCAGAAAATATAACAAACAATCTGACCTTGAAGAATTCAGAAATTTGAGAAAATTAATAAAATCTCAGATACACAATGAATACATCTCTCACATGAGGAATGCTGAAGAATCAATTCAAAATGACTCCAAGCAATTTTGGTCATTTGTAAAGTCTAAGAAAAGCAAAAATACTCGCATACCCGCTCACATGAACTATAACAATATTGAATTAAGTGACCCGCAATCTGTTGTAAGTGGCTTTGCGCAGTTTTTCAGTAGTGTTTATATTGATACAGATGAAAAGGATTATATTTGCAGCGAATCTGACTTTGACAGCTATTTACCATGTATCATCATTAATAAAATAACTGAGGAAGATATTGTGCAAGCCATAAAAAAAATACCGGACAAAACCACTGCAGGCATCGATCAAGTACCCAGCTTTCTGATTAAAGACTGTTCCCATGCTTTCATTCAACCATTGTTATATTTATTTAATGTAATTTTACAAAGTTCGGAATTTCCCAGTATTTGGAAAATATCAAGAATATGCCCAATATTGAAATCTGGTGATGTTACTGATATAAAGAACTATAGGCCTATATCTATATTGTGCAATTTTTCTAAGATATTCGAGATTATATTACATGCAAAAATATATGCACAGGTGAAACCATTTATATCACTTCAACAACATGGTTTTGTTGAGAAACGTTCTACCACATCAAATTTAGCTGTAGTAACTGAATACATTTCAACTGTCTTGGATAAGGGAGGCCAGGTTGACGTTATTTATACCGACTTTCAAAAAGCTTTCGATCAATTAAATCTCCATATTTTATTAAAAAAATTGGAAAACTTTGGATTCTGTAAAAATCTTATACAGCTATTTGAATCATACCTCTTCAACCGAACACAGTTTGTAAAATATAACGGATTTTCTTCAACTTTCATCACTCCAACATCAGGAGTCCCACAGGGATCAAATCTCGGTCCGCTTTTATTCATACTATTTATAAATGATCTCAGTCGGCTAATACAATGTCGTCACCTTTTTTTTGCCGATGATTTGAAAATATTCAGTGCCATTGAAGATATTGCAGACTGTAAGCTACTTCAGTATTACTTAGATCAAATAAACCAGTGGTGTATTCAACATAATTTGAAGCTAAACGCCAATAAATGTAAAGTTATGTCCTACCATAGGAAAAAAAATGCAGTCTCATTTTCATATCATATAGATACCTATAACTTGGAAAGATGTATTTTGATCAAAGATCTAGGAATATATTTTGATCCTTCATTAAACTTCTCATTTCAGATAGATGAAATGATCAAGGCAGCTTTCAAGATACTTGGTTTCATAGTGAGAAATTGTAAGGACTTTTCGAGTCCAAACACATTAATTAATCTTTTCTACTCATTAGTTCGATCCAAGCTTGAATATGGCTCTCTTATATGGTACCCTATATATGATCGTTACATAATAAATATAGAAAAAGTACAACGACGTTTCCTTAAACATCTCGTTTATAAATGTGATAAAAAATATCCAGACCGAAATATAAGTCAAACAACTCTTTTAAATAGATTCAACTTTAAATCTCTCGAATTTAGAAGAAATTGCAATGCGGCAGTGTATGTATCAAAACTATTACAGAGCGTGATCGATTGTCCAGAATTACTAGTAAATATAGATATATGTGTACCCAGCCCAACTCGACAGAATCTTATTCTAAAATGTCCTCTAGCTAGAACAAATCTTCGTATGAAGTCCCCAATATATGTCATGTGCAATAATATAAATAAATTAATCAACTATGTCGATGTTTTTACTATGTCACCTAGTCAACTAGTATCCTTGATAAATAATTCGGAAATACTTTAAGTTTGTTCATTTAATACATAATTTCAAACTCAATCCTTTATTGTTACTCATTTTTCATTTAATACCTAATTACAAACTCAATATTGTTATTATCATTTAAGTTTTCTTGTTATATCACTCTTTACTCTCTTTACTTTAATTATATTTTAGTTATGTATATGTTATTTTGTCCTGTTAATGGTGTAAACTGTTGGGCAAGTATGTAAAATAAAATAAAATAAAAATAGAGAAGTGATAATTGTTCACAAATTTACTGTACAATATAGTATAGAATTATTCGATTATGTGGTAAATATATTATTACAGATACCGTTGGAATCTTTCCGACAGCAGAAAAATGCATTTCCTAGTATTTTTTCAAATTGCTCCAAATATCTAAGCATCTCTGAAAATAAGGAGATCTCTTGTGGAACAGGATGGACCCTTAAGAAATATCAAATTTTAAAACTATGTCTGAAATATTCATCTTCTTACTGATGGAACAGAATCAGGCAATAAAACTTTCATTGCGCAGTTTGTCTTTAGATTTTTTTTACACCAGAAAATATGAGAAAAACTGTCTTTTCTTGCGAGATCGTAGATATATATTATATTTTTATTAAGTTTTTTGTTGATGTTCGAGAAACAAAATTTTTTTTAAATATGGACCTAGCCTGCACAGCGATACTAAACGAGACAGGTGACGAAATACTAAACGCGTCAAGTGACACAGACATGTTTATGCAGTTAAGTTAACTACGAGAATTTGATTATTCACAATAGTATCGCCATTTTTTAAATTAGAAAATTGAAAATATATTATTGGTGATTTTATAATAAATGATATTTTCATATATCCGTTCAGTGTATTTTACCAAATTTCATTTTAGTCCCTCTCCCGGTATACAGTAACTTTAATGATTGCTCTGAAGACGACAATGGCGGACTACAGTACCAGCTATCCATATATAGAAATCAGTGCTTTCTTTTGGTGAATGAGAGATTGTCTGTGTAAATTTTTTTCGGTTTTATTACGCCCATTGTGATACAAAATATTCACAAAATTGTTTGTCTGTCTATTATTTTTTATAATTAAAAACTCGTACTCAAAGAAACGTTCATTAAACATATTTCATAATGATGCTCTATTTCATTGCAGGTTTTAATTAATAGAAATACTAATTTCCTTTCACTATTGCCTTTTATTTGGTAAATAATAGAGTATATATCGTAATGAAAATATTAAATCTATCTGGCAATTGTATTTTATGGAAAAAAATTGAAATATAATCTCATTTCTGCATATGAAGCACGCAAAGCTAGGACTACCCTTTCACACCTGCCGCCTTACGTTTTAGGCTTCATGTTTTCCAACTGAGTATCCGTTCCTCTATTATTCTCTTTCGTGGTTTTGTTTTGACAACGGAAGACAATTTTCAGGTTATGTTATATTGTTTTAGGGATAATTTAAATTCCTCAAAACCGCGGCAGTTTTGGAAAACTTAAACTCAGGTTTCAATTATGAATTAGTTGTAGTAGGTGCTTCTTCTTTTGAATTTTGTTCTATATCTAAGTGTAGCAGGAATGAATATAGGTAGATTACTTAAGATTTGTACGTCAGTTTTTTGTTTATTGTGTTAACTGTGCTACCATTTCGAGAAAGGACCTTTCTCTGGAATTTTTCTCATGTTCTAATACTTTCGTGTTATTGAAATCCATGGTATGTTTATTAGTATTTTGTACAGCAATGTGTTGCAGGGGCACATGCAACTGGCTTGTGTTTTATATCACTTTTGTGTTATGTGATTCTATCTTTCAAGTTTCTAGACGTTTGACCAATGTAGCACTGTGGCAGTTGTCACTGTCTTTACACGTTATCTTATTATTCACGTTTGATTCTTGCAATTCTGGTAGGTACCGGATATTTCAATTTCGAAAAAATGTTTTTGACAGTTTTGCCGCTCTTTTAAGCTATTTTCAAATTTAATTAAGAATTTGCACTAAAAAATGTTCATTTTATTTATCTTTTGAAATGTATTAAACTGTGACTAAATTAACAAAATGATTGTTTCCAAAACTCTTAATTCAACTTCTATTATGAGTTCTCAGACTCAATGTGAGTAAAAATCACTTTTAGATAATTATTGACACATTGTAAAACATATATATAATATTTCAGTACCCTGATGAAGATTGAAACATTAAAATCGAGAGTTTGATAAATTTCAAATGAGTAATATTTGTTTCTCTTCAACCAAATTCAAGACTGCTTAGACCCGTTAAAAATCTATTTTGTCATAAACATACTATATATATATATATATATATATATATATATATATATATATATATATATATATATATATATATATATATATATATATATATATATATATATATATAAATTGTATCGGTTATTCTGCTTTTTCTTCAAAATTCTCATTCATTTCAAAGCTCCAGCTTCCACCTTCAATTGAAGGCTTCATCCAGGGAACTAAATTGATAAACAATAAGACAGTTAAAACATACATAAAGCAATAAAGTTGGTAACCAATAGCTTACAGAAAATAAGAGAACTAAACTAAATTTTATATTCGATTTGATTCATTTGTTACTACACAAAATTGATGCACTTATTGATCATTTATTTATCTATTTATCTACTTGTTTCACAATATTTCTTGTAGTGACATATATTCATCTCCCCATCCGTTTTTATAATTATCATTTATGTGTTTCTGATTCTTCTTATGGTAGTCTTGTCTAGTTGGTTTTCTGCAACAATTATTTAATGTTCCTTCGAATTTAACTCTCTACTTTTCTGTAAGCCATTATTTACCAACTTTATTATATATATATATATATATATATATATATATATATATATATATATATATATTTCAAAGCCCCAGCTTCCACCTTCAATTGAAGGCTTCATCCGGGGAACTAAATTGATAAACAATAAGACAGTTAGTTAAAACATACATAAAGCAATAAAGTTTGGTTTGGAAAAATTTTAGTGTGAGTATTGGTCCAAAGAACACTTTATCTAACATCTGACGTGACCTCTACCTACGTCACGAAGTCCACGCGAAGTGAGTGACCGGGTATCAAGTATTAGCGGCTGCTGCTGACGTAGCGTAAGGTGAGTAAGCAAACAATAACTATAAAGAGGGTCAAGCAACACCAGGCGATGCAGAAACAAGAAAATGAGTCGGACGGATCTTCAACAGATGGAAGTCGGAAAAGACAAAATACGAGTGAATTATTTGGAAGGTGCAAGAAAACATCGAGATCCTTCACTAAAGCCACCCAACAAACTGCAGGAACGGAAGATTTAAAAAATATGATGGTGGAAATGATAAGGGAAATTGAAGAAATGAGATCGGAACAAGCAAAACATTTTACAGTTATAGAGAAAGTAAATGAAGAAATTGAAGAGCTCAGGAAAGAGAATAAAGAACGAAAAAAAGAATTGCGCTAGTTGAAGGGAAGGTAGATAGAGGAGAAAAACAGCAGAAGAAAGATAATATTGTCATAAAAGGGAAAGACTTTAATAGTAATAGACAAGAAATAGAAAAGTTCTGCAAGGAGTTAATCGGAGTACAAGTAAAGATAGAGTCGGCTCAAGGAAGGAATGTAGGAGCAACAATTAATTTCATGACAGTAGTAAAATTAAGCAGTTGGAAGGAAGAAGAACTGATAATGAAGAATAAAAACAAACTTAAGGGCAGCAAGATATACATAGACAATGACCTGACTAAAGAGGAAATAGCAATTCAAAAAATTCTTAGGGAAAGAGCTGGAGAAGAGAAAAAAGAAGGAAAAACAGCTAAAGTAGGCTATAAGAAAATATACATCGAAGGGCAATGCTGGATATGGAACAGCGAAAGCAGGGCAATTGAAAGAGCAAAAAACTGAGGCATGACAACAAAGAAACGGATGTAATAGGAAGTGACCATGCAATGACCAAGGATAAAAGAATTTTAGAATTATTTAAGAAACATAAAAATGAAACGCTAATATTAGGAACATGGAATGTAAGAGGAACAAATGAATCAGGAACACTCAAAAACCTATCAATGTGCTTAACACAATATAAGATTGACATACTGGCACTTCAAGAAACAAAGCAAAAATCAAACGACATAATAGCAGTAGATAATTATATATTTTCCAGTAGTGGAAACGACACCAAATATTTTGCCACAGGTTTTATGAAAAAAAAGAATTGAAGCAGAAAGTTATAAAATTCGAACCAGTGTCCGAACGAATATGTACAATACGACTAAGAGGAATGTACCGAAAAATCAGTATTATAAATGTACATGCACCAACAAACGAGAAGGACGAGAAAGAAAAAGATAAAATTTATGAAGAGCTTGAGAGAATGATAAATTCGATACCAAAATATGACTTAAAAATAGTTATTGGAGATCTCAATGCAAAACTAGGCAAAGAGGAAATGTACAAGACTACAATAGGTTCACATAGCAAACATGATGAAACAAATGAGAACGGACAGAAGTTGATTGATTCTGCAGTAACCAACAATATGAAAGTCATGAGCACACATTTCGAAAGGAAAGATATATATATATATATATATATATATATATATATATATATATATATATATATATATATATATATATATATATATATATATATATATATATATATATATATATATATATATATATATATATATAAAGGAACATGGATATCACCTGATGGGCGTACATATAATCAAATAGACCATGTATTAATGCGAAACAAATTAAAAATATCACAAGCAAAAGAGGTGCAGTACTAGACACAGATAATTTTCTTGTAAAAATAGTAATGAAACAGGAGTTGCCAAAAGTAACACAGGATAAACATAACCGTTTGAAACGATATGACACCTCGCCACTAACTAAGAAAAGCAGAGAGCAATTTCAAAGTCCACTGTCGAAGGAGCTAGAGCTAGCAGAGCAAGTTTCAGAGGAAATGGTAGATATAAAATGGAATAAATTGGAAGGAGAAATACTTAAAGTCTCAGAACAGCTGCTGCGCAAAAATGTGAGGGACAAAAATAAGGAATGGTTCGACATAGAATGCAAAAGTGCAATTAGGAAGAGGGATATGGCTAAAAGAAACCAACTACAAAATAACTCAAATGAAAATAAATTGAAATACAACATGCATAAAAGACGAACGAAACAACCGTGTAGACAAGAGAAAAGACAAATGATTATATATATATATATATATATATATATATATATATATATATATATATATATATATATATATATATATATATATATATATATATATATTTCAAAGCCCCAGCTTTCACCTTCAATTGAAGGCTTCATCCGGGGAACTAAATTGATAAACAATAAGACAGTTAGTTAAAACATACATAAAACAATAAAGTTGGTGACCAATAGCTTACAGAAAATAGGAGGACAAATCTAAATTTTATATTCGATTTGATTCATTTGTTACTCTATCTCCATGTATTTGTTGTATTTATAATTTAGCGCTGCAGGCCAAGTAGGTCCATAGCTTCTGTTACAATTTTTCGCCATTTTTTACGGTTTGTGCTAATCGCTTAAAGTTCGTAATCCCTAGTGTCTCTAAGTCCTTTTTCCCCGCGTCATACTACCTCTTGTTTGGTCTTCCCCTTATTTTTTCTTTCACAACACCTCCGTGTCTATCATCTTTCTTACTACTCTGTCCTCTGGTAGTCTCAGCACATGCCCTAGCTACCGTAACTTTTGTGCTTTAGCCACTTCCACTATTCCAGGCTCACCATAGAGTTCCATTAGCTCGGTATTAGTTCGTCTTAAACACACATCACCCTCTTTTTTACCACCATAAATCTTCCTCAGAATTTGTCTCTCCCACACTTCTAGTTTATTTTGCATAGTCTTGTTTAGCACCCACATTTCACTACCGTACAGTATCACTGGTCTTATAGTGGTTTTATACAACCGCTTTTTTGCACTTCTTGACACACTTTTCGATTTTAATAGTTTCCCCATAGCTCCCGCACTTCTGTTTCCTTTCGTTATCCGTGTTATAATATCCCGCTCTTCGCTATTGTTGTTTGTTATCGTAACACCTAAGTAAACAAAGTTTTTAACTTTCTCGAATGCGTTTGTTTTACCTCCTCCAACCTGTATTTTAAGAGACTCTTCTTGCGTTTCTTGATGTTCCGACTCTATCTCCATGTATTTGGTTTTGTCCTCGTTTATTTTTAATCCTATTTTCTCTGCCGTTTGGACTAAACGTTTGAATACCTCCTTTAGTTCTATTTTTGTTCTGGTTATTAACGTTATGTCGTCTGCAAACGCTAAACATTGGTGTTTTAGTTGACAAATAGTTCCTTTTGTGTAGATTCTGCTTTTACTTATAACCCACTCTAGCGCCAAGTTGAACAGGACGGGTGATACTGGATCTCCTTGCCTCAGTCCTCTGTTTACATCGAAACTCTCTGATATTTCTTCATCCACCAGGATTCTGCATTTTGTCTCTTCATGGGTCATCTTAATTATTCTTATCATTTTTTTGGGCATTCCTAGTTCTGCGAGTGCTTCATACAGTTTATGTTTATTTATTGTGTCATATGCTTGTTAGAAATCTATAAGCAACATTTGCAGGCTTAGATTGTGTTCATAACTATTCGCTATAGTTTGTTTAAGTGCAAATATTTGATCTGTAGTTGATCTGTTCGGTCTGAAACCAGATTGATATTCTCCTAGGATATTGTCCGCTTGTTTTTGTACTTTTATTTTTGAACATCCTGCTAAAATTCTGTACGCCACGTCCAATAGTGCTATACCTCTGTAATTCTCGCATTTCAGTCTGTTCCCCTTTTTATAAATTGGGCATATTAGTGCTTCCTTCCATCTCACAGGCATACGTTCGGTTCGCCATATATCCTTCATTATTTCCATAATATACTGAATTACTTCGTCTCCTGCATTTTTGTATATCTCTGATGTTATTCCGTTTATTCCCGGGCTTTTATTATTTTCCAACTGGTTCAGTATTTCTCGAATTTCATTTATGTCTGGTGGGTTTTGCTCTATACTATTCCCTTCTTGTTGAGTTGTTTCGGTTTCATTTGTAGTTTCCAAAGTCAGATTCCCCTCATTTAGCACTTCCTTGAAATATTCTTCCCATACATGTAGTTTGTCCTTTGCTGTCACTAGTTCTCCCTCTTTATTTTTACAGTACACTAGTGGCGGCTGATACTCTGTTCTTTGTTTCTTGGCCTCCTGATAAAAGTTTCTCAACTCCTTTTTTTTAAATCTTCTTCTAATATTATCATTTTTTCTTCCATCATTTGTCTTTTCTTTTGTCTACACGGTTGTTTCGTTCGTCTTTTATGCATGTTGTATTTCAATTTATTTTCATTTGAGTTATTTTGTAGTTGGTTTCTTTTAGCCATATCCCTCTTCCTAATTGCACTTTTGCATTCTATGTCGAACCATTCCTTATTTTTGTCCCTCACATTTTTGCGCAGCAGCTGTTCTGAGACTTTAAGTATTTCTCCTTCCAATTTATTCCATTTTATATCTACCATTTCCTCTGAAACTTGCTCTGCTAGCTCTAGCTCCTTCGACAGTGGACTTTGAAATTGCTCTCTGCTTTTCTTAGTTAGTGGCGAGGTGTCATATCGTTTCAAACGGTTATGTTTATCCTGTGTTACTTTTGGCAACTCCTGTTTCATTACTATTTTTACAAGAAAATGATCTGTGTCTAGTACTGCACCTCTTTTGCTTGTGATATTTTTAATTTGTTTCGCATTAATACATGGTCTATTTGATTATATGTACGCCCATCAGGTGATATCCATGTTCCTTTATATATATATATATATATATATATATATATATATATATATATATATATATATATATATATATATATATATATATATATATATATATATATATCTTTCCTTTCGAAATGTGTGCTCATGACTTTCATATTGTTGGTTACTGCAGAATCAATCAACTTCTGTCCGTTCTCATTTGTTTCATCATGTTTGCTATGTGAACCTATTGTAGTCTTGTACATTTCCTCTTTGCCTAGTTTTGCATTGAGATCTCCAATAACTATTTTTAAGTCATATTTTGGTATCGAATTTATCATTCTCTCAAGCTCTTCATAAATTTTATCTTTTTCTTTCTCGTCCTTCTCGTTTGTTGGTGCATGTACATTTATAATACTGATTTTTCGGTACATTCCTCTTAGTCGTATTGTACATATTCGTTCGGACACTGGTTCGAATTTTATAGCTTTCTGCTTCAATTCTTTTTTTTCATAAAACCTGTGGCAAAATATTTGGTGTCGTTTCCACTACTGGAAAATATATAATTATCTACTGCTATTATGTCGTTTGATTTTTGCTTTGTTTCTTGAAGTGCCAGTATGTCAATCTTATATTGTGTTAAGCACATTGATAGGTTTTTGAGTGTTCCTGATTCATTTGTTCCTCTTACATTCCATGTTCCTAATATTAGCGTTTCATTTTTATGTTTCTTAAATAATTCTAAAATTCTTTTATCCTTGGTCATTGCATGGTCACTTCCTATTACATCCGTTTCTTTGTTGTCATGCCTCAGTTTTTTGCTCTTTCAATTGCCCTGCTTTCGCTGTTCCATATCCAGCATTGCCCTTCGATGTATATTTTCTTATAGCCTACTTTAGCTGTTTTTCCTTCTTTTTTCTCTTCTCCAGCTCTTTCCCTAAGAATTTTTTGAATTGCTATTTCCTCTTTAGTCAGGTCATTGTCTATGTATATCTTGCTGCTCTTAAGTTTGTTTTTATTCTTCATTATCAGTTCTTCTTCCTTCCAACTGCTTAATTTTACTACTGTCATGAAATTAATTGTTGCTCCTACATTCCTTCCTTGAGCCGACTCTATCTTTACTTGTACTCCGATTAACTCCTTGCAGAACTTTTCTATTTCTTGTCTATTACTATTAAAGTCTTTCCCTTTTATGACAATATTATCTTTCTTCTGCTGTTTTTCTCCTCTATCTACCTTCCCTTCAACTAGCGCAATTCTTTTTTTCGTTCTTTATTCTCTTTCCTGAGCTCTTCAATTTCTTCATTTACTTTCTCTATAACTGTAAAATGTTTTGCTTGTTCCGATCTCATTTCTTCAATTTCCCTTATCATTTCCACCATCATATTTTTTAAATCTTCCGTTCCTGCAGTTTGTTGGGTGGCTTTAGTGAAGGATCTCGATGTTTTCTTGCACCTTCCAAATAATTCACTCGTATTTTGTCTTTTCCGACTTCCATCTGTTGAAGATCCGTCCGACTCATTTTCTTGTTTCTGCATCGCCTGGTGTTGCTTGACCCTCTTTATAGTTATTGTTTGCTTACTCACCTTACGCTACGTCAGCAGCAGCCGCTAATATTTGATACCCGGTCACTCACTTCGCGTGGACTTCGTGACGTAGGTAGAGGTCACGTCAGATGTTAGATAAAGTGTTCTTTGGACCAATACTCACACTAAAATTTTTCCAAACCAAACTTTATTGCTTTATGTATGTTTTAACTAACTGTCTTATTGTTTATCAATTTAGTTCCCCGGATGAAGCCTTCAATTGAAGGTGGAAGCTGGGGCTTTGAAATATATATAAATATATATATATATATATATATATATATATATATATATATATATATATATATATATATATATATATATATATATATATATATATATATATATATATATATATATATATATATATATATATATATAATAAAGTTGGTAAATAATGGCTTACAGAAAAGTAGAGAGTTAAATTCGAAGGAACATTAAATAATTGTTGCAGAAAACCAACTAGACATGACTACCATAAGAAGAATCAGAAACACATAAATATTAATTATAAAAACGGATGGGGAGATGAATATATGTCACTACAAGAAATATTGTGAAACAAGTAGATAAATAGATAAATAAATGATCAATAAGTGCATCAATTTTGTGTAGTAACAAATGAATCAAATCGAATATAAAATTTAGTCTAGTTCTCTTATTTTCTGTAAGCTATTGGTTACCAACTTTATTGCTTTATGTATGTTTTAACTGTCTTATTGTTTATCAATTTTGTTCCCTGGATGAAGCCTTCAATTGAAGGTGGAAGCTGGAGCTTTGAAATGAATGAGAATTTTGAAGAAAAAGCAGAATAACCGATACAATTTATATATATATATATATATATATATATATATATATATATATATATATATATATATATATATATATATATATATATATATATATATATATATATATATATATATATATATATATATATATATATATATATATATATATATATATATATATATATATAGTATGTTTATGACAAAATAGATTTTTAACGGGTCTAAGCAGTCTTGAATTTGGTTGAAGAGAAACAAATATTACTCATTTGAAATTTATCAAACTCTCGATTTTAATGTTTAAATCTTCATCAGGGTACTGAAATATTATATATATGTTTTACAATGTGTCAATAATTATCTAAAAGTAATTTTTACTCACATTGAGTCTGAGAACTCATAATAGAAGTTAAATTAAGAGTTTTGGAAACAATCATTTTGTTAATTTAGTCCCAGTTTAATACATTTCAAAAGATAAATAAAATGAACATTTTTTAGTGCAGCTTCTTAATTAAATTTGAAAATAGCTTAAAAGAGCGGCAAAACTGTCAAAAACATTTTTTCGAAATTGAAATATCCGGTACCTACCAGAATTGCAAGAATCAAACGTGAATAATAAGATAATGTGTAAAGACAGTGACAACTGCCACAGTGCTACATTGGTCAAACGTCTAGAAACTTGAAAGATAGAATCACATAACACAAAAGTGATATAAAACACAAGCCAGTTGCATGTGCCCCTGCAACACATTGCTGTACAAAATACTAATAAACATACCATGGATTTCAATAACACGAAAGTATTAGAACATGAGAAAAATTCCAGAGAAAGGTCCTTTCTCGAAATGGTAGCACAGTTAACACAATAAACAAAAAACTGACGTACAAATCTTAAGTAATCTACCTATATTCATTCCTGCTACACTTAGATATAGAACAAAATTCAAAAGAAGAAGCACCTACTACAACTAATTCATAACTGAAACCTGAGTTTAAGTTTTTCAAAACTGCCGCGGTTTTGAGGAATTTAAATTGTCCCTAAAATAATATAACATAACCTAAAAATTGTCTTCCGTTGTCAAAACAAAACCACGAAAGAGAATAATAGAGGAACGGATACTCAGTTGGAAAACATGAAGCCTAAAACGTAAGGCGGCAGGTGTGAGAGGGTAGTCCTAGCTTTGCGTGCTTCATATGCAGAAATGAGATTATATTTCAATTTTTTTCCATAAAATACAATTGCCAGATAGATTTAATATTTTCATTACGATATATACTCTATTATTTACCAAATAAAAGACAATAGTAAAAGGAAATTAGTATTTCTATTCATTAAAACCTGCAATGAAATAGAGCATTATCATGAAATATGTTTAATGAACGTTTCTTTGAGTACGAGTTTTTAATTATAAAAAATAATAGACAGACAAACAATTTTGTGAATATTTTGTATTACAATGGGCGTAATAAAACCGAAAAAATATACACAAACAATCTCTCATTCACCAAAAGAAAGCACTGATCTCTATATATGGATAGCTGGTACTGTAGTCCGCCATTGTCGTCTTCAGAGCAATCATTAAAGTCACTGTATACCGGGAGAGGAACTAGAATGAAATTTGGTAAAATACACTGAACGGATATATAAAAATATTATTTATTATAAAATCAACAATAAAATATATTTTCAATTTTCTAATTTGAAAAATGGCGATACTATTGTGAATAATCAAATTCTCGTAGTTAACTTAACTGCATAAACATGTTTGTGTCACTTGACGCATTTAGTATTTCGTCATTTGTCCCCTTTAGTATCGCTGTGCAGGCTAGGTCCATATTTTAAAAAAATTTTGTTTGTTGAACATCAACGAAAAACTTTATAAAAATATAATATATATCTACGATCTCACAAGAAAAGACAGTTTTTGTCATATTTTCTGGTGTAAAAAATCTAACGTGAACATCACGTGACTTACTTGTACATCATTGGATATATATATATATATATATATATATATATATATATATATATATATATATATATATATATATATATATATATATATGTATAATACGATGTGATTTTGATTATATATATCATTAAATATATATAATCAAACACAAAATCTCAACGTTCTACAGTTAATCGTTCTCGATTCATCCAAAAGATTTTAAGAATCTGTCAATTAAAATGCGCTTCCAGCCAAATCGGTAGCTATGGAATCAGAAGGCCATCATTCTCATACTACAACATTCCTAAATACTGATTTCCAAAATTCTACGACTACCAACAGATCTAATTCGAAAATAAATTGTTACTGAAGTGCACTTCCGGTTCAGTCTATTGTTATGAAAAGGCAATCATTCAGATACCAAACTGTACCAAATTTCAATATTCTACACCTGATCGTTTCGAATTTATGCGAAAAATTCCAAAAGATTGTCAAGTAAAGTGCACTTCCGGCTCGGTGGATCTCAATAAAAATAGGATTTGAGCACCTAGACGGTATAATCATCCTAAATACTAAATTCTAACAATCTACGTTCAATCGTCTTGGATTTATGCGGAAAATTCAGAAAATGTTTCGAATAAAGTGCTCTTCCGGCTTAGTCGATAGCAATCATAATACAAAGTGTATTACTAGATATTATAAAAGTGCCTAATACAAAATTTAAATATTCTACGACTGATTGTTTAGAATTCATGCGGAAAATTCAAAAAGTCTGTCATATAAAATGCACTTCCGGCTCAGCTGATTGTTATAAAAATAGAAGATGACCATTAAGATGCTACAGCAATTTCAAATACTAAATTCCAGTATCCTATGGTTGACCACTCTGAATTTATGCTGAAAATTTAAAAAAGTCTCAAGTAAAGTGCCCTTCCGGTTTAGCCGATCGCAATCATAATGCAAGTTGTACAATAACATATTATAGAAGTTCTTTGTACAAAATTTCAATGTGCTACGGTGAATTATTCTATATTTATGCAAAAAATTCAAAAAAAAAATTCAAGTAAAGTGCACTTCTGGCTTGGCCGATTCATATAAAAATAGCAGATGACCATTCTGATACAACATTAAGTTCAAATACTGAATTTACAAATTCTACGGTTGATCATTCTGGATTTATCAGAATAATTCGAAAAAAGTTTCAAGTAAAGTGCACTTCCGGTACAGACGATTGGAACCATAATGCGAGTTGCCCAACTAGACCCTATACCAGTGTTAAATACAAAATTTCAACATTATACGTTCAACCAGTTTTGAGATTTGCGAGTTACGCACGAACGCACGCACGCACGCACGAACATACGTACCGACATCAAGCCAAAAATAGTCAGAATTGATTCAGGGATGCTCAAACGGATATTTCCATCAAAATCTCGATAGGTGAATTCTGTCGGTTTCACAATACTTTCTTGTACTTTGTACAAGTAAGTAAAAAAAATCTAGAGACAAACTGCGCAATGAAAGTTTCATTGCCTGATTCTGTTCTATCAGTAAGAAGATGAATATTCCAGACATAGTTTTAAAATTTGGTATTTCTCAAAGGTCCATTCTGTTCCACAAGAGATCTCCTTTTTTTTTTAGAGATACTTAGATATTTGGGGCAATTTGAAAGAATACTAGGAAATGCATTTTTTTTTTCTGCCGGAAAGATTCCAACGGTATCTGTAATAATATATTTACCACATAATCGAGCAATTCTATATACTATATTGTACGGTGAATTTGTGAACAATTATCACATCTCTATTGAGTATAAAATATAAATAGGACTATTTATATTCTTTATTGAAGTTTTCTCGAGATTGAATTTGTTTGTTCCTGGTTTACCCATTATTTACCATATATATATATATATATATATATATATATATATATATATATATATATATATATATATATATATATATATATATATATATATATATATATATATATTCGAAATACTTCGTTATTTTTGTACGTGAAAAGTTCAATATTCTTGTCGAAATTCACTCAAATTGAAGTAATAATATTTAAAAAAAATATAAGAAGTTGAAATAAGAATACCTATTGACCTAGTAGAATGACGATGTATTCGAATCGAGTAAATAGAACAGAAATAATAATAATTCTAATATTTATTTTTAATCAAGATTTGTTAGCGAAAATAAAATTGTCATTCTACCAATACATTATATAAGCTCTTTTTTCAATTGAAAATTATTATTTTTGACTATTCACATTATTTCGAACGCATACATTAAATTCCTGAACGAAAAAGTGTAACCACGCTTATAATTGGTTCTTACAGTATCTACCAACGTAATTGCTAATTTTAACGACAGAAAAAGGTCCTGAATTAATCAAAATCCCACCTCTTTTATGACATTTTTTCATGCCTACATTGACTTGAAAGTAAGAATGAATAGAAACACTGTAACTAATGTCTTACAAAAAAACATTTCTTTTGTATAAGTAATTCTCGTAATTTCACTGTTTTATGCATTCACTTTTTATCTTGTCGAAAACTAAACAATGGTAGATAACTCTTTTTAAGGCATTCAGTACCAACATAAAATATGGATATAAAATCTGAAGTAAACTATAAACAACACAAATTCCTAACCCAAGAATGTGTGACTTATCTGTAAGAAATTCTATTGTTACACTAATTTTGACCATAAAAGAAAATTGTTAAGTAGGTACTTAAATGACTGGTAACTTTCGCCTATGTAGATCACAGAGACATAATTATGTCAGCAAAAGTCACTTAAAGTATGACCCACATAAGAAAGAAAGAGTTAAAAAGCTTTTGATACAAAGGACATTATTCAGATATGGAAAGAACGAACACAATGTTGGACGGCGTACAATGAAATATGATTTATCGAACTGAATATTCTATTGACGAACGTTTACCGTAAGGTAACATAAGAAACTTTCTGTATTCGCTGCTATTTTGTTGCTGTTATAATGCAGTCAATTATGATGCAAGAAATATTGAAAATTAAAAAATAGATATAAGTAGTTCCGAACAGCACGTGAATTAATTTCGGTTATTATAAGATTATTAAAATGAGCGAAACAAAATCTTATCTATACCAGTGGCTCTCAAAATATGGGACTTAACCTTTTCATTTTAAATTACCTTTTTTTATTAGCTTTGTACAAGTTGTAAAAGAGAAACAAGAGGTAATAGATAAAATAATTTAAAGTTCTTTACTGGTTCTCCTACGATGAGAGAAAAGCTTACTTAAAAATTTCTACAAAAATACCACATAATGATTGAACACCTACTTATGGCCTTCTTCTCATCCACGTACAGAAAAAATACGCAATTTCTTGAAAGCAAGCATAAATTTATCGAATTTAATTTATTTTCAAACGTATTAAAAGTTTTCAGCTTTGTACGTCGATCTGACGGATCCTAAAAATAAGATTATATAAAATTGAAATTGCCGGTATTTTAGAGCTTATTTTCATTTCCTAAATAACTAATTGCATCTCAATCAATTTAATACATCGAAAATGGTGTGAAAAGATGACGTAATAAATAAATTTATTCAATAGCGAATACGCCCTGTCCTAATTTTTGCCAATGTTTGCCTAATTCAAATATCAATGTATATAATGAATATTTTTGGAACTTTTCCTACAGTTTATTCAAAATTTGGAGTAAGGGATGAAGCTAGTAATGGAATAAGTGGAAAATTGTAATTTATCAGTTAAATTTGTCCTAAGGTTTAACCTTGAATGCAGCTACTGTGTGAATACGTAGGTAGTTACCAGAGAAATAAAACCATTTTCCGGACTAAAATGACTGACTTTTACTCTCGGCTACCTGCGTTCAACCTTATCTCTCGATTAATATCTATTATAGTAACAGATTAACCTGAACGGAAATGAATAAACTTGCTCTAAGAATACTGTCTCAAACTTTTTTTCTCCATTCTTCAAAACAGAATTGTAATAAAATTTTAAAATATAATCAAAATATCAATTAATTTAGAATCAATCAGAATATTCTGATCCCAACCACAAAAAGCTTTATTCAATAATTGATTTTTTTAATAGAAAACTATTGTAGTGCTTTTTCAATAGGATCTAGTGAGCGTGTGAATAAGTGTTCAGGTGTAAAATTACTTTCCGGCTCGAAATTGTTGGCTATTTAAATCAAATCACCATCAATTATATTACCTGTTACGACATACGCATCAAGAGTTAGTACTTGAACAAGCTGTATGTAGGTATTTGATAACTTTAACTACACTTATTGTACTACTCATTTTCAAAGCGTGTTAAGGTTGCACAATAAATAGAGCAATATGCGTATGAAAAGCTGATTTTAAGATGATTTATTGATACAAGATACTTACATTTTATAATTTTTAATTACTTGTACAAAGTCCACATTTCGAGATTTTGATAGAAATATTCGTTTTGAGCATCCCTTAACCCATTTTGACTATTTTCGGCTTGATGTCGGTACGTATGTACGTGCTTATTATGTGCATTCGTAACTTGCAAATCTCAAAACCCGTCGAACATATAGTGTTGAAATTTTGTTTTTAAGACTGGTCCAGGATTAAGTTGTGCACCTCGCATCATGGTTGCAATCGTCTCTAGCAAAAGTGCACTTTACTTGAGACTTTTTTCGAATTTTCCGCATAAATCCAGAATGATTAGCCGTAGGATACTAAAATTCAGTATTTGAGATTGCTGTAGCATCCAAATGGTCTTTTTTTATACCATTCGACTGAGCCAGAAGTGCATTTTATATTGTTGAAAGAAAATTCAAATTGCGCCTTCTTCATGTTTTTTCAAAGTAACTATGGTTACATAGATTTTGATTCACATGTAAAAAGGTGACAGTCTAAAAAATATATATTTTTCTCTCCTATAAATTAAAGTATTTTATAGATAATTTATAATGAAACCAATTTAGAATTGAATAAATAGTTCAATTCTCTTCATATATAACAGATTTTTTGAATTTTACGCATAAATTCAAAACAATCAGTCGTAAAATATTAGAATTTCGTATTAAGCATTTCTATGATATTTAGTTGTATACCTCGCATTATGATTGCAATTGTCTGTACCGGAAGTGCACTTCATGAATTCAAAACAATCGGTCGTAGAATATTGAAATTTTGTATTAAGCACTTCTATAGCATCTAGTTGTACATCTTGTATTATGATTGCGATCGGCTGAATCGGACGTGCAGTTTACTCGAAACATTTTTTGAATTTTCCGCATAAATCCAAAACGATTGAACATAGAATGTTAGACGATAGTACCGTCTAGATGCTCATATCCTATTTTCATTGAAATCGACCGAGCTGGAAGTGCATTCTACTTGACAGTCTTTTGGAAATTTTCGCATAAACAAGAAACAATTGGCTGTAGAGAATTGAAAAGAATGTCAGTCTGCTAGAGCATCTGTATGATTGCCTACCACTCTTATAACAAGCGACTGAACCGGAAGTGCACTCCGGTAGATATTTTTTTTTAATTTTCAAATTCAGAACTGGTAGCCCTAGAATCCTGGAAATCAGTATTCAGGAATGTTGTAGCATGAAAATGATGATCTACTGTTTCCAAAGCAATCGAATGGGCCGGAAGCGCACTTTACTTGTCAGATTTTTATAATTTTTTGGATAAATGAAACGATGGAATCTTGTGTTTGATCATCGTATATGCAATGAAAACACCCAATAGTAAATCGCGTCATCACCACGTCAGATTTTTTTTCAACTGGACGTGTAGTTTCAGTGTTATATTTTTCTTTTAAATTGAATATTCAAGATATATCCAGTGGAGATGATCACGTTAAAAATTGTCATTTCTATACAATCTAATCGCACTGCTATTGACAGAAAAGCAAAAAACTGTAATTTGCTTCAACCAATACTCGTACTACAGTCGTGAACGTTTGATAACGCTAATGCAGTAAAAATTGTTCCTAAGTACGCAATTAATTTACGAGTAAACCGTTTGCCAATAAGCTTTCAATCGATTTTGCAAACTTGTCTTACATTCGAAAATATTTCTAAAGAAGTTATTTTTTGTTACTAATCGAAATCTATTTTTCAATAGGCTTTAACACTTAGCAGGGATTTTCAGTTGCAAATATCTGAAACTCACGGTTGTAAGTATCTACCTCATAAATGGCAGCCTGTGAAAAATTGTTCTTTTTTCGCTGTCACAAGCGTCTGGTCTTTTTTATTTGAGCTGTGAACAGAGATCAGATAATTAAATAAGTCTATTTTACAAATTGAATAACAAATATTCTTAGGAAGCAACCGAATGGGTCAACAGGAAGATCTGATTGAAGTCTCATTACAGTAAAAATGACTGTCCAGTTTAAGTTAATTTTTATGATTATAATTGATGAACTTTACTTTTGTTGATCTAGTTTTGTAGCTCAAATATGAAATTGAGATTCAGCTGAGCCACTGAAACCATGACTTACAAAATCAGCATAGACTATAATGGTCTGAATTATGTTCAGTAAAATCAAGAACCTGCATTCAGGAAGCCTAAGTAACAATCTATATAGAATGGGAATAGTTTTTTAAAGCATTTATTGGCTAAATAAATGCATCAAATATTTCAATATATACGAAATTCATGAGAATGCTGTGGAACATTTTAATTAAAAATTAAATTTGAAAAGACCTGTGTCCCACAATAATTCATATCTAAGAATCGGTTATTAAAACCATCATCTTAGACAGAGAAGCAACTGTATACACGTGTTTCGTCCTTATCAGGACTCGTACTCGTATAGCCTCGTACTCGTACAGTATAGCCAAACCCAGATAGTCAGAATTTGGATCCCAAGACCAATATTATCTTATGATGATATATGATGAGCAGAGGTGAAACTCACATGCAATACCATCTATCGAGACTTGAACCAATTTCGGTATGAAGATGAAATAGATATCAATAATAAATTGTGAAATTTATTTATTATCATGATAGTTAGATTGCACAATTCGTTTTTTACACAAAAATTTAAACGTGTGAAATGTCAAAATGAAGTATGACTACAAATTGTTCAATTTGTTGGCCGAATTTTACGCATTTAATAAAATTTGGAATCAATTATTTAATGATAGTGCTAAATTAGCGTCAGCGTAAATTAACGTTCAACTTTCATGTTGACATTCCAGAGTATCAACCTCAAAATACACAATTTCAGATTAAATCAACATGAACAAGAAAATATGTAGTTTGGATGTAAGCTAGATTTTGAACTAATAGTCTGAGAACTAGCAGTCGATTCGACCTTCGTGTTCTCCGTGAGGCTGAAATTTTGTGAATTAGTTTTCAACAAAGTGATAAATCCAGGAGTATCGACCTGCCAGAGGCCCCACAGATCAGTACAATTATTAAATTTTTCTGAAAATGTCAATTAAAGAAGTAAAAAAATGCATATGTGAAGCTAAAATTTGAGTGTAATTTAATTTCTATATATTTAAGTATATATAGGGTACGCAACGAAACGCGGAACATTGGCGTTTAACATTGGATTTTTGAAATGTGCGGATATTGGCTCCCCTGTGTATGTTAGAGCAAAAGTACAAGAATAAAAAGTTGTTTAAAATCAATTTTCAGCAGTTTTGACAGATCCAAGTACCCGGCTGGTATATATATATATATATATATATATATATATATATATATATATATATATATATATATATATATATATATATATATTTTCTTTAAATCGTCAGTAAAGTAGATAAGAAAAATTGGCCGTAAAATAGCATTATTAGAGGATTTTTGTTGCTAGGTTGCGTAAACAAAGATGCCAGAAGACCGTTACCACTGTTGCCGTTCGATATAACTAATACTTTCTTCTTATTATTACTTTCTTATTTCATTTTCTATAAAATTGACTACATCTATGAATAACTTATTTTGTTTTTATCTATATTCTATTAATGTGTTACATTTATTCATCAAAAAATTGCTAAATGCTGATACCTTTTCTATAAATAAGAATGTATTTTTTGGTGTTAATACCACTGACAACTGTCAATAGTTGTCAATAAAAATTAAATAAAGTTAGATAAGGTCGATGTGACTTTTTTTCTAATAATTAACGATTTCAAAAATAATTTAATATATGCATCTCGATAGTGAAGTTTCTTCCCCATCACTCATTTGGTTTATTTGCCTCGACCTAACGGTCTCGGCAACTAATTCCACATTCATGATGAAAAAATCAACTTTATTGTCTTGACACATAAATAACTAATTTTTGAATAATCACGTAAAATTCAGGCAATTACATAAATAATGGAATGTAAACTTAACATCTTCCAACATGTATTACTCAGAAAAACTTTAACCTCTGAAATCAAATGGTAATTATAAAGTGCCATATCGCTTTCTGAAAAAAAAAATGAATTGATATAGAGAAAATGAAATTACCAAATGAATGTCATTTATGCAGTCAGAAAATATAATTTTTTCACCTGATTCAGTGCCATCAGAGCTACCAGGTTGTAATAACGGATCATAAATTGATTATGACACAGTATCACTCTCATACCAGCTCTACCCATATATGTTTGTGTTCATCGTTGAGTCATTATTTTGTGCTGTTAATATTGTAAGTTTTACAAAATGAGCAATACTACATTATAATGGTTATATATTGTCACAAATTTTTTTATGAATAATTTATTTACACAGGTTGCAGTGCTAATATTCACTTTATACACTTGCATGATCACTATTTCGCTCACAGTTACTCTTACTAAATGAATGACTATCCTAGCTCACACCCTTTTATACCTGATCCAACATTCAATTGTCTAATAATTGATGCCTGGCAACCACCGGACATCTAGTAACCGTGAGCTATCAATCACGTCCGACAATTGAACATCGACTTGGTCAATACTAACTAGGATTACTGTCAGACTCAAAATTTCTGCCTTTGAGCCAAGATAATTTGCAAAAGCTTTGCTGTCCAGACTCTGCATAGCATATGCGAATGTAGTTAGATCTTCTTTATGCAGTTGTGTGCTTTTGAAGCTGTCCATGTAGTAGTTCCTTCATGTGTTTCTCCCCGAAGCGCAGCTTTAACTCAGACGTAAGCTTCCCATAATCAAGGCATTCTTGTTCACTCAGACCTGAGAGTACCGCTAATGCTTTATCTCGGAGCATTCCAGCCAGTACAATAGCTCTTTGCTCCATATTCCAGCCATTATTTCTCGAAATCAGCTCAAATTGAGCAAAATACTCATCTAAGGATGTCTTGCCATCAAACGCCATCGGTTTTGAGATGAAGTTAGCTATAATTTCCCTTAGTGTAGATGCTGGAACACTTTCTATGCGTTGGGGTGCGCCATTTTCCTGGTGACAATAGAGTCTATTTTTGCTTCCAACTCACGTTCAACTTGTTTGATTTGATGCTTTATTTCAGTGAATTCTTCATCAATCTCCTGGAGCTTACAGGCCATTGTCTCGTTCTGCTCCGAGATTATTTTCTGCAATTCCGTGGCCATAACTTCTGTGGACTCCGTAATTCTCTTCTCCATGGCCTTCATACTCTCCGTAGATTCGACCAACCTCTTCTCCATGGCCTTCATATCTTCCGTAGATTCGGTCATCTTCTTCTCCAAGGATGTCGCCGACGTCTTCATAAACTCCATCATCATCCTCAGCTGATCCTGCATCTCGTTGGTGACCATGCTTCTTGTCTTGGGCATTTACAACAGTCCTAACATAATTTCAAACACTTCGCGACACTGCAACTAATCCACTCTTCCTCGTCCGGATCCAAAATTATTCTCACTGAATTTCTCAGGATCCCACTCCTGACACCAATTTGTCACAAATTTCACTGTGAATGATTTATTCACACAGGTCTCAGTTCCAATATTTACTTTATATATTTGTATGATCACTATTTCGCTCACTGTTACTCTTACTGAATGAATGACTCTCCTAGCTCACACTTTTATATACCTAATCCAACAATGGGCTAACATTCAATTGTCTAATAATTGATGCCTGGCAACCAACAAACATATAGTAACTGTAGGCTGTCAATCACGTCCGACTATTGAACATCGACTTGGTCAATACTAACTAGGATTACAGTTATGGCGAATTTGAAAAAATAATTATGTGAACTAATTACTTGAAATATTTTACACTTGTGACAACACCTTGAATAGTATGAGCCATAAATTTGTGATATATCATAATAACTAAAATAAAACACAAGTGACTTAATTTATATCACTATATTTTTTTCAAAGATTGTAACTACTAACCATTTCGGTCATTATCGGACAATTGATATTATTTCAGATTCCATGAATTCGGCAAACAAATCTCTAAGGTTCCTGATATAGTAATATTATTGTGCAATAGATGGCGTGCTAATCGACTGAATTGAGACTTTGAACACTTATTGTTGACGTTTTCGTAAAGGTTTCTGACATAGTATCATCCAAGTACGACTCACGCTGCGATGTTAGGCTCATTTACTATGGTTACAATTGCTGAAATAATTGGTATCATAGAAAATAAACGGAGTTTAAGTAAACTGTAGATAAGCCAAGGCCGAGTTGTACAATCTAAGCTTACCTACAATTTAGTCAGAGCTTGACTTGAAAATCACGAAATTCCCCATTACTAGCTTTGATGATACTTTGTCAGGAACTTTTACGCCAGCGCAAACATCAACTGCTCGAAGTTTCAACTCAGTCGAATGGACGATAAACAAACAAATAGCTGCCTGATATGACTCACGCCTTACGTATCGTAGGTTGATACTATATCAAAGACTTTCATGCAAGTACCTACCAACAACAACTGTAAAAAGTTTCAACTCAATTAGATAAACGATGCGCAGAGAAACAAATACGATATGTAGATCATTTATTGTACGCTGACGGTACTATCAGAAATCTTCAAATAAGTGCCATCAACAAATATACAGAGTTTCAATTCAAACGGACGAGAGATAGGCGATCAAACGAGTACGATCTGTGCGCTATTTATTATACGTTCATAATACTGTCAGAAATTTTTAAGCAATTACCGATACAACTGTATGACTGTAGAAAGTTTCAACTCGATCGATTCAGCCGTAGCGGAGATCAGTCCGGACAAACAATCAGTCAGAAAGAGAAACAGACAAAAAAATTGAGAGATTTGTTTTGGTTTTGGTATCCTGCAATAAACATTTGAAACTGAATTTATTGCAAAATCACTGACAGATAATTCAATTCCATCTGTATGTATAGATGAAGTTGACAGCAGTAATTTTGAGATCAGATTGTTAATAAGAAATATAAGATTAAACCACCCAGAAAAGTCTGCGGTGGCTAAACATGCTATTCAAGAATTACATGATATTGATTTCACGAATACCAAGCTTCTGGCTGAAGAGGACAATTGGTTGAAGAGGCAAATAAGAGAAGCAATAGAAATGAAAAAAATCACCAAATAATTTGAGTTTGAGTACTGGTTATGTACTTAATCGATCGTGTCATTTGCTCATAATTTCGAGTAATTTTTATCTACGAATCTACTGTGTAAGAGTTACTTCATCACCATCTCCTGAAGATCTATGGATGATCCGGTTACGCGCCGAATTAAAAAGAGTAGAGCCAGATTGACCTAGAACCACAAGGAGTTGGCAATAATCATTACTCTATTTAGACCTCGATTTTTATCTCCTGAAGACTTGTGGACATTGAATTATAAATTAAACCACAAGCAGAGCTTTTCGATCCTAGGAATTAATATTTTAAAACTTATCTAGTCACTATTTGTATATTTCTGTTGTCTGCACAATTTTTGTTTATTTTATTAATATAAATTTTTACACTTGAAAAAGGCAGCTTTCTGCTGTTGAAATGTTGTGTCTTCAATTATTTCTTTTCCAATTACCGAATTACCAAATTTGTAGGCCGAATGTCATAATGCTTGCTTACACTCATATTGCATACAAGACTTTTTCGTCCATATTTTAGCAAGTGTTGAGCACATAACAAGGAAGCTTAGAGCACAAGTTAATATTTAGATTCAACAAATATCCGATCTAATAGATCAGTGAGAGTTGCTACAAACATAAATTCACAAAAATTTAACTGCTACGCGTTTAAATAGTGATAAAACTGGGATACGAAAAAAACTTATTTCAAGTACCCATTTTACACACGGCCATAGAAAAAATATTCATTGAGTCTTTTGTAATGAAATAAAATGTCATCATGGTCAAATATTGTGCCGACTCAACTAATATGATTTTAGGCTCGTACTTATAGTCCAAGATCACAGACCCGCCAGACCTTACTTATTTTCTGAGAAACAAAATTTGTGGATTAGAATAGTGTTAGTCGGTACTTTGACCATAAACATATTCACTAGTTTGTGCCGACGGCCAATTTATAGATACGAGGTGTTAAAGGTACATCAAGACAATAATCACTTTTCTTGAAGTCTGAGTGCTGATTTTTATGTATGTTCTAGATAATATTGTTGAAAATTGATAATCAACACTGCCAGACAAGTCTCATCGGCAGTAATTCCTGCTAAACGCTTTAAAGCTCTCAAAAAAATATCGTTATCTTACTTATAGTCTGAGTCCTACTTTTTATATATAATACTCAGTGAGCAATTTCAAGACTTTTTATGAATAGCCAGACCAAGAAAAAGTTGGATGCCCATAGATGCTTCACTTACTATCAAGCCTACAAATAGTGACCTCGCGCTTTTACTCACAGCGATATTTTAGATGTGTCTAGAGGATGTTTAGCCCTACGATTAATCTAGCTGTTAACAAAAAGTATTAGAATTGTATCCTGAGTGTCATATATAAAAATTAGCACTCAAACTATAAGCAAGATCAAGTTATTCTTTGTAAGCTTTGAAGAGTCTGGCAGAAATTACTACCGATGGGAAGTGTCTAGCAGTGTTGATTATCAATTTTCAACAATATTCTCTGAAACATACCTCAAAATCAGCACTCAAGACCGTAAGAGAAGTGAGTAATGTCTTAACGTACCGCTAGCACCTCGTATCTGTAAATTGGCCGTCGCCACAAACTAGCTAGTATGCGTATGATAAAAGTACATACTAACACTACTCTATTCCATACATTTTGTTTCTCAGAAAATAAGTAAGGTCTGGCGGGCCTGGGATCTTGCTCTATTATTGTTAGTTATAAATATAAATAAAAGAGTAAACGCGCTTATTAGTTATTTTGAGTTATCAATTTACATGTTCACATTTCTCATTTTAATAATAAACAAAAACAATTTTATTAGAAGGTAGTGATTTTTCTGTCAAATTAAAATAATTCTTCATATGTTAGTAGTAACAAAGTATTTTAAAAATATAATCAATTTCAGAACTTCAAATAACGGTTCTTCCCACGGCCCTACTATAACCTATTCTCTGAACACTCAGTATATTATGTGGATGTAACAAATAATATTATGAAGTATAACCTTGTAGATGTCAACTCAAACATTAAAGAATTGTTTTATGTTTATATTCATATATTTGGGATATTTTCTTGAGTGAAATAGACATGTACACGTGACCTAGCTACAGACTGTTGATTGGAAATTGGAACCGCCAAAGCAAGAATCAGGTACGCATAGGCTAATGAAGCGAACGTGTGATTACGTCACAGACAGGGCTGTATTGAGAAGAAATATGATATACTCTTCTCGCACATTTTTTATATTTTAAAATTTCACAATTCTGACATATTAGAATGTAATACTATTAGAATGAGAAACAACCAAGTTATTTCATATTCTCATTCCGAAAACAATAAAATTCAAAAATTTCTCTACCTACAGTAGTTTAAAAAGAAGATCCATTGGATATATATTTTGAACGTGAAAAGTACAGTATTTGACAGGCAAACGGCTATTTTCCAGTTGGATGGGAGCATGCTCTTATTTCGCTCATCTTCCAATCTCCATCAAAAGTAGACTGTATCATGTGCTCATTGTATAATATTATGCAAAAATTGCGACCAGTTGTCGATTGCCCATGAGAGCGAAATTAAGCGTACGGACGAAGTAGTCTCGTCTCGCGTAAAGGCACTGTGGAACTGCAAAGTTGTCGCGGCAAAGTATAATATGAATTGAATACAACCAGAATGAATGCTTCTCGATCTTTTTACAGGGATTTATTCAATAATTACATTTATTAAGGTTGTATGATCATTAGAGCAATGTAGAGCTGAAAAACTTATTTTTTGTATGTTATGAATCGATAGTAAGTATTTAGTACAAGTAAATAAAAAAAATATAAGAATCAAGTAATATTACCAACATAACAAAATCGTAATCAAAGAATTTTTTATAAAATAGAATAAATATATCATCAAGCATTTTAGTCCGACACAATGGTTTTGAAATTTGAAATTGGTGATTATGGATCCGTCTTCATATGACATATGCACACAAAGTAGACAGCTGTTAGATGCGCAGTTGAAAGTATATTTAACGCGAAAGAATATTGGAGTCAGTTTTGTTAGTAAATGAATAATGGAATAAATCAGATTATTATTAATATAAAGTAAGATTCAAATTCAGGTTATTTATTCATATATACATATTTCTAGTTCTAGTAAAAAAAAAACAAAGCTAGATTTCATTATTACTCGCGGGATGGATGGCGTACAACTTCAAGAAATATTTTCTTGTATTCATACTCTTCGGGAGAGAATATCATTTTTCTTCGGACACTTCATTGCTCTCAGGTTCAAATTTTGCCTCGGAAAAACCTTATTTCTCTTTCCAGATATATTATATTGGCTACAGAAAATTAAATTTATAGTACTGCTAAGGCTGTGATAACGTGGCCGTCGAATGAATGAACTGACAAGTGACAGTTGATTGGCTTGTACTGTATTGATTCTTCAATTCCATACTAAATATGAGCGTTATTATTGCTTTGAATACTTTGTGTATGTTACGGAAGATAAATGAATTCATTTGTTGTTCTTAAATAAGTAAAGGTCATTGATATTTCTTTACTCTATATGTCTATATGATAAATATGTGTAATAGGTACAGATCTCAGTTTCAGCTGCTAGAGTGCGGTTTCATGTTTACGGCTGGGAATAATATTACTTCTCATATAAAAACAGTTTTCCATATTCCGTTTTAGAATAGTTACAGGTAAGGAATCAAAACAATGATTTATGACAAACAGTTAACTTCGTTATTTTGTGTTAATTCCACCTCTGTGTCTTAAACAGTACAGTTATTCCAAACTCGCAGGTCCGTACTAAACTCCAACCATCAAAATCTGACTGTACTTTTACAACTTTAAACCATTTGGGATCACCTACAGTCGCATTTATCTCGCCTTTATACACATACACACATTGACGTAAGAACTAGGCTGGACCACACACACACATTTATGCATTTACACATACTATCCCAGTTAAACAAGTTGTGGCCGCGAGTTAGAGCGATTCACTGGTTAAGTCAACTTAGTCCGCGGTCGGACTTCATCGTAGTAGGTGTTGTAGATGGTTAGTGTTGTGAGGTAGAAACAGGCAATAATAATCTCGTGCGGTGTTTGACGTTTGACAACTGAAACTTCAATAGCAGATGTTTTTTGTGTTTGTTTAGTGTATTGTGTGAAAGAAAATTTTTATATCGAGTTGGTAAGTTTAAATTATAATTTAATACTTTTAATTCCAAAACGTTATTTTTCTTTATTAGGAGATTACAAGTAATCAGGATTAGAACATATGTACCTATGCATCTAATATGACATAAAAACAGCTGTCATTATTTTGATTCGATATTCTTTGATTGAGTAAAACTTAAAATTTAAGCTAGAGCGGTGCAATCGGCTATAAGTCAATTATTGTTAGATATTTCAGAATCAATTTAATCCTTATATCATCGTATAAATTAAGTCCTATTTTCATTCGCCTACTATTGCGAAAGTTAAGTGACAATAGTTTCTGTAATTTTTTTATGAGGAATCATAACTTCTGTTATTTGGAATATTGAAATCCTTACATTAGATATTCACAATGTGGATTTTCCGTGTTCGGGATGAAATAAATTCAGATTATCTAAGCAATTAACCAAGTAAGATATTAAAAAAAAATTTAGGAGGATGTGAGAGGATGTAACAAACCTACGCCAAATAAGTTTATTTATTTACAAAATGATTTCAAATCTTAATGTTTTGTTTGATAGTATGAGAATCAATTTATACTTAAACTACTGGACTGTGAATTTTCTGTTTTCTTATATTTTATTGACCCAATTGCATAAAATATTTTGAACATATAAATTCAATTCCTAAATTAAATTCAATCGAATAATTTATATTTGAGGAATAATTTACTTGTCTCTCATATTTGAACAACAATTTCAAGTTGCATTCATTATATAATCATGTATAAAATATCCTAGTTTATAGTCACTTTTTAAAAAGTAAGGTTAAAGGCATATGGTCGAAGACTTGACGATTTAAATAAAATTAACAATACTTTTTGCAACTAGACCCAAGTATCATCATTTTCTCATGCTCTCGTTTACTATTTTCAAAATGCAGCAATTTGTGGTCCTGAATTACATCTTTTACTTTAGATAAAAATATTTTGAACGATCAAGAAAATTTGTGGCATATCCCGCATTGTTGTTTCATTTTCAGGAAAAAAAATTCGAATCGACAGATTGTGTCGCATTGAATTTTTACTGACCCGCTGTACATTCTTTCAAGTGGATGTACTAACCTGTTCCGGAAGAGTATAAAAGTAGCTTCCGATCATCTCACAAAATTTTCATACTGTTCAAGATGATTTTGAATTTCAGAGTCCTCTTGATTAATCCAAGAACAAAATCCAGGAATTATTATATTTCCAGCTCCTAGTTTTTATGTTCCAGAGTACACTGAATATAAATCATATTTGAAAACATGTGATGATTTTCGATCCTACATTACATCTTTCAATTAGATTTTTTTCATTCGAACAAAATATCTCAAACGCTATGAAGTTTGTTGCATCAAGCACTCCAGATTGCCATATGCATATAAGATGCAAGCACTTTATAAAATTACCGATCCAATCGATAATTATATAAAATCCATTTGACTTACAGAAAGATGTTCCAGCATAAATTGGACAAAACCATGAATACGTCAGTGACTGTCTGATTAATCCGGTGGTCAATGCAGTGAATCAGTTATCATCACATGCGCGTCATGAGTTTCAGTCGTGTGCCAGCATTAAATTCAATTTTCGGATAAAATTACGTGAGTCGTATTCAAGCGATCGCAATTGTGAGTATAGTAGATATCCGATTGCACATAATAATGTGTCCAACAGAGTTTGCAACATGTTTGGAATAGGAGTAATTTGTTCACTTGTGATGAGCAATAAATTGTGTGAATTATTCTAATTTTGAAAAACCGCCAAACCGGTGTCTGTTTTCTGTCCACACCACAATTCTCACTTTTTCTGCTTCACCGACTCATTGGTTGTTCGACTTGAATACTCTATGCATAGTTATAGTGTCCCAAACTGAGTTAATGTTGTATGATTCATCTGAAGTAGGAATGAATATAATTTTCAAGCAGCCACGGATAGAAACAATAATTACTCAGCTATGCAATACAAAATGGGCAATTTCTTTTTGTTGTTTCGGATCTTCTCAATCTATAGGAGAGACTGTTCCAGACGTGATAGTTCTTGTTGCAGCGGCAGACTGATGACCTGTTGTAAATCCGTTCTATATAGTACACAAAATCTGAAATATGAAATAAGTAAAACATACAGAGTAAATATTTGCTACCTCCAAATATCATTACGTAGCCCAATTTGGAACTTTTTGTATGCAAATATATTTCAACAGAAAAATTGAATATAAACTGCAGAATGTTCTGCAATAAATTCAATGACTCATAACTATTATCTGTTCAAGAACTAGCTTATTAACAGTTATGTTATCACATTTTAATTTAGGCTAAACAATTTTCCACCTATTTTAACTCAAAAATTCAATCTATTTTCCAACTGTTTTATTGAAACAAAGTTCAGTATTTATTTAAATCTACCACGTTTCGGCAGCCACGTGCTGTCTTCATCTTTTTTCAGATGCATGTTGAGCATTATCCAGATAAGACTGTTTATTTATTTGTCATACAATTTGATACATTATAAACTCACAAGGCCTTTCAATGCTAATATAACACAATTCAACAGAATATTCTTTAGGTTATTTTGAGTAAAAAATGTCATACAGGTCCTGATCCTTTCAGTAACCAAAATACAAGGGATCAAATTTTGCGAAATTTTGTATATAACAACGAATTTTTAAATAAATATCGAGTTGTAATTGCAGAAAATTAGAGAAAACAAGATAAAATATGAGAAATTTATAGAATTAAGCAGAGTAGAATAATAAAGACTAAGACTGGATAGTATAACAGATGAGGATCAGAAAGAATATGAAATTTCTACGATAAATGCCCAAGATGTCCACTCAATTACGCGCTTTGTATGGGTAAATTCTAATCGAGGAATCGAGGACCGTAGTCTCTAATTGAACTGCATCTATTTGCTCGTTGATAGTGCTAAGAATATAGTACTTCGGGGTCTAATATTTACAAATAGAGGTATGATGCAAATTCAACTGAGCTATTACGCGTCCAGTGCTAGTTGTAAGGTTATGAAGATCAAGATCTTTCTCATTCGTATTACGAGTATTGCAACCAATACTTTCATTTTGCATGCCACTCAGTATATTTAAAAATCCAATTATCTCTAACTACTTAAATGCACGACTAAATCACAGAAGACACACAAGAGACACTACATGTCGACCCCTTTGATCTATACATTCATTCTCCGTTGATCTTGACATTTAAATTTATTTGCTGACTTAGGCAGAAGGTTTAAAATGTTCATGTTTAAGAGTTCATCGCAATAAGAAGAAATAATATGTAAAAAAATATATTATTGAAGCAACTTACAAATAATTAGGAATGCTCATAAACAGAGCTGGGCAGTACTTGCACGATAAGTACTTGATTACGCTTACAAGCACTGTACTTTAGGAATTTATTGTCAACAAACATTTGATCCAGCTGAATTATTTTGCGAGTTATTAGTACTTTACGATGAAGATACAACTTCATCTAAAGATAAGAATAAAATTAATGAGAAAAATCAAGTATTGGCTTAGCAAAAGAGGTTAGGCCAAAATAATGGACTGTACAGAATAATAGAAATGGAGATTGAATACAATTAAGAATACAAAAAGTGAATTCGTTCGATTCGTGCTCTTACACTGTCTTTTTCCAAATCTCCACATAATGAGAGAAAACAATCGATCCCTTGAACTTCGTTATATAGAGCTCATATTATCTGATAATTTGATGATGATTCCAAGTAACAATTTCATTTTAGTTTGAATGAAAGTTTTTTTTCAATTATTTCAAGTTAGCAACTAAAGTGATAGGGTGAAGAAATTTGTATTTTAAAAACTTTTACAAATACTCAAGTATTTGGTACATGTACCTGAAGTACTTTTGATGGATAATTTCGCCCTTTTTTCTATTATAGAAGTACTTACTCAATATTTACAACAGTATTTTGTATTTGCAAGTACCAAAAAACTAAAGATGTACTTGCACCCTAATTGCCAAGTACTTTTGTCAGTATTTGGTACTTTCAAGTACTTTCACATACATTCAAGTACTTAGTACTTGTACTTGAAGTACTTTTCACAAGTCATTTTCCCAGCTCTGCTTACTAACGACAGGGTGTAACAGCTAAAAGAGCTACCTTGACTAATATAATTTCTGTCCAATTGAAGATACAATAAAATACTATGGGACAATCTTATGCAGGACCCAGAGGGACATTCAATTATGGAAGATAATACTTTTTTTCATACCAGTACTAGTTTTATACCTTTACATAATAAAAAATTCAGAAAAATGCGATTGGAATTTGAATAAATTTGAAGAAATTAATAATGCTACACTTGAACCAGTTTTGAAAAACTTGAATTATGTTTAGAAAGAGATGAAAATAAGATAGAACATACAACACTATTTATAAAGTTATCAGAAAATAAATTAATGTATTCAATAATTCATGTTTCGTTGCATCTAATTTGAATTGTTCGTAGCCTATAACTATGAAAATAAAATTGAATTGAATTGAGTTCTGGAAAGTTTTTTCATTGTTTGAAGCCCCTCTATGGGGAGGAAACTTATAAACATGTAAATAAATTTGATACATTTTTATTTCACTTGAAAAAAGCAGCATTTTGTAATTGAAACATTGTGTTTTCAATCATTTTTATACAGAACTTCTTCCAATAGAACATGTTTTTAAAAAATAAGTTCTGAAAGGTTCTCTCTTTCATTGAAATGCCTGAATGCTTCAATGGGATAGAAATTTATCAACATATAAATTAATTTGTTGGATTTCTATTTCACTTGAAAAATGCAGCACTTTTGTCGTATTTCTAAGTATTTTGGTAAACAATAAAAAAATAAAACATACTGAATGAGTTCTGAAAATATTTTTGCTTCTTTTAAAGATTCGTCAGATTATAAAGCTTTCTATTTTGCTTTTGATAATTTTTGAAATCACCATTTGAGAGTTACATTTCAAAGAAAATTCTAAAACGGAACAAAAATTTTATTAAATATTCTCTAGTAAAGTTTTAACAATGGTGTTGGAGTGCTATATTTACACACAATTTGAAAATATGTACTATTACCACCATTTTCAACAGTAATATATCATTTTCGAGGAAGTATTTTCCAAACAATAAACAAATTTATAACAGCTTTTAAGTGCAGTTTTCAGATTTCCAAACATTAATTTCTTTTAATTATACGCTTTGGAATGTACGAATATGTTTGAATCATCTAATCCAGAGCTTTATACCAAGAATTTCTGACAAATGTTACAAGTACGCATTTTCAGCTCATTCAACAAATAACCTAGGTACAATATATTTATAATCAATATAAAATCAGTGAGAAACTTCTAACAGGGATAAATAACACATTCAATGCACCATGTGAATTTTGACAATGCGAAATGCACGCTTTTTGTAACGAGCGCTCCCGGATTGGACATTTAAATCTGTTTGATGAACTATCTCTCTCTACATCCGAACATCTTCGTCTTACTGTCGCTTCTCGTTGGTCTTATACCTTAAGGCCGTATGACACGGTGCATAATTTCTCTCAAAATTATGTACATTTTTGTGTTTCAAAATTATGACCAAAAAAATGTACTGTGGCATAGGTACATCAAAATACCTTCAAAAAAATGTTCAAAAAATTGTACAGAAAAATGTAGGACTCGCTCTATATTCTTAAAAATTTTTCTTCAAAATGTGCGAATACGAATGCGCATTGGCATGAATGAATATTCTCATTTGTTTGGCATTTTATGCCCAAATATGAATTGTTGTTGTGAGAGCTATGATTATTTTAGAAATATCGTGCTCTAGAGATGAAATCATAATTTTAATTCAATTGAGGAATTTAATTTCATCCATTTTGATATTTTTAGTCAATCTGACAGGTTGTCACGTGGAGTAGCTTGTACGCAGATGCGTGAACATTCAAAATGTGCGCAATATGAATGCGTACTAGCATAAATCTACATTCTAGTCTGTTTCAAACTTACTTTTTGTGTACATTGTTGGTTTGAGATATCATTATTTTCAACAACCACTATTATCGGCGATATCAATAATAATTTAAATTTATGCTCCACAAATCTTCTTTCATCCATCTCAATATTTCTGTTCAATCTGACAGTTGTCACGTGAAGTAGCATGTGCGCAGATGCGTGAACAGATTAATGTACAAAATTTTGTAGTAGTGATTTACAGGCCTTCAAAACAATGTTCAAAAAATTGTAAAAATTTTTGTAAGAAATTTTGCTCAAAATTATGAACATAATTTTGAGAGAAATTATGTATCGTATCATACAGCCTTGAGTAAATGAATCCGGTTCAACTAAACTGTAGATAAGCTAAGATGGCAAATTTTGCCAGAAATATCATATCAAAAGGAATTCATGGAAGAAAGTGACGAGTATCACTTTTGACAATCAATTGGTTTTATATTTTTATATGATGTAAACTACACATGAAAATATCGCGGAAAGAAGCGATAGTTATGAAGTACATTTCTCCTGAATTTTACAATGATAGGTGAAAGGATATACGCCTGTTGTGTATCTCAAATTTTTGACGAAAGCGTTGCATTTTATTCGGAAATAATAACTTCGAGGTAATCCGTTACATGCGTCACTGTTTTTAAATACATGTCAATCTACTTTTGAAACCTGAAATAACACGTCAGAAATGATCTTATGTTATTTAAAATGTTATCTTTATAACGAGAAATTTGATTTATACAATTTTATTTATACATGCTTTGATGAAATAATCAACTATATTATGACCAAATATTTAGCGATGAATGGTCATATTTTATGAAATTGGAACTGTACAATTTGGAAACTATTTCCGTGAAAATTCACTACCAGGACGTAATCTATTGTGAATTTTTATTTTCCAATTATGTTTAAAACATTGAGAACATTATTCTCTAGCGCAAGCGTAGGCAAAAATAGGCTCGCGGATCGGTTCCTGCTCTTTTGATTATTAAATCCGGTCCGTCAGCACCAGTGTGCGTAGCATTTATGAACACAAAATCTTCGCTTCCTACGATTCACAAATTAATTTTTGGTTTTCACGCGTCACATTATTTATAATGAAATAATAATTTTTATATTTTAATTTTTCAATTTAATAATTCCACTTAAATTACAATAAATATATAATTATAGAAATGTATTCCCTCAATTTTATTAATTGTAGATATATGTGGGCGGTATCTCTTCCGGCCCAAGGATCTCCTGAAATTAGAATTTTGGCCCGTACTTAGAAGTATTCACCCACCCCTGCTCTAACGCTTTTAGTAAAAGGATTTCATCTATCGAATATGTATTTCAGGTTTCCAAACATTGATTTCTCTAAATTATACGCTTTGAAATGTACGAATATGTTTGAATCATCTAATCCAGCGCTGTATACCAAGAATTTCTGACAAATGTTACAAGTATGCGTTTTCAGCTCATTCAACAAATAGGAAGTTTGTCTAAACGATATTTGTTGAATTTCCAGACGATTACAATATTCAATTATTCTTCAAGATGCTTGCAACTATTAATTGAATGGTTCAACATATTTTCATGACTCATTATATTCAATCAATTTTCACATTTCTCTTCGTTTTTGCTTTTCCGGAAGTCGAAGAAATACTGTGCTCTTTATTAAGGCAAGTGTTTTGGTGTAGCATGGTTCGATAAAAACTCTCATTTCATTATATTATTTATTTCCCTATCATACCGCTTATGGCCAGTTGCATCGCTGTATCTTAAATTTTAAGTGTCGCTTAATTGAACAATATCGTATAAAGATTCAAATGTCAAATATGACATGGACATTGTTGTCATTATTTCAATACTGATTCCAATTCGATATTTTTTGTTTAAGCGAGACTTCAAATTTATGCTAGAGCCAACTGTCCATTAGAAACCTAATTCAAAAATATTTTGAAAGAAATTGAGTGTTTACACAGGAGTCTAGTCTAATTTTTTTGATACAATGACCCATTTGCTAAATAATTATTGTAAAAGTTACAACAAACTGCTGTATTTTAAATCCAGTTTTACGCGATACTGAAAATCAATTTCATATTTCTACTTTTAAGCCCGTGTACAGAATTTCTTGAACTTCAAACACTGTTTTTTTGAAAAAAAAATTTTTGTGTGGATTTTGAGTAAATTACATAATAGTTTTAGTGGAAATTCGAATGATTCGTTAAAATTTGTCCATAGCGAGTGGCGACATTAAGGGCCAGTTTCACCAACGCCAGTTAAATTTAACCAGAGGTTATTTTATATGAAAACTATTGTTGATACAATTGTAACTATAGTTACTAACTCAAAATAACCTCTAGATAAATTTAACTGACTTTGGTGAAACCGGGCCTAAGTGAAAGAATTAAGAGTTAAATATGGGCGCGTTATAGTTGGGCCAAATTAATCCTCAGGTACTAATCCTACCTTGTAGTTGGGCCAACATCATGCAACCGAGGGATTAAAGCAATTCTCGGTAGTGGTGGCTGGTACTTTTGGGGTGTGTAGGATATATTTTCTATAAATTTTAAATATCGAATAAATTTATCTAGTTTTCATCCATATTTCAAACATGGGAGGTGTGAGTATCGTATGTTGAGTGAAAAAGGCAATCAGTTGTTAATTGTGAATAATTTCAAGTTTTGTGTAGCAAATTCTTTGCAAAATAGAACTTGACACTGGAGATGTGTAAATAAAAAATTGAAGTGTCCTGTAAAACTTAACACAACGGCTGAAAATTTTGCAGAAGTTCTACAATTTGAGTTAAACCATAATCACAGAGAAGACACATCCCTACCCAGACAAATCTTGAGTAACAGTTTCAAAAGGAAAGCTTCAAAAAACCTATATGAAAAACCGGCAAAATTATAGCACACGACATTCAGATCTATTTCAAAGGGCATAAAAAGTGTGGTACACAAGCATGCTCCAGTTTATAAAAAAAATGTATATGTATGTGTTTGACTGTACCTATATAAAAGTATATATGACTGTACCTATATAAATGTTTATATCAATGTATATGTTATATGTATGTGTTTGACTGTACTTATATGAACCAAATGTACAAAACAATTATGAAATAAAAATATCTACTTCTGTCATACGGTATTTTATTTTATAATCTTGCTTAATGATCTGATGCTGGCATTTGGCCCAACTATACTGTGAGATTAGTTGACCCTTGGGATTAAAAAATTTCTAGCAGGTAGGCTGGCCCAACTATACGACACCGTTAAATATAACTCCGCCTTTGGGTTTATGACACTACCTGTTAGAAACTAAATTTTAGCAAGCAATTCAGATTCACGAAATCCTTAGCACCACAACTAAAGTTCAATATTGAACAAGAAATTCAGTCATAGCATTGTGCTATCATTTCAGGGAGAAATATTTGAATGAAGATGGAATAATGATACTATCTGGCTTTTTGAGATCTCACAAAGCTTTGTAACTTCAAGTTTTGTTAGGGATTATACAAATCAGTTAATAGCATATTTTCGAAAATTACTCTGGTTTATAGTTACAGCAATTATTAAAGTTAGACAGAGATTTAAGTTCAAGATTTTTGGAATTTCACAAAGTTTTGTTAGTAGTTATACAAATCTGTTAATACAGCATTGTTTTGTCGTGCCCAATATTATTACCATTCAAATGCGTAGCATTTGAATCTTCGTGAAATCATACTTGTAGCAACTCTCACTGATCGATGAGTTCAAATAATATTAAATCTAAATGTCAAATCATGGTCTTGATTCTTCTGCTGTGCGCTCGATATTTGTCAAAAGTACTCTATATATTGCGCTAATATGCTTCTGATTCGTCGAAAATCGTTGCCGAATGATGTACAGAATTATTTTCTCATATTATTGGAATGATACTTGTTGCAACATAATTTTTAGTTGTAGAATGTGTAGACTCCCAAATAGTCTTAAAAAAAGTATGGGGTACATCGAGGCTACAATATGTTTTCAATGGCATGAACTACAGACATGAAACGTAATCTTCACCTTCGACTCGGATTACAAACTTTTTGTCCGTTTGGAATATAAGTCATCCTAATATATGTTATAAAGTATTCTATTCCCACTCATGCGCCTTTATTGCCAGAACTTATTTGACTTTTTTTACGAACTAATTGCCTATTCTCAAACCAAGCCACTTTAATCCAGAAATCATTGTACAGTGCAAAATAATCTTTAAAAAACATGACTTAAACTCTCGACGAAACTGATTTTTTTTTTCATCATTCTAAGCTACATATTTCAGCTCCTGTCAGTTTACCATAAATGTACATTATAATCACGGAATAAAGAAAATGTATTGTTTACTAATTTTCTTAATTTTATGTGAAGAAACTATCAAAGCAAATATATGGATCTCTTATTCTTCTGTAATGTTTTGCACGTTCTCCAGCAATTATTAAAAGAATCTTGATTAAACAAACAGAAAGCAACAAATGCAAATAAACCTGTTTCAATAAGGAAGAACTTATCTTCACATAAGTAAACAAGTAGAATAAATCATTTGCTACGCCTGTTCTCTATCTTGATTTGCTGACCCATCTTATCCCGTCTATAATCTCAATATGTTAACTGTTTAATTTGCACAGATTTACACTGCACTTTGTTTACATTCGTCTGTACATTATCTTAACCCACATTTAGATTATAGATTGAATAAGAAAAATTCTGATGTTGCTTTAAGTACAGGGTGGGGCAGAAAAACCTATCCGATTTCAAAACGATATAAAATTAAAACCAGTCAACTTGTCAAAAAAAATTTTTTATTAACATATCGCAAATTTTATGCCATTTTTAAATTTAAGTTTTGAAAAGCACATCACTCAAATGTCGTCCTTGGGAGCGGATACACTGATTTAGGCGCTCGCGGTAGCTTTCCATGACTTTCACCGTCATTTCCACAGGAATTTCTTCAATTGCCCGAGCAATTTCCCTTCGTAAAGCAAGAAGGGTCCTTGGTCGATGCTGGTAAACCTTTGATTTGAGGTAACCCCAAAGGAAGAAGTCGCATGGAGTGAGATCCGGTGAGCGCGGCGGCCAGCCAAGATCACCTCTCAGGGAAATGAGGCGACCGGGAAACAGTTCCCTGAGAATGTCCATTGATCGTCGCGATGTGTGGGCGGTTGCACCATCCTGTTGAAACCACACATTTTCCACGCCATTTTCTTCCATTTTGGGTCTAAGAAAATTTTCAATCGCGGCTCTCACATTGGCCACGTTTTCAGGTCCTGTTGCTGTCCTGGGACGTCCAGGCGACTTCTTTCTCAATGCTGAACCCGTCTGTCTAAAATTTGACACCCACACTTTAATCGTAGCGTGATGTGGAACAGGATCATGACGCCCGAGTCCGAAATGAATTCGAAAAGCACGTTGTGTAGCAATTATCGAACCGTCGCATTCGATAAACCGCTCAATAACAAAAGCACGATGTTCATCAGACCAAGGCATGTTGACTACTGACAAATGGCATAAAACCGGCTTTCTAACAGTTTTTACCCCACTACTCTACCTGCCCCCTCTTCTGAGAAAAAGGGATTTGAAATCGGATAGGTTTTTCTGCCCCACCCGTTATAACCTGCTATGAGATAAACCATGAATACATAAATAGGCACTATAAATAATATCCAGACAATACTAATTTTTCATTTCTTTTTTGGTTTATTTATATTTCTATCGTTTATCTACTTATTACATTTTTTGAGCTTCAGAGCGATCGAAAGAGCTGTAGTTTGATATGATCGTTCTTATTTCTACTGAGTACAATAATACGAATTGATGTTGGCTCTTCTTTTGTTTAGTGTTGCCAAATATTAATATTCGTGTGAAATATATAATGATACAGTACAGTATAATCGTATAACAACTAAACTTTGGAATTATGTAGATGTAGCAAAATTTTGTACTTTTTTTTCTGTCCTGCCGGCTTCAAAACAAATAATATACAAATATATAGAATGATTCAAATAGGGTAGATACATGTCATCCTTGGTTTAGAATCATTCTTCCACTACTGTAGAAAACACATTCAAAGCTCATCTCAAACAATTTTTGGTTGCCGTCTTGCTCTTTTCTCTAGTTATAAAAAAGAAAAAATCAAAACTACTTCTTATTCCTTGGCTACAATATTACGAACATATCCGTGCTACTTTTGTTTATTATGGCCAGTTGCAATGCTGTCCCTAAAATTTTAAGTGTCGCTTAATTGAACAATATCGTATCAAGACTTAGAAATCAAATGTGATAAAAACATTGCTGTCATTATTCCGATTCGATATATTTTTTTTAAAGGCAGGTTTACACGCTACGATAAATGCTAGCAATTAATCGTAGCGATCGAATTGTTACGATTTATCATTGCGTGTAAACTGGACATTGTAGCGATTTATTGTAACTGGAATTGGATTAAGCTTGCCGCACACGATGCAATTTTTCAAGCAATTTTGTTCACTTGGCGCCGCACTGGGTGCCACGCTTGCTCCGATGCAAGAAATTTGGTGCGATGCGGGGTACTAGACTTACCACGAGACTTGTTTTTCAAGATAGGTTCGGTGCTATTTTTCGCACTTGCTGCGCCACTGACTGCTGTCCACAGCCAATCAAAGCAGACGACGAAATCACTTGATTACATCACTGAGTTGTATGTCGCATTAGAATGCTGTGTCTCATTAGTACATTGTGTTTTGTGGTGTTTTAAGATACAAATAAGTAAAAATTATGGCTAATGGACATTAGGTAATGTTTACGTACCCAAGCTCAAGGTGTATACCAAAAAATTAAATGAAAATTCCCTGACTTCCAGGTTTTCCAGGTTATTTTCAATAAAATTCCAGACAGTAAAAAACAAAAGTTTGATACAAGCTTACATATAATCACAGATTAATGTTGCAATTCTGTGTGAACCCTATAAATCTGTGAATTAAAAACAAAATCGCAACGAACTTGATATCATGAACGAATTTACATTAATCGATAGAAGTAAATGTACTTTAATAAATTTTTTTTTTATGAATTTAGAGATCTGGAAGACTTATAGATTTGCACAGATGGCCCTAGTATCTTAAAGAGTGAAAATATACTCTTATGAGTAATAATGCATAAATATCCTATGATGTATTTTTTGCAGACAAATATCGGAGACTCCCTGACGATTCCATGACATTTCCAGTTTATCTAAATTCCCTGACATTTCCAGGTTTTTCACGTTTGGTATACACCCTACTAGCTCGTCAAACAAAATGTTGAAAACTCTGCGGCCTTGATTCCTTCTCAAAAATCACTCTCTTGACCAAAGTTTTTTCTTCTTTTTTTTCTGTCTCGTAATTCGCAAGCTATAACTGCAGCAAATGCTCCTGCTCTCCTCCGACGATTAGTTTCGGCAACATCCATACTTGTAATGTGAAAATCTACCAAGTCTACGTTCTAGTGTTAGAATGAGTGGCGCAGCTTGCCTCGTGTGATGCGAAAATAAGTGTCACACTAAGTGTACCTCAAAGTGGCCCAGTGCGCAAGAAAACTTGCTGCAAATTAAGTGAACAAAATTGCATGGAAAATTGCCTCGTGTGCGGCGGGCTTTAGATGGTTGAGATCGGCCGGCATCAATTTCTGCGAGTCGCAACGATTTGATTCAGTTTGCATTACTAGTTTAGAACTGGCAGTTGGAATTCCATGTCCTTGAAACTCCTTCCGGTGGCAAGGAATCATACGGTATCTGAGAAGATATCGCTCTTCTTATAACAGTATCATTTTTCACACTTACCTCAACAAAGTCTCTTCATCCATACCTAAATAACTCGCCGATCATTTCGCAATTTTATATGAAAAAATGCTTAATGGCGTCTCTTCTTTTTTCTTGGTTTTCGTAACTTTTTCATTTTTCTTGCTAAACAAACGATAAATATCGACCACAACAGTACTTCCTTCTTGGCAAAAGCTAACTGAGTGTACCGCTGTCGACAATTGGACAATAAATCGTTGCATGTAAACAGTACTAACTCTTTCGATTTATTTGAACAATAAATAGCACAATCTCATTTCTACGATGTATAAAAGTTAAAATTTAAGCTAGAGCGGTGCAACTGGCCATAAATAATTTGAATAGTAGTTTAACTGTGTTTGATATTTCTTTTTGATTCGGAAATAGTACAAGTAATAGAAACTTTAAGCTCCAAATTTCTTCTATCTGAATTTAAAAGAAAAAAAATTCATACAAAAATCATAGGTGACATAATTCTGCATATTCTGGTTCTTTAAACATTTTCTTAGCACAAGAACTAGGGAAGATATGCCTATTTAAGGATGAGTTTGTTATTATATACAAACACTATTAAAAGTACGTCTTTTAATGGTTGCCTAGCGTATCAAAGGTTTCAATTTATGACATTGTTATTAATTTTGACACGTTGCCATTAGCAACGATTAGTTGACAATTTCCACAACATAGACTTTCCCTCAAAGTCCTTCAAAAAAAAGTCTCATAATATTTATCGGGAATATTTTTATCTTCGCACAATTTTAAATTAACTCATTTTCTTGACTATCCATTTTATTAAAAATATATGTCAAACTATGTATATAACAAAAAATCATTGGTTTATCAGGGAGTACCTAGTTGCTATATAAATGACAGCTCATCTGATTTGTCATGTTTGTATAAATTTCTACTAATTTCGCATTATTATCAATACCAATAATGTTTGCATGAAAAATAGTGTATGATATACGTGTTAAAAGTGATTTGATTTTGTGTCACAGGAAATTTGGGACATGACGCACACTTTTAACACTTATATCATAAATAACTGTCATCATTATTTTTTTAGGCGATCATAACAAAAAAGGTGTTTCTATGGCTTCTTTTGCGGCCGTGAAGTTTCCCTTTTTGGTACACATCTGTCAAATTTTACTTTTTGGGACTGATATGTCAAACACTACTTTTTTGAGACTGTCAAAAACTACTTCATAAACATTCCATATCTACCAATATGGGCTTATTGATGAACTCTTTAATATACAGTTTTTACCGAAATACATATTATATTCCTCCATCAATCTTAATAGTTTGTGCAATTCAAGAAACTGATACGCATTTTTTACAAATGTCACTTTTATAGAAGACAATAAAATAAAACAATTTCAACGGCAACTAATATTTACAATTGCAGTTTTAGAAATAAATAGATGAAATTTTGTGGTTTCAAATTATATGGTGATGATCGCCTAAGTAACGTTGTGTGCACCTAAACCTACAGTTTTTCTAAAAGATAACCTTTACGGCCTTGATACACAAATAACTATTATTAGGTCCCGAGCTGGAAAAGGGATTTTGAAAATTTTTTCACAACTTGAATATTTTGCTACTCTTTCTTCTATTTCGTTCCCCACTATGCCACTATGAGACGATATTCAGGTTATTATAATTTCTGCATTCTTAGTGATCTCAATTTAATTTTTTTCAAACTTCACTAAAGTGACAACTTATGTATTTTCATTATTTACGTGCTTAATCACATAAAGTAGAAAAATCTAATATTTCAGTAAAATAATTCAATCATGTACTTACAGCTATAAGAAATTAAAGGGTTTTAAAATACCATTCGCAGTCACTTCACGTGAGAGATTATTAATATAAGTTATATAGTCCAAGAGCCCGCTCAGAAATGCTTAGATCGTTAGACGATTCTTACGTATTCTGAGTGATTCGTCGTAAAAACATTACCCTTGAAAGTCAACGGTGCCATTTTTATTCATGCCAGAAGCAATTAATATTAATTATTTATTATGGGAATTTGACGCACAAACAACCTTTTTATCTTAGACACTTGGAAATTACATTAGAATATGTATTTTCATGTGTAAAACAAGAAAAACTTACGGTGCCGAGTCTCACTTTGCCACAACTCCCAACACCGTGGCTTCAAAGTGGTTGGAAATATCGATAAAGTACCTTTTCCTTTTAGACGAATAAGTCCTATACAAAAATTGTAGCCAGAGACCTGACAAATTCAATGAACCAACGGTGCCGACTCTCAATTGGATCAAATCGGCGCTCGCGCGGTCTATTTTCAGTCTAATTTAATGTTACAATTCGGTGGAAAACCAAAAGTCTTACAGATCGGCGTCTGTTGATTAATGTCAATTCGTTTATAAAGATGACAGGTTCGTTACTATTTTATTCATAATTTACAGATTTATGAATTTATAAGTCTTATTAGAATTGCAACATAAATTTGCTTGCATACATTTATTTTTGGTGCAACAATACTTTGAGAGGAAGAGTGCAGTAAAATAATATTTGATTTTCTTTTATCCTATCATCTGAGAATGATCAAACCTAGAGTAACTACGTTCTCAATAGTATATTATGCTGCAAGGACCGAACGACTGTCATTTTTGTCCGGGATAAATTTGGCTGCATTCGGTGAAGATAAGGGCAAAGTACGAGGCGAAGACGAGGGTAAAGCACGAGACAAAGACAAAGGCAAAGCCCAAGGCGTAGCTCCGTGCAGCCAAATTTGTGCGTGAAAATAATGAATGACAGTCGTTTTGTGTCCGTGTTGCATACAACAAGTAACAAGTGCATCGAAGTATAGCATTTGCAAAAATCTGCAAAACTCCATAACTAAGCTTTTTAAATAAATTTGGATGTATCGAAACTATCTTATCAATTTGACAAACAGATTTTTGCAAATGCTATTGCTATCACATTAAAGTAAACTTATACAATGAAACATAACTTACATGATTTATTTTATTGATTGATATTTTTCACATTTTCTGTGCTATCCCGTTCACAATAAATGCACATACTATAACGAATACATTCTATAATACAAATTTCTTTCAAATATCAATTTGACATATATCAATTAAATAAAAAAATCCTACGGCATCCATGATCCATGATCTACAATTTCATTTTTACTCAATGGACATTAATATCCATTAATTTTAAGTCAACAGAGAATTGATTAAAATTGTTACCATGCTTTGGAATTGAGAACTTTGGAAGCAGAAGTCAGCTCAATAATGGGGTACTTTCGGTGTACGTGTTACAAAAAATATATTAATATCATTTCAATTCCGGTGAACTGATAAAAGCAGTTGAAGAACAAATGTATAAATGTAATGAAATCAATTAATCATCGAAGCATACAAATGAAAAAAATTGGATTCAGTAAGTTTTTTTTTGTACAAAGGAATTTGGATGCATGCATTTTCACATAACTTGATTCGTGACTAGAAAAAATACCCGTTTCGATATTCATAGATATATTTTTGGCAAACAGTCATCAAGGGGGGTGCATAATTTCTTAAGATGAAGAAACAATCAAAATCTATTCTTATTTATTCGAATTCATGTACAAAAGTTTATTTAACAAATGCCCCGCCTTGAGAGTCGTCGCTTTCATCTTGTACTTCATCTAGATCGTCTTTTTTCGCTTCCGAATCATCGGTATAATTGCCTCTCAAAATATCATCCACGCTCAAAATAGTGGGATTCCCCTCGAACCAAAATGATTCCAATATATCTCTCATCATCCACCCATATTGTTCAGGATGCAGCGGTGTACATTCTGGTTTCGTCGCGTTTGTGGCCACATAAATGGTTCTCAAAAGCTTTTGCTCTAGTGATTTGAAGCAAAGAGGAATGAAGAGTCGAACCCCTTGATTTTTTTGATCAGTTGGTCGATATCCCTAAGATTCATATCTCGAGATTTTGATAAATATATCCGTTTTGAGCATTCCTGATTTCATTTTGAATACTTTCGGCTTAATGTCGGTCCATATATATGTTCGTACGTATGTGCGTAGCTTGAAAATCTCAAGACCCGTTAAACGTATAATGCTGAAATTTTGTATTTAAGACTGGTATAGGGTCTTGATGTGCACCTCGCATTATGGTTTCACTTTACTTGAAACTTTTTTCGAATTTTCCGCATAAATCCACAATGATTAGCCGTAAGGTACTGCAAGTCAGTGTTTGAAATTGATGTAGCATTTAAGTGGTCATCTATGATTTTTGTACCAATCGACTAAGTCGAAAGTACACTTCGGTACTCTTTAACAGACTTTTCGAATTTTCCACATAAATTCGTCACAACCAGACAAACAATTTAAGAATGCCGTATTAAGCACTTCTATAATACCTAGTTGTACACCTTGCATTATGATTGCGATCGACTTAACCGGAAGTGCACTTTACCCAAAACATTTTTTTGAATTTTCTGCATAAATCCAAAGCAATTGAACGTAGAATGTTAGAATTCAGTATTCAAGTTGACAGTACCGTCTAGATGCCCATATCCTATTTCATTGGGATCGACTGAGCCGGAAGAGCACTTTACTTCACAGTTTCTTCGAATTTTTCGCATAAATTCGAAACGATAGGCTGTAGAGTATCAAAACAATTAGTCGTAGAACGATGGGATTCTTTATTTGATTATCATATTATCATATGCCAAAGAATATATCCAATGATGTACAAATATGTCAAGTGATGTCTACGTCAGATCTTTTTTCACATGCTCCGAATGTTCCTACAGTCAGCTCCACCAAGACGCTAACGACTGACGCTTGTTTTGATTATCAACTATATTCAAACAATATTTTCGTACAAAAATTATATTTTCTAAAATCACTTGAAAACTTGTAACGCTGCCTCCCGGACTATTACATATTGCAAGGTGAAATAATATGTAACAAAAATAATGTATCATATAATATTCATGAACATGTCGGAATTGAAGGACAATTAACTTTAAATCATTACTTTCAAAGCAGAAGCAAAGGAAATTTTTTTGTTTGTTTATTTACACTTGAGCTGAGAACAAATGAAATTCTAATCGATCATTGTTTTTTGTGAACGTTCTTGTGTAGTGATTATAGAAGATAATTGCACGGTGACCCTCAACGAATAAGAAATGACATTGAAACGCAAGAATTTTGTTGATTGAATGGAAAATTACTTTCAATGTTTTGTCAAAACTAAAATGAAAATACTACGTTGAACGTATGACGTTTTGTTGAATAATCATAGTGATACAATCTGCCATTGTGCCATTGTTATTTAGAGCACCGGACCGGACATTCAAGGTCCTGGATTGAAATACAAGCGGATGCTATTTTTTTTAATGAATTTACATAGGAATATCTTGTGTAATGTGCAAGATGGTAACCTTTTTAGGTAATATCTTGTACTAGAAGAAATTATCTTTAGGCTGTTATCATTTATGAATACTTAAACTATCTGCAATTTTTCTGAAATTTCATCATGGAAAACGTCTTGTTTGTGTGTTCCAATTCCCTGAAATATATAGATATGTATATTTTATTCGAAAGTTCTTGCCGCCAGTGCATGTAAAACTATTTTTTTAATGGTGTATGTGAAAACAGTCATACAATTGAAAAATAAAGTATTTATTTAAAAAAATAGAGAAAAATAACGAAATCTGAATTCCACTGTGTTTGATGAAACTAATATTTTGAAAGGCATGACAAGGATTATGTTGGACACTTCGACTTGTTATGCCAGTTATTTCACACAAATGAATAGCTACACATTTTTATATGTTTTTCTCTCTGAATTGTTCACTAGTGGTAATGAACATAATCTATGTCATACATTATTCAATAATAATTCTTCCAAAACTGAAAAATGATTAAAGCAAAAAAAGATGTATATGTTTTATTAGGATCATGAAACATTATATCAATATAAAAAATATTGGACATTAGAATACGATTTGTGTTTGTCCTGTACATGTAAATGAGAAAATTATGTTGATAAAGGACAGTTACGTGGGCAGAATGAATAATAATTATTGACGATGATTTTATGTTTTATCACGCATTGATTTATTCACATTGACTACGATTTTTTCTTTAAAATCCGACTGCTCAGATAGATATGTTTTCTGAATATTTGTCCTAAGACGATTTGATTTAGAACATTCTTCAAGCAAGGGCAAATTTCACCAAAGCCAATACAAAATTTCTAGTGGAGAATACTACCCTCTGACCACCGAGAATATACGTTCAACTTTCAAAAACAATAGCGTGGCTAGGTACGAAACAAGACGATTTCAGCCAAAAATGAGTGTTGCTTGCCCCAGCGAAGCGAGAGGGCATCACCCGAAGGCTGAAATCGTGTTTTGTCCTGTGTGCCATACACTATATTTTTCATATTACCTGCATTGAAACTTTCCACTTCACAAATTTGTCATAACAAAACAAATATTTTTCTTTCTCTCAAATCGAGAGAAGCTGCTTGTACTCTATGAATAAAATGTTGTGGTGTACTTGAAATTGTTGTATTAATACTTTTTTTCTTGGAACTTATCGTTTTTACAATTTAATTTATTGCTACGAATACAACTGTCAAATTAACTGAGGTTATGATATTAGTTTAGAGTACGGTCATATATAGGTCTGGAAACCCTATCATTCGATTCGAGTCTCTTACGTGTAGTCAGACTCGTAGTTAAGCTCGCCGCACACGATGCAATTTTACAAGCAATTTTGTTCACTTGGCGCTGCACTGGGTGCCACGCTTGCTCCAATGCAAGAAATTTGGTGCGATGCGGGGTACTAGACTTACCACGAGACTTGTTTTTCAAGATAGGTTCGGTGCTATTTTTCGCACTTGCTGCGCCACTGACTGCTGTCCACAGCCAATCATAGCAGACGACGAAATCACGTGATTACATCACTGAGTTGTATGTCGCATGCTGTGTCTCATTAGTACATTGTGTTTTGTGGTGTTTTAAGATACAAATAAGTAAAAATTAAGGCTAGTGGACATTAGGTAATGTTTACGTACCCTAGCTCAGGGTGTATACCAAAAAATTTAATGAAAATTCCCTGACTTCCAGGTTTTCCAGGTTATTTTCAATAAAATTCCAGACAGTAAAAAACAAAAGTATGATACAAGCTTACATATAATCACAGATTAATGTTGCAGTTCTGTGTGAACCCTATAAATCTGTGAATTAAAAACAAAATCGCAACGATATCATGAACGAATTTACATTAATCGACAAAAGTAAATGTACTTTAATAAATTTTTTTTTCATGAATTTAGAGATCTGGAAGACTTATAGATTTGCACAGATGGCCTTAGTATCTTAAAGAGTGAAAATATACTTTTATGAGTAATAATGCATAAATATCCTATGATGTATTTTTCCCAGACAAATATCAGAGATTCCCTGACGATTCCATGACATTTCCAGTTTATCTAAATTTCCTGACATTTCCAGGTTTTTCACGTTTGGTATACACCCTACTAGCTCGTCAAAAAAAATGTTGAAAACTCTGCGGCCTTGATTCCTTCTCAAAAATCACTCTCTTGACCAAAGTTTTTTCTTCTTTTTTTCTGTCTCGTAATTCGCAAGCTATAACTGCAGAAAATGCTCCTGCTTTCCTCCGACGATTAGTTTCGGCAACATCCATACTTGTAATGTGAAAATCTACCAAGTCTACGTTCTAGTGTTAGAATGAGTGGCGCAGCTTGCATCGTGTGATGCGAGAATAAGTGTCCCACCAAGTGTACCTCGAAGTGGCCCAGTGCGCAAGAAAACTTGCTGCAAATTAAGTGAACAAAATTGCATGGAAAATTGCCTCGTGTGCGGCGGGCTTTACTCTCTCCGCTAGGTCTAAGATTGTTTCTGCCCGATTACAATCGCATTTGTCTGAAATAGTCTTGTTTCGACTGACAACACAGGCGTTGAAGTTGAAACGCGTTGTTATTATGAAAAAAATATTATTCTTCATGACTGAGATGATTTATCAATGAATTATTATCGATTTACTATTACTAATATTAAAAAATAGTTTACTGTTGCGTAAAATTGAAATTTGCGTCCAATCAGTATCAGAAATGAGAATAAACATAAATTCATTTCTATTTTTTTATATCCATTGTCTGTAGAATTATTAACATATTTATTATTTTTATCAAAATGATTGCCTCTTTTTATTCAAGAATATGCGGAACTCTCACAATTTATCAAAAAAAAAAAAAACATTTTTTTAGGCGATCATAACAAAAAATCTGACGTGGATAGCACGTGACTTACTTATCCATCATTGAATACATTTTTTGCATATTATAATACGATAACCAAATACAAAATCTCATCGATGCATGGCTAATCATTTTGGATTTATCCAAAAAGTTTAAAAAATCTGTCAAGTAATTTGCGCTTTTGGCCCATGTTGCTATGGGAATAGTAAGTCACCATTATTATGCTACAAAATTGCTTAGTACTGATTTCCAAGATTCTACAACCAACAGTTCTGAATTTATGCGCAAATTTGAATGAAAATTCCAACTGAAGTGCACTTTCGGCTCAGTCGATTATTATGAGAGTAGTAGACAATTATTCAATTGCTACAGTAGACTGAAACACTAAATTTCAATACTCTACGGCCGATCGTTTCGAATTCATGCGAAAATTCTAAAAGACTGTCAAGTGATGTGTACTTCCGGCTCGGTCAATCTCAATGAAAATTGGATATGAGCATCTAGGTGGTGGTACAATCGTTTCAAATACTAAATTCTAACATTTCACGTTCAATCATTTTGGATTTATGCGAAAGATTTGAAAAAATATTTAAAATAAAGTGCACTTCCGGTTCATTATACTGCGAGGTGCGCGACTAGATGTGATAGAAGTGCTTAATACGAAAGATTAAGAATTAAATTAACATAGTACTATTAAAAGTTTTGGTCATTTTTTAGTTGCTGAGCAACCAAGATACCAAACGTTTGGAGTTTTACTAACTATACATTAATTTGTTAGTTGTTTCTCAATACGTTATTGTGAATATAATACAGGGTGGGGCAGAAAAACCCATCCAATTTCAAAACGATATAAAATTAAAACCAGTCAACTTGTCAAAAAATTTTTTTTATTAACATATCGCAAATTTTATGCCATTTTTAAATTTAAGTTTTGAAAAGCACATCACTCAAAAGTCGTCCTTGGGAGCGGATACACTGATTTAGGCGCTCGCGGTAGCTTTCCATGACTTTCACCGTCATTTCCACAGGAATTTCTTCAATTGCCCGAGCAATTTCCCTTCGTAAAGCAAGAAGGGTCCTTGGTCGATGCTGGTAAACCTTTGATTTGAGGTAACCCCAAAGGAAGAAGTCACATGGAGTGAGATCCGGTGAGCGCGGCGGCCAGCCAAGATCACCTCTCAGGGAAATGAGGCGACCGGGAAACAGTTCCCTGAGAATGTCCATTGATCGTCGCGATGTGTGGGCGGTTGCACCATCCTGTTGAAACCACACATTTTCCACGCCATTTTCTTCCATTTTGGGTCTAAGAAAATTTTCCAGCATGAAACAATAGCGCTCGCTGTTGACCGTTACGGTTTGCCCATTTTCTTCAAAAAAGTAAGGCCCCCAGACGCCTAGGCGGGAAAGAGCACACCACACAGTCACTTTTGGGCTATGGAGGGGTTCCTGATGGATTTCTCGAGGATTTTCGTCACTCCAATATCGAAAATTCTGCCTGTTAACGGCACCACAAAGGTGAAAATGGGCTTCGTCCGTGAAGAGCACAACATCGTCGTCTGGGAGTTCTCGGAGATCGCGACACAGGTTCGTACGGGTTTCAAAATCCCTTTCACTTAATTCCTGTGCAACAACCATTTTGTAGGGATGCATTTTGAGGTCCCGGTGCAAAATGCGCCGAATACTGCGGTTGGAAATCGCCAAAGCGAGCGAACGTTCAATCGCGGCTCTCACATTGGCCACGTTTTCAGGTCCTGTTGCTGTACTGGGACGTCCAGGCGACTTCTTTTTCAATGCTGAACCCGTCTGTCTAAAATTTGACACCCACACTTTAATCGTAGCGTGATGTGGAACAGGATCATGACGCCCGAGTCCGAAATGAATTCGAAAAGCACGTTGTGTAGCAATTATCGAACCGTCGCATTCGATAAACCGCTCAATGACAAAAGCACGATGTTCACCAGACCAAGGCATGTTGACTACTGACAAATGGCATAAAACCGGCTTTCTAACGGTTTTTACCCCACTACTCTACCTGCCCCCTCTTCTGAGAAAAAGGGATTTGAAATCGGATAGGTTTTTCTGCCCCACCCGTTACTAAGTTAGACCAATCAAGTAATTTTCCTGCCGAATATTTCTCAATCATTGATCAATACTTATAATTGATAGTTTTCACAAGCATGTTGTTTTCAGATCAACAGGCTTTTCGCACGGCATTAAGCTTTTATCAAGCAACATGCTTTCGGAACTCCGAAAATTATCTTGTAATAGTCAAAGATCTGAGGCTATTAGAGATCATAATTAACGAAAGTAGAAATTAACTTCATTTCTGAACAAATAAGACGTTCTAATATATTTCTCTCACCTTAAAAAGAAACGCAATCCTCAAATTAATAACATGTACAAGTATATCTTCTTAGTCATGTGAATAGGTCAACCATCCAATAAACAAAAAAAAAAATTCTCCCTAGGGAAAAAATACTCTTATCCCAGATTTTTCTTGCTATTTCTCAAAAAAAAAAAGCAAAAATGCAGGCACTGCTTATACAATGTTTGTATGACAGTCAAATAAGTACAATAAATAACTTACAGACTAATCAATTTTTTCTATTTGGTCTTTCTTGCACGTAAATCGAGTTTTTGCCAATTTTAATTGCTTGATGAATAATTTCATCGGTTATTCCGGGAAACTGTACACAAACTGCTTCTGGAAAAGATGTATGAACATTGAAAATTAGATTTGTAGATTTTCATGAATTAATACTCGAAATACCTTCAGGGATTCAGCACTTACTTTATTATCCATATTACAATATTTCATCATGAACGACGGAATCAATTCAATTAATCTGGATTAAATGAGAAACAATAAATGGAAGTATTATATTTACATAATTCTATGGTATTTTAATCGTTTAATATACGTATAATTGTGAGATACACATGATGACCCTGAATCAATTCAATTTTTTATCTGCTATCGATGATAGAATATGTATGAATATTAACGAAAAGTATTAGAATTAATCAAGAAAGAATAAATGGAAGTATTATTTCTACATCATTTAATGGAATTTCAAACGTTTAATATACGCACTATTGTAAGATGCATGATATCACCCTGAATCAATTGAATTTTCTATCAGCTCTCGATGATAGAATATGTATGAATGTTGAAAAGTATTAGTATGAATGAAGAAGAAGAAGAATAAATCTTGAACTTAAATAATAATTGACTGGAACAATTAGTTAACAGATGAAAACAATCTATGTATTTGAAATACATAATATACTTCTCAGTAACTATGGATGATACATTTCACAGTAAATATAGATGAAATAATAATAAGCAGAACGTTGACGAAGCAATTTTTATTCCCGTTGAACTTGTTGGGACGTCTGTAGTATTCAAATAATAATATGGTGGAGTCTACGTGGGCTTGGCGTGGACCTGATGTATAACGTGCCGTAGTTAACACCATGCTACATATCATGAGAGCGCGACTATCGTTTTTAAAGGGAGGAAATTTGAATAGGGTACTCCACTATTATCAAAATTTCAGAAATTTTCATGAAAATAAGCAAATATGTTATTTTTGTTCGTGAATCTATTGTTTAAGAGATATTTCATCACCAACTCTTAAAGATCTATGGATGCTTCTGTTATGTGTTAAACCAAAAGAGTACCTAGTACCAGATTGATTAACAACTCTTAGGAGTTGACAATTCACCCAGTTTAGACCTTTATTCTCATCTTCTTAATGCCTGTATGAATTTGATCTTATTCATGGAAAAAATATTGTTGCATTATCAGTTGATTAATATACTTATGAAATTGAAAAAAATGTATCGAAAAAAGTGAAATTGATCAATTTATATGAAACTTGTTCAAAAAATCCTTTGAATATACCTACGTATATACGATGTGATTTTGTGTTTGAACACATATATCATTGGTTATAATCAAACACAAAATCTCATAGTTCCACAGTTAATTGTCTTGGATTCACCCAAGAGATTCTAAGAATCTGTCAAGTGAAATGCGCTTTCAGCCAAGTCGGTTGCTATGGAAACAGTAGGCCATTATTTTTATACTACAACATTCCTAAATACTGATTTCTAAAATACTACGACTACCAACAGATCGGAATTAATGCGCAAAATTAAAAAATAAATTCCTACTGAAGTGCACTTCCGATTCAATCTATTGCTATGAAAATAGTAGGCAATCATTCAGATGCTACAGCAGACTAAAATACCAAATTTCAATACTCTACACCTGATCGTTCCAAATTTATGTGAAAAGTTCCAAATGACTGTCAAGTAAAGTGCACTTCCGGCTCGGTGGATCTCAATAAAAATAGGATATGAGCATCTAAACGATATAATCGTCCTAAATACTGAATTTCAACAATCTATGTTCAATCGTTTTGGATTTATGCGGAAATTTTAAAAAATATTTCGAAAAAAGTGCTCCTCCAGCTTAGACGATAGCAATCATGATGCAAGGTGTACAACTAAATATTATAAAAGTGCTTAATACAAAATTTAAATATTCTACGACTGATTGTTTAGAATTTCTGCGGAAAATTCAAAAAGTCTGTCATATGCACTTCCGGCTCAGCCGATTGTTACAAAAATAGAAGATGACCATTCCGATGCAATAGCAATTTCAAATGCTAAATTCCAGTATCCTATGGCTAATCATTCTGAATAAATGCGGAAAATTGAAAAAAAGTTTCAAGTAAAGTGCACTTCCGGTTTAGCCGATCGCAATCGTAATGCAAGATGTACAATAGGATGTTATAGAAGTTCTTTATACGAAATTTCGATATGTTATGGCGAATCATTCTATATTTATGCAAAAAATTCAGAAAAAGTTTCAAGTAGAGTGCACTTCTGGCCTGGCCGATTCTTACAAAAATAGCAGATAACCATTCTGATACAACATCAACTTTAAATACTGAATTTCAACATCCTATGGTTGATCATTCTGGATTTATTAGAAAAATTCGAAAATAGTTTCAAGTGAAGCGCATTTTCGGTACAGACGCTTGGAATCATAATGCGAGGTGCACAACTAGACCCTATAGCAGTCTCAAATACAAAATTTTAACATTATACGTTCAACCAGTTTTGAGATTTGCGAGCTACCCACGCACGCACGCACGCACGCACGAACGCACGCACGAACATAAATAGCGACATCAAGCCAAAAACAGTCAAAATGGATTCAGGGATGCTCAAAACGGATATTTCAATCGAAATCTCGATAGGTGAATTTTGTCGGTTTCACAATACTTCCTTGTACCTAGTATAAGTAAGTAAAAATGATCATCCTGAATAATCTGTATAATGAACGTGTGTTCTTTAGATAGTATTATACATATTAGTATATAAACTGAGTAATCTAGTACCACATATTATATTTACGTTTATTAAATTATAGTGTTAGTGACTTCTAATAATATCTGAGAATTGGATTAGTATATAATAACGTATAATTCTAATTTAGTATTAGAAAGATTCATCAATATACTAACTGAATCTATAGCACTATCAATTTTCAGTATATTATACGGTATCTAAATGTTTATCTAAGTAAATTATCAAAACTATAGAGAAAAGGCGTATATAATACGTATATTTTACATTTAGTATAATGAAAGTATAAGATATACTGACAAAAAATATACCATATACCATTTTTAAAATACGTTTAATGTACAATTATTATAACAGAAACTTGTGTTACCTGTTGTTGCGACGTCTTAGAAATAAATAGATAAATATTGCAATTCTGTGCAAATCCATTAGTCATACAGGTCTATAAATCCATAGAAAACTGATGAAGCATCGAGTTTTTTCGACTAATATCAATTTATTCATAAGTATGTCAAGTTCATCGCAATTTAATCAAAATTTAGGAATTTATAAGATTTATTGACTTACACAGGATTGCAAAAATAATTTATGATTTTGAATTTTTTCGTGATGATCGTCTAAAAACATTGGCTGGTACCACGAGCTCTGTTTTTGGCGTTACTAAGAGCGTTGTACCAAGATATGTTTTAACGCAATTAGAATTTTCCCAATTAGTTTAGCAAATAATCTTCAGATACAAATCACATAAAACACATATATCTATAAAATTAATTTGCATATTTTCCATTAAAATGGCTTGAAATATTTATATTGCCTTAAAACTCTTCTTAAAATAACACTGCTAGTATAACCAAAAACAGAGCTTGTGGTACCAGCCATTGTCTACAACTCTATACCTTGACTATGAGTGATTTTTTGGTCTCATCTGAATTACATTATTATTAATATTAGTTCTTGAAGAGTTTGCGTTATTCAATTTTTTTAAAGTGTTTGGCTTTGCATGTCATACAGAGTACCTTCAAATTGTGAAGTTATTCAGCTAGCATCTGTAACAATGACATCATATGAATTTTAATACAATGACAAATTGCGATTCTGCGAATCTTCCTATTATGACAGCAATTTGAACCATTCTATAACTTATTATGATGTGAGTAGCGATAATATTCACGTTTCTGCTGTTTAACAGAGATTTCTTATTGTAAGTTTTGTTTACTTGTTTTTATACTGGTTTATTGTTCCAAGGCAAACTTAAATCAAGAGAAATTTGGGTATTGGGAAAGTATTTAGCTGCCTATTTTGTGCAAGATTTTACCTTATTTAGTAATTTTATTTCGTTATCGGTTTGTAGGTGTCTCGTAAATAATTTTTTAAATAATACAAGGCCATTTCAATTGAATTTTGCAAAAATTATATCTGGTAAACTCTCAGACCCGGTTTATTGTTTCAACAATCGTTACCTAGGTAATTAGGCTACACTTAGGATAAATTGAAGACTGTGCAACTGGACCTTAATAATGATTTGAAAAATTATACTATTGTGATAGTACAAAAATCTTAACAAGAGCTGCCTCTACTTTTTTACAGCTTCCTACTCTTTTTGTGACACATTGATGACAGAACTAATCATCAAGATCATGTAATTTCAAATATTCATTCCATACTCAATCGCGATATGTGTATTTGATATTGAAATGGAATATCAGCTATTTGAGCATGAATTTATATTATACTAGCAGACCTGGCAGATGTTGTCCTGCCCGAATGTTGATTCCTCGTTTGGCTGGCATAATTGATTTCTATAATGGCTATACAATAAGTAAAACTGTTTATTGTAAGATTTGTTGACTGCAATTGTATGTTAATATGGAAAATGTTTTTGTTACTAAGATACCCCTGTTTCTTCAAAATAAGTAATTTGTTTCTATCGTATTTGATATCAAATTGAAACGCTTGCGGGAATAGATCTAGTAGAAGTGTCAGAAAGGATATTTAAACGATTGTCAATTGTTTTTTGAATAAGTTATTTAAATGATGTCTAAATTGGAATCAATTTATAGCTCTCGGGGACAGGGAGATAAGCTTGGTAAAAATCTGAAATAAATAATCATGGAACTTCACGTTTCCATTTTTCAAATACCTATCAAACCTATATGAAGAATTAAAGACCCCGAAAATCTAGGAAGGCCAATGCCAATATTTGGCTGTTTTTACTTTTTGAGTTGGATCTTGCGTTGAATCTCTTTTCTTGCGAATTCTGTATGCTATAACGACCAATTTCGAGCTTAGCCTAGAACAGCTTAGGTGAATATAGCAGCGGAAATGTCGCTATGTATTCATCAACATTAGCTGAAGCTGAAGTATTTGTTTTTCTTGCAAAAATTCACAAAATAAGTTTGTAATACATGTCAGAAGGAAATGAATGAAATTTTCATTGAAACTTCCAATGCAATTTTTTTCAAATATAGAATTTTTAACATTGGCCTTTTCAGTTCAAAACCATAGAAATATAACCGCCATCTGTCACTTTAACAATGACAACTGTCATTTTGACAATGACAGCTGTCGCTTCGAAACGTGCAATTAACTGGTGTGACACTCTAAATTTATAAAACAACGATGAAACTGGTCAAAAAATGTATGGTCAGGAAAGTACTATGGGGCGATAGGAGATATTTATTTATATAAAGATATGCTCCGATATGACACGTACAGAATAATTATGTATGTAAAGAAGATGTTCAGGCATGATGAATAACACTGATCTCTAATATATCACTGGATTGGGTTTAGACCGTATTCTGGCATCTGAGAGCGGCGGCCTTGACAGTAAAACTGAGGTTTTGTGTCACTATTCGGCGGCAAATTCAAAACACTTATAGAAGATACTCGATGAAATTCAAAGTATAATGCAAGTTAGATGATGAAATTATTCTCAATATACGTCAATATGCACACATTAATAATCAATAATAGTTAAAAGGATTTAAAAATTGTTATAATAGCTAAAATATTTAAAAATATTCATTAATAGCTCAAAATATTTGTTAACTTTTTAGTATCAGTATTTTAACTACTTTTCAAACATTTTAGCTCTGAATTATCAAATTCATTGAATAGTTTTACGATTTTTGTTATAAATCTAAACATTAAATAAACCATATTGAGAATTGTGTGACTATTTGAACATTTTTTTTGGGTTTGCAATTAACGCTATAGTTTTTGTAGAGTTCGTTGAAAATAGTCGGAACATCATTTTCCAGAGTCGTGTATCTTTTTCTTTGTTTTAGCGCGGACGCAACAAAATTTTGAGAACATAACCTCATGTTTTTGGCTATTTCTAAGTTTGGCAAAGCCATTTGTTCGAGCATTTTTAGAACGATTGTTCATCGGATGGAATTCTTGAAAATATTCACATCATAGCATAGCAATAAAAATAAGTAATGTCTACTTATTTCAGTCATAACGACAGTTACTTCTGGTTATTTCGTTGTACTTACTTGTGCAGTGTCTTTCTCGATGAATCGGGTTTCTTTCCGCAAAACATGCACTCGATCATCATGTTTGATAAATAAAATACCGGCAAACCAAACAGCTAAATTTTAAATATCGCGGCACAACGCGGTATTGATCTGGCACAAAACCTCAGTTTTTGCCAAGATGGCGACGCTCAATTGGGGCCGCATTCCAGTGGCCTAGATCCAATCCAGTGTTATATTAGAGATCAGTGATGAATAAGAATAAAACGTCCTAAACCTTGACTGCAGCGCCATCTACCGAATTCAGTTGTAAATTTAAACCACCTAGAGAATCACTTGAGCGCACAAAAAAATGTGTCGCCAAAAATATATACATTTATATTGAAGAATTTTGGAACCCGACTTAAACGAACAGTCGCGGGCGATCCCAGAACACCATATCAAAATTTCATTACAATCTGATTAATATTTTTGGAGCGCATAGGAAACAAACATACAAATAGTGATTTTTAATAATATAGATAGAAGATAGATAGAAGATGAATAAAATGAAACGTTTCTTGGACAGGTTTTTGCAACACACGTGTTTCGTTCGATCTAAAAATTGTCTTCCGTTGTCAAAACGAAACACACGTGTGTTGCATTAACTTGCACAAAAAATACATTTCATTTTATTTATCTTCAAAAATGTATTAAACTGTGACTTGATTAACAAAATGATAATTTCAAGAATTCCTAATTCAACTGAGATGAAATTCTATCATGAATTCTTAAAGGTAATCACCCTGAAGAAGATTTAAACATAAAAATTGAAGGCTTGGTGAATTTGAAATGAATAATGATTCACTTAACCAAATTCAAAACTGCTGAAACCCGCTAATATATATATATATATATATATATATATATATATATATATATATATATATATATATATATATATATATATATATATATATATATATATATATATATGTATATATATATATATATATATATATATACATATATATATATATATATATATGTATATATATATATATATATATATACATATATATATATATATATATATATATATATATATATATATATATATATATATATATATATATATATATATATATATATATATATAATACAAACAGGAACATAAGAGTTTATCATGAAATTTGCAGATTGAGTGGATTTTGGCTCTTCTGTATATTTTTGAGTAAAAGTATATAAATGGCAAATTGTTTAAAATAGATTTTCACCCATGAAAAGTTCATATTCTATGCAGTAGAATATCTGTTGCATCAGATATATAGAAGATAAAATATGACATTTTCATCAAAAATCATAAAGCCGTGAAAATAAAAACGAATGGAACAAGCTTCCATTCTCACTGTTCAATTTCGTGTTATTATTGGTAAGTTATTTTATTCAAATGCTACAGATATTCTACTGCATTAAATAAAGACTTTCCATGCGTAAAAATTGATTTTAATAGCATTTTATGCTACAAGTATCGAGCGACTGTCATTTTTGTCCAGAATAAATTTGGCTGCATTCGGTGAAGACGAGGGCAAAGCCCTAGGCGTAGCTTCGTGCAGCCATATTTGTCCGTGACAATAATGACAGTTGTTCAGTATTCCTGTTGCATACGATACTTTTGTAACAAGTGCACCGAAGTAACCTCATTACTAAACTTTTTACATATATTTGGATGTATTGAAACTATCTTTTCGATTTGACAAACAGATTTCTGCAAATGCAACACATTACAGTTAACCAATACAATAAAACATAACTTACATGATTTATTTTATTGATTAATATTTTTCACATATAATACAAACTTCTTTTAAATATCAATTTGACATATATCAATGAAATTGAAAAATCCAACGGTATCCATGATCTACAATTTTCATTTCTACCCAGCGGACATTAATATCCATTAATTCCCTGTCAACTGAGAATTATTGAAAATTGTTACCATGGTTTGGAATTGAGAACTTTAGAAGCAGAAGTCAGCTCAGTTATAGGGTACTTTCAGTGCACGTATCACAAAAACAGCTTCTCATTATTGTTAATTGTCGTAATAACACGGAATAGGCCTGTTGCGTATCTTCAAATTTCGACGAAAGCGCCGCATATTATTCAAAAATCACAACTTCGAAGTGTGATGTCACCTGTCAATGTTTTGAAATATGTCAATCTGCTTTAAAATCAAAATGAAATCCATGACGTACCATATGTATTCTCAATAATAATATTGTATTCAATTTGACAGCATTTGTAGATAAAAATATTATTGAAGAAGCAAATTAACCATAGTCATTATTTATTTTTTTATTGTTCATGTGACTCATCTAAAGGTAATCAATTACAGTTAGATTCATAATGTGTTATATACGTACAAAATTTAAGCAAAATCCTTGGGGAAAAGAGATTTTCTAATCTTGTTTATCTTGAAAACAATTCTTGAATTTTGAGAAGAAAAATATTAAGCAAAAATTTGATGCTTCCAGTTAAGGATTCTGAGACGAATTCATGTGACTGTGCAGTCTATTAAGAAACTTATCCAAGTTGAGTTTCTTCACAATTATAATATTTTATTTATCTTAAAGATGGTTTATACTGAGAATTGAATGACATCTAATACATTTTTATAGATTATTGCATAAAATCACACTCGTTTAACTGCTGTTATCCACATTTCTCTTTGTTTCGCTTCATAATCTCTTCTCGGAGACCTATAAAAAATAATTCTGGGCTGTTTGCTTTAGTATTAGTATATCCAACAACACAAAAACTTCTAAGTGAATGATTTATACTTATTTATTATACCATAAGTAGTTGGAGTATTATCGAGTGTGCAGCACGAGTGGTATTCACAAGCACAATAAACATGAGTGATTGCACCACAAAAATAGTCTATAATACTTTAACTACAAATGATATATGGAGGACTATTCCAGGAGTCAAACCATTTTTTCAAATTAGTTCTCTATGAATCTAGTAACAACTCACGTAATTTTCATAGGAACGAGTAAACAAACTTCTGTCAAACTGAAAAATTAGAATTTCTTGCATGTTCTTTGACGAATAATAGAGAAATATATTGCGCCTAGATATGGAAAATAGTTTAGAAAGGTTTGGTGATAGATCAGAAGATAAAATTGATGGAGATATTCAGAAAAATATTCCATTAAATACGGAGAAAGCACAAATTGAAGATATCCACATCTTTGAGTAAAATACTCACTTTGGTCACTAGTGTAATACCCGATGGTATTTCTACACGTCCAAATACTCACTGATATGCACGGTTTCTATGGCGATTTAGCATTGTTATCCTTGTTATAAATACCACGAATAGAATAGTCATGATTATCGAATAATATGACATACAAAAATGACGTTTGACAGTTTGACGTTTTCGACGGCACACCTCGTAGATGTAAAATTTAGTCGATAGAGCGGAGCCACTGAAGATACGCAATAGGCGTATTGAGCTGTCAGAATTTGTTTATTTTATTCGTGGAACTGTGTCAAATCTCCCAAGACATAGTTCATTTCCTAATTAATTTCTCCATAAAGCTTAATCCATTTTGGACATAAGACCCATCATTGACGGTTGGACCTCAATGTAATGTTGATAAATACAGCAGTCTCACATTATCTTTCTATTTTAAAATTATCATGAGAGACGCGCAATAAACTGTCTATTAAATAACATATGACAAGCTACAATGAACTTGAGATATGCTGGAAAATTATTAAAATAGCAAAATATTACATAGCTTGAAATTACGTTTGAATATAACTCACAAGCATACAGTATCACTCACATTATAATTCATGATCATTTTATCTTCATTATTACCTATTTATAATGTATAAGAATGTACTAATAGACAAATATGCATGAGCAAAATTCAGTCAAAAAAGTATGTTTATCAGTGGTACAGTTGCCGATAGTTTTAGTAGATAGTACTGATTATATTCCAAATGCGAGTATGAGTACAGAAAAAAAAAACTGTAAAAAAATGTCCAATAGAAGAATTGGAATAATCCAAGATCCAAAATATTAATTAGGTTTTTCATGACAATTCATATTTTTATTTTCATAGACAGAAAAAAAGCACAAAATAGTGACTGATGCTCGGAAATGATATAATGCGCAGAAAGTTATATTTTATTGCACAAAATAATGAATTCTCAAAGCTTCAAAATTTTTTAATATTTGTCGATACTTGTTTGAATAGATATATCTGTGGAGGTGCCATCGAATCGACATTGACATAATCTCATCTTGTCTTGAATTCTTGTCATCTTGATCCAGATTTTATTATTATAGCAGAATAATCCAATTTGATCCCTTTCTTATTCTTATGATAAAATCTAATCGGAAACATGTTCAGCTTCCATGGTAAATTGGCTCTAATTATTATTAAGTCAATAACAATATGAATTCGTTGAGGCTCCACCACTGGCTTGTTTTGGCGCGGTTGAATGTTGAAGGAGATTTGTTTGCAGCTTTGTACTAATTTGAACTCCACCCATAAATATCTTTGTACAGGACTCCTAATATTTGAAAAGTAAATTCTAATAGTATCTTACAGACAGTGAAGAATTACAGTCATCTTTTAATATTTCTATTAAATACCTGATAATTCCATGGAAATAATTATTATCTTCAGGGCACGTGCTTGTCTATTTGCCATTGCAAAGAACCTTCATCTGAGTAAAAAATTTCTCATTAAGGTTCATAATAAGTGACATACTTCATGCTGGTATTATCAACATAAATAGATTTAAACATAGAATACAATCTAGTATGAAACAATGCCTTTTGCAAGAGATTGAACGGTATGTATTTGTGGCAAGGTTATGAGAACGAGGAGAAATTATGCCGGAGCCACTGAACAGAATAATCGGCGCAATTGTGAAAATAAAGTCGTGTTCTCTTTGAACGCCTAATGTCATGGTTATGGCTTATAAGTGATTAATATTATGCAGTTCTTTTCAGCAATTATTATAGAATAAAAATATATCATACATCAACAGAGAAAAGTATATTTTAATCTATATATTTTTCAGAATTTTATGAGATGAAATTTCAAGTCAGGGGGCAAAGTCTACGAGCTACATTACAAAACGCTGAGGAATAATTGGAATTCTTAACAATAATTATAGGACTACAAGTATGTAATATACAGTTCACTTTATAATTCTTAATGTATTTGGTAGATATATATATATATATATATATATATTTATATATATATATATATATATATATATATATATATATATATATATATATATATATATATATATATATATATATATATATATATATATATATATATATTTATATATATATATATATATATATATATATATATATATATATATATATATATATATATATATATATATATATTTTGTCTCATCTGGAGTACCTCAAGGGTCAAACCTGGGTCCATTGTTGTTCATTCTTTTCGTCAATGATTTATTTCCAATACAGTCAAATATTCGAGGGTTCTATTATTTGCTAATGATCTTAAACTGTTTAGAACCATTAATTCTAATCATGATTGCGATCTATTATAAGAAGATATAAATGATATTGTGAATTGGTCTATGGTCGATAAATTATTCTTTAACGATTAAATAATGAGTTATCTTGTAAAAAAACCTATGTATTAATGTATTTTCATTCTTATAAAATGGAATCAGTTGCAATTGATCGAGTTACACAGTATAAAGACCTTGGAATACTTTTTGACACTAAACTCACTTTTAATTCTCATAGAGAAGCATCCTGCAAAATTCCTGAACTTATTACGTTATACAGTTTATGTTTCACTTTTGCTAGATCTAAGTTGGAATATTGTTCACAGATCTGGTTTCCGATGTATAATAATTATGTTCCAGAATAGAGCTGATTCAAAAAAAAATTCTAAAGTATTGTTACTATAAACTTGAAGGGCAATATTGCGATTTTGATATTAAATACATATATTTGTTAGCACATTTTGATTTTCTCTCACTGATGGCTAGTAGACGAATGTTACTTTGTAGTCTATATCTATTTGAATTATTGAATGGTCACCTAGATGACCCATGTAGCCTAGAACAAATACATTTGAATGTACCATACTTCTAACATCTAGAACAAATTGCTTTCTTTTGTAACACTGTACGAACTAATTATGAATCAAAATCACTACTCAGGCAGATGTGCTCAATATTTAATAACATTACTTGTGATGTTGACATTGTTGCTGACAGCTTAGGTATGTTCAAAAGATCTCTATTGAATCATTTTAAGAATTATTAGAAATGTGAATGTTATTTTTTGTTTTGTTATATGTAGGAGGCTAGATTATCAGGACCGGGATTTTTTGAAGTTTTGATTTTTTTATGGCATTAATGATGTCTTCTTCCGAAATCTTGGGCATATTAACAGTGTTCAAGTTATTCAATAATGAATGCGAGTGAGGAGAACTGGCTTTGTTGTTATCTGGAATGGTACACTAGCGAAGAAATCAGCAAATCCTTGCACAATACTTTCAGTATCATTAAAATGTCTTATCGTTAAAATGCATAGTGTTTGAAATACGTGAAGTATGCGCTTATTTGAGTTAACAAAAGTCCAGAAATTGGTTGGATTGGAGATAAGACAGTCCGGCATATTTGATATATATTCAGAGTAACTATTTTTTATATCTTATTTTATTAAAGTTCATAAACATTTGAATTCATTGAAGGGGGGGCTTATCTTTGAGCAGTCTGTAGAGACAATGGACTCTTGCCTTGAGTTTTATGTTGGTTATGGTATATCGATTAAACCAGGATGAGTATTTTGACAGCTTTATTTTAAAGCATGGGATACAAGTATCAAAAATATTGTACAAGATATTGTAAAATTTATTAAATGCTATTTCAATATCATTATTATATATATATATATATATATATATATATATATATATATATATATATATATATATATATATATATATATATATATATATATATATATATATATATATATATAATTGGAGCTTCGAAAATTGAATATAAACTCTACGAACTCGATGTTTTATTTGAAAATACAACTCCAGCTACGATGTCGTGTTTTTTGACGATTATCTTGTCTTGTCAATTATATATTCGAATATTCTAGCTGGAAAATCAATTAAAAATTTTTGAGGCTTAGCACTTTTTGAGATCATAGAATACATATTCTTCACCATCTGAGCGATGATATCAATGAAGGTATGTGCTCTTTCCATGAATGATTATGCAGGGTGTTCTAAAGGACAACTTTTAAAAGATGATAGCAGATTTAAATATCTGTTGACATAGCAAAATGTACAAAATACCGGTTAAAAATAGTCATATAGAATTAAGTCTGACATTGACTCGTCTTCTATTAGAAATTATAAGATAATGAAAAGATTTAACTAGGGAAGTAAGTAAACTATCTCTTAGATTGATTTATTCATCTATGCATTTATAAATCAAATGTTTATAGCTTGGATAACCCCATTGGTAAATCACTTCTAATATAACTATTCGAAAAACTCGAATATTCATTATGACCTAAAGCCTTTAGAAAATGACATACATCTCCGTTCTACTCGCTTAAGAACTCGCTACAGTTCGCAATTCTTCACTGATTTTTGTGATTATCCATTTTATTGCTTGGTTAACTTTGAGGTTAATTATCAGGAAGGGACTATATCGATTTTCGTTACGATTCGCTAGATAGTTCTGCTTTTATTATTCTATTATTATCGTGAGCTGAAATTTCGAAACTATACCTGTGTATTTTATATACGTAATGATTTATTATGAGATTCTTTTATTCTTAGATACAGTCAATTATTGCAATCATGATCAACTATCAACTAATGTAAAACTATCATCTATCATTTAGGTAGATGAATGGAAGAAGTGCGATGTGTAATTTATTATTTTGCAAGGACTACGGTTTGCGTGTATGAAATATGCCATTCCAAACATGTTGTAGACTGTATTTCCTCTAACAAGATTTTGTAAATTCACCAATAATTCATAACAAACTATTAAAATTTTGAAAAGTCAGACTCAAAGACTGAAAGTATATCTGAATTATTGAGACTCAACCACAGTTACTAAACTAACAGCTTCTTATTCGTCGAAAATGATAATGAAATTATTCTAAACGATATATAGATTAATTCTAAAGGATGTGTTGGAGTGTAATTTGTTCCAACATAGTTTTAAGTTGTGGAATGGAATGTGCAAATTCCGAAACAGTGTTAGAGAATCAGATCTACTTCTAATTTAAAAAAAATTAAACCTACTTTTCAAGGGATATAATAAAATATTTATACTACAACCACTTAAGTTTAAAGTTTAGATCATCTTATTACCATCTCCATTCCTATCAATAAAATATTCACCGGCCTCTGTAATCTGAATTCAAGACGTATTATTGCAATAAAATTGTTGGTATCAATATAATGATCACATTTTATATCAAATCCGAGCTATAGAATAGTGCAATAAGACTTAATGATAACCCTCAACGAATCATGTCATTTAATTCTAATGAAACTACTGAATTCCTGACTTCAAAGCAAAGTTATCATTTTTCTAATTAAGTCTGAAAATGCATGTTTCTGTTGTCATTCATATCTTGTAAAAAAAGAAAAACGTTATTATAGGGTGTTTTTATAATTATGCATGTGTATTTCCATATAAAGTACAGTTTGTGATTGTGCAGACGTAAAAAATTGGAATCTTTATCTTCGTCATTCAGTTGTACCAGATGTACTGTACAACTTGCTTTAAAGATGTAGCTCGTCTAATGCTAAGAATATGATGATAATTTAGCAATAAGCTTCAGAAATTGATAGACATAGGAAAGTAACAATTCAAGTGATAAGGTGTCATTTGCATAGGGATAGAATATATTCCGAGAACGATTGATAAAATTTTGTCATGTGAACTGTAATTCTATTGTTTCAAGACCGACATCCTTTGCGAAGATTCTTAGATCAACTCGAATAATTAAATAGAATTACAGTTAAAACACTTTCATAGAAATTTGATAATACATTAAATCGGATAAAATAATTACTAAATATTCACTACTTGAACTTAACATTTTTTGTAATTACCGAATGATCTTCAAACTAGTTGCCTAAAGCGTGGAGTGATTTCTGGTTAGATATTTGAATATAATACTTATTTTGTGAAATAAGCAACTTTTAAACGAAGAAAGCGCCACACGCTTTTACGCATCTAGTTACTATTTAGGAATAACAAAGAATGTTCAAACTATCTACCTATTTAATAATTATTTTATCTATTTGAGTGCATTGTTGATGTATAACTAAGAGATTGCTTTTGGTTTTACAACTGAAACTTTTCACTTTTTACTGTGCTACCTATGAAATGATGCTTTATTTATAGGTCATTGGGTTCAAATTGACGTCACATAGCTTATCGTATTTGCTCATCAAACCCTTCCATTTCGTATCCATGTCAAGAGGACTTCAGGCTGTGAAGTAGAAAATGATCCGTCCTCTGGGGGCGTCTGCCATATTAGGTTTAAAATAACGTCACATAGTTCATCCTATTTTACTCGTCGAACTCAGGAACCCTTTTATTTAATACTCACGTCAAGAAGGCTGTGAAGAAGAAGATAATCTGCTATCTTGGAGCATACGTCATAAAAAATGATCAACAACTTTTTCACCCAATATTTGTATGGCAGACACTATTTTTGATGCGAATTAGCTAACTGATTGATATTACCCAAGCTGTGGAATGCGGTTACCAGTCGTCAAGCCTCGGATACGCTTAGCTTTTGTGAAGAGTAGTCCACAAAGTGTATTATAATTCAGTGAAAATCATTGTGACTCTTTTTATCTGAGCTGGGCTCGACTCCATGACCTTCGGCTGACAAAGCTTGCATATTTGCGCTGATGTATAAGTGCACATTGTTCAAAAAAGGTTAAATAAGAGCTTATAAAAACAAATTGAAATTTTGTAATTATCATTCGGATGGTGTATAATTACTGTCTTTTGACTATTGTAATTTAAAAACTGCTTACTCAAGAGAAATAAACGATAATGAATGCAAAACAACAATAAAGACAAATGTTAATTGCTGGCTTACCACTTGTCACTTAAGCGCATCACTGCCACTCGACTCTTGTGTCACAAAAAACACATATCATCATTAAAATAAACACAGAATTTGCACACATAGAAGTGTCAGAGTATATGTGAATAATTAATAAGTTTATATACATAATACATTCGTTGCCTGCTACCCACACAAAATGTCAATGAAAGTATGAATTTTCCAGTAGCGAATAACTGCAGCATATATAGGAGTTTCAAATCCCCCGAATCTCCCAAGTATATCGCTGAATACAAGTCGGATTCAAGAATCGAAAACTACGCGTGAAATATTCTTCTGAGTTCTGTTAAATGGTACCTTATTAAAACCGCTTCTCATATCCGTTGAGGGTGTAGAGGGAAGCAAGAGGAATCCCTATTTTTTTATTGCAGATTTTAATTCTATACCACAAAATACGTAAGTTTTTTTCTAAGACTTTTATTCAGGATTCTGGTAGTTGGCACTGTAATCGCGAGAAAAAGATTGTCAAATGTTGAGGCATTCCAATCAGTCTGGTATGTTAGCATTTGAAAAAAACTGTTCAGGGTTCATGTAAAAGAGAAATAAATAACTATTTCTGATTGAAACATGACTTGTATTTCAGATTTTTTGATTGTCGAATCCTAAGCATTTCAGATTTCTTGTTCGATCCTCAATCGGAAGCGACAAAAAAACCTCAGATCATCCACGGTTTGAATTTGGAAACATTTAATTGAGCTCGAAAACATATTTAATATCTATTTTCTGATTTCTCTGCCTGATTTATGGTTCGCGGGATATTTGGAGAGTCCGGAAGGTCTATATCATCTGGTATAATTCTTTTATATGAGCTAATTTAATGTACTTGTACAAGTATTATTGATGTTTCAGGAGGAGACAAAGCTGTTCAAGCTCTTCAAACTCATTCAATATAATTTTCAGTTTGGAGATGTCAAATTCTATTGAATTATAGCTATTTATGTAATTAGTATATAATATAGAACTTTATTGGACGAGCCGCTGGTTATGGACGAGCGAGCAGCACGAGCGAGTCTAATAAGGAAGGCGAGTCTATAAAGTTTGTTTATGTACGAATTACATACAAAGCTTTATGTTCGACTGCTCTCAAGACGCAGAATATCATCTAAAAATATTTCTCAATTTCCCTGTACAAAAATTCGATAAGTATAACTTGGTATGCTTTGCTAGTGTTGCTTTTGTTACAATTGTTTTTTAATGTTAATTTGCAGATGTCAAAAATATTAAATACAATTTAATAGAAGAAATAGATACTTCAGAAAGTGTAGAAGAGATTAAATACGATAGAAAAGAATAAATGGATACTTCAGAAAGTGTAGAAAAGAATAAATACGATAGAAAAGAATAATTTTTTTTTGACAATGACAGTTCCGTCCAATTATATAAAGCAAAAGTCCTAGTCCAATTAAGTGGCATATTACGAACACTGAATGCAGCCATAAACTACATGATTATGATGCAGTCGAACATAAAGATATTTATTTGATACAGATTGAAGCCTGACACCATTTACCCCAAGCCAGACATGATTCGTTAGTTTATATCCTGGTTACTATTATTATTATTTTATTCGTATTGCAGTATTAATTATTTGACACAATCTATTTCTTCAAATAATATAGGACATTCATCTTTTGAAATACAGCATTATAGTTCACAGCACTTCAAGAGAAATATATCATTAACGTCTATTAATAGTGGTAGGTATTACATCACAACAAATAATGATAATAAATATGACGATTATTGGATATAATTAACAAAAATTGTGATGTACTCATATATCCAGACTTACTTTATACAGAAAAATAATGACTTACGATCTCTGAATATTAGTAAGTTGACATTGTTGTACAATACGGAAATTTTGCGATTGCCAATTTGCTTGAATTTATCAAAATCAAATATATCATTATTTTTGAAGTTCATCGTCACAATAATATTATATACAAAATATTACCTTTTATGAACTCTTTAGACAGTAATGGAGATGAGATAATAACTTGTCACAATGTTGGTCATCGACTAGTGAACAACATTGTGACTAGTAATGTGAGTTAGTGTTTTGTATGGTTTGCTACATTGAATTGTACTTTGTACCAATCTTTGTCTCAAATCCTACATTAAGCATAATCACATCACTATTACTGATTAGTTCATAGAAGGTATTATTTTGTTATAACTTTTATTGAATTTATTATTTTGCAGGCTATCAGATTTTCTGGTTACTGATTTCAATTCAGAAGATATATTTCCTCAACGTGTCAAAAAATAGCAAATTTTTTTTTCCAATATAATCAAAGAGTGAAAAATGAGTCTTTTCTAATCTCCTATGATTTTCTTCACCTTGAAGTCAGCTCTAATGTAGCAAGTAAAGGATATGGTGCATTTCTCTAATGTTCTCATGAGCCGTCTTCAAGGTGTCGAAAATCATACGGGATTTATATTTATTTATTTCTTACTTTTTGGTAGTCTCTGAGGAAGATCACACCATTTGAAAAAGCTTGGTCATAGAGTCCAGTATGAAATTCCATCCTCTATTTAGATGGGATCATTCAGACAGTAATTGGCTGGGTGCATGTCGACAATGCTCTCTATAACTTACATTTTTCAGGGCTTGTTAGTATGTAACATCATTGATGATTGTGAATAAAAATGAAGAAAAAATAATTGAGAGCTCAGTGAATATGGAAATTCAAGAGATGATAAAAAGAACTACTTTGTATGAAAGAAGTAGATATAGAAAATATTTTCAAGCATGATATATCATTTTGAATTTGTTGAGGTTAGGTTACCCCAGTTGTCAGAAATGATGAGTAAGGAAAACATAATAATAAAGATTAACTTTGAAATTCCTGGAGGTAGATTATATAGTAACTGGAAAAAATGAGTAATATGAAGTACTTAATAATAAAATACTTGATAGAAAGAGTCTGAAATAATGTTTATGTACGCGCTGCGCTGCAGTCGATTTAGTTATCCCTACCATAGAGATGATAATAATGCTGATGATGACGTAATTAATAGTTATTAATGTTGAATAACAAATTAATTAATTTTATTTTGACGTTTTGTTCTTCATAACAGCGATAAACAAATAAGTACAGGTATTCATCAAAACTTATTTGTTTTTATTGATGAAGAAAAATAATTTATAGCAAATGTTCAAAATGTCCTCCTTCCATCTCCACACAAGCTCTATATCTTCTTAAAAATGATGCCCTCTCTATTTCAAAAATGCCCACCTTTCTTTTTTGTTTCACAGCTTTGCACAATTCGTTGTTGCAATTATTCTGTTGCATAGATAAAATTTCTAAGATAACTCAATACAATAAAATCAAGTGGTGTTACATCGGGGGATCTAGGAGGCCATTGAACACCATCTTTCAGGTTGAGGTGCTCTTTAACACGAAGCGTAAAATGAAGCGGAGCTCCATCTTGCATAAACCACATATTCATTCTCAGATTGATTAATACATTCTCTAAGAGCACTGGTAACTCATCTTGTGGAAAATCGTGATATGCGGCACCATTTAATCTATTTGGCAGAACAACTGGTCCAATTAAAGTGTCTCCTAAAATGCCAAGATTGAGGCTAAATCGCTGTTGATGGTGTGATTCGACAACGGCGTGAGAATTTTCATCTGACCAAACATGATTATCAATAAAACTAATTATTTCATCTCTAGTAAAACCGGCCTTATCTGTAAAAAGAATATTAAATAAGTTTTGGAGTTGGAAAAGCCGGAAATAGATTTGTTGAATGGATGAATAATAGGAATATTGGCTTTTAAGGAATTATTAATCACGATGAAATGACCACGTTTTGGCCAAAAGGGCTTAGGCCATTTTCAAGTCTAAAAATTACATCAGGTACAATTTAGGTCGAAAGAATTGAATCGAAAAATTGTTGAAATTCATTATTTTTTTTTATTTTTGAAAACATAACTGTCAACTATGTTTTAAATTTCAAAAATTTTTCGACTCAATTCTTTCGACCTAGATTGTACCTGATGTAATTTTTAGACTTGAAAGTGGCCTAAACCCTTTTGGCCGAAACGTAGTCATTTCATCGTAATTAATAAATACTTTCAAAGCCAATATTCCTATTATTCATCTATTCAATAAAAAGAATATTCGAAACGAAATCTGCATTATTGGCATTCTAGTGTAAAATCCACAGACAAAATTCCATTCTGGCTTGATAATCAGAAAGATCAAGAGCTTGTACTTGTTGAAAATGGTGGGACCAATGATACTCACTTCAGGGGATATTCTTCCAACACTTGTTTCGGGATCTTTTTCAATAATATCTAGCACTCTTTCTTCAACTTCGGGTGTAACTACTGTTCTTGGCCGTCGACTATCGGTAGAGCGTTTACGTAGTGATCCAGTATCCCTCAGTCGCTGAAAGCTATTTGAAAAATTTTTGGATGAAGGCAATGCGCGATTTGGATACGCTTCTTCATGGTAATTTCTGCTAGACTCTTTGAAGTCTTGCTTATAGTTTGAGTGCTTATTATTTAATATGATACCCAGGGAACAATTTCAATACTTTTTGTTAACAGCCAGATCAATCGTAGGACTAAACATCTCCCAGACACAATCAAAATATCGCTGTGAGCAAAAGCGCGAGGTTACTATTTGTAGGCTTGATAGCAAGCGATGTATCCATGGGCATCTAATTCTTCCTTGGTCTGGCTGTTTACGAAAAGTATTAAAATTGCTCCCCCAGTACCATATGAAATTTAGGACTCAGATTATAAGTAAGATCACGTTAATGAAGGAAAAAACTTTCCAGAACTCATTTTATTAATAAATATGTTTTATTGGGTACATAAGTTCTGTATAAATTAATTTGAAACACAACGTTTCGACAGCACAGTGCTGCCTTTTTCAAGTGTGAAGAAATATGACAATAAAAATTAATATAAATAATGATACTAATAATAATAATAATAAGGCAGCACTTAGCTGTAGAAACGTTGTGTTTCAAATTAATTTATACAGAACTTATATATCCAATAAAACATATTTTTCAAGATCACGTCATTTTCCTGCGAGGTTTGAAGCGTTTAGCAGGAATTACTGCCGATGGGAAGTGTCTGGCAGTGTTGATTATCAATCTTCAACAATATTCTGTACAACATACATGGAAATCAGCACTCAGACTTTGAGAAAAATGAGTAATATCTTCACGTACCTCTGGCACCTCGTATCTATAAATTGGCCGTCGTTACAAACTAGCAAATATGCGTATGGTCAAAGTACCGACTAACATTACTCTAATCCTCACATATTGTTTCTCAGAAAATAAGTAACGTCTGAAGGATCTGGGATCTTGAACTATAATATTACTCTTTTATTACCCATACCTAATACCATACTATACTACACTACAATATGATTGATTATGGAAGATTCAAGAAAAACTTTCTAAATCAATATCATGCAATAAAATTATCCATACCGCGATTGAATGCACTTCTAGTAAATTCAAACAAACAAGGTATTAAATAATATTATAACTTGTTTAAAATGAGATACTTTCATATTTTACATGCTTCTTAACGATGTTTTAAGCCAATGAAAATAAATAATATGTGTCTGTAAACTCGCCCAGTGAATCTTTCGATACTTCAAACAACATAATTAAATTGTATGACCCACTTGAGCCGGGAAAAAATCCCACCATGATAAAAAATCTCTACAGATAATTTAGATAAATCTTCACTAAGGCAAAAAAGAATAAATTTTAGTATCGGTCAGGCGAATATACCGTTTATCAAAAGTAGTTCTCTGCAGGTCATATTTGCTTACTTTTTGCGTTGTCCGAATTTGTAATTTTAATTATGATGATGCATCAGCTAAATTTTGTAAGGTGTATATTTAAAAGTTTTGAGAGTAATAGGTTAGGACTTTACATGTAACCGCAGGATAAAGTAAATTGATAGTTAAATTATAGGGTAATTTAAAAAAAAAAAATTATCAATTACTCCATCAGAATAACGGAGACTGCTTGTATTCTTATTTATATTGATTGTAGGGAGAAATAATTGTTCACTAATTCGCACTATTCTAAATTTCTATAAATTAATAATCACTATTGGATACAAATATTCATTCCAATGCTCAAATAATAATTTTAAAACTTATTCTCATCAAAAACACACAACGCTAGTATTATTTTACATCCTCTATCAACGGTTATATGGGGCCAAAGATGGAAGTGGTTTCATTTGATACGTTTCAATATCTGTTGCAAACATCAAACCGAATATTGGCTGTTATGTAATTCTAGTTTTTTAATATTTTCAAAAAATGCATTTATAAAGGTGAAGCACTACTTTTTGTAGGTACTCTAGTACTCAAATACTAAGTACAAGTATTATACATCAGGTACTTAAGTTTAAGTACTAAATATATGTGAGTATATAGTTTTTACTCGCCTCTGGATACGTTCAACATAACATACCTCTATCCTTGCCATATTATTCTTCTACCTCTATAGATATTCAATTCAGTACGCTAAATTCCGATGTTAGTTCTTGAATAATTTCTACTGTATTCTTCAATTCCATATGTCGTTGAATTGGTTTCTTTATCTCAACATGAGGTTAGCGATTGATAGATTATGATATCTACGATCTCATCCATGAGGGTAATAGGAAATAAAAACCCGAAAAAATTGCACCGGAAGAAAAAACGTCCAGAAAAAAGGTCCCTGGAAATCAAACCCCAGGGCAAAAAGCTCCCTGTGATAAAAACCGAAGAAAGTTTAATCAGCTATATAAGACTGTTTTCAATATGTTTGATAATAAAACCAAGAATTATAAGTAACAATTTTATTTCCCGTGTAATGTATAATAATGTGTAATACAGACATAAATCCAGTGTCTTCTGTTTTATTCATCTGTTAGCGTCAATAATATAATAGTGAAATGAAACATTCACCTACTTTTAATTTTTGTGCACGTTTAAGAGACGATCTCAAGAATATTTTTGTTTTTTTGGAGAGTTTCCATAGGTCACTAGATAATGACTAGAAACTGATCTTGGTCGATTGTTTATTCTGTAAATAATTCCTAAACTGTCGCAAATCGAAAAAAAAAGTTCCAAGTAAGAAGTTCAATATTATTATTATCCTGCCAGTGACATACGTGAATATTTTTATTCTAATGCTGGGGCCACATTTACGTCTAATGTCATTAATTGAGGCGTTATTCAATAATGAACATATTGTCAATGACAATATGTCAATTTCACATAACGCCTTACTTAACGGCATTAGACATAAGTGTGGCCCCTGCATAAGGCATATTTTTGGAATAGGTACGACACAAAGTTACAATCTTTCAAAGCAAAAAATTATATATTTCTTTCTGATTGTATTTACTGTTTTTGTGTAGATACAATATGAGAAGTCTTACGATTCCTGTATTTTGTGTTAAATTACAATTATTGCCTGAATTTATGCTAGCAGCTAGCCTTCAAATAACATAAAACAATTGAAAATAATCATTATTATACATAAAATATTTCTATATTGACGCTAAATATTTGCAATTTGTATAAAAAACAAAATCTGCTGCGGCCATATCTTTCCCAACCATGAATTTCATGGCCAATTTTGCCAATATTTCATAAATATAGAGTGTCGCATCAAATTATTGCATATTTCAAAGAGACAGCTGTAATTTTTTTTCCTAGATTCAGGTTTATGCTAGTATGCTTATGCCTGAGATCCTATAATCTCATTGGCTATTAATTTGGATTGTGTGATTAAATATTATTTTGAAGATTATTTTTGATATATCTTTTATGACCAAGAGCATTCGCATATCTGTATTAACTAACCCTCACGGTTGGGACAGGAAGATTATGTTAAATGTATCGACAAAATAGACACATTCACAGTATGTCTAACTAACATAATTATATTTGTTAAATGTGTATCTAATATGTACCTGGGTATCACTGATCATCATACTGTAGATGCTTAAAACTATAACATAATAGAAAGAGCCACTTTTGGAGCATCCGCGACCTACAGTTTTGCCTCAGCTTCAATATATCAAAGCTGATATAATTTCTTCATATAAAAAATATTCATAATCTGCAGATTAGTAGACAATGTAGAAATTTCTTAAGTGATCACTTTAAATCCCTCAGAATCATTAGGGCATATTTTTTAACAGTTGATATATAATACTAAACAGTGTACCATGAGAAACAATGAATGATCTCAAGACATGGCCATATAAGGTACAGTGGATGTATGTACGACTGTTAGCATGAAACGCTTGCTGCTGAGAATGCGGCTAAAAAACGTTGTGGAGTTCAGAGAAGATTTGGCATTGTACTGTATTTCATGCTTTAATTTGCACGATTCACATCTATGGTCTTTCTTACGAAAAGAATCCTTGAAGAAAGATAGAAATTAGATTTTGTATAATTTTTTATCATTTAAAGTGCTAATATCTGTACTTTGATTTGTACCTACCTTGTGAATGAGTTATTCGCAAAGGTACCGAAACAAAGAATCAGATAATAAAAAAATAGTCTGTCTGGACATACATGTCTAAATGCTTCACATTTTTTACTATTTGCAATTCAGTCGACCAGGGATAGCACTATAATAATTGTTCACTAGTGTATTCCAGTTAAGAACGGCCCAAGGGCTTTTATGGAACTATATGATTTAAACACTCTGATTGGCAGGAATATAAACACAATTCACTCACAATAAATGCTAAATGTAAAAATCTGGAAATAAATTGAATAAATAAAAGCAACAAATATGTGCATATATCACCTGAAAATATGTAATTTTCAATCTTCAAATTGCTCAAATTCATTGACGATAATAATTGATGGACGACTGACGGTTGATGCAATTGACAAATAACCAAGTACGATTTTTGTGCTAATGTAAAATTGGTTTGCATTTTGGTCAATCAGAAGACTTAAATCGTAGTCCCATAAGAGCCCTTATACTGTTTATAACCGAATTAGACCATAATCACATATCAAAACCCATCTTATGTATTATTTCAACAGTAGTAGGCTAAATTATAATAAATTTATCCTGCCATCAATGATTTATGCATTGAATTATGAATTTTGAGGAATAATATGGAGTTTGTTCAGTAGCTATCTTGACAGTTAACTGTAGAAGTTGGGTTTGAACTGCTTGGAACGGAAATAATGGTTCTATTTCTTCAATATTGACCATTGTTGGGAAAAAGATAGTAGAAAACTCTCCCTCGAATCTAAAAAAACTGATAAAAAGTATTTCGCCATGATAGTAGTAAATTGAATTACTAATTTGCCGAGGTAATTTGCTTATTATTGTAGTAAGAGAAAGTAAATATCTATTTATTTTATTTTGGAACTATAATCATGTTTTGTAGGCCCAAAATGCGGGCGTAATTTGGCTTTTATAGTTCTAGGGCGCATAAAGTTGCCAAGCAACAGCTATTCAAAAAATTTAAAATTGTGGACAATATCAATGTCAAACAACTCTACTGCACAACACAAGAAATTAAATAAAGTCGATGAATCACAATTTATTTATTGAAAAACAGTATTACAAACATTCATCTAAACAATATTACATTTTGTGAAAATTTAATGTGCAGTTTGTTAAATTAGATATCATTGTTCCACTGCCATTTGTATTAGCTCCCAAACAAACAGAAGACGTGGATGTATTCAATGTCGAACTAGAAATAGACACTTCCCCAGAGATGCTTTGAGCGATATTTATTTTATTTTGAAGAGAAATCTCTACATAGGACTCCGCTACCTTTTCGGAGCGCCACCCACCCAGCAGGGTGGTTTGGTTAAAACCAGGGTGGTTAAAACCACTGGTTTAAACCGGTTTTAACCGTCCTGGTCTTCATCCGATTTTGACCGGTGGTTATTATTGAAATATTGAATATTATAATTTGATCCATATTTTTATACTTATATATTCATATATCTATATAAGGTTTCAGATAAAAACAAAATATGCTTTTTCCTAACATCTGAACAAAAAGTACCCGATTTGCGCATTATAATGAACGAAAGAAGGTCTTTTCTATCTACATATGAGTTTCTTGTATTACTTATTTATCAGTTACCACTGATACCTTCTTGACAATTTTATAAAAGTTAATAGGGTATATTCATGAATTTATTTTATATTTTTAATTCACTGTTTATATCGTTATTACATAGTTAAAAATATAAATTATGTTTGAAAGTGCTGTGATCAAGTTTAAAAAAATATTTAAAATTGAGAATAATTTTGAGCTGTTTAAACGCCGCCATTTTTGCGCGCTCTATTGATGACGTCAAATACTATGCCCAGTGACATAACAGTCCATTGTTTACTACAGGTGTTTTCGTTCTCAACTTATTTCAGTATTAAAAAAGCTCAAAAGTCAGTTTATAGGTATTGCATTGTGCCTGAATGCACAATACTATCAGAAATGTACCTGATAAAGTCTTTTTTCCAATCCAGACAGGTTTTAAGATACGTACGAAATGATGTAAGGTTATCAGAAGAGATGAAGTATCATAATGAACTTGACAGATTATGAATAACATTATATGTGATTAGTTTCAGTGATAAAATACAGTGTATGTGTGCGACTTCGTTTAACACTTGCTCGTTTTGAAATGAACAAAAATTATAGGTTATGTTTACTGCTCATCATATTTCGGATTGTATTTATTAAAATAGCGTACATAATGTGTTGAATAATTACTTTGCAGTGTTCACTTTTTTTACTTCAGCGAACGTAAAATTTGGATCTGAAAGAAAATAAGACGACATCATGAATGGATCTATTCTTGACAGATTATTCGATTGTGCTTTTACAAAACCACTTTGTCTTAAATGATTTATAATCTCACTAGGATGCTAAAATTACACTTAAACAATAAATGAATTTACAACACACACGTTATTACTATGTTTTCTAATCAAAGGCCTGCAATGCCATACAAATGTAAGCAGTGCGCACTTGTTGGCATAGTATTTGACGTCACGTTTCGTTTTAACCAATGGTGTTACGTTTTAGAATTTTGAATTTCCCTCGCTTAATTTGCACTTTTATTTATTAATTTTAAGCAATTGAAAATATATTAATTACCAAAATGATGGTTTAATACAAATGTCCGACCAATAAAAATTCGGAATAAAAATATTTGAACCAAATTTTTGAAAAAATCATGCATATTCCTTATTAAGCTTTTAAAAATGAATTTATTCATTTTTATGTTTATTTGTTTGTAAGTTAGAAAATTCCCTTAGGTGTTATTTATAACTACATTTTTCATACACATATAATTATTATTATTCTATATTCTATGACTGAACAAAGGAATAAAATGAGAGGAAGATATGAATAACATTTTAAAATATATAATAAAAAACAGTAGAAGACTTTGAAAAAAAAAAATTTTTGACCAGTGCCCTGGTTAAAATCTGAAAAAGTGGTTTTTTTAACAACCCTGCCACCCAGTTGCTTCAGAGCCCTTGTACCTCCGCCGCTTTCAGCTAAAATAGTGGCAGCACTTCGGCGGAATCAATGCCCGGTATACTTACCTGCATCCGGTAGTTTTGAAAACTCAGCAATAATCCGTGGCATTTTTCCTATAGTGTTCTTGCTCACTCTCTGAGAACTGCATTTACCACCATGATAGGACAAAAACAGACTATCAAGTTTGGTATTTTTAAAACGTAAATCAACATATTTGTTATATAAAGCAATGTAATCAACGGGACCTCCATTCGGAACAATTCTAAATTGCCTCGGCGTGTAAGTTTTAGTCTTGCGGATCTTTACTAACAGGATCAACCCTTCAATCGTCACATCCTGAACACATAAATCAAGCAATTCCTCTCGTCGGCACGCTCCAAACATTCCAAAAATTGTGACAACCTGCAAACAACTATGTGTAATACAAAAATTAGACAATTAATTAGTTAGTTTATACCTTAGTTAGCAAATACGTAATATCGGGTGCCTTTAGCATGAATTCCTGAATGTGTTCTCGTTGCAGTATCAGTGATTTCTTAGATACATCACCCACAGAGTTATTCTTCATGAACTCAGTTACTAACATAAACCTTGATACATCAATATCTTCTTTTACTTTAATCATTTTCTTCAGCTTTGAATAGATACACCACAGAGATGACGGCTTATAAATCTTTGACTAAACAAAAAGAAAATTATTAGTATCAAAAATAGATACAAGCAATTGTACATCCTTACCATTTGAGATAAGTATACCATAAGTAGTTTTTCATCGCAACTGCTGACATTTTTCGAATGCCGCCACTCGCAAAACTTGTATTCTCTGTTATATAAGTCCTTAGATTTCTGAGGGACTAATTTTGCCTGAAAGGCCTCAAATTCTTCCGAAATTTCTTGAGAATAATTGGAAAAATCCTCCATTTTTATTTGACATCAAATCAAATAATTTGTTTGTAAACAAACAATATAGCAACAACAACAATAATCATGCATGCATAGAAACCACAGCATACCTAAATTTCACAACGCCAGCAAAATGATTATGAGTCGATCCCTACTAAATCCTTGAATTTCGAGGGCCAAAATAAAATAAAACGTTGTATGTACCACGGGCATAATCAAGATTATAGCACACGAGAAATTTAAAGCTCTCCGCTTCGCGTCGAGTTTTAAACATTCCCTCGTACTATAATCTCCTGATTATACCCTTAATACATGAATAACTATTATTTGTATATTTTAATTTATAATCCAGTTTCTAAACACATGGCACTGGTTTAGAACAAGAACTCAAATTTTGTAATTAATAATTTTTCAAGATAATACAGTCATTGTTCATGTGAAAATTCATCTTGTCATCCTACTTGTATCAAATGAAACATTATTCATCATAATTATTCAAAAATTTAACCGCAACTACGATCAATACTCATTTAATTATGACCTCATCATTTTACTCTCAAATTGAATTACCAAAACACTTGTGATAATAATCCTGAAATCAAATATAGTTACAATTCTTCCAACAATCGTTACTATGAAAATTAAGTTACAGTCAAAATTAAGTGTGATAAAGTAAACCATTACAAAAGTTTATTTCCATAAACTTGACGGAATAGGATGGAACGTGTATCGATTGTCGGTTTTCTTAAGATTTAGTTTATTCGAACGATATTAACAGTTGGGTGTATTACCTTCCTCTAACATATGTTTTTGGCATTTTGCGAGCGAAGTCCAATCAAAGTCAGTCAAAAATATTCAATTTATCTAAACAAAAAGTATATAAACGCATCCGAAATATCAGTCAGTCAATGAGCTCTACGTGTTAAAAACTGCGGTAAGCTTTCTTGTTTCCATTATTAAAGTCGTAGATATGCAGAGAGCAACGTGAATTTTCAAAATCTCAAAGAGGACCAGGTGCGGAGAAGTCGTGGTCAGGGCGTAGTGCTTAGGTTACGCTTATTGTGATTTTGGGAGCTATCCGGCTTTACCACGACCACGACTAGTATGCGATCTGTGAGTTGTCGAAGTACATTCTAGTCAGCTCGACTTGGTGTAGCGAAACTATGACGAGGAGATAGCGCTTATTATTGTGATTTTATGAGATATCTGAATCACAGGCAGCGGGATCAAGATTTTACTACGGGAGAACTAGTATGCGACTTACGAGCTACTCCAATACATTATAGTAAGCCCCACCTGATGCAGCGGTAACATAGGCCAAGAAATTTCTGAGGGTACGTTTACTGTGATTTAGCAATTTATCCCGAATACAGAATATAAGACTTCAGGATTCTGCTAAGAGCAAATTTGCATGTGATTCGTGAAAACACTGTGGTTAGCTTAACCTGGAACATCAAAAATAAGAAGAGTGATGAGACTAGAAACTTCAAGTCGTGTAAAACTTTCAGCGCATGCAAAAGAACGTACATTGATGCATGCGGTTTGCACCATGCCTACAAGATGTATTCTTGAACCAGATGCGTAGCTTCAGTTTCGTGATCGCATACGAATTCTGATTACAAGCAAATGTACCTAGGAATAAATTATCACATGAAAGATAATACATGATGTAGTTTCTAGTTCATGTTTCTCAATTGCCAAAATTATTCAGACGTTGTTTGTTTTTTGAGTAACAATCTTATGTAGCTAAACAAAAAACACTTTTTTCGTTAAACTCACAAACTATATTTATTTGACATATTAATTAGGTCAACGTTTAGGACTATCTTTAGTTCCATTAAATTATCATTTTCAAGCTCATCCAACACATCAATAGCATTTAAAAAAATCATTTCACTCCAATTTACCATTTTATATTCTATTCATTTGTAAACATTTCAGAAGTATTATACCAATACTACGAATATGCTAAGCGAAACTGTTCTTCGCATACCATGTACTCAAAAAACCGCAAATGATTTTCGTATGCGTAACTCGAAAAGGGGTCCAAGAATACTTTTATAGGAACCGCTTTTGGATCTTGCGCCTTTTTGCATGCAAAAATCTCAAATATCAAGCTCCAGGAACGAAGTTTTCAGATTCCCCTGCGAGCATACCAGAATATCATTTTTAAGTTAGAATGCGCTTGAATCAGTTTCAGTTGGCTAATGATTCACCGAGATCATAACTGAAGCTGGCTGTCTGATACGTGGGCCAAATTGATATCCGCGCACCATAATTTTTCTCTTAATTGCCATACACCGTTTGCAACAATTCACAGCTTTATTAATGTTTCCATTCATCGCTCTATTAACATCAACCACTCATCGCTGATTTACCGTTTATCGATCACCGTTTATTACCGTTTAGTACTTGATTATCATGGCCGTTCGAATATTTGATCATCGATCAACGTTTATTTCCGCTTACTGCTTGATTATCGTTTGCTGTTCAAATGCTTTATCATCGATCACAGCTTATCAACGTTCACCAATTTCCACTTACCGCCAACATAGTGGCTGATTAGAAATTTATGTCAGTTAAACATCTGAATTATCACACTTTAATATGAATAGTTTTTTTTTTTTGCTATTTACTGCTTTTAATCTGTTTCATTCTCTACTTCTCGGACCTGCTGTCCGTTTGGCGCCCAAACATTCGTATGCTTATACTGTTCCTACAAATACGTCACAAAAATAATCAAATAATCAAAAGAAAGCATTTTTTCCACAAAGTATGAATCGCTAGAATTATAATATCTTTCAAACAATTGAATATGTATAATATAAAAGCTTATAATATTTTCTTCTACGTTGAAACCAATATGAAAATCGAATTTGATTATATTAGGGAGTTTTTACAAGCCTCCGCTATTGGTACGATAACGCTAACATGAAAAACAAATTTTCTGGAAAATGCTCGCTCAATAGTGCTAGCTTGAATCACAGTGTACTCACAAGAAACTTCAAGGGTTAGCAAACATCAATAACATGACAATGAATTTATTTGTCAATTCCAGAAATAGTACCCAAAGAAAATCGTTTTTGACGTTAGCGTTGATGTTTCATTAACGGTGGCTTGCAAAAACTCTATTATTATGCGGAACATTGTGAGGAAGTCCGTCAGGGTGACTTATCTTACCACACCAAAATCACGTTTCATAGTATCCATTGAAAAGTTAATTATCACTACATTTTTTGTTAGGTCAGCAAAATGTGGTGCGCGATGTTTACAACTAAAATAAGGTCATTAGAATATTTTCATCTAAATAAACTTGAAGTCCATATTTCATTTTGTATAATTTTTCAGTTCTCTTCCACTGCCAAAATTGATTCCTTGATCAAGTCACCAGACTCATTGAACCTATTGTCTTAGCGCCATATATGGTCTTCAAGTTTCAACTTAGCGCATGTAACATGTTGTTCCGTGGTCGTCTCCATATAGGGTAGAAACGGACACTACTTCTCTTCTTGGAGATCGTTGAGATTCAAGATAACTTCAGAGAGAATAGGAAAAAAATAAACGAGGTGTGTGATGTATGATAGGAATTCTTTAGCAATACTGAACAGATGATAGTAAAACGTTAGACAAAATTATGTGGTTTGCGTAGAATTGTTCACTACAAAATAAATAGTTTTAGGATTGTTCAAATAAATATATATCTTTGTGTATGATGGTTTTTGAAATATTCATTGATCCGGAGATTGATTCGCTTCCATATTAGAAACTAACAATCTCTTGATGAAAATAATAAATATCGTATGTACAGCATCTGTCTATAGCTTTGACTATCTTCCTCGAAAATTTTCAACCAATCATATTGCAGAATTTTTCCAATTCTGACCAATAAAAATCGAATATCATTGAGTATTTTGCACATGTGCAAATATTCAAGTATTTTGACTTTGTTTGTTTGTAAATCCAAGGATACTTTCAGATTTTTATCGAAGTAACTAAGAAAATTATTTTATTCACTCATATGTCATTTAATATGAATATTTTTTGAAGACTCGCAAGCAAATAAATCAATTGAAATTCAGAAATATAGTATCAACTGTGAGATTTTGATCGAGAGATATTCTTCCCATATATCCCACGTGCACGGCAAATACGATTAGAATATTTTCTATCGTGCACTTTAGTGCACTTGAAAAAATATTCAGGAATTTTCCGTGCATTTGGGATATAATTATTGAATATAGCGATTACGATTGTGTTTTTCTAATGGATACATCCCTTCATCTACTGCCTTTAGAATTAAAAACTCTAATGAGTGCATATTCACTCGCATTGTGATTTATAAATATCAACGTTAGTCAGGTATTGCACATTCCCGAGTTCAACCCCACCTACACTCGTAGCAGATGTGTTACTTCGCTCTACCCTTCCGCCGATATGAATATTCATACATCAGAAAGCAAGAATAACTATCAACTTGGAATAGTATTTTTACCTAATACAACAGCAATCAGCAGATCCAGATGATGAATAATTGAATTATAACATCTATGTTAAACATCAGGTTGAAATGATTTTATAATTAATTAATAAATATATCACTTGACAGTCTTGTGATTGCATAGTCAACTGTATCTACACTAAAAGCATTGACGTACTGTGTTTTTCCATACAGTGGAATTGTTTTACTTAGTTATGCTTTAAGAGTAATATAAAATGATTTTTCTATTTGGGTGTCATAAAGTGTACTTTATGGAACTCGTTTGGATATCGTAAAGTGCCTCTTTATAGAACTCAAACCTAATTTCTATTGGGCTGGTAATTACGTTGCTAGATAACTGTCGTTTTGATATGTTAAAATACAGTATATTTGGAAGAAAATTCTCAAATTGTTTAGGTTTATATTTATTCATTTCTAAAAAGTAGCAACATTCAAATCAACACATTCTGAAGAGTTTTTTTTTTCACACTAATTATTCATCTGTCAAGTCTCAGTGTTACCAAAATAGTCAAATGGAAAATTAAATATTCTTCGTCGATCTTTTCGAAATAGAAAATTTTTAATTTTTTGCTATTATTAGAAGAATTCGAAATCAGACATAACATCCTAACATACAACACCTTAGTAAACAAAATTACAGAATTTATCAATCATGATCATATATTCTTAAAGCTACCACCGTTCACATAATAAAATATTAAAATGACACTTCTATCATTTTTCTCAAAACTTCAATTCAAACCATCAACTTTTTCCGCCATCCTCTTTACATTTTTATCCATATAACTACATCTTCCTAGAACGGAAACTAGAAAATTTCAGAAATAGCAGTATATTTCATTCTCTTGACTCAGCAGCATGTTGAAAAAACTTTCAAATTTTACTTCTAAATTATTCCGGATGGCTTTTCTTAACTGAATTATGACAGTAAATATTTTTTAATAGTTACCAAGATTTTGACAAAATAATTGTTTAGCACGTAAATACTTATATTCCGATATTGTTGCTGTGAGGTGCACAAACCTAACCTCAATTAAGCACATTTTGGTTCCTTTTCATTTTTCAATTTCAAAAAAAAGTTTCAATGACTTATTATATTTTTAAGAATTTATTTTTGTATATTTTCTAATTTTTTATATTTATTTCATTTTGCTACTCAAATCTGTATCAACAAATTAATTTATTGATATTCGAATTTTGAAAATTAAATATTACTATAGAAAATATTCATTTATTGCTTATTTATCTTTCGATGTAGCGTCGCAAGTGTTTCATATTGTTATATATATATATATATATATATATATATATATATATATTTTTATATATATATATATATATATATATATATATATATATATATATATTTATTTCCTATATTCTATAATATCGAAAACTGTTAACATTTTAAATTTTTATATTTAACTTATGTCATATTAACTTCTTTAAAACAATATTTATGCAATATGTATTTTTCAGCGAATGCCTGATGATGGCTATATAGCCGAAATCGATAGCACCACGTAACTTGAAATATAGAAACTTTTCAACAAAGTATTCATCATTCATGCAATACCTACCTTCCACATTTTAAAGAGAACCTCATACAGGAAACTTACATACAAATAGAGCTTCGAATATTACCCAAGAATACAGATTCGATTTTTTACTTTTCCTCCTACGCTGTTATTGTGTTCTCTAGTTACACATTTCGTCCTCTACTGTACTATACTCGTGTATTCGAATATTTTCGAAGTTCTTGTTGTATAGTTGCGTGTTATAATTTACATCTGTTAAACTCATATAGGTATGTCATCAGTCAAAAAATGTCGAAAATATAGGATTTGAAATTTTTAGGCGAATCATTATCGATTTAATTTGTCACTATCGACAGATGACTTACGAATTGAATAATTCGCCTAATATTATTTCCGCTTAAAGTTGAGTACTTAATTCCTGATGCGGTATCAGTCATGATTATCACGCTCGAAAATGCAAACATAATAATTATAAAATTTTCGGCTAACCTTGAACATTAATAGTTGAGTTAGAATAATTTGACCAAATTTTGCCAGCTCGTGATCCACGATGTACTGCCAATTAAACTCATCCATTCAGTCAGGTGTGCGAAATTGACGGATCAAATTTTGATATCTCTGAAAATCTTTTTGGGAAGATTATTGCTGAGTAACTAAGATCAAATTTCATATGTGTTTGATTCGAATTCCTCTAATTATACATTTAAAAGTTGTATGTCAATACATAATTTCGAATATGTAATCAAATCAGATTTTCTTATCAAATATTTCACGATCATTGATAAATATTTACAATTTTGACAGTTTCTTCTGACACATTGCTTTTGAGTTAACTACCCTCCGCGTCTGGCGTAAGACTGTTTTCAAGCAGCTTGCTTTCGAGATAGGACAGAAATTATTGTCTCTAACTTGAGAATATAATAGTCAAGAATAGAACAAATCTAATAACTGGAAGATAATGTGTCAGATAAGTCAAATATGATTGTGATTGTTATTTTAATCTATCCCTTTGATGTGATGCGAATTATAATTAATTTTTTCCAAGACTACTATCAGTGGCGTACTATCCGTAAGGCAAAGTAGGCATGTACCTAGGGGCGCGAGGCTACAATTTAATTGAAAATTATATATGAAAAAATTATCAATTGTGTAAGTAAGTAGGTACCTACTGACACAAAATAGAAAAAAATCATCGTTTTGGTCGATGGGCTAGCCTAGGGCGCTGTCGACATTAAATCCGCCTCTGACGGCTATGAAAAACTAACATTTTTGCTTCCAGTTGCCGACGAAAAGGTGATGGTTACTAAGAAGCGGCCAATATCTTGCTTACTGCTTGTCTCCTATGGCAACGAGCAGTAAAGTACCCTATCGATTGCTCAAATAAATACCGATTTTTTTTTTTTTTTAAATAATTGATTCTCTAATAACCAAACTTAAAAAATCTAATAATCATGAAAAATGAAAAAAAATAGTAGATAATAATAATATTTGAATATTTATACAATTTTGTGCGAGCACGCACATGATTTTATACCCAGAGTTCTCGTGTTTATTGTCTGCAATGTGCAGTTTTAACATTTTTGGATATTATTGCCAGAACTTGATACTTCGTTTCTTCAATTTGATTTTTTGGCATCTATCATCAGAATTTTCGTTTATCTTAATACATTGAGCTAATATATCTCCTAATACATCGCCAAAAGATCTATTGAATTTTGATCATCAACAATGCAAGTTCGCTGCAAATTAGTTTTTGAATCAGTAATCTTGACAATTAGAATGGACCCGTTATCTTCGATATCATCAATAGTCATTTTCACTAATTCGTCTCGTAAACATGCTTCAGCGACAACCAAAATAAGAGCAACTTTCATCATCAGGAAACGATCGTCTGGAGCTACCGTCAAGAATTTATTTATTTCATCTCTTGTAAAAGGCTCTGATTTTTTTTTCTATAATCAACTGCTTTTTGCTTCAGAAAAGCAACTTGCTTCTTGAATTTGCTAATATCTATATCATTTCTAACTGCTGATTTGGATTTTAGCATCTAATACAAGAACCAAAGAGAAGATGATTTCAACACTTCAGATTTTTTCAAAGAATAAGCAAGTAAAACGTGCCTACTGTAATTTTCAATTTTTTCAACTTACATCATTCTATAAAGACTTTATAATTTTTACTGTTCTGGAGTACAGGAAAAATCACTATATTCGCTACTTCTCAAGATATTCTCACTCATTTTCACTTACTTGTACTATAATAACCCAGAAATCGACAAAGCTTGATTTGACAAAAATATAAAAATGAATAAGATTGAACTTCACTCAACCTCAATGCGTCAAGTAAAAAAAAAAAACCAATTTTGCAGTTGTTGTATAAGGATGGTGCAAGTTGAGAGAATAAAACCTTTGATTTGAAGTTCCTATAAGACAGTCCATATATGTCTTCAAATCCATTGAATAATTAAATTACTTGAAGAACAATTAAACCAAAAAATAATTAGGAGCACATGTTGGTTTTATTTTGTGAACCAAACATGCATACATCGTGATTTTCACTTATATGATCATACGCCATAAACATGAATTATAAAGAACAGTGATCTCGTATTTGGAATTTCTTTTTAAATCATTTATCAAAAAAAAAAATAGACAGTAAAATTACATCAGAATCTTCTTTAATGAATGAAAAAAGTAAGATGAAAATAACTAATCAAAAAATATAAGATCTAAATTTTCTAAGAATCAGGTAGGTGAATTTTTTGCGAAGTAAAAATGAAGATAATTATTAGCAACCGAAGGTCATGGTTAATAATATGATATAAAAGTGGGTATTTTGAAAATTATTCTTGTAGAATTTTTTTATCATGTCAAGATAATTACCTGGTGATTATTCAAGTATCAATTTGTATGTCTTCTTTTATTTGCAGCATTGTTGAAAGTCACAAAGACAAAAAATTAAAAATGACGTGGCACATCTCACTTGAATGAAACCGTCTGATGGGTAGATGTAACCAGAGATATAAAAACAGTTATTACATACGATATGTTAGAAATAGAAAATGGTAAATATGGAATGATAACCTATACGAAATTAAAAATACAAAAATATCTCCAAAAATATATTCGAAATACAAAATGCATAGTAAATATTTCCTGAACAAAAAAATAGTTTAAAAAAATCAAATACATATTTCAAGAAGTCAGGCTGTAGTTTACCTCTTGGAATATCTCTCCACCACATAGGCTGAGAAGTTCTACTAAAGATTTGCTCGCATGTGTATAGTACTTCACCTCCAGACTTGTATTTGATCTCTTTTTTCAAAAATACATTTTTTTATTGCTGTCTTACTTGTCAATCATTTATCTTTTGCTCACATTAAAACTAACGTAAGATATGAGTTCATATTGAAGATAGTAAGGTAAATTGTTTATTCTCTCAATTCATAATTCTAATGATAGCTGCACAAGTAATACGAAAAAAATTAAAATTAGTTCAATGGATGTATCAATTCCATATGGTAACTCGAACTATACAATCATTGATTGAATCATCTCATTATAACAAGTTATTCAAATTCTTCATCACTCATTTTTTTTCAGTGAAGTCACATTATTACATTTTGTCCACGACTACCTTATAATATATACTTTATAAATGAGATTTCTGAAACAAAACGATAGTCATTTTTCACAGAGTGAATAATAGCAGTGAATAATCATTATTCACTGGTGTAGAGTTCCTAGGCCACGCGGTATATATTATGAATCTGGCAAGCATTTATCAGTACGACTAGGCAATAACTAGCCACTTTGATTATTAACTTTATACAAATCACAAAAATCTTGTTAAAATATTACTTTAATCTATTTTCTAATGCACTTGAAGAAGAAGTTGACATTAAATGAACTATATCAAGTAAGCCATTGATATGACATGAAAGCGAAGCATAAATTGTTGTTAATTTGAAAACATTATAATTTCGATCAAGAATACGTAAAAAATGGAAATTGATAGTGAGAAAGAAATATTTTGTACTTGTACTCGACCGGAGATAACAGAAGCTGCAAAAGTCACCTCCCTGAAATTGTTGCCTGAGAAATCCCGAAATCTTTACATTCTTGTGTACAATACCTTTATGGACTGAAGGGCTACCAAGAAAATTAATTCATTCTCAGGGTCAGTTTTATTGATATATTTACGGAATTAGCTGCAAAATATAAACCATCCACATTATGGACAAATTTCTCATTCAAGCATGTGATGAAAAATATTTTGCAATGAAGGTAAGAAATTAGGAACATTTAAGAACTTGTTTGAAAAAAAAATTATGGAATTAAAGTCAATGGTAGTCGTGGACAAAGTATAGTATTCTACTTACATATAATAAGCTATGATTCACTCAGGTTAATTATGCCACTCGCTACGCTCGTGACATAAACTTAACCTTCGTGAATAATAGCCTTCATTATATGCTCGTATAATAATATACTATTGTTTGTTATTTAAGGTTAGTTAGAAATAACTCGCGTTATTCTCTACTCACAATTGACAAATTTCATCGTTTTGACGGACTCATATGTTGCAAATAAAAAGTTCGGATCTTCCATTTTCGTCTTATCCGACATTGATGTTGTCTTCGGAGTCCAACCAAGTCGTATATTCCAATCAGATTTTTAGCATTTATTCTTTAGGGCACTGTGATTCAATTCGACTAAGCTACTGGCATAGGAGACCTTCTAGAAGCGATAGTAAGACAAAGAAGTTCGGTTTCAGAAAGAAATAGTTCATCATATTCAAATTTCCAATGGCTTATATAGTCACGAGTCTCCGTGAATATTTGTTACGAACAGCGTGCATTTTGCATTGTGCACTATGTGTTTTAATACCTGTTTGAAGTTTCTCGCTGATTTTATATCAACAAATACAAATCTTTTGTATCATCCATTACATGATAAGTGAGAAAAATAGGAAGAAAAAATATATTATTGTGTCTAGGCTATTTGTTGAATAATTAACTGAGCATACACACCTGTGTTATTTGTCGGAAATTCTTGATACATAGCTCTGAATTAGGAGATTCAAACATATTCATACATTTCAAAGCGTATAATTCAGAGGAAACAATATTTGGAAATCTGAAAACTGCACATGAGAGCTGTTATAGCTCTGTTTATTGTTTGAAGAATATTTTTTCAAAAACATCGAGAGATGAATTACTGTTAAAGGTGTTGTGTGTGGGTCAAATTGTGTGAAAATATAGCTCTCTAGCTACCTTGTTATAATTTTGCTGAAGAATGATTAATCAAATTTTTCTTTCGTCTCAGAGTTTTGTATGAAAAGTTATTCTCAAATGGAGATTTCAAAATTGCTCAAAAGAAAAGCAGGAAACTTTTTACTCTGAAATTTTTTTTTTGTTTATATTTAGTGTGTTGCTACAATAATATATTTTTAAAGTTTTTCCTCACATGTCATTTCTTCCTGAAGCGATTACTTCTTAAACTTACACATCTCAAATTTCCCGTCTAAGCCAGCAAACTTTAAATGTCCGAGGTCTACGGAGAATAAATGTACAGATTAAATGCGCAGACAAGTAGTGTCGCTTCTGGACGAAAAAACTAAGTCAATGTAATTTGCATTTAGTATTCTTAATTTAAAACACAAAATAGGTTCCAAACCTGAAATTAGAATTAGAAAATAAAAATAGGTATTCTGTATTATGTGTTCTTATTTCAAATTCCTAGCTGCAAGGAGTGAAATCTGAATATATCATACTGCTTTATTCAAGTTCAATTCGTTAACACTTACAGTAGCTGATCAATGACCACCCATTTACCAACCTAACTTCCAAATAAACACCACGAGGGATTAATAAAACCTACACTCACGTCTACATAGATACCACATGCTGATGCTTTAGTACACTCCTAGTCAAATCACCACCTGCCATAAATCAAAAAAGTTCAAATCAAGCAAGCGGGGTGTCTAATGGTCATGACACGGTGTACGATAGGCACTTGTCAAGTTTTTAACGTTATTAAATGTTGTTGTGGTAAAAAAGAGATCTTTATGTATGTATTATACGAACAAGATTTTTATCGTGAGTAAGATGAAATATTGGGCTGAATATAGGGTACTGTATCTATTTCAGACGAGACATAACTTTATAAACTTGGAGCATGCTTGTGTACTACACTTTTTATGCCCTTTGAAATAGCTTGATTTGCTCTGAATGTCATGTGCAATAATTTTGCCGGTTTTTCATATAGGTTTTTCAAAGCTTTCCTTTCGAAATTTTTACTCAAATTTTATCTGGGTAGGGATGTGTCTTCTCCGTGATTATGGTTTAACTTAAATTATGGTACTTCTGCAAAATTTTCAGCCGTCGTGTAAAGTTTTGCAGGATACTTCAATTTTTTATTCACACATCTCCAGTTTATAGTTCCATTTTTCAAAGAATTTGCCACACAAAACTTGAAATTATTCACAATTAACAACTGATTGCATTTTTCACTCAACATACGATACTCACACCTCCCATGTTTGAAATATGGGTAAAAACTAGATAAATTTATTCGAGATTCAAAATTTATAGAAAATATATCATACACATCCCAAAGGAATCAGCTACCACTACCGAGAATTACTTTAATCCCTCGGTTGCAGGATGTTGGCCCAACTACAAGGTAGGATTAGTACCTGAGGATTAATTTGGCCCAACTATAACGCGCCCGGTTCATAGACAAGCATAACTCACCCCGAAAACTACTCGAATGGCGGTGGAAGCAATTAAGAGTCATACGATTTTTGATGGCTGACACAACAATGGCAATTGATTCAAATTTTCAGGTGGTTATTCTCATAATCTGCTAGACTCATGCATCCGTTCTTCAATTTTTAACTCAGAAACATGACGTAAATATTAAGTGAATTTATGCAATTTTGAAAACCTGATACAGCAGTAGATGCCCGATGCAATATGACAGATGATTTTGTTTCTATTGTTAACAATAAATATTATTACAAAATATAGAGTTTTTAGCTCAAAACGATATCATTCATTTATCACGGATCAATTCATTTCCAATCATATGAAATCTGCATACCATATAGTAAGAATATTGAGTGAATAGCGTGACGTCATGGATGAAGTGATGACGTCGCATCCATTACACCTATATAATAGTTCCAATATGATGTTAGATGTATGCTATGCTGGTTGCATTTGTAAAGATAATTGGTAAATATTCCAAACTAGCGAAATTGATTTTTTGATTCTAATTTTGTATAATGTGAGATTAAAAGGGATTTGAATAATGAACAATATATATCACAAAAATATATGTAATTAGGAAATATACATTCAAGTATTAAAGGATAAATTAAGCAAAGCATAATTCAATATAACACTTGTATTAAAATCCAATTGAACATTTTCGATAAGACAATATTCATATATAATTGATGTACATGGGCCGCCTGTCTCAGAGTGTGGATCGCATGTATTCTAAAAATAAAATATAACATAAGAAAACCACTGGTTCAGTGAGGAATCACACCCACACACACACACGTTACACATCAGTACTACACACGGTAGTACTCATCAAAACATTCACATACTCTGAAACCACCCACAGTGGCATCCGTCAGAGTATCTAGAAACAGTGCTCAACACCTTTCGAACCACATTGTCCCACTGGACTCTCGAGAGTATGGATTCAAAGCCAAGCTGAAACCCATCACTCCGCCTGCAAGTGGCAGGTGTTAGCGAAACTTTGGAAACCTCCTGATACAATAAAACACTAAAGATGGCAGGCAGGGCACCGGTGATACGAGGCTAGCAAGTCGTGCTTCGTTGGCTGCTGCTTGGCTGTTACTCCCCGTCAAAAACTCACACAGAGGACTTCCCTGGAGTGACTGCGGTGTAAAAAAAGATAGCAATCATACAGCAACGCATAGGATAATTCGGGACACTAACATGAACAACAACAACTCAACTCACGATCACTCTCAAACGCTCTCTCAGTCAACACACTGTATACTCATTCAACTCACACATCTAGTAACTCAACTCATTGATTCAAGTCACCCTTAACTCTGCAGGATACATTAAAACACTATAGAACGTCACTCTCTTGAATAATAACAAACTGAGCCAATAATTCACGTGTTGTATAGGTCCCTGAAATATGATAAAAATTATATGATTATTGATCCTACGTAAAACTTATAAAAAATATCCGTAACATAAGTTAATAAAGTGCAGAGAACTATTAACAATAAAAGATTTAGATAAAAATTAATCAACTGTAAAAGAATATCACAGGAATCAGACAGAATAATTTAGGATGTCATAAGTTTAATAGGTACAGATATTGCAATGAAATACTACAGATGTCAATCATCTGGGCTGCTTGTATTTTGCTTTTTAGTTTTTGGTTCATTACCCACGTTTCGCTGCCGTATCCGTATACTTGTTTATTGTTCATAATTTTATTAAAAGCGAAGTAACTTCTATTAGCTGCTTAGATTCTTTTGTTGATTTGATACTCTAAGTTTCCCTTATAGTTTAGTGTTGCTTCTAAGTAAGTAAACATATGTACTGGCTCTATGTCTCTTCTATTTAGCGTTATATTTGTTTCCACTCCTTCTTTCGCTAAGACCATGACTTTGGTTTTATCTGTATTCATCGTCATTTTATGTTTCCTTAGTTCTGTATCCCATTCCTCTGCACCTCTTCGTCGCTTTTTGCTAGAACTGCCAAGTCAACTGCAAATGCACATTCTGCTATTTTTATTTGCTCTAACTTATAATATTCAATTTCCACCTTTGTTGTTTTGTTTTTTATATTTTTCATTATTTTGTCCAGGAACAAGATGACTAGTAGAGGACTCAAGGCCCCTTCTTGTCACAGTCCTTGTGATGTTGTAAATTCATCCGATGTTCCAAGTCTAAAAATTAACAAAAGAATATCACAGAGGTCAAATACAATTGAGAATAAAACAAGTTCATATACAAATTTTGCAATGAAATATTACAGATTATTCAAGTCAATTATAAGAGGTCTTATTTCTGCTGTATCAAAACTTACGTTGCTGTTTGTGACATGTCTAGTTGCTCGATTGTCAATCCAATATGCTATTGAATTGGTCTCTGCTGCGTACGCTTCCTCACAGATAGACATCAGTGCTATATTTGCTGATATCAAATTTTTATTTGTATTTGGTGCTCTTTCATCTAAAATCCATTTTCTGCAGTCTTTTAGCCAATGTTCTTTACGTTTGCAATAATTGCAAATATTTCCTTTCTTGGTTTTTGACTTATTTTTGACATCTTGCATTGGTCTTTCCATCTTTGCCATTTCCAGTGCTTCCTGAACAGCTTTGCTAACATCTTCAACTTTCGTGAAGTTTCTTTCAAACATGCACAATTGCATTGTTAGTTCTTCAAATAACTTATCATCTCTTGCCAGTAGCATCCTACTGGTTTAAAAGGATTCAAACTTATTTGGTTGAATATGTAAAACTTCACTAACCACCATTATTTCAGGCAATTTAGTCCCCTCTCTAGCTTTAAGGCCATTATTCAGTTCATTCCAAGGACTCCTCAACTTTGCTATGTGCTGGGAAGGAAAACTTCTGGAATGCAGTCAGTGAAAATTCATTCGCATTTTTCTATTTCAACTAGTCTTGACACCACTTGTGTCATCCTCAGGAACTATAAATTTTTATGAGGGCAATCAATCAGTGAAAAAGTAATTACAATTTAATTTGGTTTAACTGTAAGCTACTTACATGAAAAATTTTTGTTTCTAATAAAATTCAGTGTAATGATTAATTAATGATAAAACATAAAAGAATGTACGTATGTAGATAATATCACAAGGAAATATGGTGTGAAAGAGATCAACATTTGTAAACAATGTAGTCAAAGTTAAAATAAACTATAAATATCTCCTGTTTTAGGAAAACCGTTAGCTATGTGTGTTGAATCATCCTCTTCTTAGATCCAACTAAAAGCAAAAAACTCTGTGCATATTTTGAACAATTGATCTTTTGAACTTGCTTCAAATTGCTGTTTTAGGGATTCTCAAACTCCATAGGCTGTTTCTTTATCCATGCAGAGTGTATACCAAACCTGGAAAACCTGGAAAACCTGAAAATGTCAGGGAATTTAGATAAACTGGAAATGTCATGGAATCGTCAGGGAATCTTCGATATTTGTCTGGAAAAAATAATTTATAGGAAATTTTCACTCTGTCGTATGAACCACAGTGATACATTGAATACAGTGACTGGTCTATGTTGTAATTCTGTGCAAATCCATATGTTTTTGGTTACACCCTGTCCATGATTTTCTAATAAACCACATCAGTGCCGTACTCGCGATCATAGATTTGGCGTAGCTGTCCATTTAGCGGTACAAATCACAGCGTTCTTCATGTTGTTTTCTTTCTACGTCCTGTGCATCGGCATTAATAGATTCTGATTTCGTAAGCTTTCCATCGATGACCTCGATCGCACCCTCATGATAATCAAGTAAATCACGTATTTTGTGTTTCCACATCGGTCAATCAGCTTCTCCGGTCAAAGGCTTGATATGTCAGCCTAAATCCATGCTTCATGTCTCTTTCGAAAATATAAGATTCATAAATTTACAAAATAGTTCACTGAAACTTCTATTCAGCAGATTCATCGATACGCATATTGAAGCTCGTGCATGTACCCATAACTTGTCGCGTTTTTTAGTCTAATTCCTCTGCTCAAAAACTCAGGAAAAACAAAAAAAAAATGTACATCAAAAAGTGAATAACATAGTTAATAATAATATCTATATCTATGATAACAAAATAAAAATGTTAGCATAATAAAATAGAAGATCATATTTTTCAACACAAATAATTGGTGTCAAGTGTTTGAACTGAAAGTGACAATCGAACAACTGTATACAAAGTGCGAAATGGACAGTGATTAGTGTGACCAATTCAAATATCCCGAAAAACAGCGAACAATTTGGATTTCCATTATAACAAATATTCAATGTTTATTATAATATCGACATTACTCAAGTATATTTCACAATAAATTCCCACCATGCCAGTATGTATTTCCATGGTTTAAAATATATGTAGCGTCATAACATAGTTATTAAAACTTTGTATAGGGCTGGTATAGGTGCATTATGACGTTTCTCATGCCCGTGACGTTATGCTATTCACTCAATATTCTAACTGTACTTATTTTTACTCTATAACTGATCAGATCAAGATAACCAGTTCTTATTTGATATGCTTAGGAGCATTTGTGGCAAAATTTAATCAAAGTAACTTAGACGGAAGATATAGAGAAAATTAACAACTTTTTTTTTTTAAATTCGAATTTCAACAGGTTTTTAATTCATTTCACAATATCTTGGTAAATCACAAATATTTGTGCGTGAATATTTACTGCAATATTTTTTGATTCATCCTAAAATATGTAGAATGTATTCAAAAGCATCCCTGCTTTTTTAAAACAAAATAGCAAATTTTGGAGAGTAAGTTTTTCATGGAGCATGGTTTTTTCCAAATGAAAAGTTGAAGGATGAATTTTCAAAATGAAAAAAATTGCAATGGAGAGTGATACTTGAAAAAGTCTTCTGGAAACTGAAAAATCTTAAAATTCAAGAGACAACAAGCTATTGCTATTTTAATGTAACGACTTCGCACGTATCGAAACTTGCCTTCGCGCGGTATTGATCGTCGTGCTGGTTGTTGTAATTCTGATGTTAGATTATAGTAATACTGTTTGAATTTGATTCTCTAAGGAAACTATCAACGAAACATAGTAAAATTCCATTCTGATAATTCTTTCCACTTAGTGCACGTTACATTATATTTTCAAGAATAGTATTACCATAATAATTGAACGTTATGTTATGATTCTAACAAAAATTATTCTACGTTGAAGAGCGAAATGAAATAAATTAATATAAATTCAAACTAGTCGAAATTTATGCAATTGTTTGCATCTTTTTGATTTAAAAATGAAAATTAAAATCGAAAATTTTCAAATAAAATAATTAATAATTGTCAATATAACAACGATCTTAATATGTATCTTGCACCAGTGAGTAAAGGTGAAGAGAATGAATTGTTAAACGTCAAAATTAATCGAGTGGTTATTGAGATATGGCAATCCACATGTAATTTAAGAGCGCTTAGAAACATCATTTTATAGCTAATCGCAGCATCCTAGCTGTCCACCTTTTTGACTTCAGATTCCTCAGATGTCCAATATTATGTGGTAGAAAAGGCGGATATATTACAGATCACGATTTTTTGTCCTTTCCTACCACTTTACCTCTGTCCGCCACCCTTAATATGGATCAACTCAACTGTCTGCCACTTCGGATTTAATTTACTAATGCCATGACCTTCCTGAATACAAAATTTTAAGAGAGATATCGACATCGATAATTTTTCAAAAAATTGCTTTCTCTATCCCTCAGAGCGACCCTATGTATCCTTTAGGCTGTCTGCCTTCGTGGTAAAGTTAACAACCCATATTGAAGGAACATATAACATTTGATAAATTCCATATTACCGATGACGGGGAAATCTCGGCTCTATCTCTCCCACTATTACTCACATGACCATCGTGCTCATAATATATTAGCAAAAAATCGTAAATTATCACTCGTAAAATATCCTCAATGTTTGACAGCAGCATACAAGTGATACAAATGTTAGATATTCTTAATTTTAAACAATACTGAAACATCGTCATATCACATTATTGACTTTGAATCCAATATGTTCAACTGCAATATAATAAGAAACGGATTCGAAATATAAGCAGAAGAAATACATCATTATCATCAATAAATGTCAATTACATATCACAATTTATGTTTGGATGTTAAGAAACAAGGTTAGAAATTTGATGTCAATTACGCATGACTGGATGCTGATTGCCGATTGACATTTATTCTACAACCAAATTACTTCAATAATTCATGTTCAAAATGTTGAATCACTTGTACTCGAATTTAGATTAATTAAATTTCAAAACATTTGTCATTCTTTAAACATGTCAAACATTTAAACTCAAATATAGGCGTACAATGAAAGTTTTGTCAATCAGCAATACTTCTTCGCCAGATATTTCTATCAAAATACACCTCTTCCGCTCCATCCACATTGATAGTAATCCTTTTCTTCTCATTGGGCAAATTCCTGTCGTGCAACAAACCAAAAAATATGCATCCACATTTACACAGTTCGTCCACGCAATCATCTATCTCGTATTCGATCTCTTTCGGTATGCTCACAAACCACTCAAAATCTTATTTCCACAGCTGTCACTCGCCATTAATGCTTCTGCCACGCCCAGTATTCATACTTAAATCTGGATACAAGTACTACATTATGTTCAATCGTGCATCGAAATTACACTATCCAGGTATGCAAACTCATTTGGTTGTTCCAGCTTTACGTCATTTACCAAAACATTACAATTACTGTTTTACTCTTCTCAAACACCAAAAGTTCTTTTATCAACATTCGAAATAAAATGAATCCACTTCCCAACTTCATGAATTATTTCAAAAATATTATTCACTTGTTCTACATTTTCACCTAGAACAACAACTTCATCTACATATTATGTCAATGCAGGTACTATACTTTCCCCAATATACACAACATCTAAACTTTTCAGAGTCTTCCGCAACCACACATTCATACCCAAATTAAATAACCAAGAAGACATACCACAACCTTGTTTCAAATCAACATCAATATTTATTACAGTTATAAAATTGGTAATCAGCTTGAGATGTAATAATTTACATGCGTGCAGGTGTAGCTTATGTTCAAATCACGTTCACACAATAAATTGTCAACTCATATATTGCAGTTATAAATGAAATAATTCATTGAACGAGTCACTAATATTTATTCGATATTTATTTAACGTTGCTGCCTTTGGCGAAATCCTTGATTAAGGGCTTATTGTACAAATCTTACTCTACCCTTTAGCGTATCATACTCAACAGTTGTATGAGCCCGTAATTAATTGTTTGAAATCTTATCAGTGAGATAGCTTCGTGCGAGAATATGAAGTATACATATAGAACAGCGGTACCGTACATTCTCAATCGCGTGGCCTACGGCTATAAACATTCAATAACTGTATTTGTTTGTGGGACCCTGCTGTTCACTTTGTGAGTTGTTAGTGAACCAGGATGCATTTTGCGAAATTGTAACTGAAATGAACTACTTTTGTCTGGAGTAGCCTGCAACAAAAAAAAAAAAAACAATTTCATCTCAGATATTAGTCATAGTCTGAGACAACCCTAAATTAGATTAGGAATCACCATTGGTTGTTATACGTTCCAGTTCAATTTATTTCAAGCACCAAAAATTTTGTGTTATTTCGGTATCACTTTCTGATTTATAAGAGCGGCTTTCATATGGTGCAATACATGCTACATTTTATTATGTATATATATATATATATATATATATATACAGGGTGTAACAGAAATAAGTACATTAATTTTAACCTGCAATAGATCTCTTCAAGCCTAACAATTTTCCTTGATAACTTTTTTCTGTAAGTCTCCTGGATATCGAGTGAAAATTCATCAAAGTTTGGTCAAAAATTTCATAGTGCGCCTATGGTTAGAACTGAATGTTCCTTATTTGTTGCAGGAATGACAGCTGTCGATTTAAAAGATTATTTTGAAACTTTAAACCATCATAGTCTTATCAATCATTCATTTGAAACTGAAAGAATAACAGTATTTCAATAATACACTGATATTCGCTCACCTTTATAATTCTTTTTTTGTATATGTTGCAAGAAAGATCAAATTTATCTCTGAAACCAACAATTTGGTATATTGGTCGTATTTATATGTTATTGTCGAGAAATTTTATTTCTTTTTAGGAATTTCACGTATATTTTCAAATAGTTGGTACATTTCTTGAGGATTAGATTGTCAGCACGAGTTCATTGCACTTGGATCAGCTGATTTAAATAGTCTGAATACAGCCTGTAACACAGTTAGAATTTGGGTCAGATTGTGCTGCCTTCTACGATCAACTTGAAAAGTAGTCAACTTACTTCATTACTGTTGGCTCTCAAACATAAAGAGAAAATCATTCAACGATTTATTTAAAGTGAACGGTGAAATATGAAATGGAATGCAATCCTAAAATAATTCATTTGATGAATAATTCAACTGAAAATATGCCCGTAAAAATTGTAAGAACTTATTCTTGAAAAACAGAAAACCTAACCTACAAATGTATCACACTGAGTTTGGTAATTGATTTTAAATATTTTAAAAAATATGAGATACAATATTCTATTTGTTCAACAGATCAATTTACGAGGCATACTTCATTGAAACGACCTGACTGTGAAGTTTGTAATAATATGAGAAGAAACTAATTCACAGCTGCTTCATTTATAAATTAATGTATTTTATTCATTTCATCTGGTGCTTTACGTTCCAGGTAAACGATAAGTTCTCAATATCTCATAGTATTTTCATCATTATGTATAAGTGCACAATATTTTGACATTAAATACATGAGCATAACCACAATAATTCAATTTTTAGTGAAAAATGACATTTCTGAAATCGTTCCAAATAAATTCGCCGAACTAATCTTACACTGCCTGCGAAATCACAGATAGAAGAGCTTGACATTTTCACAGGTTTTAACTTTTGTGACAATAATAATTAGATGATTTTTCCAAAATTTATTTGAAGGAATTGACCAGGAATTGATAGCTCACATATGACGAAATCAATTGTTTCGTTGTAATCAGGGTTGTAACTGCTACTGGATCCAATAATTAGGCACCTGAACGACTCGTTAAATTATAGGGGTTGAAAAATGCTAAAAAAAGATGAGAATTCTAGAAAAAGTTATTAAGAAAAATTGTTATGCTTGACGGGTTCTATCACTGGTTAAAATTAATGTACTTATTTCTGTTACACCCTGTATATATATATATATTGCATTAAAATATTCACAAAATATTGTGCATTGAAGTCTAACTTTGTGTATGTCACAGTGCATTATCTGTACATCAGAATGCAAGACAAAATGTAGCATACAAGGCACAGTGGCTCTTGAGGCTTGTGCTCTGGATGTCTATTCTGTAGAATAGAGACAAGAGCTAGCTCTATATTTATGACGTCAAGCAACGGTTTCTATTCTAGTGATATTGAAGTATCAAAGTTTTCCAAACTATTTAAGTTGGCAACACGGCTTATGAAACTTTGATCAATAAAAATTTTGAGTATAAATCCTATAAGCCTGTTGCGTATCTTCAAATTTCGACGAAAGGGTCGCGAGGTGTGATGTCACCTGTCAATGTATTGAAATATGTCAATCTGCTTTAAAATCAAAATAAAACACATGACATACCATCTTTATTCCTAATAATAATATTGTATTCGATTTATGACAACATTTGTAGACAAAAAAATTCTAAAAGAAGCAAATCAACCATAGTCATTATTATTTTTTATTGTTTATGTGACTTATCTGAAGGTAATCGATTACAGTTAGATTTATAATTTGTAATACGTACAGAATTTGAAATCCTTGGGAAAAAGAGATTTTCTCATCTTATTTATCTTTAAAACAATTGTTGAATTTTGAGAAGAAAAAATAGCAAGCAAAAATTTGGTGTTTTCAGTAAAGCATTCTAAGACGAATTTTTTGACTGTTCAGTCAATTAAGGAACTTATCCAAGAGGTATTTATTGAATTCCTTTACAATTTGAAGAATTGAATGATATCTAATACATTTTTATAGATTATTGCATAAAATCACACTCGTTAACCTGCTGTTATCCACATTTCTCTTTATTTTGCTTCATTATCTCTTTTCGGAGACTTATAAAAATGTAGTTCTAGGCTGTTTGTTTTAGCATTAGTACATTCAACAACACAACAACTTCTAAGTAAATGATTTATATTCATGATTATCGAATAATATGACATACAAAAATGACGTTTGACAGTTAGACGTTTTTGACGGCACACCTCGTAGATGCAAAATTTAACCGATAGAGCGGAGCCACTGAGGATACGCAATAGGCGTATTGTTTAAAATAATTAATCGAACTATAACTAAATTAAAAAACAAAATTGAAAAACAAAATGAAAAATCAAAATGGAAATTTAATATGACACAGAAACCCCATGAACTAAACCTGATAAAATGTAGCAAACTATGTATATCGTATAAACACTACATAAACCTTTGTGAAAATTCAAAATATCGATAAGCAGAATCTTAACCTCAAACGTCAAATATAGAGCTGTTTCTATGATAAAGCCCTGGATAAAGCAACACCTACAGTGGTAGCTCTAAAATATCCAAGAAATAGCAACTGACATGACGTCCGACAGTCTCCGCTAGATGCCTCCATTAAATATAGAAGCATAGATGACATAGAGATAGCTCTAAAGTTACAGAATAGGTGTCTTTGCACTTGTATATCAGTTTTTTATCGGTAGGCAAATGAGAGAGTAAATCTGAGGCTAATACTTCACGAAATCATACGCTTTACGTCTGCTATTTCATATGATTCAAAAACTTTTCGATCGCATTCTAAATCTACCATTTCTTATTTATGTTGCTTCTGTATCAAGAAGTTGTTTCTAACTTCCTGTTGCTTATCAGCGGAGAACCATAAATTACTATTGATTGAAAATTTTGAGTAAATCTGAAATTCCATAATTATAATAATATGAAGTATCATTTACTTTTACATGATGGCTTGGTCTTGAAGAACTAAACAATAGAATTGTTGTGTTCTTGTTACTTCAAACTACGTAGAATGGAGAGCGTGCCTTCGGCGGTTAAAATATTTCAAGTTTCCACACGTATTGCGCAAGCGCAGATACATTTTCTGTAGAATTGATGTGAGTATTAGTAATGTAACGAATGTTTGCAGTCGCATTCACATTGGCGAATATTCGCATTGTTCTTGACGTTCGCATTCGCACTCGTATTCGCAAAATTCATACGAATATTTTGCAAATATGAATGTCAGGAAAAATACAGTTTCCACTTTTATATTTGATATTGAAAATTATGAATGATCAACTTCTCATTATTAATAGAATATAAATTATGAAATATAATAGTTATTTATGTATATAGTGCGCAAAATTGTACTTTGGTGTTTGAGAACAATTTTTTTTTGTCGAGGCATGAGCCGAGGCACTAATCATTCGAAAGCACTAAAGAAATTTCGCGCACTAGTTGCATACAGCATCCTTTCAGATGTCAAAAAATGATTGAAAAGAATTATTAAAATCATAATAAAATACAAATATTAGTGCGCGAAATACTTCGTGCACGTTGTTATGATAAACAACTCCAATGCAACATTTTGCATACTAATATTGATATGAAAAAATTATCATTTTTGGAAATCTGTAGAAAAAATATACAGACTGTTCAATTTAAGTGGCGCACCATTGCTATCTCGGGAAGTATAAGAGCTACCAAGTTGATTAAATTGGCAAACAATTTCTATTTTATATGCCTCCTTTAATGAACAGAACAAGAATTTTTTTAGACAAGTGGTTCTAAAAATACGGCTTGCAAACTATTTTTTATTCTAAATGGGGACCAATTTCTTCTAGTCACTTATTCGATTCAATATTTTCCTCCGAATTGAACGATATATTATTTCCATACCCTTGCATAACATAAACATGAGAAAAATTTTTATGATAATTTAATCCAAATCGCATTATGCTATGGAAGAAAATAATTGAATGAAGATATTATAATTAAATTAATTTATGAAGAGAAAAAAATCTATAAATATTGCTCAAAATTATCTCCATTCTTATTTATACACAACTTTATTCTTTTTAGTAAATTATTTCTAGCTCTTCTCAAATTTCGGCCGTCGATGTTGGAAATTATATTTTCAATAGCATTTTTTAAATGCTGTACATCTTGATGAATAGTTCAATAAACTTCATCTTTAACATAGCCCCATAAAAGAAGGTCCAAAGGACTCAGGTCTGGAGATCATGCGAGCCACGAAATAGAACATAAGTGCCAATCCATTGGTTTGGAAATTGTTCGTTGCTTGACGACAATTGTGAGCTGGTGCTCCATCTTGCTGGAAATAAATATCTTTTAGTTATCAGTGGCAAATCTTTTAAAACCATGTCAAGCATATTCCTTAATGTACCTTCGTTCATGTATTACACATACATGTGTACATTATAATAATTTTTTGCTGGAAACCTCTCCCTCTTACTGTAACAGGATTTTATGTACTCCAGTAGTGAGTGTTTCTTGTGTTTACACATGCCATTATTTGAAAAATTGGCTTCATCTGTCCAAATAATTGATTTCAGAATATCTGGATTTTCATTTAGTAAATTACAAAATTCCGAACGTCGCTCACGACCAGGATGTAGGGGTTGAATTTTATTGAATTTTAAAGGTTTGTATTTATATTTTTTCAAATAGCGATGAACCGCACCTACACTTAAATTGCATTCAGCAACAGGCGTTCTCACTGAAGCTCTTGGATTGGCTCCAAAAAATGCCACAATATTTATTTCACCGTCCTGATTTTCTAATCTAACACGCTTATATTTAAATGCATCCGTTTTAGCACGCAGTTTTCATTCCAATTTTCGAAAATATCGGCGACCAGGAACTCTTCGCTCGGGATATCGTTCCCCATGAGCTAATGTTCTAATGCGGGAAGTACCGGAGTTCCTCCAGTTTCACCTGTTTTAATCCTCGATCGTAAGGTTGGTAGGATAATCCCAAAGCTGAATTCCTCCATCTTCACTTTTGATCCTAATACCGCTTGTGTTTTGTTTGCTACCAGTTAAAAAGCTCTCACAAAAAAATGCATTGAACTTAATTTGGTCTTCGATCCACATCAAATAGTTATTGATTTCGAAAGCGCAATAATTCATGATGCTGTTCGCAATATATGACCGAGTGTTGAAATCATTTAGGGCAAGCTTGGCTCCGGAAAATTCAAGCATTAGGTTTAAGTCAAGTATATAAAGAACATAATTCTTTGACAGCCAATATTTAAAAGAATTTTTTGGTATCCAGTTTTGAAGTCCAGATAAAGTAGGCGGTTTCTTCGTACCGGAAAAATTTGCCAATGTTCCTTTGAATGATCCAAAATTAATACAATTTTGTGATTATGTGCTAGAAAGTTATATTAGTGAAGAAGCTCGGTTTCCTCCCGAAATACGGACCTGATGGGCTGATGGTTCTATGTACAGAACAACAAACTCATATCTAATGTTTCGTGAGCAAAATACATTGTAAATAAAATATCCCTGTACAGAATGATATTTGTATGATGCGTTATCATTTATGACTTGAACATACCTTCCAAGTTCCCAGAGGTCCGGTGGAGCAACTCCGCTATGCCCCTAATGCGTAGTAGACAATTCTGATGTGTCCACTAGAGACTAGAGTGTGATTGCTGAATTGGTAATTTTTTCTTGAAAATTACCGATATTTCATACAAACACGTTAAGTTATGGTGAATCTAATCGGCGATCTATCTATGACGGTGAATTTTTCCAAAACAGCTGGAGAGTCGTGGAAGGGACCGATACCCGAGACTCCTATAATAAGTTTTCACTTTTTTTTAAATTACCTCACCCCCCCCCCCCCCCCCCCCCCCCAAACCAGCTGGCTGGAAACGCCCCTGGTTGAAATCAAGAGTTCATTGTTGTACACAGTTTGTTCACAACAAATATAGCCTATATGGACTACAGGAGATATGTACCTAAATAAATGTTTTTTTCAAAAGATACTCTTCTTGAAGGAGTCTTTAATGATAAGACACATATATTGCAAGGGTGGTGAATTTTAGAACTAAATTACAATGACCCATAGTTAAGACTCTTGTAGGAATAGACATATACGAACTAGATTTCAGAACCAAAATAATTCATCTATTCACATATAGGGCTGTCTCTCTGTTGAACAATAATGAGATTTATGGCTTTTTAAATTTAATTTGCCTCAAATTGTACAATTCTATTGAACATCAACATATATCTTAGTATTTTCAAACTACAAATATGAGAATATAGTGAATGATGTGAACGAAGATGAAACGTAGCTGTCAGTAGTTTATTGTGTATCAACCAAAATATTCATTGTAACGGAAATACGGAAGCTATTTCGTCTGAAGCTTATACAAACTATTGCAAATGTTTTGTTCATCATTCATCGATCGTACCTCAAATTGTAAAATTTTATTACAGAACGGTTTGTTTACATGCCCTCAGCTTATGACGTGCTTTGAACATTGCATGCGTGTGCAGTTCCAAATTGTATTTCGAGCAGAATATATCTATAGTAATATCATGGAGAGTCGTGCTTTAATATCTCTAATTTACAAGCTTAAGAAAATGATCCATCAGATACTTCAACGTGATCTGCAAAACAACTTTCAAGAAAAATATATTATTATTTCTGCTTATATATGTTACAGACAAATCCTGCAAACTGGGCAAGGCAAGAAAAGCTCTACGAAATGAGAAAAAAAAAATTGAACTACGTACTGCTGATAACTATATATTTGATCAGTTTATTGACAATTTTTTAGGAGTATTTATTGTTTAATTTGATCTGATTCTTACCGTCTATTCAATTATTCTCAAGTTCTTCATTCGAAGTGGTATCCTAACTCCTTTCTTTATTCTCCATCTTCTTAATCACATCATATGGAAATTCATGAATAAACCAAGTGGAATAAGAAAATTATCATCGATTATTAACAGTTATATTCTATTGTTCTCATGACAAGTATATATTTATAGCTAAATAGGAAACGAAGTAATAAAATAACCTACCTTCTTGCATATCGATTACTGATATTCAACTTACAGTACAATCCGTTATACAAATTAACAGAAAACTATCCTACGAATGTATTAGTTTATATTCAGCTGAGAATGTATTTAGATGCTATTTATTTCATAAAATAATAAAGATGTAGGTAACCGTTAGAAAAGACGAAAAAAGTAGACTGCAAGTAAATGTACCATCATATTTATCCATATAGCTACTTAGTATCTACTATACTTTTGCATAAATTTTGTTCCATATTTTGATGTAATAATTAAAATTTTTGATGACCTATTCTTGTATCGAGTTAATTATGTATTTTCGTTGAGTTTCTGTCCATTCTATTTATTCATTGATAATGCTCTGACAGTGGAGCGCTATTAATATGATTTATAATTTTCTTTGTACTGTACATTATTATCAATGTGTCTATGTTTATCATCATGTGTCTATATATCGGTGTATTGTCATGTTATGTATTACGAGTAATTTCATCTTTTGCAACAAGAAAACCTGTTCTTGCTCATTTTAGTCTTGTCTTGTTTTGTATCCCGTAAGTCACCTTAGTCTTGTTCATGTGGAACAAGAAAAGAACAAGAAAAATCAAGATAGGAACAAGAAGTTATAGAGCGTATGTTTCCCAAATTCTCTTATTTCAAGTATCATCATGATAATCACTAATAGTTAATCATCTGACGGAATTTGATTATTTCTAACTGTAGTTAGTGGCACAATTCAACCATATACACATTAATTTCACACTGACAGTTCCACGGCAACGAAATTCATTCTGTTTTCCATCTCCTTTTTATGTGTTTATGAACACGTGTTTCGTGCTTGTGTGAATGGAATGTGCTATGTTAACGTAGAATGTTAATGTTCAATCGAATTGAACTGATCGCTAAACGGTAGTTTCGTTGAATCACTCGGACCGATTTTTTCATAACTGGGTCAGGTTTACAGTCACCGACCAACAATTTTTCTGAAGATGATAATAAGTGGTATCGTAGCGAAACTTAATCTAGAATAATTCTTCTTCATACGTTTCTAACTGTAATATTCGGCTTTGCCCGGGTTACATTTCATCATAAAGAGTAGAACATATAGAGCTCTAAGTCTAAGTGCTCTCAAATTAATACTTCCCAATTTATTTGAGCAGTGGATTTTCCATCTGATGGTGATAAAATTGAATTGCGTATTTTTTTCCTACTCTAGTGAAGCGACATAATATAATAGTTGCCGGTTGTGAAACAATTACGGACTATGTGGGCTCAAGGATATAGTATGTTATCTACGCAATATGCGTGAATTCGTTCATCGTTCGCATGGGGTTGCTGACTCCGCATCTTGTAGTAAGGCTACCTTACATTTTTCATTTCCATTCATTCCTAAATAATAGTTCATATGGTTACGTGTAGGCTTCAGGATCAATCAAAGGTACAGTTCAAAATAATAAGAGTGAACTCATGTTTTGATTGCTCTGTTTTTATATTTGATGGTTCCAAATATAAGCAAATAGATGGTATCCCCATGGGTTCAAGTTTAAGTGGTATTCTCTCGGATTTAATACGCCAAAATTTAGAAAAAGATAGTATTCAACACGCCAATTAATAAATCCTGTTCTATCGTAGATATATTGATGATTGTTCTATTATATCTCCTGAGAATAAAGTTCAATATTAGACAGATTCAACGATAGAATCAATTTTACCTTAGAACGAGAATCTGAGTGTTCTTTTAACTTTTTGGATGTCACGGTCACTCGAAAAAATATCTCAATCTCTACCAATTGGTACAGAAAAGGCACGGCTCCTGGAAGATACTCTCATTTTGCTTCAAATTCCTATGGAAAATATAAAGTCAGTTTTGTTTATGCTTTAGTTGATGCCTGACGGGGCAATCTTTTTGTCAAATGTGAAACACCATCAAGATAATTTATTTCACATCAATAGAACGCTATCCTCAAATGATTATCCTGATGAATTCATCTCGATCAGAATATCTCAAAGACTGCGTAAACTTCGTAACCCCGCGGTTGTAATTAAATAAAATAACATTGTTGATGAGAAAGTTGTATTTTCCGTCAGATCTTTCGAACACTCTATCAGTAAAAGGATATCTAGAATTATTAAGGATTCTAACATCAAATTGGCTCATAACAATTTAAAAATCACACAACATTTGTTTTCTAACCTGAAAGATAAAATTTCAACAACAGGCAGAAAAAATGCAAAAAGTCATGCGTTGGTGAAACCACGCAGTCGCGAGGAAAGAGGCTTGGCCAAAATAAAAAAATTCGTAAACAATTAAATCCCAACCACAGTGCCCTCAAAAAACATCATGTTGAAGACTTTGGGAATGCTAGGAGTTTGAATACCGTAAAAAACAATGATCAGAGATCATTACAGGAAACTTGATCAATAAGGACCGTAAACAAAATGTCAATTTTCAAACTGACTATAGAAACAACCTATGTCACATTGATAACTTTATTAAATGCTGCTAATTTCGGGTTAGTCCTCCCCACTTTCCGACTTTTGGTTTTATGCGTTTCCGGTGCTTCAGGTTCAATTCTTCGCCAGCCTTAGATGTTGGCGGTTTCATTAATATGTCTTTTTGCATTTTACTTATAATTTAACTTCAAGAAATATATACACCTGATCAAATTGATAAGGTTTTATATTGAAATGCATTAATATTTTTAACATATTGTATTGTTTTACAGCTGATGATGGATGACAAATCTTGCATCCGAAACGTCCAATATCAAAATTCAACGTTCAATATAATAAAATCAATTTTTTTTGTAAACTATACCTTTGATTGATCCTGAAGCCTATACGTAACCATATATATATATATATATAATTCTTATCCAAGGATCTACAACTTTTCTCCTTTTAAATAATAGTGTTTGTGTTTTTATTTTGAACCATGAGAACATTTGGTCCAGTCAATGCACGAGAAAAATGGCCAAACATGGCAATTCTGCCAATTTGCACCAAAACTTGGATTTGGGCTCTGCTTACTCTCTTTTTTTAAGTTGTCAATGTGCCGAAGGTTGCTTTTTATTTTTTAGGGGTGTAAATTACCTCTATTCGAAAATAACTGTAGAATTGTAGATTCAAGCGTTTAATCGATAGAAATTATTCTGAATTAAAATAACCCCTACTGATTAATATTTGATTTAAAAAATAGGAAAAATATTTTTTTAATTTATTATGGATCTTAAATTTTTAATTGAAAATAATAAATATATTTTTTGATATGAAAAACAGAAAAAAAAATCAAAAAACATATTTGAAAATCATTTTCTTCTTCATCCTCATTCCTTTCCAAGTCTGCCTCATCCTTGCATTCCTCCTACCGGCAGTGGCGTACCCAAGGGAGGGGTGATAGGGGCGTTCGCCCCCCTTAGAGCCGGAGCTCATTTTATCTAATTAAATACGGGAATATAAGTATTTAATATTTTACAAGAACTGTCAAATTTGTTTACATTTTAGCCGGTAGAAAATATTTTTTGATTATGCTATACTGAACTATTCAGTATTGCATTATGTGCTAGAATTAAGCTCTTAGAAATTTGACTTTTTCCCTTGATACAGTAACACGCGCAAGAAAACTGTAGCCAAAAGTGGAAGCACGCAATTATTTCACTGTTATTCTATAATAAGGGAATTGCTTACTCAGTGCTCCCTACTATTTGAGTATGCCGATGTATCAATTTTATCGTAATTCTGGTAAATCTGAATAATTCAATAAATAATTTAAAATTAATAAATAGATTTTTTTTTATTCAAATCCTGTAGCAACATTTATATATTTTAAAGTTTCGTTTTTCGTCGAAACGTCAAAAAATATGAATAAATATACAGCATTCAAACCGAAAAAACCTATAAATCATGATTTAATTCTGAAAAACATGTATAAATAATAATTTAAAACTATTTTCATTGCTCTACTTGAATTGTAGATTTTTATTTCGAAATTGGAAATATTACTCCAATTATCAAATACGGTAAATCTAATAAACATGATTTAATTAGAAATAAAGCATATATTCCCATTTCCAATTTTTTTTTTTATTTCAATTTTTCTCTTTTTCGCCTCTCCGAGCTAAGAGTTCTGGGTACGCCACTGCCTACCGGCCCTCTATTTGAGGTGATATGTTGATTTTACCAGCAAACTGTGGTTACTATGGTTATGTTGACTCACCGCCCATGGGGGTACCAAAATGTAGACTTTCACAAAAAATATTTATTTATTCATCTTTATTTGTGATTGAATATTCACAATAAAATTTCAAACATGACAGCTGACAGCGAATGAACAATCATCAGTAGTAATTCAATTTGAAAAAGAAAATTCGGATCCATATTTTGGGTAGATTCCAATCGTGCAAAAAAATTTGTAAGCATCACGGTCAATAAGTACCGTACCGATTTCGTATAATATTTGGAGACTTCGCCAAGATTCGGCTTCCAAACTATTATTCTCATTCGGTAAACTGTGCTGACTGACATTAATACTTGAATAACTGTTAAACTCTTATTTTAAAAGAAATATGAGCTGAAAGAGCTTGAAAACGTTAGTATTTGTGAATATATGCAAACTTGAAACGGCTATATCTTACTCAATTTTTAACGTACAGAACAACAACAAAAACCAAAATTTTTAGAAAAAAAAACAACATATATTTTCAATTCCTCAAAATTTTGCGTCTCTTTTATAGTTTTTGATTTATTTTCAGAGAAAGGCATTTTTTTGCAAATTTGAAAAAAAAGTTCTCTTTACTTCAAACTCAAATAATTTCAAAACTAAGCACTTTGGATCGGTCAATGTTATAGGGCTCATTGAAAGTACATAAATTAAGTAAACTGTGAAATGATAACGATCATATTCAATTGGATTAGTAGTTAGGGGGTGATTTTCACTTTTTTTTTGCTGCCAAAAAAATAGGAACCAATTTTGTTTCTGTATTAACTTTATTAGGAGGGGGATATCTCGGGCCTTAATGCATCAAAATTATCTTGCAAGATAATAATAATTCTGAATTTCCATTATGTACATAATTTTAACTCAATCATAAAAATTCAATGCATCAAAATTATCTTGCAAGATAGGTAATAATAATTCTGAATTTTCATTATGTACATAATTTTGATTCATTCATAAAAATTCTAAGCATTGAAATTATCTTTTCATTACTCATGCAGGATAAGTACTATTTTGCGCACGTTTTTCCGGGCGGTAAATGGCTCTTTGGCTTTTGAGTACTTGTCGCACGAAAACCATTTATCGCTCGGAAAAATAAGCGCAAAATAGTACTTATCCTGCATGAGTAATGAAAAATAGTATCTGCAACTCGTGCGGTGTTGTCAATTGCCCACTTGAGCGAATGAGCACACTCACTTCGCTCTCTTGGGCAATCGACAACTTATCGCACTTGTTGCACAATATACTATTTATCTAATTTTGTTTTGAAAAGTCAAGTTTTACATCAATTTCTGACGTTATGCAACGTCACATTTTTCATAACTGTAATGTAACAGCTGCGTAAAGTAGTTACGTAATAACTTCACGTAACTGGTCATTTATTAGTTACAGTAAGTAGCATTGGATGAGTCTTTAATATCAGAAGGTACTGTATCACTGCTTAAGTACTACCTACGTCTTTAGAAATTATTGCGACTTTAAGTGAAAATTCGATATTTGTTTATTTCAGTGCACTCTTGTTTCTGTAGTTACAATAAATGGTCATGAATCATCGTCTTCTGATTTTGCGATGTAACGTGAGAAATGTTCTCATGCAAAAATGTAGATAAAATTATTCTGACTGAATTATATAAAATTTTGTACAGAATACGTTATAAAACGCCATTATGTTTGACTCACGTAAATTGCAAGACTCTCTACGCTCGTTTTGGCAAATATTACGACTCGTCAAACAATATGGTACTTTTCATAACTAATCATGTGAATAACTATTGATCCAATCACAATAATTCAATTAATTAAAATTATTCGCCAGATAATAATAATTCTGAATTACCATTATGTACATAATTTTGATAAATATGTTTTATTCGGGAAAAGTTCTGTATAATGAATTATTTGAAACACAACGTTCCAACAGCAATGTGCTGCCTTTTTCAAGAGTATAAAACATATTTATTAAAAATGAGTTCTGAAAAGTTTTTTCCCACATAATTCTATTTCATTCATAGCAATTCAATGCATCAAAATTATCTCGCAAAATAATAATAATTTTGAATCACTATTATGTACATAATTTCAATTTAATCATATTAAATCAATGAATTAGAGTTATCCTGCGAGATAATAATAATTCTGAATTATCATTATGTGCATATATTTGATTCAATCTTATTAATTAAATGCGTTAAAATTATCTCGCAAGATTATAAAAATGTTCACTTTAAATTTAACTGGAATAAATTGTTGCTATTAAATAGCAAAGCGGCGTGCCATAGGAAAGTATATTATCATTATACAAAATTGTTGATATCACACTAATATGATAGTCATCAAATAAAGTGATCACTTTCATATTAAATTTGTTTTTATAATTACACATTTGTGACTGTATAGTATCACAAACTTATCTGTACACTTTATAAGCGATGCCATCACCAGAACTTGATTAGAAAAGATCACTTTGTGGGACCGCCATAGTCCAATAGCTTTTGACAGAATGACGTCTGTCGGGTTAGCTGATCAGATAATGTATTTTTATAGTAATTAAGGTATCAAGGGTGTTAAAAGGACAATTATGCCTGAGGTCAGCAGTGTACCTTCCGAGGGCCTCCCGTAATGCCTTCAATGTTTAATGTCCGACTTTTGTTGTATTTCAATCAAATTTTTAGCAATGTATGTCCTGTCATTGTGATTTCTGTCAGAGAAATTACTCTAGTTACTTCCTGTAACTAGGAAACCTCGGGAATGATTTTGAATCATAATGCCCTCGGGTATTATTTGTTACGTAATTACCCTGGAATCAGTGTTATTATGACAACAATAATAAACTAGTCGGACATTAATAAATTAACAGTGTTACAGCTTATAATAGTGATTGATTTTTTTTTCATACAAGGCACAATGTTGGTTCAATGTGATGCTTGTAATACGCCATTGTGAGGAGAAATTGATTTAAAATATTATCCTACCCAAACATACAACCTGGTCCCATTTAAAAAAACAAAACTAGATAACTATTTTCAGTGCACATTGGTAAATTTTATTGATATTTTACTAAATTTTAAGATGCGGTTTCTAGTCGTCAAGCTACGAACACTCTTAGCTTTTATGGAAAGAGTGCCTCAAAGTATGTATATTATAGTCTAGCAAAAATTAGCTAGGGTCGATACCACAGCCTTCGAATCACAAAGCCAGCACATTTACACTGAGCTATGAATATATGAATAAAAATTGATTATGATATTTATCTATAGTACTCTGAGTTCCGACTTATTTGGTAAGAAACATAATTTTGTTCAATATGAATGCATATAATAAATATTATTGCAGCTATGAAAGATAGGCATGCAATTGTCGCCAAGCAATTGCGCGTGAGTAAGGAAGCCGTGTTAGGCGAGCAATTAGAGCCTTACGCCTTGTGACCAATGCATGAACTACAATCAAGTCTAGAATATACGTAGAATCTTAAAGAAGAGACTGAAAACAAATCTGATTGAAATAGGAACAGTTGTTTTGGATATTAGCTACTATATAAAAACAGACTTAACTATTTTAAGATTCTGAAGACATATACTTTCTTGCAATACCAGACGAAAATGCTCATTTCTACTTATATATAGCAGAAAAATTATTATAAAAATCACGTGTACTCTCTCTCAGAGAAATAAAGCGCACCTACGTTTTATTTGCAGCTTACTTCATGGAATCATTATTAGTAGATATGATTTTCTTGTATTTTTCCAATTATTGTTAAAGCCGTGAAAAGACTGTATATGCACTTCAGTAGGAGGAAATGGTATTTTTTCTTGAGTTCTTTGTTGCTCTTGGAGTTCGTCCTTTGGCTCCAATTTGAACTTAAGGAAAATTTTACACTTATTTCATCTGACCTTAGTATTAATATCTTTCGATTTGAGTCTTAATACAGAAAAATTTTCAAATCAATAGACCTCTCTGAAAACTGTCGAAGCCAGTACTGCATTGATTGAGAAATTGTTCTAAAGCAAATTGCATTTCGAGAGGGTACTTTACCTAAATGCTGTTTATTTTAGCAGAAGCACTGAACTAAAATAAACTATGTGACTCAAACTTTTCTCATTCAGTTAATGTGTTTATTTATCAATTTACTATTTATCTTCCTATTTGTTCATTTGTTTTCTTTCAACAAACAGTGTTCTAGAGAAATTTAATACAAAAAACTGTACACGTCTCCATTCATTAATTTATAATACTGTTTTGATTATTGTGCCTACAATATATTCAAGTAAATCTCTACCTTACTTTTGTGGAACAATAACATGCGTATTTCCGGTGGCATATAACGTAACATTGTCGTGCATTGACTGTAGTAAGGCAAGCTATACTTAAACTATACAACACTCAAGTTCAATATAAACAAACTACATTGTTACAAGAAACAATTGTCAACCAAGATAATTGAACCTTCATGCAAACATGAACGTGACATTTTCCTGGTGACGTCATTTAAGCAGTATCTGTAAAAAAAAAAAAGGAAAAGCTGTACTTTTTTTTAAGAATATGACAGTGAAAATGTTTTGAGTGATGTGAATTTTAGTTATTTGTATTATTATTGTAAGTATTGTGGAACCTACAAAATTCACATTTCAAGATTTCGATGGAAATATCCGTCTTGAGCGTCCCTCAATGCATTTTGACTATTACGTATGTACGTAGTACCTACCTATGTGTATGTGTATATATATGTACGTAACTCGAAAATCTCAAAGCCTATCGAACTTATAATGTTGAAATTTTGTATTCAAGACTGGTCTAAGATCTAGTTGTGCACCTCGCATTATGGTTGCGTTCGTCTGTACCGGAAGTGCACTTTGGTTTAAACGTTTTTTAAATTTTTGCATGAATCCAAAATGGCTTGCCATAGAATAAAATTTGGTGTTTGAAATAGCTATAGCATATCAATAATTATTTTCTATTACTGTACCAACCGTCTAAGCCAGAAGTGCACTTTATATGAATAGCATTCTTCTAGAATTTCTGCACAAATTCAATACAATCAATCGTAGACTATTAAAATTTCATATTATACACTTCTATAAAATCTAGTTGTAAACCTCATATTATGATTACGATCGGCTAAACTAGAAGTGCAATTTACAAGACAGTTTTTCGCATAAATCGAGAACGATCAGCTGTAGAATCGTGAAATTCAGTATTTGAAGCAATTGTAACATTCAATGATAACTTCATATTTTCATAGCAATCTACTGAGCTGAAAGTAGACTTTATTTCACAATCTTTTTCAATTTTTCGCGTCAATTCGCTACTATTGGCGGTAGACAAAATTCAGTATCTGAGACTGCTCTAGCGTTTCAATGATCATCTATTTTCATAGCAATCGACTAAGCTGGAATTGCACTTTACTTGACAGTTTTGCATGGCACAGAGTGATTAGCCGTAGAATAATGAAATTTTATACTAAAGATTGTTACAGAATATCAATGAATTCATTATATATTATAATATTATTCAGTCAAAAGGTGTACAGCTAAGTCATGTGGTGTCTACGCCAGATTTCTAGAAAGATTGATGTATATATTGAGGTCGGTGTACATTTTCAATATATAGAATTTTTAGGACTATACAGAACAATCTTTTAGCTCTATGATAAATTCTGGCTCATAAAAAGTTGTTGCGACTATTAGAAAGGCATTTTTTTGTAAAAATTAGTTCGTTTCGTCTTATTTTATAAATTGCAATCTTAGTTATAGAGGAATTCCAAGGAATTTTGAAAACATAAGTCTTTCACAATAATCTCATATTGGCTAGCATATTTGTGAAATTAAAAAATCTGACGTGAACATCACGTGACTTACATGTACATCATTTGATATATACACAAATTTATTCAATAAAGTTTTCTGTCATTCCAGATTATAATAAATATAATTTTAATAACATTTTGACATGTAAAATGTCAAACAAAATCAGAAAATTGACAACATATTATCATAGCCTACTTTATCATCTCAATTAAACTGATTGTTTTATACGGCAAAATCTGAATGTCTGTTATATTTATAAACCGCACTTCCGGCTCAGCCGATTAATACAAAAATAGTAGATAACTATTTTGATGCTACCACAAGTTCAAACACTAAATTTCAATATGCTATGGCTGATAATTCTAGATTTATGGAATAAATCTGAAATCTGATATATATATATATATATATATATATATATATATATATATATATATATATATATATATATATATATATATATATATATATATATATATATATATATATATATATATATATATATATATATTCATATATTTATATATGTATTAGTTAAGTTTTCAATCACAACTGCAGATTAGTTAAGAAAACAATGTTTTGTGAGCGTAGCAGTCAGTTTATAGTATTAACAGTGTTTTACAACTTATTTATTTGTTTTCTTTCCAAGTTGAAAAAATTCCTGGATTTATCAAAATTTACTGTTACTTGCAATGTGTTTGGACCTACGAGAACACAAAAATCTCAAAATGTGTTTTGACTAAAAAAATTCTTATATAAATTGACGAATGTTAATCTACTATTCTACTCGTATAAAATGTGAGTCAAAATTATCTGTTGAAATTTTACAAAAAAAAAAAAGATTTTATAATAATCTACACATCTGATTCACACTTCACTACTTGAATCTTCGTCATGAACTTGAATAACAAAAGTCTGCTCGTCACCAAATTGAAACAAATCTTTATTCTTTTTAACGTGATCATTACAATTTTTCCACAATTCTGACGATATTTTATCCACCTCTGCCCTAATTTAATTCATTACCGATTCACTAATTGAAGGAGATTTGTTATTTTTTCTGATATTTTGTTTGAGATTGCTCCAGATTAATCTAATCTCAATACTTCATGTCCGTTTTTATACGCCAAATCGTCTGTAAAGTGTTCTTTTTTTCAAAATTGTGTGATTTAGCAATATCTAGCAATTCTTTTTGAGTAATTTTTTCTGGAACTGAGATATTATGTCCTGTTAAAAAATTAATAATATCTTGTTTTTTGGTTGACGAGCCCGGAATTTTTATAGTTTGTCGAGAATGGTAGGATGCATTGTCCATAATAATAACTGATGATGGCGGTATATTTGGTTGCAATTGATTCTGAAACCATCTTCCAAATAATTCAAAATTCTTATCAGAATGATAATCTGCACTTGCAGATGATATATTTTTTGCTGAGAGCAAGAGCGAATTGTTAATGGAGCCCTGATCGGACTCGGCATGTAGTAAGATTATTCTCTTACCACGAGAAATAGGTGTTTGTAAATTACATTTTCCGGACTCTCAACCCAACCTTTCTGTATTACATCATGAGTGTCGTACCAAGTTTCGTCAAGATACATATTTGACCTATTTTCTTCTCTAAATTTCTGAATTTTCTACAAAAATTCGTAGCGCCAACGAGCAATTCGAGGAGAATTCATAACCATTTTTCTGTCGAATAATTTTTTTAATTTGAAGTTAAGTGACTTCAGGTACCTGAAGAATGTCGTGGTGCTACAATTCACAGGTTTTCCATCTTCATTTATGCTTTTTATGATATATTCAACAGTTGGTGATCTATTTATGATTATTATGATTACATTTATTCTGTAACTGTACTCATTCAATCCTAGTAATTAGGCGGTTTTTTAATTTGTATCTACATTTCTACATGTATTTTTTTCCTAAATAGATTTTAAGATGGAAGTAATGTATAATAGAAATTAATAAATGTGATTTGAATGTGATACCAAGTGCTCTTGGTCAACGTCTTCCACAGATGTCGGTTGTGGCATTTGACCAAAGGAAAAAAAGTTCCGCTAATTTATCACATTTTAATCACACATAAATGTACATTTCTAGTTTTACACCAAATAGTTATTTTCACTTCTAAAGAGATGGCTGAGGTACAGCCAAAACTCAAAACTGTAAAGTAAGGAAGAAATAAAATCATAAAAATTGACTGAATTCGTAATACTTTTTTACTCACTTGAATTCACTCATCCAGTCAGCTTCATCAGTTTTATCCAAAAAAATAATATTAGGATTTAACAGCGAAGTAGTTTTTTCAAAAATCAAATTAGATTTTAAAAACAAAAAGTATTTTTAATACTTCTCATAGGACAACAGGTTCTAAACCCCATGCTGTGTGCGGTTGGTAATCTCAATCCTATTAGTCAAGTCCACTCCAGCCTACAATATCTTGACTTCTATATTTCTGACGCATTCGCAACCTGCAGAACATAATTGTTAAATAGTTGCGTTGTGTGACCGTCTATTTTATTACAAGAATAATTTTTCTAAATAGTTCGATCGTTTTCTAAGCTAACTATCAACTCTAAAAAAAACTAAATTAGATCACGAATATACTCTATATAAAAATTTGGTAATTACCTTTATTAGAAGATTTGAACACAAAATATATTTTGGTATAAGTAACTATAATAAAAGTGTACAATAATTCAATAGATAAATGAAAAACATATCATATACTGTAATTTAAACTTGTCACAAAATTCTGTCACTTGATAAAGTTATTTAAATTTTTCGTTTTTATCTATTATTTCTGTATCGCTATACTCATCATCATCATATTCCCATTTCGATATTACTATGTCTTCCGATACTTTGGACGAGTCCACAGATTTTATTCGAGACATGAGGAACCAACAAAGGCAAATTAATACGCAACCAAAACGAAGAAGAAGAGGTACTTTGTCATAGATTTCAAAAAGTGCGAGAGAAGCTATATGCGATGACATCTTCGGAGAAAACTATGCCTAGAAATAATAATAAATATGTAGATACTGCTACAGTTCAATGAAATATATATACACGTATCTTGAAACTTATCAGATTAATATTACGAAGAATAGAAATCTTTGTTTGCGAAAGAGTATTCAGATTAAAATTTCTTATGAGTAACAGCAAAAAGATGATAAATTCTTACTTACTAACTTCCTTAAAATACTGTCTTCGAAAAACAGAAAATTTCGCAGCAATTTATCACAATAAAATACTTTTAATAAAATTGACACTGACAAGACTGTTGAAATACGTTTGTTTTATGAAGTGTTGTGATTCCTGATTATAATAAATAATTTTTCTACAATCACTATAGAATGATATCCGCTGTAGCGTGCGGAATAGGGGCCATTCCGCACGCTTAGAAGTTCCTAAGGAAGCCGCGTGACGTCGCGAAAAAACTGTTTCATTGCTGTCATAATTTTATTTCGTTTTGAATTTTTTATCATTCCTCTTCAAAAAGAATCAATATGAGTAATTTCATCAACGTTTGATGAATTGGAATAAAACCAATAAAGCAAATACTTCGTCAAAAAAACGGCATGGTAAAATCAGCATACCATTTTGAATAGAGGGCCGGTAAACACATGAAAACGCCCAATCGTGCAAAAATAAAATTGAATCAAAATTTTACTTTGTTCTAATTAACATTTAGACTTCACAAAAAGTAGCCTGAATAATTGGTCTATGATAGATGTACAAAAAGCGGTGAGCTCCCAATTTTTTCGTTATTTTGTACTTCGATTTCATCGACCTCACATTTTGACACTTATCAAGTGCCAACTACATTGCATAGAGTACAAAACAGGCTGAGAGTTTAACAGTAAAGAACAAAAGGATGCAGAAAAGACTGCATGACAAGCAGTGCCATAAACATGAATTCACTTTATGCATCATTCGCGATAATATATTTTGATGGGAGTTTAATCACAGCTTCGCGACCTATCTATTTAATAAGCTTTCAGCAGTTACGTTACGAAATATTTTTTCATTCAAATCTTGAAAGTATTCATTTTAGAAAATATCCATGATCATCATTTTAATCTCAGGATACCCTTTAAGCTATAATCTTATTATCATTATTATTGAAATGATGAATTTGCATTGATGTACTCACGAATTTCTTTTTTTTCAGTTGGACAATATCAACGCGTGCTTAGGCTCCCTACGTGCCCAGCATGTGGCCGGCATCGACAGCGTGTCTAGTACGGAGCTGCGAGATGGTCGACTGAAAGCCGTTTTGGCGCTTTTCTTCGCGTTGTCTCGCTACAAGCAGGCCACCAAGCAACAACAACATCTCCAGCAGCAGCAAATCAAACATCATCAGCAGGAGATGACTCCGAACAGGTATGTTATGCTGGTTACATACTAAACTATTAAGCTCGCCGCACACGATGCAATTTTTCAAGCAATTTTGTTCACTTGGCGCTGCACTGGGTGCCACGCTTGCTCCGATGCAAGAAATTTGGTGCGATGCGGGGTACTAGACTTACCACGAGACTTGTTTTTCAAGATAGGTTCGGTGCTATTTTTCGCACTTGCTGCGCCACTGACTGCTGTCCACAGCCAATCATAGCAGACGACAAAATCACGTGATTACATCAGTGAGTTGTATGTCGCATCAGAATGCTGTGCCTCATTAGTACATTGTGTTTTGTGGTGTTTTAAGATACAAATAAGTAAAAATTATGGCTAGTGGACATTAGGTAAAGTTTACGTACCCTAGCTCAGGGTGTATACCAAAAAATTTAATGAAAATTCCCTGACTTCCAGGTTTTCCAGGTTATTTTCAATAAAATTCCAGACAGTAAAAGACAAAAGTTTGATACAAGCTTACATATAATCACAGATTAATGTTGCAATTCTGTGTGAACCCTATAAATCTGTGAATTAAAAACAAAATCGCAACGAACTTGATATCATGAACGAATTTACATTAATCGACAAAAGTAAATGTACTTTAATAAATTTTTTTTTCATGAATTCAGAGATCTGGAATACTTATAGATTTGCACAGATGGCCCTAGTATCTTAAAGAGTGAAAATATACTTTTATGAGTAATAATGCATAAATATCCTATGATGTATTTTTTCCAGACAAATATCACATCAGAGATTCCCTGACGATTCCATGACATTTCCAGTTTATCTAAATTCCCTGACATTTCCAGGTTTTTCACGTTTGGTATACACCCTACTAGCTCGTCAAAAAAAATGTTGAAAACTCTGCGGCCTTGATTCCTTCTCAAAAATCACTCTCTTGACCAAAGTTATTTCTTCTTTTTTTTCTGTCTCGTAATTCGCAAGCTATAACTGCAGCAAATGCTCCTGCTCTTCTCCGACGATTAGTTTCGGCAACATCCATACTTGTAATGTAAAAATCTACCAAGTCTACGTTCTAGTGTTAGAATGAGTGGCGCAGCTTGCATCGTGTGATGCGAGAATAAGTGTCACACTAAGTGTACCTCAAAGTGGCCCAGTGCGCAAGAAAACTTGCTGCAAATTAAGTGAACAAAATTGCATAGAAAATTGCCTCGTGTGCGGCGGGCTTTAGTAATAACTAGTTGCAATAGTCTTTACTGCAGAGAATGAGCGGAAAATAGATCGTTAATTATTATAAAAACTGAATTATGTTTTTGATATATTAGATAAACGTTAAGTTTTCCGTTACCTCAAAGTGGCCCAGTGCGCAAGAAAACTTGCTGCAAATTAAGTGAACAAAATTGCATAGAAAATTGCCTCGTGTGCGGCGGGCTTTAGTAATAACTAGTTGCAATAGTCTTTACTGCAGAGAATGAGCGGAAAATAGATCGTTAATTATTATAAAAACTGAATTATGTTTTTGATATATTAGATAAACGTTAAGTTTTCCGTTGAGATTATGCAAAAAAAAATGTACAATTATTAGAATTTGCGATCTATCTGAACATCGTCCCCGTTGAAAAATTCGTAAAAGCATCAATAATTATATTTGCTATACTAAATCGAAGAACAAATATTCTTGTCGCCAATATGGACGACAATGAGATTATTTTATCTAGTTATCCTCAAAAAATAAATCATACTTGAACCCAAAGAAACATACTGAAAAAAGAAATCGATCGATCTGTCGGTCTGAGGTCTGTCTGAAAGCAAGATAAAAATTTAATATTTAAGTTTTTCAGTGAAAATCTAGGTTTAGGTTTGTAAAAAATGAGCTTTCGACCAGTAGTACCTATACCAGAACTTTATTGATAAAACTTTTTAGTTTTTCACGTTTATTTTATAAACGGTACTATTTATCATAAGATATAAAATAACTTAAATTGATTCCAGAATAATTTGACACAATATTTACCTTGATTTCAAATTTATGAGCGGTTCATTAATTATCATTGAAATTTGAGTTATTATAAATGATGAAAATCATATTGTGAAATTAGAACTAATAGGTTCGTTCCAACAAACAGTTCTGGACTGGTTCTGAATCGGTTTCAGATTTGACCAATGACGTATTATAAAATAGACCCAGCGCGTTCTATGGCAGTCCACAGTTTGTTGTGATGTTAGCACTTACATGGTGAGGGGTTCTGAGAAGCGAAGAGAGTAAACATGCTTGTTATGCGGTTTGCCTGCTTTTATTTATGTTTGAGAAGAGCGCGCCTTTATTCTGTACTGTATGTATATATTTGTTAAAATAGAAGTAATAATATGATAATTGATGCAAAATAAAAAAAAAAAAACGGGATTTTTCCACATCTCACGATCGATATTTTCTCAAATGGGAAACGCAACCTGTGATACAACGATGTTTACCCTCCTCACCCCACTGTTTACTCCTGCATCAAAACAAACGCCGCGTGCTGGGTCTTCTGTTAATACGTCATTGGATTTGACTCATTCGCATGCGCGTCGAATGAATCAGTTTCGGACTGAGTCGAACGTAGCGCGTGTTGGAACGCATTTCTGACAAGATTTGACTGTTATCTGTCAATCATATAATTTTAGGTTATAACTAGTTGTAGTTAACATGGAAGATAAAATCAGGAGAAAACTAGAAATATGAAATAGTTTCTCATATAACCATGTAATGTTAATTTCTATCGACAATAATGGTGACATAGTACACCTGAATTTCGATCGAAAGTCTTCCATTCATCAAAGTGCTGTTTATCCTGATCATTCCTTTTAAAATTTTCTGCTATATTCTCAGAAATCTCTCTGCTCAGACGAATTTATTCAAAAAACATGTCAAAATATTATAGATCAACTATTTCTTCTAAAATAAAACTCAAAAACCACACAAAATAAAATTTCAATTAATAATCTATACCTTTTTCAAATTTTTAATGAATAATAAATTACTTTTGATTTTAAATTCTGTATATTTTATTTGAAACTTTCATTTCAACATATCATAAAAAAATGCCTATTTTCTTATAATTCTACATGCCTATATAATTTATATTTTTAATTTGATGTATTTCCACGGTTAAATCAAATTCATCATCGCTAGAATGTGTTGAATATTCATTTTCAACATTTAAATCACTCATTTTAATTCGAGGTTATCTTATTTGACGAATAGTACAAGCATTGGTCCATGGACTGTTTTGACTGTCCACAAACTGGTTTGCGGATTAAGTCGCACGTTGTTGGAACGCTTGACTAATAGTCAAAATCCATGTTTGAAATCTGTTGGAACACTTATTTGTAAATGCGCATGCGTCGGACAGTTCCGGACTGGTTTCTGTTCTTGTTGGAACAAACCTATTACTTCTCATATTTGAACATCAGATGCAAATGTTTGTCAATTGTTTTTTAGGAATGAGTGATTTGGTTCTATTGTGTTTGGTATCAAATTAAAGCTCTCGCGGAAATAATTGTAGTAAAAGTGTGAAAAAAAAATTTAAACGATTGTCATTTGTTTTTTCACAAGTTATTTAAATGATGTCTAATTTGGTATCAATTTAAAGCTCTTGGGAAGATGAGCTTAGTGGAAATATGAAATAAATAATCAGTGGAATCCACATTAAAGACTTGAATAAAACTTCTATCTGTAATTTTAACAGTGACAGCTGTCAGTTTGAAATATGTAATTAATTGATGCAACACTTTAAATTTATAGAACAGCGAAAATTAAATTAAATTTATGGTCGGACAAGCACTGTGATGGCCACGGCAGGATTCTAGGGGGCGTACACGAACTCGGCACCAAGAACATGAACTCGGCACCAATTCTAATCCGATTAGCGCGGGGCGCACACGAACTCGGCACTGTCAATTTTTAAATAAAGCCTGGATCTACCTGCAAGATTTGATTTTATAAGTCTCTATATCTCATTTTGAAATTAATTTGTATTAAAAATAATACTGCAAATAATATTTAATGAAACTTCAGAAAAAAAAAATTGTTAAAAAAAGACTTGTTTATACATATTTCCGTAAATATCTACATTATTACAAAAACATACAAATATGTATAGAACACACTAAAATATTTATTTCTTTTTGGTATTTTTGACATTGGAATTTCTTGCATCAAATGGAAACAAATTATTTTATCTACGATATGCAGGACTTTTGAGTTGTTGATGTCACACGTGTAATTAGATTCGTCTAAAAGTACGGCTAAATCTGCATCTGGTTTATTATTAATATAAAATCGCATGTGTCCATAAAATCTTACTCAGGCAGAACGATTGAGTCACAAATCCTAATCCATAGCGTAGTGCCGAGTTCGAGTAGGGGATTAAAGATGCAGGTAGTTTGGTGTCAAGATCGAGGCCGCTCATTCTAGAATATTTTGACCATCTATCGACTGGTAAGATAACTGCCGAGCGGAGGCTAATGAATGTGGTCGCTCCGATTCACGACAGTATCGTGACGTCACAATGCTGAAATGCTATGCCGAGCAATCTGAGAGTCTATTGTTTTTGAAAGTCATTTTAAGCGGAAAATTGATAATGAAATCGTTTTTTCTACTGCATTGTTGTTTTTAATCACTAATCTCTATAATAGAAGTGATTTTACACTAATTTTCGGCATCATATCCCAACCCTCTTGTCAACCCTGGTTATGAACATGTAAGCTTTCGAATTTCAATTAAAATAAATAAACTGGAATCGGCAGGGTTCAATATAAACTTTCGAATGTCGCCAAATAATTCACAACAAAATAAATTACTGATACAAAATTAGGAATTCCAGGAAAAATTATGATAGAAATTATCAGCTATGTACTTGTATCAAATATATAATTAAAAAATGCTGTAACTAGAAAACACAATTCTAGTAGCCTATTCAAGCACATACCATTTTCCCATTCGTTCGTATGTGAATTCACATTTCTTGCTACAACAGTAGTAACTTATAACACGAAACACTGTCCAAGGAAATGCAAATTTTAAAACAACACAAGAGGTGCATAGTAAGAAGGGAGGGCACAACGGAATTTCTACAGATACTTTCATAGTATTCATGCAGATAATATAAAATTTTGGTATTTCTTAATAATCTTAATTAACTTAGAAAAAGTTTTTTATAATCATTTTTCATGTAAATAAATAATATTCATCTTTAGTCATTCAGTGACAGATTTATAGAGTCACGGAAAAAGTAGGTACCATAACAATTATTTCATTACTACTTTGTAATTTCTGGCTTACTAGTAGAATATCAAATGTATTGTCAGTATCAAACAATATAAAAATTCAAAGTCTCTTTGAAAGGTGCTGATGAAACAATGGCTGCATTCAGCAGAGCACATCGATTAGTAGTCGATGACTAATCATCTGCTGAATGCGCTACGAAAAGTTCGATGAGTATTCATCGATTTTTAATCGGACGCCATTTTTTCCATCGCATTTAGAAAGCGATTTGTGATTACAATTTGTTGAATCGGTGGTACTTTCCAAAATCTCGTGCGGCTACTGAGTCTAAACACTATTTATAGTATTTTTTTTGCAGAAAATTCAGTATTTTTTACTAAGAAATCAACTATTGATTGAAATAATTTTCATTTCCAATTTTTTGCTCTCAGTTCTCAATTTCTAGCAGAGGTAAAGGATAAGCTATACATATTAATAAATTTCAAACATAAATATTTGATTCTTTCACAACTTATTGCATTCATTTTTCTAATTTATTAGTTCAAAATGTGTTCCACCAAGTGCTTAACTACAGTAACTCTCTTCCCCTCTCAATGTTTCAATTATTGATAAACTATATTATTATTATCGTCTATTTGTTCAGTGAAATTTTTATTTTCATCCGTAAACAAAAACAACCAAACAAAAACAAAATATAAAAATAATCTATGCTATAAACTCGCTATAAGAAAGTGCATTCAGCAGAACTACTCATCGGTACGTCACCAATTACTAATCATTCAAAAACGATTACTAATCGTATTCCATCTGCTGAATGCAGCCATTGTATTGGATCCATAGGAAATGTGATTAGTCCCTCAAAAAAAGTATTACGACTCACATTTCAGACATGGTAGCTATATTTCTTTCTTTCGTGACCAATTACTCGTATCACATTCCACACTATAATAATAAATTATTACTTTGTTACTGAATCTATGAATGTAACAGTATTTCAAAAAGGAGATAATATTATAATAATTACCGGGAACGCTCGAGCTCTTGATTCTTGTCTGGCAAAGAACCTAACTCGATCCTAGGGGGGCCAATAGTTGCGATGAGTATATGTACTATATGACTGGTAATAGCACTTACAGTTGGAGAATATTTAGTTATCAAATTATGATCTGTGTGTGCTACACTCAGGTTAAACTTGTTTTTAGTTTGGATTGATATTCATAAAACACTTTTTAAACAACAATTTTTTTAATGAAGGAAAAAACTTTTCAGAACTCATTTTTTAAATAAATATGTTTTATTGGGTATATAAGTTCTGTATAAATTAATCAGAAACACAACGTTTCGACAGCAAAGTGCTGCCTTTTTCAAGTGTGCATTACTGAACCGTCCACAGATCTTCAGGAGGTGATGATGAAGTAACTCTTGCAAGTAGATTCGTAGATAAAAATCACTTGAAATCATTTGTTCATAATTTCACTTGAAATCATTTGTTCATAATTTCACTTGAAATCATTTGTTCATAATTTCAAGTGATTTTTATCTACGAATCTACATACTTGTAAGAGTTACTTCATCACCACCTCCTGAAGATCTAGTTATGCAGCAAACCAAAAAGAGTAGAGCCAGATTGACCTAGAACCACAAGGAGTTGACAATCTTCCTATTTAGACCTTCATTATTATCTCCTGAAGACCTGTGGATATTGAATCATCAACCACAGGCAGAGCTCTACGATCCTAGGAGTTAATATATTTTAAACTAATCTAGTTACTATTTGTACTTTTATTTTTGTTGTCTTGACAATTTTGATTATTTATTTTCATATTTCTTTACACTTGAAAAAGGCAGCACTTTGCTGTCGAAACGTTGTGTTTCTAATTAATTTATACTGAACTCATATACCCAATAAAACATATTTATTTAATAATATTTTTTTTTCTATAAATGACATTCTTCAACGAATTATTATCTTTAGTATTCAGAAATATTCTTATTTCCACTTTACGCTATTTTATTTATAAAATGGGCTATAGGCAATGATCATTTCAGCAGTGTGTTGTGGGTGCTAAACTTGTATTGTCAAACTTCCAAGATAAAACAATTATTTCAATATTTAAAATTATTTTCTAATTCTGTAAATATGATTTTATGAATTTCAATTTAAAATGTTGAATCAACATTTATTATTGTACAATTTTTCCAAAATAAATGCGTAATGTTGTCAATTCAAATTGTCGCAGAAACAACGATTTCAACAGAATGAACCGTAAAGCAGGTAAAGATGACCAAATTCAAATTCCCAACATGAAGTTGTTCAAGCAAACTACGAAAAATGATTTACATTAGGTACACCTGAAAGAATATTTCCATAGCTGCCCTGTAGGTATATGAAACACTTCAAAGTTATAAGGCATCTACATTTGTCGAAACATTATTTAATAGTTTAATTTAATATTCAATAAATTATCGTCAATAACCCTCACATATTATTTTTTAATTCAGTGAAAAAGAATCAAGACAATTAAAATTTTGTGCAGAATTTGAAGCCATAAGGGATTATTTTGTTGAACTTAGAAAAATATAGATGGTGAAATTGAAAATCAATTGAAATAGATTGTGAATATTATAATGTAATGAATTTTCTACAGCAAATCTAGAAGCATTTACGCAAAAGTCTAGAAGCGCTTTCCGAAACTTGCCACTTGTCTGGATTCGTTCGCAGAGGTATTAGCCCAGGAGCCGACCGCAACTTATGTTCCCTGCTCGAACTTACGGCGCAATTGTATATGAAGCGATTGGGAATATAGTGATCAATAGGCTGCCAGACTTCATTAATCCAGGATCCTGTCCTAAGTGTCGACATAAAGACTACTTCCGGTCAATTTTTCCAAATCATCTTCCATAGAACTTACGATTTAAACTAGTAACAATGTATAGCGAAGGTCAAGTACTCCAAGAAAAAACCAGGGTGCCACCTCCTGTCCTGTCTGGGTGGACAGCAGCCTCCCCTAAGTATAAATCATATTTTAATCGAAGCTCGAAGCTTCCTGAACATGAAAAAACCGGAGTCTCGCCCCCCTACCTTTCTGGGAATACGGCAGCTACTCTTGAAGTTGGGCGCATACGAATTGGGCACGTATTCCAGGTAACTGTAATTCGTATACCTACAAACTGCGTACGACAACCTGCGATAATCCCCTTCAGCGCACAGGTATAAATTATAAATAGGACCAAGCTTGTTGTGGAGTCTTGCGTAATTTGAAGTAGTGGTTTTGTTACCAATCGGCGGTGTCTCATACCAAAACGAACGGGCGCGCGTCGCCCGCTTTGACCAAGCTCGACGTGGAATCTTGCGTAACTTATGATAGTGGTTTTGCTTTCAACTGGCAGTGCTTCGCAACAAAACAAATATTCTGTAAATTGGGAACTATCTCCTTACAATATAAGATTAGCGCCCAATTTACATTGCTAGATTAGAGTACCTGTCTCGACCGTTGACTACTGCAAAAGATTATAAAAGTCTCGTGCCCAGTTTACTTGCATCTTTGAAGTTATCTGATTTTCAGGTCTCGCAGTTTCGAACGCAGCTGTACTTATCTCACCGAAGAAGGTTTTTTTTGGTTTCTTTTTTTTTTTTGTATTTAAGCCGATATAGATAAGTACATAAAATAAGTATCGATGCTGAAGATAATTATTCAGGTTTAGCTCATCACAATGATAGTGTGTGTCAACACAATATGTAATTGTCACTTGCGTGTGTGTGTGCGTGTATATTAAATATATCAATTCACCAGTTATTACTCAACGACGTTCGCTATCTCATGTAGAATATGGAATATAGTAATAATTAATATGTTTGCGCTTGAATTCAAGTTTATGAAAAAAATTGCGGCTAGAAATATTAACGCATACATAATTAATAAAGAGTCAAATTAATATGAAATAATTTTTTTTTACTATCGTAAATTTTATTATTCATGTAGATACAATAAGGATGGTAGATTGTACGAATATCAAAATTATGGTACATCTACCGTCATTATGGTAATACTGCCAGAAATGCTCCATCGACAAACTATTGATATTGATATTAATAGAAATTCGCCGACGAAGCGATCGTCGACGAATCGTCCGTTCCTATATAGGTACACCAAATGGTGATTAGGCAAAATCAGGTGATATCTATAGAAGGGAACACATCGCTCACAGGCGCTTTTCTGGTGAACGACTGAAAATACTAGGTACAGTAAGAATACCAATGTAAGTGCTTTCGCCATAATTTTGCTGATTACCAGATATCGTTTTCTTAACAAATTCAAATATTTATCCCTTTATCGATCAGTCAAATGAATAACCTGAACGAATAAGTAATTTAACACAAATCTTGAGTTATGCTTTATTTGTATTTTTGAATAGAAGATTATTGTCATCATCAAATATCTCAGAATGACGAGCACGTTCTCACTCTTCTGAGTTCTGACCCTACGGCGAAACTCAATTCCTATTTGGGGTGCATCCCTTGTGATTACGTCACTTTCAAACATTTCAAATAGTCGAAAACCAACACATGCGCCATATCTTGATGTATTTCCACGGAAATTGTATAGTATTCTTAGATTTAGACAATATGCAATCTACATCTCTCGTAATATGATATACTTTTAAAATACCAAATAAGATAAATCTTAAATTGACTTATTTTTGTTACTGTGCAAACCTGAGATGTCTGAATTTCATTCAATCATAAGATCTAAATATCTTCTATTCATTTGAGCTAAACTTGCTCTTCTTCAGATTAGAATATAAAGCGAAGATTTCCAAGAGGCTGGTGTAAATTTTTTCGTAGCAATTATGATTATGTACCGGAAAATTAAGCAAGTTTACGGTCTTTGTATAACAGGGGAGCAGGAACAGAAACATAGCCTTCCCTACTTTGCAATTTTCAGCTGAGGGCTGTAAGGGATGATAGCACTCCGAATGCGAGATGAGAAATAAGGTAGTCTTATCAATATCATACTGGAAAATTACACTTTAATTCGATAATTTTTTAGTTAATTTAAATTATCTACGATACGTATTTTGAGATAAATTGTTCGTTAAAGTTTAATATTTCAATATTCAATAGTACCTAAATCACAACAAACAATATCTAATAATATAATTCTAACTTTAACAAAGTATACAATCTAAATTCTAAAATAATTTGGCGTGTATTAACGTCGTAAAATTAACAACGTATTATTTAAAAATGAAGAAGAATAAATCGTTTACATCTACAAGAAATTGATGTAGTTGCATTACAATCATTTCTGATATAATTGAGAATATAGAAATGTGATCGAATGTTGAGAATTTTATTTTAATTGACTTCGGTTGAGGTTGACTTGGTCGAGTTCGACTCTTCATCTCATTTGCCCCAAGATCCGAATATTATATGGCTCCCATTATACACAAAACCATCCAATTCAAGTCAAATTAGATGTTTTCAGGCGTATTTTATAAGTTTCTTTGAGAAAATAGTACGAGAGTCAAAAATTTCATTTAAGAATCATAAAATTTTTTAATAAATATGTTTTATTGGGTATATCTTTTTTCTCAGTAATTATCATAATATCGTGCCTATACATGTAGATACTTTTATACAGGATCTCGATCGATTTAATTTATCCATTTATATTCATCTATATAAATAACATTCAACACAGCCCTTGCATAATTTTTTTTTTTCAATTGTAAAATATTAAATGAATAGTTGTTTTTAATAAGTTTTAAATTAATAATTGTATCTTCAACTTTTTGGCTCTATCTTAATCAGTACTTTTCTAATAGTAATGCATTATTATTGCAAGATGTTTTGCCTGTCAATTACGTACTATCTAATTCTTTAATGAGGAAGCCTTCTGAAGATTTAACTCGACTAAGGGCAACATAATCTTGCCCAGCGGTGGAAGTTGATATTCCTCACTCAGCAGTGTAACCGTCTGCTATATTGAATTCAAAGTGACATCATTTTATTTTTCGTATTCCTCTCAGCCAACCATTGCATTTGATACCCATATCATGATGGTAGATATTAAAATTTTGTCCACCATCTTAGGGCATCCGCCATATTGAATTCGGTGTGACCCTATTTTACTTTTCGTATTCTTTTCAGCAAACCTTTTCATTTGATACCCATATCATGGGGATACATGAAAAAATGACTGGTCCGCCATTTTTGGGAGCTGCCATACCGGGTTTAGAATAACGTTACTTAGCTAACCATGCATTGTCATCCATACTCAACGTAACGTGTATGCAGAATCACAGCTCAATCGGTTGGGAATAACTGTTTTAAGATTCAGTTGCTAGATTTGATCCATACTAACAAAGCAAGCCGAATAAAAGCTTGTAAAAATAAGAATAATAAAAGATACGACCTTGCTGATCAACGCACAGCCAATAGCATGTCGGTAATGCAAATTCATAAGATTTTACCCATTCAAAAATTGTCTTACGTGCCTGTAGAAGTTCTCAATTTATTAGATGAAATTTGTTCAAACGCATAAACATTGATATACAATCGAATTGTTCCAAGGATCTCTGATTTCTGTTTTCTGATCATTATTTTTCTATGATTTTAATTGGTAACTTTTTCATTGAATAAATCCTTTTTACCTCCTCGACCTATAATATAATCGTGATTTTTTGACAGTCCGAGATTTTGATGAATCTTAATGTTTTAGACCCTACTGAACCCGAAAAACATAATTTAGAAAAAAGTCGGTCTCTCGGTCTGTGTGGAAGCATAATAATTTGAGAACGCGTCAAAATTTTTGACCAAAATTTCATATCTAGGTTTTTTATCTAAAATCTAGCTCCAAGTTCGTGAATGAGCTTCTTTCAACCAGTGGTACCAAAACTTTATTGATTATTTTTACCACCCAAATTTCGACCAATAGAATTGCATCATTCGACGTCACGTGGTACAAAATACACGGTTTTCAAGTGGAAATTTCTTGGAAATTTTGTCTGTTGGTTATATATACAAAACAAAGAACATTCAGCCTCGTTGATTCAGCATCTGTCAAACTGACAGACAGATTGAATGTAAAAATGAGCAGATTCGGAGTCGAGTCTCTGGAATCTATTGATGAATTTGGATGGGAAAAATAATCTCCCGAATACCACTCGAACTCCGAAATTAATCTGATATTTCTCTCAAGGTTCCCTGCAAACAAATCAACTTGTCAAGTTTTCCAGAAAAATCACTCGTGCTACGCGCTTGTGATTTTTTAACCTAGAAAACTTGACACGTTCATTTGTTTGCAACGAACCTATCGAAAAATATCCGATAATTTCGAAGCTCTTGTGATATTATATATGATAAAACTTTTTAGTTTTTTGCGTTTATTTTATAAACGGTAATATTTATCATAAAATATGAGATACCTTAAACTAATCCTTGAATGATTTGGCGCAACATTCACACGTAACATTTTTCAAAATCATCAGCGGTTCATTTTTAATTATCAAAATTTAAATTATTATAAAATTCATTACATTTTTCTGATCCAAAGTAATAATTATAATCATAATGTGGAGTTAGAATTATTTAGCGAAAGCCTATCATAACTTGTAAAATTTTCTGTTACTTGTATTAAAATATCTTGACACTTATGTCTCCAGTAATGATGAATTCAATTATATTCAAATAGACTTATTGTACATTACATACAATACTTCTTGGTGTAATATTTTATCTTGAAAAAAAAAGTATGATAAATAGCAAATATGTATCTTCAATGACAACATTTTTATTTATTGTTCTTAATCATTATGAATATTCACAAACAACATGTTTACATGAATAAATACGTTATTTATCAATGAACATACAATTCAATTGGCGGAAAAAAAATTCTTTTTGAATGTAAGATATGTAAGATAGTAATTACTTTAATAATCTATAAATTTTCCAGAATTTTATTAAATAAAAACTACTTTTGATTTCAAATTCTGTACATTTAATTGAAACTTTGACGTTTCGATCCTTTGACCAAGGATCTTCTTCAGAAAACAATGATACAAAATAAAACAAGGCAAGTAACTAGATACTAAAAATATACAGAATACTATACTCCGTTTGGGATTGACTGACAGTAATAAAACAAAATTATTCAGTATAGTATTGGATTTTTCTCAAGTATGCGGCAAATAAATCTATTAGAAATATAAAATATATCTTTACTACGATATTCATAGAAAGCCGCACACTATGTACTTGGAACAGAACTTAGTTCTTGAACATAGTAGAAACACCTCTATAAAGCTTACCGATAATCCCTTTTTGACCCCAACATAGATGTAGATAGGATTTTTCAGAATAACCGGTTTATGTATTTATTTTATTTGAAAATAGAGGTTCTTCATCAAAATTTATATTTATTTCAACTTATTATGTGCAGTCGATATAAATATTAAATCTCTATCAATATACCTATACTATATATACTTACATTATATGTACCAAGTTCTAGATTTAATTCAGGTGGCTACATCTTAGTTATTTAAGTGACTTAACTCAACCTCAAAAATAACTGAGAACTATATCGAAATTCAGTCTTTTCGAGTATCCCTGTACAAGAAAATATGACATTTCCGTCAAAAATCAGATAGCCATGGAAATAAAAAACGAATGAAACAAACTCTCATTCTGACAGTTCAATTCTGTATTATTTCAAAAATCAACAATAATGAAAATTTGTTTTTGGGGCACGTACACCGAAAGTATTCTATTACTGAGTTGACTTCTGCTTCGAGAGTTCTCAATTCCAAACCATGGCAACAATTTTCATTAAATCTCTGTTGACTGGGAATTGATGAATATCCGCTGGGTAAAAATGAAATTGTAGATCATGGATGCCGTTGGATTTTTTTATTTCATTAATATAAGTCAAATTGATATTTGAAAGAAGTTTGTATTATAGAATGTGTTCGTTATAGTATGTGCATTTATCGTGAACGGAATAGCTTAGAAAATGTGAAAATATCAATCAATAAAATAAATCATGTAAATTATGTCTCATTGTATTAGTTTACTGTAATGTGATTGCATTTGCAAAAATCTGTTAGTCAAATCGATAACATAGTTTCGATACATCCAAATTTATTTAAAAAGCTTAGTACTGGGGGTACTTTGGTGCACTTGTTACAAAAAGTATCGTATGCAACACGGACACTGAACGACTGTCATTATTGTCACGGACAAATTTGGCTACACGGAGCTACGCTTTGGGCTCTGCCCTCGTCTTCGCCTCGTGCTCCGCCCTCTCCTTCGCCTCGTACTTCGCTCTCGTCTTCACCAAATTTATCCTGGACAAGAATGACAGTCGTTCAGTCCTTGTAGCATAATATACTATTAAAATCAATTTGAACTCATGAATAGTCTTCATTTGATGCAGTAGAATATTTGTAGCATCTGAAAAAAAACAACAACAATAACACGGAATTGAACAGTCAGAATGAAGCTTGTTCCATTCGTTTGCTATTTCCATGGCTATCTGATTTTTGACGAAAATGTCATATTTAATTTTCTAAACATTTAATGCTACAGATATTCTACTGCATATACTAAATATACAGGATAGCCAATATCCGCACAATTTTAAAATTATATGTTAAACTCCTATGTTCCTTGTTCCGTTGCACATTCTGTATAATTAAGTTAGACAAGCCAAAAAAGTTTTTGTCGAATATTCTTCGCTTATTGATAATTACCTACTTTAATTTTGACAGTTACCACAAGCTTTTAAATTAACAGACAACGCACAACTTCGGGCTGTTAACAAGCAAATTGCTATCAAAACTGTCAGAATTAACTTGTAATTATCAATGACCCAAGGAAAATTATTGTTGAAAATACCATAATTATTATAAGAAATATCTTCAATATCAAATCCCGATTTTCTCAACATCTTTATTTTCACAGTTAGTTAAAAGTTTTCAATTAAAGTATTTATAGAGTCAAACATAAATCTGTTCATTTTCGAAAATAAAATCACTACAGTTTCTTCACCGTGAAGTCTGTTTATGTTTATATCCAGGAACGGCTCGAGGAGACAAACTAAGAAAGGAAAGAAATGTTAATTAAATTAATCGAGCTCTTTCAAAACAAATTATTTAGAACCAAGACATAGAGCCTAGATTTTTTAAAATTTTGTTGTTCTATTCTGTGGCAATTATAAAGGTTTAAATTTGAAAAAAAAAATTCACTCACAACATATAATTTTATGAGCTCTACATTTCACGTTTTTTACTTACCTATTACGTTCTTAACTCCTCACGTCTATCTGTTTTGTACTAATACCACTGACAAATAATTTGAAATTAGTTCACTAATGCCCATTTTCACCTCTGCTGCTCATATTTATCTATAGAACCTAATAATAATTAAGTTAATTGTTCAACAATCATAACTATAGTTATCATTCTTCAATTTAATTTTATCAACAGTAAGTAGAGTTAAAATAAATAAATCAATAGAATACTAAGTAGATACAAAACCTTAAAATTTGATAGATGAAACAATACTGTCACATCATGATTGATTCGACGATATATAATAAATGAATTGATTCAAATATTCTCTTCTCCAGATATTATGCGTTAATGCTGTGTAAAAATAGTATTATAAGAGAAATGAGAAAGTGAAGTTTTGATGCTGCTCAGTTGTTGTTTAAGACTGTAAAGAGATACAATGTTGTTCAGATATGATAGTTTCATGACAGCATTATTCTGCTAGTTTTATGTGAATAAATATACGTATTTCTATTAGAATGATGTTATTTTTCCTGAGGTGAAATATGAAGTAAGATGGCTACAGAGCGCTAAGAAAGAAAATAGCATTCTCTCCCAAGATGCATCTACTATACCTCGTTGATCTACTATTATTGATACTGTTTTTTTGCATTATGATAGCGAGTTAGGTTGGTAGCTTCGGAATGGATATCCATAATGACAAAATTCAATATTTTTGTAATTGCCAATCATTGTCCAAAAAGAGAAATTGCAGGAGAATTCAAGCATTACTAGTTCATCAGTGTTGATTAAATTATTATTGAAATTTGAAAAATGGTATGTTTTCTAACGATGTGGATTCATATTTTTACACCGTTGTTTCGGGTGACACTGTGTGAATTCCCTTAGAATAAATTTATAAAATATAGCGAACGAATTAGCCCTTTCTAATGAAAGCAAGGAGATAGTCTCCATCCAACTACCTTACGAGGTTCTTCAAAATTTGTAAGTTTTTCCTGTAATAGTTACTAAACGAGAAGTAATGAACTCTTTAAACCAGTAAACACCAATTGATTAGTAATTGCTATTAAAACCCTTTCATATTCTCACTATCTCTTCGAGAAAGTAACTGTATGATGTCACTTTTTTGTATTAGAAACAAATTATTTTTCTCGGTTCAAAAAAACTATATTGAGTATACCTCCCACATTCAGTTAATTTCCCATTTTCCACATTGAAGCGCCACTGTACAGACTACCCTCTTGCGTATCGTTTGGTTTTAAACAGGCATCAGGGATTATGGAAACTTAGTACAAAATACATGCATACCTACTCGTACATATTTAAAATAAATATGGATGCAATTCATAAATTGATTATCAATGAGTGATAAACTAACAGTTCTCATGTTTTACAATTATATCAATTTTTTTTTGTATAAATTTGTTGGTTTCTGAGATTACTTCAAACTTTCAAACCAACATATCCTGTTTTTACTATCGGTAAAAATTGAATTTTAAAAATTGCTATTCACTAATATTCTAATCGAGGAACGTACTTAGCAACATCATAGGTTATTGTGGCACATTGTAATTTATTTTTGAGCATCGATAAAACAACTTTTCGCTCCAATACAGCTTTTTAAAAGTTTTCTATCCAAATCTCTCACATCTGGCATGAGATGAAAGAAACCCCTTGATGACAGTATTTTATTTATGATATAAGTTTTACGAGAGATTCAAAATCGATACATTCACCATTATATCCATTCCAGATGTTTTGCCTCAAACAGTTGGAGTTTCAAATTGCAGAAATAAAACTTCCTCTATTTTAAATTTCTTGAACGTGTATCAAGTAGGAAGTGATGTCGCCCCTACTGTTCTATTCTCTATCCAGGGCTCTAAATCTGAATCTCAATTTTACACCCTGTCTCCAATTCTCATTTATCATTTTGAAATTCTCGAATTTCGTATCGTGAATATATTAAACGTCAGACGCAGTTGCGACACCTTAGTAGGGACGACAGGATGGTTATCTTTCCTTAGAAGTAATCCCATTCTGGCTATTCATAAAAATGTTCCTCAGGGATCATAAAAAAATATGAAAGAAGAGGAAATGGAACCGTATGATAAAAATTTTATTATACTTCCCGCAGCAGTATTTTGTTATCGACAAACTTTAAAATCAGCTAAAATACTAGTCTCCATGACAGTAACATTTTGATCTTGTTTTAATATATCACGACCTTGAGCACTTTGAGCACCTGAGGTTAGGGTTGCCATAGCAAAATGTCAAAATCCATAGAATTTATTGGCCAAAACCAATTACACCGGTCTTAGCTCCGGATATGTGAAAAAATGCTCATTAACATTAGAATTAGGTTTTTTCTGCTATTACGTTGCTATAATTCATATTTAAAACCTATGCTACATGCTATATGCTATCTAATTTTCTCCAAGTATAAAATAATAAATGTTACTTTAGGAAAATATGAATTCATCGGAACTTTCTTGAGTTCGGTTAAAATTAAAAACAGTAAAAAAAAAAAAATGGAAAAGAATCAGCCCAACTGACAAATTGATAATTAGTACAGGAAAATCAAATTTAAATAATCTCTATGAATCTCATAAACTTTTAAAATTTCAATTTCGGTATCCCTCGTAGCTATTTTGATTTGACCGCCGAACCCATTTTAAATGATATTATTCGCTTTTACCGCAAGTTAATTTGAAATTTCACACCGGAACTAATTTGGTATTGACCGGAATTGAAATTTTGTAAACTTTTTACTGTATGTGTGATCTTGCAATGTCACCGTTTGCACTCATACTACTGAGCACTGATTTCAGTCTCTGCTGCACAGATGTGGTTTAGCAAAAATGTATACCAAGTTGATGCCACTATATATGATGATATGTACATATATGTTGTGAGAGTGTATAAATGTGTAATATTGCATGATTTGTATTAACACCACACATGTTAGAATATGGATTAGTATATGTTTGTATATCAACAGCAGTAATGTTTGTTTTTGTGCATACTGCTCTGGTCTGTCATTAACCCTCCAAGGTAAAATTGCATGAAGCCTGCCCATGGATTCATGGACCATTGAAATGCAAATAGGGGCTGCGGAATAGTGGCTAGGGTGGGACTAAGGAGGATTATGATTACTTCATATTGGGGAGTCTGGATATTGATTTTTATTTGAATTTTTTAGAAAGTAAAAACTGGAAAGACCATCACTATTACGTCTTTCTGACTCGATCTAATAATGAAGATATATGAAAAACCATAGATCAATTCTAGATCGCTTACATTCTATCAAGTAGTTATTTAATATTCAATAGGATTACCAGATCATACTATGCACCCTGAAAATTGAACAATAGAAATAGCACACTGCATTTCGCCCAGCATTTAGATAGAAGCTGGCTGTTTCGCATTCTATCTACGTTGAGATGACAGACAGTCAACGCCGTAGCACCAGGAAAATATGGAAAAAGGGGCTGTCTCAATAATTCCTTGTTCTATATTTGATTGGTCTCCATCTATTTAATCATTGTTATCGTAAACATATAACGACTAATAACGTAAAATTTTTTTTTTTTAGATATAAAATGATAAATAAGATTCAAAGATGTTATTTAAAGAATTTTAATATTAATTTTTTTGCAAAAAATAAAAAAGTTGACTTTTTTATAACTAGAAATCATAGTGAAAGTGATTCCTGTTGTAAAAATTGTTTTTGAACATTATTTTCACATTTTTATGCTATATTTATTTCAGAGAAGCAACTAATTCTTAATAGGAATTGATAGGGGCTTTTTTAATAAAAAAAAAAACCATAAAATTCTCAATCACACTGTTCTCTAATTTTGATTAAGTTACCGGTTTTGATCACTGGGTGATCATCCTTATATATATATATATATATATATATATATATATATATATATATATATATATATATATATATATATATATATATATATATATATATATATATATATATATATATATATATATATATATATATATATATATGATTTTAGTGAATTATATTCTGTGGCGTGCTCTCCATAAAAACTAAGAATATCCGCGGCTTGCGCAATCTACCTATGTGCACTAAGAATAGTGGCTGGTACCACGAGCTCTGTTTTTGGCGCTACTAAGAGCGATGTATCAAGATGTGTTTTAACGCAATAAGAATTTTTCCAAATATTTTAGAAAATAATCTTCAGATACAAATTACGGAAAACACATATGTCTACAAAATTTATTTGAATATTTTCCTTTAAAATAGCTTGAAACATTTATATTGCCTTAAAACTCTTCTTAAAATAACACTGCTAGTATAGCCAAAAACAGAGCTTGTGGTACCAGCCAGTGTCTTTCACACCTCTATTGGGTAAAAGACATGATTGATATTTAATTATTTATTAATACTTCTCATCCAACTTTTGATTTTTCCATAAACTTGAACAAAAGGCTTTCATTTAGGTAATGTTCTGCAGTTTTCGGTCGAATTTAGAATCAAAGCAACTTTTTTCCATTCGTTTGACTGATACCATTAGTTTTCCCCGTCGTGCATAAAATTTCAATCTCATGAGGAAAAAATTGTTTCCACAATAATTTGTACAAATCTATATCTTAATATGATCAAAATAATATATACAAATTGAAGGGACATTTTTCCATTAAATATAAAAAATAATAAATAATTAGGGGGATATACCATTTGAGCATTTTTCTCTTAATCCCTATATACCGTTTGAGCCAAGTTTATTATTTCAATCTTTGAATCCCAAATAAGTGTGTCTCCTCCAAATGCCAAAAAAATGTAAGTTGATAGAATAAACGAACTTGGATAACAATTTATTTTATTTTATCATTAACAAATAACGACTGATAAAAATTATATAGGTAGATAAAATATAACATATCCACAAATATTTGCACTTTCTTACAACTATAGTGTATTCCAGTTTAGGAGTGAGATAGGGCTTACGATTTCAGCTTTTTGATTGGTCAGAACGCAAACCAAGTTTACAATAGCGAAAAAAAATTTAACAGTGATTGCAGATGAGTAGGTATATTTTTCATTCAATTTTCACATTATAATGTATGCAATAACTCCAAGTAACTGTTCAATTAGTAAAGTATGTCCTGCATGAAACAAAACTATTTTTATAATTCAAAAGTACCGCTCAAAATTCAAGTTTCTATTTTGTATGTGTGAAACGGGCTGGTTCGGAAGTGCCACCAAGTTCATTCTTAACTGGAATACACTATAACATAATTCATTTGATTGAAAACTCGTCATCATTTACACAAGTATATTATTCTTTCCGAAAAACATTTTTTGTTATAATTCTATTAAATTATTATTATATTCTTTCTTTTTTGAAGATTTAATGTTGGTCATATAAATATATAATAGTAAACAATAAATATAAATGAATATTAATGAGAATGTTATATTTTGATGTCAATTTATATTCTTACCCCTATATTATTCATTCACAAAAATAGTCCAATTCTTTCCTCATTATTCTTACGTGATTGGTTCATTTCGGCTATCTGCATTGTATATCAAAGATTTTACATTTACTTACTATCTTTGTTTATGGTTTATCCAATAATCTGTTGAGCTTCCGCCTTGCTCAAGTGGTACATAGGGATTACGGAAGACCTTGCTATAAGGATTGAAAATTTGACCGCCGTGCTCAAACGGTCTATGTCCATAATTAGATACTATTACAAATGAAATTCCTACTTGTCCAGACTTTAACGACGTAATTTTTTAATTCTTTGAAGAAAAAAATCACAATACCAAATAAGTGATAATATTCTTTGGAAGGTATAGAAATGACAACTGGAACACAAGTTTTCTTTTATTTTATACTAGCTGTCACCTGTGGTTTTACTCGCTTATGGATATATTTTTTGCAGACAATGAAAAAAAAATATAATAATTGACTGCAGCATCTGGAAGAACAGCAAGCATCACCTGCGGAAGCACTGTGCCTCCGATTATTCTTGTTGTTTTATTTTATGGTTAATTAATTCAATTGACTTTCTCTTAGAAAAATAATAACTGACTATAGCATCCAGACAAATTGAAAACTATTCGAGATCAATGAAAACAAAAATAAATTGTAGCAACCGAGGAAACCATGCAGTAGCTTTTTGAAATCAATGAAAAAATAATTAATAATTGACTGCAGTGTTAATCTTATGCTATAGATATTTTTTGTTGCTTTATTCTAGGATAAGCCGATACAATTGATTTTCTAAGAATATAATAATAGGCACTTAGGAAGGCATTGTAAACATTTTAGCCCTTCAGGTCCATTGTTTGTCAAATAATAAGTATTTAGAACTACATAATGACAAAAAGATTAGCTATGAATTTTATGAACTACTTATATCATGTTATTAATTGAGAAAAATATTTACGCTGTAGCGCGAGTCGTACTAGCCAGGAACTCTCTCGCAAGCACTAAATACTGTTCAAAGTTTCAACTCAATCAGATAAAAGATGCGCGAACAAGCAATTATTCTATACGACTCGTGCGCCACCTTGTACGTTGATATAACTATGACAAAAACTTCTCCGCAAGTTCTAGCAAAAACTTCAATTCAAAAGTGTTGCCACTTGTACCATAATTATCGAATTGTAACATAATTCTCCTCAAATTTATACTGATGATTTTACTCATGTCAATTATACTGGTAAGGTTTCGACAAGACAAGGTTTTAATTTATTTTCTGCCATGTTGTCTGCGACTCTATTCACTCGAAAACTGATCTGTCAAAATAAATTTTTACGGTAATTTAGTATTGTATTCTATATTTAAAAGACCTGTGACATGAACAGGATACATTAATAAAGATAATTATTGCGGCAGATAAGGCATTTTCACTCAATATGTCCTTAATATCACGTTTTCAATTCAATGTTCTCTTTATTTGACATTCTTTTTTAGTCTACAGCCCACGTAGAATCTCATTGGTCAACAGATAAGTCCGTTTAAAGAATTGTCCGATAGATGTAGCAGTATTTAAATCTATTATCAATCTCAAATGTAACAAATTTTAAAGTTATTGAATAACTTAGCACGTCTGCGTTCTTTCTGTAGTTTTAATGCCAGAATTAATTTTTTCTGCGCTCAGATTCCGCAAACAAATTTTTGCAATTGCTATCACATTAACAACAAACTAAACTACGAATTATAATATGGTGCTGCATATATTATAGCGAATATATCTATAAATCACTACACGCGTATTCCATGTTTTATATTTCCGTTTTGTGTTTTATTCCATTCCATTTCAATCTATAAATCAGGCTTGAAATGATTATTGCTATTGCACTCAAATGATTATCTTTTATCTTTGTACCAATCGACCGAACTGAAGGTGCAATTTTATATAACAGTCCTTTCAAATTTTTCACATAAATTCAAAACAATCAGCCGTAGAATATTGAGATTTCGTTTTAAACACTTCTATAGCATCTAGCTGTGTACCTCGCATTATGATTGCGATCGGCTGAACCGAAAGTACATTTTCTGCCCAGTTTTTAGAATTTTTCGTATAAATCCAGAACGATCAGCTATAAAATCATAAAATTTCGGATTTAAAGCAATTGTAGCATTCAAATGATAACTTTACATTCTCATAACAATCTATCGAGCCGGGAGTATACTTTATTTGACAATCTTTCTCAATTTTTCCTATAAATTAAAAACTATTGACCGTAGAATGATAAAATTTAATATTTGAGCCTGCTACTGCGTTCTAATGAACTGTAACATTTGTATGATCACCTCAAATTTTGAGTGCAATCGATTTTGCCTAATGTCAATATCCATTATTCAGTCAAAAAGTATACAAGTGAGTTTTTTCTTCAAATTTTATGAAAATATACGAACTTGAATTTTGAAGTGCCAGAGCACTTTCTCAATACCATTCGCGAAATACATTTTGGAAGAAAAAAAAAACAGTTCGACAAGGTTTTCGTATATCATTCGGGTTGTTTATATTTTGATTATTCAATTATTCTCATTCATTATATTTTGATTCTTATCTCTCTCTATTTTCAAAAGATTTTGATTTGAATTTTTGTTTCCAACTAAGTTTCGAAATTTATTTTCTATCAATGATAGGGTTTTTATTCTTCTTTATATTCTGTTCTTTAGTTTTTGTGTTAGAAATGGTGAATATTCGTTCTCTATTATTTTTGATCAGTTTTTTGTTGAGACTTGATTTTGTCTAGTTTTTTTTTGTTCTACTTGTCTTCTCAACACTGATAATACGATAAATAATCTGTAATATAATCGATAATTTTATTGCGTATCTGGACATGGTCCTGAGAGTATGCAATCAATTTAACAACTAGGTATGGTATGTTTATTTAGTAGTTTACAACGTACATTGCGTATTTATAAAAATTTAAAATAGTTCATGTTAAGACTTGGTAGAAATTTCTCAATTTTCTTTGAAAAAACAAATTTGGAATAACTCTTTCATTTTGTTGATGAGAAATTGTATAAATTTAAATTCAGCAAAAATAATGCCGTGCTATTATTTTTCAATCTTGGTGTACCCCTTTCTTGATGAAAAGACACAAGTGTATCCGTATGAGAAAATAAGGGATGACATGATACAGGTGCAAATGCAATAATATAATATAGCATATGTTGTGACGATTTGATTCAAGTGCAAGTGAGCAGGCTAAGTAGGCTCGAGATAAATTAGGGGATCGAATTTTTTTTAGCCGTCTCACAGAAATCAAAAAATTTTCTGTGAGACCGTTTTCTGATGTCTTGCAGAAAGAAATCTACAAGACATCTTTCCGATGACAATTTTTTTTTTTTCTTTGGCGTTGGGGGCTGCGAGCTTTGTGGTTTGTGTATCTATTGGTATTTGGTATTGGCTGCGTATATCTGAATCAAAAATTACAACAATAGTTTTATATGTATTAAGGGCATAATCATAAGATTATAATCTTGATTATGCTCGTGGTACATATAACCTACAACGTTTTATTTTATTTTGGCCTCCGAAATCCAAGGATTCAGTAGGAATCAATTCGTTATCGTTGTGTTGGCGTTTTGAATCCTAGGTATGTTGTGGTTTCTATGTACGCATGATGATTGTTGTTGTTGCTATATTCCAAGAAAATTTTGAGAATAAGATATATTATGGAAACATAACAAATAATATTCACTGCCTCATAATTTTGTTTATCACAAATTGCAATATATTTTGTAGTAAGGAGCGTCAATTAAGTTTCGTACATTCGGTATTATCCCTAGTTCTCTAATATGTTTTCTTGTTTCTTTTCTAATCCTTTGTCCTTTTTGCTGTTCAGATCGTACCACATCATAAATTATTTCCGGCTGAGCTGACCACAGGATAATTAGTGCTAAATCCGGTCCTGTGCAAAGTGCGTATGAACGCATTGTTTAACTCTGTGTTGATGACACCCCCTCCTGCAACGGTCCTGGTGGCACGGGCCACTGTTGCCAGACAGAGATAGATAGAGTGCACTGTGTTAGTGTGGGGATCAACAGTAGAGTGCGGACCGAATGCGTGAGCCAGATAGCGTGTTCAGAATGAGGCTGTTGATATTGATGATATACTTCGTCTGTCGGATGAAATTAGCAAAAAATAGTTATAGATGCATAATATTGTTGACGAACGATAAAGTGAGCTTTACTGACTAAAGTAAGGAAGAAAAAAAAATATTTGACTGAATTCCCTGATTGCTTTTACTAACATTTACTATTCCAGTCAGCTTCAAGAATATTATCCAATTAGCATACAAACTGAGTCTGCTGAATGAAAAATAATTTTTTTGGCCAAAATAAATTGTGGCATGGTAATTGTCAACATGCAACATTTAGTTAAGATGTGATCAGTACGTAATATATCTTCGCTACGACCGTGCGTAAAGTTTTTACTTTACGCATCGCGAACGATTCATTAGTGGATATTTTTTGAATATAAATGTCAACTTGTGCTCACGGCTTCTTTGCTGCGACCAAAATAATTGTTAAAATATAGAAATTAAGGGCCATAGATAAAATCTTGTATGCAATACGAGTGTAAACAAGCAATTTGACATTCGGCCAACAATTTTAGTAAGTCGACAAGCCTCGTCACCAAATACTTGTCTTCATGTCATAATACTCAACTTTAGGCTCTTGTAGCATGAATTACTATTTTAATAAAATGTTCATGCAGAATATAAAAAGAAGCCCGATTTCTGTATTTAAAATTCGTTCGCAAACTTTGAAAAAATAAGAGCTGGCGCACCAAAAACATCACGCTCACTGTGTTCGAAAAAAATTTGGAGAAATTTCTGATACACAACAACAGAATAATTGAGACATACATATTTAATTTACTTTTGGTGGAAAAAATGACAATTAGTGAAAAAAATTAAATTATGGTAATGTGAATGAAAACATATAATGCAGCTAATTTCACTTGGTATAGCACTTTCGGACGAGGCGTACAAAATTTCAGCAGGATGTTTAGAAATAGAGAACAAAAACAAGCGGACAATACCTTAGGAGAATATCAAGCTGGTTTTAGACCGAACAGATCAACTACGGACCAGATATTTGCACTGAAACTAACTATAGCGAATAGTTATGATACGATCTAAGCCTGCGAATGTTGTTTATAGATTTCAAACAAGCATATGACACAATAAATGCACATAAACTGTATGAAGCACTCGCAGAACTAGAAATGCCCGGAAAATTGATAAGAATAATTAAGATGACCCAAGAAAAAACAAAAAGCTGAATCCTAGTGGATGGAGAAACATCAGAGAGCTTCACTTCACTTGGTACTTACGTTAATCACCGTGGCTTGTGCCTTGTGGTTATTTTCGAAATATTATTATGAAAAAATTTGCAGATAGTTAATCATAAGAAACCCTGTGGAGATTAAACTTTATTTATACGTATAAAAATGGATTTTGTATATACAATGATCTGATATTGACAAAATCCGACACAGTTTGACCGATTGAGTTGAAACTTTCTATATTTGTTAGAGACACTTGCGTGAAGATTTCTGGCATAGTAGGTACTATCAACGTACAAAAATTGGGACATGAGTCGTATTTGTTCGTTCGCGCATCGTTCGTCCGAATGAATTTGAACTCTGCATAGTTGTTGTTGGCACTTGCGTGAAAGTTTCTAACATTAATGTACGATAAGTGGCGCCGAAGTCGTATAAGTAGATTTAATTGTTCGCTCGTGCATTGTTTATCCGATTGAGTTGAAATTTTGAACAGCTCGCTGATTTGGGACAGAACTATCAAAATCGATTTATTTCACATGCAAACTTTATTTTTCACAAATAATATTATTAGGCACTTACAAAAGTCCTAATCAATATATCTGTGAGTTTTCTCTAATTATCAAAATATAAATAGGCTATGTAATAATTTCAAATCACATAAAATTGTGCTTAGGATAGTTCTGCACCAAACCAACGAGTTGTTGTTGGCGCTTGCGTGAAAGTTCGTGACCAAGTACCACCAATGTACGGCTCGTGCCTCATAATTGTACTTTCGCGCAACGTTCAAGGTACAATAAGTGACGTGTAAGAAGAAACGTCTTGAAAATTTAAATTTAATTTACTGAATAATAAATCATTGTCTCTTATTTAGTTTGTACATGTTGATGAGTTTCCTTTGTACATGTGTACCTACTACCTACATCAAACAAATTACGAAAAAACTAAGAGAGATACTGCAAAGCACGCCAGACAATAACTTATATCAAATTATAAATATTAATTCCCCATGTTTTATTATTCGAGTTTGTTTTGCAATTGATCTTTACTGAGAATATATGTACCTCTGATCTTACAGTTTTACACATACTTGAGTAAGATGATATAATAGTATATTATTTAAAGAACATATAATGAAGGCTATTTTTCAGGACTTTGATCTCGAATCAAAGATGAATGTTGTAATCATTCAAATGAAATATAGCCATTATACACGAGTCAAATATTATAATTCTACGACTATACTGTTCAAATTGAATTTATGAGCCGTTTAAAGTTTTTGGTTCAGTACTATATTAACAAAATAAACGGCTGTATATGAAAATTACACAAAATAGAAACATTATTTTATTATAATAAAAACTTGGAATAACTTGTTCATATCATAGCGTACTCGTAAGAGTATTTTTACATAAGTATATCTAATGATTAAAAATAACAAAGAATATTATATAGTGCTGGACTATAGTATGTATTCGCTCGAGAAAGATTTGATAGTTATTTTTAATGTCGATTTGTAGCATGCGTTTATTGTCTATCACGTTCAACCCGGTACGGCGCAGCGCTACGTCACAGACCATATTCACTACTCTGGTATGATAGTATTAATTTGACAGTGTCACTATAGTTACATCACTACTACATTACATTTGGCTATTTTAATTGCTATACCATCAGCTTATTTTGTACGCAATGTTTTCATCTGACGAAAATATCAGAATAACAATTCACAAGACTTTCAAATCGATATTTACAAAAATCTGGTCGTTAACATATTGATTTGTAGTCTTTGTACAGCATCCCAATAACATGATATCAGTTGAAGGAAAAAAAATTGTTATGGGTTTATCACTGTAACTTTCGCGAAAATGTGCGATCTGTGACAGGTTTTCCAAGCCACATGTTGAAATCACAACGTTTAAAAATTTATAGCTCTGAAACATAATTCTGATTTTTTTTTTGCAAATTTGATCTGATAAACAACCTCAAATTTCACATTTCAATGACATAAATTTAAAAAAAAAAAAGGTGGTAGATCAGTACCATTGTATCTGAATCATGTAGTTAACGTAAAACTTTCTTATGAAATACAGACAACAATCAATGCAAGAAGTTATTGTTGCAAAAAAAAGGGAAAAAATTGGAGATTTATCTATAGCAGATATCCATTTATAGTATTTAGTATATACTCTTTCCACTTCTAAAACTGATACATTTTTCGTTTTCCTCATACATAAATTTTGTAATAAGCCTGTCCTGCAATCTACACATTGTAACGTTCACCTTTTGTTGATTACCTATCATAATTTATAACAACCCTTATGGGCGCTCTGTCCTCAGATACTGTATCAGGAAACGCGTCCTGGTGTATGGGGTAGGGTCGCACGTGGCAGATGCAGCCAGAGCACCATATCCACATTCGGCGCAGTCTTCGTTGTGAATGTTTGGAAAGATGCATTGTGTGCGAGTGACTATGGTGTTGGTTCAAAACTTAGGGTAGCAATATTTATGAAGGAAAAATGAGTAAAATATTGACCAAAACAGTTGTAAATTCATGTGAAAATTATGTGATAAAATAGTGATATTGTGTTGAAAAACGTTTTGTTTGTTTAAGTCGCTGTGTATTCAGGTAGTATTTATTGAAGATAATGTATTTTCATGTGTATAACCTCTTTATTCGTGCATCGTTTGGCTGTCTAATATTCAAAACAAATAATCACGTTTTTTATGAGTTTGATGGCTTTCATATTTTGAAATATGATAGAAATGAACAAAGAAATCAATTTTGCTTTTTAGTACTCATATGAATTTGAAACTAAATGAAATTTTGATATTTACTGTACACTCCGGTGTAAATTTAGCCAGTTATAATTTACATCTGTCAAGTCGAGATTGTGACTAATTTTCGGGAAAATTTTTAGCCATCCTTCTCTATAATTAAAATAACCTGTCACAATTGAAATCTAACATTTGTATGTACATTTTTTCACATGCAATATTATGAGAACTCCTAAAATTGTAAATTTAATTACCACTTGTAACATTTTCAGTGAAAAACCTAGCTCAGCTATCCAAATTTTCATGTTAATCAGTAATTTATATTTTACAGTACAATATTACTCGGAATTGAATAGTGATAACATTATCGTCAAATTATTATTTACTGACTCAGTCAAATCCAACGATATTCAGATATTTTGTTTATACAGGATGTATCTTATCCTGTGAAACATAATTTGTTTGTAAATAATATATACTGGACGTATTGATCATGAATTAAAAAGAATTTTGCTGCTTCGTAAATTGAAAAATAAGTTCATTCAAATGAACAATTTTAGGACACTAATCTGATGTCTTTCTAGAATTTGACGTTAGCTAATAATCAATCACAAATAAAATAGACACAGTATAATACAAAATTGATCAAATAATTTTTTATATATTCTTTTCGGTAAATGTTTGCCAGTTATGTAGAGACAGTGTTAATTGAAATTGTTATATAGATTTAATGTTGAATTTATCAATATAGAATAAACTGATATCTATGAATTCATAATTTTTCTGTTTTTCTTTCCAACTTCATGACATTCTGTGTAGTAGAAATTTTATTTAATTCTGCAGATGTTTGAAATATGAATGTTTGGATTTATAAAAGATCAAATAAATTTACTCCTAGAGTAAATTTTTATTCTATTAAATTGCACCGGAGCTTACAACCCGTACCCGTGATACCCAAAATGTTATCTTTTTGCATACTACTGTTAATTTTACGATTTCTAGCAAAATTATTTTTGATTCACGATCAATATTCGATACTACATATATATCATCAAATTCTGTTCCACAGGTTTAGTTACACTTGTTACTGTTTAGATATAGGAGAACTTAACGAAAGTCCATATAATTTAAAAAACAAATAACAAAACACTCCAGATACAATGTAGTTTTTGTTACTTTATACGTATTTCAGCTTTTACACCATTAACAGAAGCATACACTGTTTCTGTGTAAGAGCCGAAATACTTATAAAATAAAAATATTATTTTTGAAACATAACCAAGTGTTGTTATCTGTTTATTAAATATTTTTCAACAAGTGGCAACAGCTTACTCACTCAACATTATCCATTTAATTTAAATAATGCTTCTGTTTACACATACGTAAGCGTACGTAAGTAATTCTATTGTGTGAGTAGTGCTAATCCTTATTAAAATTAGAAAGGATAATTTTAATCAACAAATTAAATCAAAATACTCCTAATTTAAAGTTCATTATAATCCGTTTGAGAGAATTATTTTCTTAGGGTAGAAGATAAAGTTAATGTTTTCGAATTCATCATAAAATTGTTTAATAAGATATGAACAAATATTAAACGTTTTATACATCAATATCAGAATAATAAATTCTCAAAATTTTACACTAAATATTAATTTTATAAATAATAATTTAATAACAATAATAACCAAATATCTATTTTAAGATTTATAATTTGAGAATAATAAAACACAATAAACGAACACTGATAAATTCGATAAAATATTCAAGGATATAATAAATGTTCAATTTAATATAAAAAAAAATTGTTTAAAAATATCAACGAACAGAATATAAAATAGATATCACAAAATTATTGTGTTGCGACAAAGTTTTTATGCTGTGGAACATTTGAAATGAAAATTCTGAAACATTCATTTATTTGTTCCACAAAATTTCAAATCTAAGAATCGGTTTTGACATCATAAATAAATAAAATGAATGTTTCAGAATTTTTATGAACAGATTATTCTTAAATTAGATTTCTCAATCATTAATTCGCAGAGTGATGCAGGCAGTTAAAAAATTCGTTCCAAAATATTTTGATGGTTTTGAAATTTTAAAGAAATGTATTTATATTTTTTGAGAATTCTATGCACCGTTATAAAATTTATATTAGTTTCCCTTCAAATTTCTCGCACAATTATTATTGGCTCTAATTTTATGAAACAAGAATACTTTCTTCATTGTTAATAATTATTTCGTTTATTTCTTTCTTGCAATTCAGTGTTTCTATCTTTACTATATTAATCTCTGAATGATGCTGCCAAATAGCGCTAAAATATGTTATTAATTCTGCATGTACAAACCATTTGTCCCTATAAATCCATAAGAAATGGATAATAACGCATCAACATTTGTTGATTAATGTCAATTCATTCATAACGATAGCTCATTGCGATTTTTTTTGAATAATTTACAGACTTATAAATCTATAAAACCTATAGGTTTGCTTACATTGCATCATTTATCACGAATTTGTCGTAAACTAAAGTTAAAATAATGATATTTAATTATGCAACTATTCTTCATCTGACCTAAATACTCATTTTTGATTCAATAAAACTCATCAATGTTACTGTTGGTAATATATTCTATTGCATAAAAAATAAATTTAATCTGGTTAATTGATCGGTGCAAGTTGACAGGTTGACACCAATAACGGATCCTGTACTATAACATAATTATGTCACTTTAACACTCGAACAGCTTTTTATGGATACACGCTTTATTTGTTGAAATGGATTGAATTCATCAATGTGTAACAAATCGCTTCATCTTTTCTCTCCTGCCTTCTTTAGTTAGAGTGGGACCCAGCGAAGATTATGGTGCCATCGTTATAGATATATTATGCGCCTGTTATTCCAGCATAAATCGCCGCTAATGTCATTACAGTTCTGAGTATCATATGTATTAATGTTCTGCTTACATTCGAATATTGCGTGGCGCAACCAATAATATTTTATTGTAACGAATATTAAACTATTATTGGCATTTAACAAACGCAGATAAAACAGACATGTCAAACGTGCACAAAGCATTTATAAATTTTTTTTCCGAAGTGACAATGTGATCTAAAAGCATTATCAACAATAATGAAAAAGACTGAATCATTTATTAATCACTGCTTGCCTGGATAAAGCTCAACCTCCGTTGCCTCTGAGTGTGTTAAGTGTTTCGTGATAGTCGCGTGTTCGTAACCATGGGCAACAACACCTCACACGGAAGAAAGTCTCGGAGTCTGCCAACGTCGCCTGAAGTGCGCAGGTAGCTTATCTTTCTCTGTCAACAGCTTTTGTTTTTGTTTCTCTTTTGTTTTGTTATGAATGTATTGTTTTGCGTCTAGTGCTTTCACTTTTGGAGCAGCACGTGCTTCAACCATGTAGTAAATAGATAGTGATAGTGTGAGGTTGAATTTTACCAAGCCAACACGTATCATGAAATCAACTGTACAATGAAGCATTTTGTATTAATACAGTAAATCGACGATTCCATTTTTGTTTTTGAAATATAATTTAATAATTGACAGTAACAGGTATAAAAGTTAGAGTTGTTCGTCACTTGTCCAAATTAGAATGTTTCTTAAGTTTATCGTTATAACTTCTATATACGGTGATGGTCGGGTGATGGTATTATTATAATGAGTACTTTCTTATGAGTTAATTTGTTTAATATACAATAAATTGTTCTGAACGACTGCGAATATATTCTAAAATGGTGAAATTTTATAGTGATTGTATATAGATTTATTTATCTATATGAGGCAAAAATAATTTTAACTTGGAATTTCATCTATGCTTTGAGGTTTTGAATCATACAATAGATATTAAAGATACAAGTGTAAAAAGTTACTATTTAATGCACGAGCGGCTTGGTTAAGAATACGAGCGAAACAAAGGCAACGATATTATAAATTGAACTGTTTTATTGAAGTGATTTTAATGTTGTAGACAAGTTTCAAAATATTTCCCAGATATTTAAAATAGGTACTGATCATTTGGATTTGATGAATACTCTCACTGAAATTGTGCATTAAAAGTGTGTAATAAAACTTTTATTGTCTAGTTTTCCATAAAAAGCTACATTTCTCATTGAAAATTATGTAGAAAGTTGTCTCATACGATCATAGATAATAGTAGATTGTTTGACAAGTAGAGAAAAGTAAGATCTTACTAGCGAGTGTAAATGTTTCAATTAAATTAAATTTACACGAGCAAGTAATATCGCTTTTCTTACTTACAATAATAATTTAATGAAAATTTAGGAAAACATTTATGTATCCCAAGTTGAAATTTCCAATCAACAGGTTTTGGTTTAAATTCTGTATATTCATTTATATTTTTTGACTTTGACGTTTAGACTTGCTGTTTTTTCTCTTTCTGATGCACATTCTCTGTTTCTCTCGCACAATTATCTTCTCGATCGTTATGCCGTATGTGTTAGTTCTGATAACTAGTAAATTGCTTCAATAAGGGGTACCCTCACTACTGACGAGTGTCAAGACCTGTGTATAAGACCGTGGTTTAACCTGTAATTTTTTCTTGATAATGTCAAAGCTGTCATTTGGGCGCGTCTCATAGTGCGTTTTTTGTTTGTTATTTTTTGTTACTAATTAGAAAAATGCTACTAATTGGTAAACGTGCATCTTTCTTCACTAATTTCTACATATTGAACCTGATGTTTTCCATTAAATATACAAAAAACAGTCTCTTTTAGAAATAAATATGTTTTATTGGGTAATCAGTTCTATATTAATTAATTTAAAACACAAAGTTCCGACAGCAGAGTGCTGCCTTTTTCAAGTGTAAAGAAATATGAAAATGAATAAACAAAATTGTCAGGACAACAGAATCTTTTTCAGGATCTCAGAATATTGAATTATGATTATAGTGTGGAGCATATACAGTATAAAATAGATACTGTATGTAAGCTTCAAAGTGTGATATTTCTAATTTTATATTAAACCTATAGTATCTATATGGCTTGAAGAAAAAAGTTGAATTAAAGGTTATACCAAGGATTATTGATTAGATGTGACATTTATGGAGGTTCTGTTATTTTTAGGATGGGATATTTTTAAAAGTAAAAACAGTTTGAAGCGCAGTTTAAGTCTCTTGTGAATTATATAGCTATTCAGGGTATTCTAATGCATTCAGTTGTTATTTTTAGCTTTAAAGTAAATAAATATGAGTGCAAGTATCATCCATCTTCAATAATCTATTTATGTTAGGGTTACGTCATCTGTCCACAAAAGATGAATAAGTGATAGCAAAAGATGGAAAATTTTGAAGAAAATCAAGATATTCAGTATTTTTCTAAATACTTATCAATTACCTAGAATAATCTATAAATTTTCTCAGAATCAAATTATAGATAAATTTTTCTTTTTTAATTTCAATTCTGTATACTTATTTATTTTTTGTATTATGAATCCTTTCTCCAATGGTCTTCATCAGAAAAACAATGATACAAAAATTAACAAGGCAAGTATTTTGTATCATTGCTTTTCTGATGAAGACGCTTGTTGAAAGGATCGAAACGTCTAAAAATAAATAAATATACAGAATTTAAACCAAAAAAACTATTTACCCATACCACCTAATAATATTATGTGACGATCCCTATAATTTTGAAAGGTTGATGATCGTTGATGATAAATCATTTCGTCTTCAGTATTATTTTCGTATCTTATTTTCGTTAGATCCCAAAGTTTGATATTTCTTGATACTCTGGATCAATTTGAAATAATTTTTTTTCCCAACAGATGGAAATTATAATAGCTCTGAAAGATGGTAGCGTCTTTTTGTTTTTGATTATTCAATTTGAAGGATGATATGAAATTAAGATTTCTTGTAGAAATTTGGAGTTTAGGACACCATTATTTCTTAAAGGAAGATGGTAGTGTCCTTTTACTTTTTATAAATCATTTATGCACACTTGCCACGTGAGTAGATACCAAAAATTTAAAACTTTTTGACTCGCTGGCTTAGTCTAAAATAAATTATATATTTTAAGGAAATAGACAAATAATTGAGCTCAGAGCAATAAAGACAAAAAAAAGATCAAACTTCGGAAAAACTCCCAGAAAGCTGGATTTTTACATGAAGCCTCCTTTCGTAGCTCTAAACAATATCTCAAAAATTGCCGCAATACACGAGCCGCTAAAAATGTTATGCAGGGTCAAAGATTAGGATAAACGGTTTTTCGCAAAAATCTTGCTATCGGTAACTTCTATCAAAAAAATAGTGATCATCAAATTTGTAGCTTAAGAAAGTACCTACAAAAAATATTTTCACACTTTTTTTTTGTAAGATTAACGGTTTTGGAGAAAATCCGATTCAAATATTTTAGATGTTCATTCTTCATATACGTGTTCCTCCAATCTTAACATATATTTACGCTCATCATTAATTCACTAACAGAGTGTTAGAAAAAATTTCTATGGCATAGGTATACATTTCGATGTGCTGATTCACAATCAGAGGCCTGTTGCATAATGAAATACAAGTTAATAATATGAGTATTTTTACATGTATTTTCACTAATAATATTGACTTGTATTTTGTTATGCAATGGCCCCAGAAAGAATTTTTTCAAAATTCGCAAAATAATGGAGGTGCTTCAAAAAGAGTACATTTCTAGTGCCACTGGTTGACACAAAATTTTTAACGCAGCTAATAAATGAGTATTTTAACTACGTAATTAATGTTGAATAACAAATTAATTAATTTTATTCTGTACTACTGTCCTCGGCCGTCCGCTATCGGCAAAACGTTTATGTCGGTTTATGTAGTTTAACAGTATCGCTCAGTCGTTAGAAACTTGAAGTGTATTTCCATTAGCACGACTATACATAGAAATCATATCGGCTATTTCAATATTAGAATAAAAAGGCATGTTTTATTACTTTTATATTGGAACCAGACCAATATTCAACTACTCAATTTCATGATCAGTGATAATGTAGGTATCATTACAGAACGCCAGAATAAAATTGAATCATTTTTGTTACTTAACATTAATAACGTGGTTAGAATACTCATTTATTAGCTTTATTAAAAATTTTGTGAGAACCAGTGGCACTAGAAATGTACTCTTTTCGAAGCACCTCCATAATTTTGCGAATTTTGATAAAATTCTCTTTTCATTGTGAATCAGCACATCAAAATGTGTATGCCATAGAAATTTTTACCCTTTTCTCACTGATTCACTGATTCCGTAACGCTCTAAGATAGATACATAGATATGTCAGCTTACAGCAATAAAACATTACTGCAGTCTATGGCTCCGAGGTAGAGTGTTGGGCTATGGTTCGACTGCTACTAAGTTTTTATTTTTTATCTCCATACAGATAACCATTGCATCAATATTACTTACCTAAAGCATCATCATTCACATTCAAGATATTTTATGTGAGTTATCATGTGCTAAAAATATCTTCTATTTGGCTCATGACCCATCACTTTTCAAAGGGCGCCTTAGGCGCCTTGCATACTCCTAATAATAGATATTATATTTTCTTTTCCAAGTAGTGTCCCCAATAGGCATAGTCCACGTTTATTTGTGATTGAAAAATATTTGTTCATTGAAGAAAATAAACAAATAAATTTTAAATTATTCTTTATTAGCAAAATGATTATTTATAGAAAAATTATAATAATTGATCAGTTTTCTTTCTTTATCAAAAAAGATTGTTTTTTTTTAAATTTTCATTATTACAATTTTGTTCTATCAAAAATGTTTACTTGAATTATTAAAATTATGGTTGAACAGTTAAATGATTGAGTCTTTATTGATCAGATAAATTATTAGGGTTCTTCTTCTGACTCCATTTCAATTACAATGTCCTACTATCATCTTCTTCCGTCGCCGTTATTTCCATAGTTTCAGTCAAGAAACACGATGGAACCACATCTTCAGTAGGCTCATCATTATTAATGTCATTAAGCGCACCAGATGATCCATTTAAACAATCTTGATCGTGACAGTTACCTCAAACTGGTGAACAGTATCACCCAAATTTTCTGCTATCATAGTATAAGGTACATTTCTTGGTGTCGTTACAAAAAAATAGAGTTGAGTAAACTATCAGGTGCAAGTGGATGAAGAGTTTTATCCGGTTCCAAATTTTGATCTTGCAATGACCATCTCCAGTCCTAGAAGGTCAAGCTCGTTACCAAGCCATACTTGCACTTGCTAGTAAATCTGATATGAATGTTATCGAGCAGCACTAGATATTGGCGGAAGAGAAAATAGTTCTACAGATTTTTGAAGGTATGTTAATTTCGCAAACTTTATATATCTGTGGTTATCGATGGACATTTCTTTTATTGGTGCTTCATATATAGCCTATTACAGAGTAAAGTCGTCACTATTGTGTAGCATATATGCGTTAGTTTGTATTATTATGAACTTTGAAACTTTCACGAAAATGAATTTTCCAATACTTTAAGTCACATTTAACGTTCAATTACAAATATTCGACACACAGATATCGTTAGGGAGTGCATACTCTACGTTAAAACTTTTTGAATCGAATTTTCTCAAAAACCGTTAGTCTTACGAAAAAAGGTAAAGAGGTGTGTTTTATAGGCAATGTATTAAGCTACAAATTTGATAACGATTATTTTCTTGATAAAAGTTTCTGTTAGCTTGATTTTGGTGAAAAACCGTTCATCTTGACCTTTAATTCCGCGTAATATTTTTAGCGGCACATGTATCGGCGGGGATATTTGGGATGTTGCTTAGAACCACAAGAGGAAGCTTTATGCAAAAATGCAACTTTCATTATTTTTTTCCACAATGCAATGTCTTTATTCCCTGTATTAGAACGCCATTATTTTAAAATGAAATATGATACTGCTCTTTTATTTTCTGTGTATTTGTTACGTGAGTAGGTACCAATCGAGTACCAATAGATTTGAGTTTTTTTATGACTAGCCTAGACAAAAATATTATTATTTAGTGAAAAAAAGTATCAGACGATTGTCATATTTGTCAAAATTTTGAGGTTAGGATGTAATTGAAGAATCCTTACTTCTTTAGTACATGCTATTTGAAAATCTTGTGCTCCGGTTTAATGATAAATTAATATTATTTATTTTGAAGTATGAGTATTCATAGCTCAAAGTAAAAAATATGCTGGCTTCGTAATTTGAGCTGTTATCCGAAGGTTGTGCAGTCTAATCCCATTTTCGGACAAAAAAATCAGTATGATTTTCTCTGAATCCCAATATACACTGTGGCCGTATTCACCATAAAAACTGAGAGCACCTGTGATTTAATGATTGGTAACCGCATCTCACGACTTAGGAAATTTTAATCAATCTGCTAATTTGCACTAGAAGTTTCTGCCACACCCATATCGGCAGAAAGGCGGGATTGTTGTTTATATATATATATATATATATATATATATATATATATATATATATATATATATATATATATATATATATATATATATATATATATATATATATATATATAAAGGTATCGATTTTAGATTTTAATTGCTCTTCGAGTTTTGAGTTCCAGATGCCATAATTTCGTGGTAAAAGATAATAGTTCCCATTTTAATTCCCAGTACATTTTTTCTATATATGTACTTGCTATTAGATTTATTTTGGATCTTTGATTTAGTCAGTGATTATTTATTCATTTTTAGAGAACAAATGAGTTCATAATTTTTAAAATTTCGAGTTTTGACCACAAAAATTCAATTAAAATTCAAAATCTACAGCGTGAATCTCTGAGGTTTTCCTTTAATCTTATTCTTGTCGGATACGGCAATAAATTACTGTTGTCACACGATCAACTCGCATAGCTCTTTACCTGAATAACGCTCAACTTGTAGAACTCAGAACCGCAATGATAATATTTTATCTGGATGGAGTAGGTGACAAATCCTATAAGAAATAAAGTTGTTTTGTCTTTCTCTAAAAACTTCGATAAAAACTAATGCTTGAAGCTCTACTCAACAGTCGGAAACTATCAAGAGTTAGTAGGATCTTCCACTATTTAAAAAAATTCGAATCAAGTAATTATTCAATATATTTGAGTGAAAATTTAATTCTTCAAGACACATTTTTGAAGGTTCTTAATAAAACACTAAAATCCCAAGTACTCAGCACGTTTATTTTTTATTTATTTGTGCTAGAACTTTAAATGCGGAATAATAATCCAAATCAGAACTAATTATCTTTTAAAGGTATTACATCCCCGACCTATATATAATAAAGGAAGTATTGTAGTCGTGATTTTTTGACTGTTCGAGACTTTGATGAATCTTTACGTTTTAGACCTTACTGAATCCGAAAAACATAATTTTAAAAAAAGTCGGTCTGTCAGTCTGCATATCGATGAGTGATTCCAAAGTTGTACTCACTTATAAAACTAAATCTTCTAGTGTGATCCTGGTATACCCAGGATCACACTAGAAGAGTTCATGTGCGCCCTGCGCTAATGGGCTCAGCATCGGTGCCGAGTTCATGTTCTTGGTGCCGAGTTCGTATATGCCCCTCCTGTATATATCCATGAGTTAGTATTTAGGTAAGTATAAACCTGCTTTTGGCAGTGTGAAACAAAAAACAATAAGGATTGTCATTTCTTCATGAATGCCCCTTGTTCGTGATTTGTTGAATGAAATTAATTAATGCTTTTGTGATCTCTTTGTAATTTATGAACTAGAGGGGAAAGAAGTGTTTAGGGAAGAGTAGTAGTGAATTTGAGATGAATGGAGTTGAAATGTATAAATGTTTTGTTCAAATAATCTCATGGTTTTGTTCTTAACAACACATTCTGAAATTCCCACAATAACAAAAACTTCATTCAAATCATGGCATCCTTATATAAATGATAAATAAATAATGTTTTTGTAACTGACGTAAATTTATTTTACATGCAACAGTTTGAATATAAATGGGGATATATTGATGAATAATTTGTCTAAACCAGCGGCCGGCAGCATTTTAGATTTTTACTTGTCACAATTGTTTCCATTTGTCAAAAAACTTATCGATCGATAAATTGTTGAAAGATCAAAACCTGATAAGTTTTACAAAAATACAAATTCAGGAATCAGTTTTCACACCATCGTCCTGAATAGGGCAGCAACACGTGTTTCGTTCTTATTAGGACTCTTCAGTACAGTATAGCAAGCCGCAGATAGTCGGACTTGTAACCGCGAGACTAATTAAAAATGAGTTGATACATGTTAATAATTGTGTTGCAAAATACGTGCATGTATCTTTTCGAAAAGATTGCCCGCAAAAGAAATTTATAGCGATATGCTTAATATACATTGAAAAAACAATGTCCTACCGTCAACACTATGAAATTTTCTGTTTAGTATCAAACGCAGAGTATGTTAATGCTACTGTACACTCAATACTTTTTGCTACGAATGTACAATTGTGGAGGGGTGTCTTATTCCCTACATTTAGGGATGCTGCTTGCTGCAAGTCACTTGATCTGCAGTTTCTTTCAAGTCAGTCAATCAGTCATTATTATTACACGTGTTATTTATTCAAGAAATCAATCTATTCCAATAACAATCAACCCGAGAGTAATGATTTTTCTCCAACACTGTTTTGGAATTTGCATATTTCATAACCAAAAATTAAGTTGGAACGAATGACATTCCAAAAAATCGTTTAGAATGATTCCGTATGTCGTTCAGAATGTTCTGTAAGCCTTTTGAATCATTTCGGCGAATCAGAAGCTGTTAGTTTGGCTACTACCATGGTTACTTCCTAACAATTCAAGTATTCATATTTGGATTTGACGTTTGACATTCAATAATTTTTAAAGTTTCCTCTGAAATATTGGTGAGTTGCCAAAACCTTGTTAGAGAAAGTATAGTTTACAACATGTTTGGAATGGCGTATTCCACACTCGCGAACCGTAATCCTCGCCTTCGGCTCGGTTTACAAACTTTTCGCTCGTTCAGAATATAGGCCATTCCAATACTTATTGTAGAATATACTATTAAAGATTGACAAATATTCCATATGAATATGTTTTCCACATTGTTCATTCTGATTGAGGTCTGAAAAAAATATCAGTTAATTATATTCCTGAACCTCTGAACGAAGACGACCGAAAAAACTGAGAACCAGAACATTTAATGTAGAACCATTTCGAAGCAGATTTATCTAACTTTTTGGATCGAATAGTGGATGAAACTTGATTTTATCATTATGATCCAGATTCAAAGGTATATTTGATGGGTGAGAACATGCTGGCTCACGTACACAGGTCAGCATGAAGAGATGTTGCTTACATTTTTTGGAACTAACAAAACCAGGGCAAGGCATAGGCGAAGTATACAATACGACCTCGTTTCCTAAAAGGCTTCACACCTTAAGGTTCATGTAACTTTTGATTTATCTACCAAAATAGTTAGCTTGGTCCAATGAAAACAAATTAAGGTCTTTTCCCGCCACTAAGGAGAAATTTAGGGCATTTCTTATAGATCACTTACAACAGGACAAAATAGTTATGATTCATTGATAACTAGAGTTTTTTTTTTAATATTCTGAAAAGACATCTGATTTTGCCCTCATTATCTCTTCTCAAAATTGTAAAAAACTTTTGAATATATACAAATTTCGTTGAAATGAAGAATTAATAAATGCTATCGAAAACTGGTTTGCAGACCAAATATTTTTTTATCCAAGACTGTATTGGAAGTGACAGTTTTTAACATCATTTCTGAAAAAAAGACATATTAAAAAAATCTGACGTGAACATCACGTGACTTACTTGTACATCATTTGATATATACATAAATTTATTTAATAAAGTTTTCTGTCACTTTAGATTATAATTAATATAATTTTATTAATATTTTGACATGTACAATGTCAAACAGAATAAGAAAATTGACAATAGATTATCATTGCCTACCTTATCATTTCAATTAAACTGATTCTTCTATACGGCAAATTCTGAATGTCTTTTATACATATAAACTGCACTTCTGGCTCATCCGATTGATACAAAAACAGTAGATAACTAACTGCTACAACAAGTTCAAACACTAAATTTCAATATGCTATGGCTGATCATTCTAGATTTATGCAAAAAAATAGAAAAAAAGTTTCAAGTAAAGTGCAATTCTGGTTTGGTCGATTCATACAAAAATAGCAGATAACCATTCTGATACAACATTAAGTTCAAATACTGAACTTCAATATTCTACGGTTGATCATTCTGTATTTATTAGAAATGACATACTTGTACATTTTTTGACTGAATAATTGACAGTTGACACTGACATTGATATAAGGCAAAATCGATTTCAACAAAAATTTGAAATTATAATTTGGATTTTACCAAGAGGAAAACTGCAATGGCATTTTAGTGTACAAACTGATGACAAATTCGAAAATATTGTTCTATTAATGTTCACTTTTGGTTCAGCCGATTGGTACAAAAATATAAAATGAACATCAAGATTCAGTATTTGAAATCGCTGTAGCACAGCGATTTCAAATACTGAATTTTAATATCCTACGGGTAACCAATTTGGATTTATGCAAAAAATTCAAAAAAAAAGTTACAAGTAAAGTGCACTTTCGGTACAAACTTTTGCAACCATAAGGCAAGATGGCAACTAGACTTTAGACCAGTCTTAAATACAAAATTTGAAAATCATTCGTTCGACGGATTTTGAGATTTGCGAGTTTTATACATACATACGCACACACGTACCGACATCAAGCCAAAAATGGTCAAAATGGACTCAGAGATGCTAGAAACGGATATTTCCATCAAAATCTCGAAATGTGAATTTTGTTGGTTTCACAATACTCGTATTTTGTGCAAGTAAGTAAAAACTGTTCAATAAAAATCTATTGCACGATTTTAGTTGGAAGGTCTATCGCTAGGATTTTCAGTATTTTATACATCTAGTGTGTATTTTTAAATTCGTCTAGAAGACTTAAGTCACTTTCTTGCATTTTGAATTTGATATTTTAGTTTTAATTTTCAAGAACATTTCTGTCAACTCGAAGTACAACAGTCCCACTTCACAAAACATGGTTCCTTGGTAGCCATCAAAGTGACATTTACAAAAAAAAAATTACTAATGAAAAATTAGTAGGTACATATATTGTACGAAATTTAGGTCGATCTAAAATAAAGAATTATTCTAAGACAAACTGTGAGCTTTCAAAAACACTCACTACGATCGTACTTTCAACCTAGTCACTCGTGCATTAAAGAATAACTTTTTACACTTGTATCTTGAATAACTATTAGAAGTCTAAAGTTATTTCATAACCGGAGTACCGACTATAAGTGTATAGGTGAAAAAGAAGAGTGTGTTGAATGAAAAAATTTTGTTTTCGAGACCTCTCCTTTCTCTGCTAGACCAGAAACTTATCAATATCCCCTTATGGATTCTGTCCTGTTTTTAGGCTTCGAAATGAAAATAGAACAGTATTATTCAAAAATAATTAATAATTTGAAGTTCATTAAATAAATGGAACACTAAAAATACACTACGACTCTCCAACTACGCTATAAACTTAATAATAATAAAGCATTAATATTTATTTTCAAGAGAACTTTTGCCACACAGAATTATTTATTTCAAACTACCTCTCTGCTACAGTCCGATCTACCAATTAACTCTGATATCCTAGGGAAACGAAGCGGTTCTTTTATATAGGTAGCGAATTTCCTATTTGCTTTGTCTGGAAAGATTCTTCCGCCTTTCGAGAGATCGCTAGAATTATTCTGGGAATACTCCAGATTTTAATTAGGAAGATAAGTTACAATACAATAAATTTATTCCACTTCAAATACATCATACTGTTCATACTACAACTTGTTGGAAAATGAAATTTCCCAATCTAAAATGCTACATTTTTATAGACCGTCAGATAGTCGTAGATTTGAGTGCCCCATTTTGTTTTCTCTGCCTTCAAGAGTTTTGATAAGTATGTATATTTAGAGTATAATAATGCCAAAATTAAAGCTGGACCGTGTGGCCAACATAATAATAATTAATTTTAAATTTTCATGAAAAATCCTGTTTTGATCCAATTTTCTCGTTTCTGCCATGCTTACGAGATGAAATTTAAGGAAAAAAGAGTCAGCGAAAAACGATAGGCATAAGTGATCCACTTGGCCAAGGGTTTGGAATGAGGGCTCGATTATGCAAAAAAATATATCAATTTTTCACGTTTTTCTCGTTTCTGCCGTTTGGCCATATGAAAGTTGATATCATAAGTATCTCGTAAAAACGAATGGCATAAGTTTTTCGAATGACCAAGTCAAGATATGCACGAAAACATTCAGACTTTCGCAAGATGTTTTCGTGCATATCTTGACTTGGCCATTCGAGAAACTTATGCCATTCGTTTTTACGAGATACTTATGATATCAACTTTCATATGACCAAACGGCAGAAACGAGAAAAACGTGAAAAATTGATATATTTTTTTTGCATAATCGAGCCCTCATTCCAAACCCTTGGCCAAGTGGATCACTTATGCGTATCGTTTTTCGCTGACTCTTTTTTCCTTAAATTTCATCTCGTAAGCATGGCAGAAACGAGAAAATTGGATCAAAACAGGATTTTTCATGAAAATTTAAAATTAATTATTATTATGTTGGCCACACGGTCCAGCTTTAATTTTGGCATTATTATACTCTGAATATACATACTTATCAAAACTCTTTAAGGCAGAGAAAACAAAATGAGGCACTCAAATCTTCGACTATCTGACGGTCTATTAGCATTGCTTTTCTTTAGGGCTACTCATAATTTTTCAAATTGATTAAATTATTTACCGTTATTAACTCTTGATCTTATCTACAATAAGGTCTTGTATTATCCAATGTATTTTCATCAAAAACTATGACGTTTATATTATTTGTTTCAATTAAAAATTCTTGAATAATCAGTATATTAAACGAGGACAAAGTTTAGAAAATAAACGAAGAATAAATGTTCTAAATTGAAGTAGTAATTCATGCAAAAAGAGTGTACAATTATTGAGCATTATGACTTGAGATCAAGTATTTGGCTTGCCGAGTCTCTAAACTTATTGGCTGAAAGTCATAATGCTCGTTTGCACTTATGTATATTGCATACAAGATCTTTTTTATGGATCTCAACTTCTATATTTTGACAGTTATAGAGAACACATCAAGGGAATCCAGAACACAAGTTGACATTTAGACTTGACAAATATCCGAACAAATGGATCAGTAAGAGTTGCAGCAAACATGAATTCACTGAAATTTAACTGTTACGCGTTTGAATGATAGTGAAATGGCAACAAGAAAAACGCTTACTTTCGCAGTGCGTACAGTATTAACTTTGCGCACAGCCTGAGAATAGTATATTGTACAACAAGTATAGAAAATTACCTATTTCACACGAGGTGTGTAATTTTCAGCATGAGACGGAGTCGAGTGCTGGAATCACACAAGTGTGAAATAGGTGATTCTATACGTGTTGTACACTATACTTTTTCTACGATCACAGTTTTTAATGAAATATGTAGGTGAATCATAACTGAGATTTTAAATCTATTTTCACAAATATAAAATAATTTAGGCATTTTATTTGTTTGCTCTGCTTATTTATTGTGATATTAATTTTAGTTATGATTTGGAACATTATTAATATATTTTCTATCAGTTGATTGACATTTCATTGTTGTGTAATCTAATTGTTGCAAACTACGGAAAGATTGTATCTGATTGGCTCACTTTCACCAGACGTCCTTGTGATTGGTTCATTAGTTAGAGTTTTCTGTGATCTGGGGTAGCGTGTTTTCTAAATTTTCGTCACTAACCATTTTCCAACTGCAGTAATGATATTTGTGGATATCTAATTTTGGCTATGATACAATAATTACATACATAATTTCTCGATTTCAACAGAATGTGATGGAACGTGTTTTGTCTGCTTCAATTTGACAGCTGTGATTCGTAGTGTTGCCAACCTTCGGAATATATATTACAAGAATAAGAAAATAATTCCAACAGAACTTAGTGCAATTTTGTTATTCAAATGAGGCATATAAAAGAGCAAACAGAGACTTATATCTAGTCCGTGATATTTATCAACAATCTTGCTAAATATATCATATATATCACCTAAAGAATATTCAGAATGAATTATTGATAAATAAGTTGGTCAAACTGGTGTGAGAAATGATTTCTCACGACTTTTCGCACAGTTGTGTGAAATTGTAAATTTTCTAGTTGTGTTTTGTATGAGAAATATGTTGTTTTCTATAGTGATCGTAGAAAAAATATAGTATATTCCCGATACAAGTGCGGAATGGAGATCATTCTATGTGAATGTGAATAATTCAGCCACGAGACAAAGTCGAGTTGCAGAATTCACATGAGCACTGTATGATCGATTCGCACAAGTGACGGATGTTATTTTTTCTACAGTTGAAGGTGTCCGCGTGAATATCTATAATCAAAATATACCGTTTTCTGAGAAAGAATTTGCTTCATTGATCTCATTCCAATTCATCAAATGTTGATAAAATTACTCATATTGACTCTATTTTGAAGAGGAATTTAAAGAAAATCAAGGAGAATTAAAATTATGACAGTAATGAAACAGTTTTTTCGCGACGTCACGCGGCTATCTTAGAAATCCCTGAGCGTGCGGAATGACCCCTATTTCGCACGCTATAGCGTGTAGAATGGGTATCATTCTATAGTGACTGTAGAAAAAATATTTTTCAGGTATGAATAGAATCTCGATAAGAATGTAATTGAACTAAAATAATTAGAAGACCTTATTACTCATTTGATTTGTTTGTTTTTCCATCAATTTTTGAAAAATGGAGCAATATATACTAATAATTTGTATTTTATCCTGGTAATTTTATTTATATATGGATATTTTTTCTTTGTTATAAAGTAAGAACTATTGAGGTATTAACAAGAACGGAATTCTTCGGGGAAAAATGTTTGTAGAAGCAACGCATTATTCCAATGGTATTTGTCAGGGTTCGTGATAAAAAACAAGATTTAGACCCTAAAACAAACAATAATGTCACTCCTATCTACAAATATCTCACTTTGGAGAGTGAAAAACTAACAAGACAATTTAAGAGAGATAAAACTACTCAAATAAAGAACTACGTCAGGTTAAATGTTTTTTCAGAAGCACCAACCTGGAAATACAAACGATATCATTTACAATGCCTTTCTTAACGAGGGGGAACTTTTCGCTGACATAGACAGATTGGAACATTATATAGGAAAAGAAAACGTTGACTGTTTCCATTTTTTATTGTCACTGTTCAATCGATGGTGATTTATTTGATTATGTGAGTGAACTTTGACGAGAGGTGGCTTGATTTAAATCATATTTTAAATCGCTGTGTTCCAAAAGCAACAAAGAAAAAAAACATGATGTAAATAATTTTTTTTTTTGTATTTTCTATATGTTTGTATTTTTTATATAAGAAATAATTTTTTCCAACTTTGACTTCGACGACGTTAAGAAACCTACGGAAACCTAAGATTAATGCGGAAAATAAGCGGTCTGTATAGGAATTGATTACGGAATGAAAAACGAAACAAATGACAAAGATGAAACCGAGGAATTGTTTATTCAAGTATTATAGCTGAATCTATTATCGGATTTATTTCAACAAGAGAGATTTATGGTCTTTGAATAAGTGTGAGATACACAATTTCGAGAGACCAAATTTGAAGTCGATCCAGAATGATTCATAAAATTAGTAGAAGAGAAATACACTTCCTCACTGTATATATTTTTTGCTCTAGTGTTTGCAAAACATTTATTCATCTTTTTGTTAAGGGAGGTTTGTTCGAGATAATGTTGATAATAATAAGAGAATAATAATAATCAGTAGTAAACAATCGATATAATAAAATATAAGTAGAAAATATGAAAAACTTATGTTTGGCTGATAAGCTGTTGGTTGCCTTGCCGTCAGGGATAAGGGGCTGGTCAGGTGTTAGGGCGTAATTAAAACGAATTCTCCTGGAAGTAATATAAGTTTGAGCCACAATGCTCTGTGAGATGTCATCAGAGAGTCACACTCATCAATTTCCCGCCATCGGGGTATTTCAGGTTTAGTTTAGGTAACCAGAACGGATATAAAAATGATACACCTGCCTCAAAAGTTGGATAGAATATCTGGTTAACCGATAGGCCGTTGAGTTCACCGAATAGATAGCTACCAGTACTATAGTGAACATCGATGCCCGCGACACACGCGAATTGGTCGATCTACCCACTTTTGGAACAACCCCGTTGTCCGCTATAACTCACATAGTCCAAGAGCTGGCTGCATAGAAATCCTTGTTATTGCTACATGACTAATTTCTTTTGTAGAAGAATCTTTTTGTGTATAGCCGGGTTCGAATCATCCTGTCTGCCAGCTCAAATCCGTGGCTTTTGGAGATTTTGAACTTGATATTTCAATTCAAATTGCCAAGAAATATCCAGTCAGTTTTGACGAAACAATGCAATTCACAATATCGTTTCCTTAGTTACCAACTACTACTGCCGTCAAACTGACATTCACAAAATAGTATATTATGCTACAAGGACCGAACGACTGTCATTCTTGTCCAGAATAAATTTGGCTGCATTTGGTGAAGGCGAGGGCGAAGCACGAGGCGAAGACGAGGTCAAAGCTCAAGGCGTAGCTCCGTGCAGCCAAATTTGTCCGTGACAATAATGATAGTCGTTCAGTGTCCGTGTTGCATACGATACTTTTTGTAACAAGTGCACCGAAGTACCCCCATTACTAAGCTTTTTAAATTAATTTGGATGTATCGAAACTATCTTATCGATTTGACAAGACAAACAGATTTTTACAAATGCAATCGCATTACAGTAAACTAATACAATGTAACATAACTTCCATGATTTATTTTATTGATTGATATTTTTCACATTCTTTGTGCTATCTCGTTCTCAATAAATGCACATACATACTATAACGAACACATTCTATGATACAAATTTCTTTCAAATATCAATTTGACATAATAATAATAAAAATTTATTTGTTTCAAGGTACTAGACCTCATACAAACAGAGAGTTACATATTTGTTTACATATTCAGACGATCCTATACCTACCAATAATCAATTAGAAATTAACAATACACATTTTGTACAATAATATATTAAAATGAATGAGAAAACAAAATTAATCTTCATATTACCTAAAACCTATGGAATTTTCACTCAATTTGCAAATCTATGAACAGAATGTTATTAGCTTTATATCTATTTTATTGTAAGTTCTTCATACTTTAACAGTACTTTCTATTTTTTATCTTTATTAAAGAATCGAGTATTAGTATTAATGCTATTCATTACAACAGAAACTTCTCAAAGCTAGACTTCTGGTTACATAATAAAAAAAATCGTAATTTTTTTTTTAAATTTAAGTTTTCTAACAATATTGCCAGTGGGGTAGTATCGCTAACAGGATCAAGGTATTGTGAAATGAATATCACTCTGTAAGGTTTGTAAATTGGGCAATGAATAAGAAAATGTTCTAAGTTTTCTTCGACATTTAGATTGCACATGAGGCAAGTGGCGTCAGCATTCCAAGAGTTATTGTTATAAAAAAACGAGACAAATCTTTTATTACTAAATCTGAGACATGCGATTATTCGAGTTTTTGCCCAATTATTTTTATCAATTTGACATATATCAATGAAATAAAAAAATCCAACGCATCCGTGATCCATGACCTACAATTTCATTTTTACCCAACGGACAAAAATATCCATTAATTCCCAGTCAACAGAGAATTAATGAAAATTGTTACTATGGTTTGGAATTGAGAACTTTCGAAGCAGAAGTCAGCTCAGTAATAGGGTACTTTCGGTGTACGTGTTACAAAAAAAAAATATATTCATGAAAAAATTTACTATACCTTACTGAAATTGGGGCGATCGAAAATAGAACATAAATTCTCTAATTTACTCATGTGCACTTAATCTAAGAGCTGGCTACATGAAAAGGCTTGTCATCACTACATAGCTGATTCCTATTATGAAAGGATCTTTTTGTGTAAGCAAGTTTAAATCGAATTGTTTGATACCGGGATCCCGTGGCTTATAGTGGGGGTGACCGATGAAATAAGTGAAATTACGATATTAATCTTCTTATAAAATACATGTATTATAATTATGAAAATAGCTTCTATTTATTTTTGACGAACAAGATAAATTGTTGGCAATTTGCTTGTGCCTAAAGTGCTGGCAGTCAGCGCGAAATTGGAGTAAGATTTTTAATGAAAAAAATATAACATACATGCATGCCGATGGATTAAATTTTATATTAGAACAGCTATATGCAAAATGGCTAACAAAAAAATCATGGCTAAACCCACGGCAGACAGTTATTAAAAGTGCGCTTGTGCTAGAGCGTTTACACTAAACACATAACATTTTTTTTTTTTTAATGATTCCATTCTTTTCATGTTCACCAAATAAATATGATGTATAGAAATTTAAACGTAAATGTCAGTTTGACGGTAGTAGTACATAGTTGGTAACTAAGGAAACGGTATTGTGAATGGCATTGTTTTCGTACGGATTCGCGCTGGCAGACAAGACGATTCGAACTTGGCTACACCAAAAGATCCTTTTACAAAAGGAATTAGCCATGTAGCGATAACTTGGTTTTTATGTAGCCAGCTCCCCGTCTAACAGTACATGCGGTTGGCATACACATATTCTCGTGCGACACAGACAGAATAATGTAGCACCGGTGGTACTAGCTGCCAGACAGCTAAGTCACTAGCACTGTTTATCTCACGTCGGACGACACCTATGGATGGTTATCAGTACCGTACTGCCGTACCGATGCCTGCGACACACGCAGGCTGGTTGACTTATCCTCTTTTGGGACAACGCAGTTGCCGCAATAACACAAAGTACTTGCGGTTGGCAACAATCACTGCCGTCGCACGGTCAAGATGTGTGCACCGAAGGATACCAACACTTTAAAGGAAAAGGATCAAACCCACGCACACTTAGCGTGGCGTCACCACATGTGACGCTAAACATACCAAACTCATAAAACTCAGTGACAGTCAAATTCACCAATTAATATAAGTTCTAAGCCACTTCACAACATTGAATTGAATAATATGATGGCTAATTGAGCTCAGATAATTAAAGTAAACAATGTACCACATAGACCACAAGAACGCTCAGAGCTTGACTTTGAAGTGACGCAAATGTGTTTGTGGCATACGCTTCCTGTTAAGGTTGACCTTGGAAGCGACTAGGATTGTTATCGAAACTAGTCTTATGTATACTGCAGTTTTTGGGTCATATTGGTGTAGTAGGGTGTGTCAAGTGTCTTTTCTCATTTCGAAGACAAAAAATATTGGTCAGGCCATATGGGGTAATTTTAACTAATGAATATTTCTTTTAAAAGCAGGGAAATATTTGTAAATTATTGTATTTCAAAATAGTCAACAATTATTTTTTTTTGCCATAAGTATCAGCTATATACATAATTCTGTTTTCATTGTAAATTTAGTATCGCAAGATTGATATTGTATTCGAATAATTTTTTATAAAATCAGAGCTTATGTTGGGTAAGGATACTTGAAGACATGGAGCATATTCTTATATGCTTTCGTGTTGAAACGTCCAGAAAAATTGTATATTATGCTACAAGGACCGAACGACTGTCATTCTTGTCCAGAATAAATTTGGCTGCATTTGGTGAAGGCGAGGGCGAAGCACGAGGCGAAGACGAGGTCAAAGCTCAAGGCGTAGCTCCGTGCAGCCAAATTTGTCCGTGACAATAATGATAGTCGTTCAGTGTCCGTGTTGCATACGATACTTTTTGTAACAAGTGCACCGAAGTACCCCCATTACTAAGCTTTTTAAATTAATTTGGATGTATCGAAACTATCTTATCGATTTGACAAGACAAACAGATTTTTGCAAATGCAATCACATTACAGTAAACTAATACAATGTAACATAACTTATATGATTTATTTTATTGATTGATATTTTTCACATTTTCTTTGCTAATCCGTTCACAATAAATGCACATACTATAACGAACATATTCTATAATACAAATTTCTTTCAGATATCAATTTGACATATATCAATGAAATAAAAAAATCCAACGGCACCCATGATCTACAATTTCATTTTTACCCAGCGGACATTAATATTCATTAATTCCCAGTCAACAGAGAATTGATGAAAATTGTTACCATGGTTTAGAATTGAGACCTTTCGAAGCAGAAGTCAGCTCAGTAATAGGGTACTTTCGGTGCAAATGTTACAAAAAAAATATATATAAAAATCAATCTTATCTTACTCGATAATTCCAGATCTGTGTAGGTACTAGACGATCTAGATATACCATAATACTTTTCATAGAATAATAAAATTAAAATACAGATTGTGTATGTCAGAAATAAAATGATGCTTACGGATCTCATAAAAATTATCCGGTTCTGAAATTCTGATTTATCATTTATTAAACCTCGTAAAATGTCAAGCAGTCATCATATGTTACTACGTTTTATATAGACACTCAAAATTTTATAGTTTGCATGAGCTATACATGATGAATTTTTTTAATTTGAATTCCCAAATTGGTATCTCATTTTGATTTTAATACTTTTACTTATAAATTATGAGAGAATGTTTAATACAACTACTCTCCCTCTGTCAAGTTTTCGTTTTGTCAATGCATAATATTATTTATATTTCTTATAACTATAAAATTCTCGTTCTTAAAATTCCATTAGTAAAATATAGAACATATGGTGCTGAGTAATATTATAATGAAGATGACACAGGTGGGGTCGAAACTGTGAACGAAAAGAAATTAATTTTTTTTTGACTGAATACCCTCATCTCAATTTTTCATCATTCAACTTACCAATCAGCTTCATCCAACACATCCATAATTTTAAATGTTGAAGAACATTTTGCTACTTTGGTCCAAATGACCGAATATTATAATTATTTGTTTCATTAATACAAAAAAAGGCTGGGCGCGTCAAACGGAGTCTGGCAATTTTGCGACAACTAAAATATTTTCTGTACGAGTGATATATAATACTTCTTCTCCAAACATCGAATAATTATTTTCTGCTACAATTATTGAAATTGAAACAAAATGGCTTAATTTTTTATTCAATAAAATTAAAATCAAAACAACAGGATAGTTCATAAATACTGCGTTAATAGGCGGCTGAACAGCTTCTGATTCTTCGAAGATCGTTGCGGAATGATTTCAAACGGCCTGTTGGAATGATACTTGTTCCATGTACTAAAATAGTGGTAGAGAACATTTTCGATTCACTTTTTAATACAAGCTGCATTATCTTTTAGATCAAATATTCTTCAATATAATTTTAATTTAGTCATGACGATAGAAATGTTGAGTTTCAATTATTGATAAGAATTGTAGCTAATAAATAACAAGACGGCGTGCCATATCTTTCGTTACAAAATTATAGCGGTAATAACTCAAAACTACTATGGAAATTACAAATTATATAAAAAAAATATCAATCACGCCTTTTATCCAATACAATTATGGCAGTCATTCTTTTACTGCAGATTGGTATACCCTAAAACATGGAGTGCGGTTACTATTCTAGTTACGGGTATTCTTAGTTTGTGATATTTTTTCGTTTGAAACAAGCCTTGGCATCTTTCGTTTCAAAAGTTCAGAAAAAATTATATAAATATGACATTTGGGTTTAATAGATAATCATTAGTACAAAACATAAGATAATAATGTTTCAGTTATTTAATAAAATATCAAACGGTATATATCAAAACTACCAGCTAAGAATAATTTGTAAAACAGTGGAAGCTAGAAATTAGTAAATGAGGAGCACAAAGTTCCGAATTACATTATCTCTGTTCAATAATACAACTTTTATAATATGAAAAAAAGTGAATGAAACCTTAATAGCTTCAGTGTTTTCATAGAAATGAGAAACAATTCTTGTGAACTGAATATTCACGGCGCTTGGGCAATATTAAAAGAAGTCTTACAAAGTGATTTTTATACAAAAAAGAGGATATCCGTTTTTCACGCGTCTGTGGTGACTCTGAATAAATTATGCAAATGAAGAAAAAGGGACATAGGGAAGTTATCCTACATTCGTGCGTTATGCTTTATGGGGTATGCATACAAAAGGGCCTAGGGAGTATGGGATTAGTTTCCTCCGGCTGACAAAATTTGTAATGAAATTATTCTTTATTTGTAACTTCATAATATTGAAAAGAAGAATTATAATCGCAGATAAATTTTTATATAGAGAAAGAAATGTTATAAAAATGAGTTTTCAAATTAAAATTTTGATGAAAAAAAGTTTTTTTTAAATGAATAGTAAAATGTTATAAATTCTGTATACTTATTTATTTTTTCAAAAGTGCCAGAAGACAAAATTGACTAGAATGTAAGTAGTGGAAATAAGGGAATTCAGACAATTATATATATTTTTTTTTCTATCTCTACAGCCAAAACTATAGAGGTCAGAAAAGAAAAAATAGTTATTCAAGTATTAAGGTCAGTGATGGCCGTATTCTGTAACACAATCATTAACTTATTATCGATCGATAAGATTTTTGACAAATAGAAACAATTGTAACAAGCGAATATTCAGAATTTTTGTCAGTGCTACATACATTCATTGGCTGAAATAGATAATGATCGATAAAAATTTATCGATTGAGTTACAGAATAGCCCCATAAGTACAGTTTACGAAATCGGTACTGTACTTATTAACCGTGATGCTTACAAAATTTTTTGCACGATTGGAAGATCCAAATTATGGGTCCGAATTTTCTTTTCCAAATTAAATTACTACTAATGATTGTTTATTCACTGTCAGATGTCAAGTTTGACATTTTATTCTGAATTTTCAACTACAAATAAAGATAAATAAAGGAATATTTCTTTGTGAAAATTTACAACTTTTTACTTACCGCTTTTGCCCATGGGCGGTAAGTCAGCATAATCATAGTAACCACAGTTTGCTGGTAAAATCAACATACCACCTCAAATAGAGGGCCGGTAAACACATGAAAACGCCCAATTGTGCAAAAATTATATTATTAACTGAGTTCTCTTATTATCACTGATCTAGTCAGCTTCTACCATTTTATTCAATTGACAAGAATCTCTTCTCAAAGATAAAATTGTCTAGAAAAATCAGACAACTGATCAAATGTTAAGAAACATATATGATCCAAGCCCGCAAAAAATTGCACC